>CM039691.1:36649931-37898931 GCA_022530915.1 Paspalum notatum
CGATTAAATGCTTTACATGTTATATTTTGTAACTAAATGTTTAACTGGTAATCAATATAAAATACCTTAAAAATATGACTAGTTTTGAATACAATTTTCAATTTAAGCATGATCTGAATTAAATCTAACTTAGATGTTTCTCTGAAATATCTTGTACATGTTCTTTATTAAATAAAATAAACCCAACATATAGGTCTTTATGTGTTTAATAAGCAAATATTCCGGTAGTTGTATCTTTTGAACCGTAATTCCGTTTTCTGTGTTTCTTTCGCTCACGTGACCATAGTGACGAGCCCTATCTTTGAGCACGTGTTTTATATATCTTTTCCTTTGATCGGTGTAATGTTTCTTATATGTATATACTTGTTTGCTTGCATGTTGTTTGTCTTGGATGATTATTGCGTATGAAATAAGAGTAGAGCACGACCTTTAGAGATCAATACAAGAGCTACAGTGATCGTGGTTTGTGAAGAGCAAGTTTCATCAAGTTCCACAGTTGATTCTTTGAGCAGCTATATATCTGGGAATACAGGCAAGTTTTCTTAAATATGTTGTTTTACCTATTTGGCGGTATTCGTGATTTTAATTTGAATATGGAACGACCACCCAGGAAAACAGTACAACCACAAGGGGTGGAATGGGACGCCTGACTGATTAATTAGATGAACTAGAGCGGGTAGTTTGCTTACCTGAAAGAAGGCGTAAGAGGGGCATTGCTGGGTATAAGACTCGCTCTCCTGAGTGGGTGCAGTTTGGTTTATTTGGTTTTTGTTAGTCACCTTTGGGGGGGGGACTTTTATGGCTGGTAATGGAAACCTGGAACGGGCGGCTACACTATAGGAATTCTTTGTAAAGGTCTCGTAATGAAACCCTGCCGATTCATCAAAGGATATTGATGGCTACACTCTAGGAATTCTTTGTAAAGGTCTCGTAATAAAACCCTGCCGATTCATCAAAGGATATTGAATATATGGGGTTTGGCCACCTCTTGGCATATGGGAATCATGGCATGGGGTAAAGATGTACAACCTCTCGAGAGTGTTTAAAACTGATATATCAGCCGTGCTCACGGTTAAGAGCGGCTTGGACCCTCCTATGCATGATAATTAACGTCGGGTATAATGCTAAATGTTGGTATTCAATTGTGTTTATGAATTCTTGCTGAGTACACCATGTGCTCACCCTTGCTATTCCCAAAACTATAGCTCTGCTCTATCCAAATTGATGATGCTCTGAAGACGAAGTGGATCCAGAAGTTTTTCGGTGTTTAGGTGTACATGCCCCCAGTCAATCTTTCTGTGAAGGTGGAGTTCTGCTATGAGAGATAGATTTTCGCTATACTCTGATAAAGACATTATTGTCACATGTAAGTTTTATTTGTTTATATAAAGCACTGTCTTTTGATATTCACTAATGAAGTTGGCTGTATGTGTGAAAAATTAATCCTGGGCACACCTATGGTGTCATCTGGTTTTGTTTCTAAAACCGGGTGTGACATTGCTTGAGGAGTAACGAATTCCCTTCTTGTCAAGGCGGCCCAAGGCACAAATGACTTTGCGCACAATATGAGCCACTTCATCATCACTATCACTCTCATCTTCCTCATCATCTTCTTTGTTGTCCACCACAACGATCTTCTTGGTGATGGACTTCTTCTATTTGGATGAGCTAGCTTTGAGAGCAATATCTTTCTTCTTGCTTGGCGGCTCCTCATCCGGTGTGATCTTCATGTACATCTCATGTGCATTGATCTTGCCAAGCACACCGGATGGAGTAGCCTTGGAGAGGTCAGTTTGGTGAAGATAAGTGACGATATTGCCATACTTCTCACAATCAAGTAGATCAATAATCTTCCTTGCAACATCATCCTCCTTGATTTGAGTCAAACCAAGACCATTTATCTCCTCTACGAGCACATTCAAACGAGAATACATTTGGTTAGCATTTTCATAGGGGAACATGCAAAATTCACTTAGCTTCTTGTTAAGGGTGCTATGACGTTGCTCTCTCTCGCTTTGAGTTCCCTCATGGAGTGCATAAATCTCCTCCCATAGCTTGTGCGCGTCCTTGATGGTTCTCACGCGGTTGAAAACCTCTTTACACAAGCCACGGAAGAGGACATTACGAGCTTTGGCATTCCATTTCTCGTAATTTTGCTCCGACGTTGTGGGTTTATCCTTATCGATCACGGCGGAAAAGCTGGTGACGGCCGCGATGTAGAGAAGAAGATCACTGGCTTCCATGTACGACTCCATACGGATCTTCTAATATGGGAAGTCGTCGCCATTGAACACGGGCGGGGGTCCTTCCCCACCGGACGTCTTGCTTAAGGCGGTGAAGTCTCAACCAATGAGCACTAGGCTCTGATACCAATTGAAAGGATCAATATGTCCAAGAGGGGGTGAATTGGACTTCTAATTTCGAAACTCAAAATTAAATCCTATCGCACAAGTCCAATTACACCCTAGTGCCTAAAATTGTGTCTAGAGTTCTACTCAATATCAAAAGAGTTTTGCAACCTAGAGCCAAGCATGCAAGACTAGGAATGTAAATTGTGGAATTTAAATGCAGAAAGTAAAGGGGCAAGAAGTGACACGAAGATTTTTTTCCCGAGGTTCGGGGAGACACACGGTCTTTACCCCCTACTCCTCGTTTGGCGCCCCTCGTAAGGCTTTGCTCTCACGGGCTCCTCGTAAGGATCCCGGCCCCAAACCTTGCAAGGAATAGGGTTGGCAAAGTGACCTTCGCAAAGGTCAAGCAACCCCTTGATCCGCGGACCAAGTGCTCGCTTCGGGATGTTTTTCTCCACTCCGGAACAGCGAGCTCCACACCGTGTACAAATGCCCTCGCAAGGACCTTCCTCCACTTCTCCCACAATCTCTGGAGAGCTCGCGGAAGGCACGACCGCAGCCGTCTAGATGATCGCAATTACCAAGAGTAACAAGCCTTGACTTCACTTGAATCAACTTGCACTCAAGAAGTTCTCTCTCAAGTCTGTAGCCCAAAGCTCTTGGAATTGATGAATTTTGGTGGTGGAATGACCTTTGAAAGTGTGTATGTGTTTTCTAGTTGCAAAGGTATGAAATGGAGGGAGAGGGTTCCTTTATATAGAGGAGAGCTCAAAAACTAGCCGTTACTGTACGAATTAGCTCTCTGCGTAGACCATCGGACGGTGACCATCAGACCGTCTGATGCGTGTAATTTTCAAAACCCCCGTTTTCGTGCCACTTCCTAGAGACCATCAGACGGTCCGATGATTGGACCATCGGACTGTCTGATGCACTAAAAACCCAAAATACGCAGAGACGACCCTCCCTGTCCAGATGGTCCGACCATCGGATGGTCTGATGGTTGGACCATCAGACCGTCTGATGGTGGCTTTCAGCTTGGAAACCACCTGAACGCACTCCCTGTCTAACCTGTCCAATGGACCATCAGACAGTCTGATGGTTGGACCATCACACGGTCCGATGGTACTGAAAATCCTTGTTTTAGATAGTTTTGAAAGAGGAAGAAGTTGAAAGGAGTTTCTCTTGATTTTATCGAAAAGGGGTGAGTGTTTTAGAGTTCATTTTTAGTATTTGAGCTTTGAGACTAAGATGCACTCGAGTGGAGTAAACTTTTGAGCATAAGATGTTCAAGCTACTCACCTCGACCCCCTTGATAGTACGGCTCAACTAAATCTAGCAAAAGAAATTCTAAGTGCCCTTTTTTCGTCTTTACGGCACTTAGGACTAGCTAAGCTTGATCTTCGCGCTATACACCAAATCCGAGGGCCATCCTTCAATAAATGTTGAATTGAGTTCGATGGAGGGGTCTCTTTCCATTAATCAATGAGCACAATATTATATTAATTACCTTTATGTCATAAGCTCATTAGAAACAACAATATTATATTAATTACCTTCATGTCATAAGCTTATTAGAAACAATATTAAGTTGTTATTAATCACCGAAACCTCTATCTCTTGAGGTCATGTTTCTCACAACCGAGTAATGAGTACTATCAGTAAATTAAATCACCATGACAAAAGACGCACGTGATACTACGAGGGGCCATTCCATTGGCTTAATCACACTTTACTACCCCAGGGTTTCACCAATCTCATTCTTGAGACAATGATAAGTTTATCCTTGATGATACGACACGGATATTTTAACAGCTTGCAGGTCCTTCACCTACCAGACATCAACTTACATACCCTTTGGTGGTGCATTCTACACGAAGAGGGTACCAACTACAATGTGCCATCTCCAGCTACTACGTGCGATGACCTTTGCTTGGAGCTGGAGCCAAGAATAAAAATGGAACTAAAGTAGCTCTGTTCGATCGCTCAAAACGTTGTTTGTGTATTTGTATATTGTTAAGGCCCCGTTTGGAATGCGGGATTTTCTTCCTGTTCCTACGTTTTTTCCTGTAAAATTGAACTGATTCCTGTAAAATTTCTACACAATTCCTGTGAAATTTCTGCGTTCCAAACAAGGCCTAAAGAGTGTCACTCACCATGGTCTGTAAATCACCATGAGTCCATGACAAATGAAGATGCATCTCAGCACACATTCCATTGGCTTAATCTCACTATACAATGTGCGATTTCAGTCCCAACCCTGCACCTGATGGGTTTGACAACATGGCAGAACATGGCATCCAGCGCAAGTGGCCCCGCGCGCCCCTTCTGCGTGCTAGGCCACGACCCTTATTTACAAAACTCACAGTAAATAGTTGAAAACAATGGCTGAAGATAGATTCCCTCACTTTCCATTAACCAATAATCGCAGTACTGATCAACACAACAGAATGACTCCCAGGGGGTTAGACTAGATAGTAGCTACATCAAAGCGTCGGTATCCTGGCCAAGTAACCGGCCTTGTGCTGGAAGCAGCGTGCACTGCCACTCAGTTTTGCCCTCTGCGCGAAGAAGCTCCCCATCGACACCGCAAGCATTATGAGTATTGCCAACTGGCCTAATCTTTACTTCTTTTACCTGTGAGCAATGGTTGCAAAAACAAATGCCACGTATCAGCAGAAGGTAATATAAAAAAGTATCCCATTAAGTTCAAGGATGTCTAGGACTGGGATTGTAAGCCTAGTTATAGGGGGGTGTTTGGTTTCCCGGACTAAATTTTAGTCCGGGTCACATCGGAGTTAGAAGTATTAAATATAGTCTGAGTATAAAACTAATTACACAGATGAGGACTAAACGGCGAAACGAATTTATTAAAGCTAATTAATCCATGATTAGCAAACGTGATGCTACAGTAACTAGTCGTTGAGATGAATTTATTAAGGTCAATTAATTTATGATTAGCAAATGTGATGCTACAGTAACTAGTCGTTAATTATGCATTAATTAGCCTTAATAAATTTGTCTCGCCGTTTAGTCCTCGTCTATGTAATTAGTTTTTTAATTAAATTATGTTGAATACTTCTAACTAGTGTCCGAATATCCGATGTGACACGGACTAGAGTTTAGAGTTTAGTCCCTGGATCCAAACACCCCCTTATTGCTGCAAGGAGTGATGTGACTAAATACAAGAAGGTCACAGTACCTTGACATATTCCACATATGGGAGTAAAAGATGCCAACAAAGCTGATAGGCAACAAAGAAGCAAAACAGTCTGAGTTTGCCTTTTCCATGGACAAGAATCAAGTCCAAACTGCCATCGTCATGCTGAGCTTTAGGTGCAATAACTGGAGAAAGTAACCCTTGAGCAGGCTTGCAAAAGTGATTGCAGACAAAAATGCCCAGAAACTCTCCTTTCCTGGTAACCCAATTATCTTCAATCCCATCTATTTGTATGCTTCTCCTAACCTTGCCATCATTGGAAAGTTGCTCATGATTTTTGTCCGTCAGTGGTTTCAATTCATATTTTCTCCCCGGTGATGAAGGGAGATAGTCCACCTCAAATCTGTACTGAGGTAATGAAAGAAACTTCAGAAGGCCAGCAACAACATAACGGAAGGGACCAAACTGCAAGCGGAAGTTTTCGGATAGTTGCAGAACTGTAAAGAAAAAAAAAAGAACAGTTTCAGATAGTTGATTTATAGAAATATGGGAATATATAAGATAAGATGCATCCGATTCTGAACATCTGGAATTATGGCTTTGCAAGTAGTGTTATCAATCGATAAGAGGTAATTAAGCAATAACTACAAAATAATAATACTGGCATGGTTGATTGGTGGTGTAAATTTAAGCCATTTAGTCATATCTGTATTTCTTAAGAGTATGGGCATAACAGGTTGGAGGAGGAATTCAATTACCCAGGCACGAACCAGCATATCCCTTTCTCTAGTCCTAATAAGTTGGCAAGGGCATGAGTTGAAGTTATGTTATTTGTTGTTCTTACCTCTATGCTCTGCACTCTGCTGCATTATATGCTTTCAAACATCCCATGTAAAGTCCCTTCTATTCTTACTAGCAACTAAGCCATAATAATTATCACTTTTTTATTGAGATCATACCTAAATTATGGCTCTGGATGCCCAATAACTAAACCCAAAAAATAATACCGGAGTATATAATTTGTGACCTAAATTAACAGCATTGGAATCACTTCAATGATAAGAGTGGAGATATCATGGGCATCACATCAGAATTATATGTGCAGAAGAATGGAAACTTACCATCAGCTACAAAACCATAGTAAGAAGCTGTCAGACCAAAATGAGTCACTCCAGCTTGGATCCATTTTACTGCAAAAACATCTATTGGTGTGAAACCACCCTGCAAAAACATGACTTTACTCTTTCATGATTGTACGACCTAGTATGAAATAGTTGAATATAACATAACCAAATTACATTAGCTAAAGCAATAGGAGCAGAAACAGGATCCCTACCTTAGCTAAAGCAATAGCAGCAGAAACAGGATCCCTGATGCCAAGAACAGTCCAAACCAACGAATTATCAGAGCCGGCAGGTATTATCCCAATGGGAAGTCGAATTGCCACTTCAAAATCGTCTCTGCCAAGTAATCCATTCAAAACCTGTATTAATATACAGAAATATGTCATCAACAGGATGCCTAAATTTCAGACAAGAAAAATAATTGAAAATGCTTCTATACAGGCCCGTTGTGCACTTGTATCACCAGTTAAAGACAGATAAATGCCAGTGCTACATACTAGCCCAAACTACTATATATACAACAATTGCTAGAGGTCAGCCATAAATATTCTAATAGCTTTGCGAGAGAAATGAGAACAAGCCCATCCAATGCATGTTTTATATGTATTATTAGATGCCAAGAAAAAGTGCACCTAAAGCAAAATGGTATCCAGTTCAACTTCTATAAAGAAAGAACATAGGAATAGAACTGACCTCATTCACGATTCCATCACCGCCAACACATATAATACCTGTAAACAAGAAAAGTAGATGATACATTGAATTGTAAGATAGCCAAGCACATGATTGTTTTGCAGACAAGATACAATTGCTATTACCATCAGGGCATTTGTTGAGGTCAACAGTAGAAGCAAGAACCTTTGCATGACCAGCATATGCTGTTTCAATGACTTCCATTGTGAAGCCTGAAAGCTGCGCCAGAGCAAAATTCAAACACCAAAAAAAATATATATATGAATTACAGGTAAAAGGTATTAAAGAGGTGTATCTGTGCTCTTCTAACAGATACAGAATCTATGTTTTTTCCATGGTCTTGTATATACTATATATGTTATACAGAACTAAACTGGTGATGATACTCATCTCTCTGGATACGATCGAAACTTAGATGAGTACAACCACACAAGTGTAAATAATTGATGGAAAGGTTTCAGCTGAAAAGTTGGGTATATCTTACCTTCAATTTCGATTGCACTTTCTTGTAGAAAACGTCCCGAGAGCTTCGGAATCCAGAATTAGGATTCAAGATGACAAGCACTTTGCGAATAGCTCCCTGTTTTGTATTTGGTTGGTCTTGCAAAACATTGACTGCTAAATAGTTTGGTGCTTCTTCCCTGCAGGAGGTACTAAGCTCTGATGAACAGTGAGGTATAAACCTCATTTTGGTTAAAAAGAAAGTGTTCCGCTGACTTGGTTTCCTTAATTTGCGAGGCAAAGGCATATGGTCTACTGGTGAACTTTGTAAATTAGTGGTATGAGATAATTGGTAGCAGTTTCTTGAACGACGAGCACTATAGGTGAAACATCCATTGACAGCAGCACTACAGGAAACCTGTCATGGTGATTATACATAGCAAATGAGCAAATATATATATATACACTAGCTTAGACAATATCAGTTAAGGTCCTCAAACTGTCAAGTGAAGTGATGTATAAAAAAATGACTGCTAGTCAACAGAATGACAGATAATCTCGAAAGCAGTATTTTTTTACACACTTGTTACAGATTAAGGCAGACAACTGAGACAGCACCCATGTGATAGACTGATAGGTAGACCATGCATTGATATTTGAAATGTTTGAAAACTTATTCCATTATAAAACTTACATCATAAATTGTGCAATTTCAGATTCAAAAAGTAAAATTATGCCATAAATGTCCAGGTAACCGTATGCTAGCTAGATGACAAGTTTCTGCATAAGATCTCAAAGCTAGCAGATTTATCCTCCAGCTTCTAATTTTGACATCAGGAGGACAGGACGTTAGTAATTGCACAACATTGCACAAGCAACATATCCCAAAGCTGGCAGCTTCATTCTCAACGGCTATTCACACGGTAAAATTGAACTGCTCCGCCCATTCCTCACTCGTATTCTCCTCAAATCCCAGGAAATAAGAACTTTTCCCCTCCGCTCCCTCACTCAGCTACCAGATCGAATCGACAGCTACACACGGGGACACGGCATACCAAACAAGCAAGCAAGCCAAAATCTCGACGCAGACGAGAACAGCAAGGGAGAACTCACCGGGGTCCGGACCAGATTTCTCGAGCCCATGATCACCCGCAGCGCACGGCGGCTCCACGAGATCCAGCGACAGCCGTTCCCCGCCCCCAGCGCCGCCTCCTCCTGCTGCTGCTGCTGTCCTCGCCGCGCACGTGATCCACGGCGAGGGCGGCGGCGAAGGCAGAAACTGGGAGGAAAGGGGAGCGTGGAGGGGAGCGCCAGGGCCTCCTGTCAATCAAGGCTTTTTTCGGCGTCGGGAAATCTCATATTCTTGTGGCCGTCTGATCGCCTGATCACGATTACCAGCCGTTCGATCTGGAGGAATTTCAAGTATTGGGCCGATTTTTTTTCTTTTGGTTTTTGAAAAGAAGATTGGGCCGATTGGTTGCTGTTCTAAAAGCTCCAAGGCAACGACATCCAACTACTCCTATGTCCCAGATTATAACGATGGTCAGGAAGCCATTAATCTCCTGCCCATTACCGTCTGCTAATACCAGTACCCTCAAAGCTTGTTAGATCATCGAACCCTAAATGACATAATACTAAAATATGCTGAATTGTGAGAAATGTAGGCCGTGCGTTACGTATTGTTTGGACCCTGACGAATTTAATCACTAATTTCATCCATTTTAGTTCACTTAATAATTTCATCGTTTTTGCTATTGGATTTAGTTTAAATTCGTTAGTTTTGACCAATGATTTTTTCACAGTTTCATGTAGTGAGTTACACCTAGAAGATGATGTTTTTAAGAACCGAGCAGTAGTATAAACTAGATGATTTTTTTTTGCGCATCACTGCGAAAATTTAAACACACTTTGTGCTTAACTGCTTTACACTGTATGCATGAATCCGCAGAAAATCATTGGAAAGCATGAATAAATAAAAAGTTATAGTAGACGACGACGTGGATAATGAATTAATGGACGCTTGAGATGATGCGGTAGCATGAGGAGTTAGAAAAAACCTATGGTGGAGGTCTCCTGTTCAAAGATAAAAGATAGTGAACTTAGACGATTGTACCCTGCTAGGAATAAAATCCTAAGGCTTGACGTAGGTAACGTGTCATTATTAACGTGGCTACCTTTTCTGATGGTAAACGGCGTAACTATATGATTTTTTTGGCATCATCAACCTCAAGACTTGAGGTAGCCCTGCAAGCATCCGTAAGTAGGATGAATAAACTCGTAAACTAAATGTCTTATGTGCTGTGCAAGAAAAATTAATGTGGTAATTTTGGATTGTAACATATTTAAAGGGAGTCCACAATGGTCAGTGGTGGAGGATAACAAAAAAAAAAGTTATGGCTCACTAGAAATGCTAGCTGGTAGAAAAAAAATGATAAAAAAAGAGAGCAAAAATAGGGGAAGACCAGCGCTCGAACTCAAAAGCTGCTAGCTGAAATTGTGTTCCAACACCACTACACCAAGTAGGGCTTTCCATTTACAAGGTGAAAAATGGAAACAACATTTTTATCTTTTTAGGTATGGCGGTTGCCACACTAGGCCATAACAGGCCCTCCGCCACTGACAATGGTTAAGGCTATGTTTGAATTTTTAACCACTCAGCTATATAGTTATATAGTTAACAGCTCAGCTAATTGGTAATCAATTTTTAACCTACACTCTAACTAAAAATTTATTGTTAACCGAAAGAACATAGCTAATGGAAGATAGAAATGGCCTATCTACTAGAAATTCAATTATATATTAGGTAGAGTATTTAAAGATGTCAAGCTATTTCTTAGATAGTTAGCTAGCTATTTTTCAGTTAGAGCTGAAAATCAGTTTAGGTGATGAAAAAAACTGCGCAGTCCGTTTGTTCATCCTTCTATACGAAAATAAACGGAGGCAAAAAAGGAAAAGGGGAAATAAAAACAGTTGTATCATGCCAATCATGCCTTGCCCTGCTGGCCAGGTCGTCGCCGTCGTCACGTCATCAATGCCTGCCTGCATCCGTTTGTTTGTTTATCCCTCGCAGCTACGGCTACGCAAAGCTTTCCTTCCTTCCTCCCCTTCCCCTTGCCTTCCCCCGGACCGCACGGAACCTTCTCCAACTCCAGAGACGCCACAATATCCAAACTCCCTCGTCAGATCCTCCGCCCTCTCTGAGGCTGACGCTGGATTCCCAGACCGAGTCTTCGCAGCGCTGCGGCTCGAGGATCTCGTCCGGCCGGGCCACTCCAGCGCCGGGCCGTCAGGATCCCCAAGGTGAGCTTTTGCTGCCCCCGCGCGCGATTCTTTTGCTCGCTTGCCAAGCTGCTGCTGCTGCTGCTGCTACTGCTGCTTATTCACCGGAGTAGGACGCGCTAGAACGGTAGCCTGTGGTAGGCTCCGCTCAACTCAAGCGCCATTCGATTCAAGAGCTTGCTGGGGAGGGGGGGTTCAAGGGGCCAATTCCGTTCGACGGTAGCTAGCGTCTTGGGTCGTTCCTCTTGCTTTGGCGCAGCGCCTGCTGCCCCTGGGCGAGTTCTTGCCGGTGGAGTAGCACTGTGGCTCGGCATGGACTTGGATTCTCTAGCACAGTGCAAAGCCCTGCACAAAGGGGGCAGAGGAGCTTGCCCCTTTGTTGTTCACTTGGTGAACTGGTCCAATTGCGGCTGTCCTCATTGCTTTAGGTGGAAAACCTTAGCTCACGAGGTTATTACGTTCCCAATTCTGTCACTCCGGTCTCACGGAATTGTAGGATTAAAGTATGCAAGAGTTAAACCAGAGGCGTTTCCAACTGGCACCGGATGATGAAAATTATGGCCTTTTATTGACTCTAATAACTAGTTGCCTCCTAGCTGTTTGATAGCGTCCAATTCAATTCTTACCTACAATTTTTCTAGGGGGTAATTAATTCTCTTCACGGTTGGATTCCGCCCTAGAGTGCTGTCAAAAAATGCTGCTAGGTGTAACTCGCAAGTTTTTAGTGCTATGCTCCTTATTACTAGCATGCTACCATGGGGCGACACTGTGTAGGTCGTTTTACCACGGCACAAATCTTAGCATTTTCGGACCAACCTCCCCGTAGTTGAGCATTTTCGGACTAATCTCCCCATAGTTGAGGACTAAACTCTTGTGTATAATATATATATATATATATATATATATATATATATATATATATATATATATATATATATATATATATATATATATATATATATATATATATATATATATATTTCATAGACTGTTTCTGTTTATGTGAGAACTCCCAGTTTAAAAATATGTTGAGTACTTATGAAAAGATACGAGTCATTTAGCCTTGTATTTCCTGTAGATGGCTTCTTCGAATGGTGAGGCTGAGCACCAATGGATAGAGAATGTTAAGTCAGGAGGAGCAGTTCCTTGTCTAGCACCTGAAAACTGTCCTAATGGCTGGGCTACTCCTCCTGGTGATTCATTTATGGTCAGAGGCCCAGAATACCTTACAGACAAGGTAAAAATACCAGGTGGAGAATATCTTCTGAAGCCTCTCGGGTTTGATTGGATCAAAGGACCAGCAAAGATCTGTGAGATCCTGCAAGACAATAACCATCGAGTTAGGAAAGCCATTGATGTGGAGGTTTCACATGGTAACCAGCCTTTTGTCTGGGCTTTTAACTTGCAACTGCCCAAGGATAACTACAGTGCAATATTCTACTTTGTATCGCTGGAGGCTATACCTGAAGGCTCGCTTATGGACCGATTCTTGAAAGGTGATGACGCTTTTCGGAATTCGAGGCTTAAGTTAATAGCAAACATCGTTAAGGGGCCCTGGATTGTTAGGACCGCTGTGGGTGAACAAGCCATCTGTATACTGGGGAGAGCCCTCTCATGCAAGTATATTCAAGGATCAAACTTCATTGAAGTTGATGTGGATATCGGGTCTTCTATAGTCGCAAATGCAATTGTTCATTTGGCATTTGGCTATGTCACAACGCTAACTGTAGATTTGGCCTTTCTTATTGAGAGCCAAACTGAATCGGAGCTTCCTGAGAGACTTCTTGGAGCCGTAAGGTTTTCTGAGTTAAATCCAGGATCTGCTGATTTGTATGAAAGACGAACTGAAGAGCATCAAGAAAGCACTCAGTCTCGTCCTGTAGGATTTTGGCAGGGTTTCTCTCAATTTTTAAACAACCAAGGCAACCCAAAGGAGCCATCCCCTAGCTTACAGAGTACTAATGGAAATTTGCACAAAGAAGCAAATGAGAATGTTAAATGGTAAGTACTTACCTAGTGTCTTGTAAATTTCTTCCCATTTGAATTATATCTATTTATAAGTTATGTGTGCCTCACGAATTTATGAACAACCAATGAACAGCGAACCACTTTGTTTCATCATTCTGTTATGTTATTGGAATGTGTCAAAAAAAGTGTTGCCCATGCGTGATGAACCTTTATCATGTGAAATAATGATATGTTGCTTGTGCCTCTGCCTTGCAGATATTATTCAGACCCCTACTAGAAGAGATCAAAACCATATATATTCATTGTTCAGGGGGGTCAATTTGTCAGTTCACTGTGTTACAATTCTTCAGTAGGATGATCAGTATCATATAGTCCCAGCCCAGGGCTTGTTTCTTTGCCCCACATCTGCTGTAAAAATTACTGTATATACATTGGCAACAGACCTGTTTCATGTCTCTGTACATAAAGGGAATGCCTCCTAAATGTTTTATTCTCTCATGGGGAGAATTGTATGAAGTTCAGGGGATAGTTGTTTCATTCTACAGAACATGACAGTTGGAAGCATCTGCATTTCAAAAAAGGATACAACGTTTCCTAGTGCAAACAGAGAGGCGACATTGCCACTTTTACAAATGTCGCCTCTCCGTTTGCCACTTTTGCGTGGGATACAACGTTTTTGGCACCGTCTTTTGAATAAGTTCCTAATAATTTACCACTTTCGCCAACGTGGCACACCAAATCAGCACGCCACGCTGGCCAGGTGATGACGTGGGCTCTCTGCTTCCTCCCTCTTCTCCCTCCATCTAACCATCTTTCTTCTTCTTCTGCACAAGGGCAGAGGGGGCACTTGTTTTTCAATGGTGGGAGTGCCCGCACTCCGCGCCGCCGCCTGCCCCGCGCCCATTCGCCGTGACGCTGCCGGCCCCATGCGCCCGTACAGCCGCCGTCACCACCGCCGGCCCGGGCGTCTCCATGTCGCCTCTGCATCGGCACAATCGGCTCCGCCCAACGCCGCCTCGCCCCACTGTGTGGTCCGTGCCCCATATTGGCTAGGCCAATCGCCATGGCAGCAGGGAGCCATCACCGCCTGATTGACATCGCACCGGACACGACCACCGACGGTGAAGTGGCTGCGCAACCTCATCACGTCAGCGACGGTGAATATGGTGGTGCTGTGGGGCCTCATCTCGCGGACGCCCATGCTGTGGTACCTCGGCGAGAGCTCCTGCACCATCTTCCGATGGTGTGTGTCGCGGCCATCAGCCCGTTCCACCACGGTGACCGCGGCCTACCATTCCCCAATGACGCCAAGCTGCCATTCATGCGGTACCTGCAGGACCGGTGCGACCTCGACAGGACCAGATGCAGCGGCGGAGGCTCTAGACAACGAGGACATGTTTCTGGAGATGATGCTGCTGGACAGCTGCTTCCTGCTGGTGGGGAGCCTAATGCTCAGCAAGGCCCCTACATGTCCGTGGCGCAGCACGCGGACAACGTAAGCTCGACATGCTGATGCTGAGAACCAGGTCCCCTTCGTGTCTGCCGCGGCTGAGGGAGCGTGCGGTCCTGCCTTCTCCGGAGCCCCGCAGCAAATTGTGTCCAGAGGAAGAGAAAGAGGGAGGGAGGAGAGAGAGAAAGCAAAGAGCTCACATCATCATCTGGCCAGCGTGGCGTGCTGATTTGGCGTGACACGTCGACGAAAATGGCAAATTATTAGGACTTGTTCGAAAGACAGTGGCAAAAACGTTGTATCCCACGCAAAAATGGTAAATGGAGAGGCGACGTCCGTAAAAGCGGCAATGAGTTAAATATCCCCTCCGTCTCCGTCTCCGTCTCCGTCCCCGCAGGAGATAGCTCTAGAGAGGATCCGAGTCCCCCAGATCGATCTTTTTCCCAACCACGAACGAATCGATCTTTTTCTCTAGGAGCGGCGGCGAATCCGAGAGCCTCTCGCCCAGCGGAGACGGCGCGAGTCCGTGATGGTCGGCCGCCGGCGAGCGCGGACATGCACCACCGCCCCTCTTCCTCCTCCTCCCCCGCCGCCGCATCATCGTTGCCCCTCTCCCCCGCCGACGGCTTCCTCCGCGGTAACAGTGCCGACCAATCTCCCTCCTGCTCCTCCTCTGGGGATTCGCATCGAGCGCCTCCGCTTACGCGCGTGATTTTTTGCCTGTTTTTGGGATTGGGTCGTGCAGTGAAGGACGGCGTGGACGGGATGATCAAGTACGTCGCCAACGAGCCCTCCGTTGGGCTCTACTTCGTCCAGCAGCATGCCCGGGCTTCCATGCCCATCCTCCTCGACGTCAAGGTCCACCGCTTGGCCTCCTTTCCTCTCTCCCCTTCTTACTCTGCTTCCTGCTTAACAGTGCTATTGGTGATGCCTGTGTCCATGTTAAGTTGTGCTTTTGGGGTATACATACATAGTGGCTTATTGGTGGTGATTGGGCTTTGGGGAATAGCAATGGCCCTATCCTAAAGCGATGAATGAAATAAAAGATTTGAGCTTTATTGGAAGTTGAAAAGGATTGGACCTTTTTTTGTGTGTGTTTGCTGCTTGCTTTACTGCCTAGTAGCTAGTAATTGATAGGGTATGCATATGTAGCAGCTTGTTAGTTAGTTACATTGTGGAATTGAGTTTGTAATAAAAATTCTTACCAGATTAGCATGATAGTGCTTAAGTTCTTGGCCCAATGTAATTTGTTCCTGTTGGGTATCAGCTTTTGTTATAGTTTAGATACAGTCAATCTTTAATGTTGTGCTTGGTTAACACCTAGGTTTCCAGGATGTAGGAGTGCTTGGTATAGATTGATGGGGACTTTTTCACTGTTTTCAATAGCTTCATGGAGTAAAACAACATAAATTTGATGGCACTCTTTTAGTATAAGATGTAGTACGATTTGAACTAGTCACCTATCTAATGCAGGTTTCTGGAACAAGCAAAGTAATATTTTTCTAGTTGCTGATAATCTGTTGAGACATCTAATGATGCGATCCGCCCTTGGTAGTCGGTACTACAAATTAAGGTGATGGATTTCATGATATTTTTCCATACGGCTTTTTAACATGATCTTTGGTTCTGTCATCAGGGTAAGCTCGTAGAAAAGACTCGTGAGGTAACACTGCACACGGAAGACATGGAGGATTCTATTTGTGCTGTGAGATCTATGGCTGATTTTGGACTTCCACTTGCTGATGATATGATCAAGGACATAAATAGATCCTTGCAAATAATGTCAAAGGCCCAACCAAAGAGAGGGTACATATACACTAGTTCTTGGGAACTTTCTGCTATTTTACAAACTTCATCTTAAAAACATGCTAACCCTTTCCATTCACGTTGTAATGGTTATAGAAATACAGCCATTTTGCTTTATTCATTCAAAAATATTCAAACTTATCTTTTTTACTTGAGCACTCTATTTAGATTTGAAACTCGGATCTTGCTTCATGGCACCACTAGCCACTATAGAACTTCAACACCATATTGAATAGTTGTTTTTGATACAAAACTTTCATTGACTCAGGTTGATCCTGAACCCCAGCTGGGGGTTCCAGTCAGGGAAAAACTCAGGAGCATGTGATGAATTGGGCGCTAGCAATGGAAGTAGCAGCCGCAACTACCTCTCTTCAATGTTCAACACTGCCAAGCAAAAGGCATCCAATCTCAGGTGGCCACAGCCTGATTTTACAACAAAAGATGATAGTAGCGAGAACTCGGCTACTTCTACTGCCCTAGAATCATCACTAGCTGGTGGACAAGGTGCATCTACCCCAGATACAGACAAGGATGAGTTCCCAATTTCAAGTCGGTTGTCAGATGGCACAGCTGCTACTAACCATAGCCTGAATGCTACTGACATCTCCGAAGCAGCAGTGACTTACAATAAGTTCAAAGAAGAACAAGAACTGAAACTTCAGGAGTGGCTTAGAGAATCTGAAGAAGCTGAAGATAACAAAGGCTGAGTATGTTATTGCTGCTTCAGCTCTGTGCCTAGAGCATAACAGAACGCCCCCTTTATCGGATTCAAACTCAAAAGCAGCAGAACATTCTACGTGAGATAGAGCTTGATGGGTACAGGTGCATTGGATGTCGAAATGCTGTAATTTGTGAGGCCCTTCCTGCCACTATTTGTGTCGATTCATTATCTGAGTCATCATTGTACACTAAAAAGAGAATGAACAATATATATAGAATTTTCAATTGCATGATTGCACCTACATACTGCGAGTCATATATTTGTGAAACGACCTGAATATACTTGCCTCACAGTTAACTCCACTTGAATTTCGTGGTCAAGGGTTGCTAATTGCTAGTTTACTGTAAATTGGCCTTTGTACATTTTTTACTCTTTTCAGTTTTCTTTGCATGTACTTGCCTTTATGTGGACTGTGATATCCTTTTAATGCACTTTGCACTATCACAAAAATATATTTCCATCTTGTTTAATCCTTTTATTAGGGAACAGAACGTATCTGGTGCAAATTACCATACTTGGTACAACCATGTAACCATTGAATGTGGAGCGTCCAGATCAGATCCAACAATTTGGGTGGAGGCGCCTTAATGTTAATTGAATATAACTGTATATAATAAACATGTATTAGCACTATCTTTTATAATGAATGCAACCACTATTATAAAAGACTCATTTTAAAAGGTATATTATTAATAACTATGAGTTATGATTATTAATACCTACAAAAATACATTATCTCACATGAATATAGCTGTATATTATAAAATATTTTGTAGTGAATGATATCAACCTTCTATTGTATATCTGTAAAATTTCAGATCTTATTAATAATGGTTAAAGTTAGAATTTTTTGACTTACCTTAAGGATTTGTTTGGCAGGGCTTCTCCTCAAAAAATGGCTCCGGTTCCGTTTTTTCTATTTTTTGGCTCTTTTAAAGCAGCTGGAGCCTTTTTCACAAATCATTTGGCAAAACGGCTCTTCTAACTGTTGAAATTATGAAATGTCCATAAGACCTTCGCTACCTTGTCCATTCACCCTCTCACTTCCGTCTCTCACCAGTCACACTCACACGCCGCTCTCTCTCTGGCTCTGTCTCCCACCGCACCCTCTCTTCTGCAATGTCCGTTTTGCGGTCACTCGCACGATTAGCGCCGAGCGACCGATGCTTCCGCGCGATTAGAAAGGTGAGGAAAGCGCCTTTT
This sequence comes from Paspalum notatum, assembly GCA_022530915.1. Classification (NCBI taxonomy): domain Eukaryota; kingdom Viridiplantae; phylum Streptophyta; class Magnoliopsida; order Poales; family Poaceae; genus Paspalum; species Paspalum notatum. The sequence continues at coordinate 36,668,125 of CM039691.1, forward strand.
TTTTTCTCTCTTTTCTACACGCACACAGTTTGTATGTGATGGGCTGGGCCCACCTATGCTGTCACTGGTCGGGTACTCAGGTTAGCTTCTACCTTTTTCTATCCACCGATGTATTTCGGACATAGATATTGTACTGTATGTATCTTTTTTTGTTTTTTTCTTTCTCCGGTTGTTTATTTCATTTTTTCTACCGTGACTTATCACCATATTTATGAAAACATAATTTATTAAATTTTTTTATGAAAACATAACTCTTTCTTTTTTTTTCTTTTTTTTTACTATAACTTTATGGAAACGTAACTTTTCAGGATAATTTTACGCAACCTTAATTTATCACGATGATTTTACGTAAACATAACTTATCATATTTTATGGAAACACAATTTATCAGATAAGTTATGCTTATACAAAGTTATAAAATTATGCTTACGTAATATCGTGATATGGTTTGCATAAAATTATCATGATAAGTTATGGTTGCATAAAATATTCGTGATAAAAGTTATACTTACATAAAATTATCGTGATAAATTATGGTTGCATAAAATATTCGTGATAAAATTAAGCTTATATAAAGTTATCGTGATAAGTTATGGTAGCATAAAATATTTGTGATAAAGTTATGTTTACATAAAGTTATTGTGATAAATTATGGTTGCGTAAAATTATTCCGATAAGTTATGTTCTATAAAATTATCGTAAAAAAATAAAAATATTAAAAAAAAAATGGGGGCAGAGAATCTTGCGGCAGGGGCCTTCTTTTGCAACAGTGCAGCGAGGCGAGAGAAACTCGCTTGCGGAAAAAGAGAGAAAAAACAGAACAGCTCTTCTATTCAGACACGCAAACGAGTGGATCATAGTACAGCAACGCGAAGAAAAATGGGAGTGCAACACCATCACTCACTGTTTAGCTGCTTCCCACGTGGAGCGCGGGAGAGAGGGGAACCATCGCGTCCGCTGGGCGCGCGGGGGAAAGAGGGGCCATGGTTCGTTGGATTCCACGCTGACGATCGCTCGCAAAATAGTGAGCCCCTCTCTCTTCTCCTCTATCAGCGGCTAGCCCGACGGTGTGCGCGGCGTAGCCCGGCGGTGGCAGCGGTGCAGCCTGGCGCGGCCCCCGCGCACGCGGCGCAGCTCAGTGGCGGCGTGGCCTGGCCCTCATCGCCCGGCGCCCGGCCCCCACATCGCCCACCGTCCGTCGCTCGGAGCCGGCGGCCTGCGCGGCGCGGCGGAGCGGCTCGGTGCAGCGGAAGAGCCCAGCGCGGCGCGCGCGGCACGGCGGCGATGCTCTTCTCTCTCTTCCTCTTCTCTTCTCTCTTGAGTCCCGACGGCGGGCGGCGCGGCTGCGCATGCGCGGCGTCGAGGGCTCCGCCGCGGTACAGTGTGCAGTCTGGCCCGCGCGCGGCGAGGCTCCGGTTTGGTCTAGCGCGGCGGCACCCGAGCGGAGCAAGAAAGGAAAGTTGTGCGAGAGACGGAAGAAGCTAGTTTTCTGGGGCTCCGGCTTCCAAGAGCAAAATGGCTTCGGCTCTTCAAGTGCTCCTCGGGTGAAGCCGTTTTCTTGAAACCGTTTGGCAAGGCTTCACGAAGAGCCGGAGCCGGAGCTGCTCCAGGAGCACGGCCAAAGGAGGCCTAAATCAATAGAAAGCATTTTATAATAAACGCAACGATGTCAATCTCATTTGTGGATTCGAATTGAAATGTGGATAGTAATGGTCAAAGTTAGAAAGAACTTACCTTAGAACGATTTAATAGTAAGCTATGCGGTCTTATTTATTTCTACTATGTACACCTCCATCTCAAAATACAACTTTGTGGTTTAACTTGAACATCAGGACACAGGAGCGCTACAATGCAAGTATATCCAATTATTCATGCCTGTCACAGTGTCACGAGGTAAACAAAGCCAGCCACAGCAGACCAGGTTCAAAGACCCGCGCAGTTGACGTTCCTGGAGCACTGGACGACCCTGGCACGGAGCGGCCGCTGCATCACGACCGTCAGCTCCTGCCTCTCGGCGAGCACCACCGGCTCGCCGGCCACCTGCAGCCACTCAAACTCCGCGACGAGGTTGGCGACGAACCACTCGAGGTGCAGCAGCAAATCCGCCGCCCGGCGCCGAACGGCATCATCTTGATCTCCTTAGCGCAGGTGAGGTCGACGCCCGCGCCCTCGCCGCCGGCCAGGAACCGCTCCGGTCGGAACCGCCGCGCGTCCGGCCACACCGCCTCGTCCAGCCCCATCCCGGCCACCGTTACGTTCACCGACGCGTGGCTCGGCACGCGGAAGCCCTCGAGCGTAGCGTCGCCGCCGTCCTTGTTGGTGTCCTCAGTCGTCGTCGCCGCCGCGTGCGGCAGCAGGAAGTGGCCCGGCGGGTGGCGCCGGAGCGTCTCCAGTACGACGGCGCGGAGGTACGGCATCCGCGCCAGGTGCTCTTCTTCGACGCACCCGCCGGCGGCGGCGACCTGCTCGATCTCGGCCCGGAACCTTGCTTGGATCTCCGGCTGCGCGACGAGGTTCGCCATGGCCCACTGCACCGTCGCGGCCGTCGAGTCGGTGGCGGCGACCAGGAACTCGAAGCACAAGCTCACCATCTCGTCCTCCTTGAGCTTCCTGCCGCCTTCTTCAGGGATGCGGAGGCCGAGGAGCGAGTCGACGTACGTTGTAGCACGGCACGTTCGTATGAGAGGGACGAGCAGCTCCTCCTGCCGGCGCCGGAGAGACAGCATCCTCTCCCACCGGCGCCGGAACGCGAGCTTCGTGACGGCGGGCCACACATTGAAAACCTGGAAGCCGAGCACCGACGCCGAGAAGCCGTCGTACAGCCCCTCGACGGACGCGACGACGGCGTCCGTGGCGAGCTCCTCGCCGAAGCACATATTGCTCACGGCCACGTGGAACATGGCTCGGCGAAGGAGCCCCTGGACGACGACTACCCCGTCGCGGTGCATCTGCTGCGCGACGCCGGCGACGAGCCCCGCGAGGGCGCGCCGGCGAGCGCCGGCGTACCGGCGCAGGCACGACGGATGGAACATCCTGCCGCTGAGGTTGCGCCGGAGCAGGCTCCAGAGCGGGCCGTAGGCGGTGGAGCTGATGTTGCGCTGGTCGCTGGAGAAAATCCGGGAGGTGAGGCTGGCCGGCGGCCTGTCGGCGAAGGCCGCGCCGCGCTGCACCAGCAGGAGGTGGGCCACGGCGCGGTCGACGACGAAGATGGTGGGGCGAGCCGGGTGCAGGTACAGCGTGAAGATGCGGCCGTACCGGGACCGGGCGGCGCGGATGATGGAGTCGATGCCGGAGTTGGTCCGGCCGAGAAAGAGGAACGGGGCGATTAGACATAGCAGCGGCGCCGGCGGACCAGGAGGGAGCGGTGGCGGCGTGGCCGGCCGGAGGGAAGAGAGGAGCATGGATAGGGCAAGGCAGAGGATGATGGTGAGGGAGTAGTAGAGCCAGTCCTCCATGGCTGAAGATGCACGGAGGAGAAGCGCCGAGAAGCACAGAGGATGATGGACCACGACATGATCGGCGACGATGATGGTCGGGCAAGACGGGTGAAGGGATAGGCGGGCGGCGCGGATGACGGACTCGGTGCCAAAGTTGGTCGGCCGGCCGATAAAGCGGAGGTAGCGGTGGTGCGGCCGTGCGGAGGGATGAGAGGAGGAGGGAGAGGGCACGGCATACAGAAGGCTATGAAGAGAGAGTATTAGAGCCAGTCTTCCATGGCTGTACGGTATAGGAAGGAGCTGAGCAGCTTCGACCGCATCATTTTGTTATCTTGTGCGAGTTGGATGTTCAATTACCTACAAATCAAACCGGGAAAATAAAATTATTGGGCCTATTAAGCCTCAAAGTCAAACTTTATGTAGGTCGTTTAAACGCTAGTCAATAGTTAATTGAGTTGGTTGTATAGGTCGTTTGATCCGTTTTATCATGTTTAAACAGCCGTGTAGTCCGACCACTCACTAAACGAGAAGGTGACTAACCATTTAGCGTTTACTGTTTAGACAAACACTAGGAGCCACTCTACTAAGACGTTTGCTGCAAAAGAATTTGCCACTTCACATTTTTTTTTTCAATTTATAAAGTAAATACTTTCGCATTGAGAATTATGTGCAAGTTCCTACAATATGTGCAATTCCTATATTAAAGAAAACAACAGATCTTGAACAAAATCATATACACAATGATATCATTAGTACACGAAAAATACACTCAAAAACTGCATATAAATAATGTCTTCAGTTTCTCAAGTTATCATACTACAATATGCGTTTAGTTCTCAAACTTGAATATCTAGGAAGCAACACATCATCTTAGAGGATTTAAGGGTATGCCGCAAAAAAAAAGGGTGAACCTTTGCTTCTAGCTTTTGTACCAAACCCTGTTTTTTCCTCTTTATATTTTAATTTAATGCTGTAGGGGGAAACCCCTCCAGTTCTCCTAAAAAAAAAGGGTGAAAGTGCATACAAAAGAGATCTAGAAAATAAAACGTGAAACAGTAATTTAGTGCATCTCCCCTACCTCCCTATCATATTCATTCATGATCCATAATACTCTTATATTATCATTACCTTCTCATATACTGTGGCCCCCTCTCGACGCTGAAAGTAGCAGATGGATTTCAGATTCTCATGGAAAGAAAATTAAATATAACTTTCTGCGATTACCAAATGAAATAAAATTTAATATAATGCTAAAGAACGTTAAATGTCTAAACAAAACCAACGGTGATTCTGGCCAAATCGACAAGGATGATGATGGCCAGTTTGGCACAAAAGATTTGAAGCCTTGGCGGAGGTTGAATATACACACAGATTCTGGCCCGGTCCACATCTGAGTCATTAACCAACAAGTTGAGGTAAAAACTGGCCGGCCCACTTCTTTTCCAAGCCGAAAACGGAGGATCCGGGAGTCGACCACGCATGGCAACAAAGCGAAGACGCCAGTCTTCAAAAAGAATATGCGAAGACGGCTGCGAGTACGTTCTTCACATCAGAATGTTTTCTGAGTATAAATTAAGAGCATATGAGCAGCGAGCTATGCATGGAGGCACGGTAGCGGGTCAAGTATGTGCCACTATATAAATATGTAAGCCTATTCTTGGTGAATGCTATCATATTTTAATATTTAAGCATATAGGATATACTACTAGAACCACGGTGCATAGTATGATATTTATATGTTCAAAATAATTTTATTGGTGCGATGTTATATCTATGAGAGTGGATCAAATACATTAGACCATTCCCAGTGGATGGTTTCATGGCACGATAACCTAGTGTGCCATGTCACTTTTTGTTGAGGCCGGTACCAGCTGATTCTGAGTTTCATCAAGATAAAACTCTCTCACCTTCTATAAAACTCATATCTCTCCTCCTTAATTTGCCATGCCACCATTCTTGCTTATGTGGCATTACATTTAATGAGATTGAAACTCTAATGAAACTCTCATTGAGAATGACCTTAGATTTTATGCCACGACCTAAGATATCATGCCAAAGTAGCATATTGCTCAAGATACAGCTTTAATTTTACTCACATTAAATAACGTGCAATGTTAAAAGATTAATATGTGAAACCATATTAACGAGTACGCGATACTACGGGCCATTGGGACTATCCTAATTACTGAGTCATCAACCATGCCCGCGGCCGGCCGACATTACCGCAGGGGCAGTACGAAGTTGTTGCTAAATTTGTGTCTCAGTGTCACACGAAAAGGTAAGCTAACACGTAGTGCACAAACTCCATCAAAAATGTTTTGAAAGTATGCCACTGGAACTTATGATGACCCCTTCTATATATGCCTAATAAGCTTAATTCCCTCGAGCCGCATGGGTTATATATATAGTTTTCTGCTCACCTTCCCAATTTAGCATAACACTGTTAAGTGGCGTGCAGTGCAGGGGTCAATGCTCTGGTCACGCCACCCAGCGTGGCAGCGGCCGACGGGCCACGACCAATGTTCAACTTTCTGACCGAAAACACCGGGTTTCCGGACCAGAATTCCGTTTCCGGTCTGGACCGGGAAAGATATTTCGGTCTGGAAAGCGGTGTTTTTCGGTTCCTAACCCTAAGATATGATGGTCAAATTTTTTGATCAAATCGAAATTTTTGCTATAGTAAAACGGAAAGGTGAACCTTGGTCACGACAAACCAACTCCTTGCGCGTGGGAATGGCGCGCGGTCATGTAGCACCGAGGGCGCGATCGAGCTTCGGCGGCTCATATGGCGTGTGAGGGCAGGGCGGCTGCGCACTAGAGCATGGCCTGGCATGATGTTGGGCGGGCGGCTGCATGCTGGGGCTTGGAATGGCGTCGGGCGTCGGCATACACAGGCCCCTTTGCCTTGCGTGGCTCCAGCCGTTGCATACTGTAATGCTACCATAGTCAGAGTAGGGTTTATACAGTATAAAACGATACTGTAACGTCATCCCGGTCTCCTATATGAGAACTAGCTACAGCTACAAGCGCATGCATGCAGGTCTACATTGTCCTGGCGCATTCCTCAACAGCATGTGATGCTAGATTAGCGTTGGCAGATCAGCTCAGCACGGCAACAGATAATGATTATGTTTTCTTTTCAATTACACAGTTGCTCACAAACGTACGAAGACCCTACCTCTGTGAGTACCTCTGAATTACTGAGCCGGCAGATCTCGAGATTGACCAAGTCACCATTAGCATCTCGCTGTCAAGGAGAGAACGTCTCCTATCACTGAAAGAACACATCGTTAAATCTTAAAATAATTCAGAAAAATACGAGCACCTATGTGAAACCTTGAACTTGAACCCAGACAAGGAAATCTAATTAGCTGAGCCACACTCAGTTTCGCATATATTGATTACATTGTTTCACTTTTTTTTTTTTATGTTTTCTAAGTACGGAGAGGAGAAAAAGAAAAACTTAAACCGATGGTACTACAACAAAGCTACTCCCTCCGTCCACGAAAGAATGAAATCCTGAGTTTGTCCTAAGTCAAAATATCGTAAGTTTGACCAAATTTATATATAAATGTAGATATCAATTATGTATGATATGAAAATATATTTCAACACGAATCTAATGATATTAATTTGGTAGCATAATTTTTAATATATTTTGATATAAACTTGGTCAAAGTTATAAAAGTTTGACTTAAAACAAAACCAGAATTTCATTCTTTTGTGGACGGAGGAAGTATATTTTTCCGGTGGCGGAGGTGATACCACCTCCACTCCACTGGTTGTGACCCACCGCGCGCAGCCGTTGGCTTGCAAGTCTCGCTAGTGGCATGTGAGGAAAGAGTCGATGGGCTGAGCTGAGCCGCGCGGGGTCACGAGCGTCTACGCGAGCATGAGTGCATGACCAAGTATGAGGTAACATTTATAAATATATAGAACGGATTATTATTATAAGTTTCATAGGAATGGGACAATTTACACAATGTTTTGTGACAAAATTGATTTTCAATGTTTTCTAGTGCGAAGAGACTGCACGTGCGCATGTGTTCAAGTGAAGACAGAAGAGCATCTGAGCTTTGGGCATGGAAGCACGCGAAGATTGAAGAGCATCTTGGCTCTTGAGATATATATCCATCAGCCATGCAAGCGGCCGACATACACTACTGCAGGGGTGAGTAGTAGCACGCAGTTTTGCTGCCAAATTTTTGCCTCGTGTCGTTGCAAATTAAAGATACGGTGTTCACGGCAGTAGAGGCAGGAATCAGTGCACAAACACATAAACGCATGCATGGGTCGGCTGGCGGTTTCGCTGTCCTGTTGCTAGATGCGCCTGTTCAATATAATTGTCTAAGACCATCTCTAACGACCGTGTATACAGTACTCCTATATAAGAAGGTCGATCGCACACATTTGCTTGAGGCCTTGTTGACATCAATCCTCACTCTTAAGCCATGGAGGACTGGCTCTACTACTTCCTCTCCATAGCCTTCTGCCTCGCCCTCTCCCTCCTCCTTTTTCCCCTCCGGCCACGGCCAGCCACCACCACCACGCCGCCGCTCCCATCAGGCCCAACCGCACTGACGTCGGCGGCGCTCGGCCCTCTCCTCCTGCTAGCTTGGACAAGCGTCAACATCGAGTCGGTGGTCCGCGTCGCCCGCTCCTGGTACGGCCCCGTCTTCACGGTCCACCTCCTCCCTTCTCTCCCGGTCATCTTCGTCACCGACCGTGACGTGGCGCACCGCATCCTGGTCCGGCGCGGCGCCGCGTTCGCCGACCGGCCGCCGGCCAACCTCACCACCCGCATCTTCTCCAGCGACCAGTCCAACATCACGACCGCCATGTACGGGCCGCTCTGGCGCGCGCTCCGGCGCAACCTCACCGGCAAGATCCTCCACCCGTCGAGCGTGCTCCGGTACGCCGCCGCGCGCCGGGCCGCCGCCGAAGGCCTCATCGCCGGCGTGAAGCAGCAAATGACGATGCGCGGCGGAGACGGAGTCATCGTCGTGGAAGCGCTGCTCCACCGCGCCGTTTTCCACGTGATGGCCGTCATGTGCTTTGGCAAGGGGATCGGCGACGGCGACGTCGCGTCCGTCATGGAACTGCAGAGGGAGTTCCTCACGTCGGCGGTCGGTTTCCAGGTGTTCGGCGCGTGGCCGGCGGTCACCAAGCTCGTGTTCCGGCGCCGGTTCAAGCGGATGCTGTCCATCCGGCGCCGTCAGGAGGAGCTGTTTATCCCTCTGATTCAGCGACGCCGCCGCCGCCACGCCGGCGTCGAAAACACCGAGACTGATTGCTACGTGGACTCGCTCCTTGGCCTCCGTATCCCTGTCGACGACGGTGGCAATGGCGGCTGCAGAGAGCTGACAGAGAAGGAGATGGTGGGCCTGTGCACCGAGTTCCTGTCCGCGCCCGTGGACTCCACCGCCACGGCGATGCAGTGGACCATGGCGAACCTCGTCGCGCAGCCAGAGATCCAAGCGAAGCTCCGGGATGAGATACGCCATGTCGCCGGCGGCACCGGCGGCGGCGCATCGTCCATGTCCATCCAGGAGGAGCACCTGCAGAAGATGCCGTTCCTCCGCGCCGTCGTGCTCGAGGGGCTCCGGCGGCACCCGCCGGGCCGGTTCATGGTGCCGCACACGGCCACCGATGAGCACGGTGGAGCGGCGGCCGTCAGCGGCTTCGGCATGCCGAAGCAGGCCTTGCTGAACTTCACGCTGGGGTTCATGGCGATGGACGGGACGGTGTGGCGAGAGCCGGAGCGGTTTAGGCCGGAGCGGTTCCTCCCCGGCGGCGAGGGGGAGGACGTGGACCTGACCGGCGGGAAGGAGATCAAGATGATGCCGTTCGGCGCCGGCCGGAGGGTGTGCCCCGGCATTGACGTCTCGCTGCTGCACCTCGAGTGGTTCGTGGCAACCATGGTGAGTGAGTTCGAGTGGACGGAGGTGCCCGGCGAGGTGGTGGACTTCGCCGACAAGCTGGAGTTGACCATGGTGATGCGACGACCGCTCCGTGCTAGGGTTGTGCCATGCTTTTAATTAGGGCCTATTTGGCAGTATGGTTTAGGTTTTGGCAGCTCTACCATGTTAGCTAATCTAGTTGCACGTTTTATGTGTTCATTCACTTGCATGTAGATCGAGTCATAGTTAGTTTAGCTCTTTCGGTTGAGCGCGACGTTGTGCACGGCGAGCACACTGCGCGTGCGCACCTGTGCGTCGTGGCGTGGAGTCCGGGCATCCATTTCCCATGTATGCATGTTTCCCTTCCATATAAATGCATAACAGAAAACCGACAAGGCTGCAACGTTCGGCAGTTGGACCAAAACTACTCCATCTCGCGTTGTGTGTGTTCATCGAGTTCAGGTGAGTTCGTCACTGTACAACCTTGCGGTTCCCAACCGTGATGCAAGAACGGTTGCAACATGGAGTAAAGTCTAAGAGGGAGGAGCTGTTTTATATAAAGAGAGCTCTGAAACATGCTTCTCTAGCTTTTTTTTTTTTTTTGTTCTTTGGGTGAAGCCATTCAAACGGAAACCATAACCGACGAAGGCGGCGATGGCGGCAACTAGGACGGCGTCGATGGCGGTGACGAGAACGGTGCCACGACGTCGATGGCAGCCATGGTGGAGGTGGACACGGCGGAGCGCCGTCGCCGTCGAGAGAAATGAAGGAGACGACCTACCGGGCAATCAAGGAAAGAGAGAAAAGAAAGAAAAAGAATAAAATAAATTAAATTAAAAAAAGCAAATCCGCTTAATCTACCTCCTTCCCTTTTCCCACTCCACACAGCCACGCGGTGGTGCAACAGATCATGGCGAACCTCGTGGCGCAGCCGGAGATCAAGCAAGGCTCCGTACGTGCTGAGATCCACAAGATCCCCGCCCCGCTGCCCATTTGCCGCCCAATTCTGGCGGCGTCGCCTCGGTCTCAGCTCATAGGATGCCCGGGCGTGATTGGTTACCCAGATGGAGCATGGTCCAGGCTCATAGGATGCAAGTTGGACGTGTTTGGTTCCCCGTCCCAGCTCTTTTCCGTGCACCCCACCGTGCACTTGCAGCCTAGGATCCCGGCTCTCGTCGTACGCTCGAGGTGAGCTTCGCTCACGGTCCCGGCTTGTGGCGTGCACGCGGGAAGGGCAGGGGATGCTTCTGGTGCGTGCGTGCTCACGGTCCCTTGCGAGTTTTTCATCCATGTGTCTTCCAAACAGCGAAGACCTTATGCATCTCTCAAAGACAACCAAATAAACAGCAGTGCATGATGGGGACCTGGTTCCTTTTGTCCTGCACGGTGCCCTACAGAGCAACCAATCACGCCCATCCTGCCCCAGGGCTTCCAGGTGCGCAACCTACAGGACAGGACATCTGCAGACCAGCTGCGCGCGTCCCGGAACTGAACCGGAATTCAGCTCTTTCGTTCTCCTCTGCTGCTGGGAAAAACTCTGGGAACACTTTGTTTTCCAAGGAGAACGGACGCGGATGAATCAGCTGCTATGTATCTGTGCGACTGAAGCCTGCAACTAGGCATGCCGCCTCAAACAGAAGAACCACGCCATCAAGGAGACGTGGAAAATGGTGTTCTGTAATGCTTGCATGTAGTCTCTTCCAAATGCCTGCGCCACGCAAACGTGTGATGCCTCTGCTGTATAAAACACCGGCCATTTGAAAGGGCCAAAAGTTTCAATACAAAATTCAGGTGGGAGCCTCACCCCGCGGTGACATTCGAAAAAAAATATATATTGCTCTACTGCTCAGTACAGCTCCTGGAACCCAAAGGATGCAGACTTGCAAACTGTAACTTAATACGAACGGAAAGACGCAAAAATTGTTCGCAAAAACAAGGTGAGATTCCGGAGCCCTAGTGCACTTCTGCAAAACAGATAATTCGTATAGGACAACCGATGTATAATCTGGTTTGAGCATTCGACGAATAAAAACAAAGGCCAATCTACCACCTATCTCCAGAGAAGCTCATCAGTTCAGCTTGATCCTGCAGGCATGTACATGATGAAACGTCAAACGGATCATCTAGTGCTAGATCATGGACATGCTTCATCGGCACACAGGTGGACGGCCAGCCGTCAGGCTCAAAGTGGAACGTAGCACCTTGGGAAGCTCTGATATTCACCAGCAGCTTCTTGCGCTGTTTCGCAATCCATTTCGCGTCGCAGGTGCGACGAGAGGCGATGAACTTGAAGGATTCTAGCACCCTGGCCTTTGAGAGGAAGAACCTGATCAGGCTCAATTCCGACTTCCTGCCCTGATAACATTTCAGCTCTACCGTTTTGAGGTGTGCGTCGAGGCATTCGATAGGAGCGTTGCGATGATGAGCGTTCTTCGTGGGTACATTCTTCAGCTCCTTCTGAGTGAATTCCTGACAGTGCGAAAAGAAGGACATCAGTATCAAATATGAATCATATTAAGTTAACAAACTAAGGGCTCCTTTGGAACAAAAGAAAAATGAAAGAATTTTATAGGATTGGAATCCTACATGAAAGTTTCCTATGTAGCCCTTTGGAACAAAGGATTGGGTTCCCACAAATCCTATGAAATTCCTATGAAATGACTCAATCCATTGAAATTTTGGAGGAAATCTAACATGAGGTCCAACTTCTTGGAAAGTTTCCTTTGTGTCTATCTCTCTCTTCTACTTTCTAGTTTTTTCCTGTGTTGTATCCAAACGCTTTGTTATAAACTTTTCTGTGTTTTCAAATCTTATAGGATTGCAAGTAACGTGCAATCCTATCCTGTATTCCAAAGGAGCTCTAAAGATGAAATTACAAAAAGAGTGTGACAACCATGTACAGCTTCTCCACGCGCGGAAAACATTTCAAGAAGTCAATAACAACATCGAGAGCATTAGGGGCAATCTGGAGAGCGAGAATCTTCACAGTGTTAACAGTGTTCATAGCAACAGATGGGCCGCTGCCATCGAGTACGTCCAGTTTCTGAAACGAAAATGTGAAGACGAACATCATCACAGCATGAATGGAGCAATGTAGCACAATGCAACACACGTACGTACCTTGGAAACCACTGTTCCTGCAATCTCAAACTTGGACATGCTCTCGTCACTCAGATACCCCAAAACCCTGAGCTTGGGTGCGTGGATGACCTGGATCTGCAGGCCACGAGCTTGGTGACGAGCAGGGATGAGCCATTCCAGCAGCGGCGCGTCCTCGACGACGACTTGCTCGAGCTTCTCCTCTTCATAGAGAGGCGCGTCCTCCGCCACGGCGAGGCTCCGGAGCTGCGGCAAGGATCTGATGCGGAGAAGACGGTAGCCGACGTTCCGGTGCAGCATCAGGCTCTCAAGAAGAGGGCACCTGGACAGGATGCGGTGGAGGTGGTCCTCCGAGATCCGGACGTGCCTGAGGGTCAGCTGCCGGAGGTGCGGGAACTCGAAGGCGGACGCCGCCGACGACCCGCCGCCGCCGACGATCTCGACCCTCCAAGGCTTGTCTTCGCTGCAGAACATGACGAGCACGCGCAGGGTGCGCGGGAGAGGGAACGAGGAAGCCGGCACCTTGGACGAGAACGTCGGCGCGTAGTACATCTCGAGCTCATGGAGCCTGGCGACGCCGGGGCAGCGGAGGAGCAGGTCGTCGACCATGGGGAGGACGCTGTGGACGTGCCGGCGCCAGGCGAGGTGCAGGCGGCGCGCAGGGCCCGGGTGGGCGCGGAGGGCGGCGACGGCGCGGGATTCGTCCGCCGCGGCGTTGAACGTTGCGGAGAGGTTCAGCGGCGTCGAGCGCCAGAGCGGGCGCCACCGCCGGGAGAGGATCTGGGTGCGCGCGCCGTCCGTGGTGGGGAGGCGCGTGATCACGTCGCCGAGGAGATCGTCGGGGAGGCGGCTGATTAGGTCGTCGGCTCCCGCAGCGGGATCGGCTTCTTGATGATCTGCTCCGCCGCCGCCGCCGCCGGGCGGTAGTTGCTGGCCCCGGGACGACTCCTCGTCGTCAAGCCGGCGTCTCTTTGATCTCGTGACGACACCCATCGTCCTGGGAGCGGTGCCGCGGCCCTCGCCGGCGCTGCCACCCGCTCGTAACCCTCGCCGGTCGCTGTCCCGTCCGTGCCGGCGGCCGGCGCAGCCGCCACACGGCCACGATGTAGGTTCGGAAGTTGTTACGGAACCCTGAGATGTGGGAGAGGGAGGAGGGTGATAGGAGGTCGTCTCATCATCTTCTAGTATACAGCTTCAGGATGGGCTAGAAAGTAGAAAATGGTGAAAAGTAAAATTAGTTATTTGGGCCAGGTGTGAGACCTAAATCCACCATCGGCACCATATGATACTCCATATACTCCATCTTTTAATATCTGACGTTCTTTAGTACTACCTCTGTTTCTTTTTATTTGACGCCAAATAGCTCATTTTTGAGCTACAAAACATCAAATAAAAAATGGAGGGAGTAGTATTTTGCACTACCAAGTCAAATAAAGAAAACAGAAGGTACAAGTTGTGGGAATTTAAGTAATACCGACGTGAATGCTACCCAAAAGTATAGTATGCATCAAAACACAAAAAATAGAAATAATATATAAATAGGGGGTTTAATGGATGAATATGTGGTATGGAATTTTGTGGGCTTTTGAGGTGACGTAGCTTCATGCATCCAGAGAAACAGGCAGTGAGGGCTACCTGTTTTTTTTAATATTCAATATTTCAAATACAACTTGTAGTTTCTGAACTCCATGCATAAACACACACCACACCCACAAGGTGTGTGTACCGAGATGTGAGAGAGCGGAGAGGGTGATATGAGGTCCTCTCATGGTCTGTTGGTATATGGCTGCAGCTTGGACCAAAAAATGGTAAAGAGTAAAATAAGATATTTAGCCAGATGGCACCATATTATATCTTCTCTATCTCTATCTCTATCTCTATCACCTCACCCACACCTCCATGGGTCTGCCTCCCTGCCCCTCGCCTCCCCTCCAGCACCATTGCCTAGCTCACCTGCGATCTCCGCCCCCTCCTCCCCTCCCCCCACTTTCAATTCCCCACCCCAAACTGCCCCCGTGACCCACCTGCCATCCTTGTCTTTGCGCTCGCCACCGAACTCAACCAAGGTAACGATGCCCACCCCAATCCGCACTGTCATCCCTCCCGTTCTGCCCACATCTAGGGACATGGCCCTTCCTCGCATATCCCTCTGTCGTGCGCTCGCCCCACTCGCAGCGTAGGAGTCCCTAAGGGCGCTTGCGCTTGACCCCGACATCAGTTGCGTCTCATGCTTCCCTTGTCTGCGTTCTCACCCCGTGCTGCAGATGTGTACTCAAAATCCACACAGCTAGCATAATTGATAAATCAACTTGGATAATCATCAAATGAAAGTAGATTCTAACAGGGCCTCACTAACTGAGACCATCTGTGGACTAGTATATTACTATGATCCCCGAAAGGGATCATGCAGAGCTAAATCATGGATGCGCTCCGTGGGTACATAACAATGCATAGGCGGAAAATTGTCATCCTCAAAATCAAGTTTAGGACCTCGGAAAGCTCCGTCGTCAAGCTGTAGCTCCATATACTGGTTCGCAACCCATTTATCATCGTATTTGTCTCGATTGACAACAAGCTTTATGGATTCCAACACTCCAGCGTTTAGGAGAAAGAATCTCACGAGGTTCACTTCTGACCAGCTTCCATGGTACTGCGCTAGGTGCAACGTCTTGAGATGTGCATCAAGGCATTCGAGTGATTTCCTAGCAGTACAGTGCCAAACATTCTCTATAGGTTTCTTCTGAATGGGTACCTGAAATTTGAAAAAGATGGTAAAACACACAGGATCAGCCGGGATTCAGTCAATACGGTTGGTACAGCAATACAGTGTAGAACAAAAGGAGCAGTAGTGGTAAAAATCAGGTTCAAGTAACAAAGATCGTTCAAGTGTTCACCTTGATGTAGAGCGTCTCCACGCACGGGAAGCAACATAAGAAGCCAAGAACAAGATCCAGATCAGGGTCAGAGACGAGGGATAAAATCTTCACGGTACGCAACGCGTCATTCAACACGCTGTTACTGAATGCAGCAGGTTCAATAATAATCCTAGGGAGACCTTGACAAGAGTTCAGGTCTCCTAGGATCTTGAGCCCGGGTGCGTGGACGACATGGAGATCCCAGCCATACAGCGAGCAGTCCAGGATGATCCGTTCCAGCAGCGGCGCGTTCTCAACGACGAGTCCTTGGAACGCCGCCTTCTCCCCGAACCTGTCGCGCTCCCTGACGCCGAGGCTCCGGAGCGTGGAGGAGCGCACCTGGACACGGCGGTAGCCGACATTGTAACACAACGCCAAGCTCTGCAGCACATGGCACCTCGACAGGATCCCCTCGAGGGTGGCCTCTGAGATGTTGAGGGAGGCGAGCGTCAGGCGGGCGAGGCACGGGAAGTCGAGCACCGGGACCGTGAGCGGTTCGCGGCGGCAGCTGTTCCAGCACAGGCTGAGCACGCGCAGCGTCGCCGAGAAGCGGAACACGGACGGCGGCGGTCGGCGGCGCCTGGCGCCGTAGTAGGACAGCTCGAGCTCCTCGAGGCTGTCGAGGCCGGGGTGCTGGAGCAAGGCGTCCAGAGCAGCGACGCCGTCCAAGGACTCCTCCTGCCAGCACCAGGCGGCGAGGGCGAAGCGGCGGGCGGGGACGTGGTGGGCGGCGAGGATGGCGGCGGCGCGGTGCTCGTCGACGGCGGGGAGGGTGAGGGGGGCCCGGACCTCGAGGTTCAGCGGCGAGGAACGCCATAGAGGGCGCCACCGGCGGGACAGGACCTGCGTCCGGGCGCCGTCCCGGGTGGGGAGGCGCGTGATGACGCCGCGGAGCACGTCGTCGGGGAGGCGGCCGATCAGGTCCTCCCGCGGCGCCCCGCCGCCTGTACTGCTGCCGTGATCATCGCCTCCGCCGCGCGGCCGTTTCTGGTGGCCGGGTTCCTCCTCCTCCTCCTCTACCGGCTGCTTCTTGGATCCCGGCATCACGCACGACGAGGAGCTTCTTTGCTCTCGATGATCGTAATGTGGGGAGGACTGCATCCCTAGTAGCCTTTTCTGTTACGATGCCTCTCCGTCTCCGCGAAGGTTTTGAGATGGACAGTTTTTGAGAAAGCCCACGCGCGTGTCTCCGTCGGGCCCAGTCAGGTCAATCGGATGTGGCTCTTAGACCGTACGGTTTCTGCTATAGAACCAACATAATTAGTTATTCTCCCCGAAATTAAAAGATGTACACACATAATGATAAAGTTCTATGTACAGGGTGAATTGTTATACATGCTTAATATGGGTATTATTTTATGTTCTTGAAGATGAATAGTTCTAACCGTGGTATAGAGCAAATTATCCACTCGAACCACTACAACCGAATCAACGTGAATGAAGAAAAGAAAATCAGCCCAGCCGCGTGCACGGAATCCTTCGGCGACGAAATACATTGAAGTTGCTGCGGCGACGACGAATAGTTTTACGGTACTTCATGATGGGTGATGGCCACGAGCAGGTAAACAAGTCCTTTAGGCCTTTTTTTTTTTTTTTGATAAGTTAGGCCGTGGTTCGAAGCGGATTGAAGGTGTTTAAAAATTCTTTCCACATATTTCTAGGGCCGGATGTCGAGCCAACTCGGCTCGGCTCGGTCCAGCTCGAGCTGGCTCATTAAGTTAACGAGCTGGCTCGGCTCGTTCACGAGCTCGAGCCAGCTCGTTAGCTCGCGAGCCACACAGGTAGAGGGTGGCTGCGATAGATAGAGCCATTGTGGAGGCGGAGGGCGGAGCTACGGCGAGGGGCTATGGATGAAGTTGCAGTGACGGGGGTAGCCGCTGTGGGAGGCGGACAACGGAGCCGCTACGGGGGCGGACAACAGAGCTGTGGCGACGGGGGGAGCCGCTGCCGGGGACAGACGGCGGAGCTACGATGGGCGGCCATAGAAGGAGCTGTGGCGATGGGGGATCCGCTATGGGGTGACTGGACTAGGAGGACTCGGACGTCGGAGTTGCAACGCCATGTGGAGAGATGGGAGTAGGTAAGCAGACGGGAGACTCAAGAGGCGACGCGTGAGGCGGCGTGCTCTTTTTCTACGGTTGTGGCTTTCGGTCTCTAGCTGGCCTAGGGTTTGCAGTGACTATTGGGCTGTTGGGTCGACTGACTGGGTTGCAGGCCATGGCCTGTTGCCTGGACCTTGAGCTCGTTTGGTCGCGAGCGGCTCGAGATCTCAAATCTTGGCTCAGCTCGTTAAAAAATACAACGAGCCGAGTCGAGCCGAGCCGAGCTAGCTATGAGTCGAGTGAGTTGTCGAGCCACGAGTTTTCAGTCCAGCCCTACATATTTCTCACCCTCTCACCTTCCACTTTTTCATCTCCCTTGCATTATTCTCACTAGAGATGGAGGAGATAGCTAGGATTGGTGGGGCTCAGTGAGAAAAAGATAAAAGTGAAAGATGTTGGTAGAAGAAAATCGTTAAAAAGATGAGTAGTCACTCCCAAATTTAATGTCTTGTTCGGTTGGAAAGGGTTTGAGAGTCCTTTCAATTAATCTTCTTCTAACTGAATAAGGCCTTAGCTAACCTATTAATCTCTTAAGCTTGAAAACCCGATGTCTAGAGTTTCTTGCAATGTCAGCGCACATACATGTCACTACATAGAGCCCGGTCGATTGGCTTTTTTAACGATGATGCACTAGAAACTGCTACAAATAATTTCAAACAAGTTCAAATAGCTATTATCTTGCATAGAATTTTATGTGTTTTTAAGTCCTAACTAGTTTTGTAGAACACATAATTTACCCTTTTTTTAAGGTGTCACGGTCCTATTTCAGTCGTGATGTAGCCAAGGTGGAGGCTGTGCGGTAAGCCGGTGTCACCAAACCTTCTATATAATATACAAAAGAAAAAAAAATATGGATCAATTTTTGTTTTTCGACAAAAACAATTATCCACTAAAACTAAATAATGTACATTACCTTGATATCTATTTTCTTGATGTTAGGATGGCAATCATCAATTTGACCATATTTAATCTCCGCTTTCAAGTTGATATCATCCAAACATGACAATGGTCATTGTTAGAGTATCTGGCTCTCTGGCACTTTATTTTTTTTGGAATAAAGGAAGAAGGTCCCACTAATTAGCATGTTATTAGCCAATAACTTAAAAACATGTAAATATGGATTGACTTTATCCTTCATGTTTTGCTAGTTTAATCTTAAGAATCAAGAATATAGAACGTAATGAATGTACTTATTTGTAGTTTCACGTAACTTATTTCCACAAACAATATTGCAACAATATATATTTCAGTAAATTACAACCTGACTAGAAGTAGGTATTTGTTTTGTGCCTATAGTCTTTTTGCTGTCTAAATAACTTATAAATAAGATATATTGCATAAATCACCGCTGGTGGATGTTTTAGAGCAAGGTTAATAATAGAGACCACTGTATACTTTACGGTGTTGCCGTGTCACATGTAGCCAGTGTTAGCCTAAACGGTAAACGGTCGATCACCTCCTGTTTAGCCATTATTCGGTGCTAAACGGCCGTTTAAACCCGTTTAAACGGTGTAAATGGCCAATTATACGGAAACAGTCAGCCAGTGGCGGAGCCAGCTCTGAATTTTAGGTGGGGCAGTCGCGTAAGTTAAAATTATCACATAGTAAAAAACTATATATGCATATCACATGCTTAATTATATTCGTGTATTACAACTTTATCTTTGCACCGATGCGCGGATGCCATTCTTAGACTCCTAGCTTGAGCAATGCAGCGAGACTAACCGATTAGGATTAGTGTGGTCGACTAATGAGCGTCGGAACAACAAGTGCGAGCTTAAGTGGGTTTTAAAGCGTATACTGCATTAAAGAGACAACAAACAAATGCATAGAGACACTATATATAACACGTAAAGGATACATAGGATTGTCATAAGAAAAACAACAAACAAATGCGTAGAGGCAGTGTATGACGTAAAGGATACATAGGATTATCAATCCTGAGCAAAAGTGCAAAGGCTTCAAATAGTAACGACTTCGGCAAGCGCAGACCTCTGCACATCAATCGGCAATATGGGTTAGCCTCCTTGTGGACTCCTGCTATTGGGCTTGGCTACTTCTGCTGGGCTACACGCTTGGTCAGCTAAGCCAATTTGATTACTCGATTCAACAACAGGATATAAGGCTCATCTTCTTGTCTTATCCACTCAGAGAAGAATATAGGTGGGTCTTGACACTGCGGTTAGCTGGGCAGCTGCCCCACCATGCCGTAGGGGTGGCTCCGCCTCTGCAGTCAGCCACTGTTTAGCGTTTAAACGGGCTAAACGGCCGTTTAGGCAAATAACTCGGATATGCATGC
This sequence comes from Paspalum notatum, assembly GCA_022530915.1. Taxonomy (NCBI): domain Eukaryota; kingdom Viridiplantae; phylum Streptophyta; class Magnoliopsida; order Poales; family Poaceae; genus Paspalum; species Paspalum notatum. The sequence goes on from CM039691.1 coordinate 36,687,877, forward strand.
ATTCTTGATCACATGTAGGGATGATTAGCCTTTCTAACAGCGGGGCATCCTCTCGATGATAACCTCCTGATGCGACGAGAAATAAGCATTTGCGATTGCAAGGCTCCGAAGCTCTGGGGAGGATCTTATCTGGAGACGACCATAACCGACGTTCTCCTGCAACATCAAGCTCTGTAGGACAGGGCATCTCGACAGAATGCCTTGGAGGGTGCTCTGAGAAATGCGGACGTACTTGAGGGTTAGTTGCTCGAGGCGTGGGAAACCTAATAAGGAAGCCTCCATGCAGATGTCAAATCTGCAAAAGGAATCGCAGTATATATGACGAGCACACGTAGAGTATGCGCGAAGCGAAACATGGACGGTGGCAGCAGCTTAGCAACAGCATTGTAGCAGGCGTAATACAGCTTGAGCTCCTGGAGGCTGTCCAAAGCAGGGGACCGGAGCAAGTTGTCGACCTCAAGCAGATCGTCTTGGAAGCAGCTGCTCCAGGTGAAGGAGAAACGGCGAGTGGCACCTGGACGGTGAGCGCGGAAAATGGCGGACGCGCGTTCTTTGTCCATGGCCGTCGAGAGCCGAGCCTCACGGTTGAGCGGCGCGGAGCGCCAGAGCGGGCGCCACCGACGGGAGAGGATCTGGGTGCGGCCACCGTCGTTGGTGGGGAGAAGTGTGATGATGTCGCCGAGGACGTCGTCCGGAAGGCGGCTGATCAGGTCGACTCCTGCGTCGTCGTCTTCTTGCTCTGCTCTTCCACCTTCTCCCCCTGACAGATCAAGTCGCTGGCAGCAGGAATTCTCCTCAAGCCGCTGCCGCTTTGATCCTGTGGCCATAGCCGTGTTCTTCTGCACGGGAGCTGGGAAAAAAATATGAGGGTGGAAACAAGGATCTGAATTTCTGTATAGGGTTTCAAGAAATCCCCCCCCCCCCCCCCCTGTCGATTTCTATCCGTGCAGGGAAAGATTATATTTTAATTAAGTGCATGCAGTAATTTCTATCCGATCCGCTTTATGAAGCACCAGTTGTCGACTTGCAAAACACCCGGACTCCGCAACGTTCGATGGGCTATCGCGATCCCCTCCCGCGCACCGGTGTTCGGTAGGGTCTTGGTAAGTTTTTTTTTTCCTTTTATTTTTTGTTAATTTTTTAGTTTAGATAATTTTATAAAAGCCTAATTTTATCACAAATATTTTTATGTAACCATAACTTACCACAATAACTTTATGTAAGCATAATTTTATCACAAATATTTTATGCAACCATAACTTACTACAATAATTTATGTAAGCATAATTTTATCATAAATATTTTATGCAACCATAATTTATGACGATAACTTTATGCAAGCATAATTTTATCATGTAAGTATAATTTTATCACAAATATTTTTATGCAACCATAATTTATCATAATAAAAAATAAAAATAAAAAAATAAAAATTTTACTTGGGCCCATGTAGGACCGTGGGGGAGTCGCTCGCTGGCCATGAATCCAGCGAGTCAATTAGCAGCGCCCCCCGGACTCTGGTTTCCTTTCAAGAACCGGTCATTAAGGAAACAAACAAACGAGGAATCCCTGGATGCCGAATCGTACTAGTTGTAGAATGGCAACATATGAAGAAAACAAACGAGGATCCTGAATTGTACTAGCTGTACAATTGCTGCGCAATTGCATCTGCCATATTTAAAACCACTAAGCACCTGTCTCGTTGGTGTGCTGCTAAATATAGCTAGGAGTTATTGTCAAGCATTTTTTTTTTTAATAACTACACGCACTCTGTTTTTTTATGATGATCCTGTTCAGACTAATAAGGGTAGCTTACACGTTGGTCTGTCTGGTGTGTGTTCACATGCATGACTTGCTAGTTCTTTATTTTATAACGAATTTGTCTGCTTCCCCGATCCACATTCTTAATTTACTATTGAAACTTTTAATAAATTATTACGACAGTAAAAAAAATAACAGCTATCTTCCCCGATCTGCATTCATAATTTTTATCTTTAGACTCACAGATTATCTTGTAAGTAAGCTGTCAGCGAAAAATAAAGACCACATCATGAACAATTATGGAGTGGAAAATGAAATCTTGTCGAAATATACATCTAAGGCATATTCAGATCAGCTAAAAATTAGCTACTTCTAACTAGCTAATAGTAGGTGCTAATACATTGCCTATCTATTAGCTATTCATTAGCTAGACCAATTTTGACTAAAACCAGCTAATTTTTAGAGGCTAACAAATATCTGGTGCATTTTTTTTATCTAGTCGGTGCATATATTTGTAGGGATAACGATGATAAGATGATGTACCTAGAAATATAATGCCATATGCTCACAGGTGGCCATGGTAAGAGTTGTAGAAACAATCGTTTTAAGATGTCCTTTGAAGTTTGGTAAGGCAAACTTCATAGATAAACTGGAATTCGATGAGATCTAAAATTTATAGTTGATAATATTTCATTCGAGATCAATTAGGGGCTCAAATTAAAATATATTTTTTTATTCTAAAATGATCTCAAAATGAGGCATGCACATCAAAGCTGTAATATTACAAATCATTTTAGGCGTCTGTAAAAAAGCTTCTTTAGTAGTGATGATAGCAGGTGGATTTTAGCCACAAAATGATTTAACGATGGGAACATACATCAAATGTTTACTTGTGTTATGGTACGGCTGTATATATGCCGTTGTACTTTTTGTCATGTTTGTATTATTTCAAGTAGTGAAGAACCTGCCCCAGTACGTTGTCGCTAGCCCACCTGGCAGAGTGCATATAAATTGAGCTAGGGGTACATACGGTTATTGTCAGGCACCCAAGAAAGGTTTTAAATAGCGGATTAAGCCATTTAGCGGTTAGCAGCTTGAAAACACTATAGCGGCCAATTTAGCGGGCTATAGCTGCAAATAGCCGGTTATAGCGGACTATTTGGCTTAGCGTAAACCTTCTAAAACAGCTGCCGCTATAGCCGGCTATTTATATGTTTGCACCCAAGTGAGACCGAGCGATGGCTGCCGGTGGCCGTGATAGAGAGATTTCCATCCCAGTAGATTGGCCACCGCTGGTGTCGAGAAGTCGCAGATCAGGGAGAGGAATGCAGACAAGGATGAACGGTGAGCAACGACAGAGCAGTGCCAGTGCCGAGACTGCCGCCAACAAGGTGATCAAGAAGCTAAAATGGCTGAATTGCTTGGTGTTGTGCGTTGCCTTGCTGGAGTGGGCGGGCAATGCTGTCGGCACTCTGGCCACACTTTGGGCTACCGTCGTCTTGCTTGGCGGCTTCTGCTCCCTGCTGAGCCGCACGGATTTTTGGTTCTGCACTGTCATGATCTTCGTCGAAGCCACCAGGTGCGCTGCGTTGCTCTGCTTCACGATGAAATGTAAAGCATATCTTGTTAGTATTCGAGCTTTCTTGCGATTCATGAAAGACAATCTCGCCATCCTAAATATAGTTTTTTGTAACACGAATTTGACTTTTATTCGCATTCACAAATATTTATGTTTGTCACTTTGATAACATAAGTGATATACTAGTGAAGCAATCATCTGTTAGAAGCCTTTTCCTAACAAAACAAGGCGCACCTAGTTAGTACTCCCTCTGTGCCAATTTACATGTCGTTTGATTTTTTTACATCAAGTTTGACCTTTTTTTCTTATTCAATTTTTTCACAAAATATCATATATTTTCATTTAGTTTAGCATATAATATACTTTAATTATGAATTGAAATTTTCTACTTTTATACAAATATTATGAATAAAATGAGCCGGTCAAACTTGATGCTAAAAAAGTCAAGCGATTTATAAATGAGATGGAGGGAGTAGTTTCATGCTACCATTCCTCTCATCTAAATTTCATCCTATTACCCTGTTCAAAAAAAAAAATTCATTCTATTACGCTACAAACATGTAGATGTAGACAAGAAAACAAGAATATTTTTCCTTCTCCGCTAAACTACCAAACCGGTGAACAAATAAACTTGAGAGGGACAAGGTTGGGCACACAGGTGGACGGCCAGCCGTCAGGCTCAAAGTGGAACGTAGCACCTTGGGAAGCTCTGATATTCACCAGCAGCTTCTTGCGCTGTTTCGCAATCCATTTCGCGTCGCAGGTGCGACGAGAGGCGATGAACTTGAAGGATTCTAGCACCCTGGCCTTTGAGAGGAAGAACCTGATCAGGCTCAATTCCGACTTCCTGCCCTGATAACATTTCAGCTCTACCGTTTTGAGGTGTGCGTCGAGGCATTCGATAGGAGCGTTGCGATGATGAGCGTTCTTCGTGGGTACATTCTTCAGCTCCTTCTGAGTGAATTCCTGACAGTGCGAAAAGAAGGACATCAGTATCAAATATGAATCATATTAAGTTAACAAACTAAGGGCTCCTTTGGAACAAAAGAAAAATGAAAGAATTTTATAGGATTGGAATCCTACATGAAAGTTTCCTATGTAGCCCTTTGGAACAAAGGATTGGGTTCCCACAAATCCTATGAAATTCCTATGAAATGACTCAATCCATTGAAATTTTGGAGGAAATCTAACATGAGGTCCAACTTCTTGGAAAGTTTCCTTTGTGTCTATCTCTCTCTTCTACTTTCTAGTTTTTTCCTGTGTTGTATCCAAACGCTTTGTTATAAACTTTTCTGTGTTTTCAAATCTTATAGGATTGCAAGTAACGTGCAATCCTATCCTGTATTCCAAAGGAGCTCTAAAGATGAAATTACAAAAAGAGTGTGACAACCATGTACAGCTTCTCCACGCGCGGAAAACATTTCAAGAAGTCAATAACAACATCGAGAGCATTAGGGGCAATCTGGAGAGCGAGAATCTTCACAGTGTTAACAGTGTTCATAGCAACAGATGGGCCGCTGCCATCGAGTACGTCCAGTTTCTGAAACGAAAATGTGAAGACGAACATCATCACAGCATGAATGGAGCAATGTAGCACAATGCAACACACGTACGTACCTTGGAAACCACTGTTCCTGCAATCTCAAACTTGGACATGCTCTCGTCACTCAGATACCCCAAAACCCTGAGCTTGGGTGCGTGGATGACCTGGATCTGCAGGCCACGAGCTTGGTGACGAGCAGGGATGAGCCATTCCAGCAGCGGCGCGTCCTCGACGACGACTTGCTCGAGCTTCTCCTCTTCATAGAGAGGCGCGTCCTCCGCCACGGCGAGGCTCCGGAGCTGCGGCAAGGATCTGATGCGGAGAAGACGGTAGCCGACGTTCCGGTGCAGCATCAGGCTCTCAAGAAGAGGGCACCTGGACAGGATGCGGTGGAGGTGGTCCTCCGAGATCCGGACGTGCCTGAGGGTCAGCTGCCGGAGGTGCGGGAACTCGAAGGCGGACGCCGCCGACGACCCGCCGCCGCCGACGATCTCGACCCTCCAAGGCTTGTCTTCGCTGCAGAACATGACGAGCACGCGCAGGGTGCGCGGGAGAGGGAACGAGGAAGCCGGCACCTTGGACGAGAACGTCGGCGCGTAGTACATCTCGAGCTCATGGAGCCTGGCGACGCCGGGGCAGCGGAGGAGCAGGTCGTCGACCATGGGGAGGACGCTGTGGACGTGCCGGCGCCAGGCGAGGTGCAGGCGGCGCGCAGGGCCCGGGTGGGCGCGGAGGGCGGCGACGGCGCGGGATTCGTCCGCCGCGGCGTTGAACGTTGCGGAGAGGTTCAGCGGCGTCGAGCGCCAGAGCGGGCGCCACCGCCGGGAGAGGATCTGGGTGCGCGCGCCGTCCGTGGTGGGGAGGCGCGTGATCACGTCGCCGAGGAGATCGTCGGGGAGGCGGCTGATTAGGTCGTCGGCTCCCGCAGCGGGATCGGCTTCTTGATGATCTGCTCCGCCGCCGCCGCCGCCGGGCGGTAGTTGCTGGCCCCGGGACGACTCCTCGTCGTCAAGCCGGCGTCTCTTTGATCTCGTGACGACACCCATCGTCCTGGGAGCGGTGCCGCGGCCCTCGCCGGCGCTGCCACCCGCTCGTAACCCTCGCCGGTCGCTGTCCCGTCCGTGCCGGCGGCCGGCGCAGCCGCCACACGGCCACGATGTAGGTTCGGAAGTTGTTACGGAACCCTGAGATGTGGGAGAGGGAGGAGGGTGATAGGAGGTCGTCTCATCATCTTCTAGTATACAGCTTCAGGATGGGCTAGAAAGTAGAAAATGGTGAAAAGTAAAATTAGTTATTTGGGCCAGGTGTGAGACCTAAATCCACCATCGGCACCATATGATACTCCATATACTCCATCTTTTAATATCTGACGTTCTTTAGTACTACCTCTGTTTCTTTTTATTTGACGCCAAATAGCTCATTTTTGAGCTACAAAACATCAAATAAAAAATGGAGGGAGTAGTATTTTGCACTACCAAGTCAAATAAAGAAAACAGAAGGTACAAGTTGTGGGAATTTAAGTAATACCGACGTGAATGCTACCCAAAAGTATAGTATGCATCAAAACACAAAAAATAGAAATAATATATAAATAGGGGGTTTAATGGATGAATATGTGGTATGGAATTTTGTGGGCTTTTGAGGTGACGTAGCTTCATGCATCCAGAGAAACAGGCAGTGAGGGCTACCTGTTTTTTTTAATATTCAATATTTCAAATACAACTTGTAGTTTCTGAACTCCATGCATAAACACACACCACACCCACAAGGTGTGTGTACCGAGATGTGAGAGAGCGGAGAGGGTGATATGAGGTCCTCTCATGGTCTGTTGGTATATGGCTGCAGCTTGGACCAAAAAATGGTAAAGAGTAAAATAAGATATTTAGCCAGATGGCACCATATTATATCTTCTCTATCTCTATCTCTATCTCTATCACCTCACCCACACCTCCATGGGTCTGCCTCCCTGCCCCTCGCCTCCCCTCCAGCACCATTGCCTAGCTCACCTACGATCTCCGCCCCCTCCTCCCCTCCCCCCACTTTCAATTCCCCACCCCAAACTGCCCCCGTGACCCACCTGCCATCCTTGTCTTTGCGCTCGCCACCGAACTCAACCAAGGTAACGATGCCCACCCCAATCCGCACTGTCATCCCTCCCGTTCTGCCCACATCTAGGGACATGGCCCTTCCTCGCATATCCCTCTGTCGTGCGCTCGCCCCACTCGCAGCGTAGGAGTCCCTAAGGGCGCTTGCGCTTGACCCCGACATCAGTTGCGTCTCATGCTTCCCTTGTCTGCGTTCTCACCCCGTGCTGCAGATGTGTACTCAAAATCCACACAGCTAGCATAATTGATAAATCAACTTGGATAATCATCAAATGAAAGTAGATTCTAACAGGGCCTCACTAACTGAGACCATCTGTGGACTAGTATATTACTATGATCCCCGAAAGGGATCATGCAGAGCTAAATCATGGATGCGCTCCGTGGGTACATAACAATGCATAGGCGGAAAATTGTCATCCTCAAAATCAAGTTTAGGACCTCGGAAAGCTCCGTCGTCAAGCTGTAGCTCCATATACTGGTTCGCAACCCATTTATCATCGTATTTGTCTCGATTGACAACAAGCTTTATGGATTCCAACACTCCAGCGTTTAGGAGAAAGAATCTCACGAGGTTCACTTCTGACCAGCTTCCATGGTACTGCGCTAGGTGCAACGTCTTGAGATGTGCATCAAGGCATTCGAGTGATTTCCTAGCAGTACAGTGCCAAACATTCTCTATAGGTTTCTTCTGAATGGGTACCTGAAATTTGAAAAAGATGGTAAAACACACAGGATCAGCCGGGATTCAGTCAATACGGTTGGTACAGCAATACAGTGTAGAACAAAAGGAGCAGTAGTGGTAAAAATCAGGTTCAAGTAACAAAGATCGTTCAAGTGTTCACCTTGATGTAGAGCGTCTCCACGCACGGGAAGCAACATAAGAAGCCAAGAACAAGATCCAGATCAGGGTCAGAGACGAGGGATAAAATCTTCACGGTACGCAACGCGTCATTCAACACGCTGTTACTGAATGCAGCAGGTTCAATAATAATCCTAGGGAGACCTTGACAAGAGTTCAGGTCTCCTAGGATCTTGAGCCCGGGTGCGTGGACGACATGGAGATCCCAGCCATACAGCGAGCAGTCCAGGATGATCCGTTCCAGCAGCGGCGCGTTCTCAACGACGAGTCCTTGGAACGCCGCCTTCTCCCCGAACCTGTCGCGCTCCCTGACGCCGAGGCTCCGGAGCGTGGAGGAGCGCACCTGGACACGGCGGTAGCCGACATTGTAACACAACGCCAAGCTCTGCAGCACATGGCACCTCGACAGGATCCCCTCGAGGGTGGCCTCTGAGATGTTGAGGGAGGCGAGCGTCAGGCGGGCGAGGCACGGGAAGTCGAGCACCGGGACCGTGAGCGGTTCGCGGCGGCAGCTGTTCCAGCACAGGCTGAGCACGCGCAGCGTCGCCGAGAAGCGGAACACGGACGGCGGCGGTCGGCGGCGCCTGGCGCCGTAGTAGGACAGCTCGAGCTCCTCGAGGCTGTCGAGGCCGGGGTGCTGGAGCAAGGCGTCCAGAGCAGCGACGCCGTCCAAGGACTCCTCCTGCCAGCACCAGGCGGCGAGGGCGAAGCGGCGGGCGGGGACGTGGTGGGCGGCGAGGATGGCGGCGGCGCGGTGCTCGTCGACGGCGGGGAGGGTGAGGGGGGCCCGGACCTCGAGGTTCAGCGGCGAGGAACGCCATAGAGGGCGCCACCGGCGGGACAGGACCTGCGTCCGGGCGCCGTCCCGGGTGGGGAGGCGCGTGATGACGCCGCGGAGCACGTCGTCGGGGAGGCGGCCGATCAGGTCCTCCCGCGGCGCCCCGCCGCCTGTACTGCTGCCGTGATCATCGCCTCCGCCGCGCGGCCGTTTCTGGTGGCCGGGTTCCTCCTCCTCCTCCTCTACCGGCTGCTTCTTGGATCCCGGCATCACGCACGACGAGGAGCTTCTTTGCTCTCGATGATCGTAATGTGGGGAGGACTGCATCCCTAGTAGCCTTTTCTGTTACGATGCCTCTCCGTCTCCGCGAAGGTTTTGAGATGGACAGTTTTTGAGAAAGCCCACGCGCGTGTCTCCGTCGGGCCCAGTCAGGTCAATCGGATGTGGCTCTTAGACCGTACGGTTTCTGCTATAGAACCAACATAATTAGTTATTCTCCCCGAAATTAAAAGATGTACACACATAATGATAAAGTTCTATGTACAGGGTGAATTGTTATACATGCTTAATATGGGTATTATTTTATGTTCTTGAAGATGAATAGTTCTAACCGTGGTATAGAGCAAATTATCCACTCGAACCACTACAACCGAATCAACGTGAATGAAGAAAAGAAAATCAGCCCAGCCGCGTGCACGGAATCCTTCGGCGACGAAATACATTGAAGTTGCTGCGGCGACGACGAATAGTTTTACGGTACTTCATGATGGGTGATGGCCACGAGCAGGTAAACAAGTCCTTTAGGCCTTTTTTTTTTTTTTTTTGATAAGTTAGGCCGTGGTTCGAAGCGGATTGAAGGTGTTTAAAAATTCTTTCCACATATTTCTAGGGCCGGATGTCGAGCCAACTCGGCTCGGCTCGGTCCAGCTCGAGCTGGCTCATTAAGTTAACGAGCTGGCTCGGCTCGTTCACGAGCTCGAGCCAGCTCGTTAGCTCGCGAGCCACACAGGTAGAGGGTGGCTGCGATAGATAGAGCCATTGTGGAGGCGGAGGGCGGAGCTACGGCGAGGGGCTATGGATGAAGTTGCAGTGACGGGGGTAGCCGCTGTGGGAGGCGGACAACGGAGCCGCTACGGGGGCGGACAACAGAGCTGTGGCGACGGGGGGAGCCGCTGCCGGGGACAGACGGCGGAGCTACGATGGGCGGCCATAGAAGGAGCTGTGGCGATGGGGGATCCGCTATGGGGTGACTGGACTAGGAGGACTCGGACGTCGGAGTTGCAACGCCATGTGGAGAGATGGGAGTAGGTAAGCAGACGGGAGACTCAAGAGGCGACGCGTGAGGCGGCGTGCTCTTTTTCTACGGTTGTGGCTTTCGGTCTCTAGCTGGCCTAGGGTTTGCAGTGACTATTGGGCTGTTGGGTCGACTGACTGGGTTGCAGGCCATGGCCTGTTGCCTGGACCTTGAGCTCGTTTGGTCGCGAGCGGCTCGAGATCTCAAATCTTGGCTCAGCTCGTTAAAAAATACAACGAGCCGAGTCGAGCCGAGCCGAGCTAGCTATGAGTCGAGTGAGTTGTCGAGCCACGAGTTTTCAGTCCAGCCCTACATATTTCTCACCCTCTCACCTTCCACTTTTTCATCTCCCTTGCATTATTCTCACTAGAGATGGAGGAGATAGCTAGGATTGGTGGGGCTCAGTGAGAAAAAGATAAAAGTGAAAGATGTTGGTAGAAGAAAATCGTTAAAAAGATGAGTAGTCACTCCCAAATTTAATGTCTTGTTCGGTTGGAAAGGGTTTGAGAGTCCTTTCAATTAATCTTCTTCTAACTGAATAAGGCCTTAGCTAACCTATTAATCTCTTAAGCTTGAAAACCCGATGTCTAGAGTTTCTTGCAATGTCAGCGCACATACATGTCACTACATAGAGCCCGGTCGATTGGCTTTTTTAACGATGATGCACTAGAAACTGCTACAAATAATTTCAAACAAGTTCAAATAGCTATTATCTTGCATAGAATTTTATGTGTTTTTAAGTCCTAACTAGTTTTGTAGAACACATAATTTACCCTTTTTTTAAGGTGTCACGGTCCTATTTCAGTCGTGATGTAGCCAAGGTGGAGGCTGTGCGGTAAGCCGGTGTCACCAAACCTTCTATATAATATACAAAAGAAAAAAAAATATGGATCAATTTTTGTTTTTCGACAAAAACAATTATCCACTAAAACTAAATAATGTACATTACCTTGATATCTATTTTCTTGATGTTAGGATGGCAATCATCAATTTGACCATATTTAATCTCCGCTTTCAAGTTGATATCATCCAAACATGACAATGGTCATTGTTAGAGTATCTGGCTCTCTGGCACTTTATTTTTTTTGGAATAAAGGAAGAAGGTCCCACTAATTAGCATGTTATTAGCCAATAACTTAAAAACATGTAAATATGGATTGACTTTATCCTTCATGTTTTGCTAGTTTAATCTTAAGAATCAAGAATATAGAACGTAATGAATGTACTTATTTGTAGTTTCACGTAACTTATTTCCACAAACAATATTGCAACAATATATATTTCAGTAAATTACAACCTGACTAGAAGTAGGTATTTGTTTTGTGCCTATAGTCTTTTTGCTGTCTAAATAACTTATAAATAAGATATATTGCATAAATCACCGCTGGTGGATGTTTTAGAGCAAGGTTAATAATAGAGACCACTGTATACTTTACGGTGTTGCCGTGTCACATGTAGCCAGTGTTAGCCTAAACGGTAAACGGTCGATCACCTCCTGTTTAGCCATTATTCGGTGCTAAACGGCCGTTTAAACCCGTTTAAACGGTGTAAATGGCCAATTATACGGAAACAGTCAGCCAGTGGCGGAGCCAGCTCTGAATTTTAGGTGGGGCAGTCGCGTAAGTTAAAATTATCACATAGTAAAAAACTATATATGCATATCACATGCTTAATTATATTCGTGTATTACAACTTTATCTTTGCACCGATGCGCGGATGCCATTCTTAGACTCCTAGCTTGAGCAATGCAGCGAGACTAACCGATTAGGATTAGTGTGGTCGACTAATGAGCGTCGGAACAACAAGTGCGAGCTTAAGTGGGTTTTAAAGCGTATACTGCATTAAAGAGACAACAAACAAATGCATAGAGACACTATATATAACACGTAAAGGATACATAGGATTGTCATAAGAAAAACAACAAACAAATGCGTAGAGGCAGTGTATGACGTAAAGGATACATAGGATTATCAATCCTGAGCAAAAGTGCAAAGGCTTCAAATAGTAACGACTTCGGCAAGCGCAGACCTCTGCACATCAATCGGCAATATGGGTTAGCCTCCTTGTGGACTCCTGCTATTGGGCTTGGCTACTTCTGCTGGGCTACACGCTTGGTCAGCTAAGCCAATTTGATTACTCGATTCAACAACAGGATATAAGGCTCATCTTCTTGTCTTATCCACTCAGAGAAGAATATAGGTGGGTCTTGACACTGCGGTTAGCTGGGCAGCTGCCCCACCATGCCGTAGGGGTGGCTCCGCCTCTGCAGTCAGCCACTGTTTAGCGTTTAAACGGGCTAAACGGCCGTTTAGGCAAATAACTCGGATATGCATGCATTCTTGATCACATGTAGGGATGATTAGCCTTTCTAACAGCGGGGCATCCTCTCGATGATAACCTCCTGATGCGACGAGAAATAAGCATTTGCGATTGCAAGGCTCCGAAGCTCTGGGGAGGATCTTATCTGGAGACGACCATAACCGACGTTCTCCTGCAACATCAAGCTCTGTAGGACAGGGCATCTCGACAGAATGCCTTGGAGGGTGCTCTGAGAAATGCGGACGTACTTGAGGGTTAGTTGCTCGAGGCGTGGGAAACCTAATAAGGAAGCCTCCATGCAGATGTCAAATCTGCAAAAGGAATCGCAGTATATATGACGAGCACACGTAGAGTATGCGCGAAGCGAAACATGGACGGTGGCAGCAGCTTAGCAACAGCATTGTAGCAGGCGTAATACAGCTTGAGCTCCTGGAGGCTGTCCAAAGCAGGGGACCGGAGCAAGTTGTCGACCTCAAGCAGATCGTCTTGGAAGCAGCTGCTCCAGGTGAAGGAGAAACGGCGAGTGGCACCTGGACGGTGAGCGCGGAAAATGGCGGACGCGCGTTCTTTGTCCATGGCCGTCGAGAGCCGAGCCTCACGGTTGAGCGGCGCGGAGCGCCAGAGCGGGCGCCACCGACGGGAGAGGATCTGGGTGCGGCCACCGTCGTTGGTGGGGAGAAGTGTGATGATGTCGCCGAGGACGTCGTCCGGAAGGCGGCTGATCAGGTCGACTCCTGCGTCGTCGTCTTCTTGCTCTGCTCTTCCACCTTCTCCCCCTGACAGATCAAGTCGCTGGCAGCAGGAATTCTCCTCAAGCCGCTGCCGCTTTGATCCTGTGGCCATAGCCGTGTTCTTCTGCACGGGAGCTGGGAAAAAAATATGAGGGTGGAAACAAGGATCTGAATTTCTGTATAGGGTTTCAAGAAATCCCCCCCCCCCCCCCCCCCCCTGTCGATTTCTATCCGTGCAGGGAAAGATTATATTTTAATTAAGTGCATGCAGTAATTTCTATCCGATCCGCTTTATGAAGCACCAGTTGTCGACTTGCAAAACACCCGGACTCCGCAACGTTCGATGGGCTATCGCGATCCCCTCCCGCGCACCGGTGTTCGGTAGGGTCTTGGTAAGTTTTTTTTTTCCTTTTATTTTTTGTTAATTTTTTAGTTTAGATAATTTTATAAAAGCCTAATTTTATCACAAATATTTTTATGTAACCATAACTTACCACAATAACTTTATGTAAGCATAATTTTATCACAAATATTTTATGCAACCATAACTTACTACAATAATTTATGTAAGCATAATTTTATCATAAATATTTTATGCAACCATAATTTATGACGATAACTTTATGCAAGCATAATTTTATCATGTAAGTATAATTTTATCACAAATATTTTTATGCAACCATAATTTATCATAATAAAAAATAAAAATAAAAAAATAAAAATTTTACTTGGGCCCATGTAGGACCGTGGGGGAGTCGCTCGCTGGCCATGAATCCAGCGAGTCAATTAGCAGCGCCCCCCGGACTCTGGTTTCCTTTCAAGAACCGGTCATTAAGGAAACAAACAAACGAGGAATCCCTGGATGCCGAATCGTACTAGTTGTAGAATGGCAACATATGAAGAAAACAAACGAGGATCCTGAATTGTACTAGCTGTACAATTGCTGCGCAATTGCATCTGCCATATTTAAAACCACTAAGCACCTGTCTCGTTGGTGTGCTGCTAAATATAGCTAGGAGTTATTGTCAAGCATTTTTTTTTTAATAACTACACGCACTCTGTTTTTTTATGATGATCCTGTTCAGACTAATAAGGGTAGCTTACACGTTGGTCTGTCTGGTGTGTGTTCACATGCATGACTTGCTAGTTCTTTATTTTATAACGAATTTGTCTGCTTCCCCGATCCACATTCTTAATTTACTATTGAAACTTTTAATAAATTATTACGACAGTAAAAAAAATAACAGCTATCTTCCCCGATCTGCATTCATAATTTTTATCTTTAGACTCACAGATTATCTTGTAAGTAAGCTGTCAGCGAAAAATAAAGACCACATCATGAACAATTATGGAGTGGAAAATGAAATCTTGTCGAAATATACATCTAAGGCATATTCAGATCAGCTAAAAATTAGCTACTTCTAACTAGCTAATAGTAGGTGCTAATACATTGCCTATCTATTAGCTCATTCATTAGCTAGACCAATTTTGACTAAAACCAGCTAATTTTTAGAGGCTAACAAATATCTGGTGCATTTTTTTTATCTAGTCGGTGCATATATTTGTAGGGATAACGATGATAAGATGATGTACCTAGAAATATAATGCCATATGCTCACAGGTGGCCATGGTAAGAGTTGTAGAAACAATCGTTTTAAGATGTCCTTTGAAGTTTGGTAAGGCAAACTTCATAGATAAACTGGAATTCGATGAGATCTAAAATTTATAGTTGATAATATTTCATTCGAGATCAATTAGGGGCTCAAATTAAAATATATTTTTTTATTCTAAAATGATCTCAAAATGAGGCATGCACATCAAAGCTGTAATATTACAAATCATTTTAGGCGTCTGTAAAAAAGCTTCTTTAGTAGTGATGATAGCAGGTGGATTTTAGCCACAAAATGATTTAACGATGGGAACATACATCAAATGTTTACTTGTGTTATGGTACGGCTGTATATATGCCGTTGTACTTTTTGTCATGTTTGTATTATTTCAAGTAGTGAAGAACCTGCCCCAGTACGTTGTCGCTAGCCCACCTGGCAGAGTGCATATAAATTGAGCTAGGGGTACATACGGTTATTGTCAGGCACCCAAGAAAGGTTTTAAATAGCGGATTAAGCCATTTAGCGGTTAGCAGCTTGAAAACACTATAGCGGCCAATTTAGCGGGCTATAGCTGCAAATAGCCGGTTATAGCGGACTATTTGGCTTAGCGTAAACCTTCTAAAACAGCTGCCGCTATAGCCGGCTATTTATATGTTTGCACCCAAGTGAGACCGAGCGATGGCTGCCGGTGGCCGTGATAGAGAGATTTCCATCCCAGTAGATTGGCCACCGCTGGTGTCGAGAAGTCGCAGATCAGGGAGAGGAATGCAGACAAGGATGAACGGTGAGCAACGACAGAGCAGTGCCAGTGCCGAGACTGCCGCCAACAAGGTGATCAAGAAGCTAAAATGGCTGAATTGCTTGGTGTTGTGCGTTGCCTTGCTGGAGTGGGCGGGTAATGCTGTCGGCACTCTGGCCACACTTTGGGCTACCGTCGTCTTGCTTGGCGGCTTCTGCTCCCTGCTGAGCCGCACGGATTTTTGGTTCTGCACTGTCATGATCTTCGTCGAAGCCACCAGGTGCGCTGCGTTGCTCTGCTTCACGATGAAATGTAAAGCATATCTTGTTAGTATTCGAGCTTTCTTGCGATTCATGAAAGACAATCTCGCCATCCTAAATATAGTTTTTTGTAACACGAATTTGACTTTTATTCGCATTCACAAATATTTATGTTTGTCACTTTGATAACATAAGTGATATACTAGTGAAGCAATCATCTGTTAGAAGCCTTTTCCTAACAAAACAAGGCGCACCTAGTTAGTACTCCCTCTGTGCCAATTTACATGTCGTTTGATTTTTTTACATCAAGTTTGACCTTTTTTTCTTATTCAATTTTTTCACAAAATATCATATATTTTCATTTAGTTTAGCATATAATATACTTTAATTATGAATTGAAATTTTCTACTTTTATACAAATATTATGAATAAAATGAGCCGGTCAAACTTGATGCTAAAAAAGTCAAGCGATTTATAAATGAGATGGAGGGAGTAGTTTCATGCTACCATTCCTCTCATCTAAATTTCATCCTATTACCCTGTTCAAAAAAAAAAATTCATTCTATTACGCTACAAACATGTAGATGTAGACAAGAAAACAAGAATATTTTTCCTTCTCCGCTAAACTACCAAACCGGTGAACAAATAAACTTGAGAGGGACAAGGTTGGGTACTACTACAACTACAACAATAAGCAAACCTTTTAGTCCCAAGCAAGTTGAGTAGACTAGAGTTGAAACCCAACGAATGTCTCCAGCAGGAGGAAACACGCTACGCATAGGGTTGAGTATCTCTAGTAAATAATTACTATCATATTTGGCAAGTTACATTTTCCTGCTTCGGTAAACAGCACAGATCAGAGATGAAACAATGTAATCTTGGGAAATGATGAACAGAAAAACGAGCCGATGGACTGGGATTGCAGGGGAGAGAACAGATAGCTAATCGCACGTGCTACACCAAAGCTTCAATCATACCCTTCTTTTACAGTTATGCAGCAACTTGTGGTGATTTAGTACTTAATCCTAAAAAAACAAAATTCAATGTACAATGAGTTATGACAATTGCTACGGTACACTGAAACAATTGTGAGCCGTTGATCTAAGTAGATAAAATGAAGTATTACCTCCTAAGAGATAATACCTCAAACTAATAAAAAACCTATTTATTCAATTTAATAAATATGTAAATGGGATAATCATCAATAACTAACCGCTCCATGGAAACCTGATCTCTTTTCTATCTGGACATGCGACCCAACGGAGACGTGGTCTCTTGAACGTAACTATCCATACCAACGAACGTGACAACTACATATATCAGACTGAATGCGTCGTGTATATTGTTGATTATAAATGAATGTTCATCTCGTTTGCATTACAAACAATGATTTCTTTTAATGAACATGAAAGGCCGGCAGCCTACGTGATATATACATATTTTAACTGATGAACGTGGCTGGCAGCCCTCGTACATCGCACGTCACGCTTGCACATCCACGATTGAGCTTGTCAACCTCATCTCGATTGCAATCAGAGGAACTAAATCTGAGAAGGCAGCGGAACCGCCGCTCGCTTGCAACAAGAAGGCCGGAGAAGTGGGCGATAAATACCGGACTTTTTTCTGTTTAATTTATTTTAAATAATTTATTTAATTCATTTCCCCTTTTAATCTATTATATTAATTATTTTATCTCTTTTTATTTGGATGTCTGAGATCAATTTGAAGTCTTACCTCCTAAAAGATAATTTGTGTACCGTAGCAATACCCATGAGTTATTATTCAAAGGGGCAGGGTAAATAGCCAAACCTGTACTTAACAATGCTTAACTCATCTATGGTCAGAAAAAACATTGTCACTTGTATTAAAATGACATCAACATTCAAACTTTGAAAAATGCTTTTAGCACAGAAGTTGAGAGGACATATATAATACAGCATATATTTAGTTATTCTAGTGATCATATTTAGTTGCTCTATGCTATAGGCTAAATCTTCCTATTCAGTAATGCACTAGTGCAGCACTCAAGATGGAACCTAAAAAACAATCTAAATCAGTGACCTATTAATTGATAGCTTACAGGCTTGCAGTCCTATAAAATAGTAATCAAACATATATAATACAATCTAAACCATAATTAAGTTTGGGTGAGTAGCAAATGCTATAAACTGGAGAAAACTGAATTAAATGGATTGCAGAACCTCCATTGTGGGCTGAATTTATATACCATGACTATCTCTCACATCGAAGGAGATAAAATGATCCTTATCTGCAGTAGCATCATTATACAACACTATTTGTTAAAAAAAATGACAGACTCATAATAGCATAATTACTCCTCCCAAGAACAAACAAGCAGCAGCATATGCATGAACGCTTGAAAGAGAATGTGAACCTACTATCTGTACATATAAGCAGGTTGTTTTGAATTACTTGGATAGGGGCACTGTTGTCTCTGAATATATTCACCACTGTTGTCCCATCACAAAAACTGCGTATCAGTCTTATGGCCCTGAGATTACAAATCAAGTACTTCAGGTTCACATCGTATGGAAAAACACAAGAGATTCACTGCTCCAGAACAGGGGGAGAATGCATGCACATGCGGTTGTATAAACATTATGTTATATACTTATATGTAGGAATTCAAGACGTGCATGTCCAGGGCGCTATGATTGACAACAAGTCAACGATGATAATCATTTCACTAAATTGCCCTTCTAATTGTGAGGAAGGGGAATAAAGCTCTTATTTCTAACCATGTGAGAAACTGAGAACTTGTGCTTACAGAAATGCTATCATGCATCATCAAGATCGAATTTCAGGCAAAGGAAGAGTCAACTAGCAATTTATCATGGCAGCGAAGACTTTTTTTGTAAAAAAAAAAATAGAACCATGAAACTAAGAATTAATACACATTCATGTGATAGAATATTGCACTTAGGCTTAACTCCTGAAGCCCAAGGATCTTCACAGAAGGTTTCTCTGAAATATACAAAAACGGTACCTAGGAAAATAAGGGCCAACCTATTAGAAGAGCAAAATGTCATTATTATTTTTGTTATTTGATGCATATAAAAGGGTTACAGAAATTACTAAATACACTTATACATGAGGTGAAAGAACACAAAAAAAACGTTTTACAGTGGTTGGAACGGAACCAAAGGGAACCAGGCGGGTACCAGGCGGAACCAGACATTTTTTAATTTTTATGACTGAATTATGTATTGAAAATTATAAAATTAAAATAATTATTGGTACTGGGCCCACCGTTTTTGGTTTCGGATCTACCTATTTGGTTCCGTCTGGTTCCGGCTCCGTGGTTCCGCCTATTTATAAGCCGTTAGATCTCGCTTGATGAACGGTTCTCATTTTTTCCAGCCACCATAAAAGTTGTATAAAAAGGAATGGAAGTTAGAAGGATTCGGCTCTAGTATTAAAGGAGAAGTGAGAAGAGATTTAGTCAACAACTTCATTTCATTATTCAGTGACATGCAAGGTGTTTGTCTAAAGTTAAACTTCTACAACTTGGACTAAATTTGTAGACAAATATACGATCGCTACAGTATCAAATTAATTTCATTAGATTCACTACTATTACATGTCTTGATTCTCCATTTATTTCATATTGCATAAGTTAATATATATTTTTCTATAAATTGGTCAAAGTGAGAGAAGTGCTGACTTAGCATAAAACTAATAAATAGTATATTTTGATATGGATGAGTAGCAAACTTACAACTTTAGTTTGGACCCTCAGTCTCAAATTATAGTTTCTTTTAGGTTTTCCTAAATCAAACTACTTCAAGATTGACCAAGTTTATATATTCTCCCAAAAATGAAGAATCTAAATTAGTTGATTGTGTGATTATAATTCTCTCCCTTTTGACATGTTTTGTCCTCTTTGTTTTGTCTGGCTGGCTATGCACACAACAGGGTTTTCATCCGAAATGATGCTTCAGTCAACCAGTGGTTATTCGGCTCCACAAGGGCATTCAGATGGACAGATTTCTCTTTCCCTCGCATGTTAGTGCGATCAAAGCATGGGAGTCTCATTGCCGTGATCATAGGTGCGGGCATTTCTGGCGCCCCAGTACACTTGCGGCCGGAAATAGTTGCAGGCATATTAAAGGTGGCCATACTAGTCATCGTGAGCCAGTTGCTGACTCGACTGTGGGGGCCTGGAACCCGGCGGGTTGCTTGCACTGTCCTATGTCTTCTCGTGGCTGCTTCTCTTTGCGGAGGAATCTATGGTTTGATCAAATTATTCTCATCACTACAAGGCAAGGGCGGATCCAATCTTTCTAAAAAGGACAGGATTTTCATTTCGCTTCTTCCTATATGTGGAATGATGATGCCTGTGGTGCCGTTGATCGCTAGGAGAATCATGCGACGGATAACATTTCTGACAACACCCTTACACCTACTCTGTTTCAAAGTCTCTACAGCCTTAGTGTTGGCATGTTTGCCCGTGCTCCAAATAATATCAGCTGTATATTATTACGGTTTCACCGTACTGTTTGTCGCCACAGTGTTACTAACAGTCAGCACCTCAAAGACAACATTGGAACAAAACGATAGCTCCTCTACTGGCTTCTTCTTGAATGTCGTTGACACATTGCTGCCCATCCTCTTCTTTTGGAGTGTGATGTTCCCATTGCCAGGCATCTCCCTTAGAATGTCATTCTATATATTGGGCCCGGTGCTAGCAGCAGTGTTGATTGGCAACTTGCAGATCCCAGTGTCCGTCCTACAGATTGTGCTATCAGTTCTGCGTCTTCGCAGCCTGCTAGGTCATCACCGCCATGACTATCACCCCCTACCGGAGGGCGCCAGCCACAACTTTGTGCCATCCATAGTAGTCTTCTTCATGCTGGAGCTATGCCAAGGGTCATTCTCCATCTTTGCGATCTTCCTCGGGGTCATCTCCCTTCCCTTCCGCAGATCACTGGTCCTTGACTTAGGATTCACACAAAAGCTTGGAGCAAAAGCTGTCGATGTGTACTTCCATCAGGCCTACCAGGTGCGGACAGAGAAGGGTCTTTTTGCTTCAGAGAAACACAGGCCCAGCCTCGACAGCTTTGCCATCAAGGCCATTGGCTGCAGCTCGAGGGAAATGCAAACTGTTGGTCTGTGTATTCTTGACAACTGCCTGCAACGAGGGGACTCCAACTCCAACAACAAGCTCATCACAGAAATTGTCAAAGATGCTACAAACATCATCCCAAAGATCACAGGGCTTATCAGCTACCTCACGGACACACAGCAGAAAGAAGTGTTATGTTTATCTTTGAAGCTTGTGAGGAGGATTGCTACTGACGGTGGGAGTCTCGGCGCAAGGTTTCGCCAAGACCTGTCAGAGAATCCATTCTTCCTAAACAACCTCGAATGTATCTTGGACTTGGAGGACAGGCAACCAGAGCTATGGGAGCCAGTGATGGATATCATAGCGGCGATGGCATTGGATAAGGCGGCAAGGCAGGAGATTGGGAGCAGTCAGACGATTATTGACAGATTGATGGCTGCATTTCTTAGCAACAACAATCCTGGAGGAACGGCTACAGGGGAAGCTTTGGCAAATCTTACTATATTGAGCCCAGACAACTGCTGGGCTATCTTGATGCCCCGACAAGGACATAATCTTATCAACACTCTCATCAACATGCTTGAAGATGATAACTACATCTGTGTTGCAGCAAATATACTGCATAATCTTTGTGCAAACTCCAGAGACATGCTGATCAACCTTGGTGCAGACAAGGACCTGAAATCTGCCCTGCTAAAGGTGAGTCTCTCAATCACAATTCAAGCGTCTGGAGCTTATATTATGTATCTAAAACGTACATGCATGTCTGCTGATCAACCTTAGTCATTATGTATCTAAAACGCTACATGTATGTCTGGAGCTTACATTGCCATTCTCATCAAACCATCCAGGTGATGGAAATTATAAGAACTAAAGAAGGCAAACAATTGGAGGCTGCACTTTCCGTCGCCTCACAAATTCGGTATGTGATCCATGAATACTTTGCCCAGGTGCTCGATTATTCAGATACAGATGCAGTGGCGCTTGCTAAAAAGCTTGTGGATACTCTCAACTCCCACATGGAACCATGTCCTGAGTACCCAAGGATGAGGAGAGTCCTCATCGAGATGGTAATATCCATTGTGGATCGGTGCCCTCAGTACATAAGTATCTTCATAGAAAATGGAGCGAATGATGCCCTCGACATGGTCAAAGGAACCCCATCCAGATTTGACAAGTACAGGATCTTTCTTGCTGGCAAAGGAGTGGTCACAGAGAGCTTACCTATGCACGAACTAGTGGACAATGCCAAAGGGCTAATTCGGGCAACCCCAATTCCGGGTGCTCAACCAGGCGGACAAGCATGAATCCTTGTGGCCATCCACGTATTAATTTATGTACATTCAGGTTGTGGTTTTATGTGGTGCATTGGTGACTTAGGACCAGACCAATCAATACTTTTTTTATTTCATACTCCATGGTCCCCTTGCCTTTTGAAAATAAGATTGCACAAGTGATCAATCAGCAGCCATCACTAGATACGGAGAGACAACTGCTGCGGTTCTTGTTGTGGCGTTGCTGCCGTGTTTCTCATCGCTGTTGTGTCGGTGGTTGTTTGAAGCTGTCCTAGGATCTGTCTATTTGGTCGCATGGAAACACATGGCTACACATCAGAAAAAATCTCGGGTGTTACAAGACCTTGTAATACCCATTTTTTTGAACCATAGAATAGTAATCTGGGGACACAAATTAAAGCAGTCAAAGTAGGCATATTAACCTGTTAGACGGATGGCTCACGTGCACATTCCTGGGTCCGCTGCACCAGCACACCAGGAAGGCGCAATGTATGGGTTCAGGGTGTTACGGAAGGAACCAAGGATTAGGCTTTGTTCTACAATTTACATGCACGCATGTAATCTGAGGATCAGTTGGCTTCCTTACGCCTCAGGATATTTGGACCCATTTCATCTAAATCAAGGGGCTAGGACCAACACGTTGTTTTGTTCTTTTCCACACATATATATAGTGTGAACGAATCCATATACCAAGCGAATATGGGTGGATGTCTGGCCTAGGCAAAACCCCGAACATCTTGCTTACATAAGAGAGAGTCGTGTCGTGTTTAACCAAATTACCAAATTATACATATCAATTTACGTGAGATCCATCCACTAGCCAATGGAGTTTTAACATCAAATCACCCAAGTGGCAATCTAGTCCCGAATCTAATCTCAAATGAAAGGGAATGATGCAAGATTCGAAACTCATATATATAGGGAGACAGAGGAAGCTTGCCTTGCCCGCTTGCCGACTGGTGCGGCGCACCGCAGCAGCCAGAACCCAGCTGGTGACCAGGCGCTGCAGCATTGCCGCTCTGCCGCTAGCCCGGGCACAGCAGCACGGCACCGCTGCCGCTGCCCGCTTGCAAGGCGATCAGACCGTGAGAGACGCCCGGGCGACCTAGCATCGGCGGCTCGGCGCGACGGCCTAGCTAGGAGCGGCCGGCGGCGCGAGTGCGCGCCTGGGCAGGGGCAGCCACAGGCATTCGGCGGCGCGACGACGCGTCAAGGGGCGGCGGGCGGCTCCGGTGTCCGGTAAGCAGTAGCGTGTGACGGGGAGAGCAGGGGCAGCCAACAGTCGCGCAGCAGCAGGCGAGGCCCATTGGGCTATTGGGCCTGTTTGGAAGAAGGAGGCATAGGGTTTATTTGGGTTAAGGAAAAATTCCATACACCGTCAATCTTAGGGCATTTCCAGTGTGAAATAGATTTGGCACTGTTCTAAAATTCGCATGGTACTAGAGTTCGGTACCTCCAGTGTTGGCGTCGTTTTCATGGGCTCCATCTCAAATAAAGTAAACAATTTTTACGGCCGGAAGGACACCCAGCAGCATGCATGCAAGGCAGCAGCTCCTTCCTTTGCTCTCTTGGTTCGGCGTTTGCAGAGTGGTCGATTTTTTTCTGACATATACGGTTCGACGGCTCCAGTGTTGTTGGTTCGGTAGATGCGGCTCTCGGTTCGATTTTCCTCTACACTGGACATGCCTTAGACTATCGGCACTCCTGTTTCTCCAAATTTTTCTTTCAAAAAAAATATACTAGTCCAGTCAAACAGATTCTTCGGTCCACATTGTATTTCGCTGTACTCCAATTCCTCCATATATTTCCTCCACATCCAACTATCCACTATTCTATTCATTTCCTATCAATTAAATAAAAATATATCAACTACTTTCCTCCAATTAAATAACAATATATGTACTCAGCATGCATATAAATGCATAGATTATGCTGCAAGCTTGCCGTAGCGGAAGAAAATAATTCCTCTGTATTTGTCGGAACCGGTTCCCTACTGCATGGTGGAGGAGCCCATGGCGGAACCGAGTGCAGGACTTTTTCCGCTATGTTTTTACGCCAAGCCTTACCGGAACGATATACAGGGATGGACTGCAGATGGTCTTATGCTCTCTCCGATATCAAAATATTTGATGCTTTAGACATGATCTTCTTCTATATACTAAAGAATAATTAAATAGATCTGCTCTTTTCTACGGTACCCTGCTCCATACCAAAAAATAGAAAAGTATGTCGCATACGCAGAGGTGATGAAAGGTGTCGCTTAAGGTTCATTAAAAAAAATGATATTATCAGTTGTTCCGACAAAAAAAGTCCATATAGCCATAACAGTATAACACTGATAAATCGTCGTAAATAATCACATAAAAATGGCGGCCAATCTACCATGTAGCAACTAGATTCCAGACAGGCTGACGACTGAGATGATCCGATGGGCAAACAGTACATGATGATTTCTCAAAGTGATCATCTAGAGCTAAATCATGGATGTCCTTCGTGGGCACATGGCCACGCCTCCATGGAAAATGGTCTAGCTCAAAGTTGAATCTAGCACCTTGAGAGTAATCTCCAACGTCAAGCCGTAGCTTTTTGTGCTGGCTTGCAAACCATTTATCCTGGCTTGCAAACCATTTATCGTCGTGTTCGTCATGACAACTGACGACAAGCTTCACGGATTCCAACACACTGGCATGGCATGTAAGAGAAAGAGCCTTATGAGGTTCACTTCATCCTTGTATCCATGGTACTGCGCGCCTTAGCTGCAAGGTCTTGAGATGTGCATCTAGGCATTCGAGTGGCTGCGTTAGCTGCAAGGCCTTGAGACGTGCATCTAGGCGTTCGAGTGACGTATGATTCCATACATGCTCGGAGTTCATCCTCCAATCTAACATCTGAAAAGGGTTAAAAAGAAGGAAGAAATGTGCGGAAACAATATCAGACGGTGTTCGACATGAGGGTTGAATGATCCAGCAGTACAGGGCAGGTGTTACAAAAGATCATTAGATATTCACCACGATGTGCAGCTTAATTCTCCACACATGGGAAGCACTGTAGGATGTCAAGAACAATCTGCCGCTCAACAGGAGGAATGATGAGCGCTAAAATCTTCACTCCACGCCTTGCATCATTCAGGCGGCCAACAAACTCCATTTTCTGGAACAAACAAATTAAACATGGAAAGACTGTAGTGTTAAGAGACAGCATGTACCAATTGCATATAATTGAAGAAGAAGACATGGAGAGATGCCTTGGCCGTAGGCAGCTGAAGGTACCTTGAAATTCCAAGCATCTATGTATCCCAGCACTTTGAGCTTGGGTGCCTGGATGACCCGGATCTGAAAGCAACCATCACCATCAAGGACGAGCCTTTCCAACACCGGCGCATTCTCAATGACGATCCCTTCAAGCTTTGGCTCTGGGCATCTGTGGTCGGCGGTCACGCCAAGGCTCCGAAGCGTCGAGGACGTGATCCGGAGACGTCGGTGGCCGGCGTTATGCCGCAGCACCAAGCTCCGCAGGACGGGGCATCTCCGAGACGTGGACGCGGACTCGAGCGTCAGCCGGTCGAGGTGCGGGAAGAACGCCAGTGCGCCGTCGGTGACCTCTCCCGTAAGGTGTTCATGGAGGCGACCGCGGCCGCCGCCGCCGCGTACGGTGATCACGCGCAAAGTCGACGAGAAGCGGAATGCGGCCGCTGGTGGCGCCGATTTGCAGTGGCGGTCGTTGCTCGCGGCATGGTTGTGCAGCTCCAGTTCTTGGAGGCTGTCGAGGCCGGGAGACCGCAGCAGCAGGTCGTCGAGACCAGCCGCCGACCAGTGGAAGAGCTCGGACGTGGTGGTGATGGAGACGCGGCGGGCGGGGCAGCGGTGCGCGCGGAGGATGGCGGCCAGGCGGTGTTTGTCCGTGGCGCCGGCGACGCTGCCCTCGAGGTTGAGCGGGGCGGAGCGCAATAGACTGCGCCACCGGCGAGAGAACAGCTGGGTGCGCGCGCCGTCATTGGTGGGGAGCAGCGTGATGACGTCGCCGAGGACGTCGTCCGGGAGGCGGCTGATCAGGTCGGCGTCGTGTTCGTGATCCCCGGTTCCGGACGTCGGTTGTTGGCGGCAGGACTCCACCTCCATGATGGATCTCGAGATCACGACGACGGCGGCGGCCACGTTTCTTTGGGAGATCAGAACTCGGACGGAGCACAACATATATATGGAGCAAAACGAACTCTAATGCGTAATGCCTTAACGCTTCTGGTTCTTGAGTCTTGGATGGCAGGCAATGCCGGTGCCGGTGCGGCACACAGCGGCAGCCTGAGTGCGCGGCCGAGCAGGGGCAGGGCAGCCACGGGCATCCGGCGGCGCGATGCCCAGACGCGATGAGGAAAAAAATAGTATCTTCATTCACAAAGATTCCATCCGCCTCAAATTGTAATAAACAAAATCCCTATATGATTTATTCAACAGATTTAATCCTCTTCGATCGCCTAATATTTGTCTATCTATCAGTCAATTTGTTTTGTGTACGTTTTTTTTTTGCCTGTTTTGTTAAATTACTATATATGTATACAAAAATTAATATATTGTTGAACTGTATTTTTTATTGTGTTATGTAATTTTGATATGTGACTGATGGATTTGTTTCTCATCAGGTGACTGATTTGTTGGTTGTGTATCAGTCACATTTCTGGACCGTATGATGGAGATCCGATGGCAGTGTGCTTTTTTTATCTATCAATCACATTTTCTAGCCATTGGATGCAAATCGTGTGGTTGAAAAGTGATTGATGGAATGTTAAATTTCAGTCACCCAACGTGGAGACACACCCTTTATTCAATCAATATTTTTTCCATAGATATAACTTCTTGTGTGACCATGGTATTTCATTATTACTGTTCTTGCTATATAACATTTTTGTTCAACTAGTATGTTTTTGTGCTGCAAGTATAGTTTGTTTTAGGTGTTCCATTTTGTTTTCTTTTTGAATTCGTATAATATGTCGTGGTGTAAAAATATTTGTTCAATAGTTTGTATAATTTATTTATTGCATGTGTACACATCTTTGACCCCATGAGTTCATAAATTGTCTTAGGCATATAAGTCTTTGTGTCCACGAGTTTGGTAGTTTATTTTAATTGTATATATATCTGTTCTATGAGTTGGTATAACTTTATTCAAGATGTACACGTGTTCGCAATAGATATTCTAGTTTAGTAAAAAAACATATTTTAAAAATATTATATATTTCAATTAAAGTTCTTATTTCTCTCATCTTTTATTTTTGTTCTATAATGCCAAAAACTAAAATATTCTAAAAAAGTGTATGGTTTGAAACAAGCTATATGGATTTGTTAAGTAATGTTGTTCTAGATATATATTTTGTAATATATATTACTCATTACTATGTGATATTGTTCATTTGAAGTTGTTAGCATCTCTTTTGAAGTTCATGCCACCCGGAAACATTGCCATTACTCGAAGCAATTTATTTATCTATAATTATTTATGTCCTTCTACTTGGATTTCCATTCTTAGGGTCCGTTTGGAACGCATGAATTTTACAGGAATCAGTTCAATTTTACAGGAAAAACGCAGGAACAGGAAAAATTTCCCGTGTTCCAAACAGGCCCTTAGTTGTTTTTGGATTATTTTGTTTTGCAATTCTGCCACCATCAAAGATCAATATAGCTCATTTAGCATGTAGACCATTATATATATATAATGCTTGTAGAATATTTCATTTAGCTCACTTTGTGTGTACAAATTTCCATTTTGCATGTAGAACATTTCGTTCTAAATGTAGAACAACAGGTGTTGCATGTAGAAGAACACATATTGTGGATAAAACTATTTATTCTCTGCACATAACTTCTTATTTTGGGTGTTGAACAATAAGCATTGCTCTAGTACGTTTTCATTTTGGACGCAGGACGACTAAAATTGCCTGTAAAATCATTCATATTATACGTCAAACTATTTATTAAGTGCGTGGAATAATTTATAAGCATATAAAACAATTTATAATGTGTGCAGAATATTTTATAATGCATGTATAACATTTTATTTAGCACGTAAAAAATCTAGTTTGTATAATATAAATCTTCTTGAACCAATAAATCATCTGGTTATTAGTTTACTTTCTGAACCAATAAACCAATAACTAATTGACAAATCTTCATGAATAATTAATATAGCCATAACACTTATAAATCTTCTTGAATAATAATCATATAACAATGGCCAAGCCACCATGCAGCCAATAGATTCTAGACAAGTCGGCAACTAACACCATCAGTCATATAAATGGGCAAGTAGTCAAAAGGGATCATCTAGAGATAAATTATGGATGTTCTTCGTGGGTACATAATAACCCTTACATGGAAAATGATCTAGCTCAAGGTTAACTTTAGCACCTTTAGAAGCTCTGGCGTCAGGCTGTAGCTTCTTGTACTCCCTTGCAAGCCATGTATTACCGTAACTGTCATGACATTTGACAAGAACTGTCATGGATTCCAACACTCTAGCATTTTTGAGAAACAATGTAACGAGATTTACTTCCGACTCGCTTCCACGGTAATGTTTTAGCTGTAAAGTCTTGAGATGCGCATCTAAGCATTCGAGTGGTGTATAGGTCGATATCTTCTTGAAGTTGAACATCGTTTGATTTATTACCTGGAAAATGAGAGACAGGGAAAGAAAAAAGCAGCTGTAAGCTAGGTAGAACAAAACAAAACGAGAAGTGGTGATACCAAGTTTAATTAGCAAATACTCACCGCGATGTACAACTTCTCCACACACGGGAAGCATGGTAAGATGTTAAGAACAACATCCAGTATGGGAGGGACGCTGAGGGCTAAAATCTTCACGGTACGCATCGCATTAGCCACGCTAACATACTCTATTTTCTGAAATAAACAAGGAAAATCTAATAAGTGTATGAGCGAGCATGGACCAATACCATCATCATCGTATATATAACCGAAGACATGGAAATGCCTTGGCTGTAGTCTGTAGATGACTGCATCTACCTTGGAAATGCCATCATCACAGTAATAACCACAACAATACATATACCCCAGTACTTTCAGTTTGGGTGCCTGGATAACCCGGATCTGAAAGCAACCCTTTGGGAAGAGCCTTTCCAAGAGCGGAGCATCCTCAACGACCACCTCTTCCAACGCCTCCCCTGGGTGTCCATGTTCTGTGATGCCAAGGCTCCGAAGCGTCGGGGAGGTTATCCGAAGACGTCGATATCCAAAGTTGTGCTGCAGCACCAAGCTCTGCAGTACAGGGCACCTCGACAGGAGGCCATGGAGGTTGCTCTCCGAGATGTTGACACACTTCAGTGTCAGCTGCTTGAGGTGAGGGAAGCTGAGCGTGCAGCAGGCAGCCGCCTCCATGATGGGTTCAGGATCATAACAGTACCAGCACAGGGTCAGCACGCGCAGGGTCGACGAGAAGCGGAACACGGACGGCGGCGGCTTCCCGTGCCCGTCCGGTGCACAGGCATAGCCATTGCAGCATAGCCCGAGCTCCTGGAGGTTGTTGAGGCGGGGAGACCGGAGGATCAGGGTGTCGAGATCAGTGGACCAGTTGAACAGGTCGCGGTCGCACCTGCTGTTCCTGGCTATGGAGACGCGCCGGACAGGGCCACGGTGGGTCTTGAGGATGGCGGCGACGCGGTGTAGGTCTCCGGCGGTGTTGACGCTGGCCTCGAGGTCGAGGTTGAGCGGGGCGGCGCGCCACAGCGGCCGCCAACGACGGGAGAGGACCTGCGTCCTGGCGCCGGCCTTGGCGGGGAGGAGCGTGATTACTTCGCCGAGGACGTCGTCGGGCAGGCGACTGATCAGGTCCGCATCGTCTTCTTGGTCTCGCCCTCCTCTTCCTCCGGGCGTCAGTTGCCGGAGGCGGCAAGATGACTCCTCCATGGATCTCGTGACCACGTCCATGGCGGCGTTTGATTTCTCTTCTCGGGATGGACGTTAACCAAACGGATACTGATCCTAATGTGGGACGCCTGCATACATGGAGATCATCCCTTTGTAGATCAGAACTGGAGGATCGAGTACATATTCCATATGGACTCCTCCTCGGACGCGGTGTGGGCCCGAGGTGCGCGCTGGTTGGTTCACGGTCGATAAGGTCAGGCCGCTAGTGTACGGTAGGGTGTTTCTTGTTTGAATTTTCATTGCCGAGGTCCAAGTTTAAAAAGAGAGGGAAAGAAGGGAGTGGCTATCTTCTCCATCTCCAATAAAAGTGCAATGTAGATGAAAAAGTAGAAAATGGAAGGATGAGAAATCTGGTGGGAGATGTTTAGAAATTCTGAAAAACAAGGCATCAGTTCTTTGAAAAAGCTATGACATATTTCTAGGATGGGGTTAAAGCGTGACCCCTTCTCCCTTCTCTCCTGTTGCTGCCCCTGCATCGAACGGATACGGATATTGATCAAATATTTCGGATGAGACTTCAATGATTATCGACATCATGTTATCTAATTTTGAGTACTTAGATACAGATACGCGGATCGGAACTCGAATACGGACAGATAATATCCATACCATTTACACCCCTACGAGCCACCTTCCCCGCTCGTCCCACAAACGTCCTCCGCCCCTACACCACCCCCTAGCCCACTCCACTTCTAATCCGCCCCTCCTTAGCCCAAGCAGTTCCTACCTTCTCCTCTCCTCTCCCTGCCCCCAACTCGAGTCCTCACTCCCTTCGGATCAAAGCAAAACACCAAGGATTAAGACAACACACGGATTGAGTCATTCATATAATTCTATAGCGAGTTTGTAGAATTATATAGCAAGTTCCTCAAATTTAACACCTAACACATATTTTGGGCTGTTATAGCAAAAGTTCTTAAGTTTTTAGCAACTCATGAGATATATGTGAAAAAAGCTATGATGTTTCTAAAACAACAGCAAGTTCATATAATTCTGTAGCAAGTTCGTAGAATTATGCAGCAAGTCCCTGCTTAGCAAGTTTCTCAAATTTGTCACGTAACACACATTTTGGGTTGCTGCTTTTTAGCAAGTTATGAGATATTTGTAGCAAATTTGTGAAAAAAAAGCTATGATGTTATTTTTAAACAACAACAAGTTGTGTATGTAAATGATCTCAAAATCAGCAAGTTGTATATGTTAGCAAGTTGTTGCAAGACAGCTTGCAAGTTGGAGGCGTGAGGGAATGGTTGAAGTCACAACTCTCTTGTAGCCGTCCGGACCGGAGCGCATGGGGGCGCGCAGTGCGTGGGCCGGAGGCCATGGGGTTGTGCGCTCGCCCTCCCGCAGTCCCGCGCGACCCATGGTGCGCTACCTTTTCTGTATTTCTATCGCCAAAAAGTCTATGTTGACTGCTTTTCGCCTACGATTTTCATTGGCTAGGAAACCTAACAACACTAACTGCGCCCATGAAAATACTCTGTTTTTATATAAAATATTAAAACTTACATAGAACAAAGAAATCAAGGAAGAATGCTTTGCAAATATATAATACTCCCTCTATCCCCATTTATAGACCGTTTAACTTTTTCTGACACAAAGTTCGACTTATTCGTCTTATTTGAAAATTTTCATAGTTATCATTTTTTAATTTAATTTATCATATAATATACTTTAAGTATGATTTATTTTTTTATATTTTCACAAATTTTTTAAATAAGACATGTTGGTCAAAATTGGTGTCAAAAAAGTCAAATGACCTATAAATAGGGATGGAGAGAATAGCTAGGAATAGTCAAGTAAAATTAAAAGAAATAAATCTTTACACATAATAATAGAAATTCTCGGTATCCTCGCATTACAAAAGACATGCCGATACCCTAGACATCCATAGTGGGTTATAATATATATGCAAAGAAGCCCTAAGCATGTATAGGTTTAAAAAAATTTTTTTTTTTTGGCGTAGGGAGTAGACATGAACTCAAATAATCAAATGGGAGCCTTGCACGGTCTGCAACCTGGTCAAACACAATTTATTAGGAACTTCTATTTTCGACTACATTTTGTATTGTTAGAAATTTAGAATACCACTTAGAATGTAGCTTATAATTAATTATAAGAATTTTCTTAAAGAACGGACAAGTTAAATACCCGTGCGATGCTAGGATACTAAAACTTATTTTAATCTATATATGCGAATCATGAAACATCCTAAAACTTCTGCAGAACTTATTTTAATCCACATATAACTCATTTAGCACGTAGAACATTTTATAATGCTTGAAGAATATTTCATTTAGTGCGTAAAAAATCACTGTGTGTAGAAATTTTCATTTTGTATGTAGACCATTTCATTCTAGACGTAGAACGACAAGCGTTGCATGTAGAACAACACATACCGTGGATAAAACTATTTATTCTCTGCACATATCTTCTTATTTTGGGTGCACGACAATAAACACTACTCGTATAGCCTTTCATTTCGGACACAGGACAACTAAAATTGCTTTTAAAATAATTCATATTGTACGTCAAACTATTATTAGGTGTTTGGAACAATTTATTATAAGCATATAAAACAATCTATAATGTGTGTAGAATATTTTAGGGGCTTTGGCATTTATACCCCTGTTTTGGAGTCCAATGGTGATTTTACCCTCATTTTTCAATTTTGTTTATTTACCCCTGCTTTTTCAAAACGAAGGCAGCATTTACCCCTACTCATTTAACGGTTCGTAACGGTGTCAATTTCTACACCAAAAGACCACGTTGCCCATGCGTTTTTGCCCCTGTTTTCACTGCTGGAACTGGAAGCCGCGCCGGCCAAGGGAAGCCGCGGTCGCGGCCGCCGCGCCCCAGTCCGCATGCCCTCGCCGGCAGGAGCCACGGCCGCCGCGCCGCGCGTTCTCGCCGGAGGGGGAGCCGAGAGGGCGCGCCGTCGCCGCGATGGGGGGCAGTGGAAGCCACGCCCACCGGAGGAGGAGCCGCGGCCTGCCATGCGACCTCGCCGGGGGAGAGAGCGGCCACCGCGCCCCGGGCCGTATGCCCTCACTGGGAAGAGCCGCGGACGCTGCGCCGCACGTGCTCGCCGGAGGGGGAGCCGAGGGGGCGTGCCATCGCTGGCGGGAGGGGGCAGAGCCTTGCCGCTGTGCCATGCGTCCTCACCGGAGTGGGAGCCAAGGGGGCGTCGCCCCTGCCTGCGCCAAGAACCACGTCGCTTGCCTAGACCGGGAAAGGCGCCACCTTCCCACGCCTGAAGCCGCGCCGTCTGCCCAAGTTGTGGAGCCGCTCCGCCCGCCGGGGGAGGCACGATTGTTGGGCGAGCTGCGACGCCTTCTCACGCTTGAAACCGCGCCGCCGCGCTGCCTGCCCATGCTGGGGAGCCGCCGAGCAGGGCGGCGTGCCCCCGCTGGGGATCTCGCTCTGAGGAGCCGCCTGCCGCCTATATTATCGCCTACACTCGCCGGGGCAGCTGCACTGGCCACGCAGCATCATTGCCGAGGCAGCCGCGCGTGCGTCCCGCGCCAGGGAGCGTGGCGGGAGGGGGGAGGCTGCGCCTGTCGGGCAGCGTGCTTGCGTCGGGGGAGCCACGCGCCGTCGGGGAGGGAGCCCATGCCGGGGCAGCTGCGACCGCCTGGGGGAGCCGGGGGAGGCGCGCCGGTGAGGACTGCGCCGGGCGCGGCCTCGTTGAGCCTGGGAGAGGGAGAGGCTGGGAGTTGTGGTTGGTTGGATAAAGATAAGGAGTATGGATGTCTTTTCCCATGGCTTTCTTTGTTTTCTGTTTTCTTTAAACTCAGTAAATACAGTGCCATTGGACGGAAGTTACAACTAGGGGCAAACGGCACCTTCGTTCTGAAATAACGAGGATAAAATCACAAAGTTTGAAAAGTAAAGGTAAAATCACAATTGAGCTCTAGAATAAGGGTATAAACACCAATCTTCCAATATTTTATAATGCATGTATAACATTTTATTTAGCACGCAAAAAATCTAGTTTGTATAACAAATCTTCTTGAACCAATAAATCATCCTGGTTATTAGTTTACTTTTTGAACCAATAACTAGATGATAAATCTTCTTGAATAATTCAATATAGCCATAATTAACTCTTATAAATCTTCTTGAATAATCGTATGAAAATGGCCAAGCCACAATGCAGCCAATAGGTTCTAGACAAGTAGACAACTAATAAGACCATCAGATGGGTAAGTAATCAAAATTCAAAAGGGATTATCTAGATATAAATTATGGATATTCTTGGTGATGGGTACATAATAACCCCTACATGGAAAAGGGTCATGCTCAAGGCTAACTTTAGCACCTTTTGAAGCCCTGGCATCAAGCTGTTGCTTTTTATTGCCATAGTCGCGGTGATGGCTGACAAGAAGCTTTATGGATTCCAACACTCTGGCATTTTGGAGAAAGAATGTAACGAGATTCACTTCCGACTCGTTTCCACAGTAATGTTTTACCTGCAACGTCTTGAGATGTGCATCTAGACATTCGAGTGGTGTATAGCTCCATACATTCTTAAACATCCTTTGATTTGATACTTGGAAAAGGAGAAGAAATAAAAAAAGAAGTGTGCCATAAACAGAATTTCAGATGGGATTTTGTTGATGCAGCAGTAATGTAGACCAAAACAAAACGGCAAGTGGTGATTCCAAGTTTAACAAATACTACAATACTCACCGCGATGTTCAGATTCTCCACACAGGGGAAGCATTGTAAGAAGTTTAACAGGGACGGCGAGGGCTAAAGTCTTCACGGTACGCATCGCATTAGTCAGGCTAACCTGCTCTGTGTTCTGAAATGTATAAACAAGAAAAATCAAAGTGCATGCTTAGCGAACATGGACCAATATAATCATCAAATTTATATAACTGAAGACATGGAAATGCCTAGCTTGGGTGTAGATGACTGCAACTACCTTGAAAAATATGGTTTTGGGGAGGCCATCTTCATAATAATAATTACGATAATACAGATACCCCAGCACTTTCAGTTTGGGTGCGTGGATAACCCTGATCTGAAAGCCACCCTTTGGGAAGAGGCTTTCCAAGAGCGGATCATCCTCAACGACGATCTCTTCAAACGGCTCCCCTCGGCGTCCATTATCTGTGACGCCAAGGCTCCGAAGCGTCGAGGAGGCTATCCGAAGACGCCGATATCCAACGTTACGCTGCAGCACCAAGCTCTGCAGGACAGCTGGACAGGGCACCTCGACAGGAGGCCATGGAGGTCGCTCTCCGAGATTCTGACAGAATTGAGCGTCAGCTGCAGGAGGTGAGGGAAGCTGAGCGTGCCTGCCTCCACGAGGGGTTCAGGATCATAGCAGGACCAGCACAGGTTGAGCACGCGTAGAGTCGACGAGAAGCGGAACACGGACGGCGGTGGCTTCCGGTGCCCGTCGGGGACATGAGCACGGCCGCTGCCGCCATTGTAGCGCAGCTCGAGCTCATGGAGGTTGTCAAGGCGGGGAGACCGGAGGAGCAGGGTGTCGAGGTCAGTGGACCAGCTGAACAGGTCCAGGTCGCGGGGGGCACGCCTGCTGCTGCTGGCAACGGAGACGCGCCGGACAGGGCCGGGGTGGGTCCTCAGGATGGTGGCCACGCGGTGTAGGTCTCCGGCGGTGTTGACGTAGGCTTCAAGGTCGAGGTTGAGTGGGGCGGAGCGCCACAGCGGCCGCCAGCGACGGGAGAGGACCTGCGTCCTGGCGCCGTCCTTGGTGGGGAGGAGCGTGATGACTTCGCCGAGGACGTCGTCGGGCAGGCGGTTGATCAGGTCTGCATCTTGTTCTTGGTCTCGTCCTCCTCCTCCTCCGGGCGTCAGTTGACGGCGGCGGAAGGATTCCTCATCCATGGATCTCGTCGTGAGCACGTTCATGGCGGCGGTTTGATTTCTTCTCGGGATGGACGTTGATATAAAACGGATTCTAATCCAAATATGGGACCGTGTGGGCATATGCATGCATCGGTTTAGGAAGTAAAAAAATTTCGACACCCTCCGAAAAACTCGAAATTTCGGACCATTTTTTAAATACCTTTAATTATTTTTTTACATAATATTATTAGAAAAGATGAAATTTCGGTAGCATTATTTTTTCGGCACCCTCCGAAAAACTCAAAAATTTGAAAATTTTAGAAATTTGGATCCGAAATTTTAATCCCTTTGCAGGTCAAGAACTGGATGATCGAGTACATATTCCATCAGAGCCTTCTGGATGGACTCCGTCTTGGGCTCGGGAGTCGGGCCTGCTCCACTAAACAGAGTCCAGACGCGGTGTGGGCCCGAGGCAGGGAAAAAATTGGGGGCTCTTCCCCTCCACCTGGGTGGACCAAGCATCCGTCCACCCACCCCCTTCTCATTTTAAGTTTTTTCGTTATTGGATCTAATTTCTGGTTTGGCCCATATCCAACTTAAAATCGGCCCAATTTATATTTTATAAAAATAATATTTTATATTTATAAAAAATATTTTAAGTACGCAATACTGATGTTCTACGTGAACCAGAAAAAATATTCTGATCTCTATATTGAAATATTCAAACTTCATATGAAAATATTCTATTTTTATAGAAAATTATTTTTAGATTCACAAAAAATAATATTCTACTTAAAAAATAAGAAATATTCTAACTTTGAGAATGAAATATAATACCTTCACAAGATGATTATTCTAGTAAAAATATAATTAAATAATATTTTACTTTCACAAAAGAAATATTTCTACTTCATAGTAAAATAGAAAATATTCTATCTTCGTAAATTAAATATTCCACGATAGTAAAAACAATATTTTATTTTAGGAACGATAATATTCTTTGTATTGAAAAAATTATAAAAATTAACAAACAAAAATAAAATATATATTTTTTGTAAACGGGATAAAAGAAAGAAAATATAAATTAACATGAAAAAAGAAAAAAAATACAGTGGAGTAATAATATATGGGCCAAATTAGGCCCAATAACCGTTTAAAATAGAAGAGAGGGGAGGGTGGGTGGACGGTGGATCCAGCCCACCCGGGTGGACCGGAAGATTTTCGGAAAAAATTTTCACCAAAGTCAAAGATAGAACAACAAAATTTAACTCATAATTTCACCAAAACAAACTTGATTATTTTCTCCAATCTTCCATAATATCATAGTAGACAAAAAGAAAACTGGCAATGAAAGTATTTGGACAATTTTTTTCATTGTTCAAATTGGCTGAACCAAGTCCTATTTTGGATAGGATGCATGAGACTCTTGGACAATTTTGGGTCCCAAAAACATTTTTATTGCCACTGTTGTGATGTCTTTGTTTGTTTTGTAGTTTCTCCTCTGATTGCAAGCTCACTGTGATATTTTTTAAAACCTTCTTTTCTCTTATCTAACTAATAAAATTTGCGCAGCAAAAAACTCTTGCTTGGAAGAAAGGTATCTAAATTTATTCCAAATTTAACTAAATAAAGGTAAACAGTTCATAGTATATGTCATATAACTCTACTCTTTAGTGCTCAAAATTATCACACTACACGTTGGAACTGAAACAATGCAAACTCGCAATTTGCAAAACATGTCCATAAAGAAATCTTGTTTGGAAATGCAAGGCCCCACAAAAAGCTAAAAGGACGATCGTCGGAACATTCCAATGTTCAAAAAAAGATAAATGATATCTGGTTATTAGTTTATATATGTTCCAAAATCAATATAGCCATAACGACACCGATAAATTGTCTCTTGAATAATCACATCATGAAAACGACCAACAATCAACCATGCAGATAGACAAGTCGGCAAATGAGACCATGAGATCATATGGCCAAAAAAGTACACGATGAACCATCAAAAGGGGTCATCTGTAGTATACAGATAAATTATGGGTGTGCTTTTCGTCGTACACAGCAACCCTTGGATGGAGAATGGTCTAGCTCAAAGTTAAATTTAGCACCTTTAGAAGCTTTGGTGTGAGGCTGTAGCTTCTTGCACTGCCTTGCAAACCATGCATCATCATATTTGTCGTAGCAGTTGACAACAAGCTTCATGGATTCCAACACTCTGGCATTTTGGAGAAAGAATGTTACGAGGGTCACTTCTGATTTGCTCCCATGGTAATGTGTTAGCCGCAATGTCTTGAGATGTGCATCTAGGCACTCGAGCGGTGTATACCTCCATACATTCTTGAACTGCCTCAGATTTAATACCTGAGAAAGGTGCAAAAAAACACACGATGGTCAGATGGGGTTGAGATCCAATATGAGGGTGGGTAAATGCAGTTGTACAGTGTAACAAAACAAAACGAGCAGTGGTAAAATCAGGTTTAACAACAACAATAGAAAAAGATCATTAGATATCCACCGTGATGTATAGATTCTCCACGCATGGGAAGCATTGTAACAAGCTGAGAACAACGTCCAGTTCAAGAGGAACGATGAGGCCTAAGATCCTCACGGTACGAATTGCATTAGTCAGGCTAACAGGCTCCAATTCCTGAAATAAAGCATGAAAAACCTAAGGGTATGAGCGAGCATCACAGATAGCGGACATATATAGACATGGAAAACGACTTAAGTGTAGGCATAACAGCATGCAGGTACCTTGAAGATGACAGTTTCCCACTTCATTTTGGGAGGGACACTACAATAATCATGAAAATATTTAATATATCCCAATACATTAAGTTTGGGTGCGAGGATAACCCGGATCTTGAAGGAACCAACTGGGACGAGCTTTTCCAGCAGCGGAGCATCCTCAATGGCGATCTCTTCAAACGGTTCCTTTGAGCATCCGTTTCCTGCTATGGCGATGCTCCGAAGGGATGAGGAGGTGATCCGAAGGCGTTGGTAGCCGAAGTTCTTCCGCAGCGCCAAGCTCTGAAGGACAGGGCACATCGACAGGAGGCCATGGAGATCGCTCTCCGAGATGTTGACATACTTGAGCGTCAGCCGATCGAGGTGCGGGAAACCGGGTGCGCAGCCGCTGCCGGTGGCCGTCGTCTCCAGGAGGGGTTCAGGAGCGCGAGAGCAGGTCCGGTGGCAGCGTATGGTGAGCACGCGCAGGGTCGGCGCGAAGCGGAAGAACACGGAGGCCGGCGGCTTCGGGCACGCGCCGCAACGCAGCTCGAGCTCCCGGAGGCCATCGAGGGTGGGTGACCGGAGCAGGTCGTCGAGTTTAGCGGACCAGTTGGCGACGGAGACGGCGACGCGGCGGGCGGGGCCCCCGTGGGCGGCGAGGACGGCGGCCGGACGGCATTGCTGGCGCGTGGTGGTGGTGGTGAGGACGACGGGAGGCGGAGGCGTACGGTGCTGGCGCGTGGGGGTGTAGACCTCGAAGTTGAGCGGGGACGAGCGCCACAGCGGGCGCCACCGCCGCGAGAGGATCTGAGTCCTGCCGCCGTCCTTGGTGGGGAGCAGCGTGATGACTTCCCTGAGGACGTCGTCGGGGAGGCAATGGAACAGGTCCGGCCCTGCATCTTCTTCTTGCTCTTCTTCTTGGTCTCTTCTTCTTCCTCCGGATGGCAGTTGCCGGCGGCGGCAAGTTTCTTCGTCCGGCGATCTCGTGATCACGTCCATGGCTGCGTTTGGTATCTGCTCAGGAATCGGGACGATGAACGCTAGTCAATAGGATGCTGATACAGTAATCCTAGAGCGGACTTCATGCGTGTAATTCTTTCTACCCGTGGAGCTTTAGATCAGGAAGGACTCGAGGGTCGTGCAGGTACGTATATGGAGATTCCGTGACCATTTTGCTCGTGGATGGAGTCCATCCCGAACCCCTCCGATTGCTTTGCTGGGCCCAATTTAGATCATTACATTGTTTTTTTTTTCTCTTTTCTGTTCTTTTCTCCCCGATGTCATGAAGTTGTGCTCCAAACAAAATCACCCGATTTATGGGTAGTCACTCCCCTTCGTTCCGTGAGGTGTGCGATTTGTTTTTGAACTTTTAATACTTTCTTTTTTGTTTCGTTCCTACTTAAAATATATCTCAAAATTATCTATTCATTATTCTTAATAATAATCATAATTATTTCTATGCAACTTTTGACTATGAAATTTTTTTTTGTGAAGGTAGAATATTATATTTATAAAGGTAGAATAATCTTCTTTTAAGAGTATTTTGTTCCACAATTAAAACATTCCTTATAGGAGCCTATACTATTTTCTTGTGTAGGTAGAATATTCCTTTTTGTGAATCTAGAATATTATGCTAGTGAAGTAAGAATATTTTCCTGGTGCATGTCGAACACCAAAATTCTTAATTGAGAATATTTTTATAACTATAAAAAATATTATTATCAAAGAGAAATTAGGCCAATTTTAGAAGAATTTTGAGGCTGAAAAGTGATTGCGCATTTGGGCAAAAGAAAAACAGAAGTAAACAGGGTGGGTGGACCGTGTATTTTCATTGCGAATCTAAAATGTTTTTCTTGTGTACATACAATATTCTCTTTGTGAATCTAGAATTTTATGTAGTGAAGTTCAAATATTAACACTGATATTCTAAACTTAAAAGTATTTCTATGAATATAAAATAATATTTTTATTAGAAATAAATTAGGCCAATTTTCAGAAGAATTTTGAAGATGAAAAGTGATTGAGCAAAGAAAAAATAGAAATGTAAAGGGTGGGTGGACCATGTGTTTCCGTTCTGCAATGCCTTAAGGGTCGGGTGCTTGTTGTTTGAATAGAACATTTTTTTCTATTGGCGAAGTCCAAGTTAGAAAAAGAAAAACAAAGGTTCTATAATAAAAGAGGATGAGCATGTTCCTACCATCAAAAGCAATCGACTTTGGCCTCTGATTTTAGGATGCTAGTAAAAAGTAACATGCTTATATCTATCGGAAAAGAAAGCCCATAAAATAATATATTTTTACTTTGCAAAAATGTAGTCAGGTACTACTACTACTACCTATAATCGTGGCAAAAAGGATGGTTGTTCCGGACTAGGATGTAGGGTGTTAGTTATCTAAGGAATCCTGTTGTGAAAAGGAAACTTGTGGTTAGAGATCTGGCCACTGCATTATTCACGGAACAAGCCTTTACTCATTAGAGTGGGTAGCACCCTCATTCTTTTGAGACGAACAAACAGCTAATGGCTACCTCAAGGCCTCTTCGAAACCCTTACAACTAACTGCCTTCTCTTTTACAAAGAAAGATTGCACACCCGATTGGAAAACAGAAGTCCATCACAAGAGGCAGCAGTACAATATGATAAACCTTTCATTATTCCTGCATGATTATATCAGACCAAATTTGAAAGAGGGGATCACTTTGCAACACTAAGAAGAAAATCTATCCTTGCTCAGTCTTACGACTCCAATAGCATGTGCCCGTAGGAAGAAGAGAAGCAGGAGCGTTTATGATGAGATAAAGAATAAGGTGTTAGAACTAGAAGCTTAGTTCAGAGATCTCATGAATGGATCAAATCCAACCCCAAGAGAGAATCAATTTCGTAAAAAAGTGCCAGAACTCAAATAAGAGCTCCCCGCTCATTAACTCCTTAACTTATCTCTTTGTTTGATAGAAGTACACTACTACAGTTTTTAATGGTAGAATACCACTTAGAATATAGCTCTTGTGCGGAAACGAAAACTTAGTTTTATCTAGTCATAATTTTAGTTAGGAGAATCAAGCAACATCGTTCCTATAACTTTGGCAAAATTCAAGTCATAACTTTAGCAATTCAAACATGAAAATAACTTATTTCTCTGCTAATATATCACAGCAGACAAAAAGGGAATTAAAAATGTAAATAGTTGGATAAAACTTTGACATACAGTCAGAGATTAAAACCAACAAAATTGAACTCATAAATTTAGAAAAACAAAATTGATTGGTTTCTCCACTCATATCATAGTAGATACTCAATGAAAGTATTTGACAATTTTTTCATTGTGAAAAGCAAATCAAGTCCTATTTTGGACAGCCATGGGACTTGGAAAATTTTGGGGACCCATAAATATTTCACTGCCACTGTTGCAATGTTTTTGTTTGTTTTTCTAGTTTTTTCTCTGGTTGAAAATGCGTGGCGATCATTTTCTTAACCTTCTTTTCTCTTATCTAATAAAGTTTGCGTGGCCAAAAAAAGCTTTTTTTGGAAGAAAGGTAGCTAAATTTACTCCAAATTTAAATAAATAAAAGTAAATAGTTAATAGTAAATGTCATACAACTATACTCTTTCGTGTAGAAAATTATCACATTACACATGCTGGAACTGAAACAGCGCAAACTTGCAATTTGCAAAACACATTTATCCAAAAAGAAAATTTGTCTGGAAATGCAAAAGCCCCACAAAAGCTAATGTTGTTTCTGATTGTTAGCCCACCATAATATTATAGTTAACCTTAGGCCTTATGTTGTTTCTTCATTAGCCAAAAGCTAATATCGATCGTTGGAACATTCCAACGTTCTAAAAAAATAAATCA
The DNA here is from genome assembly GCA_022530915.1 of Paspalum notatum. Taxonomy (NCBI): domain Eukaryota; kingdom Viridiplantae; phylum Streptophyta; class Magnoliopsida; order Poales; family Poaceae; genus Paspalum; species Paspalum notatum. The sequence goes on from CM039691.1 coordinate 36,730,174, forward strand.
TACGGTTATTAGTTTATTTATGTGTTCCAAAATCAATATAGCCATAACATTGGTATAATCGCTTATAAAAATGGCCAATAATCTACCATGCAGATATATTGTAATAGTCTGATAGATTCTAGACAAGTGGGCAACTGAGACCATCATCAGATGGGCAAAGTAGTACACGATGATCTATCAAAGGGATCATCTAAGGTAAATTATGGACCCGCGTGCTTCGTGGTAGCTCAAAGGTAAATTTAGCACCTTTAGAAGCTCTGGTGTTAGGCTGCAGCTTCTTGTGCTGCCTTTCAAACCATCTGTCGTTGTATTTGTCATCATAGTCGACAACAAGCTTCATGGATTCCAACACTCTAGCGTTTTGGAGAAAGAATGTTACGAGCCTCATTTCTGATTTGCTCCCATGGTAGTGTGTTAGCCGCAATGTCTTGAGATGTGCATCTAGGCACTCGAGCGGTGTATACCTCCATACATTCTTGAACTGCCTCAGATTTAATACCTGAAAAAGGTGCAAAAAACACACGACCTCAGATGGGGTTGTGATCCAATATGAGGGTGGGTAAATACAGTAGTACAGTGTAACAAAACAAAACGAGCAGTGGTAAAATCATCAGGTTTAACAACGACTGAAAAAGATCGTCAGATATCCACCGTGATGCACAGATTCTCCACGCATGGGAAGCATTGTAACAAGTCAAGAACAACGTCCAATTCAAGAGGAACGATGAGGCCCAAGATCCTCACGGTACGAATCGCATTAGTCAGGCTAAGGGGCTCCATTTCCTGAAACAAGCATGGAAAACCTAAGTGTACGAGCGAGCATCACACAGATACTAGCTAAGTGTAGGCAACAGCATGCAGCTACTACCTTGAAGATGACGGTCTCACACTTCATTTCGGGAGGGACACTAGAATGATCATGAGAATGTTTAATATATCCCAATACTTTAAGTTTGGGTGCGTGGATAACCCGGATCTGGAAGGAGCCATCTGGGACAAGCTTCTCCAGCATCGGAGCATCCTCAATGATGATCTCCTCAAACGGTTCCTTTGAGCATCCGTTGCCTGTTGTTATGCCAATGCTTCGAAGGGTCTTGGAGGTGATCCGAAGGCGTCGATGGCCCAAGTTGTGCGCCAGCACCAAGCTCTGCAGGGCAGGGCACCTCGACACGAGGCCATGGAGATCGGTCTCTGAGATGCTGACGCGCACGAGCGTCAGCCGATGGAGGTGCGAGAAATCGGGTGCGCAGCCAGCAATGGCCTCCATGAGGGGTTCCGAAGCGCGAGCACAGGCCCGGTGGCAGCAGAACACGGTGAGCACGCGCAGGGTCGACGCGAAGTGGAAGCGGAACACGGATGAGGGCGGCGGCGGCGGGTCCCCGCCGCAGCGCAGCTCGAGCTCCCGGAGGCCGTCGAGGTTGGGGGACTGGAGCAGGTCGTCGAGGTAAGCGGACCAGTTGGAGATGGCGACGCGGCGGGCGGGGCCCCCGTGCGCCGCGAGGACGGCGGCCGGATGGTGGTACTGGTGGAGCGTGGGGGCGTAGACGACGTCGAGGTTGAGCGGGGCCGAGCGCCACAGCGGGCGCCACCGCCGCGAGAGGATTTGGGTGCGGGCGCCGTCCTTGGTCGGGAGGAGCGTGATGACTTCCCGGAGGACGTCGTCGGGGAGGCGATCGAACAGGTCCGGCCGCCCTGCTGCGTCTTCTTGCTGTTGCTGTTCTTGGTCTCCTCCTCTTCCTCCGGAGTACGGCGGATGCCGGCGGCAAGGTTCCTCCTCCGGGAATCTCGTGATCACGTCCATGGCCGCGTTTCGTTTCTACTCGGGAATCGGGATCATTAATCAAGCGAATAGATCAGGAAGGACTCGAGGATCGCGAGCACGTATATGGAGACCCTTGTGGATGGAGTCCTGAACGATGGGCCGGCCTACGCGTGCAGTTCCGTAGGCTAGCTTTGCCGGGCCCAATTTAGATCATTACACTGTTTTTTTTTCTCTTTTCTGTTTTTTTCCGGTGTCATGAGGTTGTGGCTTCCGTTCTGTGAGATGTGCAACTTTTTTTAAATTTTTGTTTTGATTCTTACATGTTTTTAATAATAATAATTATTAGTATGCAACTTTTTAAATTTTTTTTTGGTTTCTACTTATTTTTTTAATACTTTTTGAATTTGTATTTTAAAAAGTCAAACGATCTATAAATTGTAAATTGGGACAGAGGGAGTAGATCTTTATAGAAAATACAAATGATAATAAAAATTGTCGATGTCACATTACAATAGAAATTCCGATACCCTGGACATTAGAGGTGCAAGTCGCGGAAAAATGGCTTACCGCAATATCCGCAAATAGCCCCGCTTGCATCCCTATAATAGACATCGACAGCTAGTGTGTATATATGCAAGACCGCTATAAGCATCTATGCTAAGCACTCTCTTGGGCTTTTTTTTATATCTTGGTATACATTCCAATCAATATTTCCATTGCTCAGGTGGTATTGATATTGTGATGCTAGATATGAACTGCCAAGAGTTCTTTGGGGCAATCGGTGAGAACCATGCATCAGTCACTCAACCAGTCCTTTTTCAGACTGATTAATAATGCGAAGAAAAATATCATATGTATTCCTACTCACACTACATTTCCATGTGTAATTAGTGGTATACCAGTCATCAAAGAAAACAAAACATAATATGTAGCCCTTTTGGTGGGTATGCTGAAAGGACATGTCTCATGGTCCACCTCAATAATTTTATTCTTTTGTGGATAATTTTAAACCCTTGGATCTTTTTTTTTTTTGGTGGAGGGAGTAGAAAGGAACTCAAATTGGTGCCTTACATGCCAATCAACCTAGTGAAACACCAATTTATCAGAAACTTCTACTTACACTACTGCAGTTTTTAATATTAGAATACCACTTAGAATATAGCTCTTGTGCGGAAACGAAAACTTAGTTTTATCTAGTCATAATTTTAGCTAGTAGAGATTCATGCAACATCGATCCTATAACTTTGGCAAAATTCAACTCATAACTTTAGCAATTCAAACATGAAAATAACTTATTTCTCTGCTAATATATCACAGCAGAAACAAAGGGAATTAAAAATGTAAATAGTTGGATAAAACTTTGACATGTACAGTCAGAGATAAAAACAACAAAATTGAACTCATAATTTTAGAAAAATAAACTTGATTGGTTTCTCCACTCATATCATAGTAGATAGACAAAGGTAAACTGTCAATGAAAGTATTTGATAATTTTTTAGTTGTGCAAAGCAAGTCAAGTCCTATTTTGGAGGGACAAGGGATTTGGACAATTTTGGGGGCCCAAAAATATTTCATTGCCACTGTTGCAATGTTTTTGTTTGTTTTTCTAGTTTTTCTCTGGTTGAAAACGCGTGGTGATCTTTTTTTAACCTTCTTTTCTCTTATCTAATAAAATTTGCGTGGCCAAAAAAAAACTTTTTTGGAAGAAAGGTAGCTAAATTTACTCCAGAGTTAAATAAATAAAAGTTAATAGTTAATAGTAAATGTCATACAACTATGCTCTTTCGTGCAGAAAATTATCACATTACACATGCTGGAACTGAAACAGCGCAGACTTGCAATTTGTAAAACACATTTATCCAAAAAGAAAATTTGTCTGGAAATGCAAAAGCCCCACGAAAGCTAATGTTGTTTCTAACTGTTAGCCCGCCATAATATTATAGTAAATCGTAGGCTTTATGTTGTTTCTATATTAGCCAAAAGCTAATATCGATCGTTGGAACATTCCAACGTTGTAAAAAAATAAATCATATGGTTATTAGTTTATTTATGTGTTCCAAAATCAATATAGCCATAACATTGATAATCGTCTTGAATAATCACTTATAAAAAATGGCCAATAATCTACCATGCAGATATATTGTAATAGTCTGATAGATTCTAGACAAGTGGGCAACTGAGACCATCATCAGATGAGCAAAGTAGTGCGCGATGATCTATGAAAGGCATCATCTAATATAAATTATGGATCCGCGTGCATGCTTCGTGGTAGCTCAAAGGTAAATTTAGCACCGTTAGATGCTCTGGTGTTAGGCTGCAGCTTCTTGTACTGCCTTTCAAACCATCTGTCATCGTATTTGTCATCACAGTCGTCGACAACAAGCTTCATGGACTCCAACACTTTGGCATTTTGGAGAAAGAATGTTACAAAGCTCACTTCTGATTTGTTCCCATGGTAATGTGTTAGCCGCAACATCTTGAGATGTGCATCTAGGCACTCGAGCGGTGTATACCTCCATACATTCTTGAACTGCCTCAGATTTAATACCTAAAAAAGGTGCAAACACACGAGATCCAATATGAGGGTAGGTAAATGCAGTAGTACAGTGTAAAAAAAACGAGCAATGGTAAAATCAGGTTTAACAACAACAGCAGAAAAAGGTCATTAGATATCCACCGAGATGTGTAGATTCTCCACGCATGGGAAGCATTGTAACAAGTTAAGAACAACGTCCAATTTAAGAGGAACGATGAGGCCTAAGATCCTCACGGAACGAATCGCATTATTCAGGCTAACGGGCTCCATTTCCTGAAACAAGCAGCATGGAAAACCTAATAAGTCTATGAGAGAGCATCACATATAGCTGATACTCTAATTTGTAGGCAACACAACATGCATGCAGCTACCTTGAAGATGACGGTCTCACACTTGATTTCAGAAGCGACACTAGAATAATCATGAGAATGTTTAATATATCCCAATACTTCAAGCTTGGGTGCGAGAATAACCCGGATCTCGAAGGAGCCATCTGGGACGAGTTTTTCCAGCATCGGAGCATCCTCAATGGTGATCTCTTCAAACATCAGTTCGTTTGAGCATCTGTTGCCTGTTGTTATGCCAATGCTCCGAAGCGTCTTGGAGGTGATCCGAAGGCGTCGATGGCCGAAGTTCTTCAGCAGCACCAAGCTCTGCAGGGCAGGGCACATGGACAGGAGGCCATGGAGATCGGTCTCCGAGATGGCGACACCCTCAAGCGTCAGCCGATCGAGGTTCGGGAAACCGGGTGCGCAGCCAACAATGGCCTCCATGAGGGGTTCAGAATCAGAAGCGGGCGCAGTAGTTCCCGTGGCAGCAGAACACGGTGAGCACGCGCAGAGTCGACGCGAAGCGGAAGCGGAACACGGAGGGCGGCGGCGAGTTTGGGCACCAGCCGCAGCGCAGCTCGAGCTCCCGGAGGCCGTCGAGGGTGGGGGACCGGAGCAGGTCGTCGAGATTGGCGGACCAGTTGGCGATGGCGGCGCGGCGGGCGGGGCCCGGGTGGGCCGCGAGGACGGCGGCCGGACGGTACCGGCGCGTGGGGGCGTAGACGACGTCGAGGTTGAGCGGGGCCGAGCGCCACAGCGGGCGCCACCGCCGCGAGAGGATCTGGGTCCTGCCGCCGTCCCTGGTCGGGAGGAGCGTGATGACTTCCCGGAGGACGTCGTCGGGGAGGCGATCGAACAGGTCCGGCCGCTCCATGGCCCCGCGATGAACAGGTCAGGATCGATCAGGAAGGAGGACTCGAGGATCAAACACGTACTTATATAGAGATTCCGGACGTCTACAGAGTCCAGACGTGATGACGATCGACAGATCGTCATATTTGCTCTTTTCTGTTCTTTTTTTCCCCGTGCCCAATTTATTTCTATCGGAGAATAAGTCCCATAAAAATAATATTATTTTATTAAAAAAATAGATCATTATTTTTATACAATTAAGAAAATAAATCAAAGATGATTACTTTGCCAAAAAAATAATGGAGGCACAATCAGAAGCAATATATTTTAAAAAACACAAATGAAGTTTATTGCACATACTAGTAGATATTGTTAGTAATCTATATAACCTATATAAGTGAAATCCACTAATCTTCATTAACTCTATTCTCTCAATATGTAAACTGTCCACAGCATTTAAGAGTACACTAAGTTCATTGTACATTTCTTCCATACTGGCTCATGGTTCCCACTTCATTAGGTACTTGAAAGTTGGAGTGCTAGGTTCCAGACGTCGCTGGGAGGCATGTTTTTGGAACATGTAAAAGTATGTACTCAGATAGGCTTGAAGTGCATAGACCCTGACCCTGTGAAGAGACCAATGATAAAGCAAATATTAGTGACTCTTCATGACTTAGAGTTTACAAATGGTCTTATTAAAAATGACCTCTCATCGATGCATGTAAGTTTACTTATGCAATATTACAAGTTTTACGGTGGTTGGAAAAAATAGGAGCCATCCATTCAATAAGATCTAACGCTGATGGGTAGGAGGAACCAAAGTAAAAGAAACAAAAGGAACCAAATTGATAAGGATGGAACCAAAATGATGGGGTTTGGAACCAGAATTTATTCATCGTCCAATCACGTCAAGTGAATATTGAGGTTCCTCTTGGTTCCTCCTGGGTTCCTCTTGGTTCCGCCTGGTTCCTTTACAACCACCGTAAAATAGCTCACACAGGTTTTAGAGTGGTAGAAAAAAATAGAAACCGTCCATCGACCGCGATCTAATGGTGGTAAAATAGGCGACACTAAGGGAGGGGAACCAGACGGTACCAAATTGGTGGGTCCAATACCGAAAATGGTAGGACCAGTACCCATCTATTAATTAATATTTTAAATTCGGTAAAGTGTATGTAATTATTTCGCCCTAGAAAATGGCGGTGTGGCCGCCTGGTACCACTTGGTACCATCCCAACCACTGTAAAATGTCTCATGAGGAGCCTAGATGGCACCATGGCATAGGTTACAGAACTGCATTTGACAGTGCGTTCGTTTCGGGGAAATGAACTGGGGGATGGGAGGGGGTGGAGACAGACGGGCAGCGGGGGATCAGAACCCACCCCCTGAAACGAACTGAGCCTGAATTTTACTCTAATTTGTGGCATGCACGCACACAACTTGTCATAGACTTGTTTTTTGGTGCATCCATTGCAAGCTTATCGGATGGTTTGATATTCCTAAATTAGGTCACAGGGGTCCAGTTTTATGGCAATAGGAAATCAAAATGAGATCCAAGGGGAATGGGTGGGTTATCGTTGGTGGGACAGGAGTATTCACTTTTGCACAAGGTGCCATAAGAATCTGTAGAATACTAGACACTGAGTCCTTGAACATAAAGGAGATCTTTATCCGTGCATCAGGCTGCTCAGGACTGACCACTCCAGTCGATACTAAGTGATGACGACAACATTTTTCCACCTTACTTTCTGTACTTGTTGTAAAACGATCAAGCTGACAACAGTTTTGCTTTACATGAATATGTATGTTATAACGATTTATGAAAATATATTTATATTTCAATATACAATTTGGATAACAATCTCAATGTGACATATTGTAAAGAGCAGTAGGATGAAGAACATCAGATTTCCTTCAATAAAAGTTTAGATTTTTTCCAGGTATCAGGCTAAAAACTTTTAATGAGAACTCAGCCCTTTTCCTTTGATATAATTTGGAAAAGTCTAGATTTGATTGATAGTAACAAAGATGTACATATATACATGTTTCATGCTGTATTTTTATCTAATAGCAACCAAAAGGACTAGTAAAACATAATGTGTATAGTCTGTAAAACCAAAACAATGTTCGCTTATGTATTTGATTCTCCTTTTCAATTGCCTGCATTAAAATAAAACAAGTTCATGAAGATAACAATTATGCATTACATTAAAATCACATGTAATAGTTGACGAGTTGATTTAGGTCGCCTCACTATTAGAGTATTAGTATGTTTTTCTATTGACTTACCCTAACATAAAATAGGTATGGAAGAACGACTCCCACTAATTGCAGATGTAGGTTGCTTTAGTAAAGTAGATCAAATGACATTGGGGTCCTTCATTTATATTAACTGGGAATGATTATTCATTCATTTGTGAGTGTGCTAGCACTCATTAAGCAAAGTCAAGGAAGAAAGAAAACAGTAAATATGCACAGGAGCTCTTGTAAGATTTTTAAAGAATGAGAAGGCAAAAATAGCCAACATTTGAAACTGGGAATACACACTGCGATCCTTTAGAGAACCTTGCTTTCCAATTCATTTTTTTTCTACATTATTATTCAACTATTTGTTTTGAAACTGAGAAGAGCAACTCCATTGATTTGCAGCCTTTCAAGGACAATGCGATAAACATTGATACCAATGCAACCTCAAATGTATGCAGCCCTTCAATGGCTAATGATCCACATAGTGATCCTGTAACCCCGCAGTCCCAGAGAACTGAGTATAACTGCATATTGTATATGCACCAGATCATCTTTCCACCGGACAATAACCAAGTAAATATAGCAGATCCAAGGCAGCCTCAAATGTTTGGTTACACCAATATTCATGACTACCCCATTTATGATCGCCTTGGCCGTGGCAGAAAGCTTGTTGCTCGTGCACAAGGCCTGCATACCGAGACTAGCATGGACTACAATTGTTGGTTCCACTGGAGCAAAGTAGCATTTGAGCTTGACTACGAAAGGTTTGTCACTTTTTGTTGACCTTAGGAACTTTGACATTTGCCCATCTAATTTTTTTCTCGACGCACTGTGTTATTCCACTTATTTTCCATCAATATTATATCAATTATAGGTACTGGATATTATATTAATCAAGAAAAAGAGTTTCACAACAAGTAACCACGTTAATTTGTGACATATGCCTACACACCTAGGCAACAGAATTGATTTTTTTGCATCTATTTAATTTCAAGCTTGCTGGATAATTTTATATTCCTAATCTAGGTTCCCAGGGTCCAGCTTTAACGCAATAAGAGATCAAGAAAGTGAATGGGCTATCATCGGTGGGACTGGAGCGTTTACTTTTGCGCAGGGTACTGTTACCACTACTAGGGTGGAATCAATGGGGTCCGCAAACATCAAGGAGATTCGTATCCGTGCATTGTGCTGCACACCAACTACTCCAATTGATATTAAGGTGACGTTAGCATTTTTTTCCTGCTTAATTGTACGTCTGGTAAATAGAGCAAAACGTACTAGGTTGCAATTGTGCCTTACATGCATGCGTGATATAACTATTAATGACTATGCTGTCAGGCTGTCAATATGCGTGATTTTATTGTTGTGTATATTCGTGATCTAGGTTCCAGGGATCAAGTTTCATGGCCGTGGGAAATCCAGAAGGCGAATGGGCTATTGTCGATGGGACAGGAGAGTTTGCTTTGGCTCAGGGTACCATCACCACCCGTAGAAGACAAGACACTGAGTTCTCGAACATTATTGTTCTTCTTAACAGGCCTCATGTGCTACGCCTATCTTGGAAGGCAATCAAAAGAACACAATGTGCTTTATTTGACATGATGACTTCCATAACCATTTGAAAGAAATATGCACTCCTGTGTGACCCGTCAAGCGTTTGTAAGCTTGTTGCGATGAGAACAAAGCTAAATCCCAAATCTAAACCCAAGTGTCTTTTGCCATTTGAATGTTGCAGATAATACAGGCTATCCAAGCTGAAACATTTTTTATTCCATGCATGTCTATGGTCCGACACGATTGTAAAATACTGCCAGGTCTAAATATTTAATTTGGAGGAATACCTCTGTTGGACTATGATTTGAGAGCCTGTTTCGGTAGTGCTGCCTGCTCAGCCAACCAGCAGCAACCTCAACCTCTAGAATTATTAGTTGGAAGCAAATTGCAACAATCGAAGAAGAGAAAATTTTTGCCGCTAGCTGCTGCATCCACATCTCAGCGCACCCGCTGCCAGCAATACCGGCACGGCCCAGGCCTATCATGCTTTGGGCCCATGCTTTGGGCCAGCACGGAATAAATTTGTGGCGGGGCTGTGCCGGCCAAATTAACATAAGTAAAAACCTAGCGGAAAAAGTCCGCCGCGCAACAAATAGTACTCCCTATCTCCTCCTCCATAACAATATAGTCCATGTAGAAGCAATAACAAAAGGTATTCATAGTAAAAGCTGCACATATGCATATGGACTGCACATACAACAATAGAATAGTATTTTCTATCCATTCCTCCTCTTCCATGGCAAGACAAAGTCATGCTATATTTATTTATCCTATTTTATTTGATTTTAGGACCCACACTATCCAGGTTGAACACTGTGTAACAATAGAAATAACTATAGATTACTATTGTGGGACACATCGTATTGAGATCAATGTAATGTAATAATCTAATGCTTCCATGCTACTCTGTCACACCCGGTTTTAGAAACAAAACTAAGTGCCAACCATGTATGTGCCAGGATCAGTTTAACCACATACACAGTATAAACAGACGTAATAACACAACCAGTACTTTAGCTTAAGAGTAATAACCAATATTACAGACCATAATGTCTTTATCGAAATCGAGTAACTTAACGAAAACGAAATAACTAAACGACAGCGGAAGACGACCATGATCCATAGGCAACTGACGGATAGCACACCAGTCTAGAACTCGTCGTGGTCTTGGAACTCTTGATTAGGATTCATCACCATTCCGTTCAGGATCTGAACAGCGGTTGCAACGGATGCAACATGGTATAAAATAAACAAGAATGAGTACATGACGCACTCAGCAAGTATTCCGTTTAGGATAATAGTGGACTGGCTTTATAGTGGACAGGCATAGCAATTGCTCTTAGTTGGTCAAATTTTATTACTAGCAATGATTAGCATAACCCATCCCTTTATCATAAAGACAGTAAAACATATTAAATAAATAAGCATGAACCATAACCATAACCGTTGTTATCACCACCATCATGACCATGATCACCATGAGCCTTTTACCTTGAACAAGAAACTCTAATCTGTGAGGGTCCAGGCCACTCTTAACCGTGAGCACGGCTGATATATCAGTTTTAAACACTCTCGAGAGGTTGTATAACTTTACCCACAAGTCGTGATTCTCATTTGCCTCGGGCTGTACGGGCCCTCAAACACTGACATTTGGTGAGTCAGCAGGGTTTCACTCCGAGACCTTTACAAAGAATTCCTAGAGCTATGGCCCACTTATTACAGGTTATTACAGTCAACTAAAGATATGAGAGTTCCGTTCCAACGGGTGACAAATAAATCAAACTGCACCACATTGGCAAAGGGCAAAGTCCCATATCCCCCAGACCCCTTATACGCCATGTTTCAGGAAAGTAAGCCAAAACTCTATTTCATCTAATTAAGCAGTCAAGCCCAGTGCCCATGTGAATCTTGTTGTTGTACTGTTTTTCTGGGTGGTCGCTCGGGGAACTGATCCTTAGGGTGAAGCACTTGAGCAAAACCAACAAAACATGCCCAAGTCTCTATGTTGCTAAAACCAAACTTTTATCATCATGTTCATCATCATTTAATCAATATTAGCAACATAAATAAAGTGAGTTGAGCGGAAGCAATTAATTTATAACATCACAGCCCTCCCAGGTTAATAGACATGTAAAGGAAATCAGGCTAGTCATCCTTAATAGGAGCATACAAATTTAGGCTCTAGATTATGTGACCAAAGTAAATAGGCATAGGTCAAAGAATACTTGCTTTCCTCAGCAAAAACTTGCTCAGAAACTTCCCAAGATTGATTTTTGGCAAACACAACTGGTTCGTCTCCTACACGTTGCACACATACGAGCAATAAGCACAAAATAACTAAAATAGTACACCAAACATCACGAACAGAGATTAAAAGGGATTTAAAACTAATCTACGCATTATCACGATTCCGTAGGTTCGAAAATCACTCAAATCGGAGTTAAAACTCAAAAGTTATGGATAAAATAAGATAGAAGGCTTGAAATAAAAGAGATTTGAATCTACAGGGGCCTAACCGAGAAAACCAGGGACTTATAAGTAATAGATCTGGACTGCGGGTTAATTTCCAGAAAGCGCAGGGGTTCTTTTGCAAAACAGGTCGCGCGGGCTCCGGCTGTTGGATCTGGATTTGGATGGCCTGGATTAGATCTGGGAGATGGGGGAAAAGGCCCCGGCGGCGGGTTGACCGGCGGCGTTACCAGGTGTGACGGAGCATCGCCGGAGATCGGCGTTTCCGCGGTTCCGGGGCCTAGGGCTGGCGGGGAAGGGTGCAGGGGCCAGAGGGGAGTGCGGCAAAGCCAGAAGGGTGGTTGCGACGGTGGCGCATCGCCCGACAGCGGCTGGCTACGGAGCGAGGCGGAGGAGTAACTCCGACGAGCAATCGCTCGGTGTAGAGCGCGATTATGGGCAAGAATAGATCGGTTAGCTTCCATACCTCAAAGCGAAGCTTCGGGTGTAGGTGTGGACGACGGAAAAGCGGCGACGTGCGGTGGCTCCCTGCGTGAACTGGCGGCGGCGCGGTGAGCTCAAAACGGCGAACGAAAGCACTAGAACGGTCGGGATTAGGCGTTTAGGTTCGTTACCTCTCGGTGATGGTCGTGGGCTAGACGTCGTCGACGATGAGGGCTTGTAGGGCGAGTCCTGACGGTGAACTCGCCGTGACCTCGCGGAGCGGCGATGAATTCGGGATCACCAGAGGCGGCGGCTAGGGTTAGGGCTTGGCGGGTTTGGCAGCTACGGACGTCAAGATTAGGGCGGTTTATATAGGGGCGGAGTCCGAGGCTTGCGGGAGGGGTCAAGGAAAGGCGGCGCGCGGCGGGACGTCCGGCTCGGGTCGGACTCAATGTCTGTGTCGTCCATGGTATGTGCACAATCCCAGGAAAGGAAAGGGGAAGGCATGGGAAGGAAGGACGGATGCGCAGGCGCGTGATCCTCGGGCGAGGCCGGGAGCGCGGGCGCGAGGCGTGGACCGGAGTCGGCGCGGCTCGGCTTGCACGTGCCCTGGCGGAGCGGCGGCAGCGAGAGGTAGGGGAGGCGCCTGACGGGCGGGCCCGGCGAGTCAGAGAGAGGAGAGGGGCGCGTCTGGGAAGGGAGCGCCGACAGATGGATCCCACCTGTCGGTGAGAAGGAGGGACGGGCGGCAGCCTGCTGGGCCAGCCAGGTTGGACCGCGATGTGGCCCAGGTGGAAAAGAGGAGATGGGCCGAAAGTGAGGAAAAGGAGGGGAGGGGGGAAAGAAACTTTTCCAGAATTATTTTAGGATTTGAGAAATTTTGATGGATTTAAATGGATTCAAATTCAAATTAGAGCAATGCAAACCAATCAAAAAAAATGTGCAACTGCATGTATGCTCAAACAAGTTATTCCTATTTTTGATTTTACTAGATTAATGTTAGAGATAAATAAAACATTATGGTGCCATGCATAAATAAATTCAACTCTAAGCAAAATTAAATTATTTTATGAAAAGATTTTCATATAGCAAATATTAGGGTATTACAAATCTACCCTCTTCAAAGAAATCTCGTTCCGAGATTTTAGGATTGGCTAGATAAGGTCATCTTTCGGTAGCTGCTTCTCCGGTACCCTTAAATTCTCCCGACTGGGGTATGCTCATCAAAACTTCCAGGTATTCCTCGGACGGCGTGGTCAATGTCACCTTCTTATCAGCACATACTATTATTCCGTTGAAATTTTGCAACCAATTCATTCCCAAAAATGACATCTATTCCACTTGTTTCCAAGACTATAAGGTCGACAGGAAATTCTACCCCCTTAAATTAATTTTGATACTCGGACACATACTGTCTACCTTCATTTCCCCTTCTGGTGAACTTACTAACATGGGACATTCCATAATTGCTACTGGTATTTCATGATGGTTCCCATATTGGGCAGTAATAAATGAATGCGAAGCACTGGAATCAAAAGGATCGAGGCAGGGTGCGAAATTCACGAAGAACGTACCTAGCACTACGTTGGGAGCTCCGTGCATAGCCTCGGCTGATACATAATTCACTTGTCCATTTGTATTGCGCGGCTGTCCAGACGCCGGAGTGGTGGAGCCTTCTCTTGGGTTTGCTGCGGTGTATTTTTCTGCGGGCACTGCTGGGACCAATGACCGGTTCCACCACACTTGAAGCAATTGTTGCTCCCTGACTGTACTGGCATGCCGGTCTTCACAGGAGTGCTGACAGGGGTCTGATGATGCTGAACTTGATTGCTGGAGTGTTGTACTTAACCATTGCCTTGTTGCCTGCTGCTCTGTGTAGGGTGGTTTTGATAATAGGTTGACCCAGAGTACTTAGGTCGGGTGTTGCTGCTAGATTGTTGTGCCTGTTTCTTACGCTTCTTCTCCTCCATCTCGCGACGAGTATTTTCCCTCACAATAGCTTGGTCTATCAGATGCTGGCAGTTAGGAAAATTGTGGTTCATGAGCTGGTACCTGAGCGGATCAACCAAGCCTTTGAGAAAGCGGTACTGCTTTTTGGGATTGGTATTAACCTCCTCTGGACAGTAACGAGACGGCTGTAGAAATTTGTCCCGATACTCACTAACAGTCATGGCGCCCTGAGTGAGTGCTAGAAACTCCTCTTTCTTCAATGACATCACACCAACTGAAACGTGGTGTGCTCTGAATCTTTCTGTAAACTCTTGCCAGGTGATAGTATTAGGGTTGTTATGAGCCAAGCGGTATGACTCTCACCATTGCTGAGTAGCACCCCATAGCTGGTGAGGACCGTAGAGAACCCTCTCCTGGTCGGTGCACTGAGCGACGTCCAACTCCCGCTCTATTGGGCGGAGCCAGTCTTCTGAATCCATGGGGTCGGCAGATTGAGTAAATACAGGTGGGTATCCTTTCAGAAAATCCGCGCGTCTATCACGCTATTTCGGCGGCGGTGGCGGGGGTAGTTGCTGTTGCGCCTGGTGCATGGCCGCCACAGCTTGACCGAGAGCTTGTATCACTTGGGTCTGGTTCATGATCAGCTGCTCCATAGTCATCAGCGGCGGTGGATTCGGGAGCCCTCCGTCTCCACGACCTCCTCTACCTCCACGACCACGACCACATCCTGTACTCATCTGATTTGGCCAAATATATCATTAGCACTTATCCCAGGTCATAGATCTCATTCAACGTTGGTAACCAAGATAGATAAGATAAAGACCTAATCATAGATATAGATAGAGCAAGGCTTTTCCCAAACTAGCTATCTTTATTAAACTTTTTTTAAGCATTCAAACAAAAGACTAAATTGTGGACATCACCCCACAACTTAAGCACTCATTACAAAGAACCAAATCATCTATATGACACCATTACAAGCAAACGTGCACACTTTTAAACGGTCTAAGTCTATCCGATCTAACTAAACTAGACGATGCTAATGGACCCTATTACAATGGTAACTCTCCTAAGGATGCCGAATGTAGGTCCTTGTTGCTGGGTCATTGTAGCGGACCCTCTTCCTTGGTGGGTAGTAGACGGGGTTGAACACTGATACGCTTGGCGTAATTTGTGCGCGCAATCTTGAAATTTCCAGCTTTGCCGTGCGCAACTCCTCAGCAAGGGCATTGTAATCGGTGTTGAGCGCAACAAGGTAGTCGATGGTGGCTTCAAGGCGCGGGTTCTTCTCCGCGGCAGGAGTAACGATCCGCGTATCGAGTCCTCCAGGCTGACGACGGGGAAGGTAACGCAACGTACCGTCGGCTAATAAGCTGTGGCAAGAGTAGCATAGGGTCGCCAGGGCTTCCTGAGCTGCATCACTGATGGCGGCTTCATAGTTGTGGCGAAGGGCGGGGGCGTAGCTGAGGGCGATGTCCCACCGCGCTCCATACTCGTCAAAAACGCTGATCTGTACGGCCATGGCCCACTCTTCTTGATAAATACGGTGACGATAGCGAGTTCCCACATACGTGACCCACGCGTGGCCAAGTAGGAGCCTCAGTAACGCCTCCCGCAACATCCGAGGAAATGGCAGTGGGTAGTCGAACCAACGGTGGACGCTCTCGTTCCAGCGATCTTCATCTTTATTTTGCTGTTGTTGGGCTTGTCCTCCGTCTTGACCTTGAGCTACGGCTTGGTCTTCTAAAACAGTAGGTGGCACTTCCGGCTGCGCATCAGGCCCTTCTGACGGCTCCTCGTCAGACGAATCTGGTACTAGCTCTTCGGGGTCCTCTTCTTCAGTGTCGTTCAGATCTTCCCATTCTTGTGGCGGTGGGGATGGTGAGGTTGGTGTTGGCAGCCTGGTCTTGTCAAGTCTACCAATGCGTCCGCCAACACGCATGCGGGCACCACGCTTAAAGCTCGACATCTACAGACCCACAACGAAATCAAACATAAGAAACAGCTTTATTATAGGATAGTTAAGTAGATATAGAAAGTCTTAATTGAAATAGACAAGTACAGATATCAAAATATCATATATCGCAAGTATTTGAATGGAGAAAACAAGAAAAGTTAAGCAAAATCCTTAAAAATGATCAGTTTTATTCTAGGCTTGCGTCCTACGGTCAGTACGCTCTGATACCACTTCTGTCACACCCGATTTTAGAAACAAAACCAAGTGCCAACCATGTATGTGCCAGGATCAGTTTAACCATATACACAGCATAAACAGACGTAATAACACAACCAGTACTTTAACTTAAGAGTAATAACTAATATTACAGACCATAATGTCTTCATCGAAATCGAGTAACTTAACGAAAATGAAATAACTAAACGACAGCGGAAGACGACCATGATCTACAGGCAACTGACGGATGGTACACCAGCCTAGAACTCGTCGTGGTCTTGGAACTACTGATTAGGATTCATCACCATTCCCTTTAGGATCCGAGCAGCGGTTGCAATGGATGCAACGTGGTATAAAATAAACAAGAATGAGTACATGATGCACTCAGCAAGTATTCCGTTTAGGATAACAGTGGACTGGCTTTACAGTGGACAGGCATAGCAATTGCTTTTAGTTGGTCAAATTTTATTACTAACAATGATTAGCATAACCCATCCCTTTATCATAAAGACAGTAAAACATATTAAATAAATAAGCATGAACCATATCCATAACCGTTGTTATCACCACCATCATGACCATGATCACCATGAGCCTTTTACCTTGAACAAAAACTCTAATCTGTGAGGGTCCAGGCCGCTCTTAACCGTGAGCACGGCTGATATATCAGTTTTAAACACTCTTGAGAGGTTGTACAACTTTACCCACAAGTCGTGATTCCCATTTGCCTCGGGCTGTACGGGCCCTCAAACACTGACATTTGGTGAGTCGACAGGGTTTCACTACGAGACCTTTACAAAGAATTCCTAGAGTTATGGCCCACTTGTTACAGGTTACTCCAGTCAACTAAAGATATGAGAGTTCCGTTTCAACGGGTGACAAATAAATCAAACTGCACCACATTGGCAAAGGGCAAAGTCCCTTATCCCCCAGACCCCTCATACGCCATGTTTCAGAAAAATAAGCCAAAACTCTAGTTCATCTAATTAATCAGTCAAGCCTAGTGCCCATGTGAATCTTGTGGTTGTACTGTTTTCCTGGGTGGTCGCTCGGCGAACCGATCCTTAGGGTGAAGCACTTGAGCAAAACCAACAAAACATACCCAAGTCTCCATATTGCTAAAACCAAACTTTTATAATCATGTTCATCATCATTTAATCAATATTAGCAACGTAAATAAAGTGAGTTGAGCGGAAGCAATTAATTTATAACATCACAGCCCTCCCAGGTTAATAAACATGTAAAGGAATATCAGGCTAGTCATCCTTAATAGGAGCATGCAAATTTAGGCTCTAGATCATGTGATTAAAGTAAATAGAACATAAGTCAAAGAATACTTGCCTTTCTCAGCAAAAACTTGCTCAGAAACTTCCCAAGATTGGCTTTTGGCAAACACAACCGGTTCGTCTCCTACACGTTGCACACATACGAGCAATAAGCACAAAATAACTAAAATAGTACACCAAACATCACGAACAGAGATTAAAAAGGATTAAAACTAATCTACGCATTATCACGATTCCGTAGGTTCGAAAATCACTCAAATCGGAGTTAAAACTCAAAAGTTATGGATAAAATAAGATAGAAGGCTTAAAATAAAAGAGATTTGAATCTACAGGGGCCTAACCGAGAAAATTAGGGACTTAGAAGTAATAGATCTGGACTGCGGGTTAATTTCCAGAAAGCGCAGGGGTTCTTTTGGAAAATAGCGGCGCTGATCGGTATTTGACACGGGTCGCGCGGGCTCTGGCTGTTGGATCTAGATTTGGACGGCCTGGATTAGATCTGGGAGATGGGGAAAAAGGCCCCGGTGGCAGGTTGACCGGCGGCGTTACCGGGCGCGACGGAGCACAGCCGGAGACTGGCGTTTCCGCGGTTCTGGGGCCTAGGGCTGGCGAGGAAGGGTGCAGGGGCTAGAGGGGAGTGCGGCAAAGCCAAAAGAGTGGTTGCGACGGTGGCGCATCGCCCGACGGCGGCTAGCTACGGAACGAGGCGGAGGAGTAACTCCGACGAGCAATCGCCGTCGGTGTAGAGCGCGATTATGGACGAGAATAGATCGGTTAGCTTCCATACCTCAAAGCGAAGCTTTGGGTGTAGGTGTGGATGACGGAAAAGCGGCGACGGCGGACGGCGACGTGCTGCGGCTCCCTGCGTGAACCAGCGGCGGCGCGGTGAGCTCAAAACGGAGAACCATTGCACTAGAACGGTCGGGATTAGGCGTTTAGGTTCGTTACCTCTCGGTGATGGTCGTGGGCTAGACGTTGTCGACGATGAGGGCTTGTAGAGGCGAGTCCCGACGGTGAACTCGCCGTGAACTCGCGGCGCGGCGACAAATTCGGGCTCACCAGAGGCAGCGGCTAGGGTTAGGGCTTGGCGGGTTTGGCAGCTACGGACGTCAAGATTAGGGCGGTTTATATAGGGGCGGAGTCCGAGGCTTGCGGGAGGGATCAAGGGAAGGCGGCGCGCGGCGGGGCATCCGGCTCGGGTCAGACTCAATGTCCGTGTCGCCCATGGCATGTGCACAAGCCCGGGAAAGGAAAGGGGAAGGCGTGGGAAGGAAGGACGGATGCGCAGGCGCGTGATCCTCGGGCGAGGCCGGGAGCGCGGGCGCGAGGCGTGGACCAGAGTCGGCGCGGCTCGGCTTGCACGTGCCCCGGGCGGAGCGGCGGCAGCGAGAGGTAGGGGGCGCCTGACTGGCGGGCCCGGTGAGTCAGAGAGAGGAGAGGGGGCGCGGCTGGGAAGGGAGCGCCGACAGGTGGACCCACCCCACCTGTCGGTGAGAAGGAGGGAGGGGCGGCAGCCTGCTGGGCCGGCCAGGTTGGGCCGCGATGTGGCCCAGGTGGGAAAGAGGAGATGGGCCGAAAGTGAGGAAAAGGGGGAGGAACTTTTCCAGAATTGTTTTAGGATTTGAGAAATTTTGATGGATTTAAATGGATTTAAATTTAAATCAGAGCAATGCAAACCAATCAAGAAAAATGTGCAACTGCATGTATACTCAAACAAATTATTCCTATATTTGATTTTACTAGATTAATGTTAGAAATAAATAAAACATTATGGTGTCATGCATAAATAAATCCAACTCTAAGCAAAATTAAATTATTTTATGAAAAGATTTTCGTATAGCAAAAATTAGGGTGTTAATACTCTTGGATAATGCCCAAAGTCCTGTAGTCTAGTGGTTGCAGCAGCTCGAGCGGCACATGAGGTCCTGGGTTCGACTCCTGGTGGGAGCGAATTATTTCAGGATTTAACGGCTTTATTCTTTCAGTGGTAGGTGACGTCCCCATCAACAGCGAGGCGTCTGTGGTGACTTCGTGAATCTCAAGATAGCCGGCTCTTTACACGGTGCTTCGAATGTGCTCATAGGGTAGGGTGTGCGTGCGTGCGTTCATAGAGGTGAGTGTACGTGCGTATTTGTAAATGTCTGCGTTGTATTGTGTATTCGCAAAAATACTCTTGGATAATGTGCGTCATCTGGATTCTCAAAATCTTTTGAAACCAAAAACCACCCAAGCCTCGTTGGCCGTGCAAGGCGGTAGCTTGTAGTAGTAGCCTGGTAGGGCGGCCTGCTCGCGCATGCCCAATGTACGCCTGATCGATCGGCCACCGAGGTGCTCCTCCGTCTTCCCAGATACGCACTAGATCCCAGTGGAAGTTTCACTCGACGTCAAACGAGTACCACGACTAGTAGTACAAAAGTACAAAACAGGAGTGCGCGCGATATATCAGAGCGGTGGCAACCAGCCCGCGCGCGGTTCTGTATATCCAGACGGGAGCTAGAACCACGCACCGGCACCCGGCAGTTGCTGCGCCGCCATTGCCGCCGGATGCCATGGGTGTGCCTTCCTTCTACAAATGGCTCGTGGGCAAGTACCCCAAAATCGTCGTCCCCGCCAAGGAATACGTCGATGCCGGGGGAACCTCGCCGCCGCCGCCGCCGGGCCAAGATGCCGGCGGTCCCAATGGCGTATTCCACGACCTCTACCTTGACATGAACGGCATCATCCACCCCTGCTTCCACCCGGAGGACCAGGTTGGTACTATGAAGCACTCACATCTATATCACCAAGACTGGAATCTCTTCGTGTGAGCTCGTCGTGAATGCCATGGATGCGACGCATGCAGGTGTGCCCGCCGACGACGTTCGACGAGGCGTTCGAGGCCATGTTCGAGTACATAGATCGCCTCGTCCGCATCGTCAGGCCTACCAAGCTGCTCTACCTGGCAGTAGGTTGTAATAGTACTCCACGTTTCAACCCTTTATTTTTCCTTTCCCCAATTTTAATTCCTCCCTCATTGATCTTTACAATAATTTCAAGTGCAGATGGTGTGGCTCCGGCGCTCCGCTCGCCAAAATGAACCAGCAGAGGTCCAAGCGCTTCAAGGCTGCCAAGGACGCCAAAGATGCGGTAAACCCCTTCACCGGCCCAGGCCCTCCTCTGAATGTATGTTCAGAGAAACCACGTGTATGTATGTGTGTTCAGTTTCTCATGCTATGATTGATTCGCAGGAAATGGAGGAGAACCTTCTGAGGGATAAATTCAGAGCGCAAGGGAAGGAGGTGCAACCTCACGAGAAGCACGAGGTTTCGGATCCTAATGTCATCACACCAGGGACGGAGTTCATGGAGAAGCTGTCCAAAGCCCTCGAGTACTACATTCGTTCCCGGCTCAACCGTGACCCCGGGTGGAAACACATCTAGGTTCGATACAACATTTTTTGATGTGCTACTTTTCGAGGTGTTTCTTGATAACGAATTTTTTATGAGGCCACTGAATTTGGCCAGCGTGATCATTCTTTTGTATCCTTCATTATGCTTCTTTTCTGAAGGTAATACTATCTGATTCAAGCGTACCTGGAGAAGGAGAGCACAAAATTATGTCTTTCATCAGGGCACAAAGAAGCCGGGAGAGCTATGATCCAAACACAAGGCACTGCTTGTATGGACTGGTATGATTAAATAACTAAAAAGTATGAACTTTTTCTGCGATACTGAACTTCTAAATGTTCTCATTTTTGTTATGCCTCTTTCACATTTACTCTGAATACTTTTGCAGGATGCAGATTTGATAATGCTCGCTTTGGCATCTCATGAGCTTCACTTTTCAATTTTGCGTGAGGTCTGTCAGTCCATTCACAGTGTCAACTTCTGTCTTTATGTGTACTGTGATGGCATTTAGGAGACCATATTCAATTACTTATTAGATTTAGCATTCGGCAGAGCATTGAAGTTAAATGTAGTTGCATTATTTTGTACCTATCGACTTGACTCTTGAGAATACTCCTTTTGTTAACTCGAACAGGATGTACTACACCAAAATAACCTCGAAAATTGTATCCCTTTAGTTAAAGAATTGTTCAAAACTGAAGAGTCCTCGAGAAAATGTAGAGGCTGGATCCCCCTAGTAACAGAAACAACTCCTCGGGGCAGGTCTCCAAAGAAACCATATCAGGTTTGTTGCTCAGATAATGACAGAGGTTTTACACGTCAAAAATTTTAAATAACACCATCTTCTTGCAGTTCTTGAACACATGGGTTCTGAGGGAGTACCTGGAGCTTGATCTGAAAATACTAAACCCAGTTGTCAAAACAGATATCGAGAGGCTTATAGATGATTTCGTATTTATTTGTTTCCTGACAGGAAATGATTTCATTCCACATATTCCTTCAGTTGAGATACATGAGGTATGCATATGGCATCAAATTCTGATTGCTTAACAACAAACAGCATTGTTGTCACATCCTTTCACTTGTTCAGAACTGCAAAAAATTGAATTCTTTGATTTATCTTCGATGTGTCAGTGTGCGATTGATATGCTAATGGAAGTGTACAAGCAGACTTTTAACAAAATGGGGGGCTATGTTGTAAATACAGAAAAGGTACCTGACAAATCAATTTCTTAATTTCATTGACAATTAGCTCTTGAACCATGCTTTGATGTGCTTTTGTTACTATTGAAAACAGTTGAAAGATAAACATGCTGCATATCTTAAAGTATCAAGGCTGGAAAAGTTTTTCTTTTTGTCTGAAGAGAAAATTTTTCTCAAAAGATCTGAGCTGCGAGAGGTATGTTATGAACCTTATACCTTGTGTCAAAGTGTACACTGGTGCCAATTGGGACTAGTTGATTATGCATAGTTTACAGCGCAGATTACTTCGTCAAGCTGCAGAGAGAGAATGGAACGAAAGAAACTTTGACAATATGGTGAGCGCTAGATACAGATAAAAATTGTGCTTTTGTTATTGATATTTTAAATCTTTTTGATCTCAATCTTTTTTCTACTCAGGAAGAAAATCCAGATGGTCCGGACTTGGCAGTCAAGTCTTTTTCGACACAATGCACAATTTCAACCTGCAGTGCTGACAAGTCAGATGTAGGGAAGAGCTTGCCTGTTTTCGCTACATTTCTAGGACTGGAAATACCTTATTACTTCCGAAGTTGTTTTTACAGAAACCGCCCATATTGTAACTTTTCTGTCAAATTGAACTCTCCTGTTTCTTAGATAATTGCAAATACCTTAGAGCTGAGGCGAAACTTGAAGGATACTCTTCGTAACAAGCAAGACCTTATAAAAAGTGGAGCCTGTAAACATGACGCGGTTAGTAGCTTCTATTTCAATACATATTTTGTATATGTGTAAATTTTGACATATCTGTTGCATTGCAGATAAGACTAGGATTACCTGGGTGGAAATCACGATTCTACAGGGAAAGTTTTGGTGTTGAACAATGTAACGAAGTTGGGAAGATTAAGAGTGACATGGTTATGATCTTTCTTGTTTCTCTGTGCAAATAAATATTTCATACCATTGTGCATGTTGAAGATACAATACAACATAGTATTGCTTTGACTTTCTGTCACCTTACTAATCTAGGTTCAAAAGTACTCCTATCTGGAAGGGCTTTGTTGGGTGTTGCAATATTATTTTGCAGACGTGCCGTCATGGAGCTGGTATGACGAACATATTTACGATATGAACTTTCATTTACACATGTATCTTTCCAATGATGAGTAATTCAAATAATTTCTAATCTTGATATATAGTGCCATATAAGTAATATATTACTGCTATACGGATATGTAGTAACATACTAACATGTGTTTCCATTATATTCCAGTATGCATGACATGCCTCTTCTCTTTTTGCAGGTACTACTCATTTTATTATGCTCCTTTCGCATCTGATCTCAAAGGACTATCTGAGTTCAAGATTTCTTTCACCCTTGACAAGCCATTAAAACCATTCGATCAGCTAATGGCAGTTCTTCCACAAGAAAGGCACATTAACCACCCATATTGTAAAATTACAATACATGTCAAACTAAACTTAATGATAGAACATATAAAAAAATAGATGAAAACATATAATTTTTTTTAATAAGATGAGTGATTGAAATTTTGAAAAAAAAGTCAACCGCTGACAAAAAAAAGAATGGCAAGTACTAGTACAACAATTGCTGATGTTGATGGCTATTGTTTGTTGGGGAATACACTACATTTTTCTTGTCACAAATTCCTAGCAGAGGAGTGAGAACAGAAGAGTTCTTATCAAAATGGATCATGGGTAGGTGACGCTGGAGCGCCTGAAAACGATAACCACAGGATCGATCGGAGTTGACCTTGACCATTGGACGAGATACGAGAAGGTTGGTGGCGGTGCAAGCCACATGTACCCTCGCCCCTCCGATCCTGTTGTTCGTTCCTGTGCTCGGGATGACATCCACGGTCGAGATGCAAATGCTAAAGATCCTTGTTGGCTCGTTGGTGTCCACATTATGCTAAGGATATTTTCCCTGAAAATATTTTCCGCTCCCATCAGTCGTAAACAAGCAACGGTTTGAGTTATGTACAGTCAAAAATACAATTATAAATTTGTTTGACGCATTGAATTTGTATATTTAAATATATGATACAAGTAGATTTATCTAAAGGGTCATTTTTTTTATGGTTGTATGCTCAAAATGGCACAGTGCGTTTCTATGTATGAAAAAATATATATATTATACAAAGGTTATTGAAAGATATATTCGGAGATGTCCATATCACTGTATTCAATTTCTGGAGAATTACTTGTGGCTGACGGCCCTGCAGCCGTTTCTCTCGCTCTCCCCGCACAAACCATCATCCATTACCAGCAATCTGCTGTGATTGGCTAGCAGTTAGCTGCTGAAGCTTCACAAAAGGCCGGAAAGCTGTGCGGCCGTGCCCGTCTCCTCGTCGGAAATCGGAAGGACGCCCACCAGGTGCAGCCGCCTGGTGCATATGTTTGAGGTTAGCCATCGATTTTGCCATGCCTACTTCTGTAATAGGAACCTCTTGATATGCTTATCTAACCTGCACATAAACAAATCACCTCATCTGTATATATATCGCCCACGGCGCAGCAAAATGAAGTTCGATCGAAGAGGTTAGTTCATCAAAGATGTTCCTCTTTATTTGGGGCCGGGGGCCGGATTGCAATTGAGATGTGTTCTATATGCATGATCGTGGTATTGGAGAAGGGAGATAGTTCTCTGTTTGGGGTGTGGGGGGTGGTTCGGTCAGATGTTCTTTTATACCAGCAAATTAGTGTAAAAACTTTTTTATAACGGAAGGCTTCGTTAATCTCAAAAACCATATATCGAGTTGATAAGGTTTATGGAATTCCTCCCGGCCTCTGCTTGGACAGGCGCACAGCTCTAGAAAAAGCACAAAAAAGATAAAAAACTCACGTTCTAGTGACTATCAATCCAAAGACCAGATCGCCATCCATGAGTCTGGGTAAAAAAGAAAAAAACCGCCTTGACCACTCGCACCAAACATTGTGAAGCCTCCACCAAGGTAGTTCGTTGATCATCCTTCTGTAGCACAACCCACAAACATAGCCAATGGATAGTAGTATAAATAACCTGCAAAGGGGAGGAGGATCTTTTCTTTTCAAAGACAATATCATTTCTGTTAAGCCAAAGTGACCACACAGTTGCTGCAGCTCCGAGAAAACCGAGAGATCTTAGGTTTTTGTTTAAACCTGACATCCAACTGCCAAACATATTAGCTATACTTGAATGACTAGAGATACCGAAAGCAAAGAAGATCAAACCCTAAACCGCTCGCGTAAAACTGCAATAAAAAAACAAATGCTCAATTGTCTCCATGTTGTGACAAAATCAACAAGTCTTGCTGCCTTTTCAATTGCGTTTAGCTAGGTTATATTTTGTTAGGATTACTTCTTTCCTAGACTGAGTCCAGCAACGCTGCCCAAAGGATAGACCAAAGTACTGTTTTCCATGTTTTCATCGATCTTCAGTGAACAAATTTGGGTACTGAGCAGATTGCCCTAGTGCTCAATTAGGTTTTCAACACACTACTAGGTTTCACTGATGTACTAACTGTGGGCTAGGGTGTAGGGATGGTGACATTTACGTCACATGGGATAATGACATTTACGTGACAGCAGCGAGCAGCAGCCTGCCTGGCTAAGATTTCCACTAGAAATGACTAGTGATTGATGCGCGCCCATGCGCGCGATGATGCACCCCTCCTTTGGACCATCAATAGTAACAGTAGTAAACTTAGAACCTCATCCGAGTCTATGAACCTCAGTGTCCATAAACTATAAGTAACCGTAGGTCCTCGTACCTTTACAAACACAAATTCTTCAAGAGTTCATAGGCCTATACAAAAATTCAACAGAAGTTCTAACTTCTAGGTTCCGCACTTTGCTGATCAAAAATTTCAAACCCACATATATATCTTCAACCTAATGCCCGCTAGCCTTCATAACGGAGAAATCTACAAATCTTACCAGCACAACCGCTTCATCCAAATGGCATTCTTAATAGATATTAGTCCATGGATATCATCCTTAATTTGTTCAGTTGTATGATCATTAGATCCTGAACATGCTAAATTAAATTAAAAACTTAATGTGGGTACAAGAAACGATGATATTGTTTTTCAAGAATAAATCAACCTCTAACCATTATAGCACAAGAGCGAGGTTTTTTACATTCTTCATAAATGTTGTCTTCTCTAAGAATATACTCATAGACAACCCACCCCAGCTAATCTTCAGTCTTGGCTTCATCACATGTAAGTAGTCCAGCACAAGCCTCTCCATATTCCTTCCCTTTGATTTTCGAAGAGAAATAATTTGAAGCATGCAAAATTAATCATGCCAAAGGTCATACTCTAAATAGAAAAATGGATTAAACATCACGAATCATGCTATTAACAAGCTAACATAATGAATAACATGATTCAACCAGACCATCCAGATTAGCCGTTAAACTTCATGTGGCACATTCTTAACTTAAAAAACAGAAACTTCTCCAAGGTTGAAGATTACTTTGGATTCTTAGAACCACCAAGCAAAAGTGGAAACAAATTATCTCTGCTAAAACAATGTTTCTTTGCAGCTATACCATTGGAACATTGGTGATTGGCCTAATCAATGAAAACAGAGAGGTTGGGATAAACAAATAAAGGTAAATTAAGACGATCTATACTTAGTTTTTGTCTCTATCATGCAAAGTTTCAGCAAAATTGGATCATTCAATGCTCAAACATTTCATATAACAGACCATTTTTGCTATTATCTGGTAGTGCCTCCAACGACAAACTCCATGCAAAATTGCAACGACAAACTCGGTGCAAGTTTCTGATGCCTGTGGCACATTAATATAAGAACCATAAGAAAACAGAGGCTGGTAATGTATGATATTCTTTGCTTATCCCTAAATTACAAATTATTTACCTACTAACACAAGATCAAAGTATAGAATATATTATATAACTATATTTTCACTTTACTGGAGTGATCTAGTAGTTTTTAGTCAACTGCAAAAGATTTTGACTTCTAGAATTAAGAGTCAGAAGAACAATTTGGAAGTTAGCCTGTGGTTACATAAACGTCAGTTTCTAATAAAAAGTAGCTCAGTAACAGTTTGAGATAGTAAATATCTAGCTTCAATAATGCACTCAGCACTACAGTTTAGTGTGATCAGAAAAATAACATCAAATAACCAAAAGATCATGTGAAGACACAAGCTTTGGTAATACTCTCAGAACATATCAAATGCTTCATGGTAGAAGGATACTTGTTTTTAAAAAATATGATCCACGCAAAAGCAAAAAAGAGAAGAAAAGAAATCAAAGAAGATAGTATTGAACGATGGATCAGTCCTGCTAAAAAGAACAGGAAAATTGCACTCGGTCCAACAATTTTTTTGGGCTGTATCTATGTTTACCATTGGATTTGCAAAGAACAGGTCAAGACTATAGAGCAACTGTGCATCATTAGTAAACAGGGGTTGTGGCATTATCAATATATGTATACTTGATCTGCTAATTTGGTTTGTTCACTTGGTTTGTCAGAATCGTTCAATACTGGTGTTGTTATTTTAACTAAAAGAATTAATAGATAAAGATGTCTAGAGCATAACCAATGCGTAGAAGTCACTAAAGCAGGTCCATGATCTAAAATGTTTTGCTTACAGAACATAACCAACGCATAGAAGCTCGATAAAGAAGGTCCAACTCATGATCTAGAACGTTTATCTTAGGGGAACATAATTTACCTAAGAATTGGGCACTTCATGGCAAAACTGGTGAGCAGGACGCATGTATCTCAACTCGAATGTATCTCCACGACCTTGGCTCGCGATCAGAGAGGACACCGCTCATGTAGCAGTCCTCTACCAGTCCTGCAAATATAAAATGCTACATTCTTAGCACCTTCTGGCCAGGTAAAAGATTTGGCGCACACAACATACCATCGTATCTATGTAGTAAAGCCCTTGACTATTCCATTCAGGCTGCTTTCTTTAGCAAACAATGTAAATACGTAGAGATCAATATATATTCATGTAATATTTTGACCAAATTAACAAAGCGCAGGCAAGCAAGGCATGATCTGAATTTTGTGAAAAACTTAAAGCTAGAAGACAGAGTTAGATGCCAATACACGGCTCCAAGACTTTGTTTAGAATAACAGAATACAATTTTTAGATTTTAGAGTAATCGAACACAGTATTTTGCTGCATCGGAGGATACAAATAGTGGCAGATATTTTACTTTCAAATGGAAGGAGATTGAACTCTTACACAAGCAGATATTGAACGGTGTGTGAAAATCTATGATACACACTGAGAGCCCGAAGGTGAGAAATGATGGAAATCCGTCCATGCATAGGTACAACACGCATAGCAAACAACAAAACTGAAAGGTAATCGTTCATTTATTCAGCAATTGAAAAAATACAAAGCAAACCAATTTCGATAGGCACATTCATATGGTGGGACATGCTAAGTGAGTTTATAGAAAGAGAATGCTACAGGTTGGCTTGCACTCTAAAACCTCAATTTTGTAGAATACGGAAAAAACACTAAACCATGCACAACATCTGAAAAATCACTAAACCATGAAAAATAAGTCATAGTTATATTCCAAACCCAATAATAGTAGGTAGATGCGTACGTAGGGAGAAACCATATGGAGTACCAAAATCATACCACATCAAATACCAAAACACAGCAGGGCACTCTGTCTAACATCTGAAACTCCACCATTTAGATACCTGAAAAAATGAACAGCCTAAGATTCAAACAATGCAATTGCATGATTTGTTTAAGATTCAATATCCACAATTTTTGTCCCAGGTCAGACCTGGATGGACTAAAACAATAAAACTAAGGAAAGCCCATGTCAGTTCAGATCAGTTAATCTTAGCAAAATAAAAAGGAAAGAAAAAAATACAAATAGCAATATAGCATAAGTCAAATATTGTATCCATGGCATAAGTGACTACATTGATCTGGTGAAGCTGGAAGTCTACACTGTTTTCTTCCCCAATGATAGAGCCTGACACTCAACTAAGTAATCCAGAGGTAGCAGTCAGTCAAATTTTCTAATGAATTGAGGGATCTAAGTAAAATCGCAGATTGGGATGCATCCTGGGAAGGGAAGGGCTATCATGAGCATGGGGGAATGCCAACACAAGGAGGCCCAAATGAACTCTATGACTAAAGCCATGCACGAAATTAAACGAAAGTACATTGTAAGGTACAAAATGGAGGCAAACTAAACATAAGCATGTACACAAGAGATAATGGAAAGGGGTGGATCTGCAGAAGGAGTTGAAGAATGGACTGGGCAACCATCTCCAGCTAGCATTTGAAACATTTTGATACACAATCTTATCACATGGCGGAAGCCGGATTTCATCTCCAAAACTTGATGATGGAAGAAGCAGGAAGTACCTCATGCTAGAGGTAGGCCACCTCAGATCTGGGAAAAGAAAGGCATGGAGCAGAGGAGCAAGAAACACCGGATCTTCTCCAAGGAAGATACAGTGGGGGTAAGTGCTTCCTACCTCTGCACGGGAGAAGAAACATTGGATCCAATCAAAGGCACACAAGCAAGAAACAGGCCAACTGCACCAAGAATAAAACGCTGGATCTGGAGCCTATCAATAAAAGCATCTTGCTATCGGCAAGGAAGACCCTATACACGGATTCATTCGTAGGCACACAAGAAAAACAAACTGGCAGCGTTACCTATATAGTAAAGTAGTAAAATCTGAATCCACCGCAGGAAAACCAAACAGAGCACTCATCGGGGCCGGAAAGGGGGAGGACCGTAGCCGGCTGCCGCTGCTCATCAGGGTGAGGGCGCGCGGCAACGAGGGGAGGCTGCGGCCAGGGGAGGTCGCCTGGCCGCCGGGCCATGGCCGGCCGAGCGCGCGCGCCGCGGTTCTGCTAGGAGGACGAGGAAGAGCCCCGATGTGGGGAGGAGAGGTCTGCGCCGGGGGCCAGGGCCACCGCGCCTAGCCGGAGCTCCACCGATGCGCGCTGAGGTTGTGGTCAGACCACAGCACCGCGAAGCGCCATGGCCGACCGCAGACACGACAGGGGTCGGCCGCCGCGGCCGGCTGGGGCTCCGCCGCCGCGTCCACCGGGGTAGCCGGGGACGCGCGCCGGGCCGCCGCCGCTGGGGCCGCCGTGCTCGCCCGCTGGGTCTGCCGGGGCGGGGCGCGAACATGCGCGGGGAGGTGTTGGGCGCTAGGGAGGGGACGGGGTAGGCGGCGGCGGGTGCGGAGCGAGGGGGCGGGAGAGGAGCCCGGGCCGCCACTGCGCCGTGCTGGAGCGCCGCAGCGCCTGCGCGTGGAGGGGAGGGAGGAGGTGGAGGGCGCCGTTGCGCCATGCCGGAGCACTGCCGGCGAGGGCCGGGTCGCCGCGCCTATGCGTGGAGCGGAGGGAGGAGTGGAGGGGCGCCGGGGTCGGGCCGCCGCCAGAGCAGGTGGGGGGAGGTGAACGGCGGCGCGTGGGGAAGTCCAGGGGGTGGCGCGGACGCGGAGGCGGCGCGATGTGGTGGGGAGGAGGCGGGCTAGGGTTTGAGGGGTTGCGGAAGGCGTTTTTACCTGGGCGGGTGAACTTGTACGGAGTAAATCAGCGACGTGAAAGATTGATCCGATGAACAGTAAAAATTTTACTGTCGTGGCCAGGCTGAGCGCCCGCCGAGCCGCGGGGTTCTAATACTTAGAAATAAGCATCAATCCATCAGCTGCCTTGTTTTTTCTCTTGCCAAGGGAAAAAGAAGAGGAAAAAGAAAAGAGATTTCGTTTGAGGTTGGCATCAATGGACCACCGACGGTGTGATTTCAGAATATGACGTCAGGTCGCAGCAGTATTCTCTCTGTGACACTAATTAGGGTTGTTTTGTGAAATGACAGTAGACATTTAGCTAACGTCTTGGTAATTATGTCTACCTCCTGATACCCTATTATTGCTCAATTAAAAAACTCAATTAAGAAAGTGCTGAAAACCAAGCAAGAAATACAAACCTCCTGATATCCTATTATTGATTTTTTGGACCGGGATATTGAAGCGCCCCCACTTTCATGGGAACTCCAATGTGATACAAATGCTAGTCCCAGAAGACCGGCTAGCAACACATTTATTCAAATAGTACAGAGTCTGACTTAGCGTTTACAAACCAGATTACATCAAAGAGGTAAAACGAGATACAGCAGAAGCGTCTTTATTGCCCAAAGCCACAGGCTCGTTGGGGATAGGACCTTGACCTAACTGAAAAGAGCTTCAATCAGGATTTCTTCGTCGTCTGAAAAACATAGATATAGTAAGGGTGAGTACACAACCGTACTCCGCAAGCCCACCTTCCTCCATCGGAAGGGTAAAGGCCTATCTCTATATGCAGGGATTATTTGGAGCTTAGGCCTTTTTGCGGAAAACAAAAGCAGATGCAAGGCTAGGTAGTCCATTATTCCTTTTATTTAAGAAAACACTTTTTCCAAAAGGGGATGGTGCCACTGGACTTGCCGGTCCAACGTTGCTCATGGCTCGCAGGCTAACATTTTCTCCAATGCTCCCGGGCCAAGCCCGTAGCTCCCAAAACACCATTTTCACTCAACCAAGCCCACACTCAAATTTTTGTAAATCACTAGTGGTAGAAACCAAGCCGTAACTCGTCCATACCAGTGGACAACGGACTATCCGGATAGGTTTATACTCTGGCCAGAGGTGCACGCTTTACCCACAAGTTTGGTCTGGACCCTTATTGCCATGAGGCCCTTCCCGCTCAAGGCTCTAACCCCGCAAGTATTTTCCCGACCTCAACCAAGAGAGAGACATGGGATCCCTGTTGCTTCAGTGCCAGCAGACACGCGACGCCGCTTTAGTGCTAGCAGCCACACGGCTTCCACCATTCCCAGTCCTCCGGTGCTCCCAGCCTACGGGTATCGGCTGGTTATTACTTGCGGGTTCTGGCCAAGTGTTGCAGTATATAACATCGAGTGGTTGCACTATGAAGAGTTAGGCAAGATGAGACTTCCAACTCGGTCAGAAACTTCCTCATACACAGTCCAATCCTCTCCACGAGGCCGGACCCTAGGTAAGCCGTGATAACGGTACCCAGACATTCCACCCTTTAACACAAGGCATAGTCGACCGAAGTCGGCGGCCGGGGTCTTTCCCCATGTTTTCGAAAACGCACACACCAACCAGATTCCAACCTAAGTTCCAACAAGATTATTGCATATAGTTATGAAGTGAGCGATCCCTCCTACGTGCGCTAAGTCTAAGATTGGTTCGGTGGCTATCCTACCATGTTTGACCTTAGCTGGCAAAAACAATGCAAGTTTTTATGTTTATCAGGGCAAGGGTGGTTTTTGCAAAAACTAGGAAGTTTATGCGTCAAAGGATTTCAGTGGACTTGCCGTCGTCGACGTTCTCGTTACAGCGGAGGTCAAAGTTTGGTTCCTCGGGCTCCTGGTCCGGCGCGGTCACGTCAGGTTCGCGGGTTTCCTCCGGGATGGTGTCTACGTGTACACAAACAAACAAAACACACATAAAATGACAATAAAAAGTGCTCAAAAGGCTATGCAAAAGGTATGGTTAGATAGAGGATAGTTTTAGAAGAATTTTGGTGGAAGAAACACCGGATTCCGAGTTCATATGGCCGAGATATGAATTTCCTAAGAAAAGAAACTCATAAATCGAAATGGAAAAAGGAAAAAGGCTTTGCGGGCCGAAACATCGCGCGCAGCCCATCCTCCTCCCCGCCCCCTCGGCCCGCTTCACCTGCGGTCGCGCCGCGGACCTTATTGGGCCGGCCCACTGGCCATGACAGCGCGGCGACGGCGCAGTGACGGTGGGGCGTGGACCCCACGCATCAGCCACACAGAGAGGGAACGACGGAAGGGGACGGCGTCCGGCCGGCTTGGCCAGACCAGACGGCGCGCGCACCCGCGGCTCGCCGGCGGTTCTCCGCCGGCGGCCCGGTTCCGGCGACGAGGGTAGGCCGGTGAGGTAGAGGGTGTCATGGCGGATGCGTGGGTGATGGTGTGGAGGTGAGTGGTGTAGCAGGCGGTTCTGGAAGCGTGCGGCCAGAGCGCCGGCGAGGGGGTTCGTAGTGGCGCGGCGGCGCTCCGGCTCTGCCGGGGCGGCTCTGGCCGTAGGAGTGAGGGAGAAGGTGCGCACAGGGGCAGAGGAGCCCGTGCCTACCTCAGTTTGGAGAGGGCTCAACTGGAGGGAGTTGATTTTGGGCGGCGGCGAGAGAGGTCGCGGCGGTGTCCTCCCGGTGGTTATCCCATCACGAGAGCACCGGCGAGGGGCGTGTGTGCATGTGTGCGTTCTGCGGCAAGTGAGTGCGAGAGGAGGGGGGCGAAGGCGGCCGAAGTAGGTGCCCCCTTTTATAGGCAACGGTGAGAGGTGGCCGGCGCGTCGCGGCTCAGCTGGGTGCGCGGCACGGGTTCGCTTGGCGTGGCGTCAAGGACGGGGCGGCCGTGGCCGGCACAGGGCGACGATGACGTCGGTGCAATCCGAGGAGGGGGAGTGAATGTGGCGGTGACTCGGGTGGCGCACGTCGCCGTGCTCGACGGGCCAGGTGCTCGCCATGGCGTCGCGGCACAGTGGAGTCATGGCAGCGGGATTCCCGGAGGCGCGGTGTGCGGGAGGGTGTGGTGCCCAGCGTCGGTGCTAGTCTGGCTCGGCGTGGGCGGCGCGGCGGCTCGCCGTCCTGCCGACGAGGGGGGGGGGAAGAAGGGGAGCTGGCGAGTGAGGCCGGCACGGGAGGAAGCGGACGGCACTGGCGCGCGGGCCCCGGCTGGCAGAGAGAGAAGGGGGCGCTGCTGCTTGGGCCGGCCTGGCTTCGGGCAAGGGAAAAAGAGGGAGAGGCAGGCCGGCTTGGGCCGCGGGAAAGGAAGAGGGGAGAAGGAGTTGGGCCGAAGGCGGCCCAAGCTGAGAAGGAGGGGTTTTTCCCTTTTTTCTGGTTTTGGTTTTAAGATTTGAATTTGGAATTTGTGGAAGGGAGAAGAAAATGGGAGGGCAAAGCTTGGAAAGGACATAGGGTTGAGCGGTGGACAGAAGGATGATACAATTTTTGAAATTGTTTTGAAAACCGCGTGATTTAGCTGGTGATTTTTAATTAGTGATTTTTGGGGCGTTACAAACCTACCCCACTTAGAATGAATCTCGTCCTCGAGATTCGGTGGGGCTTTGAAGAGGTCGGGGTACTCTTTCCTTAGAGCATCTTCTCTTTCCCATGTTGCTTCTTCTTCGCCGTGATGGCTCCAGAGAACTTTGCAAATCTGGACAGTGAAATTCCGAGTTTTCCTACCGACAGTGTCTAGTATTTTAACAGGCACTTCTTGATATTTCAAGTTTAGTTGCAATTCCACCGTTTCTTGCGCTATATGCTGTTCTGGCATTCTTAGGCATTTTCTGAGCTGTGACACATGGAACACATCATGGATATCTGACATTGATTCTGGCAACTGCAGCTTGTAGGCCACTTTTCCAACTCGTCGCACTATCGGGTAGGGACCGATATAGCGGGGCGCGAGCTTCCCTTTGACCTGGAATCTACGAGTGCCCCTGATTGGTGACACCTTGAGGTACACCGAATCTCCAGCCTAGAAACTGAGTTCCCGTCTTCTGTTATCTGCATAACTCTTTTGGCGCGACTGGGCCTCCTTGAGCCTTGCTCGGCTTTCCGCAACCTTTTCTTCTGCCTCCTTGATGAGTGCTGGACCGAGTAATGTATGCTCCCCAGCCTCCGACCACATCAGAGGAGTCCTGCATTTCCTTCCATATTGGGCCTCAAATGGGGCCATGCCGAGACTGGTTTGGCGTCCATTGTTGTAAGAGAATTCAGCGTAGGGTAAGCTGGACTCCCAATCTTTGCCGTACGTGAGCACACAAGCTCTTAACATATCTTCCATGATCTGATTTACCCTCTCGGTCTGGCCATCTGTCTGCGGATGATAGACCGAACCGAAATCCAAATTGGTGCCCATAGCTTCATGCAGACTCTTCCAAATCGGGAGGTGAATTGGGTGCCTCTATTTGACACAATCTTGCTCGGTATCCCATGTAACTTGACTATGTTCTCAATATAAATTTTGGCCAATCTGGCTCCATTATAGTTGGTCTGGACCGGCAAGAAGTGGGCGGTCTTGGTGAGACGGTCCACGATGACCCATATCGAGTCATTTCCCTTCGGGGTCTTGGGTAGGCCTGTCACAAAATCCATTCCTACCTCGTTCCACTTCCAAACTGGGATGGGTAGGGGTTGTAGCAGTCCTGCTGGCTTCTGGTGTTCGGCCTTGACTCGCCGACAGGTGTCACATTGTGCCACATGCTTGGCCACGTCTGCCTTCATTCCTTTCCACCAGTACCCTTGCTTTAGGTCCAGGTACATCTTAGTGGATCTCGGGTGTATGGAGTAGGCTGAATTGTGGGCCTCTTCTAGTATAGTTTCCTAGGTTTTTCCGGTCTTTGGAACACAGAGTCTTCCTTTAAATCTGAGGATTCCCTCTGCATCTATTTTGAGCTCCGTAATGGGTTTCTTCTGAATCTGCTGTATGGCCTTCTGAACTTCTTCATCTTTCTTTTGGTCCTGTTGATCTGGTCTGTCAGCATGGGTTGGACCATCAGGGTCTCTTCTTGAAACTCATGTACGATATGCACGTTGATCTGGGCCAGCTCTTCTCGAAGATGCTTGTTGTTTGGGATAAGCTCCTTTTTATACACCTTTCTGCTTAGGGCATCGGCTACTACATTAGCCTTGCCTAGATGATAATGGATTTCCAGGTCATAATCTTTGATGAGCTCCAACCATCTGTGCTGCCTCATGTTTTGGTCTGCCTGAGTGGATATGTATTTGAGGCTCTTGTGGTCAGTGAATATCTGACATTTACTGCCCAGTAGGTAGTGCCTCCATATTTTTAGTGCGTGCAGCACTGCCGCTAACTCCAGGTCATGGGTGGGGTAATTTTGCTCATGGTCCTTTAACTTCCAGGAGGCGTATGCTATCACTTTGCCATCCTGCATGAGCACACAGCCTAGACCTTGTCGGGATGCGTCACAATATATGACAAAATCCCTAAATATATCTGGCTGTACCAGTATTGGGGCTATGGTCAGCCTGGCCTTCAATTCTTGAAAGCTCTTCTCACAAGCTGTTGTCCATTCGAATTTTGCTCCCTTCTTCTGCAGTGCGAACAGGGGTCCAGCAATTTTGGCGAACCCTTCTATGAAACGGCTATAATATCCCGCTAGTCCTAGGAAACTCCTGACCTCCGTGACATTGGTGGGTTGCTGCCATTCAGACACTGCTCTTACTTTCTCAGGGTCCACTGCCACTCCCTTAGCCGTGACTATGTGTCCCAAAAATGCCACTTTTTCCAGCCAAAATTCACACTTGCTGTACTTGGCATATAGTTGGTGGCTCCTTAATTTTTCTAATACTAATCGAAGGTGTCGTTCATGTTCCACTGCATCTTTGGAATAAATAAGTATGTCGTCTATGAAAACATCGACGTACTTGTCTAGTCCGTCCATGAATACCTTATTCATGAGATTCATGAAGTAGGCAGGGGCATTGGTCAATCCAAACGGCATCACAGTAAACTCATACTGGCCATAACGGGTGACAAAAGCGGTCTTCTGTATGTCTTCTTTTCTGATTTTGAGCTGGTGATAACCTGACTCTCTAAGTCTATTTTAGAGAAGTACTTGGCACCTCTGAGTTGGTCAAAAAGGTCATCGATCCGGGGAAGGGGGTACTTATGCTTGATGGTAACCTCATCCAGGGACCGGTAATCTATGCACATCCTCATGCTACCGTCCTTCTTGGTCACAAACAACACTGGGGCTCCCCATGGCGATGAGCTGGGTCTAATGAAACCTTTCTACTGTAATTCTCGGAGTTGTTCTTTTAGCTCCGTTAATTCTGCCGGGGCCATCCGGTATGGTCTCTTGGCGATGGGTGTGGTTCCAGGGACTAGGTCAATAATGAACTCAACATCTCTATCTGGTGGCATTCCAGGCAATTCTTCTGGGAAGACATCTGGATATTCACAGACTACTGGTATTTCTTCCAAAGCCTTGGCCTCTATATTGAAATTCAAGGGGTCTCGGGTAGCTCCCTTTGCATGACAGGACACTTGGGTACCATCTGGGCTGGTGAGGTGCACTGTATTGTCTGAGCATCTTGTGACGCCCCCATGTTGGCTTAACCAATCCATCCCCAGGATAACATCTATTCCCTGGGATTCAAGTATCACCAAGTTTGCCATAAACGCTACCCCACTTAGAATAATTAAAACCCCATCACATCCCACATAGCATGTGATGTCCGCCCCCGGTGTACGGGTTAGGAGTGGGTTCTTTAGGGGTGCGGCGAAGATTTTATTCTTTTTCGCAAAAGATGCTGATATGAAGGAATGGGATGCACCGGAATCAAATAAGACTGTAGCTGAAACTGAGTATACTAGGAACTCACCAAGTACCATGCCTGGCACCTGCTGTGCATCTTATGCGTCGATGTGGTTGACGCACGCTTTGTTGGCCGGCTGCTAAGGCTGCCTGACTGACTGCGAACTGGCGACTAGACGGTTCCCAGTAGTGGTGGGCTGCTTGGGCCCATTGACTGAGTTGGAGAACGTGGATGCAGCAGGTTTACCACGGAGAGGGCAGTTGTTCATGAAGTGGCTGGGGTCACCACACGTGTAACATGCCCGGCCATTGTCACGGGCGGGGGTCTACTGTGTCTGGGCACTACTTTGTGCCGGGCCAAAGCACGTCGGGGTTGTCATAGTGTTCCGAGATGGACCACCATACGGGCCCCGAGACGCCTGTCCACCAAAGCTCCTCTGTCAGAACTGGCGGTCCTGCCGCTGGGTTCTTGATCTCCATGAACTTTCGCTTGAGGTGGCTCTTTTCTTCCTTCTTGCCTTCTTCCAACTTGATAACACGGTTGAGCAGCATTGAGAAGTTGTTGTAGTCACAGGTGTAGGTCATGGTCTTGATCTCGGGGGTCAGTCCCCGAACGAAGTTCTCACACTTCTTGTCATCTGAATCGACCTCAGATGGGGCATAGCGGGACAGTTTAGTGAACTTCTGGATATACTCTTTCATGGACATGTTCCCTTGAGTCAGGTTCCTGAATTCCTCTGCCTTCTTGTCCTTGATGGCGTTTGGGACATGGTGTTGGCGGAAAGCTTCTTCAAACTCTTTCCAAGTGACCACGCCTTTCTTGGCTGCATAGAAGGCTTCCCACCAAGATAGTGCTGACCTGGTCAGTTGATGAGTGGCCAGGGCAACCTTGGTGGCTCCATCACAGTTGATGATTTACAGCCTCCGCTCTGTGGTGCGGATCTAGTCCTCGGCCTCAAGGGGGTCGTGGGATCCCGCGAATGAGGGTGACTTCAACCGCATGAATTCTCCCATCTTGCTTGCGGGGCCTCCTTGGTGTGGCCTTGCGCCTTCTAGGCAGCGAGCTAGAGTCTAGGCCAACTCCAGGTATGGGTTCAGCGGGGCTGGTGAGGGAAGCGGTGTTGGGGCCCTAGGTGGTGAGAGAGGTGGTGTTGGGGCTCTGGGTGGTGAGGGTGCCCCTGAGTGGCCTTCGGTACCATGGCTGCTCTCGCCCTGTCCCTCAGGAGGTACCGGTAGGTTGCTGCCGGAGTTGTGGGAAGCCATCTGTAAGAGATGAGATGGTCCTTTAGGAAGAACTCTTATATTATGTGTTCTTTGTTTATTATCGATCAAGCATGAAAACACACATTTTATTCAGACAAACGTTCTAGTGGATACAACAGGCTTACAAGCCTTACATCATGGTGATTCTACTCTAAGGTAGCTAACAGCTCATCCAAGGTACTCGAAATCCCTGGAAACTCGCTCGGGAAGAGCTCCTCATCGGTAACTGCTGGAAAGCTGCTCCAGTCGATCCTCTCAACTTGCTCGATGGTCTGGCACCCACAACACTTTTTGTTCTTCTTTTGTTCCTCCTCTTCTTTTTTGGGCCCTTTTGGCGGCGTGTTCCTGCTTCCGAGCATACTTGGCATGAGTGCTTCTCACTGACTCCCATGCGGCACGCTCACGATCCTCGAGGGCTGCAAGCTTGCATTTTAGGGAAGTGTTTTCCCCTTTCAGCGAGGCAATCTCCCTTGCCATCTTCTTGATTGTGGCTGCATGGGATAGCTTATGGCGGGTGGTTACAAAAAGGGTGTTGTCTACTTTCTGGAAATGGGTGTCCAGGAGGTGGATATAGCTGGCTAAGGCGGAGGGTGGGTTGGTTCTTGAAAGTTTTTCCTTTTGTCAGGGTGTCTAAGCGGCGCTGCCACACGGGGGTGCTGCAATTTTCTGTGGGAAAGAAGCGGAAAGCGGTGTGCTCTATCTCTTTCTCATAGATATGGCATAAGCGGCGGAGGGCGTTGCGGGCTGCAGTTTGTTTGGTGAGGTTTGGGTCATGGCCTAAGGTGGTGGTGCAAAAGCCTGAATGGTGTATGCTGGGTCCGATGTAGGTAGTTATCAAGCATCCAAGAGTGTCAGGCTCATGATACACCACTGCCTTGTAGTAGGGTTCCTTGACAATGCCGAGAATGCGGGTACAATCCTGCAACAGCTCAACAAAGTCACCCATCTCCTGGTCAAACATGAGCCGCCTGATTGACATCTGGAAGGGGAAAGAAACAGAGTAAATAGAGGGTTGAGTATAAGAACAATTTTGTAATATAGTTTTGGACTCAAAACGCTCCTACAGTCTTAGAGTCACGTCCTATAGCCAACCTACGGCTCTGATACCACCTGAAGCGCCCCCACTTTCATGGGAACTCTAATGTGATACAAATGCTAGTCCCAGAAGGCTAGCAACACATTTATTCAAGTAGTACAGAGTTTGACTTAGCGTTTACAAACAAGATTACATCAAAGAGGTAAAACGAGATACAGCGGAAGCGTCTTTATTGCCCAAAGCCACAGGCTCGTTGGGGATAGGACCTTGACCTAACTGAAGAGAGCTTCAATCAGGATTTCTTCGTCGTCTGAAAAACATAGATATAGCAAGGGTGAGTACACAACCGTACTCCGCAAGCCCACCTTCCTCCATCGGAAGAGGTAAAGGCCTATCTCTATATGCAGGGATTATTTGGAGCTTAGGCCTTTTTGCGGAAAACAAAAGCAGATGGAAGGCTAGATAGTCCATTATTCCTTTTATTTAAGAAAACACTTTTTCCAAAAGGGGGGGTCGTGTCACTGGACTTGCCGGTCCAACGTGGCTCATGGCTCGCAGGCCAACATTTTCTCCAATGCTCCCGGGCCAAGCCCGTAGCTCCCAAAACACCATTTTCACTCAACCAAGCCCACACTCAAATTTTGTAAATCACTAGTGGTAGAAACCAAGCCGTAACTCGTCCATACCAGTGGACAATGGACTATCCGGATAGGTTTATACTCTTGCCAGAGGTACACACTTTACCCACAAGTTTGGTCTGGACCCTCATTGCCATGAGGCCCTTGCCACTCAAGGCTCTACCCCCGCAAGTATTTTCCCGACCTCAACCAAGAGAGAGACATGAGATCCCTGTCGCTTCAGTGCTAGCAGACACGCGACGCCGCTTCAGTGCCAGCAGACACACGGCTTCCACCATTCCCAGTCCTCCGGTGCTCCCAGCCTACGGGTATCGGCTGGTTATTACTTGCGGGTTCCGGCCAAGCGTTGCCGTATATAACATCGAGTGGTTGCACTATAAAGAGTTAGGCAAGATGAGACTTCCAACTCGGTCCTTCAGGGCAGAAACTTCCTCATACACAGTCCAATCCTCTCCACGAGGCCGGACCCTAGGTAAGCCGTGATAACGGTACCCAGACATTCCATCCTTTAACACATGGCATAGTCGACCGAAGTCGGCGGCCGGGGTCTTTCCCTATGTTTTCGAAAACGCACACACCAACCAGATTCCAACCCAAGTTCCAACAAGATTATTGCATATAGTTATGAAGTGAGCAATCCCTCCTACGCGCGCTAAGTCTAAGATTGGTTCGGTGGCTATCCTACCATGTTTGACCTTAGCTGGCAAAAACAATGCAAGTTTTTATGTTTATCAGGGCAAGGGTGGTTTTTGCAAAAACTAGGAAGTTTATGCGTCAAAGGATTTCAGTGGACTTGCCGTCGTCGACGTTCTCGTTACAGCGGAGGTCAAAGTTTGGTTCCTCGGGCTCCTGGTCCGGCGCGGTCACGTCAGGTTCGCGGGTTTCCTCCGGGATGGTGTCTACGTGTACACAAACAAACAAAACACACATAAAATGACAATAAAAAGTGCTCAAAAGGCTATGCAAAAGGTATGGTTAGATAGAGGATAGTTTTAGAAGAATTTTGGTGGAAGAAACGCCGGATTCCGAGTTCGTATGGCCGAGATATGAATTTCCTAAGAAAAGAAACTCATAAATCGAAATGGAAAAAGGAAAAAGGCTTTGCGGGCCGAAACATCACGCGCAGCCCATCCTCCTCCCCGCCCGCTCGGCTCGCTTCGCCCGCAGTCGTGCCGCGGGCCTTATTGGGCCGGCCCACTGGCCGTGACGGTGCGGCGACGGCGCAGTGACGGTGGGGCGTGGACCCCACGCGTCAGCCACACACAGATGGAACGGCGGAAGGGGACGGCGTCTCGGCCGGCTTGGCCGGACCAGACGGCGCGCGCACCCGCGGCTCGCCGGCGGTTCTCCGCCGGTGGCCCGGTTCCGGCGACGAGGGTAGGCCGGTGAGGTAAAGGGTGTCATGGCGGATGCGTTGGTGACGGTGTGGAGGTGAGTGGTGTAGCAGGCGGTTCTGGCGGCGTGTAGCCAGAGCGCCGGCGAGGGGGTTCGTAGTGGCGCGGCGGCGCTCCGGCTCTGCCAGGGCGGCTCTGGCCGTAGGAGTGAGGGAGAAGGTGCGCACAGGGGTAGAGGAGCCCGTGCCTACCTCAGTTTGGAGAGGGCTCAACTGGAGGGAGTTGATTTTGGGCGGCGGCGAGAGAGGTCGCGGCGGCGTCCTCCCAGTGGTTATCCCACCGCGAGAGCACCGGCGAGGGGCGTGTGTGTGTTCTGCGGCAAGTGAGTGCGAGAGGAGTGGGGCGAAGGCGGCCGAAGTGGGTGCCCCTTTTTATAGGCAACGGTGAGAGGTGGCCGGCGCGTCGCGGCTCGGCTGGGTGCGCGGCACGGGTTCGCTTGGCGTGGCGTCAAGGACGGGGCAGCCGTGGGCGGCACAGGGCGACGATGACATCGGTGCAGTCCGAGGAGGGGGAGTGAATGCGGCGGCGACTCGGGTGGCGCACTTCGCCGTGCGCGATGGGCCAGGTGCTCGTCATGGCGTCGCGGCACAGTGGAGTCGTGGCGGCGGGATTCCCGGAGGCGCGGTGTGCGGGAGGGTGTGGTGCCCGGCGTCGGTGCTAGTCCGGCTCGGCGTGGGCGGTGCGGCGGCTCGCCGTCCTACCGACGAGGGGGGAGGGGGAAGAAGGGGAGCTGGCGAGTGAGGCCGGCACGGGAGGAAGGGGACGGCACTGGCGGGCAGGCCCCGGCTGGCAGAGAGAGAAGGGGGCGGTGCTGCTTGGGCCGGCCTGGCTTCGGCCTAGGGGAAAAGAGCGAGAGGCAGGCCGGCTTGGGCCGCGGGAAAGGAAGAGGGGAGAAGGAGTTGGGCCGAAAGCGGCCCAAGCTGAGAAGGAGGGGGTTTTCACTTTTTTTCTGGTTTTGGTTTTAAGATTTGAATTTGGAATTTGTGGAAGGGAGAAGAAAATGGGAGGGCAAAGCTTGAAAAGGACATAGCGTTGAGCGGTGGACAGAAGGATGATACAATTTTTGAAATTGTTTTGAAAACCGCGTGATTTAGCTGGTGATTTTTAATTAGTGATTTTTGGGGCTTTACAGATATCTCTCACGACGGGTCGCGTGAACAGAGACTGCGTGACCCCTGTCGTTAGCCGCCATGTGTCCTAGTTAATAAGTTGCATGCACAGCGCACGGTATGACGTAAGTAAAAAAAAGTCGCTTTCATGATGTGACATATGCATAGTAAAGTTAGCTAATTTTCTTTCATTACTCGTTGCTCTCTCCTACGATATTGATTTTCAAATCCGTTTCCACCGTTACGTTCCTTGTAATGAGATGTATAAAATAAGATCAATATTGCATATGTTCTCAAGACATTTAGCATCAAGTAGCAAGTTCAATATAAAGCTTTTTAAAAATTATATACCAAACTAGTAGCAAGTAGTTATTATAAGGCCACCACTGAATTTGTCACCTATATAATTGTCAAGTTTTGTTGTATGAATATGAGTAACCTATGTATCGCCAAGCAGTAAGTTATAGTTGAATGTTATATATTGAACTAGTAGCGAGTTATTATTATAAGGTTTAAACTAATTAAACTTGCCACTTATGGAGATTTACACAACGTTCTCCATGATTATTTATGTTTCGAAACATGTAACATCAAACAGTAAGTTGTATACAAAAGCTTGTTGAAGGTTATATATTGAGCTAGTAGTAAGTTATTATTATAAAGTCAACACTAAACCAGTTATATACCACATAAGTTATATAATAAAAAAGCAGCAGCTTATTATTTTAAGGTTAAACACTAAACTTGTCACTTGTGTTCTATATAAGTTATATAGTAAAATAATAGCAATTTATTATTTCAATATCAATGCTAAACTTGCTGCTTATGTTCTATATAAGTTATACATTGATATATAGCTGTGAGTTATGTATGTACAAAACTAGTGGAGAGTTATATAATAAGATAGTAGAAAGTTATTATTTCAAAATCAATGCTAAACTAACACTTATTGTTCTATATATGTTACATAATGATGTAGTATCAAGTTATTATTTTACATGTTGCTACATGTTTAATATAGAACTAGCTACTTATATTTAACATAACTTGCCATTATATAAAAATTATTTCAAAACATATGCATCAAGTCTAGTTTTGTAGGTCTCATTAA
This sequence comes from Paspalum notatum, assembly GCA_022530915.1. Lineage (NCBI taxonomy): Eukaryota > Viridiplantae > Streptophyta > Magnoliopsida > Poales > Poaceae > Paspalum > Paspalum notatum. The sequence goes on from CM039691.1 coordinate 36,774,240, forward strand.
TATACACAGTGTGGTGCAAATGGAATTAAAAAGGGATACTCCACGAAAAAGTTATCCCACTTTAAATATCACATACTTTTAAAACCAACGTATGGCCCGGAGCAGTCCAACTCCTCCTACGGACCACAGCAGGCGCGTGCTGACGTTTTTGTTATGGGTGGAGTGCGGCTGCGCTTTATATTCATCTGGTTCGTGGCCCGAATACGATGACACAGACGCATGTGTACGTGCAGGCCGGAGCGAGGCGACCGGCGGAGCGACGCGAGGGTCGCGCGGTCGCGCATATCGCGACCCGGCCGTCGAGTAACATTTGCGCATTTTTTCTTTACCAACAAAATAAGAACGGAACACAGACTCGCTGAGGCCTCCCCGACCCCGACCCCGAGGCCCGAGGGTGTCGTGTCTCCTCGCCGCGCCTTTGCCCTGTACAATAAGCCTGCGTGGAACTTGGACATGGGCCACAATTACCCACCGTCGACCCGTATGCTCGTGCCAGGCTCTGAAGACAGAAGATTGAGTTTATTCGTTTAGGTTCTGAGCTCTGTTCGCCTAAACGGCCGTTTAGACCGTTTACGCACCGTTTAAACGCTACTCAGTAGTCAACTGTGTTGCCCGTTTATGCTGTTTAATCCGTTTAATCTCGTATAATCCATTTTTTTGTCCGTTTAAACGGCTGTGTAGTCCGATTAAATGCTAAACAAAGTGTGACTGACTGTTTACCGTTTAACGTTTAGGCTAACACTAATATGAAGAAGTCGTTTCGTCAGTTCAGAATGTCTATATGCTGTCAAGCCCCATGGTACATGGGATTTTTATTCGTATCGTTTATGTTTCCAGTTGTGCCTGATTAATCTGTGCACAGCTTCTTCTTTCACCAGTAGCACTGTAGCAGTGTATCTGCGTTTCCTGGTTAACATTGCTTGCAGTTATTCACAAACAAAAGTTGCAGTCAGTGAGTTCAAGCAAAATGGAGACAGCCCTGCCTTTCTATTTAAACTATAAAGGGGTGGATAGAGCAATGTTTAAGTTACTGGGCCAACTTCCAGGTCCCAGCAGATACTCTCAAAACAGGTCGCGCCAAAGAAGAGCATAACAAAGCACAGATCAATGCAAAAGCAAGGCACATCTTCTTTGAGCCAACTCTTCGTTCACTCGTCAGGCAATTTCAAGCGGTGGAATGTGGTTATGTTGGGATATTCGATGGCTTCTCTATTCGACCAAGCGTAGAGAAATGCCCCATTGAAGGAGAGTCGAGTTTTCCTATCTACGTAATACGTCGAATAAACCTAATTGGATTCTCATAGAAGTTTACGGACTGAATTAGAAAGATCATCAAGGAGTTTGGCTGAGTCAAACTCCTTGATCTTAATTAGGAAGACTAAGATTATCATCGAACTTAACTGTATGTGTGGCGGCAGCTAGCTGGAGCAGCGTGTCCAGGAGTTTGGCTGAGTCGGCTTGGTGAAATGATCGACCAAGCAACAGTGTCAGCAGTGAAGCTTCTGGTTGATAACAAGTCGGGAATTGCATTGAGCAAGAACCCTGTTCATCATGATAGAAGCAAACATATTGATGTCAAGTACCACTTCATCCGTCAGTGTGCTGATGAGAGCAAGATCAACAATGATCGTGTTGGAACAGCTAGCTGGGCAAGTTGCTGATATCCTGACAAAGGCGCTCGGGCAGAACAAGTTCGTGGAGGTGAGGGGAAGATGCTCGGCGGCTGTCCGCAGCGGTCCCCTGTATAAGCCCCTTTCTTGCGTATTTAGGGGGGAGTTGCCCTGTTTGGCTATCCGCACCCCACTCCCCTGCTGGCCTCCGCATGCATTTGGAGTAGTAAAAAAAATAGTAGCGCATTCCTTAGAAGCCTTCTCCTTCCTCGCTCCCTCACCTACACTTGCACACTCTTGTAACACGCAACAGGCCGCCAGGCCCTTTCGAGTAATACAAGATAAGCACTGCACTGGACGTAGGGCTAGACCCGAACCAGTATAAACCCCCACTAGTCTCTCGGCTCACCGTCCGGAGTGTGTCCACGCTGACCCCTCCTAACCTAAAGTCTCACTGTGTCATCCCGGTTTCCGAAACCAAGACAAATAGTCTCAAATAAACGATATAATCTTACTATTAATAATTGGAGGTTCAAAAAGTTACATCAATTTCAAAGTGCGCTAGAAAAAAGATAAATCCTAGAAATTCTCATAATAATTAGAAACATCCGACCATCAATTGGCAGATTGGAATATTGTTGACGCGGCTTATGAACGAAAATTATACATCATTTTATATTGTTTTTACCTATTATTATGCGTCAACTTTGCCTTTCACTAACAAATAACATAGATTATTGTGGATTTTGCAATATTGTCTTGGAAATTGTCTACTTGTAATTTTTTGCAGGTTTTGGGCCAATTTTAAGCAAAATTCATCAAAGTCTACCTCGAGTAAAAAGACCTCTGAATATTATTCAATAATGGAAGAAGAAGCCCAATTAAAGACCCATCAAATGAAGCCCAATTCTAGAAGACTCGACAAGATCTCGGGATACAGAAGAATCTGGAAGGTTTAGAGTCCGAAAAAGACTCCAGGAAGATTTATATGAAGGTTATCCCGAAGCCCGCGAAAGATGGAAAGCAGAGGAGGTCCAGGGACTCCAGGTCGGCCGACCTGGAGCCCTTTGGTCGGCCGACCCCACCCCCTCCCGAAGGCGGTTGAGGTTTCCTTTTCGGCTACGGCATCCTCAGGGTATTTAAAGCGAAGCTGAGCCCCTGGTCGAGGCATCCAATTCATTACCAAGGCGACAAGATGTAGAGAAGAGGGACAACAACTAGATGAGAGCTGAGGGTCGAGTTTCTAGTCTAGGTTTAGAGCTTCTTCTAATCCCTAGAGGTAATTAGAGGCCTTGCATGGTGCTCTAATTACCTAGCTCCAGAGGTCTAATTGTATCATCAAGCGCTATGGCCATGGTTGTAAGTATGATACAGGTTATTAATGAAAGCATTGTTCTTGTCTATTTATCATCTTCTTGTTCTAATTATGCTTGTTCTAGCTGTAATTAACTTTATGTCTAGATGCATGTTAATTAGATCATGTCATTAAGGGTTTTATTCATCTAGCGTTCTTGGTCGTTGATCTAGCTTACTAATGATATAGTTTGTATGTCTAGTTCTTTTGATCGTGGTGATTAGAGGTTCTAGTTGTGCTAATTATGTTATTAGACCATATAAGGTAGTTGGAAGTCGATTCTCTAATTACGTGCCTGTTGAAAGCTTTTCGTCGATTACCTGGTTACCAGTGACAGTGGAGCCCGGGGAAAGGTTAAGCAGATCTAGGGGGTTAGGTTGATTGATCTTGATTTAATTATGCTATGATGAATATGCTTGATCATGCTTGTTTACCTTGAGTTGCTAGTTATCTCGTTGCTTTTATCTATTTGTTTTGTTCTTATCATGCATGTCTTGGATCCAATTAGAGCTTGATTAGAGACTAGTTAATACCCCTTAATTAGTTTTCTAGTTTTGTTCTAATTGTTTATCTTATATATATTAGTATAGTTTAGACGTAGATTAGATATAGATTAGAGCTAGTTTATTAGTAGATTAGAACTTCTCTTTTATCTTTAGTTTATCATAAACTCTTGTTATTTAGCTCTCAATTAGTTCGTTCCTTGGATTGACATAAACCTACGATACTCATCATAGGGAAAAGCTACACACGATACTGTCGCTTGCAGTATAAGGTTTGCCATGCTTAAGTGCTGTCAACAAGCTTTTCTGGCGCCGTTGCCGGGGAACTAATTAATCGAGTCCTAATTAATTTGAGTTTATATTTAATTTTGTCTTTTGTTTCTAGTTTTAATATTTAGTTTGTGTTTAGTTTTTGTGTTTTAATTTTAGTCTCTAATTATTTAGTATACTCTAATTATGTTCTTATTCTCTAATTGTGTTCTTTTGTTCATCGTTCGTTCTTATAGTTTAGACTAACCTAGTAGCTAGCTGTTATTAAATTTTGATTTTGTCTTTTCTTAATTTAGTCTTTTATCTTTAGCTTGTGTATTTTATTTTTAGTTTAGTTTAATCTATTAGAATATAGTTTCTCCTATATATATGAATATTTCTACAACTATTACATAGGAGCAACTATGGTGATAAAGGTAAGTCTGCTGTGTCAATTAAGTTTTTAGGACTAATGTTCTTTGGAGTTTATTTGTGCTAAGCTACAGATAATGGAGGCAAGGATGATTAGCCGAGATGGTTGTAGAAGCTAAGGATTGCTTGAGTATAAGGAAGATGAAGATATGGAAGGTTTGTCTCAAGTCCAATCCAAGCTCCAACAAAATCTCGAGCTACTCTCGGAATTCAGGACAGCAACACCTTGCGGGGCGAGTCTGGAGACCTTAACGACGTCGGATGAAGAAAGTCCGAATACCAAAGTTGTAGATCTTTTCGAGCTCTTCAAGATAGAGTCAGAGTTTGCATTATTTAGACTTCAGAAGGTGAAGTTATGGTCGAAATACTAAAGGGTACAGAATAAGGGAAGCTGAATTTCGAGAAAGACAAGAAGTTTTTTTTCTCCAAGACTTGATGGTGCATACAATCATTGTGATCCAAGGAAGAATTGAACTTAACTTCTTCAGGATTAAGGTAATTCTTGTTTTAATCATAAATATAATTAAAGTTTACCTATATTTGATTGGAGCATTGTTTATTAATGATCATTAAGATGTTATTTGGTTGATTGCTACCCTATCCCTTCTTTTATTTTGTCTTCCGTTTGTTTGTGAAACCTTTATTCATACTTGGAGATTAGTTTAGATTAGCTTCTCAATCCATAGCTTTGCAATGCTTAATTTCCAATATGGTGCCCACCGATTTGATACAAATCGCATGTTCTTTTAGTAGATCTTTTTACTTTAATTAGTTGATTGAATCTACTCATGCTTAGAGATGGTTAGAGTTTGCTAAGTTCTTCAATTCTCAGGTTTAGTGTTTAATGTTAGATTTAACTTTTGTGTTTTATAAAACTAAATTTGAGAGTCAAAGTTTATGCAAAAGTTGAGGGGGTTAACCACTTTCTTTCGGCATTTCTAAAGTGGTTTAACCCAGGCTCATTAAATGTTCATATTGCTTTTTGAAATTTTAAACATAAACATGTGCAAGTTTTTAATGATATATTATATGTGCACAATATTATCTTTGAATAATTAAAATTTGAAAACCTTTGTCTCTCTAAAAAAGAACCCCGGTTAGAATTTTATCTAAGCCTTATTTTATTTTATTTCTTTCAAAATCATCTCTCTACTTTGGCCAAAATCATTAGAAACCCATTATCTTGTTTATTCCTTGTTTGATTTTATGAATCAAGCTTATCTATGTGCTTTAATGTTTTGCTAAGTATTTCAATTTGAATTATAGTTATCTTTGATTCATGAATCAAATGTTTGTTTAAATCCTAATCAACCATGTGACTCTATATTTATCTCTAATCAATACCATGATGCTATTATGTTATTATATTATATATATATATTGTGTGCACTATAAGCTAACCATGCAGAGAAGTTCACACTTCATGTGAAACAATGAGATCAATGGTGAAAGAGTACAAGACAAATTAATGATGATTGGGACAAGGATTTGACAATTTGAAGACATCATCAGAATTTGCAAAACTTTGGTTGAGTTTCAAATTGGAGAGTGAGTGGAATGAATGGAGAAGGAATTGAAGACAAAAGTTAAGCCCATGAAGCTTCAAGATCAACAATGGTGGGCCTAGACAATTTCCTCCAACACCCAAGTCTAAAAGATTGAAGATTGTCAACATCAGGGAGCTAAAAACAGAAAGCTGAGATGTCATCAACATGGAGCTCGACCTCAAGAGTCAAAGACAGAATATTTTCTTATATTTGGAAAGTCCATGAAGTCCTCTTTCCAACGCAACAAGAACCACTCAATTTGGAGTTTCCTACAAGGAGCAATGTGCAAATCATTAAAGACTGCGCGGGCTGAATTGAAGTCTGGACAGAACGCAATGCTTGAGTAAAACGGGCATAACTCCTTCATACGGAATCGGATTTAGACGCATAAGTACTCGTTGGAAAGATAATTTCATAGACTATCCAATAGATCTATTGTTTGAGGTATGTTATGTTCGAAATTAATGAGATATACAACGAGAAAGGAGGTGGCAGCAACAATGGTGATGACTACTTGAGGAAGATGGTGACAACGATGATGAAGAAAGCTTGGGCAGTGCTTCCATAAGATTTTCATGATCAAGTTCAGTTGCAAGGAGCTTCAAGGACATTGGTACATGAAGACACAAGCAGAGGATTGTGCATACAAGTGATGCTTTGATCAGGACACGATGAAGCTACACAATTAAGTTATCAAGCTGCATGGACACTTCGGATTCTTACTCCAAGGACCATGGCTTCACTTCAACGAAGGTAAGTAAGAAGTCTAACTTTATGACTTTAACTTAAGCGCTTTTTGGGAGGCAACCCGTTCTATCTTAGTGTTAAAACTTAGTTAGGATTTGATAGCTTTTAGGCAGCTACTCTCACTTACGTAGCTATCTAAATTTAATATTTACGTAGACTTTGCCAGTTTTTGATATTGAATCAACTTTAAGTAAGAGAGAAATAATTTTATTAGATTTATCCTTATTGTGTGATTTTCAAAATCTTTCTCTCTAATTTTATCCAAAAACTAGGCAACTACCTAAGCTACGTAAATTAATTAATTGATTGATTTATCTTTTAATAACTAAATATTTGTTTTTATAATAAAATAAAATATAGGTTTAATTTTCAATATGCTAAATAGAGATAATCTTTAATATGAAAATTAATTCTATCTACTTGTGTGCTCTAAAGTTATTAACCCTACATTAGTAGGAATATTTGCTTATATGCAAATTAAGGACTTAGAGTTAGTGAAGATAATCAACAACTTAGTGTAGATAATTAATTTAGGCAACATTGGATTCGCTTCTTATCTTGAACCATCATCAAATAATCTAAATAATAGACTTAGGATAAGGATCTTTGGAGAGCCTCCAAAGGGATAAACCTATATTTAATTTAATCTGTCCAAAGCTGCATGCACGACGTCCAAATTGTAGAGGAAGCTATCCATAATGATCAGGTGTCCAAGGAGCAACTTGCAGGAGAAGGAAGAGAGCCAGCAAGACCCTGGCTCGGCCGACCAGACCCCCCTTGGGTCGGCCGACCCAAGGTGTTTCTTCACCAAAAGCACCTCCCCTTCAAGCCACCTCTTTGCCTATAAGTTTTACATCTTTGTTGCTGCTTTTCTTTACCAGAAAGTGTCATAGAGTCAGTGTTAAAGTCGTTGAGTCTTTTAATAGAGAAATGGGAAGCATGGCACCACTCTTTTGAATCTTTTGCCTGTGGCTAGTTAACTTAACTTTTGTTTTAAATAATCACCATTACATCACTTCTTATTTGTTTTTTTTCACCTTACATTTGTATTAACATTTATTATCCACACTTGCTTTATTAGTTTTGAAATTTTCATAATCTTTTCGATGAATGCTTTATTTTACTCGACGGAGTTTTCTTGGTAAATTAAGTTTAAACGTGATGTTTAGATTTGATTTGAGACCATCATCATTAAGTTTAATCGAATGTTTCTCGCTAATCGTATCTTTTGTGGATAAGGTACCTTTCATTTTATTGCATTTAAATTAAATTGCATGTTTGCATTATAATTGGCTTGGTTGTTTAATTTAACTTCATGATGCATGCTTTCATATTTATGAAAATATTTACGTGGTGTTTTCCTTAGCAATTTTATGTAAGCATGGTGCTTAGATTTAGTTGTTGATCATCATTATGAAGTTAATTAACCTTGCTAGTTATCCATAATATCATTTGATTGGTTTATAAGCTTTGCAATGTGCTTTGGTTTTCTTGTGCTGTTTTGAGTTAATAATCTTGATAAAACATGGTGTTTTAATCTTGGTTAATTATAATCTTAATGGCTATAGAGAGACTTAGCGATCATGTTGTAAACATGGTGTTTTAGAACTTGGTTTAATCGTTGTCTTTGTTTATTTGCTTATCTCCTACATAATTACACGTTTGCATTCATATACATCCATTAGTTTTGCTTTTCTTTTTAAACTAGGCCACAAGTTAAAAGTCTTTGGGAATATTTTTAGATTATGGTAAATTGCTTCTACTCTCAACCGTTACCTCGAGAGTAGCGTGTGCACTTGAATTATTTTTGCAGGAAATTATTTAATGACAAGTAAATTGAAGGAATATCCGGTAACATATTTCTAACACCTTCTCTTTACATTTTAAATTCTGCATTTATTTACCTATGTCTATGAATTTGGTGTTCCCTTTGTGTTTCTCTTGTTTTTAGTGTGTTAGTTTAGATTTATTTTGTGATTAATACTACAACCATGATCTATGCTTAATTAGTTAACATTGTTTCAAGAAAATGATGAAAGTTGCCGCTTTATCTTTATTATGCTTTGATTTTGGTTAGTCATATTAGCAAGCTCTCATAATACATATTTAATTGAACTAGCCAGCAAATTTGTGATTGATTATGATTTTTCATAAAGACCCATATGATTTAATTTTTGCAAGGTTTATTCTTTGACATGATCATCTCCTTGTTTATTTTTATTGCTTATAAATATCGTTATCAACTTTTATGAGATTATCTTGCAATAGTCATTCCTACCAGAGCCATATTTATTTTAAACCTTAGATTTATCAGATTTGTTTTTAAATGAATTGGATCAAGACCGTAATCTAGGGTATGAGACTTAGAAGCTGGTCATTCAATTTTGCGTATCTTTTCTTTGCTAGCCTTTCTATTCATGCATTGTGTCTCTCTACATTGGAGAGAATACAAACTTCGCTGGATATCCATCCTTAAACCAAGATTATCTTTTTGTGTATCCTCCTTGACCACAACCTATTATTTTCTGGAGTATTTAAGGGATTAAATATTGTTCTTTTTAGACAGCTCCATCCCCAAAGTTAATTGTTATAGTGATAATACTCTAGGGCGAGGGTGAGTATTATTCAAGTGTGGGGATGGAGAGCCGTTATCTTATTATAATGGATTTTGTATAAAGGTTTTTGAGGAGGCATAAAAAATGAAAAAAAAAAAGTAAAAAAAAATGAAAAAAAAGGAGCCGAGTGGCGCCCAGAAAAAAAGAAAAAAAAAAGAGAAAAAGAAAAAAAAGGCCAAGTGGCCAAAGTAGAATTAGGTATAAAAAAAAGAAAAAAAAAATGCCCCTCAATAATCTTCGAAATTTTTTTTATATAGTGTTTTCTTTAGTGAGTGATATCCTATTTATATAGTCCAGAAAATATTCCAACCATGTGCAATCCGATAGCAAGGACTTCATTTGTGCCTTGAGATCACCCAATGACACTTGCACATGTCCACTATTCTAAATGTGTGTGTTCCATCCTTTCTCTCTCAACCTTATTTTATTCCATGACCTTTTTGACAAGTCTCACTAAAACCAGCAGATTTCTTTCTTGGTTTGACAATATTTTGAAAATAAATTTTGATTAGGATCCATACCAAGCTCCAGATAAGCTTCCACTTTATATGTTTATATATTCATTAGTTATCTTTTAGATATTGAGAGACTGGAGAGTTGAGTGTGTTTCTTTGGCTTTGCAAGAATTTATCTCTTATTGTTTGATTATATTTTCCAAAAACTTATTGCTAAAATGAGGAGATGAGTCATTGATAAGTTTGAACTTTTGCTAATTCTTTTATTGTGGGATGAGCTTAATTGAATTTCTTTTCTTTCATAATTTGCTGGTTCAAACTAAAATTTTGAGAGAGCTTGTTAGTTTGATTAATTAAGATTAGAGTATGAAAAAGTTAATGTTTGGCAATGCTGATTCTTGACTTACTCGAGGACGAGCAAGGTTTAAGTGTGGGGATATTGTTGACGCGGCTTATGAACGAAAATTATACATCATTTTATATTGTTTTTACCTATTATTATGCGTCAACTTTGCCTTTCACTAACAAATAACATAGATTATTGTGGATTTTGCAATATTGTCTTGGAAATTGTCTACTTGTAATTTTTTGCAGGTTTTGGGCCAATTTTAAGCAAAATTCATCAAAGTCTACCTCGAGTAAAAAGACCTCTGAATATTATTCAATAATGGAAGAAGAAGCCCAATTAAAGACCCATCAAATGAAGCCCAATTCTAGAAGACTCGACAAGATCTCGGGATACAGAAGAATCTGGAAGGTTTAGAGTCCGAAAAAGACTCCAGGAAGATTTATATGAAGGTTATCCCGAAGCCCGCGAAAGATGGAAAGCAGAGGAGGTCCAGGGACTCCAGGTCGGCCGACCTGGAGCCCTTTGGTCGGCCGACCCCACCCCCTCCCGAAGGCGGTTGAGGTTTCCTTTTCGGCTACGGCATCCTCAGGGTATTTAAAGCGAAGCTGAGCCCCTGGTCGAGGCATCCAATTCATTACCAAGGCGACAAGATGTAGAGAAGAGGGACAACAACTAGATGAGAGCTGAGGGTCGAGTTTCTAGTCTAGGTTTAGAGCTTCTTCTAATCCCTAGAGGTAATTAGAGGCCTTGCATGGTGCTCTAATTACCTAGCTCCAGAGGTCTAATTGTATCATCAAGCGCTATGGCCATGGTTGTAAGTATGATACAGGTTATTAATGAAAGCATTGTTCTTGTCTATTTATCATCTTCTTGTTCTAATTATGCTTGTTCTAGCTGTAATTAACTTTATGTCTAGATGCATGTTAATTAGATCATGTCATTAAGGGTTTTATTCATCTAGCGTTCTTGGTCGTTGATCTAGCTTACTAATGATATAGTTTGTATGTCTAGTTCTTTTGATCGTGGTGATTAGAGGTTCTAGTTGTGCTAATTATGTTATTAGACCATATAAGGTAGTTGGAAGTCGATTCTCTAATTACGTGCCTGTTGAAAGCTTTTCGTCGATTACCTGGTTACCAGTGACAGTGGAGCCCGGGGAAAGGTTAAGCAGATCTAGGGGGTTAGGTTGATTGATCTTGATTTAATTATGCTATGATGAATATGCTTGATCATGCTTGTTTACCTTGAGTTGCTAGTTATCTCGTTGCTTTTATCTATTTGTTTTGTTCTTATCATGCATGTCTTGGATCCAATTAGAGCTTGATTAGAGACTAGTTAATACCCCTTAATTAGTTTTCTAGTTTTGTTCTAATTGTTTATCTTATATATATTAGTATAGTTTAGACGTAGATTAGATATAGATTAGAGCTAGTTTATTAGTAGATTAGAACTTCTCTTTTATCTTTAGTTTATCATAAACTCTTGTTATTTAGCTCTCAATTAGTTCGTTCCTTGGATTGACATAAACCTACGATACTCATCATAGGGAAAAGCTACACACGATACTGTCGCTTGCAGTATAAGGTTTGCCATGCTTAAGTGCTGTCAACAAATATTAATAGCCATTAGATCTGTTTTCTAAGTAATTACCCACCTCTGCCATCATGAAAGGTTTTGAGTTCAACTCTCAACGAAAACAAATATCCTCTTTTTTTATTATATATATTTTCTAAGTAATTACCCACCTCTGCCGTTACGAAAGATTTTGAGTTCAATTCTCAACAAAAGCAAATATCTTTTTTTTTAGATTTTTCCATTTTCAAATTTACCTTCAGTTTTTGTTCTTTTTTCATTAAAGATGCTATAAACGTTTCTATGAAACAAATATTTTGTAGACTCTTTTTGAATTTTCATATCAATCTTCACAAGATGCGCTAGAAAAAAAATCATAGAAATTCTCACAATAATAAAAAATACCCTATCATTGATAGGTTGGAATCTTAATAGCCATTAGATCTGTTTTCTAATTAGGTAATCACCCACCTTTGCCATTATCAAAATAATATTAAATAATCCCTAAAACTACATATTAATTACCCACTCTGCCAATATAAAAGAAAATATGAAATAACACCCTAGATTTATATTTAATTGCTCACATTTACTATTTTGATGAGATAATACCAAATATCTCTTTTAATTTATATTTGAATTGTTGACCTTAGTTATTTTGACTGATAATATGATGAAAATAACCCTTCAAAATTATATTAAAAACATCTATTTTTGCAATCGATCAAAGATTATCTAAATTAATTAAGCATACATATAAAGTAGCAAGATATGCTATTATAAAAACCTAAGTATAAAAATAGATCTATATTTGTTGTACGGTTACACATAATACATTTAAGAATATAACACGTGCGAAAGCACGGGTTGATTGACTAGTTTATATCTAAATTATATAGGTTTACAATTATGATAGATAATATAATCAAAATAACCCATTAGATTTATATTAAAATTTAGTATATTTGTTATTATACTAACACAAACTATTACATGAAGTTAAGTAAAAAAATAGATGTACATGTGTTTCTATTGTTAACATATATACCATTAAGATTCTAACCCGTGCGTTTTGCACGGATTCATCGACTAGTATAGTTTAATTACGGACACATACGTCATAATCCATGCACCTAATGTGTTATAAAAATCCTAAACAACGGGCAGTGGCGTTGCCAGGATTTACTGATAGGAGGGACCAAGAAGAGACATAAACATTATATGAACATATGCCCTATTACATTCTATTTGAACATAATATGCCTACTAATTTTAACCGAAGGATGCTTTAGATTTCAATTAGTTAATGAGAGAGAAAAAATATCATTATAGAAACTATTACTTCAATTTACAAATTATGTATACTTTATCTTCGTGACATTGATATAATATACTTTAATTTGTGGACATTCTAAAAAAAAATACCCACGTGACACTAAGAAATGTGTTCAAAATAAATGCCTTTCATAAAATAAATGCATTTCTTTTGTTCTATATAGGAAAAACTGTAATAATAAATAAATTCTTTTATTAAAATTCATAGTATTTTCAGATGATTACATGCTATACACAAGCTGGAGGGCATGGCCCTGCCAATCCCTCTTGTGGGACCAATGGAAGCTTGTGAACTTTTTATGTCCACGAGCGAGGACGAGTGGACGACGGAGCCCGGCCGCCCGGGTTACGTGCTAACCTGAAGTGAACTGACACATCGTAGTCATGTGATATCTCTATGGCTGCCCCTTCCCCTCCGCTTCTCTACCCTTCTCACATCGGAGAGGAATTGATCAATCTGCCTAAGACCACTAACCCACCGAAATTAAAGACAGCCCTGCTTAGTGCGCCCGGCAACGACGTCCACAAGGCAGCAGCCTGCTCTTCCCGGAGGTCTTCATCTTCCTTCCAGGTACCACTGCTACGATAAATTGCAACAGGAACGGCTCTAGACATTTCTATAAAAACGGTTTTGGTAAGTATTCCCGCTCGTGGGTTCCTGTAGTAGAACATGTAGTAGGAACGGGCCTGAACCGCTCCTGCAGTGGTCACAGCAGGAGCGGACCACGATTGCACCGCTCTCCGTGATTGCACCGCTCCTGCAGTAGTAACAACAGAAGCGGTCGACGATTGTACCGCTCCTGCTATTAGCCGCATCAGAAGCGGTCAATGATTGCACCGCTCCTGCTGTGGCCGCTGCAGGAGCGGCTCTTGTTTCAGCCGCTCCTGCTGATGAAACTAGCAGGAGCGGCTGCATATTTTTTGAAAGCTCCTGATTCTTTCCCGCCCTATATTTTGAGTGCTCTGTTCTTTCCCGCCATATTTGAAAAAAAAAACTTCCCTGTTCTTTTCCGCTATATTTCTCGAATATTAATTCTTTCTCGCTATATACATATACATTAATTATCGAGGCACATTTACATACGCATTCAAGTTTGTGAATCTTGTCGTGCGTTCTGCCAAGTTACAAAAGAAATAGCATAGATAGTATACACATACATCGTACACAACAACTTAATTACACATGGTGATACTCCTACTTAATCAATGGAAGATATTTTTCATCTTTTGCTAAAACATCATCGTGATCGAAGAATTCCCCTCGCCGAATGAATACCTCGCGCATCGTGAAACGGCATAGGTCGGCAATGCTGTTCATGAGATCTAACAAAAAAAAAATGATATGAGTGTTTGTGCCAAGGTGTTCTTCATTATATGCACACATGCAATACATACAATGAAAGGAGATAATGAGAGATGTGTTTTTAAGCACTTACATCTTCAGGATTTGTTCTGTAGCTCCCATTGACCTTAAGGAACTCAAATACATAGTATCCACAGTATCCGCTGCCCCTTAGTTACTTGTGGCACCATTTTTTTCGCAAAGTTTAATTAGTTTTAGACTTATAATACAATATTTGAACTTATGTTTGGAATTAGGCACTGTAGAGTATACCGGGAAGTAGGCTCCGTAGACGATGTTGTCCTGGCGCTTTGGATGAAATGTCAGTCCATATTTTTCCTTCGCTATTTTGAAGGCTCTATTATATAGAAACACATATTAGTAAAATGAAACGACACAAAGATATATATATATATATATATATATATATATATATATATATATATGAGAACCCAATATGGTAGGTATATATCTTACACTCGTAGTATATTCATAATGAGCTTATATCTCTTGGGGTCGATATCCAATGAGTCCAAAACCAATATTTTGTTTTCTTTAGGCATGATGTATAGACAGATCCAGTGTCCGCTGCAAATAGCAAAGCGCATCAAGTTATATATAGATGATCCTGTGTGTTTAATTTTCACTTAGTATCAATGCATTTGATCTTGGTTTTCTTCATAGAAGAACGCCAGGGAAGTGACAATATATGCGGCAACGGTCCTCTGCGCTTGTTTGTGTAACTTTAGCCGGATTGCCTCTTTCTCACTTTTTGTTTGCCCTGCCGCAAGTTTCTCGCTATCGTCCTTTAGCTTTAGTGGTCACTCGTGGCTATGCTGATTAATTAGTGAAGGGTCCAAGAACCCGACTCTTTTATCACCCATGCTTTTAGCCATTTGCCACTGCATTCTGAAAGATATATTATACAGAGCGAATGGATGTTAAATATGAGAGTATATTACGTTAATTATGCACACTTCATGGGATTGGCAGGGAGACTTATATGCACCAAAGGGTCATCGTAGTGATGTCCACCTGTCCTAGGCAGAACATATTATGAAACTCCGAAAAGTCGATGATTGTACTCTTGGTTAGTGTGTTGAAACATTGACTAGGAATGGAAGCCATTACTGATGAAACCCCAAGTCTATTTGCCCTCAGGTACCAATTGTGAAATCTTTTCATCTTCTTTGGCATGTATTCACTATTAAGAACCCAATCCGGCAGAAAGGGTTTGCCACATTCGTACCTCAGGGGGCAATCCGGCAAATCGGCAATTTTATCCAGTCCAATGAAGGATTTGTAGTCTTTTAGGTCGGGAACCGAAACTGATTTAGTTGTGACCTCCTTATCCTTTCCTGCCTGTTTTTTCCTCAACCACTTGTCAATGAAATGGAGTCAAGGATAACTGGGAATGGAGTCATCATCTCTATCTGATGCAGAACACTGAAATGAACCTTTGCCACTTCTTCATGTGCATTATCAATGAATGTTTTCCTCCCCTCGTGCCTTTCCCTGATAACCTTCCAGTATGACGAGAAGCAGGTAAACTGATACCTTTCTTATCAACCAAGTAATCCTTACAGCACTCTACTACCTCCTCGGTGCAATAAGCCTCGATCATAGATCCCTCAGGGTATGCACGGTTGAGAACATAACGGTTTAGGGTCGACATGAAACGCTCATATGCCCACATCTCATGTAAGTAAATTGGACCAAGTGCACGGATCTGGTCAACCATGTGTACAATGAGGTGCGGCATTATATCAAAAAATGAAGGAGGGAAACACATCTCGAGCTGAGCCATAGTCTCCGTGCAGAATTCTTGCAGCGAATCCAGTTCATCTTTACGAATCTCCTTTTGTCAGATCTTGTTGAAGAAATAGACCATTCGAGTGACCACCATCCGCACAAATACTGGATTGATAGCCCGGATCGCAACAGCAAGGAACACCGTCATCATCATATGGCAGTCATGAGCGTTGTACCCACTTATGGACAAATCTTTCATGGAGACTAGACTCCTGATGTTAGACGATAACCCAGTGGGCACTTTTAGACCTCGTAGACACAGGCACAATTCCCTTTTCTCAGCTGAAGTCAGGTTGAAGCTCGCGGCAGGGAGCATAAATTTTCCATTGCCTTGTTCCACAGGGTGGAGCTCACTTTTGATCTTCATATTTACCAGATCGCGACGTGACTTCAGGCCGTCCTTTGTCTTCCCTTTCACATCCATCAATGTACAAATAGTGCTATCAAACACGTACTTCTTTAGGTGCATACAATCGATGGCGTGTAGAACCTCCAAGTCCTTCCAATATGGTAAGTACTTAAAGAAGATTGACTGCTTTTTGAAAGGCACACCTTCAATAGGGGGTTTAGTTCTCTCCATCTTCTTCCCGTAAACAATGTTGATCTTCTTGACCATATCGAAAACATGTTTGCTATCGTGTCTTCTTCTTGGTACTGAACCTTTCTCATCCTTGCCATCAAAGTGGTTGTTGAATTGTCTTCTGCGGTATCGATGTCCTTCCACTAGGAAGCGGCGGTACTTCGTGTACACAACCTTTTTAGATCCATCGAGATACTCAGACGTCGTTGCATCCAAGTAAGATAGACATCCTTTCTTCCCTTTGATCTGTCCAGACAGCGAGAAGTTAGCAGGGTAATCGTTGATCGTAGTGAGTATCATTCCTCTGAGTGTAAAATCCTTCTTTATTAATGAATCAGTCATTTTGACCCCATCGTTCCAAAGTTTCGCCATATCTTCCATCAAGGGTTCAAGGAAGACATCTATATCAATGCCTAGTTGTTTAGACCCTTGTATCAGACCGCATAGCATTGTGTACTTCCTCTTCTGACAAAGCCATGAAGGTAGATTGTATATGGTCAATATCACCGGCCATGTGCTGTGTGTGCTGTTCTTTTCTCCAAAAGGATTCATTCCATCAGTACTAAGTGCAAACCTCACGTTTCTTGGATCCTTCGCAAACTCTGGATACAATTCATCGAACGTATGCCACTAAGTGGCGTCAGATGGGTGTGAAAGCTTTTCGTCATCCTTTGTTCGCTCACAAAACCACCAACGCATCAACTTTGCAAAGGCAGTGTTTGCAAATATCCATCTTAAGCGATCGATTGGATCGAGGTATCACATGACTAGGGCGAGGATTCTTCTCTTTTTCTCGTCGATGCCTAGGCATGTATCTTCTTCAGAAGGATCGGGTGCAACATTCTTCTTCTTCTTCTTCTTGCCATTGGTGGAAGCTTCATCATCACCTTGGAATATGTCAATCCGCTTGTAACGGCCGGCGCCACAAGTTGGGCATTTATCTAGATTCTCATATTTGCCTCGATATAAGATGCAGTGGTTCGGACATGCATGTATTCTTTCAACTTCCATTGTTAAGGGCTAACAACCTTCTTCGCTTGATATGTGTTGGCAGGCACGAAGTTAGGTTTCGGAAGCAACCAAGATAAGAGCTTCAACAGATCGTTGAAGCTAGAGTCAGACCACCCGTACTTCGCCTTTAGAATTAACAGCTCGAGTACAAAACGTAGCAAAGTCCAATGAGGAGGACAACCCTTTGACTTCTTATGCACATTCTTCCTTGCAGCATCTTTTACTGCTTTCAAATTCTCTGCTCCTTTTGGACTTGCATATAGGATATCGGCCTTGAAGTGTTTCAGCATTTCTTCAAGGTCATCTGCATCAGAATCACCGTCAAGTCCCAAGTCTTCGATACTCTCTGAAGGTACGGAGCGATATGTTCCACCACCGTTGTCTTGGTCATCATCGCTATCACTATTCAACATATCAAGATCTGCATCAAAGAATGTGTCGTTATTATTAACATCTGCATCTGAAGGTCCTTCTTGCTCGCCGTGATGGATCCAAACAGAGTAGTCTTTCACAAATCCGGCAACAATCAAATATGATCTAATGTCGGTTGGATCTGTCCAAACCTTCATGTTTTTATAGTTTTTGCAAGGACAACATATGCCTTTAACCTGCTTCGTTATTGCATCCTTCTTCGCAGTTTCAATAAATTTATCTACTTCATCACGGTAAGGACGCTCCATCTTTGGCCAATTGTACATCCAAACACGTGCCATCTAGAATATATAAGAACAAGGTAACAAGAATGTACAGAGTATAAATAATGAGGATCTGGTTGATGGTATATTGTACATTATTATTTTTGACAGAAATTGATGTGGTATATTATCATGAATATTGAATATTCTACGACCTAAAATATATTTATGACGGAAATTAATGAGGTATTATCATGAATATATGATCATTTCCACTATAAAATTAAATAATATACCATCCTTTACCTAGGGTTTCACACTACATCTAGATCTAGATCTAAAAGAAAAGAGATCCACTAATAAAGACCAATACAACACCTAGAGTAACCCCAATTGCTAATCCCAAGTTGAGAAAACCCTAAAATAGTGCATTACCACCTAGATTATGTGGTCCCTAAAGTATTAAATGCTCATTGATGATGAGAGGAGAGAGAATGACATTAAATCCTAGCTTCTTTATTTAGCACCTAATGATTTGAAGATACTCAAATTAGATGCATTGATTGAGGAGGCTTACCTTATGGAGCTTCTAACTTCAAAGAAATAGCAAAGAAAAAGCTTTCCCTTCTATTTTTCAATTTTTGGCCGCCATTAGCTTCCAACAATGGAGCTTCTCCACAGACATACTGTGGCCCGAGAAAGAAGAAGACTATATATGAGTGGGAAAACATCAGGAGCGGTGTAACTTACCAGCCGCTCCTGCTGTTGCTTTAGCAGGAGCGGGTGGTAAGTTTCACCGCTCCTGCTGTAGGGAGCACAGCAGGAGCAGGTGGTAAGGTTGCCCACTCCTGCTGCATGAGCTCTGCAGGAGCGGTGCACCTTACCAACCGCTCCTGCTATTTGTACGAGCGGTTGGTAAGGTGCACCGCTCCTGCTAATAGTGCACCATGTGGGATCCATCCTTGGCACAACAGAAACGGCTCTAAATTGGAGCCGTTCCTAGTGCTATTTGGGTGGTGTTCCCGTAGCGGACTTTTGTAGTAGTGTACGGTTGCCAGTGATCCATCGATTTTACCACGTACACCTATGCGTGTTATTTTCTTGACAAATTAATTAACCTTTCTAGCTAGTAAGTGGTGATCATATGCTCTATATGCATCCGAATAAGAATACGATCAATATCTCTGCTATGTTCTCTAGACTGTCTTTGCCTATCATACTTCTGGTTTGCATCAACTGTTTTTGCAGCTGACCATTTTTTGCTAGCCTTATTTTAGATTTGCTTTATACAATCCCTCTTCTCTATAGTGATTGTGATGGTATCAAGTGGTACCGGACGGTACCGGATGGCACCACCATTTAGAGAGGGGAATAATTACATATACTTTACTGAATTTAAAATAATAATTAATAGATGGTACCGGTCCCACTATTTTCGGTACCGGACCCATCAATTTGGTATCGTTCCTCTCCCTTGGTGCCGCCTATTTTACCATCATTAGATCACGGTCAATGGGCGGTTCTTATTTTTCCAACCATTCTGAAACTTGTATCTTCTCTAACCTGTCTTCCTCATGGAAACACATAGGGCCGATGCAATTGACTATCCAACCAACAACGCCACGCCAACGTCTGACTCACCGCCATGCATGGCCAGGAAGAGCCGAAAGCAATGGATTATAAAGATAAGCCTTTGCTTGGGCTGGGTTAGGGCTTCAGCTGTGATTTTCTATCATTTTTTGCTTAACTATATCACTATATTACACAGATTATTATTACAACCATTAACATCGTGCCCTTGCCTTAATGCTCCCTTACTTAACTGTCTGTAAAGGGGAAAAAAGCATTCATAGTTGTGTTACTACCCATTTTTATGCATGCTAGCATAATTAATTGTCCCTTTTCTTGAGAGGTGAAAGTATAATTCATTTTTGCAAAACAATTAAAGAGTGTGCAGTGTGAAACAGTACCCATATCATGTGTATCGTACAATCAAGGAAGCAACATCTATAGGATGAATTCAAACCATAATTTGTCTGTGTGGGTTTCTAAAGATTGTGGTGAGGTAGCTTTAAAGTCTAGTAGAAGGTACTTATAATATGTTATACAAGTTTTACAATGATTGGCATTAAGTTGAGCCATTGATCCTCATTGATCCAAGGGCTTAAAAAATTGGAAGTATCATGTAGGAAGTACTAATAGGAGAAGTACCAAAATTTGGTGGTCCCAGTATCAAATTCGAGTGGGCCTAGTACCATTTCGGTTTGATTATTGTAAAGTACTTTCCTATTTTTCCAAAAGTACCATAGGTACTTCTCTATTTTCCTAAAAGTACCAATGGTATGTTCCAAATCCTTGCCAATCATTGTAAAAAAGTTCAATATGTTATATCATGTTACTCTGTGGGTTGTGGGGCTCTGTCTTCTCTCCAATATCTACTTTTGTAGTAAGAAGGGTATATACTTCCCCGACATTGTAATTGCATAAGGGAAACTAATGGAACTTCTTTTTGTTTAGGGCTTGTGTGTCAAGTGCTATGGCAGCAAAGTGTTAAAACATAACTCACTACTCTTACGTTTTGGTTAGACAAGTTGTCCCAATCTTCAAAACATTAGGTTATGCACTACGGTGGTGTTTGGATAATGGGATAAAGGTGTGGGATAGGGATAAGAGAGGGAAAATGTGAGGAGACAGTACAGTGCTATCCCTATCCCGGTCCTTATATCCCGATATCCAAATAGCTCCTACAAATATTTTGTAACACATTTACAGTCGTAGTTTAATAATTGTCTTTCTTCATCAACGAACTACATAATTATTTTCTGGTTCTTATCTGATTGGAGACCACAACTATATATATTTTTAGACTGAAAGACCATAGTTATATGTGTCTAAAATGGATCGTGAAGCCACTAAGTGCAAATACTTGGAGGAAATGCTGGTTGATGCAAATAAAGAGCCAACTGACCTGCCATTGTCACTTCTAGAAGCCATCACAAATAATTTCGCTGAAGATAAAAAAATTGGCAGTGGTGGGTTTGCAGTTGTTTATAAGGTACCCTTACTCTCCATAACTGAATTCATTCTTGATCATGATTGATCTAAAATCTCATATTCATGCCGACAAGACAATACTTGTGGCCCCCAGGGATTACTTCAAAACGGGTTAGTTGCTGTGAAAAGGCTGTCACAAGCTGTGGATATAGATGAGAAGAACTTCAACCAAGAGATTAGTAGTCTAATAAGTGCAAAGCACAAAAACATAGTCCGATTCCTTGGATATTGTGCTGACACTCAAGGGAAACTTGAGAAATATAATGAGAAAGTGGTCATGGGAGACATACGACAAAGGTTACTCTGCTTTGAGTTCCTACCAAATGGCAGTCTTGATAAGCATATATATGGTATGTTTGTTCCCATTCTATTATTTGTATGGAAAACTGAAAAAACTCCATGTAATTAATGCCAGTTCCATCAGTGAGAACTTGTTACGTGCTTCTAGAATCATATAATTTGTTCATTGTCCTTTATATCCGACACACTTTCCATTGATAGTTTCAATTTTATGGATGGATAACATTGCATGGAACACAAGTATTCGAATCAAACCCCTTCCATAAGATGAAAACTAACAAATGTCCTCTCCATTTTATAGATGCATCCCATGGGCTTGATTGGAGGACACGCTATCAAATAATAAAGGGAATCTGTGAGGGTCTACATTATCTTCACCAGCAGAATATTGTTCATCTGGATCTTAAACCTGCAAATATACTGTTGGACTGTAACATGGTGCCTAAAATTTGTGATTTTGGATTGTCAAGGTGCTTTGATGAAAACCAAACACGGGATATAACTTCAAAAGTGTTTGGAACATTGTAAGCTACATAAGCTTCTTTAGTCACATAATTTCAGGGGTCAATTATATCTAGCATTCAATGCTAATTTGATTAGACTAAACCTTTCTATGCAGAGGATATATGGCACCAGAGTCCTATAGTGGAGTAATCACATTCAAGTCAGATGTATATAGTCTTGGAATTATAATTACGGAGATATTGACAGGACAAAAAGGGTATCTTCAGATTGAGAATGTAAGAAAAGTCATCCAATATAATGTTTGGTGTGGATAATAGTTGGATATTAAAGAAAATCACTAATTGGCTTGGCAATATGGTTATATCCACTCAACAACTACAAGCTTATATACAACTGTTGACAACAAAATTTGGCACAAGGTAGATCGGCTATAGAAGATGATCATGTCAGCGAATCTCCTGAGATGGCATTTGGACACATGGTGCTGCCCCTGTCAGATTCCCACGTCAACAACAACAAAGGATATATCTTTTGAGACATTTTACAGTGGTTGGATGGTACCAAGCGGTATCAGGCGGCACCGAACGGCACCGCCATTTTTTTTAGGAGAAATAATTACATACACTTTACCGAATTTAAAATAATAATTAATATATGGGTATCGGTTCTACCATTTTTGGTACTGGACCCACCAATTTGGTACCGTCTGGTTCCTCTCCCTTGGTGCCGGCTATTTTACCACCGTTAGATCGTGGTCGATGGACGGTTTCTATTTTTTCCAACCACTCTAAAACTTGTAAAATCTAAATTTACTTCAAACAGTGGAGTAACCAGCTAAATAATTTGAACTTCGCACATTAAATTGTAATGTTATTTATTATTGTAGAGTTTTAATAAATTGACGCAGTTATAACATTTCCTGTTTGAAGAAAATACTACGCAATTGTAATCCTTTTATTGATTTATGTAACAATTTTTGTTTTTATTTTTTCATATATTTTTTCTACAAGAAGGATTATTATGATACATTGAGTACCAATAATGTCTAATATTTTTATGTGCATTGACATTAGATTAAGTGTAAATAATAATTATGTTAGGACGTAGATCTAGTCATGCAAACAACAAATCAAGTACAAATCATTTCATAATATTTTCTGCAAGCATTAGATCATGCTTAAAAGTATAAACTGAAAAAAGAGCATAATCTTTTAGTAAGGTGGCAATAGTAAAATATGCATTGGAAAATAGATACAGAAAAATGTGGCTTTCTTATTCGTTATTTGATGAACAAATTTGGAAATGACACTAACGTCTAGCTAGCGTTATGATCAAATTTGGCGTTAGTTTAACAGTAGTGCCGTTATCATCGTACATTTCTTTCATACTGGCTCATGGTTCCCATTTCATTAGGTACTTGAAAGTTGGAGTGCTAGGTTCCAGACGTCGCTGGAAGGCATGTTTTTGGAACATGTAAAAGTATGTACTGAGATAGGCTTGAAGTGCATAGACCCTGACCCTGTGAAGAGACCAATGATAAAGCAAATATTAGTGACTCTTCATGACTTAGAGTTTACATATGGTCTTGTTAAAAATGACCTCTCATCAATGCATGTAAGTTTACTTATGCAATATATATAGTAGCGTTCTCCCAGATGCAATATAGTTTATTATACCTCTTATTGATAAGTATGAGACATTTTACAGTGGTTGGGATGGTACCAAGTGGTACCAGGCGGCCGCACCGCCATTTTCTGGGGCGAAATAATTACATACACTTTACCGAATTTTAAATATTAATTAATAGATGGGTACTGGTCCTACCATTTTAGGTATTGGACACACCAATTTGGTACCGTCTGGTTCCTCTCCTTTAGTGTCGCCTATTTTACCACCATTAGATCGCTGTCGATGGACGGTTTCTATTTTTTTCTACCACTCTAAAACCTGTATGTATATAGAGCTATTTTACGGTGGTTGTAAAGGAGCCAGGCGGAACCAAGAGGAACCCAGGAGGAACCAAGAGGAACCTCAATATTCACTTGACGTGATTGGACGATGAATAAATTCTGGTTCCAAACCCCATCATTTTGGTTCCATCCTTATCAATTTGGTTCCTTTTGTTTCTTTTACTTTGGTTCCTCCTACCCATCAGCGTTAGATCTTATTGAATGGATGGCTCCTATTTTTTCCAACTACCGTAAAACTTGTAAAGTATATAGGAGCCTAGATGGCACCATGGCATAGGTTACAGAACTGCATTTGACAGTGCGTTTGTTTCGGGGGAATGAACTGGGGGATGGGAGGGGGTGGAGACAGACGGGCAGCGGGGGATCAGAACCCACCCCCCGAAACGAACTGAGCCTGAATTTTACTCTAATTTGTGGCATGCACGCACACAACTTGTCGTAGAAGTGTTTTTTGGTGCATCCATTGCAAGCTTATCGGATGGTTTGATATTCCTAAATTAGGTCACAGGGGTCCAGTTTTATGGCAATAGGATATCAAAATGAGATCCAAGGGGAATGGGTGGGTTACGTTGGTGGGACAGGAGTATTCACTTTTGCACAAGGTGCCATAAGAATCTGTAGAATACTAGACACTGA
The DNA here is from genome assembly GCA_022530915.1 of Paspalum notatum. Lineage (NCBI taxonomy): Eukaryota > Viridiplantae > Streptophyta > Magnoliopsida > Poales > Poaceae > Paspalum > Paspalum notatum. The sequence continues at coordinate 36,798,813 of CM039691.1, forward strand.
GTCCTTGAACATAAAGGAGATCTTTATCCGTGCATCAGGCTGCTCAGGACTGACCACTCCAGTCGATACTAAGTGATGACGACAACATTTTTCCACCTTACTTTCTGTACTTGTTGTAAAACGATCAAGCTGACAACAGTTTTGCTTTACATGAATATGTATGTTATAACGATTTATGAAAATATATTTATATTTCAATATACAATTTGGATAACAATCTCAATGTGACATATTGTAAAGAGCAGTAGGATGAAGAACATCAGATTTCCTTCAATAAAAGTTTAGATTTTTTCCAGGTATCAGGCTAAAAACTTTTAATGAGAACTCAGCCCTTTTCCTTTGATATAATTTGGAAAAGTCTAGATTTGATTGATAGTAACAAAGATGTACATATATACATGTTTCATGTTGTATTTTTATCTAATAGCAACCAAAAGGACTAGTAAAACATAATGTGTATAGTCTGTAAAACCAAAACAATGTTCGCTTATGTATTTGATTCTCCTTTTCAATTGCCTGCATTAAAATAAAAAAGTTCAAGAAGATAACAATTATGCATTACATTAAAATCACATGTAATAGTTGACGAGTTGATTTAGGTTGCCACACTATTAGAGTATTAGTATGTTTTTCTATTGACTTACCCTAACATAAAATAGGTATGGAAGGACGACTCCCACTAATTGCAAATGTAGGTTGCTTTAGTAAAGTAGATCAAATGACATTGGGGTCCTTCATTTATATTAACTGGGAATGATTATTCATTCTTTTGTGAGTGTGCTAGCACTCATTAAGCAAAGTCAAGGAAGAAAGAAAACAGTAAATATGCACAGGAGCTCTTGTAAGATTTTCAAAGAATGAGAAGGCAAAAATAGCCAACATTTGAAACTGGGAATACACACTGCGATCCTTTAGAGAACCTTGCTTTCCAATTCATTTTTTCTACATTATTATTCAACTATTTGTTTTAAAACTGAGAAGAGCAACTCCATTGATTTGCAGCCTTTCAAGGACAATGCGATAAACATTGATACCAATGCAACCTCAAATGTATGCAGCCCTTCAATGGCTAATGATCCACATAGTGATCCTGTAACCCCGCAGTCCCAGAGAACTGAGTATAACTGCATATTGTATATGCACCAGATCATCTTTCCACCGGACAATAACCAAGTAAATATAGCAGATCCAAGGCAGCCTCAAATGTTTGGTTACACCAATGTTCATGACTACCCCATTTATGATCGCCTTGGCCGTGGCAGAAAGCTTGTTGCTCGTGCACAAGGCCTGCATACCGAGACTAGCATGGACTACAATTGTTGGTTCCACTGGAGCAAAGTAGCATTTGAGCTTGACTACGAAAGGTTTGTCACTTAGTGTTGACCTTAGGAACTTTGACATTTGCCCATCTAATTTTTTTCTCTACGCGCTGTGTTATTCCACTTATTTTCCATCAATATTATATCAATTATAGGTACTGGATATTATATTAATCAAGGAAAAGAGTTTCACAACAAGTAACCACGTTAATTTGTGACATATGCCTACACACCTAGGCAACAGAATTGATTTTTTTGCATCTATTTAATTTCAAGCTTGCTGGATAATTTTATATTCCTAATCTAGGTTCCCAGGGTCCAGCTTTAACGCAATAGGAGATCAAGAAGGTGAATGGGCTATCATCGGTGGGACTGGAGCGTTTACTTTTGCGCAGGGTACTGTTACCACTACTAGGGTGGAATCAATGGGGTCCGCAAACATCAAGGAGATTCGTATCCGTGCATTGTGCTGCACACCAACTACTCCAATTGATATTAAGGTGACGTTAGCATTTTTTTCCTGCTTAATTGTACGTCTGGTAAATAGAGCAAAACGTACTAGGTTGCAATTGTGCCTTACATGCATGCGTGATATAACTATTAATGACTATGCTGTCAGGCTGTCAATATGTAAATTAAAGTGGAGAATTATCTCACTCAGTTTCCAATAAATTCGAAATTTCAATAAAAGTTTATTTGATTTCATTGTCAGTTATCTAATCCGTGTGCTTGTACTTGCTAAAATTTTAAATAAGAACTCTGCAGTAGAACCTATAAATAAATATATTATGTCAATCAACAAAGATGATCATATTTTCCCCCGTGTACAATTTGAAACATTCATTAATGTTCTTAATTATACTGATGTGCATATATACATGCTTCACGGAACATTTTCATCTACTGCGACTCAAAAGGACAAGAAGAACATAGTGCAGGTCATCGTAGTAGATAAACCAAATCTGCCTTCATATTCTATTTTATCGTCCTTAACCTGCCAACATATTTAGAATGCTCCCTCCATTCATCTTGACAAACCATATTTGTTTCTTTCAATACAAAAAAATGTCCAATAATTGGTCTATTAATATGTTAGTTGTGTTATACAAAATTATTATCATAAGTACTTTTAGCATCAATCAAATTATACTAATTTTGAGTATAAAAAATAGGAAAAAGTCAGAGATATTGACTCGAAGACAAACCTAGAGCTATTGGTCAAAGGCTTGTCCTAAAGACACCAAATCGGCCTTCTAGTTATTAAAGGGAGGGTGTATTAACATAAAAAAGGAAGGCCCATAAAGATATGCAACTCATTACATTGATACAATGTAAAAGTTGATATATTCATGTAGTATGTCAATTTAGTCTCCTGTCTCCGACGCTCGCTGCTTTTATATTTGACGTTGATAGCACTCATTAAGCAAGGTCAAGGAAGAAAGAAAACAGTAAATATGCACAGAAGCTCTAGTAAGATTTTTAAAGAATGAGAAGGCTAAAATAGCCTACATTTGCAACCGGAGGGAATATACACTGCAATCCTTTAGAGAACCTTGCTTTCCAATTCATTTTATCTACATTATTATTCAACTATGATTTAAAACTGAGAAGAGCAACTCCATTGATTTGCAGCCTTTCAAGGACATGGCGATAAACGTTGATATCAATGCAACCTCAAATGTATGCAGCCCTTCAATGGCTAATAATCCACATAGTGGTCCTCTAACCCTGCAGTTCCAGAGAACTGAGTACAATCGCACATTGTATATGCACCAGATCATCAATGGGCCAGAATATAACCAAGTAAAAATAGCAGATGGAAGGAAGCCTCAAATGTTTGGTTACACCAATGTTCACGACTACCCCATATATGATAGCCTTGGCCCTGGCAGAAAGCTTGTTGCTCGTGCACAAGGCCTGCATACCGAGACTAGCATGGACTACAATAGCTGCTTGTTCCACTGGAGCAAAGTAGCATTTGACTACGAAAGGTTTGTCACTTATTGTTGATCTTAAGAGCTTTGATATTTGCCCATCTAATTTTTTTTTTCATTCTGTGCACTGTGTTATCCCACTTATTTTCTATCAATATTATATCAAAAGCTAGGCACTAGAAATTATATTAACTAGCAAAATAGCTCGTGCGTTGCGATGGGTGGAGGTGTTAGCAACACTGTAGGATGTGATTCGATAAATTGAGTTGCAGTAGGATATACGTATGGACCCACACATTAGGCTTATGCGATTGGACCACAGAAATGTGACACGGCTGCAGTTCGGTAAGGCAACGCAGATAAATTTTAAGATGTGTGTGTCGGACTCTTAATTGACGGACGAAAAGGCAGACCGTCGAATCAATCATTGCTTTATTATTAGATAAAGATTAAGAAGAGTTTCGCAACAAGTAACCATGTTAATTTGGGACATATGCCTACACACCTAGGCAACAAAATTGATTTTTTTTTCATCTATTTAATTTCAAGCTTGCTGGATAATTTTATGTTCCTAATCTAGGTTCCAAGGGTCGAGCTTTAACGCAATAGGAGATCAAGAAGGTGAATGGGCTATTATCGGTGGGACTGGAGTGTTTACTTTTGCGCAGGGTACTGTTACCGTGAGTAGGGTCGACCAAGAAATGGGCTCCGCAAACATCAAGGAGATTCGTATCCGTGCATTATGCTGCACACCAAATACTGCAATTGATATTAAGGTGACGTTAGCATGTTTCCTTGTTTAATTGTACGTCTGGTAAATAGAGTGAAACGTAGGTTGCAATTGTGCCTATGCATGCGTGCTATAACTATTAATGACTATGCTGTCAGGCTCTCAATGTGTAAATTAAAGTGAAGAATAATCTCTCACTCAATTTCCAATGAATTCGAAAACAAATCCGTCAATAGAAGTTTATTTCATTGTCAGTTATCTAATTTGTGCAGTTGTACATGCTAAAATTTTAAATAACCTCTGTGTGTGTGTGTGTTGAAGTTTATTTCATTGTCAGTTATCTAATTTGTGCAGTTGTACATGCTAAAATTTTAAATAACCTCTCTTTCTCTGTGTGTGTGTGTGCGCGCGTGTGTGTCAATCAACAAAGATGAGCATAGTTTCCCCTTTTTACAATTTGAAAACTTTTATTAATGTTCTAATACTGATGTGCATATATACATGCTTCACAGAACATCAGAACATAGTGCAGTCATCGTAGTAAATAAAGAGAATCTGCGTTCACTAGTCTATTTTATCTTCATTAACCTGCCAACATATTTAGAATGCTCCTCAATTCATCTCGACAAGTCATATTTGTTTATTTTAAGACAAAAAATGTCCACTAATTGATCTATTAATATGTTAATTGTGTTATACAAAATTGCTATCGTAAGTATTTTAAGCATGAATCAAATGATAATAATTTTGTGTATAAAAAATAATAAAAAGTTAGAGGTATTGACTCGAAGACAAACCTAGAGCTATTGGTCAAAGGCTTGTCCGAAAGACACCAAATCCGCCTTCTAATTTTTAATGGGAGGGTGTACTAACTTAAAAAAAATGGAAGGTCCATAAAGATATCCAACTCAAGATTACATTGAAATAAAATGTAAAAGTTGGTATATTCATGTAGTATGTCAATTTAGTCTCATGTCTCCTTTGCTAGCTCATTTTATATTTGATGATATTTAGTTCAATTTATATAAAGGGAGGGAGTATTTTTTTAAATCCACATTGTGTACTATATTTTTATAGTTGTCTTGTTCTCACATTAGGGAGGAAATGAGTATAGAGCTCTAGAGTACCCAATAGCTTTGTAATCGTCTGTTCTACATTCAAATATTTATTTTTACTCCAAGAAGACCAACTCCTTCACTGGTTTGCAGCCTTTCAAGGACTGGATGATAAACATTGATTTCAACAGAAGCTCAAACATATGCGGCCCTTCCATGGCTAATCCACAAAGTGGTCCTGTAACCCTGCAGTTCCAGAGAACTGAGTACAATCGCACATTGTATATGTACCAGATCGTCAGTGGGCCAGACTATAACCAAGTAAATATAGCAGATCCAAAGCAACCTCAAATGTTTGGTTACACCAATGTTCACGACTACCGCATATATGATAGTCTTGGCCCGGGCAAAAAGCTTGTTGCACGTGCACAAGGACTGCATGCCAAGACTAGTATGGAATATGATGGCTGGTTCCACTGGAGCAACGTAGTGTTTACCGACGAAAGGTTTGGCAGTCAATAAAATTAATTTCTACTTTATATGCAAGCCATCGAAATTATCGAGATTGATTTCTTTATGCATTCATGCAATCTTATACTGGATTATTGTTGTGTATATTCGTGATCTAGGTTCCAGGGATCAAGTTTCATGGCCGTGGGAAATCCAGAAGGCGAATGGGCTATTGTCGGTGGGACAGGAGAGTTTGCTTTGGCTCAGGGTACCATCACCACCCGTAGAAGACAAGACACTGAGTTCTCGAACATTAAGGAGATTTGTATCCATGCATTATTGTGCTGCAACCCAAATATCACTCCAACTGATCAGAATTTGTGATGGTATCATGTTTTCCCTTCTTCTACTTCTTATAAAGAATTTCACTCCAACGGATCAGAGTTTTGACCTCCATAAATAATTTCACTGAAAGCTGACACTCGATGTCTTCCAGGATCTCAAAGGGCTTTCCATGGTACGTTTGGAACCTGGACATTATTCATAACCGCCACCATGTCGTACAAAAGTTACCGGACAGGAAAAGATGCTCTTGAGTCTTGAGTTTCCTCCACACTATATCAGAACAACAGAACACAGCTGTAAGATTGTAGGGGCATTGTTCTTCTTAACAGGCCTCATGTGCTACGCCTATCTTGGAAGGCAATCAAAAGAACACAATGTGCTTTATTTGACATGATGACTTCCATAACCATTTGAAAGAAATATGCACTCCTGTGTGGCCCGTCAAGCGTTTGTAAGCTTGTTGCGATGAGAACAAAGCTAAATCCCAAATCTAAACCCAAGTGTCTTTTGTCATTTGAATGTTGCAGATAATACAGGCTATCCAAGCTGAAACATTTTTTATTCCATGCATGTCTATGGTCCGACACGATTGTACAATACTGCCAGGTCTAAATATTTAATTTGGAGGAATACCTCTGTTGGACTATGATTTGAGAGCCTGCTTCGGTAGAGCTGCCTGCTCAGCCAACCAGCAGCAACCTCAACCTCTCGAATTATTAGTTGGAAGCAAATTGCAACAATCGAAGAAGAGAAAAATTTTGCCGCTAGCTGCTGCATCCACATCTCAGCGCACCCGCTGCCAGCAATACCGGCACGGCCCAGGCCTATCATGCTTTGGGCCCATGCTTTGGGCCAGCACGGAATAAATTTGTGGCGGGGCTGTGCCGGCCAAATTAACATAAGTAAAAACCTAGCGGAAAAAGTCCGCCGCGCAACAAATAGTACTCCCTATCTCCTCCTCCATAACAATGTAGTCCATGTAGAAGCAATAACAAAAGGTATTCATAGTACTATGGGCTGCCCTTAAGAAGTAAAAAAAATAATTTTCGATGTCTCTTTCTCTCCCTTTCCTATCTCCTCCAATATTGTTGCAAGCAGCAACAAATAGAATTCCAAGGACTAACCTAAGCAGTCTATAAAGGAGTACATTGACACATTGTTGAGTTGATCAAAACTATAGCCCACCTATTATGGGACCCACCCTTGTGGATTGAGTATGCTCTAGTAATCAAGCTACTCCTATGATCCTGCGGTTCTACAAAACACACTTTTTTATTGTGATCTCGTAATAAATGATATTGTAAAAAAGATACCTCCTAGATCGATTTTGTGAGTCTAGCCTGTTTGGCGGCATCAGTCGGGGAGCCGCCGCCGCAACATTTGACACGTGGAATGATCTTGGAGCGGTCTGTTAGTTCGTTTTACGCATTTTTTTTTTCTAATGATACATTGCTTAATACATTTTTAAAGAGTGATGTTGAAGCTTTTTCGTGGAAAATGAGTGTCAAGCCCCTACGACGACATCACATCTGCTTTGTCAGACGTTTTGCAAAATATTTAGAGAAGAGGGTCAAATAAAAAAAATGCACCACATCTAGTGGGGCCAAGGCCATGTTTGGTTCCCATGGGATTTTTAGAATCTCATTCTCAAGATATTCAAACAAACACTATAGATATTGCTATAATTGGATTCTCTGCATAAGAGCATCTACACAATGCTCCAAAAGTAGTCTATAAGCATTTTATTATCTTTTCCAACTTAGCTGAATCATTGTGTGGGTGGTCCATATGGTATTCCATAGTAAAAGCTGCACATATCTGCACATACAACAATAGAATAGTATTTTCTATCCATTCCTCCTCTTCCATGGCAAGACAAAGTCATGTTATATTTATTTATCCCATTTTATTTGATTTTAGGACCCACACTATCCAGGTTGAACACTGTGTAACAATAGAAATAACTATAGATTACTATTGTGGGACTCATCGTATTGAGATCAATGTAATCTAATAATCTAATGCTTCCATGCTACTCTGTTACACCCGGTTTTAGAAACAAAACCAAGTGCCAACCATGTATGTGCCAAGATCAGTTTAACCACATACACAGCATAAACAGACGTAATAACACAACCAATACTTTAACTTAAGAGTAATAACCAATATTACAGACCATAATGTCTTTATCGAAATCGAGTAACTTAACGAAAACGAAATAACTAAACGACAGCGGAAGACGACCATGATCCACAGGCAACTGACGGATGGCACACCAGTCTAGAACTCGTCGTGGTCTTGAAACTCATGATTAGGATTCAGCACCATTCCCTTCAGGATCTGAGCAGCGGTTGCAATGGATGCAATGTGGTATAAAATAAATAAGAATGAGTACATGATGCACTCAGCAAATATTCCGTTTAGGATAATAGTGGACTGGCTTTATAGTGGACTGGCATAGCAATTGCTTTTAGTTGGTCAAATTTTATTACTAGCAATGATTAGCATAACCCATCCCTTTATCATAAAGACAGTAAAACATATTAAATAAATAAGCATGAACCATAACCGTTGTTATCACCACCATCATGACCATGATCACCATGAGCCTTTTACCTTGAACAAAAAACTCTAATCTGTGAGGGTCCAGGCTGCTCTTAACCGTGAGCACGGCTGATATATCAGTTTTAAACACTCTCGAGAGGTTGTACAACTTTACCCACAAGTCGTGATTCCCATTTGCCTCGGGCTATACGGGCCCTCAAACACTGACCTTTGGTGAGTCGGCAGGGTTTCACTATGAGACCTTTACAAAGAATTCCTAGAGTTTTGGCCCACTCATTACAGGTTACTCCAGTCAACTAAAGATATGGGAGTTCTGTTCCAACAGGTGACAAATAAATCAAACTGCACCATATTGGCAAAGGGCAAAGTCCCATATCCCCCAGACCCCTCATACGCCATGTTTCAGGAAAGTAAGCCAAAACTCTAGTTCATCTAATTAATCAGTCAAGCCCAGTGCCCATGTAAATCTTGTGATTGTACTGTTTTCCTAGGTGGTCGCTCGGCGAACTGATCCTTAGCGTGAAGCACTTGAGCAAAACCAACAAAACATGCCCAAGTCTCCATGTTGCTAAAACCAAACTTTTATTATCATGTTCATCATCATTTAATCAATATTAGCAACATAAATAAAGTGAGTTGGGCGGAAACAATTAATTTATAACATCACAGCCTTCCCAGGTTAATAGACATGTAAAGGAATATCAGTCTAGTCATCCTTAATAGGAGCATGCAAATTTAGGCTCTAGATCATGTGATTAAAGTAAATAGGACATAGGTCAAAAAATACTTGCCCTCAGCAAAAACTTGCTCAAGAATTTTCCAAGATTGATTTTCGGCAAACACAACCGGTTCGTCTCCTACACGTTGCACACATATGAGCAATAAGCACAAAATAACTAAAACAGTACACCAAACATCACGAACAGAGATTAAAAAGGATTTAAAACTAATCTACGCATTATCACGATTCCGTAGGTTCGAAAATCACTCAAATCGGAGTTAAAATGCAAAAGTTATGGATAAAACAAGATAGAAGGCTTAAAATAAAAGAGATTTGAATCTACAAGGTCCTAACCGAGAAAATCAAGGACTTAGAAGTAATAGATCTGGATTGCGGATTAATTTTCAAAAAGCGCAGGGGTTCTTTTGCAAAACAGCGACGCAGACCGGTATTTGACTCGGGTCGCGCGGGCTCTGGCCGTTGGATCTGGATTTGGACGGCCTGGATTAGATCTGGGAGATGGGGAAAAAGGCCCCGGCGGCGGGTTGACCGGCGGCGTTACAGAGCATCGCCAGAGACTGGCGTTTCCGCGGTTCCGGGGCCTAGGGCTGGCGGGGAAGGGTGCAGGGGCTAGAGGGAAGTGCGGCAAAGCCAGAAGGGTGGTTGCGACGGTGGCGCATCGCCTGACGGCGGCTGGCTACGGAGCGAGGCGAAGGAGTAACTCTGACGAGCAATCGTCGTCGGTGTAGAGTGCGATTATGGACGAGAATAGATCGGGTAGCTTCCATACCTCAAAGCGAAGCTTCGGGTGTAGGTGTGGACGATGGAAAAGCGGTGACGGCGAACGGCGACGTGCAGCGTCTCCCTGCGTGAACCGGCGGCAGCGCGGTGAGCTCAAAACGGCGAACCAAAGCACTAGAACGGTCGGGATTAGGCGTTTAGGTTCATTACCTCTCGATGATGGTCGTGGGCTAGACGTCGTCAACGATGAGGGCTTGTAGAGGCGAGTCCTGACGGTGAACTCGCCGTGAACTCGCGGCGCGGCGACGAATTCGGGATCACCAGAGGCGGCGGCTAGGGTTAGGGCTTGGCGGGTTTGGCAGCTACGGACGTCAAGATTAGGGTGGTTTATATAGGGGCGGAGTCCGAGGATTGCGGGAGGGGTCAAGGGAAGGCGGCGCGCGGTAGGGCGTCCGGCTCGGGTCGGACTCAATGTCCGTGTCGCCCATGGCATGTGCACAAGCCCGGGAAAAGAAAGGGGAAGGCGTGGGAAGCAAGGACGGATGCGCAGGCGCGTGATCCTCGGGCGAGGCCGGGAGCGCGGGCGCGAGGCGTGGACCGGAGTCGGCGCGGCTCGGCTTGCACATGCCCCGGGCGGAGCGGCGGCAGCGAGAGGAAGGGGAGACGAGTCAGAGAGAGGAGAGGGGCGCGTCTGGGAAGAGAGCGCCGACAGGTGGACCCCACCTGTCGGTGAGAAGGAGGGACGGGCGGCAGCCTGCTGGGCCGGCCAGGTAGGGCCGCGATGTGGCCCAGTTGGGAAAGAGGAGATGGGCCGAAAGTGAGGACAAGGAGGGGAGGGGGGAAAGGAACTTTTCCAGAATTGTTTTAGGATTTGAGAAATTTTGATGGATTTAAATGGATTCAAATTCAAATCAGAGCAATGCAAACCAATCAAGAAAAATGTGCAATTGCATGTATGCTCAAACAAGTTATTCCTATATTTGATTTTACTAGATTAATGTTAGAAATAAATAAAACATTATGGTGTCATGCATAAATAAATCCAACTCTAAGCAAAATTAAATTATTTTATGAAAAGATTTTCATATAGCAAATATTAGTATGTTACAAATCTACCCTCCTTAAAAAAAATCTTATCCCGAGATTTTAGGATTGGCTAGCAAAGAGTTTTAGGGAATCTACTATAAGGTCAACCTTCGGTACTGCTTCTCCGGTACCCTTAAATTCTCCCGACTGGGATATGCTCATCAAAACTTCCAAGTGTTCCTCGGACGGCGTGGTCAAAGTCACCTTCTTCTCAGCATATACTATTATTCCGTTGAAATTTTGCAACCAATTCATTCCTAAAAATGACATCTATTCCACTTGTTTCCAAGACTATAAGGTCGACAGGAAATTCTACCCCCTTAAATTAATTTTGATACTCGGACACATACTGTCTACCTTTATTTCCCTTCCTGATGAACTTACTAACATGGAACATTCCATAGTTGCTACTGGTATTTCACGATGGTTCCCATATTAGGCAGTAATAAATGAATACGAAGCACTGAAATCAAAATGATCGAGGCAGGGTGCGAAATTCACGAAGAACGTACCTAGCACTGCGTTGGGAGCTCCGTGCATAGCCTCGGCTGACACATAATTCACTTGTCCATTTGTATTGCGCGGCTATCCAGACGCCGGAGTGGTGGAGCCTCCTCTTAGGTTTGCTGCGGTGTATTTTTCTGCGGGCACTGCTGGGACCAATGACCGGTTCCACCACACTTGAAACAATTGTTGCTCCCTGACTGTACTGGCGTGCCAGCCTTCACAGGAGTGCTGACAGGGTTTTGATGATGCTGAGCTTGATTGCTGGAGTGCTGTACCTGACCATTGCCTTGTTGCCTGGTGCTATGTGTAGGGTGGTTCTGGCCATAGGTTGACCCAGAGTACTTAGGTCGGGTGTTGCTGCTAGATTGTTGTGCCTATTTCTTAGGCTTCTTCTCCTCCATCTCGCAATGAGTATTTTCCGTCACCATAGCTCAGTCTATCAGATGCTGGCAGTTAGGAAAAGAGTGGTTCATGAGCTGGTACCTGAGCGAATCAACCAAGCCTTTGAGAAAGCGGTACTGCTTCTTGGGATCGGTATTAACCTCCTCTGGACAGTAACGGGACAGCTGTAGAAACTTGTCCCGATACTCACTGACAGTCATGGCGCCCTGAGTGAGTGCTAGAAACTCCTCTTTCTTCAATGACATCATACCAGCTGGAACGTGGTGTGCTCTGAATCTCTCTGTAAACTCTTGCCAGGTGATAGTATTAGGGTTGTTATGAGCCAAGCGGTATGACTCTCACCATTGCTGAGCGGCACCCCGTAGCTGGTGAGGACCGTAGAGAACCCTCCCCTGGTCGGTGCACTGAACGACGTCCAACTCCCACTCTATTGCGCGGAGCCAGTCTTCTGCATCCATGGGGTCAGCAGAGTGAGTAAATACAGGTGGGTGTCCTTTCAGAAAATCCGCACATCTGTCACGCTGTTGCGGCGGCGGTGGCGGGGGTGGTTGTTGTTGCGTCTGGTGCCTGGCCGCCACGGCTTGACCGAGAGCTTGTATCACTTGGGTCTGGTTCATGATCAGCTGCTCCATAGTCATCAGCGGCGGTGGATTCGGGAGCCCGATCCGTCTCCACGACCTCCTCTGCCTCCACGACCACGACCACGACCACGACCACGTCCCGTACTCATCTGATTTGGCCAAATATATCATTAGCATTTATCCCAGGTCATAGATCTCATTCAACGTTAGTAACCAAGATAGATACGATAAAGACCTAATCATAGATATAGATAGAGCAAGGTTTTTCCCAAACTAGCTATCTTTATTAAACTTTTTTTAAGCATTCAACCAAAAGACTAAATTGTGGACATCACCCCACAACTTAAGCACTCATTACAAAGAACCAAATCATCTATATGACACCATTACAAGCAAACGTGCACACTTTTAAACGGTCTAAGTCTATCCAATCTAACTAAACTAGACGATGCTAATGGACCCTATTACAATGGTAACTCTCCTAAGGATGCTGAATGTAGGTGCTTGCTGCTGGGTCATTGTAGCGGACCCTCTTCCTTGGTGGGTAGTAGACGGGGTTGAACACTGATACACTTGGCGTAATTTATGCGCGCAATCTTGAAATTTCCAGCTTTGCCGTGCGCAACTCCTCAACAAGGGCATTGTATGTTGAGCGCGACAAGGTAGTCGATGGTGGCTTCAAGGCGCGGGTTCTTCTCCGCGGCAGGAGTAACGATCCGCGTATCGAGTCCTCCAGGCTGACGACGGAAAAGGTAACGCAGCGTACCGTCGGCTAACAAGCTGTGGCAAGAGTGGCATAGGGTCGCCAGGGCTTCCTGAGCTGCATCACTGATGGCGGCTTCATAGTTGTGGCGAAAGGCAGGGGCGTAGCTGAAGGCGATGTCCCGACACGCTCCGTACTCGTCCAAAACGCTGATCTATACGGCCATGGCCCACTCTTCTTGATAAATACGGTGACGATAGCGAATTCCCACATACGTGACCCACGCGTGGCCAAGCCGGAGCCTCACTAACGCCTCCCGCAACATCTGAGGAAATGGCAGTGGGTAGTTGAACCAACGGTGGACGCTCTCGTTCCAGCGATCTTCATCTTTATTCTGCTGTTGTTGGGCTTATACTCCATCTTGACCGTGAGCTACGGCTTGGTCTTCTAAAACAGTAGGTGGCACTTCCGCCTGCGCATCAGGCCCTTCTGACGGCTCCTCGTCAGACGAATCTGGTACTAGCTCTTCGGGGTCCTCCTCTTCAATGTCATTCAGATCTTTCCATTCTTGTGGCGGTGGGGATAGTGGGGTTGGTATTGGCAGCCTGGTCTTGTCAAGTCTACCGATGCGTCCGCCAACACGTAAGCGGGCACCACGCTTAAAGCTCGACATCTACAGACCCACAACGAAAGCAAACATAAGAAACGGCTCTATTATCAGATAGTTAAGTAGATATAGAAAGTCTTAAATGAAATAGACAAGTACATATATGAAAATAGCATATATCGCAAGTATTTGAATGGAGAAAGCAAGAAAAGGTAAGAAAATCCTTAAAAATGACCAATTCTATTCTAGGCTTGCGTCCTACGGTCAGCATGGCTCTGATACCACTTCTGTCACACCCAGTTTTAGAAACAAAACCAAGTACCAACCATATATGTGCTAGGATCAGTTTAACCACATACACAGCATAAACAGACGTAATAACGCAACCAGTACTTTAACTTAAGAGTAATAACCAATATTACAGACCATAATATCTTTATCGAAATCGAGTAACTTAATGAAAACGAAATAACTAAATGACAGCGGAAGACGACCATGATCCATAAGCAACTGACGGATGGCACACCAGTCTAGAACTCGTCGTGGTCTTAAAACTCCTTATATTAGTAGTTTGGCAATGATAGTATTTGGACACACATTTTCATTGTGCGCAAAGTGGGTCAAGTTCTATCATAGTAGACTAGTAATGAAAGTGAACGTATATCATGAGAAGTCAAAAATCTTGTTTTGAAATACGAGAATGAAGTGATACGGCAACAGTTCAGTTGGGTCAGGATTGGCCGAGGTCAGGGCCTAATCTTGTGGAACTGTTCGGTGTGGATTGAACACCGAAACTATTGTTCAATTAGTTAGGGTGTCCACGTTCATACAATTCTATATCTGAACTCCAAAAAAAATAATTCATTCTGGTCATCACGATTTTAAAATATAATCAACAATCCTCTGCACTTATAGGAATCTATATCTCCCACTCTATGCCAACTGTACCACACTTTTATTTACCCTTTTCCCTCCGCTTCTTCTCTCCTCCTGCACCCGACGCCTCCTCTTCAGCTCTGCCCGCTGCATATGCCCTCCTCGTCGCTGTCACTAAAGGAAGCCGTGCCAGCCCTCCTCGTCGGCTGCTCATCGACTCAAGCTCCCAGCGCTATGCTACCACCTCCTTCAAGTGCGGCGCCTCCTCCGCTCCGAGGCCCTCCTCGTTGGCCAGGGGCGGAGCTAAGTTATGAGCTGCGGGTGCAGCCGCACCCATCAAATCTTAGAAACACCATATAAATTCTAAATTTTCACCTCATATATTTAAACATCTAACGAACACTACGAAGCATCGCACCCCGTTCGTTTGTTTCGCTACGCTGCCACCTCCTTCCAGTGCGGCACCTCCCCCGCTCTGGGCAGATCCAGGCGCTATCGCCTCCGCTCCGGTGTGGACAAAGCCCACCCAAGTTTCCAACAATCCAACCACGGTGAAATCCACTAACCCTAGACCGGGATTGAACCCACCGCGAGTCAAGACGTCCTCTCTTTTGTTAACGCAAATGCAAGGCTGAATCGGCGTCCAGTCTGACGCATACACAAACACGTGGCAGGCGTATGCGTATGAATGCACCAATAAACATCCAGATAACTGCATGTTCCACGGGCCTATCGATCATGCACTGATGAGCACATTTCCACGCTTTGACGACTTCTATGCTGAGTTGTGTCCGGCGTGGCGTCAGGCAGGCGTCTACTACGGCTGGATTGCTCTCAGAATTCAGAAACCGCAGGAGTTCCTGAACTGAACAGGCACATGTTCTTTTGTTTCCCCAATATGGTCCTTTGCATGGATGAATAGCTTAATTTTGGCACAATTTTAGAGCATCCCAATGGAATGCGTAAAAAAAATGTGTATAGTACAAAACGACACTGTAGCGCTACCGTAGACAGATGGAGAAGCAGTTAGAATAGTGAATAGGCATCCACTTTTACTCCATGGTTGGAGATAGCCTTGACTTGTTATATTATATTTGAGTATACTATTTTCATGCCTGCAGCAGTATTGCGAAAGAGGCGATCTGTAAAGAACTGCATCCGTTGTCACCAACTAGTCTAGTGGCACCCGATTTTAGTGCGAGTGCATGCCGTGGTCCTTCTCCAACCGAGTGACTTTGCTCTGCCCGTGAAAACAACAGATAACCACACAACTTTTACTACTAGTACCGCATAATTAACAAAATAAAAATCTTATCTTGATGATCCTAGAACTACTACTAGAACGCCAGTGAGAGTGACAGTGTGTCCCCTTGCAATGCATGACTTCAACACTCACCACCGGCCGCCCCGCCGGAAAATATCATCCGGTTGCCTGCAAATGCATTCCCAGCCACCCACTTCCCACCGGCGCACCCGAGAATTCCCCAGATAATTTCTCCCCTCGTATAAATTTCGGGTATCCCGAAATAATCTCATCTTCCCCCGGCGATCCGATCATCACCACTACCATCACCTTGGAGTTGGAATCGAATCGAATCCCTGCGCTGCAGTGGAGTTGCGGTCGCCATGGAGGACTGGCTCTTCTACACGCTCACCACGCTGCTCTGCTTCCTCTGCTCGCTCCTGCTGCGCGCCCGCGCCGGCAGCCCGGGCCTCAAGCCCCACGCCGCCGCCGCAGCCTCCTCTCCCCCTCCGCCTCTCCCACCTGGCCCGACGCCGCTGCCGGTGCTGGGCCCGCTGCTCTTCCTGGCGCGCCGGGACTTCGACCTGGCGCCCCTGCTCCGGCGCCTCGCGCGCCGCCACGGCCCCGTCTTCACCTTCGCGCCGCTCGGCCCGTCCCGCCCCACCATCTTCGTGGC
This sequence comes from Paspalum notatum, assembly GCA_022530915.1. NCBI lineage: Eukaryota > Viridiplantae > Streptophyta > Magnoliopsida > Poales > Poaceae > Paspalum > Paspalum notatum. The sequence goes on from CM039691.1 coordinate 36,815,354, forward strand.
GGCGCGCGGCGCCGCGCACCGCGCGCTCGTGCAGCGCGGCGCCGCCTTCGCGTCCCGCCCGCCCGCCACCGCCTCCGGCGCCCTGCTCACCAGCGGCGGCCGCAACGTCAGCTCCTCGCCCTACGGCCCCACCTGGCGCGCCCTGCGCCGCAACCTCGCCGCCGGCGTGCTCAACCCGGCGCGCCTCCGCTCCTTCTCCCCCGCGCGCCGGTGGGTGCTCGACGGCCTCGTCGCCCGCGTCCGCGCCGCCGCCACCAGCGGCCGTGAGGGAACCGGAACCTCCTCTTCCCCCGTCGCCGTCATGGAGCCGTTCCAGTACGCCATGTTCAGCCTGCTCGTCTACATGTGCTTCGGCGGGGACCGGCTCGGCGGCGGCGACAAGCGGGTGGTGCGGGACATCGAGGCCACGCAGCGGGAGCTGCTCACCAGCTTCCTCAGCTTCCAAGTCTTCGCCTTTGCGCCCGCGCTCACCAAGATCGTGTTCCGGCGCCGGTGGGAGAAGCTCGTGTCGCTGCGGCGGCGGCAGGAGGAGCTCTTCGCGCCGCTCATACAGGCGCGGAGGGACGCCGGCGCCGGCGGGGACTGCTACGTCGACTCCATGCTTAGGCTCACCGTCCCCGAGGACGGCGGGCGGGCGCTCACGGACGGCGAGATCGTCAGCCTCTGCTCCGAGTTCCTCAGCGCCGGCACTGACACCACCGCCACCGCGCTGCAGTGGGTGCTCGCAAACCTCGTCAAGAACCCCGCGATGCAGGACCGGCTGCGGGCCGAGGTGGCCGGTGTCGTCGGCGCCGGCGCCGACGGCGAGGTGCGGGAGGACGACCTGCAGGCCATGCCGTACCTCAAGGCCGTCGTGCTGGAGGCGCTCCGGCGCCACCCGCCGGGCCACTACGTGCTCCCGCACGCCGCGACCGAGGACACCACGCTCGACGGCTACCGCGTGCCCGCCGGCACGCCCGTCAACTTCGCCGTCCGGGACATCGGGATGGACGCCGAGGTGTGGGACGCGCCCTCCGAGTTCCGGCCCGAGCGGTTCCTCCCCGGCGGCGAAGGCGAGGACGTCGACCTCACCGGCAACAAGGAGATCAAGATGATGCCCTTCGGCGCCGGGCGGAGGGTCTGCCCCGGCATGGCGCTCGCGCTGCTGCACCTCGAGTACTTCGTTGCCAACCTCGTCAGGGAGTTCGAGTGGCGCGAGCCCGACGGCGAGGAGGTCGACCTCACCGAGAAGCTCGAGTTCACCGTCGTCATGAAGAGGCCGCTCAGGGCCCTGGCTGTGCCACTAAGGTCGCCACCGCCTGCCGTCGCTGCTGCTTGATCGACTAATCTCTTCTCTAGTTAGCATCGTCAATTCATCATGGTGGCAATGAATTGGAAGCAGAGTCTGCTTCTCGCAGCTCATGTGGTTATATATAAAAGTACGCGCCATACGATTTATATAACCTGAGATTAGGTTAATCAAATTTCTCTTGTTCTTTTGGGAAATGCTGCACTAATGTGTATGTGTGTACAATAAGCAACCAGTTAGTACATACCTCATGAAGTGATGAACTCCCAATACATTATGCGGCAGCGTGGAGAAGGACGGAGAAGCAGGGCACAGGAGAAGGAGGCATTTGGCGACGACAACATGCTCCAGTCGGCGGCGGCGGCAACGGCATGGGCACAGCACGGCATTGCTGGGCTCGTCGTGCCTCCAGCATGGCACGGCCCGTGTAAGGGCAACCGTGCCGTGCTTGGGCGCCGCCGGCGGTCCGCGTGTCGGCGCGGCCCGCGTGTCGGCACGGCACGACGACCTCACCATGCCGTACCTGGGCCGTACCTGGGCACGGCTCCATCGTGCCCGTGCTGTGCTGGCCCGGCACGCCCAGTTAGACATGTATAGTTGCAGGTGACCATTCAGATACTTCCCCGCTTTCGTACTTAACACGCACCAATGCTTGCTGCTATTTTTAAATACTTTATGTTTGCTATGACAACCCATAATTTATAATGCCCACCTTGAATTATTACCATTGACTTGTTTGCTATACTACTACTACCATCACTATTTGCATTATACGGTGATGGTGTTATATTGGTGTATGGGATGAGTGGTGAGTCTCCACGTGTGTGAAGATGGTGGGGAAATGTGTGCGAGCGGCAGTGGTCAGATGGGTTAGTGTGCGAGCGGCAGTGGTCAGATGGGTTATCGGCGGGAGCGAGCACCTTGTTTGTTTGGTAGAGACTTAAATTCTAGCGTGGACTTTATGGTTGCAGGGACTAACGCTCGCTCCGGCTAAGGCTGTCCGCAATGGAAATCCTTAAAGGGGTTTTTTAAAACACTGTTTTGTACTGTTTGACATAAATGCTGCACTGTAGACAGAGAAGAAGGTAGTTGGAATAGTGATAGGGAATGGGATTTGAGAAGTGCTGTTGGAGACAGCCTAATAAGGTTGAACTCAGCGATTCCCTTAAAATTAAATGATACTGTTACAAAGAAAGATAGTTAAAATAGTGAAGAGAAACATTGAAGATAGACGTGTGCTGGTATAAGGACTATAGACGTCAGGCGACGACAGTGACTTGGCCTTGGCGGGGAGTCCCACTCGTGCCCGATACCCCGTAGGGTCCTGAGATTCGGTTCACAGTTCCGAGTGTGCGGTATTTGTGTAATCCACACATCCAAAGTCTCAGAAAAGCAGGATGCCCCGGTAAACAATAGATTTACCGGCCACTGATGGGGGGCCATGCTGTGGGAGAGGTAGCGAGGAGGAGACGAGCGTGGTGGCGAGGACGACCCCTCTCAGCCAATCCGCGGTCGACAGCGGCCGTCGCCATGGCCGGGCCCGTGCGGGGGCTGGGGCAGGCGCGGCATGAACAGGGTCCACGGCAGGGGGCGCTCATACGGCGGCAGCGTAGGCCGCACGCTGCAGATCGGCCGTCGCACAGTAGCTCCGCCTCCTATGCAGGGGCCCCACTGCAAGGTGGCTTGGGCGGGACTCGGCAGGCCATAGGGGCGCGGCGTGCGCACGGCGCATCGGCGGGGGAGCATGCGTACGCCGGCAATGAAGGCTGCAGGAAGGAGATTAGCCGGCGCAGTGTTTTGGCGTAAACATGGCGAGGAGCCAGGAAGGACTGCGACGAGCCGGGAAGGGCCGCGGATTGCTTGTGTGTTAACGTCGACTGCCGTTCGCTGCTCATTTTTGTTACTAATAGATTCAGACTGTCCGCCTTATGAGTCAGATTGTCGGGGTCGTCCTTGAACAAAACAATAATTTAGCTCCCTTTGTGGCCGTTCCTGTGGTCGTCATTTGTTGAGTGAGTTCTTCCGCCACGGTTCTCCTTAATTTCCTAGGTTTAGTAGCCTTATCCTTGCTACATAGCCCTACAAAATTGCTAGAAGAGGGGTTGTGGTTGAATTTTTTCGAAAGACTCCTATTCAACGCCTTCTAGTCATCTTTTTTGATACTCGGTCTTGTCTGACTAGATTTCTAGCCATGCCGGGCTCTATGCTGTCTTGCACCGTGGGCCACCCTTACATATGTGATGGTCAGTTGACCCTATCGCAGATGCTCCAACGAGTACTAGGATGATTTGTACCTCGAATTGTAGATATTGCATATGTGATGGTCAGTTGACCCTTGCATTTGTCTCCTTTACTTTCCACATTACGAATTCTAGATACTGTGTATGTTTCGTTTAGATATGGCTCTAGGTTGCAAAGTATTTTGTAGCCTAGCAGGCCACACTCTTTTGCTTCGATACTAATTACTAAGAGGGAGATGTGTTTTCATTTCCACAAAAATGAGTAGAAGTCCAATTCACCTAAGTCTTGAACAACTTATCCTTTCAATCATTATTTGCTCCATGTATTTAATATTTCTCCTCCTCATTTGTAACATTTTTCCTTGTATTGTCTGTATTTGATGTGTATTTAACTGAAACCTTAGTTTGAGCGTGTTTGCCAGATATATTAAAATCCTCATAGCTTTTTGCTTATAGACATCACGCATGCATACTTGATTAGTTTTTTCCACACATTAATAATGGCAGAACATGCTAGTTTATAAATTTATAAACGAGGGTAATTTGGGTTAGTTTTTCTGCCGTACTTAGTGGATGCAGGCCTTAGAGTATGCATCCCCGCATGATGTATATAAGCAAAAAGCTAAGTGAATTTTAAACCAATCATGTACCTTAAAGTTATGAATGCATACATTTTGAGGATTGGGCAAGGTAGGACATAGGAAAGCTGTCGCCCACTTGGTTTAAAATTGTAAAAGTAGGAACAACAGAAATTAAAGATGGTTAATGATCTATAGTGGCAATGATAAATACTAATTCTTAGAAAGGCTTGAATACACTACTTTATTACAAATTTTATAGTGGTTGGAAAAAATAGGAACGGTCTATCAGAGGAGATCTAAAGGTTTAGAAATAGATGGTATCATGGTAAGCCTTTAAAAAATAAAAAAAATAGTAGTATTGTCTGACCGGAGGGTAACTTTTCAACCACCGTAAATTCTCTCTTACATGATTGGTGAAATTATGCACTCCAGCTGGGCAGCATTATCCTTAATTATATTATATTACTTGTGTAAAAGATGACATCCTTGATGTTTGGTGCAGCATGGTCTCCAACACGTATCTTTGGTGACACTATTTGTTAACGTAATATATATTAAATATTAATATAAAATACATTACATTTATAACATTTAGAAACTTTTCCCAAGACAAAATTTAAGTATATGACTCCAATGTATATGTAAACTAGATATTTAAAAATTATTAGCTATCAAATTATAAATTTTTGATGGCATATTGCCAAAAAAAAAAATTGTGGCCCAAAACATGTGCATGACAATCAGAAATTTCTTTTACCAAAACTTCTATGAAAAAGGGACTGGTATTAGTGCTTCACGTGGAAATGTGGAATGTTTGGTAGGACTTGCTGAGCCACACATCTGCTCGGTAGTGCTAGCAAGCTGGCTGTTGCAGCAACGGTACGATACCAGCAAACCACGACCAAACATTTCCACTGATACAGCTGCCCGAGTCAGGGCCGTTAGGAATAACGAAAACCAAAACAAAGGAATGAAAAAAAAAAACATATGGATGAGGTAGAGCAAGATGCGGAGAACTACCTGATTCTAAAACTGATGAATGGAAAGTTTAGACTATTTGGATTGCAGTTATTGACAGTCTTGTGCTATAAATTTGCATCTTAATTAGTTCTCTATTATATTAATACATTATTAATTATTTTTACAATAAATTATATATGTTGCAACTAGAGAAATTTATATTTTATCAAAACATTATATATGATATATCCACATTATCAATTTAATTGTAGGTCATCTTTTTATAAATAAAATGTTACCCTATGACGGAGGAAGTTCAACACATTGATGGCTATGATAAGTGTCAAAATTCTAGAGCATAATCTAGGAACTATAAGCGTATCTTAAAACGTAAAAACAGAGTTTTGAATTGAATTTGAGGTGCAATAAGCACTCCAATTTAAATTTAGTACATGGAGAAAATATTTGCAACAACTAATATAATTAAAATTTGAAAGCAAAGTCTAGATCCATGGACATTGGACAGTAAGATGACTTACACAACTCAAGTTAATGCTTTAATTAAACATATATCGAGGCATAGGAGGGGCAAGGCAAAAGGTAAACTTTTGATATGCATATGGAAGCAAATAAAATAATTGGTAATCGGAGTTATCACAACAAGATAAATATTAAATATTATCTGTATGTGCATTATGTTATAACAGAAATAAAGTGAGAACAAAATTAAGAACTTTTGACTAATCATGTTTAATTTCTTAAATACGAACAAGTGTACTTTTCAGGATTGAACTATCGTCAGAGGCCGATTTTAGTCCTTGAAATAAAAATTAGATATGTTTAACCACTCAACTAGTGAAACAGAATAATATTGGCACCCTAACTGATTTCAAAGGTGATTTTCTATTTTCATGAATAATAAAATTATATCTTAGATCAGAAAAAATATGAAATAGGCACCAGTTTTTCAAGAAAGAATCCATGGGTGCTGCACTTGTAGCTATTTAGTTCTTACGTGTTTCATGTTCCTATTTATACTCCCTCCCATCGCAAAGATATGATGCGGTTGATTTTTTTAAAAAAACATCACCATTCATTTTGTTCAATAATACTCCCTCCATTTTTTAATATTTGACGTTTTGTAGTAGTCTTTTGTACTAGCAAACATCAAATAAAGAAAATCGGAGGTAGTAGTAAGTTATTATTTATTTTGTTGTGGTTTGTTTCATAAGAAAAGGTCATTTGAGAAGGACTTGAATTTTTCCATATTTGCATAAATTTTATTGAATAATAAGAATAATCAAAGTTAAAAAAAAAGTCAACCATGTCATATGTTTGTGACCGAAGAGAGTATCTCGTAGTCATACTCATTATTCTTTATCTAACTCATCATTCCACGCTTAACTTTATGTTCATTGCATCATTGTCTTCTTTGAATCATGTTACCTCGCTCAATGTGTCATCAATATTCATGAAAAGCATTGGCCATGCAATGCTAAACAAGATCTATTTTTGCAGTATAAGACGATAATGCTGATAATATAAAGTTGGAGGATATGATTAGACTCATGGTGTGGGTGACGCTCATGATGCGGACATGGCGCGTCCATGGTGGGTGACCCGGTGTGCAAGCAATAAACTCACACCACTACATGCACATATACAATGCTAGTAAAAAAACGATTGATAGCTACATCTAATCTTAGGCCCAGTTTGGTACACAAGAATTTTTTACGTTCATGCGTTTTTCTGTGAAATTAAACTGTTCCTGCAAAATTTCTGTATAATTCCTGTGAAATTTCTGCGTTTCAAACAAGCTGTATTTAATATAGAAAACAAAACGGATATGTACAGAATTTTTCCCATATATTTCTTTTCATTAATTGTATTTTTGATGTAGCTACATATAGCTTTGTATATATCTTTGTCTCTTTATTAACTAAGTACTTATTTTGATTATAATTGTCCATCTATTGTGTCTTTTTTTATAGCGATGATAATAACATGATGCACGCTTCGGTGTCAAGTGGTGTTAATAATGATGTGTGCTTTGAACTTATGGAAGTTACTAGGTGAATGCCCGTGCGTTGCAACGGGAGCCACATATATTCATGGAATAATATGCTATTGAGAAACTATTGTAAAAGCATGCGACAATGTGTTACTATGTTGCGACAATGTGTGTAACTATGTTGCGACGGGAGTCATCATGTTGGGTTGAGATACATTGAGATACATAGAGATACATAAGAACCAATTGTTGCCTCAAGCATCTCCTCGAGAGCGAGGAAATTCACACCCGTGAAGTTGTCCACTACCACAATTTAAAGTGGGCTTCCATGATATGCCTTGAGTGCTTGATGCCTAGCTAAAGTGGCTACCTCAGTCATATGATTAATATCTTTTAACTTTATTTTGGCCTTGCACTATCACAACTTGTACGTATTCTTTATAATGTAGTGGTCTTGCAGCCTATTGCTATCAAGCAGGGAAGCAAGAAAAAAGAACATTTTTGAATATTCTCACATCCTTCTGCCAAGATTCAAATGGCTTCTAATAAAAGGATTCCTTTGTGTGCTAACTGCCAAACACATAGGGTCTGAGATTACCAGCCTTTATGGCACCAACGGTCATGCCACTGAAAAAAATACAATTGAAGTAGAGCTTGTTAAACTGGCAAATGAATATATGCATCAAGTTTCTTGTTTTATATAATTAGGAATAGGACAGCTAAATTAAATAAAAATGAAAACATCTCAAGCTCAATAGCAAAACTTTTGTTTTGGGAGCTCTATAGCAAAGTTTAGGAGCTATGATACAATTGTACTAAATCATTTAGTATCAATCTCAACATGAAATCTGTATCATAAGGCCATTTTTTTTCACTTGAGAAAACTAGAAAGGTCATACTGGAACAAAATACAAGAAATAACCAAAATTACTTGCTCACCGGCGGAGCTGCTGATCACATTTGCAGATGGCGTCCAGGTACCTGAACTCCACCAAGTTCCACTACCGCAGTTCCTCTGTCCATTGAATCTAGCAGCCGCTCGTGCTCCTCCCAATTTTCAGAATGCCTTTTGGGATTAACACAAGAAATGAAGAAATTACGTTTTTTCGTCTGAAACATGATTATAGGACCAATACATTGCAACTGATGAACTAAGTACATCAGGGGCAAAAACTAGCCTGTTCAATCTAGCCTGTTCCTGTAGGTTGGAGAACAAGAATTTGAACACTTGCTAGAGAATTAGATTTAGCCATGTGGTTGGCAAGCAACAGCAAGCAGTACATGTGGTCGAACCTACAGGCTAAATTCACCATTATTATATTTATACTTTATGCATTTCACTGGTGCCAATTTTCTTTCCTGGTACTTTGTGCATCTCATGAATGGGGCCAAATACTAATACTGAACTCTGAATGTTTTGAATAATACACCGAATATTTATACTTCATGCATCTCACGGATACCAATTCCTTTCATGACATGCATCTCATGAATGCTGCCAAGTACTAATACTGAAATTTGAATGATCTGAATAATATGCAAGTTTCAATTGCATAAAAAAGCAGCTTGTTTGCCAGATGTACAATAATAGATGGCTGAATACTAAATGTCTGTTGCCCATTCTTTACACAATGTGGAAAGGCTAGCAGTTGTTTCACCAGTGTACCTAGATTTTCGCTGCTGGGCGCGTGGCTGAGTTAGGGAGCGGACGCAGAGTCGCCGGAGGAAGGCAGCCGCCGCACGCCCGCCACCCCATCGCCCCAGCCACCTTCTGCCCGCGGCCAGCCTGCCGCCACGTCGGGGCGCAGCCGTGGCGCCCTGCTGGCGCGCCCGCACCTTCCTGCCTCCCCGGCCGCCGTCCTCCTGCAGTGTGGAGGACGCGAAGGCGGTGGCCGCTGGTGGCATCGGTGGACAGTGAGACGAGGATGGGAGGGGAGGGCGCTTCCGGCTGAGGGGTCAGCGCGAGAGGACGGTGGTGAGCAGGGCCGGAAGAGGAGAGCGGGGATCTCACGGGATCAAGGGAGGGTGAGGGCTTAACAGGCAGGTGGATCGACGGGCGCCGACGGTGGCGGACCGCGGGGCAGGGGCACGCGGTGGGGGTGGGGCGCGAGTGGTATGCGTGGGTGGAGGGGGAGGGGGAGGGGGAGGCAAACCCATGAGGGTGTCGTGTGGGCGGCCGGCGGCGGCGCGTGGGCGGCTCCGAGCGCGGGTTGGCGCAGTGCGGCGGAGGAAAGGCAGGAGGGGGCGGGAAGGCACGCGAGGCAGGGGTTGGGGTGGCGGCGCGCACGGGGACGGGGAAAGAGGCACGGGGCGCGCTAGGTCGGGACGGGGGCGGGCCGATGGGGTCGCAGGCCGGGGCCACATGCTGGGGCTGCGCGTTGCACATGACAGGCGGAGCGGGGGTGAGGGGACGGACCACGGAGATGTTTGACGTCCACACTACATAATAAGTAGTAGAGACCAGATGAGGCTCATCCATCGGATGTGAATTTAGTTTGATATATTGCTAATGTTAGATATAGTAAGTTTGATGACCGTACAAGGTGTTGCAAGAGTTATTGTTTTGGTGTGGTTGAACTATGTCTAGTATTATATTTAAGCTGTGATGATGGATTCATAAAACTGGGTTGGCAATGTGTGTGTCTCCATCTGTATGTGTGAATGTTCTTAGATATACCTGTGAATACTGGAGTGATAGTTTGCACAAAAATGAGTAGAAGTCCAATTCACATCTGTCTTGGAAATCTCATCCTTTCCATCATTATTTGCTCCATGTATTTAATATTTTCCCTACTCACTCGTAATATTCTTTCTTGTAGTACTTGTAGTTGATGTGTATTTAATTGAAACTTTATTAGTAACTTTTCAGGTTGTGTCAATTGGATCCATCAACTTTCGAAATGCATTTTTTAGTTTATTAACTTTTTAAATAGTTTACCACATGTCTGTACCATTTCGTTTTATTTTCTTTTTTTTTTTTCATTTAGCCTACATCACATGTGCCTTTGTTCATTCTCCCTTGCGGCCGACTTGCTGGCGAGCCGAGGGACTGACGCCGGTACCTTCCCCGTGCTTTGGCGCGGATCGCGGGCCTCCTCCTCGCGTTCCTCGAGGAGAATGAGGACGTTGCAGTGAAGACGGCGGGCGGACGCGCTGCCGTCATCGGCGGTGCTGGGGCTCACGGAGCTGCACGTTGCCATGCAGAAGCTACGGTTCCTCCTCACGGACTGCGCAAGGCTGTGTGTTCTTGTCAATGCCAGATTGGCCGCATGTGAGCTCCGAGTGGTGCTCGCGCGGCCAATCCGGCGTTCACAAGCACCCAACGTTGATATAGCTGGTCGCGCTGTGCTTTGATTAGTTTTTTTCTCACACATTAATATATATAATGGCAGCAGAACACATGCTAGTTTATAAGTTTATTATAAATGAGGGCACTTTGGGTTAGTTTTTCTGCCCTACTTAGTGGATGCAGGCCTTAGAGTATGCATGCACGCATGATGTGTATAAGCAAAAAGCTATGGTAATTTTACACTAAACATGTACCTTTTAAATTATAAATGCATACCTTTTAAGGATAAGCTAAGGTAGAACGGAGGGGGTACGAGGAAAGCAGTCGGCCACTTGGTTGGAAAGTGCATGTAGTAGTTCGAATAACAGGAATTAAAAATGGTTAATGATCAATAGTTGCAGTGACAAGTATTAGTTGTACTAGGCTTGAGTGCACCGCTTTTACATGATTGGTGAAATTATATATATTTGTGTCAGGCCTCTAGCTAGGCAGTTATTTTAAGGTAGATGTAAAGGTACTATTCGTACCACCTGGTGCTATTGCTCACAGATTATTTATGGCCGTTGTGATCTGAAAAGGTTTTTAATAAAATAAATTGAAATAGTACCAGTCCTACCCACCCATTTGGTACCTCCAGGTCCCGTTCTCTTGGTACCGTCTATTTTTAAACCGCTATATTTCACATGATGGACAGCTCTTAATTTTTATTTTCAACGATTGTAAAATTTGCATTATATATATTCTTTGTGTTATTATATATTTTTCAATGCATGACACATGATGTGTATAAGCAAAAAGCTATGACGTGGTGTATTATTTAATGATAATAAAACTTTTACTAGAAATAATCTAATACTGTAGTGCACATAAAGTGATAATCGATATAAATAATACTCCTCTAGTAGGAGAGTTGATGGTGATGAAAACAATACTCCTTCCTTCCTTCCAGAAATGAGGTCCATTTAGGAGCCCGAGGCCAAAAAACAGACCTGGGACAGGACCAATCCGCCTCTCAATTATTCCCCACCCAACCCCACTCCTGCCTCTGCACCGTACCGACCCTGCGCCGCCAACCCGCGGCCGCCTCTGCATCGCCCCTACGCTGCCGCCAACGACCCCAGCTAGCTGTGTCCTGTGTTGTGCACGTGCTGCGCACTAGCCGGCCGCTTGGATAGAGCCCTACTTCTACAAGTAAGAGTATTTGGAACTGGCAGTCCTGCAGGGCTTAACTGCTTGATGTCTGATGATGCCTAAGGGAGTGAGCAGAGTTTAGCAAATTGGCAGCCGCGGATCGGAGGAGCCGGCCGGTTCATATCGTTAATTAGCTCAATCCCATTCTGATCATCAGATTATATATTAGGTAGCTAGTTCCCTTCAATGAATGAAAAGCCAAATTTCTGTTGCTACGCACGCGTGTCAGTGCTTGCATGCATCTGTTTCGTTCGTTCATCACGATCACGATGTGCAGGAGTCAGTCAGGAGCCATAGTATATTATAGTGTCTGCAATGCAATCTGCATGCATGCTGATATGAACGCCTGCCTCTATATATACTCCAATCTACAGTTTGATTTGCCTGCAGCTAGCTGGATCGGAGCGGGAGTACTCTCGCTGGACGTCGACGACAGCAGCAGCAGCAGAGCACAGTAGGGCTGGCACGGCAGCATGTTGTTGCCGCTCCTCTTCGTCCACTTTCTGACCCTGCTGATCAAGTTCTGGAGCGACTGGGGCTTCCAAATCACAGTCCTTTCGAGCTTAGCAGCATATCTAGTCCAGGGCCTGCTGTCCGGGACACGGCGGCGCTCGGTGTCCGGGTGGTGGCGGTCGGTCCTCAACCTGGCGGGGGCGTTGGTCCTCTTGGCGGCGTACAAGGGCGCCGACACCGTGGCGACGAGCGCCCTGGGGCAGCTGTCCCTCTGCAGCTCCGACGCGACGCAGGATGAGCAGGCGGTGGTCGCGTTCTGGGGGCCCTTCCTGCTGCTCCACCTGGGCGGGCCCGACAACATGGCCGCCTACTCCATCGAGGACAGCAAGCTCTCCCTGCGCAAAGTGGTGGATCTGGTCGTGCAGTTCTGGGGCGTCCTCTACCTCATCGCCAAGACGTTCCCATGCCGCGGGGTCCTGTTCGCAGCGTCCACCCTCATGTTCCTTGTGGGCGCTGCCAGGTACGTGGAGTCCACGTGCGCGCTGTGGAAATCCGATCTGGACAACATCAAGAAGGAGTGGAAGAGGATGAAGCGGCAGGAGGAGGAGGAGCTGGCAGCATCGGCAGCCACCAGGATGATCAGGCAGAGCCAGCAGGATTATCTTGGCAATTTCCAAGCAGAGCTCCTTGCTCATGACGTGCTGCCACATCTCGGCCTCCGAGCGTTCGCCGATTCCTCCGTTGTGGAGTCGGAGACGCAACAGGTGGACTGGACGGCCATCTTCTCGATGGGACCGAGGAGCATCTGCAAGCTGCTGGAGACGGAGCTCTCCCACATGTACGATGTCCTCTACACCAAGGCCATGGTGGCGCACACCTGCACGGGCTACCTCCTTCGTCTCGTCTCGCCCTTGGCCACCGCCGCCGCCGCGTCGCTCTTCTGCCGCTGGCTCCGCCTCCGCGACGGCTGCCTCGACGTCGGGGGATCCTACATCATCATCACCTACCTCCTGCTGGGCGCCGCCTTCTTCCTCGACGTGGTGTGGCTGCTCAGAGCCCTCGGCTCCACCTGGACGTACCACTTCCTCAAGTCGGGACCGGCGGCGTCGTGGCCCTGGCTTCACCACCATGTGCTGTGCTCCGGGAGGTGGCACCGCCTCCACCGACTCGTCGTCTACCTTGACCCACTGCGCGTCTTCTTCGGCATCGATCCCATCAGCTACAGGAGGTGGTCAGGCGTCGTCGGACGGTACAACCTGCTGCGCGAGTGCGCCGCCGCTCGTCGTCGTTCTTCTTCTTCTTCTTCGTCGTCGTCGCCATTCTGCCGGCGACTGGAGGAGGCAAGGTACCTGTGTCAGCTCCCTCCAGACGCCAAGGAATTGCTGTTTCAGCGGGTGCAGCAAATACTGCCGACGCCCAACAACCCACCTCCTGATCGTCCTGGTGTGCCCACCTACTACATGGAGGCCATCACAAACAAATGGGGTCACCAGGCCCTGGACAAGGACAGGGCGCTGCTGTTTCCAGGGATTCCGGATGACGAGTTGCCCAAGTTCGGCAAGGAGTTCGAGCAGGACATCCTCGTGTGGCATATCGCCACCTGCATATTCCTCTCGCGCAAGCCAGTAATGGAGCTAGCGGCTGCAAGTGCAAAGTTCTCCTGCTCCTCCTCGTCGTCAAGAAGAAGAGAACAAATTATTAGGTCCTTGCGCCATGTGGCCGCGATCAAGGCCATGTCAGAGTACCTCATGTTCCTGGTGGCTCGACGTCGGGAGATGCTGCCGGGCCTCGTCCTCGACAGACTGTTGGAGGTGACCCATGGAGCCCTGGTAGAGATATGGAATGATGAGGGCCAAGCTTCTTCAGTAGGCTGCCGCCGAAACGAGGAGAAGCTTGCCAACATCCTTGCAGAAAAAGCGGCGAGGAACCAACACCGGGACAGAGAAGACAAAGGCAAACAACTTGTCATGGATGCAGCTTTTATCGCCGGTGCACTCAGAAATAGCAGCTTGAAGCGACGGCAGCTGCCGCCAATGCTGGAGTTCATCTTCAAGGTGTGGGTGGATAAGCTGGTCTATGCGGGCGTCCGGTGCAGCACGGAAAACCATGCCCGGCAGCTCAGCCGTGGAGGCGAGCTCACCACCATCCTGTGGCTCCTTGTCCAACATGCTGGCCCATTTCGCATTGGAGAAAAGAAACCACCTGGCAAACCGGATGATGATTGCAAACCACCCCCATGCCCATACACGTGCCCACTTCCATGCCCACAAGCCCAACCCCCCTGCTTGCTGCACCCCAAAACGGCCATGCATGAATCAAAGGAAGACGAGGAACCTAAGGAAGCCGAACATGACGATGAAGATGAAGAAGAACATATGGATGCTGAAGAAGATTATATGCCAATAAAATATATTACATTGTATTGATGTGCAAAAATTAAACCGCAATAGAGACTATGGCAATGGATTTGCTTTTTATTTGTTGAACGATCTTTTTTTTTTGACACGAGAAATCTCATTTCTATTATTATCAAGGTAACAGAAATACAGTGAGGGATTGTTCACGAGGCCTAGAAAGAAGACACAGACATCAGAACCAAACGCACACCAAAGCTATGCACAACATTTATCTGATTCAGATTTGCCGTAGATAGAATTGGGTGGAGGACTGACCCAGAAAGGCAAGGAAGATCTTATCCCAACGATACATGGTCCACAGCGATATGACCAACTAATAAACCTTACTAACAGCCAGAGCTATCGTCACTTTTTTCAGCCACAAACCACAACAATTCAGATTACATTCCAAAAGATCTCTATACCCGCCCATCATGCGATTGAAACATTCAGGCCAACCAATCTGCGCTCCATCTGCATAACTAGGATCAATCTTCATCTTCGCCTCTGTAAGTCAACCTTCGTGTCGTCTCTGGTCCTTCCGGCTTTGGCGCCTCATCAACAGCCTGCAGTAGCATCCGCTCCCCTTCCTTGACCATGGTCTGTAACTCTTCTTTGCTCGTCTCTGGTCCTTCCGGCTTTGGCGCCTCATCAACAGCCTGCAGTAGCATCCGCGCCCCTTCCTTGACCATGGTCTGCAACTCTTCTTTGCTCAACCCTGCCCAAAACACCATCAGCGCACACGCATGGTAAATGATCTCCATTGGAGATTTAATGATCTTTTTCTCAAAAACCACAACATTCCTTGCTTTTCAGATCGCCCAGCAAATTGCAGCTACCCCAATACAATGTATTCCAATACATTGAGGGAGGTATAACTTTAACCAGGCCCAGCATTGATCAATATTTCTAGGAGTGATATTCACACATATACGGGAGGCTACCATCCCCCAGACCACTTTGGCGATGGGACACCCAAAGAAAAGATGATCAATTGTTTCATTATCATTGCAAAAAGAACAAACAGGACTGCCTTTCCATTTCTTTTTGATCATGTTATCTCTTGTCAAAGTAACTCTCTTCTCAATGAAAATCAAGAAAATCTTAATTTTTGGAGGGATTTTCCCTTTCCAAATGTGTTTAAAAGATCTGTTATACATCTTTTGCTTGTCATAGTTTTGTACATAGTTTTAACAGTGAATCACTTTTTCTCCCCCCATTTCCATCTGACTATATCATTATCTGTTTTAAAGTCAAAGGAACACACCTAGTTACAAATATACACCCATTGTGTTTCCAGCTTAGGATATAGCCACCTCCTGAACTCCAAGTTCATAAGTTTTTATAAGCCTCCTCTACATATTTCTCTTTTTCCTTGGATAATGTGTAGAGGAGAGGGGAAAATCTCCTTTAAAGGTTTGCCCTTCATCCAGCAATCAGCCCAGAATTTGGTTTTATCCCCTTTCCTCAGCTCCACTTCTCTCCCTAGTATGTAATTTTTTCTTACTATGATGAGATCAGTCCAAATAGATGAGTCCCCCAACTTATGGGTGATCATAGTAATATCACTTGGCAGTTTACATTTTTTCTTCACAATTTCCTGCCAAAGACCGTCTTCATATTCCAACTTCCACAACCATTTACAAAGGAGACTATTCAAATTTCTTAGATTTTTAATCCCAAGCCCTCCATGAGTTTTATCTGTGCACACATCTTCCCATTTCATAAGGTGATATTTTTTCTTAACACTTCCTCCTTGCCAAAGAAATTTTCTTCTATACATGTCAATTTTTTCCAAGATAGTCTTATGTATGAGATACATAGACATATGATAATTGGTACACTTGTAAGACATGAGTTAATCAATGTAATTCTCCCAGCTATAGAAAGGGTCCCCCCCCTTTCCAGACCTCAAGTCTTTTAGCTATTTTTTTCTTCTAGAGGTATCCAGTCCACACTATGAAGTCTGCTTGGACTAACTGGAACTCCAAGATATCTAATAGGGAAGACCCCAACTTGACAATTGAATAGGTCAGTGTATTCCTGTTCTAGATCTGGGCCACCATTTACCAAAATCACCTCACTCTTGCTGAAGTTAATCTTCAGCCCAAACATCATCTCATAAACATATAGCACGATCTTTAAGTTTCTAACTTTTTCTTTGTCATTTTTCAAACACAAAATGGTATCATTAGCATATTGCAAGATGCAAACCCCTCCAGGTATCAAATGCTCTGTCAGCCCACAGATAAGGTTACTTTTTTGAGAATTAATTATCATTTGGGCCAAACAGTCAGCCACAAAATTGAAAAGAATGGGTGACAGGAGATCTCCCTGCCTCACCCCTTTGTAACTTTGAATATAGTGACCAGCATATCATTTGATTTCACACTAACGGTCCCTCCTACCACAACTTGTTTCATCCATGAACACCATTGAGGCCCAAATCCTCTCATTCTAAGACATTCAAACATAAAGTCCCAGCTGACTTTGTCATAGAACATATCGACACATGGCAATGGAAATTTTATCCAAAATGTGAACTCTAGTCAATGCCCTCCGACCAGGGTGCATAGTTGAGGGGCATAATCCCTTGTTCGTAAGGTATATATGCCCATGTTGATATAAATTTGATCATATCGACATGTTTTTTGTTCGTAGGGTATATATGTCGATTTGTCATCAACTTCGATGCTCCTATGAGATTGAGGCGTGGATAACACTTGTATGATTTCTGGTGTCGTCTTAATACCTCGATCATTTTTGTATAGCTAGGAAGAATAAAGAAATAGTTCGGTCATTCAAGGACTGGCCTATGACACCAGCTGGCTCTAACATTTATTTATAATGGTACTCCGTATATGACACTGTTGATTTTTAGATCTACATTCGACCGTTTGCCTTGTCTAGAAACAAAACAACATGAATATCATTGATTTTTGTTGACGCTGGTTTTCATTTCAAGACTATAGTACTTGAGAATCATAACTATCTTTATGGCGTGCAAAATGATGGATATATCCTTAAGAATCAAAATGTAAACGGTGCCACATGTTAAAAGGAATACCGGCTCCTTAGCACTCCTTAGCACTCAAAAGTGGACACCATGTGCGTGCCAAACTCTCCTAATTTTGACTTGCCGATGCGAACTCAACATGGGCATTTCGTCAAAAAAAAAAAAAAACTCAACATGGGTAGAAACTACAACGGCACAAAAGATGCATTTTGCACCTCTTCTCTCGTATCCATGTACGTGCGAAGGCTGAAGCCAGCGGTTGAATCCTTCCATCAACTTCAGAAGGGTATCCGGCTTGCTGCTGAGACTGGTGAGCTTGTCCTCTGCCGTCGTCATCCTTGCAGACGAAGTAGGTGGCGTAGATCCGTCCACTGATCACAGCGAGATCGATAGATCGAGAGCAACTCAGGAAAATAAAATCATCCGCAAATTCTACTCTCAGCTCAGCAATCCCACGGTGGAAAATTTTAGGGCCCCTTCCACGAACCATAATCAACCTTGCCCTGATAACCAAATGTTATGCTCCAGAGATAGAGGAAGAGATAATCGCCGGCGTCACGCATGACAGTGAGCGCGGCGGCGCCGCCTCGGTAGAACAGATAGAGAGAACGGAGGAAAACAATAGATGATAGGGTTAATTGTGATGCCTCCCTTTCTCTCCCAACCTCCCACACAACAGTATATAATGCAGGGATCCACACGTCAGTGACTAGAGTTATATATACGCCGCCGCCGCACGCCATCCCCTCGGCCCTCACCACCTGCGGTCCTACCTAGCTCCGGCGGCGCCAACGCCGCGCAAGCGGACGGTCCTCGTCATGGAGATGCCATGGGAAGTCACCATCATGGAGGTCCCGGCGGTGCAATGCTCAGCGTCCGCACGTGCTCATGGCCTCATGCACGCTTACGCTGCGGCGGGCGCAGAGGCCGCTCGACAAGGTGGACGTCGCGGAGGATGCCACCCCCGGGGAGTACCTCGAGCTCTGGAGCCGGAGGCTCGAGAGCCGCACAAGGAGCCGCCGTCGCCCGTGCCCAAGAGGGGCACTGGGAGGAAGGCCGCCGCTGCAGGGCAGGCACTACTGGCGGACTACGACGTTGAGGTCTCCTTGGGCGAGAGTGAGAACGTGCTCGACATTGACGCCTTGGAAAGGTGAGTTTTTTCTTCGACCTCCTCTCTTCCGTTCTTCATCCAATTTGGTCCTTTGCCATGATGGGATTGGTGCTTCAACTTGTCAACGCGATGGGATTGATGCTGTGGTTGTAGCAAAATCATGCCCTAATGGATTTGGGCCCCTATGCGCGCTAGTCGCAAGCAGTTGCATGAAACTTCATCCATTTGATAAATTTGAATTCTTTAACCTTTTTTTGGGATTGAGCAGCGCCCTTTCAATCAACCTTATTAAGTTCTTTGTTTTTTTTTTCCTTCATGTAGTGGGTCTTATCCTCAAAAGAGATCAACTTCCCCTATCCAGCCTGCTCCTGTCCTCCACATGGTCTTCTCATCTGTAGTCTGCTTTGCAATTACGAAAGTTTTCAAGGTGCATTATGATGGCACACAATTTGTTTGCTATGTTACTGGTTAGAGGAGTAAGTATTATTGGTCTAGGACCTTGAACCTTAACCCTAGCCAATATAGAACATGGCGAACTTGATGTATTTACCTTCGGGACTAGAGTTCATAGAGGCCATCAGGTCCTGCTCATTAGACTATGTGCAGCAGGATGTGTAAATGCATTGTGTATCTGCTATTCCACTAACTCTCTCTCTCTGTGAACATTGTTGCTACAGTGAATAGGCAATCCATTTACCCAACCCACTGCACATAGTCTTACAGCACGCATAGTCGCCGGTGCTTGGGGATGCTTAGGAGGGTGCCGGTGAACAATGGTGGCAGAGGTGACGTTGGCTCAGAGAGATGGCCAGCAGTAGGCACTGGATCTTCAAGTCACCGACCACCCTCCCTTGGATCAGATTAAGGTATATCTCTTCTATTTTCTTCATCAACCTCTCATGGAGAAGGACGACCTATATATGGCGGCGTGACCTAGGACCAGGCCTACGGATGTTGGGGTCGTTGCCCCTGATTACGGCAACGTGACATGGGTGGTTAAAACCATAAAAACTCTGGTCAGCCACTAATTGGTCCGAGATCAACCTAACATTCTCCCTCCTTGATCGAGAAGCTTCAACCTATATCTATACCTAATACTAAAGCAAATAAGGTTTTCTGGTCCCTCAGTTTCCCGGTCGTCCTTACAGGTGGCCCCACCTGTTCCGAGTGGAAAACGCCCGCCTCTGGTTCAAGTTTTCCCGGGAACCAAATCCGAATCAATCCCCTCCCCCGCCTCTGGCAGTCTGGCTCATGTTTTCCCAAGAAACCATATCCAAATTAACCAAAAAAAAAGCAAATAAGGTTTTCTGGTCCCTCGGTTTCCCGGTCTGTCCTTACAGGTAGCCCCACCAGTTCCAAGTGGAAAACGCCCGCCTCTGGTTCAAGTTTTCCCGGGAACCAAATCCGAATCAACCCCCTCCCCCGCCTCTGGCAGTCTGGCTCATGTTTTCCCAAGAAACCATATCCAAATTAACCAAAAAAAATTCAAATCTAAACATACACAAATCGATCTATTCATGGCAAACTGGGCCCAACCATATATCGAATCAAATACATACATGTGACGGTGCGATAATACCACATCATCAATTGAAATCAGAATTTGCTTGCTCAAAACCAAGAACATGGCCAACATCTTCAAGAAGTGGGGCAAAATTAAGAGGTGAAGGCAAACGAACCTGGGGCCCTCATTGGAGGACAACGAGGCAAGCGCAGCGACGGCTCCGGCAATGCTCGCGGGTGCTTGGAGGTTCCCCGGCGGCAGCGACAGGGAAGAGGAGATGGCGCTGCCGGCAATGCTCGCGGGTGCTTCAAGGTTCCCCGCGGCGGCGAAGGGAGGAGGAGGCGCCGTTCGCCGCGCGACAGGGAAGAGGAGGCGGCGCCGGCCGTGGGGGCGGGCGACAGGAGGGGAAGCCAGGGGAGCAGGATGAGAAGGGCAGGCGGCGAGTTGCGGCTGGGCCATAGCGACGGAGAGGAGAAGGTGGTTGAGGGGACCGGACGAGGCAGATCCGCGCTCCACGGCGGAGTCGGCGCGGATGGCGGTCGGGGGGAAAGGCATCGTGGGGCACGGCGCGGAGGAAGAGACGAGAAGAGTTGTGGGGGAAGAAGGTGAAAAACAATGGGGGCCCCGCATGTCAGATCAAAAATCAAAATCACAGCAGCCCGCTGAGCTCTCGATTTCCACGCGCAACAAGCTATCGGCTGATCGCTAGGCCTGATGTGTCCATGAGCGGACGCAAAACCATGTGCGTCATGCAGGAAGGCCACACTTGGGTGAGTTCGTTTTTTTAGCATAAAATAACATATGATTGATTCAGGGTGTTTCCCCATTGGAATCACAATCCAAATTTATATCTCCTCACTCTTTTAGTCTTTTCCCATTGGAATCCACTAAATATTGCCAAACCATACCTAAGGCAACGAAAATTAAATTTATCAGCTTAATAATAGAGGAATGTTGTTTCTCTGCTAAAATTTGCTACTGCTCTCTAAGTTGTTGTTAGAATTTAACTAAATTCGAATTTATTCATGAGAGGTCATCGCTGTGTTGCTGCAGTAGCCTGTCTATCTCAACGTCGATATTTCAAACTCTACGCTATCTACAGTGCACACGGTGTTTTACGCCTCCTATTGACAATAGCCTAATAAAGCAAATCGTAATAACATAACGACAATTCAATTTCCTTAAGGCCGATGTCACTAACCCATCTATCTCGCTGTCTCGCCGTCTATATTTTAAACTCTACTCTATCTACAGTGCACGCACAACGTTTTACACCTCCTATTGACAATAACCTAATAAAACAAATCGTAATAAGATAACGACAATTTAATTTCTTTAAGGCTGATGTCACTAACCCGTCTATCTCGCTATCTCACCGTTTATATTTCAAACTCTACTCCATCTACAGTGCACAAAGTGTCCTATAACAATAGCCTGATAAGACCAATGGTGAAAGTTATGAAAAAAATAAAAACAACATAGTTTATACGGAATCTGCTAAGGTGTGCAAGAGTAGGTTATAAAGTAAATAGCCGGATTACACTTGAACTCTGTTTTGTATGTTTTTATATTGATGGAAACATATAAAGAAATAATGTTTCCAACGCAACCCATGTCACATAAAAATTTGGTCACAGTGGATGATAATCATCAAAATAAGTCTTAAGTGGTTAAAAAACCTAACTTTTCACTTCCTCAAATCAAGCAAACGAAGAGCCAGTAAATGACAACATAGAATTAGATATGAACCCGTAGCAACGCACAGGCATTTTTGCTAATAATTCTTAATTATCGATAGACGACGCACCAAGATGAAGTATTGTAGCAGCTAATTAATAAACACCACTGAATCTCAACATCTACAATGAACCAATCTATCTCGATAGAATACTTCTTTACACTTGTCAAGGAGATTGCTTATGTATCGTAGAAAAACATCTCTTAAATGAAAACATCACACAAGCCAAAAGATTACAACAATATGTTAAGTACTAATAACCTAGCTAGCAAAAAGCTAGTTATAATAATTGGCCTCCTGAACTAGCAGCTAACTATTTGATAGCATAGATCGAAATGGAACCTTAGAAAATACAAGTATCAAAAGCATCGGCCTCATAAGAATTTAACTTTGAAAATAAATTTTATTGGAAATAGAAACTCATAAAAATAATACTCTTATCATATA
Organism: Paspalum notatum; assembly: GCA_022530915.1. Classification (NCBI taxonomy): domain Eukaryota; kingdom Viridiplantae; phylum Streptophyta; class Magnoliopsida; order Poales; family Poaceae; genus Paspalum; species Paspalum notatum. The sequence continues at coordinate 36,837,579 of CM039691.1, forward strand.
TTCTCTCCTTCATTAATATATGATGTTTTAGCGTAATTTGAACTAAAAAACATCATATATTAATGACCAGAGGTAGTACTAGCACATGTGGAAGAGGATATGCCCACAATAAAAGGCCATCTAATTAATACCTTTGCTTGGCAATAAATCATCCATACTTGGATGTGAGAATAAATGTATAGATCTGAATGAATATGTGCCATGTATAGCAGTGGAACTAGTAAAGCCGATGAAAGGTAGCAAATAAAGAATCCAGCAGCGTGCGTGGCAAGCATTAACTCCATACTATTTTATTTTCTTCTACATATACACATCAACCATGAAGCAACTGGCACTAACATACTCACCAGTAAACTAAATTAGACGAGTAGCACATCCATACCCCTCTCATCAGTCAGTATGGCGACATTTGTGAAGCCCAGCAGCCAAGGGCTCTTGCTGCTTGCGTTGGTTGTTCTGGCGTTCTCTGTCATTCCAGCGCCGATCAGAGGTAATTCCACGAAATTTTTGGGGGGAAATTGTAGTGTCTCTTGGTTTTCTTTCAGTGTTGTTATTTCGACATTGAGAGCGATCCGGGGACACTGCCCACCGTGCGCGCGCCCGGGGCGCTCACGCGTCGTGGTCACGGGCTCGCGCGGTGGCAGTGACCGGGGGACACGGCGTGCGTTTCAACCGCGCGCGCTGTCCAAGGATTGGGAGAGCGATCATATATCTCTATATGTCTGTGATGTTCAGGTGAGAACATCGACGGCGGCAGGAAGAGCAAGATGGCGACAGCTGTAGGCGAAAACAAGGCGGTCATACAGGACGACAAATTCAATGGGTGCCATTACAACTCGGATGTCCACGATGAGGGCTCGATCTTCTGCTGTAGCAAGGACAGATTGTGCTGGCCTAACCTGACTGTGTGCGTCAACAACTGCCCCTGCAAGACCAACTGCTAGGCGTGTGTGTGTTGAGCAGCAGGCTTGTCCATCAGTCCATGCGTGGTCGATCGAACAGCTAGCATAAACGACTCATCATGTGAATGAATGTAATCTTGAGAAACTGCTGGTGTTGTTTGAGAAACTCGGCGATGAGATGCATGTAATCTTGCACCGTCAAATTAACTGAGAATAAACGAGGTTTGCAATGAATGAAAATGAATGAATGATTACGTTGATCCACATGGTCGCCGCCGGCGCCATTTGCGTCCACTCGCGTGTCTTGCGTCTCTATCGTCTAGATGTCTCCTACCTTCTTCACGGTCGATTGTTTTCGACGCTAGCTCGACTTATGTGTGATGCCCTTCACCGTGGTCCGTCCGATGTCCATGACGGTATGCTTTTCAGAGGGGCAGACGGACGGTTGACTCAAGTGACTCATGTTTGACTCGCACTTGCACGCCATAAGATTTGGCAGCCCATTTAAATTTGGCACTGTCTCCCGATGTACACGCTTTCCTTCCTTCCTGCCGCGAGATCCGGTGGTGGTGGCGCGGCCGAAGCAGTGATGGGCCAGCAAGCCAGTACTCTACATAGCCCATTCGGCCAGGGGTGGCGGCGGCGGCGGCGGACTGGATGACATGGAGATCCATATGGATGACATGGTGGTGAGGTACGGTGCTGCCGGACTGGGTGCTCTGATCATTCATTCCCCCGTTCAATGTGGCCATGCACCATCTCCTCATCCAGAAGACGGACTTGTTAATGCCGGCTCACAGCAAAATGGTCGCTTCTCACCGCCGCTATTATACGATACACCACAATCAGACCTTGTATAGAACTAGACGCGATGTGGAACCAGAGTTTAAAATTTCGGAATTAAGAAAAATTCCGTCCCATGCTGAAAAAACCCAAAATTTCAGAAATTCCGGACCATATTTTAATATATTTAACATTTTTAAATATTTTTTTCCATTATTTAATAGGAAATCCTAAAATTTTGGGAATATTTTTTCCGGCACCCATCGAAAAGCACAAGATTTTGGAAATTTCAATCCCCATGTGGAACAATATCGGTGGCATATATACTGTGCCCATATATATATATATATATATATATATATATATATATATATATATATATATATATATATATATATATATATATATACTCTCTACAATGCTTTTTCTTTTTGAAAAATTGGGCAGGAGCACTGCCAATTCAATTAAGAAGGGGAAATAAAGTTTTAAGGTACAGATGTTACAAGGAAAATAAGGAAACACGCAGCAGCGAAAACTGAAAGCAAGAAACACACATAAGACTCTAATTACTCTCTCCACGGGTGCCCGCAAGCAGTCTTTCTGAGCGCCATTTCATCCTTGGTAACATTGAACACTGTTACCGGCGTAGAACTCTTTCCAATGCTATAGCTGCAGCTCTGAACCCAAGTCAACCAAAGCAGCCTTTTTTTCCCCTCCTCTCCATGTGTTGCTGTTAACAGCAAGAAAAAGATTTCCATAGTCCCGTACTGATCTATGATTGTGTGGCCGCGATAACACCTCTCTCTCTGCTCTGCCGGACTTGCCTGCTAGTAGCTCCGAGTGATGTGCCATGGCAAATCTGATTAATTTAATTTTTCTTGCTGTATCTATACATGTAGAATATTAACCAACTGCATCAACGGTACATGTATCCAGGTAGATTCATATATCTTTTTGTTTTTGTTGTCCATCTTTTTGGTATGTGTGCATCAATGAATTAATTGATCTATTGCAGTATAGTCTGACAATTATGCCCAAAATAATATATAATAAAACTATTTATTATATTTGTCTTATTTGCAACTGAAAACTACAAATAAGACACTAAGCCCTCCATGTGAAACCGTATAAAATAATCCATGAGCGAGTTTTGGGGCTTTTTTTCACTGATGTGATACTGTGAGGATGACATGTTAATTAGCATGCCCCTATGCCTAAATATGAATCCGCAAAACATACAAGTTTTTCATCGCATGCCTTTTTTTCCCGAATGTGAATATATATATAGCACGTAGTGTTAGATTGATCTCGGGTCCGGTTAGCAAACGTCCTAACTGGGCCTGGATGATGTGATTAAGGCCTTGATCGGAGACCCAATAACCTCTTGGGTTGTGGCCCCCTTTCACCCCGCACCTCTATAAATTGAGAACAGTGGAGGGCACGCGGACCAACGTTCATCGTGCCTCCTCCCACAGAAACCCTAGATCCGATCCCTATGGTGCGGGTGCTGAAGGGAAACGCCGCCGCTAGTTCCTGCCGACTTCTATCGCTCACACCACCATGACCAACGCCCACCGACAGTGGAAGCTCCGTTGCCTACGCCCACCGGTCAAGCACTCAAGATCTAAGGTATACTCTCCCCTTCCCTGCCTCCGCCTGTCTCTTGACAGATTGATCCATTCACGAACACACTCGATCTACTCTCAGAAACCCTAGTGGTTACGGGATTCGGGCATTAGATCCGCGACGAATTCCAACACGTAGTAGTATTTCATTAAACAGGTTTTTGTTGTCTGCTTGTACTTTTTTGTTCAGCCAATCGGGTGTCGGTTAGGTAACCGTCGCGTTCTGAATTTGAATCTCGACTAGAATCTGGTGACGCACAAGTTATACAATTAATGGATGGTTGGTGCAAATGCACCAGGAAGAATTAATCTTTGGAGCCTGGGTGAAGAATTGAAACCCATACAAGTAAGACCGGTCAAATAAAGATGCAGCTCAATTTGAAGTCCTAGCTCGATCGATCATCGACCCCTGTGCACCACCACGCGCGTGTCCGGCTGTCCGGCCGCCTTCCGGATAGCTGATGACTGATGAGGCCACGGTTGCGCTCCGCGGTGCCATACATGATCAGGAACGCCCTGCGCGCGCGTAGGGCGTCCACCCCGGGAAGCTGATGTCGAGGCGCGTGCAGTCCGCCAGCTCCGCCGCCATGTCAACGCACGGCCAATTCGTCTCACTCTATGCACTTTATGGAAACATATAGTCCGGCAACGATGCTGAGGCAGCCAGCCACAGCCATGACCGAGGGCAAGTTTGTATCCAACCCGCGATGCTGAGGCAGCGAGCTCACTCTAGGTCTTCAACCAAACCATGCCGAGAAAAACCAGCTATGCCTGACGAAGTAATTTTACAATCAATCACATACAGGTCACATGCAGCTTAAATGCCAGGTCTCAAGTCACTCAGTCTAACCAAGCTTGCATTTGCCAACATTGTCGGCAAGATATGCTACCTGATCCGAGTTTGTTCGAGGTGAACTGATCCCTTAAGTTGAGTTGAATCAGAGGTTTTTTACCTCTACTAATTACGTGGTTTTTTGGATCAGTTTTTTTTTCTCCTAAAAAAACTGGACCAATTCTCTCCTTTTAATAATTTTACGGCAAAGCAAAAGATTTGGTTGTACTTTCGAAAAAAAAAATACGCTGTGTTACGTTTTTCTTGGCAATCCAATTAATTGCAGTATCTCCTAGACAGCTTCCCATTGTAAACAGGTCACCGTTTTTTATGTCTAGGATATGAACTTTTTACATGGAGAAGGTAAAAAGTGGGAGCTCAACTCACAAGCAGTCAATTTTTCTTAGGGCTACAACCATACATGCCCTGGGTGATGGGATCGGAGAGTTCAAGAAAACGATCCAAGTGGAAGAAGAGGCGGGGAGAAGGCACTCCATCGATGGCGTGCGTGGCAGAAATGAAGTCGCGTGCCGTAGCAGTGCGTTAGACAGTGGTGCTTCTTGAGTGCCCCTAGTATAGTAGAACATAACTAGTTTGTAATAATCTCTAAATTCAAGCTAAATTTGCCTATATTTAAATTACGGAATACATAAATGTTTTAACATTATAAAAAAAATCACTAAAAATATATAAAAGACAAAATGAAAATAAACGAAGTTGTGAATCACCGTGTAGGCTCATTAAGTACTCGTAGATATGCATGTATGAGCTGTAAATTTTATATTTTCCAATAGTTTCACATACAATCATAAAAATGCTTTAATTAACGAGTAACATGCCAAAGGTATTGCTACCTGATGAGTCGGTCCCACCTCTCTTTGCTATCTTTCTTCTTTCTTCCCTTATTTCCCCCTCTCTCACACACAAGAAAACTAAAAGCGCAGCCTAAATCTGAATCCAAAACATATAAGTCTTTGATTGCATGTCTTTCTTTGTTTCCCCCGATTGAGAATATAGCCCGTAGTAGTATTTCAATAAGAGGTTTTTTGTTGTTTAACCAATTGGGTGTGGGTTAGGTAACCGTCGCGTTCTGAATCTGAATCTCGGCCTGAATCAGGTGACGCAGTAGTATGTACAACAAGTAATATAATAATTAATGGATGGTTGGTGCATGCACCCGGGAGAATCTTTGGAGCAGATGGCGTGTGAAACCTAAACGAAGACGATCGTGAGAGAGAGAGCTTTAGGTCACTAGAGGTGTCTGTCTGATATGTCGTCGCCTCTATCATCTATCGTCCCATCGAGCCTCCTTCCTTGCACACGACTTGTGCAAAAATAAAAGATCATATTTAGCTTCAGTGTATACGCGTACTGACCGGAACTTTGTCAAATAAACACACTTCACCACCGCCTGATTAATACTACAGGTGACAGCATCAGCGTCGCAAATTACTACAGGCGACAGACAAGGACGGCGGCTCCGGCAACGTCGTCGTACTGTCTACTACTTTCGCCTACTGCCGCCGCTCGGGACCGTTTCTTCACGCCGCATGCAGGAATGGTTGATATAGCAGCAGTTTTCTAAAAAAAAAAAGATTTCCTTGGCTAAGTACACTTCTAAATGCAGAAGTCGTAACATTATTTCATGTTAAAATAATGCTCCCTTTATCTAAAAAAAATATGACGGACGGGGTCGTGAGTCGTCCATATTGCACATAGACATTTGTCCGACTATCTGCCTGACTGCAGTACTGCACGCTGCTGCTACCGCATCATCCATCAACAAGCTCTCGCGATCTCTGCAACACTTCGCCCTGCACGCCATCAACGATTCAACGTCCTCCTCCTTTCTTAATTTCCTCTTGAGCGAGCTTCTTTTCCTTGGTCGTCTGCGTCGATCCTCGATCGCACCACGGCAGAGTCGTCAGCGTAATCAGAGCTCTTCTTTTGCACTGAAAAACTAATAATTAAAGTATCATTATAAGTAGAGATAAGAGAGTGCGAGACAGGCGAATTGAACCGGTCGTGTGCGTTGACGTTTCCTTCCTTGCTTGTTGTATTAATGTACTTCTATTATACGTAATAGTATTATATACGTATATACTCCATTAAACTGTACGTAAACAATGGGTCGCCTGCGTAGTCCCACACCACTACTAATATATAGTACAGACGCAGGCTGTGTTGTGGTGCTCTCAGTTTGGTGGGGCTCAATGAAGGTAGCAAGCCAAACAGCAGCATCGTAGCCGACGAGGAGAGGCCCGAGAGGGTGCAAGCACAAAGCAAAGGGGAGCAGTAGCCGGAGACCAGGAGATGAGCGGGAGCTACCACCACGGCCACCAGCAGGAGCCGGAGACGGAGACGGAGACGGAGACGGAGACGATGGGGAGGACGCAGGTTGGTGACCTCCCGGAGGCGTGCCTGGCGCAGGTGCTGGCGCTCACCTCCCCGCGCGACGCCTCCCGCTGCGCCGCCGTCTCCCCGGCCTTCCGCGCCGCCGCCGACTCCGACCACGTCTGGGCCGCCTTCCTCCCCTCCCCCTGCAGCAGTCTGCTACTACAAGACCAGCAGCAGCAGGAGGAGGAGGCTCCCCCGGCGGCCAGGGGCGCCAGCACCAGCACCAGCAGGATCAGCAAGAAGGACGCGTACCTGGGCCTCTGCGACGCCGGCGCCCTGGTCGAGGGAGGCAGCGTCAGGGTGTGGCTGGAGAAGGCCACCGGCGCGAGGTGCTACGCGCTGTCCGCCAGGCGGCTCAGCCTGCCCTGGGACGACGGCGAGCTCAGCTGGAGGTGGACGCCCCACCCGCTCTCCAGGTACGATACACTCCTCATCTTTCCCTCTCTCCTGTCGTCGTCGTCTTCCTTCAATTTGCTATGCTAGTTCTTTAGGCTGCTACTGCTTCGTATCACAATTTTTTCAATCAGCAGCCAATCACATATGGAGTTGAATTGCAATATACGCTGCTAAGTTCTTCAGGCCGCCGCTGCTTCTTCGCGTATACCAAATTTTCAATCGATCAGCGGTCAATCACATAAGGAGTTGAATTTCGATTTGTATTTTTTCCGTTTATAGTTACCGGTCAAAATACTGATCTACTTTGTGTAAAAAATTAAAAAATTGCAAATTTAAATTTGTAGAGAGAGAGAGAGAGAGAGAGAGGAAAGGGCTTCTAGATCGAGGTATAGTAGCATTATTATTCAACGTATTCATGGTGCCGCCCCCAAAATTCTTTCCTGCTGGTCATACCTGTGGAAGAAACTCAAACATTTTCCCCGGAATTAATGTCTCGAGTACTAAACGAGATTTCCGTGAAATGTAACATCTCCAGTGACGTTGACGCGGTGAAATATATAGCACGTACGTACGGAGGGGCGACTTTGTAGCAGCTAGCATGATGCTGCTGCCGTACGTCGCAATCCATGATTGGCAAACCCAATGCCACGCTGGCAGGCTGCCACGTACACAGATAGACACAGGCGACATTGATGATCGACCGGCACGTGAACCGCGATGCTCTTAATTTATTGATTTATCTCATTCTGAAGATATATGTATTTATATATGGAGAGGAGATCGATCGTCTATTTTCAGTTTTTCATATAGTCGTTGTATTTGACTCATCAGCTGATCCCATTGAATTACTACCCTCCGCTGTTTTACTATTGAGTACGTACATAAAATTAATGCGTGCATGGTGGTGCCGCCATCGCCATCACATCATGAGCAGGTTCGCGGAGGTGGCGGAGCTGGCGAGCTGCACGAGCCTGGACATCTACGCGCGGCTCCCGGCGTCCGCGCTGACGCCGGCGACGCCCTACGCGGCGTACCTGGTGTACGGCGTGGCGGCGGAGGGCGGCCACCGCGGCCTGAGCTTCCCGGACCAGGAGACGACGGTGGCCGTGGGCGGCCGCGTGGTGGCGCGCCACGCCGTGTGCCTCCTCCCCGACGACGCCGAGGCGCGCAAGTTCAGGGCCGTCGCTGCTGGAGCGGCCGGCGCCGAAGCGGTGCAGACGCCGGTGGTGCGGGGGGACGGGTGGTGGGAGGTGGAGATGGGGCGGCTAGACCCAAGCACGGTGGCCGGCGACGACGGAGGAGAGGCGGATCGGCAGGAGGTGGTGGTGGCGAGCTTCGAGGTGCTGGGGTGGTACCCCAAGCGCGGCCTCGTCGTGGAGGCCGTCGAGTTCAGGCCGGCGGCGGCCCCTGCAGTGCCGTGTCACAGTACTACTGTACTAGCTATATAGCTTGCGTTCGTCGATCGATCGATCAGAGAACGATCGAAGAACTAACGCGATCAACGCACGTCACGTTGTTGCACACCGAACAGTTGCTGTTGACCGATACATAGGACCTGCTGCTCATGGAGTCATGATACGACCTTTCGTTTCTTGGTTCAAAGATGCAAGAGTCAGTCTGTCGTGCACGATGCAACTTGCTGTTAGTTGTCGTTCACCTAGAGGGCAGGAGCCAGCCTGAGGGTCAACAGCGGGGCAGCAGCCAGTCCCGTGTCTCTGCTATGTCTAAACAGTCGTGCAACTTGATTGAACAACGCATCGAGTATCTATTAACTGAATAGATTGAGAAATAAAAATTTGTATTCCAGCTGTGCCTTCTTATATTTGATTCTTCTTACTATACTTGTTGCAATGTTTTTGCTCTCTCTACACTCAATTACTGCAGGTAATGGAACTCCATGTCAAAAAAAAAAAAGGAGATGCTACAAGCACTCACGTGACCCCTCATGCAACAAGCTCTCTGTACTCCTATTAAGCTACCCAAGTAATGAAATTTGGGTTAAAAAAATTAGAATAGTACTGCAAGTAATGCGACTGCTACATAATCGAATTAGAGGTGCTACTGCAAGTATACTGATACAAATTAATATTCAGGGCACTCCAGGACTACACTGTGTAAAGAACGACGACGTAGTAGAATTTCTGAAAATTAGCTAGACAACTCATTGATACATTACCACGCGAACGATCTGCGTCTCCAACTAAGCGTAAACTAAGTACTTGGAAGGCTAAACATTTGTCTTATGGTGGCAGGTTGGTTTTGCTAAATCCAGTACTTAGCAGCCTACCAATGTTTATGGTGTCTTTTTTGAGATCCCAAAATGTGTTCTGAAAAGACTAGACTCCTATCGGTCCACTTTATTTGGCAAGGCAACAATGATAAACGAAAATACCGCCTTGCTAAGTGGGACATTTTATGTCGTCCTAAGGACCAAGGAGGTCTAGGCATATTAGATCTTCACATTCAAAACAAATGTCTTCTTAATAAATGGTTATTTAAACTTCTGATCAAAATTGGGGGGGACATAGATGGAGGCGCTGCACCAGGACATGGAGGCCCTGAACGCATGGATGGAGGAGCTGCACCAGAGCATGGAGAGCTTACACACATAGTTTTTTTAGAAAAAGGAACAAAATCCGGCCTCTGCAGCCACACACAGCTAAGTTCATAACAAAATGTCTTCGGTTTAAAATGTCTTCCGTGTTAACAAAAACATCGCCATGCATGATCAGAAGTCTGAGCCCCTCTCAATACTGAAACTGTAGCGCGCCTGAAAATTTGAGAAATACAATCTATGTAAAGCACAAAACTACAATGTACAATCTACTCGACCTGTATGCCACTTACCTCCTCTCCTGCTGCTCCTACAATCTGCTCCCTCCGTATTTAAATATAAGTCGCGGTTGACTTTTTTGCAATACTTCGATCTTTCGTTTTATTTAAAAAATTTGTGTAAATATATAAGAAAACTAGTCAACCTCAAACTCTTCAGAATGATGAAACAAATTATATCAAAATAAATTATAATTTTTTTTGAATAAGACGAGTGATTGAAGTTTTTTTTAAAAAAAAATCAACCGCAACTTATATTTAAATACGGAGGAGTACATCTGAAACTGAGCTGGGGCTGCCGGTTATCTGCGCGCAGGAGCGAACAATGCCACTAACAGCATGGTAAGGACGAACACCATTGTTTCAAACTCCTTTCTATCTACAGTGCGCGCACCGTATTTTGCATCTCCATTTGAGCTCTCTGATAAACACGGTCTTAGTAAAAGTAATAAAACGCCAGAGGAACTATTTCCTTGAGATAAGGATCCCAGGCGGAGGGAGTATAGGCATGGCACTTCTGTCACATTACCTTTTACAGATAAAGTACAAAAACATACACAATAATCACTCCTCTACCAGTATTAGGCTTTATACTAGTTATAGTGTTCCCAAGTCAATGGAGTCATGGAACGGGATCTAGGACGCAGTACACTACTTGCAGAAGGCGGTGACGAGATTTTTCCAGCATCCTGGAATAGGATGATGTTTCCTGGACCAAGAACGCGACAACGACCCTGTTTCTTGTGACTATGCTTTTTATCGTCCTACATGATTAGTTACAGTCCCCGTAAGGACGACATGCTGTAGGTAATATATGGATTTCAGTCAACATAATGTATCAGTGATCAGGATGTTTAGAGGTGCAGCACTTTCATCATCAAGAGATCTAATATCCTAGAGGATCACATTTTCCAATAAATGCTCGTTATAACAACCTGAAGGAATACACCAGGCGACGATTCTGAAACAACGCCAGTTCTTCCAGATAAGTTCACTATACTACCTGTTTCAAAAATGAGCACGGAAGCAGAATAATCATCAGCATTACTGAAAGGATATAATACTTCCTAAAATAGATAACCAAAACAAAAACTGTCCATTAAAGTTTCACATAAATCGTCTTCAAGAAAAAAAAAACTGGTCCAGTGTCCAGAAAGGAAGAAACGCCCGTTTTGTCATATTTCAGCAGGAATAAGTTCATTTATGTTCAGATGAGTTTGGCTTTGCCTGAAAAAGGGTGGAGTATCGAAAAAGCAGAATTCTAGGTGGTGGACAACCTCCCACAGCATGCAAATTCTCAATTCTGCGACGAAGCCTGCATTTAAAAAAGTATGTTCTCCAGTGAGGCTTCTAATCGAACTTCAAATTATTTCTCTGGACCCACACATGTGGTTTTGAAATTATGCAACTTATTGCCTGATACAAATCTTCCAAGAGGGTTTAGTTTCTGATATGATAGCATGTCTGAGCGCTACTCTTCTAATTCCTCACAAGTCATGAATGATCGGTTATGACATCTCGATACACTATGATATATATATCAAGGTAACCAAATGGTTATTGGTTTCAATCAAAATAATTAAATAACCATATAGCACCTATGCCCTTCGAAAATATTAGTTGAACAGGTACAAAGAACACATAATACCTTTCCTGTGGCGATAACTATGTTTACTCCTCTTGACCTAGCTTCTCTTAGTGCTTCAGGATTCCTTGCAGTAACTTGGCTTTTACTGTTGAGCAGTGTACCTAGTTCAAAGGGAAACACACACTAGTAAATGAGAGCTATTAACACATTTAGGCTGCAAAGATGTGCACAGGGCAAAGGACGTACCATCCATATCACAAAAAATATATTTGAACTTTGGTTTGTAAAATCTTAGGCTGCCAGCTTTCTTCAGACCATTTGTCACTTGCCCTGTAAACATTCTTAGACAGCAAGAGCTGGATTAGATGAATGTGATAAGCATTTCTATAACATAATATCAACTTAAAGATAGTCGCAAGGAGAACCACAGAAATTTCAAAGAACATACCATCCAATGAATCAGTTTGAAGCTTGTTTGAATCCTGGGAACTTTTAGATAGAGCTTTTTTTCATAACGTCTTTATTCTGTTCACAATATAATACTCAGGATGTAAACCCGTGGAGAGGAAAGGGGTATCCCGTAAATTGTACTACACATATGACACATTCACACTAGTGCTGCATCACCTTACCGCATGTACCCAATTTCCCAAAAGAATATAGTAACAGAAATGTGCATGGCATTGGCAGTTGGCACGTAGGTATAAAGACATGATCTGCGATAAGCAGACTCTGTTGCCAATTCAGTGCCTTCAAGCAGTTGCGACCGCGACAGCGGGCGGTGGCGACCGTAGTGGCACAGCCCTGGCCCTGAGCGGCCTCTTCATGACGACGGTGAACTCGAGCTTCTCGGTGAGGTCCACCTCCTCGCCGTCGACCTCGCGCCACTCGAACTCCCTGACGAGGTTGGCGACGAAGTACTCGAGGTGCAGCAGCGCGAGCGCCATGCCGGGGCACACCCTCCGGCCGGCGCCGAAGGGCATCATCTTGATCTCCCTGGTGCCGGTGAGGTCGACGTCATCCCCTTTCCCGCCGGGGAGGAACCGCTCCGGCCGGAACTCCGAGGGCGCCTCCCACACCTCCGCGTCCATGCCGATGTCCCCCACCGCGAAGTTGACGTGCGCGCCGGCGGGCACGCGGTAGCCGTCGAGCGTGGTGTCCTCGAGCGCGGCGTGCGGGAGCACGTAGTGGCCCGGCGGGTGGCGCCGGAGCGCCTCCAGCACGACGGCCTTGAGGTACGGCATCGCCTGCAGGTCGTCCTCCCGCACCTCGCCGTCGGCGCCGGCGCCGACGACGCCGGCCACCTCGGCGCGTAGCCGGTCCTGCATCGCGGGGTTCTTGACGAGGTTGGCGAGCACCCACTGCAGCGCGGTGGCGGTGGTGTCGGTGCCGGCGCTGAGGAACTCGGCGCATAGGCTGACGATCTCGCCGTCGTCGAGCGCCCTCGTGGCCCCGCCGTCGGCCTCCGGGACGGTCAGCTTCAGCATGGAGTCCACGTAGCAGTCCCCGCCGGTGCCGGCGTACCTCCTGGCCTGTATGAGCGGGACGAAGAGCTCCTCCTGCCGCCGACGCAGCGCGAAGAGCTTCTCCCATCGCCGGCGGAAGACGAGCCTCGCGAGCGCCGGCGCAAAGGAGAAGACTTGGAAGCTGAGGAAGTTGGCGAGGAGCTCCCGCTGCGTGGCCTCGATGTCCCGCACCTGAGCGTCCCCGAGGCGTCGGTCGCCGCCGCCGCCGAAGCACATGCACACGAGCAGGCAGAACATGGCGTACTGGAACGGCTCCATGACGGCGACGGGGTAGGTGCCATCCCGGCCGGCGGCGCGAACGCGGGAGACGAGGACATCGAGCACCCAGCGGCGCGCGGGCGAGAAGGCCCGGAGCCGCGCCGGGCTGAGCACGGCGGCGGCGAGGTTCCGGCGCAGGGCGCGCCACGTGGGGCCGTAGGGCAAGGCGCTGACGCTGAAGCCGCCGCTGGCGAGCGCGGCGCCGGGCGCCGCGGCGGGCGGGCGGGACGCGAAGGCGGCGCCCTGCTGCACGAGGGCGCGGTGCGCGGCGCCGCGGGCGGCCACGAAGATGACGGGGCGCGCCGGACCCCAGCGGCATGACGGTGAAGACGGGGCCGTGCGCCCGCGCGACGCGGCGCAGCGCGGGCTCGACGTCGACGTCGCGGCGGGCGAGGAAGAGCAGCGGGCCCAGCACCGGCAGCGGCGTCGGGCCGGGAGGGAGGGGAGGGAGCGGGGAGCCATGGTGGACGACGGCGTGGGTTGTTGCCGGGCGGCGAGAGCGGGCGCGGAGCAGGAGCGAGCAGAGGAGGCAGAGCAGCGTGGTGAGCGAGTAGAAGAGCCAGTCCTCCATGATCGGGCTCGGCGCGCACTCGGACGGAGGTGGTGGTGCGGCTGCGGCTTGCCCGTGCTTTTCTGATGAAGTTGTGACGTTTGTGAAGCTATCGCCGAAAAGACCAGTTTTCTTTGTCTATAGGTGCATGAAAGGAAACCGTGAAAGTGGACGACTGTCCTTTCGAAAAAGAAGATGATGATTCAAGGATTGGGATTTGGGACATCAAACGATGAAATACTGTAGCAACGGTACATTCCCTGTTCGCAGAGGTACGTACTGTGCTCCCTCTACAGTTCTCCATTCATCTCAGATGGAACGGCCGGCAATCAACAAGAGTCTCACCGTTACTGTGTTTCTGCTATGTTTGGTTCGAGGAACAAAACATCCTTTGCTAAGGTGGTTCCCTGTAGCGAGAAGGTATTTTTTTCGTGAGCCAAACTAATTTTATCGTTTTGTCGATGAAACTAACTTACATATTTTCATCAGCCCGGTAAACCGAAGAAACAAACATCATTTTCATCGGCCAACCTATAGAGCTGATGGAAATATCGTAGGTTAAATTCGTCAGTTTTTTGGGTATTTTCGTGGGGTTTCCGCCCACGAAAAAAAAACTCTTTTTCCTATAGTGCTTCCATGAGTTCGAATAGAGTGACTCCTTTTTTGCTCCCAATACTAATAATTATTAGAAAGAAGAATGGACGGTAATTGATCAATCTTCTATATCTAAATAGCTACCCTCCACTATCTATTTCTCTACGCTATGGTGAAGCCACATCATCATCCACTATGATTTGAGAGATGCCACATCATTAGCCACTAAGTCCCTCTATTTATGTCTCCCGCTGATCTTCTGTGGCTATAACACCATACATGCATGTGACCCTTTCATGATTTAGAATTTTATTTACTATTTTTAACTCTGTAATATTCTCGCAGCAACGTGTGGGATATCATCTAGTTTATACTGTGCCTGAGTACAAGAGACTAAATGGAGAACCAAATTACAATTGGCAGCCATGTCAGTGCCACGTCAGCGCCACGCCAGCAGCCACGTCAGCGCTACATCAGCAATCTCTCCATATGGAGCTGACGTGGCTGCCAATTGCAATTTAGTCCTACATTTGGGCTCTATTGTTGTACTCAGCCTTAAACCGAACACCTCTTCAAATTTGACTAAGAATAATTGAAAGGAATAAGTTATTGAATCTCCTCCAATAACTGTGTAAACGAACATGCCCTTATCGGATGATATTTTTCGGTGACCAACGGAGAGTGCATATGCATCCTGCACGTCAATTTCTTTCCACACACATATATGCTTTGCCATGTTTTTTAGTGGATCATCTAAAATGCATATTAACATCTACATGCATACTGCACATGGTCTAGCTAACGCTTTTCGTTGCATTGGTCGTCTATTGTTTTCACAGGACAAAGTAATATTTAAAGTCAATCGGTGAGGAGGAGTACACAGGCATGTACACGCTCCAACTAAAGTCGGGTGCCACTAGATTTGATGGTGGCAACTCGTGCAGCGCTACGCTAGCTTAGCTGTTGGTCTCTTTCCTTATGTCGTCGTCTCGCGCTCATGTGTGTTTCTGACATATATAAGACACTTGATCCGTTGCTTTGTCTGCTTTAAGAAACGAGCTAGGAGTAGATAATCATCATTATACGGAGTATAGAGCAATGAAATGAGCAACAACGACAGGAGTAACAAAAATCACCGTTCACCAAATGTGGCCGCGGCTCATCAGTTTTTCCCCCTGAACTTATTTGCAGTAATAATCTCTGCTACTAAAAATTCCATACACACATACGCCCTTTTGGTAAATGCCTAATTAAGGTGGTAGTAGTGTAAAAATATATATTCACTGTAAAATGGACATTTAGTTTTGCTATGCCAAGTTAACAAAGCGGAATGTATAACCACCGTGCTGACATGTCGATCTCATCTATTATCATCGAGCGCTAGCTAGCTCACAAGTCACAACATTTTTAAAAAGAAAAAAAAAAGCATGTGCTCCAATCCTTAGGGTAACAAATAGTGTTTGTAGGGGCTCTTGCCTCCACCGCTACCAGGCACATGGAAGAACGCGTGCTATTAACCGATATTTATTAGGTTAGCAGACTGCAATAGCATATGTCAGGCTGCAATTGTAGAAGGTATGATGTGTTGGACTTTAATTTATAGGTCAATTAACAAATCGCCGAACCTTAGTTCTATTAAATTTTAATTTTATGATCCGATGACGCCATGATCCAATCTATTAGATAGGGCCTATGTGCCACCATTCCCATAGCACAAGTAGTCAGCATGGGCCGCGCGGCACCCATCAAATCAAATCAACGGAAAACCAGACTACAGTGTTGAGAAACTACGTTGCTATAGATCACCAGATCCGTTCCTTTTTTCTCCCGCAGCAGATCAGACGTGGAGAAATTGTACATCCGTCTCCTATCCCAGATGCACAGCAGATAGGACATACAAAAGACAGGTGTAGGTGGAGTTTCTGGTCTCTCTCTTATTCATTATACATGTATATGGGTGTTGCTTATATAGAAATAGATAACCCTTCAGCGGTATATTCGGTATGAGCCTACGTAACTCTAATCGGGTTAGGTTTCTTAGCATACAGTACGCCCACCGAGCTTTTATGCCTCCAACTTGCCTACATGATGATCTTGGGCTGATTTGGTACTGTAGAGTTTCTCAAACACACTGGCTTTGCTACGGTACTTTTCCAAATGAAACCGTCGATCTACATAGCATTAGCCTCCAAGGGAATAATATGAGAAAAAAGCATACTCTGTGTTCAGTGTTCACAAATGTAGGGTGTGGTTAGTTTTTTTTAAAAAAAAAACTTTGATCTTAATTAACAAGCAACGCCAGGGTGTTCCATTTCCGGCATCAGGAGCCTGTCATCGATAGGAGTTTCTCCTGAATTGGCAGCACTGCAGAATCGAAGGCTTGAGCGCTCTGCAACAGTTTTTGCACGTTGCACGTGATTTTCTGCAGCATTGGGGGCAGCTGGTTCTTCGTCATGCTTCTCCCATCCTCTGGGTTTGTTCTTCCATCAGACGTCGTCAGGTGATCATTGCTCCTCTTGACATGGAACATTCAGCACACGAAGCCCTCCGAATGTGATCATGAGGACGCACGCGTGTCCTGTCAACTAGCGTCGACGGCAGCGGCAGCGATCGACGACGCCCATGCATGCCCACTTGAACCTGCCGACGTCCGTGCATCACGCCACACTACGCCACACCAATCGTAACATATTCAGCACGAGAGATCAGAGTATATGGAGTTTCGAAATGCAAAAAATAATATGAACAGCACACCTGCAAACTTAACGAGTAGGATGGTCTTGCCCCTCTAAGGATACAGATAACAGGTATAGATAATTAATGGCGGATCTAACTTTACACACAGCTCAAGCAGGATCACCAGGGGGGAGGCATGAAAATCCTAGCTCACGCATGAGAACAAGAACATGAGAGGCGTAAAAAAGCATCTCAGACCACACCGCACCGATGAGCCCCCAACGGTGCGCTTCTCCTCCAATGACGCTAATGAGCTTGTTTGGTTACTACATACTGTACCCCAGCCCCACGCAGCACGCCCAGGTGTCCGATTTTGAACGCCTGGGCCAGGATGTGTTACCTGACAGGCAGAGGCTGCCCAGAGTCCTCGGCATACTTGTGCAGCTTAGGTCATTGGCTCACGATATCGATCTCGTAAGTTATGGCAGAGAGTATATGTTTGGACTAAACTGTATATATACAACTAAACATAATCCTCCTCCTCTTCAGTTGCAGAACCAGAGTATATATGTCTTCCATTAAGAAATGATCGAAAGAACTTGGCTGCGATTTTTTGCTTTTACAAAAAGAATTAAAAGGCGGTGGACGAACTTGTGGTTCTTCAATAGCAAAAAATTGTAGCCCGATCCATGAATCCCATTACCAGCTAGCAGGACCATCGATTGATATCTTTTCTGCAGTGCTCGTTCTCCAGAACTACCAAATGGCTGTACACATGTTCATCAAAGGCACCAGGCATGCTTCCCCCTGTTCCCCATTTTTTTTTTTAGGGAAACGGAGGGGAAAAGACTTCCCCACCAATGCATTCCTGAGCTCAGTAACAATATTGAGCTAAAAGAGTTTACAGCAGGGGGTACAAGCTTTATCAACTCAACAACCACCAACTAGCGTGGTCACCAGTAGCCAACAAACAACAACACAGAGGTTTTACATATTTGAACTAAAGAGAGAACACCAAGAATCGACCACAAACGCACTACCACCGGGAAGATTTCACAAAGGTCTGTGTATTGGGCGGTGAAAATAAAATACATGGCCTGGTTGCTCGATCCATCTCCAATGAACTGAATGATTCATCTTTTTTTTTCTTTCTTGAACAGATTCCAACAGCTCAAACGCACTTGGGTTGTGATGCTGAGTGCAATCCGGAGCTTAGTGTCAAACTCCAGCCATGATCATGGACGTCTCCTCTCCAGATGAATAATGCAGTCACTATAATGTCATCAGGCACACCGCTGAGAAACTCCACTGAAATTCTACACCCAAACTTAAGGTTGCATGAGATTTTATTGGTGACCACGCATTTTCTGCTCAGTCAACTGAACCAGCAACTCTTCATTGCACAGTAGATGAGGGCTTCATGAGCATGCAACAAAATCCTAGCTTCATCTGGTGGTGATCACCACCATGGTAGCAATGCCCCGTGCCAATCTTAACATACTAGTGTATTGGTGCGCGCTTCGCGCGCGCATGCCACATGTTGGTTTGGTCTGAAGTTGGGAGTTTAGGCTCTTTGTAGTATGATATTGAACGGTGCAATAGACAAGGGCGGTTACAATAGAATTAGCTACACACTTGGAGCGGTGTATATTACAACTGAATATTGTTCATACACAGAACGTGATGCATAGCTAATACATAACATTGAGTTAAACAAACACAAATAAACATTTGGTAGCCTGAGGGGTCGTAGCACATTAGGAAGGTTACTGCCATAATTTCTATGTGACCATCAAACATTGCTTTTACACCTGCACTTCGGCAATGCACCTGCTTTTACACCTGCACTGCGGTAACATAGACACTTCTTCGTAGTGAGCTGGGGGTTCCTTCTTTGAGTGTTCCTTTTACACCATCAAGCACCGTGGTGTAGTGGGAGCCATCGTGCTACATTTGCAAAATAAAAGCCTGCACCTGAACACCTGCAGACCACATCAAATAAGCCAGCTACCAATCTGTGTGGAAGAGTATGATGGTAAAAGGCCTAAGAAGCTGAGACGGTTAAGGAATCATCAAACCTAATTGTCTTCAGTTAGAACTGCATCCTCAGTGTCCGAAGCGGCATCAGCAACATCAGGGTTGGCGTCTGGGATAGGACTAAAGAAGCATAAGTGGTGTGTATGTTTAGATACACAGCGAGGAACAACGATTATTTAGGTCGAAGTAAACTCTATGGTGCTACAGCCGTTTTCAGAATGATTGGTCTTAACCTTTTTTTCCTGATTGGTTGGCACCTTCTTTTATCTCCAATATAGCGCACTGCTTTTGTGTTTTTGATCTTTTAGTTCCAGCTAAGGCAGATGTGGTGTCCTACAGGTTATATGGCACGAATTTAACACAGCGATGATTGCTCAGCTCTATAAGATAATAGACACAACAAATAGTATTAGAAGAGAATCTATACTCCGGGTGTAGTGTCCGTTGAGACTGACAACTTTCTCTGGGTGGTGGTTCGCACGCTTTTAGCCAAAGAGTGTCTGTGGATGTACAGCGAAGAAGACATATGTGAGAGTCAAAGTATAGATAAACAATGGTTGTACAAAGATAGGAGGTGAGACTAGGTCTGTTTGGCAGCTCTTCCCTGCGGAGCCTGCCTCCAGCCCATGGCCAGCCTAGTGCTGCTAAGGTTATTGTGGGCAGTGGATCAGTTTTAGCTCATGTATGGTTGCCTTGGCCACCTAGCCTGCCCCATAGAAGCCAGTGTTTGGTTGCCTTTGCCCAAACACCCCATACCGTACTCCTCCCGGCGACCGGCGAGCTCCACGTGCTCATCCTCCCCCTTCTCCCCCGCGGCTGGCGTCATCTCCTCCGCCTGATTCGCCGTCGGCGCCGCTCCCGGCGCCTTCCCTCCTCCATGCCTCCGCGCCGCCGCCTGGGCCCGGTCGCCTCCCTCCATGGCTGGCGACGCCGCCACCCATGCCGGCCGCCTCCTCCATCTCCTCCATGGCCGACGGCGCCCAAGCTAGGCACCTCGACCTCCGTGGATGGCGGCGCGCGCCTGGGCTGGCGTCATCTCCTCCCCCTGATTCGCTGTTGGCACCGCTCCCCACGCCTTCCATCCTCCGTGTCTCCCCGCCTGCTCATCCTTCCCCTTTCCACCTTCACCGCAGCTCTCCGGGGCAATGAGGACGACCGGCGCACAGCGCTACGGTCGGACGAGTGGTGCGGCGGTGGGGGAGGCGACGCATGGGCGCGACGGGAGGGGAGGTCGCGGATGACGGCAAGGAGCACGATGGTGGGGGAGGTGACCCGCAGGGAGGGGGGCGGACGAAGATGAGGGACGAAGGACGCAGACATCGACGAGGGGGAGGACAACGACGAGGGGCGGGGCGGTGGTGGTGGGGAAGGGTGGCTATCTCGAGCGCAGATATGACGCATGGAGGGTGGCCAGGATAAAACGGCCGGTTCCACCATTCGGAGCCGGCCTGGCTAGCGACCTTGGCTAGGCTGCGCGGGCCTGGCTGTGGAGACGGGCCATCGATGCCAAACAGTGGGCTGCACACCCCCGAAGCCTGGCTTGGCGGTTAGCTCATGTACCAAACAGCCCCTAAATATATAGTAGAGGAGCAGTTTGATGCATACCTAGACAAGCCTCTTTTCCCAGGATATGTATAGCTGCATCTTTGACAGATGGTGGAGCCTGCATTGCAACAAAAGCAAACAGGGGTGTGGCGGCACCCGCTATGTAAGTAGGTTACTGCACAGATGATAAGCAGAACTAAGAATTAATGGATGGAAGAGGAGCTATTACATTATCGGTAACTGAAGGCGTGGCTGTGTACTGAGCAGAGTGTGGCATGGCTTCAAGCATCTGATGTATTTTTCCAGGAGGGGTTGTTGGTGCTTGCTGTTTAAAGAAGGAAAATAGCTTCAAGCATCTACTGGGAGATTCTGATTGAGACATAATTGTAGAATATTTTTACTTAGCCAAGAGAGAACATGTGTGAGATATATATAAAATAAAATCTGAAAAGCATAAACCTTTCTGGGAAAAGCCACGCCATCAAACCCATTCATTAGGTCCAACTCTTCAGCAAGAAAATTATTCCTCCTGAAACAATCATCGTATAAATCCATTTGAACTTTCATATTTTTCATTAGACATTACCAGTCTTCATCTTTCTTCCTAGATTTGTTGACCAGCCACAAGGAACAAATCACGCATTAGAGCTCTAAAATCTAACTCTGTACAGCAAGTACAAAGCACTGGTGGAAATCAGAAGAAAAAATAAAAGGATATCACAAATACAAAAGGAGGGTAGAGAACAAATTGGAGCTGCACGTTTCATACCTCACATCTGCTGCAGAAGAGATGGTCCATCGATAAAACTGATGGGATGAGCCTCAGCACAAGAGAAATCCAATAGGAATGGATTGCAGGACATCAGCTGGGGAGCCATGGCATCTCAGTGTGAGGCAAGCAGCACCATGCATATAGAATGGGAAAAGAAGCACACGGCCTGTAGAAGTGCTAAACCACTTTGATTAGAAAGAAGAGCTATTGAACACCTGCCTCTTGGAGCTTGGTCGAGAGCTGCTGTGATCAGTGGTGGCAGTGGAAGGTTTCCCCTTGGACTCCTGCGTGAGATGCAACAGCTAATCACCAACGGTGATCATATCAGTCAATGGCTACTACACATGATAAGGACACCAAAAGGGGGAAAAGCAAGACCAGAGAAAGTAGTTCAAAGAAAATAGTGTTACCTTGCATGTAGTACTTTATGTGTGAGTGCAAACTGGTGAAACCTTTCCACTGCTTATCATACTTTTCTTGGAGCCCTGCATTTCAGGTTGATACTTAGTCCTGCAAAATTTTCAAAGGAGTCTATTTAGGAAATGGACAATTTTGGGAACTGGCAGGTCATATTTAGTCGGTTTGGATCATTATGTACTGTGTCCACAAATCCAGATATGGAAAATTCTATTCGGAACTAAAGAGAATAATCGAACAATTACCTGAAAAAGAAAGTACCGACCGCCATCATTGGAATGCGACAGGTTTTGGTTGGCATGGTTAAAAATGCCCCTAACTATTTAACCACGGGCTAGGGCTGACCAGAATGAGAACACGCATGTGCCGTCAAAGGGTTACATAGACAACAGCACAATGAGATGGGGAAAAGGGGCCCTGAATGGCTCCGATGTATCAGTTATCAACATGAATGCTGCAGTTCACAGTGGAAGCACAATGTGATCTCCCCGCCTCCACGCCCAAACAGACAATAATATAGAATTGCTCTTTCGGATAGACAGGCAACTTCTGTGATTTACCACATAGCTGGTTACTTGCTAATGCAAAAGCCATCCAAGCCAAGTGACAAATAGAACAAAATATGCAAACAGAATAAAATATGCAAGGCACCAGCTTAGAAGGTGTTTAAAAGTAGAAGTTGTCCAATGAAAAAGGCGAATTATCATAGCCACTCAAGGGGAGCACAAAAAGAAACAAGATATAAGGGATCATAAACGTAGTTGACCACCTAACTGGTTGCTTGCTAAGGCATAATCCATCCAAGTTAAGCAGCAAATAGAATAAGATATCCAACGCACCAACTTAGAAGATGCTAGAGGGTGGAAGGTGTCTAATGAAAAGATAAATCATCATAGCCACTCATGGGTATCAGAAAGCAAAAATACGTATCAGAAAGCAAAAATACAAACTGACCACATAACGGGTTACTTGTCAAGGCACAAGCCATCCAAGTTAAGTAGGAAACTGAAGCAAATATACAAGGCCAGAAGGTGCTAGAAGCAGGGTTTTACTTTCCGATGGATTCCGTCCGGTAAACCAGAAAATATTCCGTTTCCGCTTGACTACGGGAAAAGAAATTCCGGAAAATTTCAGAATTTTTCGTTCCAAATTTGAAAAATTCAAAAAATTTTGTAAAAATCTGTAAAAAATATGATAAAAAACTATGTGTTTTTCTGAGCAAATAGGACTAGAACACACTCAAATCTAAGATCATTTGCTAGGTTAAATTGCATTTTAGTTGAAAAACAAGGTTATTTGTAGTCTAATGAGTTAGGGTTTATAGCTTTTCAGTGTCTGTACTATCAATAGGTTGAAAGAATATACCTTTTGAATGGAATGAGAGGTCTTCTTTCTTTCTCCTTACACTTTCATCATATCTGTGTTACTTATCGAGTACTACGTGATATACATAGAATCGTTTATTAAATTGAACTTGGGCTTTCATATAGATTATGCAATTTACGTACTATAAACTTGTATTATGGCCTATGGATTGTAAGACTATGTGCGGTGGATCGTGTAAAAGGATTGCCTATACACTGTAGCGACACTGTACACAGAGAGTGAGGTTGTTGGAATAGTGTTTGGGCAATCAATATACACAAGCTGCTGCACATAGTCTAACTATGTACTTATATTATTGTGATAAATTTAGTTTTTATGCATTTTATTTGTGATTTCATGTGACAATATGCATTTGTTATGAATAATTTATGTGTAATATATGTAATATACAAAAGATACAAATAGTATTCTATCAAATTATTTAATTCTTCATATGTTTTGGAGCATTTTCTAGTCAAAAAATGCCATTTTTCACCGAAAAGTCCGGAATTCCGCCGGAAATTAGCGGAATTCCGTTTTTCAAATTTGAATTCACCTTCCGTTCGGAAAACACGAAATCTGGCGGAATTTAATCCGGCGGAATTTCGTTCGAAATTCCGATACCGGACGAGACCGGGATTTGTGTTGAAAACGAAAAGGTAATCCCTGGCTGGAAGGCAAGAGATTGTTGACGAAGAGTTGAACTCATCATAGCCACTCAAGGTACTACAAAACAAAAACACAACATAGGAGATCATAAACCATAGCCAGTCAACGGAAAAGAGAGCGAAGGGCATGCTTACATTCTATATAAGAGGCGCAACTAATAGGAGATATGTTAAACTGCAGCAAAAGAAACAAAGAGAAAACAATATGCAATCAGCAATAGATAAATTAGAGCTGAAAGTGAACATAGGCCGGGTTCATAAATAAATACTATTGGCCTGACTGCACGCACAAGGGGACGACAGCAGTGGCACGGATGGGATGGGAAGCCAGCGCCCAGCTGCCAGCGGAAGCTGCCATGGTGCGGACAAAGATCCGATTGGGTGGTGGCGCCGCTGAGGCCGCATCCATGATGCGCACGGTCCCGACGAGTGCAAGGATGGTGTCCGACGAGGAGCGATGAGTTGCCGAGACTTCGCCGTTCGCATCGGAGATTGTCGATCCGTATCGAAACACATTACTGGCTATGCCAATGAACTCATGGTCCCTTAATTACCCTTTAGTATAAGAGAAAATTACTTGCAACGCCCTTGGAATTTAGTTCTGGTCCACCAAAATTTTAGTTCTTGTCTCACATCTTAGGTTCCTTCTATTTGGTTCCTCTTAGGTTTTAGCCCTTAGACGTAGACTAATGTATGGTTGTCAATAATTACAAGCGCCGTAAAATTTCTCAAAAACTAAATCAGATGAATCAATCTTTTCGAATCCAGAGTTGTATGACATAATCAGCCATGTTATAAACTACAGAGACGCATTAAAGCTTAGGTTTGAATATGTGCAATGTAGTTTCCTATAGTTCTTAGCCGGCAATACAAATGAAACAGAGAATACCATACCTGATAAGTCAAAATTAGTTTCTAATCAAGTTCCATTTCCAGGTAAAATCCTTGCAAAAAAGATCTAACTTCAGTACCTGCCAGTACCAGGTACCACATAATCACTACACCACCAATGCAAGATCACAAAATATTCTGACCGAAACAGACTACAAACCAAAAACAAAACAAATTATTTCAGGAAGAGATGAAAAATAGAGAAGAATAGAATTTCTGGACTATAACTTTTAACATCACACAGAGATAACAAGGCAATGGCATAACTGACATACTGCACATATAGGCAGCAAGGAAACTACAGGCAGAAAAGATAAACTGGCTGCAAGATCCTATGAAAATGTTGCTCACTTTGCCTAACTAACCCGTTGTCCTATTCACCTAGAGCAGGTACTGAGTGTCCTGCGAGAAATCAACCAAGCTCACATTAGACATCATAAAACGTAACAAAGATAACAACTTGTGAGCAGGAAGTGTTTTTTTTTTTTTTCACTTCACACCAGTAGATGTACACATGTAGTTTGCCACCAACAAACTTGGATGCTATCATCAAATGATCCAAGAGTTTTCAAGAATATATACTGCACAACTTTATCTAGAAATAGACACAACAAATGAGAAAGAACAAATGAGAAGCCGTTTTCTTGGTCTTTCATTTTTTTCTGAGCCTTCATATCCCAATGTCATTCAGAACAAATAGGGAAAGTGTAAACACGGGTAGGTATGGTATAGGAGCAAACACCTAACTAAATTATACATGAAGGGTTCGAGCCGGAACAAGTCGACAAAGCTTATGCTGTTTTGATTATTTTAGGTGTGTTCATTCTTGGTTAAAGAGCTGCTTTGATTATTTTAAGCATGTTAATTCTTGGCTAAACCACAATGCATCGGTTATCTTTGTTAAAAGCATACTGTGTGGCATGAGAATGGTGGAATAGAATCTATTAATCAACAATGTATAGGTCAAGTAATTAGATTAGAACGAAGACCTTGTAGATGCAAACCACTGTACCATTTAGCTTCTTAAGTAAGAACTCTTTCCTGGGATAACCACCAAAGAAGAGGAAACATGTGCTGCCACATGAGTAAAGTAAGTAATTGAAAGCTGAAGGTGGCTATTATCTACAAAAGGACTAATACGAACTAAACTCACCACAATAACAAAGCCGTAGATTTCCTTGTTGGTGTTTCTCCCTTCCCATCCTGCCATTAGTGGGGCAGTCCACTCCCCTTTGGCCCTTTCCAAAGCCAACCTGCAGAAAAACGAGAAGGAAAAAGTGAAAGCAACATTGTGAAGCACAGAAATCGAATGTTTCGCGCATCTAGCTGAAGAACAGGAAACATCGATAGAGATAAAGAAATTTGCGCAAACGGCAGAATCTGAATACCATAGATCAGTAAAGAAATGTTAACTGCACACATCCAGAGTTACTGACCTACTTTGAGCAGGAGTACAATGTAGTCACCGAAGCCTAAACACTAAAACAACCATATGAATTCCCATCGGCAGCATACAACACATCATATAAGAAACGAGAAATTGATCGAGAAATTATTGCCAAAACCACTAACTGCAGCACCCATCGATGAGACACCAAATCCTGAATCTAGAACCATGGCTCAGTCAAAAGCTGGGCGCTAGCACTAGAAGCAGATGCAGGTGAAGGATTAACCTGTACTGGTTGACGTGGAGGCAGTGTGATGCGGGCGGAGCTGGCGTCGCGCGCCCACGCGATGAGAGGGGGAGGTCGCACAGGCCGCCTGCCATGGCGAGGTCCTGCAGGGCCGCGCTGCCGAGTCACCAAGAAGACGAGCAGAGAAGGGCCACGTCGCCCCCAGCGTGCGTGCTGGGTCGCGCTGCCGTGAGCTGAACCAAGCCGGCGATGAAACCCTAGAGACCGACAGCGAGGTCCAAGACAGCAAAAGGAAAAGAGGGAGCAGAAGCAGAGACACCTTCACGAGCGAGAGGGAGGAGACGGAGGCCACGACCAAGGCGTTATAGCACCCCGCCGGCCAACCACTTCGCTGTAGGCACAATGCGGCGAGGACGACGACACTGGGCCTACAGTACCGGGCGCCGGATGGAGCGGCTCCAGAACCTGATCGCCTGACATTCAGCTCTCAACGTCAGCTCGACGTCCGGCGCTGCATCACCGCTCGTTTTGGATCGGACGACGGCAGCAGCGAAACGAGGATCAGGCCCATAAACGCTCTTTCAGCCCATTTGGAAGGTGCTCTGCTTACCCCAAATCTTCATGCGCCTCGTCGCCGGCGGCCGGCCACTCGGCCGCTTGTCGCCTCCCTCGGCAGCCACAGCCGTCGTCTCCCCAGCATCGATGGTCGCCGGGTGCTCGGCGACGGCGGCAACCGGTGGTCGCGTGGGCAAGTGGAGCAGGTCCGTGACTAAGCCCTTCAGTCTGTTGCCGCTGTCCTTTTCTGCATCCCTTGTGCAGAAGATCCGCCATTAGCATGGAGATGGAGGTGGCAGTCTCCATGGACAGCGCCAACACCAGCAGGAATCGAGCTCCAGCCCATGCCATCCATGGTCCATGGAGGAGAACGAGCTGCTAGCTGCTAGCTGCTAGCTGCTAGTGCTAGATGAGGGGTGTGGACAAGGGCTGTTGCAGGCTGGAGCTGAGTTTCAGTCTGCTACGATTCAGGGCTCTAGAGTAGAATAGCAATAGAGAAGCAGATGTGTATTTTTTCAGACAAGATTGTAATATGATAGACTAGTCAATCAACCCATGTGCAAGCATGGATTAGAGTCTTAAATGTATTACGTGTTACAGTACGATATATATAGATCTATTTTTACACTCAGTTTTTTATAATAGCAAATATTGTACTTTATATGTATGCTTAATTGATTTAGATAATCTTTGGTCGATTGCAAAAAAAATGTGATTTTAATATAATTTTTGAAGGGTTATTTTCATTATACTATCGGTCATAATAACTAAGGTGAATAATTTAAATATAAATTAAAGGGGATATTTGGTATTATCTATGAAAATAGGAAATGTGAGCAATTATGTATAAATTTAGGGTATTATTTCATATTTTATTTTATATTGGCAGAGTGGATAATTAATATGTAGTTTTAGATGTTATTTAATATTATTTTGATAATGACAAAGGTGGGTAATTACTTAGAAAACAGATCCATTGTCTATTAAAATTCTCACATGTCAATTGATGATCGTGTATTTTTTACTATTGTGATACTGTGATTTTATTTTTTTTCTAGCACATCTTGTGAGGATTGACATGAAAACTTCAAAAGGAGTCTATGAAATATTTGTTTCATAGAAAGGTTTCTAGCATCTTTAATGAAAAAAAAGACAAAAACTGAAGGTAAATTTGAAAATGGGAAAATTTTAAAAAAAGAAGAAGATATTTGCTTTCGTTGAGAGTTGAACTCAAGAGCTTTCGTAACGATAGGGTTGGGTAATTACTTAGAAAATAGATCTAATAAAAAAAAGAGAATATTTGCTTTCGTTGAGAGTTGAACTCAAGACCTTTCATAATGGCAGAGGTGGGTAATTACTTAGAAAATAGATTTAATGGCTATTAATATTCCAATCGGCCAATTGATGGTCGGATATTTCTGATTATTGTGAGAATTTCTAGGATTTATCTTTTTTTTCTAGCGCGTTTTGAAATTAGTGTTTTTTTTAGATCCTTTTCATTAGTAATAATAAGATTGAATGATCTTGTTCAGTATAACAAAAGAATGTGAATAAGATTGAGACTTTAATATATTGCTGCCGCATTGACATGAAGTGAAATGTCTTGGATAATTTAGTATGCATAATATACATGATTGCCCTCAAGACAAACTGAACTTGTATACTGCTCCTAAGAAATAGAGTGCAGGTTGCAGATGGCAAAATGCTCCCAGAACTGAACTAAACACTATGGCTAGTGTGCTAGTTCATCTATAATTCTTTACAGACTGAAATGCTTAGATAACAAAATCTATGCTGATCATTGCTTATATAATTCTTTTGCACATACAAATCTACATGATGTGATCTCGCCATCGGATGGTCTCTTATTTGTATACCTTTTTCTAACCTCAAACCCTCTTTGCCCACCGTAGCTAAGCCAAAATGCCCAAGCCTCGTCCGAATTTTTGAATTCCATGCCAACGTGAGGGACAGGCAAATGGCTCTAGAGTATATGAGAAAACACGGTGTTAGTTATGATAAAAGAAAAAAAACTGTAAAAAAACCTATGCTATGATCATTGCTTATATATTAGCACATATTAAACAGATGTATCATGGAAAAAATTATTACACACCTATGCCCTTCCACAACAGGAGTACTAGATTCTCTTTGATGTGATTCCATCCCATGAACTGCTAACACAGTAACACCGATATATCAACAACCTGTTTTTTCCCTAAAAAACGATAGATCTGATCAAGTTCAATGCAACGTGATGAAAGAAGTTGAATCAATTCCGGTGAATAGAGTAGTTTGAAACGAGGCACCAAGAAATGCAGCAGATTCAACATTCAGTTAACATCTAGATTTAGAAATTTTTAGATCTAGCCGAAAAGCTTAAACACAAAGGATAGGGTGCAGATCAACTTACCCACGTGATGGAGAAGACCCGGCGACCGGCTCCTTCGTTCTGGCGCTCTTTTCTCGTCAATCTCCCGCTCTTTTCCGCGTCCTCCCGCTCTTTTCCACGTCCTCTCGCTTTATTTGCTCCGCCTGCAACGTTGGGCTAGGCTGTGTCATCATTGTGGGCCGACACATGAGTTTGCTTCTTCTTTCTTCCATTGGATGCAGAACGAGCGGCGATGCAGCGTCGGACGTCGAGCTGACGTTGAGGGCTGAACGCCAGGCGATCAGGTTCCAGCGGCTCCCCTACCAACGAGACGACGCCACGGCACCAAGATCCGGCACCAGGGGCCCCCACCGGGCCACACATCGGGCGTCGCCGGCGAAGGCTAGCATAGCCGCGGCGGGAGATGGCCAGGGGCCCCACGCGAGCCGGGTCTCCCAAGCCAACGAGACACCGCCACGCCAGTGGAGCCTGGCGCAGAGGACCCCACGCTGCCACGCGTCGGGCGGCGACCACTAGCACAGAAATGATTTTTGAAGACATCTCCACAAAAGGTTAGATTCGGTTCGAAAAAAGAGCAGCTTTTGACATTTACTGGGAGAGAATAAGCTCATAGACCGTCCCTGAAAATATATTTTTAGAGGCTAGCCATACCACTCACCTGTCTCTAGCCGATTTTCAGAAACGGACCGTATAACGGACCGGCTCTGTATTTAGAAACGGTCCATTTCTCCATCAGCTCTGGTAATGGATCTCATTTTTAGAGGCGGTCGTGCCTTTAGCCGCCCCTGCAGACCTATTTTTATGGGATGGTCCGTGTCTAAAGTTTACTCGTAGCATTTAATACTTTGAATCTGAACGCGCCACTGCAAGATATTTTGGGAAGCAGCGCGCAATAAATTGAAAGGCTGTGTTTAGATCCAAAGTTTTGAGGGGTGAAATGCACTGTAGCGCTGAAAAATACACTGTAGCACTTTTCGTTTGTTTGTGGTAAATATTGTCCTACCATGGACTAACTAGGCTCAAAAAATTCGTCTCGCAAAGTACATCTAAACTGTACAATTAATTTTTTATTTCATCTACATTTAGTACTCCATGCATGTGCCGGCATTTTGATGTGATGGAGAATTTTTTTTGCATAGTGGAACTTGGGAAATGTTTTTTGGATCTAAACACAGCCAAAATCTAGGTAGTCAGTCCATCAGTCCACCACTCCCTTATTTATTACCTTCTCTCCACCCACCCACGACAACGCACAGAATGTCTTCTCTCCAATTCCATATTACTTCTCGTCTTCTCCCTTCTCTCTTCTGTGTCTTCTCTCCAATTCCATCTTGCGAATCGACTTGCAAGCAGCGGCGGTGAGCGTCAGCAGGCTGCAGCGAGCGGCATCACGAACACCATCTGCGAAGGGGGTCACCAGGTGCTTCACGAGCTTGTGAGTTGTGACGGAGGGGGTCTTCAAGAGGCGCCATGGTAGCGGGCTCCAGCTCTCCAAAAGCACAACTACACCAAGCAAAGCGGGGCGGCACTGTAGGCTGTAGCAACTCGCGGTGCGTCGGCAGACAGATTGCTACGAGCGGCATCACAAGCACTGTTGGTGAAGAGACGGCGGGTGGCCTGTGGCTAGGTCTGAGGTCACGGCCCACGGTCACACGGAGGTCGATTTGCCGAGGAAGAACAGTAGCAGCTTGAGGCGGCGCCTATTGTATTCATACGGAGCAGTTCACCCCGGATACTAGATCATAGCATGAGACGAAGGAGCGTGAGAAACAGCAACCATCATGCCATGACGACAAAGATGGTACACTAAGTTTTTCTTAGTTTTTAATTTAGGCAATTTTTGGATTAAATCCATTGAACTCAACTTGACTAGCAGATCAAATCTCAAGTGACAATCTCCTATACCACTTTCATATATCAGCGGAAGGACTAGCAACCAAACAACGCGCAGAGCCAGAAACAGATGTGAGGTCGTCTCTAAAAACCAAAAGGCAGCAAAGAGTCTCCGATATTTCGGATTCTTTTATGTTTTAGCCCCTCCGGGCGTTTCTAGTGTTGGGGTCTATGTGTTAAAATATCAAAACTGAACCGGTGTATAAATAGCCTAAAAGCTGGTCATTAGAAGGAGTCTTGGCAGCTAGGTTTTCATTTTCTTAGGGTAATTTTTGTCCTCAAACTTTGAACTCCAAGTTTAGGAGGGTTAAGGTGAGATCTAGCCTTCAAATCAAAAGGAAAGGTGAGGGTGGTTACTTGGGATGAAATCCTTCGTTGTAATCTGACCTAAAACTTCTTTTGAGACTTATAATCGAAGTGGTTTCGTGCAGCAACTTTGTGTGATTCTCCTCCTCTTTTTCTCTTTGGTTTTTATTGGCTTCAATCTTCAGTTTTTTGGGTATTTGTTTTGGCCAAAATTGAATCCTTTGTTTTTCTTGTGTTTTGGACTTCCAAGGACGTGGAGATTATGTCTTAAAACATCTCAATCCCGAAAGATTGCCACGAGCAAGTTGTTCTTGAATTTTTTTTCCTTTCCTGCCTAAATATTCACTTCTTCACGAGATCTAAAATTTCCGCTAATTCTTTTATCTTTTTCAATAGATCTTTTGGGAATAGCTTTGGAATGGAGCTAGATTAGTGTGTGCAAAATTTCGTGAAGTTTGGTGAAGGTTTGGTCAAATTTTGGCTTTGGAAGTTCAAGTTTCGTGTGCTGTTTTTCTGTCTATATATAACGTCCAGTGCTTATCTATTTTGTCCGGTATTTAGTTCAGCGGTCAAACATGCTCCAAATGACTTGAAATTTTGTGGAGCTCTTGTCCTGTGAATCATAAAGCTTCCATAAAAGATGTTTTGACCTGGTTTTCGTATTTTTCATTAAAGATTGGCCTGTCTGTTCTGAGCACCGGACGGTCTGGTGTGCATATCACCGGACGATCCGGTGAGTGTTGGAGTTTCATTTCTTCTCCTTTTGAACTGAAATTTTGTGGAGTTGTTCCTTGGTCCCTTCTTAAGATGCTGTAAAAATTTCATAATGTTTGGAATTGATTTGGTTGGGTTTTGATTGGGATCTTTTCGGAGTGTCAATTTCTGAACACCGGACGGTCCGGTGCTAAATCACCGGACGGTCCGGTGATCACAACTTGTTTCAATTGGCCTGAAATTTTCTGGAGCTGTTCTCTATTGCCTTATGAAGATGTGGTAATTTTTTGGGGTGGTTTGGAGCTTTGCATCTAAGGTTTTGAGATTTTTCTTTGCAGTCCTGTCTGTGTGAAATTTGCATTTTTTCGGAGTTGGTTCCTTTTGCGCTCTTTTTCTTAGCCGTTTGAGTGTGTGCTTCCGTTTGGTGCTTGGTACGTATATGTTCAGTGGACGGTACCAAGCACGTGTTGTGAGCTAGATACGTATCCTCTCAGTGGACGGTGTTTAGCTTCGTTGTGGGTGTTGTTTCCGTTTTGCACTGCAGTGAGGGTTTAAGTTTAAGTTTTCAAGTGCTCCTATTCACACCCCCTCTAGTCGCACGTCTCGGTACTACACTCTTTTTGTCATTCTATGTATCCATGCAACGCTAAAATAATAATATTTTCAATTTAATTGAAACCACTTTAAAATTCACTCTCAGTCAACCAGAATCGTTGAAACAATATGACGTGGAATTTATTCGCGAGTCAATTCAGACTGCAGGAGCAACCCAAGCGAAAACGGACGCCTAGATCGCATACGAACTTCGTTTTTGACGTTCTATATATCGATGGAAAGCTAAAATAATAACATTTTTAACCAATTAACACCACTCTAAAATTCCGCTTGCAGATCGTGAAAACAATATGGCCTACAATTTATTCGAACTCGATTCGGACCGCAGGAGTACCTCATGCGAAAACGGACACCTAGATTTCACACGAAGTCCGTTTTAGACATTCTATATATCAATGTAAAGCTAAAATAATAAACCTTTCGAACTCAATTGACACCACTCTAAAATTCGCTGCCAGTTAACGGAAATCGTGAAAACAATATGACCTACAATTTATTCGGAAACTCGATTCGGACGGCAGAAGCAGCTTACGCGAAAACGGATACCTATGTCGCATACGGACTCCGTTTTCAGCGTTCTGTATATTGCCGAAAAGCTAAAAAAAATAATATTTCTAACCCAACCGACATCACCCTAAATTTCGCTCCGATGCAGGAGAAAATTCAAAATAATAGAACATAGAATTTATTCACGAGGCCTATTTTTATATGTATTGATTTAGAGGTGCTTCTGGATTTTTTTTCCTCCAATTGCAATGCACAGTCATTTTGCTAGTAATTAATAAGACCAACATAGTATAAGCATTGAAGTTCCTTTAGTCTTAGTGCTATAGTAGCGTATAGGTATGTGCTACATGCACGTGATAAATTCAAAACATGAAAAAAAAGAATGAACAAGAAATAAGGAATTAAAATATAAGAGATCCAATTGATTGATGTTTTTTTTTATTAATTTTAAGGCAATGAAACTATCTGGTGGGTATGAGTAAAAATCGAGATGGGAAAATAAAGGTTCAAAGGGTGAAAACATTTTCCTTCTCTCAATTTCAGGCCTATTACAACACTTTCCAATCCTTTTCAACCTGACTATTGGGGCCAATGTGAGGAGTATAAATGTTTTTGTTGGATGAAAAATTGTGTTGCGAAAACTCTATTTTACAGTGTATGTATAGTGTAGATATACATAGATAATACTGCCAATCCGATTATATGTATGTGCGCGCGCGCCTCCCCTGGCCGGGGAAACAATTATCTCCGGCCCGAGTAAGTAAAACACGTGAACCGGAAGCATTACCTTTGTTTGTCCACCAGATTGCCCTCCCCAACTTCCTCGTCACCACTTCTGATGGGCCTCATTTCCTTCGATCAGACAAGAGGGGAGAACACACGTGCACGGCGTTGCCCTAGCTTGCTGCGTCCTCGTATTTAAAGTGTGCATGTGACACAGAGTCCGGGTCACGTTTTTTTTATAGTTCTTTGCTTGGACACGGAGCAATTGTTCAAATATGTCAGATTGTCAGCACGTCGTCAGACAAAATGTGCTCACATATATTGCGCAAATAAAAGTAGGAGGTGCGATTACCCTGCATCTCACTGTGGCTGTCTGCATAGCTGTGGACGGGCATCGATCTCTACCTAGCTCTGCCGTGTGCCGTTACCGTGCTAGCCTGTTCCCCATATTCTTTGCCTATATATATCCTGCAAAGTAGGAATCAGTTCTTTCTCCAAGCACAAGTTTTATGCACAAGAGAGCGAAGCACGGAAAACATAAATACCACAAGTAAAGTGACGTGCACGATGACACAAGATTTATTCAGTGGTCCCGGTGGGAAAAAAAAAGGTCACCTCAAATCTACAATGGAGCCTTACTAAAGATATACTTGCAGTCAAAAAAAGCCTCCGCAGCTCCGCTGAATGTTATGCTTGCTTGCTAGACATTGACTAGTAGATCCTGATTAGATGTTTTGGTTATGTTCTATTTGTCTTTTATATATGTTTCTATTAGAATATATCTAATTATCTATTAGTATAGATCTATTTTAGTTTGATTTAGTTTATAAAAAGATAAGTTCACTCTAGGTTCAAGACTCTATCGATCGTCCTGCTGCGCGGAGGTTCTTAATTTAGGCCTCCGTATAGCTTGCTAGGGCTTTGGTCACTTTGTTTTCCCCTTTTGCGCTCTATTGGAGCCATTATTTCTTGGCCCAGTTGTGTACTCTTTGTTTCTAATTGACTATGCTTGTTCTTAATGAAATATGTGGCAAGCAGGTTTTAAGAAAATAAAATAGGAAGAGGGTAGAAGGGGAAAAAGAGCAAAGAGACGAAGCAAGAGAGATGTGCATGGCACATATTTGCTGAGATGGACATGTGGGCCTAAGATGTGCCATGGTGGAAAAACAACCACAAAACTACTTAGGGACTTTTTTTTTGGTCTTTTTTTCCAAAGTTTAGATTGCACAAAATATGGTTCTAAATAATGGTAAAGGGTGAAGTAGACGTCGTAGGATAGCTTAGGGGTTATGTAGAATTTTTCCTCTTGAAAAACTCTACTTTGAATAGGTCCTTGTTCCGTTGAAGTATACGGTAGTTCATACGAGTAGTTATGCTTGGGTCCAGCGTGTATTGTGGCATGTTTGGATCCACCTAGACAATGAGAATACGCTAAACCTTAGTTGGGTGAATCCAAACACCACTAGCTAAAATGAGTGAGATAAAAAAACTTTAGTTGTGCACATTTTTTTCATTATCTCAGTGTCTATATTCTCCGGACACAACTAAATGGATGTATCTATTATGCGAGAAATAACCTCACTATCCCTACTTTTATGGAGAAAGAATGAGAAAGAAAGTGAGTGGTATTGTAGACATTTCTAACTCTTAACCATGCACCTTTTAGCTTAGCCATTAGCTATAGAGATTTAAACACCTATCCTTATTTGCTAATATCCATCCAACAACTCTTTATCTAGTACTATATTTTAGATAGATAATGGGAACCCCTAGTAAATCCACATATTCTTCTCTTAGTAGAAAAGGACAGACCTAGTATATATACTCATAAGTAGTCTTGTTTTTTTTAATACACAGGAGAACTGCGCATCTTTAATTTGTATTAGGATAAAAAAAATACAACAGAACAATCTTGTCTAGAGAGGAGAC
Source organism: Paspalum notatum (assembly GCA_022530915.1). NCBI lineage: Eukaryota > Viridiplantae > Streptophyta > Magnoliopsida > Poales > Poaceae > Paspalum > Paspalum notatum. The sequence continues at coordinate 36,873,501 of CM039691.1, forward strand.
ACAATAGCAGGAGAGCATGCAAAAGGTTTCGACGAAAGGTGATTAAGAGTAATTCAATAAAGTTTGAGGCAGCTCCTGGTCAGTAATGGGCTTACCTACATACTAACGCCGCTGCGCCTAGATGAAACTCCATGACGGGCCGGAGTCACCAATTCGATCCGTGCCTTTTGTTCCTGGTCAAGCTGATTTTTCGTCCAACACGTCGGTCGAAGAAGTGTTTGGTTGTACGGATAATATGTTACCCCTACAGGTATCTAGACATGATCCCATGAACCAAACGCTCACGTCTTAAATTAGACATCTGGGTCTGGGTGTGGATCATGCTCATGCAGGCATTCCAAAGCGGCTGGGGGCAGAAATGGCCGCGTTGCCTACACTGATGTTTTTTTTCTTTCTTTTTTTGAGGGGGCCAACACTGATGGGTGACGTCTGACCATTCCAAAGCGGTGGAAATCCTTTGGGCCTGTGGCCCACGTGACTTGTCCTTTTAAAAAAAAAGCCCACGTGACTTGTGGGCATTGACCGCCATGGAACGGCCCATCCTCCGGCTCAGCCGTGCTGATTAGTCAGTGAAAATAGATTACAATCTATAGGACTACCAAAGTACAGCATATATCCATAATGTGCTGTTTGCGAGGCTTTTGAAGCTCCAAGACATGCTAACTACAACTTCTGAATTTTCTAAATGCTCATAAGGCTCGTTACTCTGTTGTTATTATTTTGCATTTTCTGAAGCTGTGCGTGACGGCCTTCTCAAGCTCAAGACTTGTTGTTCGATTACCATTTGAATTTTCTAAAGCTGCTGTAGATTTCTCAAAGTGTATAACACCAGCGATAAATTCGGATATATAGGACCCAATGTCCGTTTGAGTTTCTCAAAACGCTCGAAGCTCGGAGACATGTCTGTCTTTTTAAAATTTCAATATTCGTAAAGCTGATGGCATAGACAATTTGAAGCGGCTAGCGCATAGCAAAATATTACAATAGCCCTTTTCCTATAAATTTCACAACATCCAGAAATGTTTTAGTCCTAAGACTCTAACCCTTTCCAATCTTTACAGTCCATATCACCACAAAGCCCCAATCCCTTTGACGCTGCTCACCCAAATGCCAACACGGTCACCATGGTGGTGGTGAGAGTGAGTGGCACAGCTAAGCTAGAACATCGATAGCAAAACATGAAAGGGCTGTAATAGAGAAAGGGAATCACCTGATGCTGTTGATGCTCAAGAGGGAGCTAATGCTGCCGATGGTGGCATTTCATCGAGCACTCAGCAGGCAGCGACAGCTTGCTGGCCATCTGCAGAGACGAAGGGTGGCGTGGCGTCAAAAGCTGCAGGGGAGGGGAGAGGACGACCATGGGGGTGGACGACCAGCAGGGGCGCCGCTGTTTCCTGCTCGCTGCGGATGAGGCCAGCAAGAAGCTGCAGCGGCCGAGGAGTAGAGGAGCGCCAGCGCCTGGCCCTGGCGGCCGGCGACTTGCTGCTGCGAACGGAAGAGGCAGGAGGCGCATGGAGGAGAGGACAGGGGCAGGCGGCGCCTTGAGGGTCGGCCGGCTGGGGAGGAGCTGGAGTGAGGACCTGGCCGGTGGGGGGAGGGATGCTGACGGCGGATTGGGTACGGCATCGGCTTCCTCCAGCCTCCATCGCATCTTCTGCTCTGCAGCGAGAACGAGACTCTGAAACAGGTTGCTCGAAATTTCTGTCGAACCAAGATGCCACGTGTCTTTCTTTTCCGACTCCGACGAGGTTTTGTGACGACAGAGGGGATCTTCTGTTATCTTCCGTATCTAAATATCTAGCCCCATTATCTATTTTTTTAACATGTATGAAGCCACGTCATCTGCGGAGCCAACTAAATTCTATACCACATCATCATTCACTAAGGCCTTCATTTATACGTTTATATCGATTTTTTTGGCTTCGCGCATGAAATACTTCTCTATGGTTTATACGTTAATATCTCACAAATTTCCACAACTACACACAGAGAATTTATCTGGTACCTTTTACAAGTATACAAGTTACACATTTGGTCAAAACAGTATACAAGTTACACAATTCACGCAGCAACGCGCGGAGTATCATTTAGTTTTTTAATAGATAGAGACAAATATGTGTAATTGGGATTCAGGTCATAATTAAGGAATTAACACTAAATAATATTTATAATATTACTTAATTTTTAAACATCTATGGCCATATGTTGTATTTTATTTAATTTTTATTGTAGTACATGTTGGTAGTTTAGATGTATATATTCGAGTGCATATTTTGTTTCTTTCATATTATAATGGGGGTCACTAATTTTCATGCAAATTTAGTGGTTACTGATATATATAGATTAAATTTATAGTATTTTTTATTGGCGGAAAAGAATGTTGGTCCTTCCATCTCTTAGCTTTTTTTTCTTTTGTGACGTGGAGTTTATTAAAAGTGATAATAGAGCTTTTACAAATTCCATCAGGGGACGAGAAAAACATCTAGAAAAACGGACAGGGATCCGGTGCAGCATTGCACATGCAGGGTGTAACACCCTGAATTTTAATCCTCCAAAAATCCTACAAAGGCCTTATCCGAAAATCCCAAAATCAGAAATAAAAAAGGAAAAGAAAATAGAAAAAAGAGAAACGGGCCAACTCTGTTCCTCCCTTGGCCCAACCGGCCTTTTTCCCCTGGCCCGATCCGCTCCCCCCCCCTCCCCCCCCCCCCCCCCGCCTGGGCCGAGCCGGCCCAACTCGGCCTGCCACCCCCGCTCACCCGCACGGCCCGCGAAGCCCCCCTCCCCTCTGTCTCTCTCGCCGGCGCATGGGCCCCGCCTGTCGGTTCCGTCCCCTCCCTCGGTCCGCCGGGCTTTGCCCGCGGTGCACGGCGGCCGCCGGGCGCGCCGCCCCTCCCCGACCCCCACCGGTCCTGGCCACCGCCAGTACCACCCCCCTCACGGACCTCCCCACGCGTCGGCGTGTCCGCGTCACCCGCCCCCGGCCTTGCCCGTCCCGGCCTTTACCCCAGACCCCCCCCTCCGCGGCGAGAGCGCGCTGCCGACGGCCCCCTACCGGCACCACCTCGACCCCGACCGCCTATATAAACCCCTGCCCGCCTCAACGCCCAACACCCCGCTTCCACAACACACTACACCGCCGGGCTGCCTGGGGGAGACTCCGGCGCGGCCTTGCCCACGCGCACCCACCGCCACCCCCACCGTGCCCACATCCCCCCTCTACGCGTCGCCGTCCTCCAAATTGAGGTGAGCAACACTCTCCCCACACCACCACGCACCTCCTACACCCTCCCGGCCCGAATCCACCCTGCGGATGACCCCGGCATGGTGCCGCGCCGCCCACCGCCACCGCACACCTCTCTGGCGCTCGTCGTCAGGGCGGCACCACACCCCCCTTGCCCTAACGACCCCATCACAAGCTTTGCCTTGATGATCTTCAGCTCACGGCGCCACTCTCGTCACCGGAACCACCTCATTGGCGGGGAACCGCCGGCGAGCCGCCACCGCCCCCCCCCCCTCACGCGACCGGTCCACCGTGAGCCAGGACAAACCGCCGTCGCTCCACCCCCTCTGACGCCGTCACCCCCCCCCCACCCTCGCTGACCGCGGGCCCGGCCGCGCCGCCGTCGCCCCGCGCCGCCTCCCCCCCCCCTCCCCCCGCCGCGCTACTGGGCCAGCCCAGTACCGCGCGCGCGCCAGGCCTGGAAGGCAGGCTGCGCCGCGGGCCGAGCCCCCTGGAGGTTTTGGGCCGCGACTGGAATTAGGCCTGTTAAGGCTTTTTCCTTTTTCCAAAAGTTCAAATCTACCCCCTTACACAAGAACCCCCATATCTTCCCCGTTCCAACTCCAATCGAGACGATTCTTCTAAAAACACCCTCTACTTAACCCAATCCCCCTTCAATTGTTTGGTATATGAATAATTGTGTTTATTATATATTTTTGTTTGTGTGCGCTAGACACCGTCCCGGAGGAAACCCAGGAGCCGGAGACGACCGTCACGGAACCGGAACCCGACGAACCTAGTGACGACCTCCACTGCGACGAGGACCTAGACGACGGCAAGTCCACTGGAATCCTCACTTGATGCATAAAATTCCTAGTAGTGCAAAATAAACCTTTTGGCCAGTTCAACCCAATAAAACCTGCATTGTTTGCTTACTAAGGTAAACCCTAATTGGTTAGTTCCCCAAACCTATTTAGAAGTAGCGCGCATAGGAGGAAATCGCTCACTCAACTATATCTGTTCAAAACTTGGGATAAGTTGGGTTTAAGGTTGAGACAACTTGGTGGGACGGATAAAAGTGGGTATGGGTGTTTTAAAAATAAAATGGGGAAGAACCCTGGCAAACGACCCACGGGTCGGAATAAACCACCTAAGGGCAGGGTACGAACGGTAACTTAGCAACCCGTGGTTACCCAGGTCCCGGGAGTCGTGGAGATGACCGGGTAGATGGATACTCGCGGTGTCGAGCAATGGGAAGTGGAAATGGTTCTACCTGCGCCCTAAAGGATCGGGTTGATCTACATCTTGCCTAACTCTTTTAGTACAACCACTCGCTCTGTATGAGGCATTGGCTAGGCCCGAGCCGGAGTGGATAGCCTAGTAGCTTCTGTACTGGCGCACAAGGGGCCAGAGAAGGGGGTTGGGAGCCACGGGAGTACCGAGGGGTACTGGAGTGGCTAGGTGGTCCGAACCTCTAAAGTACTGCTAGGTGATGAAACAAAGGCAACGGCTTAGTTTGGAATTCGGGCGCTTATGACGATAAGTAGCCGCTGAGTCCAACTTGTGGGCATTAGTGCAACTCTGGCCAGTAGTAAAATCTATTCGAATAGTCCGCGTCCACTGGTATGGATGAGTTACGGCTTGGTATTTCAATTAACAAGTTTTTCATAATCTAAAACTGGATGGGTATGGGTTGGGAAAGCTTGGTTTGAGCTGTGGTTATGTGGTCGATGGATGGAAAAAGTTACGTAATAGGCTGCTTGGATCGGCGGATCCGGTGGCCACCCTCTTTGGATAAAAACCCTGTTTTTCATAAAGCTAAAACTTGACCACTAAAATGAACCTTGCATTTGTTTCTCGCAAGACACTTGAGCCGCCAATATAGCCAGTCAATCTCCCAAACTCTATAGGAGGAAGGTGGGCTTGCGGAGTACGTATGTACTCACCTTTGCTATGTTGATATTTTTCCAGATAGCTCCGACGAACTGCTTGAGCTACTCTTCAGCTAGGTCACAGTCCTGCTTTCCAACTAGCCTATAGCATTGGGCCCGAAGGATTAGTTTCCGTTGTATCTTATTTTCATGCAATATTTATGTAATGGTTTGTAATCGTTAAGTTTGGACTCTGTAACACTTGAAATAAATGTGTTGCTAGACCCTGGGACTAGCATTTGTTTCATATTTGAGTTTCCAAGAAATTGGGGACGTTTCACAGGGCCGGCCCGTCAGGCGGCCCATGGCCACGAACATGGCACGGCATGGCATGAAGCGGGCCTAGGCCGGCCCCCCGGCACGGTGGCCATGCTGTTCTTAGACCGAAGGGCAGGCATGAAGTGCCCGTCTGAGCACGACACGGTTTATTTTTTATATTTTGCGTAATTATACATATGTTAATACAAAATATATGACTTTTTAAATATAAAGAAAACAAGTCAAATTTTGTTAGTAGTGCACAGCTAGTGCATTGGACTCTAAAGTCGAACCCCAACACGGACATATTTTTGCTCATTTTCTTACTCGGTCAAACAGGCCTGGACCGCCCATCTGGACATGTATATTCAAGGTGCTCATTTTCTTACTCGGTCAAACGGGTCTGGCCCGCCCATCTGGACATGTATACTCAGGGCACACAGTCTAAATAAAATTCGGGCCACCCTGCCACAGGCATCAAGAACACCAAGAAGGCAAAAACACCCCTTAAACATATTTTTGCTCATTTTCTCAATTGGATTGTATACTCGGTCAAACGGTATCGGCCCTGTCTTGCCCGCCCATCTGGACATGTACACTCAGAGCACACATTGCCCGCCCATCTGGACATGTATGCTCAGGGCACACATGCTAAATAAAATTCAAGGCACTACCTAGGCAGTCACTACCATTTACCATCTATCGTCCAACCATCACTACCTAGTACCTAGGCAGGTGGGGACTCGACAAATGGGAAACATATTAGGATAGATTAATTTCAAGGCACCTCCCAAACGTAGCAATTTTGTGTTTCACTCTTCATTTTCCCCTCAGGAGACCGATGAATACATCAGTTCTTTTCCCAGGGAAAAAAAATCCACCAGACCGATTTTAGTAGGAGAGACTCATTCATCACTTTGGTGTTTATAATCCCCAAGCCTCCAAAATCTTATCTCTTAATTAGGTAGTATTTTTATTTCAAGCTGGACTGGACTAGAGAGATGGTGGAAGCAAAATCATTAGAGCTCAACTTACATTGGTTAACATAAACAACTTGGCGTTCCTGCCGTCCCCGAATTTGACTTGGTCCAAGACTCAGATAGCTCCGAGTTTCCCCTCCCAGCCCAAGCCCGCCAATTTTGTCTCAGAATTGCTACGTTTTCTTCAGACAGAGAATATTGATTACTGATTACTGAAAGTGAAGCATCTCTTATGAGGACGAGATATGATTTGGAAGTGACGATTAGAGTGATCTGAGTCTAATTAATTAACTATATTAAGCTGCCTCTGCCTCTGGTCTAATATAACCAGCTACCTGAATCCATCCGGGCCGGCTGGTTAATGTGATATCTGAAGTGCTACCACTACTGTGCTTTAGAGCTACTACCTGGCATGCACTTGCAAACATATCAGGTAGTCAGTGTCAGCTCCAAGACACCAGCTGCTGACTGACATGCATGCTAGTCATCGAGTCTAGGAATCTATCATCCATTTACAAATCTATCGGTCTCCGGATAACAACATAACATGCTCTCACCATGTCATCAGGATGTGCGTCCACCAAAGGACACGGCATTCAGCAATAATGAACGTCACCGAGATGCCCATGGAAAGAGAAAGAAGTATATATTTCTTGTGGCCGTGGTTTGAACGGGTAAAATGGGTTGATTTTTACCATCTCATGGTGCCATTTGGCGATTTCTGAATCACCGCCCGTGACGAGATCATTCTGATCAGATTTTGTTTGTTCGTTTGCTTGCTTCTGTCCATCAGGTTCATCACGTCGCCCTCTTAATCGTTCCATGCCAGCCAAAAAGAGCAATCATTTATGGGGGCTCTCTCTCCCTCTACTCCACACTCCCACTGTCATTCTCCTCTTCAATTTTCAGAGTTCATCTTTTGATGCCGCTGAGTGAGCTACCAAGCTAGTGACCCATTCGTCAGAGTAAGAATACATCAGTGATAGAACTGAACTGAACTGAACTAGTACATACTAATGGACCGTCGCAGGAGTGTCTCCATGGACGTGTCAGTGAGCATCCCTGCAGCAGCAGCTTCCATGCTGGACAAGGAGAGCATGAGCGACGACAAGATATCCATCATCATCCCCCACAGGTCTCCTTCCAACAAGATCCTGCCACTAGTAGGGTTCCAGCAAAACGACGACGACGAGCCATCTCATCCCGGCGGCTTCCTGAAGCAGGTGGCGCTTCCGCTCGCCAAGAAGGTGGCGGCAGAGCTACTGGGCACGTTCCTGCTCGTCTTCACCGTCCTATCAGCGCTCATCGCCGACGAGGCGCACGGCGGCGCGCTGGGCGTGCTCGGCGTCGCGGCCACCGCGGGGCTGGCCATGGTGGTCATCGTCTCGTCCCTCGCCCACGTGTCCGGTGGCCACATAAACCCGGCGGTGAGCGTCGCCATGGCCGCGTTCGGCCACCTCCCGCGGGCTCACCTCGCGCCCTACGTCGCCGCGCAGCTGCTCGGCTCCACCGCCGCCTCGTTCGCGGCCAAGGCGCTGTACGATGATCCGGCGGACATGGGCGCCGCCGTCGCCACCGTGCCCAGAGTCGGCGCGCTAAGGGCGTTCTGGGTCGAGTTCGTCGCCACCTTCGTCTTCCTCTTCGTCGTCACCGCGCTCGCCACCGATCCTAAGGCCGTGAAGCAGCTGGTCGCGGTGGGAGCCGGCGCGGCGGTGATGATGGACGCTCTCGTCTTCGGGTTCGTGGAACAGACGACAAATCGATCGAAAATTTAATGTTACTGATGATTCATTTTTTTCTCGATCGAGTAATTAACTGATTGAGGTTTCGAATGGGTTTGGTTGATGAGCAGGAAGGCGACCGGCGCGTCGATGAATCCGGCGAGAACGCTGGGGCCAGCGATAGCCACGGGGACCTACACCAAGATCTGGGTCTACATGGTTGCTCCTCCGCTGGGCGCCATTGCTGGGTCGGGGGCTTACCATGCACTCAAGTGATCCATGGATGTCAGAATACGACACTACTGGTGGTTACTATACTAGTACAGGACTATTAGAGTTGATGTTCTCGATCAAACGCGTCATCAACGGATGCATTGCTCATCCTTCAGTAGTTGGTGTGCAGAGACTTGGCATCTTATTCTTGTTCTCTTGTACACCAGCTGACCAGCATGGCTGTGTAGTCAGCTGAACAGACACATCTACAGACTAGACCTACTTAATAATCAAGTTTTTGAAAGTGTCTGATGTTGTAGATGTTAATGTATATCAAACTAAAAAATCAAATTTTAAGATATATATAGAACTAAAACTGATATAAGTTTTTGGAATCGAGGATCTCGAAGAGTCTCCCTAGCTAAATTAATATCCCATATATTTTTCACATATTGGAGCCATTCTAAATATATGATGTTCTTGGAGAGGAATTTTTATTTTGAAAATTTGAGAGGGGCGACGCCCCATTTATCAATTTTTCATTTCACAATGCATCCAAGGCAGATGCAACAGTAGAATTGTAGTTACATGTTACAAGGAAAGAGCGCCAACCATCTACTCCAACTCTAGAATGCTGTTGGAGAGGAATGAAATATAGATTGAAGCTTTTAGAGGAGCCTATAAATTATTGAAGATAAACTAAATCTTTGCTCACAACCATTCCCCTCTATTTCTAAATAGTACAAGGAGGACTTCATTAACCCCAAAATTTTGAAGATGGATGGTGATTTAGGATGCCAGTAGATACCTACAGTGTTCCAAGGGATTGTCAGAGGGTGTGTTTTTAACAAGACCATACATTTGACTTGGATATCAGGACTCCCTAGAGCATCTAAAACATTACCTGCTCATCTCTGATTACCTAAAACTACATATAGCGTATCTCTTATTTATTGCACCTTGTTTTGTCACATCTTCGAAAATACTACTAAAACCTCATTGTCTATATTCACCCATGTTATGAAGGTCCTAAATGTGGACCGCCTTTCATTTTATCCTCCCTCTCCACATCCTCAATTGTTTATCTCTATCTCTAATACCTCCCCTCCCTTGTTGTCTTCATTCTCCTCCACGGTGTCTCCTCCATTATTGCCACTTATCTTCTAATGCATACCTACTCACTAATAACACCTCCACCCTCCCCACATCTATTTACTAGCTCCAATCTTCTCCCCCTCCTTGAATTTTAGGTTCTCTTGGCAAATGGTGGGGTGGGCCTTACACGAGCTTCCCCTTTAGGTCGAGCTTAATTAAAGGCTAATATATCCTAGATCTTACCACGAGCAGCGACAGAGCCATAGGACTTGGCGCTTATGTGGGCATATGGTTCTTGGCAGCGAGAGGGTTGTGGGTGTTGGGACATCGTCTTCAGCGATACCATCGTTGGGCATAGTATTTTTGGCTTCTAAGGCGATAGAGTCAAATGTTTTGTGCTTGTGGTTTCTACACATGCGATTGATGATGTGGTAGCTGAGAATGGGTTAGGACCATTGAGCTTAAGGGGCATCTAGCAAGGCCGGGTCATGGCATCACTCCTTTCTTACTCCCTTTATCTTTCTTCCTTCAATCGCATCTCTCATGAAATATCATGGAACCCAAGATAAAAATGTTGACATGGGAGGGAAATGGATCCCCTAGATTTGAGGGAGAAATGGTAGGGGCTTGAGTAGATATTCAAATACGTTATGGTAATGGAATGAGTAATTGTTGGAGGCCTCCAATTTTTTTAGGGAAGGTTAACGCGCGACCCCTCCCCTGTGATGCTCCGGCATCTCAAATACCGAATTAAAGTAATCTTACATTAAGCATTCATCATAAACATCATATCATAAACATAGGTAGAGAGACATGGTCAAAGTTTGGGAGAAATGCACCCTTGTTACAGCTTGTTTATGCATGTGTGTTAGTATGATTACTGTTACAAAACCCTTTTTCCTTTGGGATCTAGGGGAAACTCATATTACCAAACTTGTAGATGATGAATATTGGAACAACTTTTATAATTGGGGTTTGGCCAGATAATGAAGGCTACATAGGGTTTGGAGTCTTTCCTTGTCAGTGCAGAAAACCAGCTCAAATCAGCCCTGTTTAGAAATTCTAAATCTACTCTAGCTTACAGTCATTTTCATGCAGTACTCCCATTGAATAAGTTGTAGGGATTGAAATTATAAGCAACTTACTCAAAAGGTGCTTTAGGAGAAAAGGCCTGGAAGTAGGGCTTTTCATTTTTCCAAACAATAAAGGTACCCTGTCCATACCTAGGGCTGATCACTAAATTTGAATTTAAATCATAGTTACACTTGTATTTTGGGATTGCCCATTTTTACAAAGTTGTAGATCTTGGAGAGTAGAACATTTCTTCCAATTGGGCCTTTTCCAAATTCGGCCTCCAAATTGGCCAAAATAGCAGTTTACAGTAGTAAGGAAAACACAGTTTTCTTTTCTTTTTCCCGGAGTCAAGGACAGGTGGGGCCCGCGATCCGCGTCGCGCCGTGACCCGCGCGCCGCGTGGCTCGCCGACATACAGGGAGTACGGCGAGCCACCGGCCGGCCGCCCGCGCGCGGCGCGCGTCAAAACGGGGCGCGCGCACCCCCTTCCGAAACCCTAGCCACCCCACTCACTCCCGTCCCGTTTTCGCCCCGCGTGCGCCGCTCAAACCCGAGCCGCCATTGACGTTGGCAAGCTCGGGGCCGCGCTCGCGCCGCCGCCTCCCGGCCTCCCCGAGCCGAACCGACCCTACCACCGCACTCCTCGTTCCACGCCGCCCCTCTCCCCCTAGACCTCGTCGTCGAACTCCCCTCCCCCGAGGAGATCGAGCTCGGCGCGACGTCCTTGCCGCGCCACCGTCGCCGTCGCCCACGCGAAGGTTCGCCGCAGTTCCGCCTCGACCACGCCGCCATCGTCGACGAGAGCTACCCCAGGTTGACGCCCTCACTCCCGCGCATCCCCCGTGCCCCTCGTCGCGGCTCCGGCGAGCCCCAGCTAGCCGGCGCGCGCGCGCCGCGCCGCGCGGCCTCGGCCGACGCGAGGAAGAAGAAGGGGGCCGGGAAATTTTAGATCCGGCCCCTCGGTTTCTTTGATTTTGCATCCCGGTCCTCGCGCGTTTTGAATGAGTCTTGTAGATCTTGCAAGCTAGCCCCTGGAAGCTACGGTTAATTGCGCAGAGGTTCTTAGATCTAGGTTTTTTTTTCTATTTACCTTTTTCTCGATTTGAACTTTGAAAAATCATATCAATTCAAAGAAAAATCCAAAATGGACAAACTCAGTACCTATGAACTCCTCTTGAGTAGATCTACAGGTTAGGTATGATGTGGTTGTGTGAAAAGACATTTTTACCCTCAGTTTTGTTGCATGCATGTTAAAGCAAAATAATTACTAAAAGTGATGCAAATGGACTCCATTTGCTGTGAGACTTGGGCAATAGCATGTCTAGAGTATTTGGACAGTGCATGAAATTTCGTAGCCCTAGCTTTGCTCATTTACATGAGGTTTTTCCATTACCATGAGAATTACATGTATTTATTGTAGTGTGAGTTGGGTGCTATATAAAAGATGCTTAAATGACTCCCTAGTAATTTTCATGGACTTTCCACAGTATGGGTAGCCCACTGTTAAAGAATGAGCCCCTGCATGTTAGTTTTCGATGGTGATCTGAAAATGACAAAAAGGGCCAGTTGAGAAAGGAAAATAGGAAAAAATGTATTTAAATTACTAGAAAAATTATAAGAAAAATATGGTGTCTTGTACATGATGTCTAAAGTCCGAAAAGTATATATGTGCATGTCTTATATACTGTTTTGTCATGCATGTCCTTTTCCCCTATAATTAAAAATGGAAAATAGATGCCCTGTCAAATGGAAAGTATTTCATTCGAAAAATTTTGTGTAAGTAGTTTATAGTCTATCATCATCACTGGTCAAATCTCAGGGTCAGATTCCCTTTCTTTAATTACTGATAAATCCGAGAAGGAAAATGGCTGTTAAGTTGTTAGAATTTTTATAAATTCAGTTTTACTCCTTTTGGGCTGGAATTTTGTTAGTAGATTCCTGTACATGGTACGTGCATGTTGTAAAAATTTAAAGTCTATTGGAGCAGTGAAGCTATTTAAATTCAAGGGTTGGATTAAATAGAAAAAACAATCATTTGTAAGTGAGGAAATTGGTGGAAAGGTCAAAAATGCCACATCATACAAATGCATGGTCATGACAGGGATACATGGTTTACGTGATGGATCCTTGGTTAACTTTAGGTGATGGGTTGTATGATTTCTTAGGAGAGTTGGATGTCCTCCCTCCTTGGGAGATAGACCTTTAAATAGAAATGCTTATTTACTTTGCCCCTATATTCACCGTGAGTCATATGTTTACAGCGCTCTGTCCTGCATTGCATTCATCGCACTCATTTTGCATATGATGGCATACATATAGATCACGGGATAGAGGAGCAGACGCAGGAACAGCCGCTGATCGAGGAGCCAGAAGACCAGGAGCCGGACCCGCAGCCAGAAGAGTATCCGCAGGCCGCACCTGACTTCACATCCGAGAAAGCTAACCCTAGCGAGGAAGGTAGGCAGGACCATACTTTCCCAGCTAATGATTTAAATACGGTCTACGCATATGCATTAGGAGTTGAATGGAACCTCATTGCATTAGCATCCTTGGCCGCCCTGACCCTAGCACCTACCCTAGGTACGTAGGACGAGTTGCCTAGAAATGCTAGGCTCGACTAGATACGAGTGAGATGTCACTCGTCACGTAGGTGTTTTGAAAAGAAAGAGAACACTGTCTATGCTAAGATGCTTATTATGTTGAGAATAAGTTGGAGACCGGGCGGAGATTAAGTTTACTTTTCGCGGTGTGCGTTGTTACGGTGTAATGGCTCTGCCCGAGTCACATAAGGCCCGTTCGCTGTTCGTCTGCTGGTTGGCATAACATTGCTAAAGTACTTACCCGGTTAATGGGGCCGGTGAAACCTTACTTGTGCCATCCGGAGAACAGAAACACGTTCCTACCCACTGATTGAGAGGAAGGTGGCCCGGGGAAGCTTGGTACTCATGATGGGGAGCCCGAGATGTCGGCAGGCTCGTCATGGAGGCACAACCCGGGAGTCAGATGGGAGTGAATCGAACTTGGGATGGAACAGGTGGAGAAGGGGGACTATATGTGGGAAAGCCGTCGTGTGAGTAAGTATATGGGCCCCTGGCATTTTTAGTTATTCCCGGGAATTAGAAATCGATTCGAATCGCTGATGCTCACCAGATGTGAGAATGCCAAATACCGCACACGGGCAACGTAGTAATAACTTTAATATGATGTACTATGATCCATGTTTTCGAATGCTACATACTTGACTATTATGTGCTTTATATTCATGCAAGTTTTTGTAGAGTTCTTAACTGCAAATGGCTTAGTTATCATAAAGGGATAGCAGCTGTCAAATCCTGCTACCCTATGATCATAACTTGTTTAAAAGCAACGGCTAAGGACCAACTCTCTAGTAAGAAAGCTTTGCGTCAGCCGTAAACCTTGTCCATTAAGTCCTCTGAGTAATTAGTACTCAGGGTTTTGTCCCCAAACATTTGGATTTCAGGTATGGAGTTCCTCTTCTGTGCTTGTGTCGGAGGAGGGGCCTGTTATCACCAGGAGTAAGAAGCGTCATGAGTTGGCACTGGAGTGACATCAGTGGGCATGATGTTGCTCTGTTTCTGCAAGTCTTTTGTTTATCGTGAACTATGAACTTTGGAAATTTCCGCTGCGAGATACTATTTGAACTCTATTTCCTTATGAAACTATGTTGAACTCTATTTTATTTCGAACTGGTATGTAACCTAACTTCCTATGTAACATCTATTCAACTGCCTGTGATGATGTAACTGTTGTGGCTCCATCGAGGGTCGAATGTATGTGATGTCGGTTCCTCTGGGTTTTGGTACGAATCGAGGGCCGAAGGCTTCTCGACGGACGACCGGGTTTAGTAGGGTCTAAGTACACTGAGAGCTAATAGTGGCAGGTGTACTTAGCCCGGACTAAATCGGCGGTTCTGTCACATCCCCCTACGGCCGCTCCGCATTGTCGCCCTCCTTTTCCCCACCTCCTCACCCCCGCCGTTAGCAACCTCTCCCGACTCCGGTGGCTCCCGCCGCCTCCGTCGTTGCCCGCTGCCGCCTCCACCACGAACCTGGCCTTCTTGCCCCCACTGCCTCCTTCAGTCCTGGCCCACCCAAGGTGAAGACACTATGCCTCCTTACCGTCATCCCCGCTACCGGCACCGCCTTCCTCTGCCACCTGCGGCTACCGCTGCCCCGCTGGATCAAACCGCTTCCACCACAACACGGCGACCTCCCCCGACCCCCCTCTAGTAGGTGCAGTGAGCGCATACCTCCTCCCCCAGAAACCTCAGCCCCTAACCCTAACCTCACGGGCGACGAGCGCGGCGGCGGCCTTTTAGTAGGCCGTGCGGGCCGCATGGAATCGCCCGCAATTTCTATCTATCTTCCGGTAGGACAAAAGCCCACATATCTTCTAATGTTTGAGATTCGTGCAAACAACTCTAACCATTAGATCCACGTAGCCCTAGCCTCTCTCTCTCCCCCATCTCCCTCCTCTCCTGTCTCCCGTTGTTGCAATCCGGAGTTCAGTATATCAAACTCTAGCCATGACCATGGACGTGTGCGTCCTCTCCAAAACAATTAATGTCGTCACTATTATGTCAGTCATTGAGTCTCGGCGGCTGCAGGCTGCAGTACTGCAGCCAGTGTATCCCTACCAAGTGGGCCCATCTAAAGTTGGACCTACGCGGCAGTGGCAGCGAGTCCTGCCATAGTGCAGCAGCCAAACCGGTTCCTATGTCAGCAGGCACCCCGCCGAGAAATTCCATTGAAAATTCTACACCCAAACTTGCATGAGATTTCTTTTGGTCACCCGCACAATACATTTTCTGCTTAGTCATCAATTGAACCAACTTGTCATTGCACAGAAGATGAGGATTCATGAACATGCAACCAATCCTAGTAGCTTGATCTGGTGGTGGCCATAGTGGAAATGGGCGCAATGCCATACCAACCAGAACATATATATTCAGCACGAGAGTATATGGAGTTTCGAAACGTATATATACAGGCATTTGTAACAGTTGCAAAAAATAATATGAACAGCAACACTGCAGTACCTCTTAATAACAATTGAGTCAGTATATCACAAACTTAACGATAACAATATAAGAGAATAGGATGGCTCGATCGATATAGATAACAGATATAGATAATGCCGGAACTAACTTTACACACAGCTCAAGCAGGATCATCAGCGGAAGGCATGAAAGGTCCCAGCTCATGCATGAGAACAAGAACATGAGTGACGAACTCTCCACCGGTGCTTAGATGCTCGTAGTGGAAGGCGCCCCCGCAACGAGGTGCGGCGTAGTAAAGCATCTCCGACCACACCGCACCGATGAGACCCCAACGGTCCGCGTCTCCTTCATCGATGCTAATGAGCATCTGGGCCAGCTTACATGCGCGTGGCAGCACAGGAGAATCGAAGGCTTGGGCACTCTGCAAGAGTTTCTTCACATGATTGTCTCCAGCAGCAGTATCATCATGTTGGATGGTTGTTACATCAGAGGTCGAGTGAACTATTTGCTCCTCTTCTCCATCTTTCTTACTGGCTTGAAAAATCTTCATGAACGCTGCCTTCTCACCGAGCCGTTGTCGATGATTCTGTCGACGTGACAATGTGTCTCTAATCTCTTGATGAGCTTTGTCATGCAGATGTTGGGAGTTGGTAGTAAGCTTCACACCGCACTTGAAGACAAGGTACATGATATAGTTGGATATTTGTCTGCTCATCTCCTTATTATTGTCCTTTTTCTTCACTTGGTCATTAGAATGATTACTGTTCCTAGTGCTGGCATAAGCATCTCCGGAGTAGTAGTAGCACATGTCCGTGGCAAGGTGCCAGATGAGTGCACTTGTGGGGAAATCAGCAACGCCGTTGATGGTCTTTTCTAGTGCTTCTGCTGTACTTTTAGAAGGCAGATAATCTTGATGCCTCTCCTTCCAGTTCTGAACTGCGAGCAGACCACGGGAGCTAGCAACGTGCCATTCTTTTCTTATTCCATGGAGTAAAAGGTTGTCAAGGATGAGCGCCTTGACGGGCTCTGTGATGGGTGTGTGTGTCAGGTCAAGCAATTCAACACCCCACTTACCCAAACGCCTACCAATCCATTGTCGTATGGATGACAGTAGGCTAGCGGTGCCTTGCACCACGTGCCTCTTGATCATGCTGTATTGCCTCAGCTCTTCAGACCACTGCTTTCTCCTCCATGTAGCAGAGGGATAGAATTTGGAAAGCAAAAACATGGTGGCAGAGGACACTTCTAGGGCTACTGCTCCTACGAGCAATATGTATGACACGGTGATATCAGTAGGGCTGGTATGGAGCATATCACCATTTTCGGCGACTATGAAGAGCACTAGTGCCGCTAGTGCTGAAACAAATTGGAACAAGAGGTATAGAATAAAGGGGCTGAGTACAAGAATTTCAATAATACCATTGAAGAAGGATTCATTGAACATATCAGGTACTTCTGTAATAAATACATTGATACCTTGTCGCAAACGTTTTGTGTAGAGGAGGTCGTAAGAATTTACCAGATGTGATCCAGCAGATTCATAAGCCCCATAACGGCCTGTGTTTGACCGAAACTCCTCTAGCAAACTTGGTAGACTATCCACAGCTAAGATGCTCTGCTCCTTATTGGGTGGGGCATCCACACACACTACATAGTGGATCCCCCAACCATGTATCTTTCCTTCAGAAAACAGATCAAGTATACGCCTCATGTATTCTGCAGGCTCTGTATCGTCATTGCTCCTCTCCCTTACCCGTAGCGCCCCTAGTGTCGTTGACAAGTTGTCCAAGAAGTTCGACCTCAGAAACGATGGGTTCGACAAGTAAAGGCATAAAGTACGCTCAGTGTACTTGAAGCACCCAGCGAGGAACATGAGCACCATGGCAGACTTGAGCAGTCTATCACGCCAAGACGCCTTGGCCACGACGTACGCAGCAACAGCAACCTGGGTGACCAAGCTTAGCAGGTGGCGCCTCCATAGCTCGTTGTCCTGCTTCGAAAAGGCGGTGATGGTGTCCTGCCCGCCCAGGTGGACGAGCACGAACGGTGCCCAGAAGGACATGAGCTGGTGGCCCGGCTCGCTCGCGCGGACAGCGAGGTGGCCGAGCACGAAGATGGCCACGGCGTCGGCTGACAGATAGACCAGCCACAGGACGGTGCGTAGGATGAGCGACGTTTTGTAACGCCGCAAGCTCGCCGTGAGGAAGAGGAACACTTGCAGAAATAGACTCAAGAGCATGAGGAAGTGGATCTCCCACGTGTTCCACGCCTCATGGACAGCGGCCAAGCTGCGGAGTTAGCCACGTAAATCCAGTTCGTAAGAGCTCCAAATTAGAAACCCAAAGCAAAGCAAATATCACAACTAATAACTGAAGAGAGATGTGACATATGTTAGGAAAAAAGGTTCAAATCCTAAAAATATCGTAATAATCCCGCCACCAATCCGTGAGTAGGCTATTGTTGTTACCAATAACCAGTCAATCAACCCGTGCCTTCGTACGGGTTAGAGTATTAAATGCATTATGTGTTACCGTATAACATATATAAATCTATTTTTATACTTAGTTTTTTATAATAACATATCTTGCTACTTTATATCTATGCTTAATTGATTTAGATAATTTTTGATCGATTGCAAAAGTAGATTATTTTAATATAATTTTAAGGGGTTACTTTCATTATATTATCAGTCATAATAACTAAGTGAACAATTTAAATATAAATTAAAGGGGATATTTAGTATTATCCATCAAAATAGCAAATGGGAGCAATTAGGTATAAATTTAGGCTATTATTTCATATTTTCTTTTATATTGGCAGAGTGGGTAATTAATATGTAGTTTTAGGGGTTATTTAATATTGTTTTGATAATGGCAAAAGTGAGTGATTACTTAGAAAATTGATCTAATGGCTATTATGATTCCAACCTGTCAATTGATGATCAGATTTCAGATGTTTTTTAGATTTTTTTTAGCGCATCTTGTGAGGATTGACATGGAAATTTCAAAAAAAATCTACAAAATATTTGTTTCGTGGAATGGTTTCTAGCATTTTTAATGGAAAAAAAAACAAAAACTAAAAGTAAATTTGAAAATGGAAAAAATCGAAAAGAAGAAGAAAATATTTGCTTTCGTTGAGAATTGAACTCAAGATTTTTTGTAATGGCAGAGGTGGGTAATTATTTAGAAAATAAATCAAATAAAAAAAAGAATATTTGCTTTCGTTGAGAGTTGAATTTAAAACCTTTCATAATGGCAGAGTTGGGTAATTACTTAGAAATAGATCTAATGGCTATTTATTCCAATCTGCCAATTGATGATCGGATGTTTCTGATTATTGTGAAAATTTCTAAGATTTATCTTTTTTTCTAACGCGCTTTGAAATTAGTGTTTCTCTGAGAACCTTCAAAGATAGTTGTTGCATCTATTTTGTTTTCTAATATTTACTCATGTCAACCATATTATAGATCGAAAACAACATATATGGTAACCCTGATTTTCTTCATCTAAATTATCCATGAATGTCATTATGAAAGATAGTTTAAAATAACTCGGTAAATTCACATATAAATTACCTGCCTACGCTATTGATAGTATGAAATAACCGTCTAAATTTGAAATAACTCTTTGAATTCGCATATAAATTACATATCCACGTTACTATGAAAGATATATATGAAATAACTGTCTAAATTTGCTTCTAAATTACTAACCTATGCCATTACAAAATTATATCTAAATTACTCACATATATAGTCTACATCGCAGGTTTATTAATTTCTTGAAACTACCATGATTAATGCGTTAAGGTGACAAGATCACAATAACCCAATACCATAAGGCCATTTTCCAATAAGAGTTTCATTTGAGTTTCAATCTCAATGACATGCCACATAACACATAAGCAAGGATAGTGATATGGCAATCTTATCTTATCTTACTATTACTAATTAGAGGTTACAAAAAAAACACGAATTGCGAAGCGCGCTAGAAAAAAAAAGATGAATCCCAAAAATTCCCATAAAAATCAGAAACATCTGGACTTCCATCAAGTATTATCCAATAATACTAGCCATTGGATCTATTATATCTTTAAAAATTATCCACCATGCCATTATAAAATACCATTAAAGTACACCCTGATTTTTCATATAAATTACCCACCATGCCATTATGAAATACCATTAAAGTACACACTCATTTTTCATATAAATTACCCACCATACTATTACGAAAGACCATTTAAGTAACCCCGTGATTTTTCATATAAATTAGTCACAATGCCATTATGAAATATGAATTAAAATAACCCTCTAAATTTGCATATAAATTACCTACTATGCCATTATGAATGATGAGTTAAAATAATCACTAAATTTGCATATAAATTACCCACTATGCCATTATGAATAATGAATTAAATTTGTCATACACTCATACTATTATGATAAATGAATTAAAATAACCAACTCTGATATACTGCAGAAAAATACATAAATAATATCTAAACTCTAAAAAATAAAAATATATTATTATAAAAATTAAATAACAAAAAATAGACATATATTTATATACCTTCTAAAAATCTAACACGTGCAAGAGCACGGATTGATGGACCAGTGCAGCTAATGAGGGGAGATATGAGAAAGTTTCATAGGAGAGAATGTTTCATCTTGATAAAACTAGTCTACACAGATACCTAGACAAAATACATTAGCCTCCACTGGGAATGGCCTAAGTGCCCATTTGGATCTGGCCGGCTAAATTTTAGCTCCATCGCATCGAATGTTTGGACGCTAGTTAGAAATATTAAATATAGTTTAATTAGAAAACTAATTACATAAGTGAGGACTAAACGGTGAGAGGATTTTTTTAAGCCTAATTAATTTATAATTAGCAAATGTGATGCTACAGTAACTGTTATGGAAGTGGATCGGTGGAGGATTGGAGAGGAAGGGAGGGGCGCAGTACCGCGACGCTACCGTACCCGCGGGTGCTGCTCACGCTGCGGTGGTGGTAGGGTTGGGGGGCGTTAGGGACACCGCCGGCGGCCGGCAAGAGAGAAGGGATTTTCTTCTAATCTTTTACTTGATTGATACATCTCCTCTCATTATACAGAGGTATTACTTGTCTCCCAAGCAAGCGACTAATTAACTTTAATGGGATTAACCCTAATGGGTTAAGGCCTGATATGCCTCTGACTCCTCTAACACTACACCCCACCTGGACATGCAGCTCGTCCTTGAGCTGCAACCTAACGATGACGCTAACGATGACTCCGCTAAACACAAACCTAACACCTAAAAATAAGCCTTTTACAACTCGGCTTATTTTATTATCCCGAACCTGAATTGGACTGCGACTCTTTATTTTTGACTCCCTAAGATAAGACGGACGCCCTCCGCGTGTAGGACCTGCATATGTGCAGCCACCTGGATCCCATGGGCGCCACCTAGACGACAAGGGAGCCGCTGGATGGCCACCTAAAATGGGTTGCAACGATGACCCGCGGAGGCACCCTCGTGGCGGACGGTAGCGGAAAGCGGTGGCGCAAGGCTGAGCCCCCTCACTGACGACAAGGAGTCCGCCGCTCGCGGGAAACGCACCCTGCTCACGCGTGGAAACAGTGGCTTGGCGTGGACGTTGGCGGCCGTCCCACAGGGTGAGGTCGCTCCCCCGCATGCCAAGGACAACCGCCGCCAAGGCTGCCTTGAGCGTCTACCGGCACATCTCCTGCAGCCGCTTGCGCACTAGGGGGCCGAGCGCAGCCTGCAGCCTCACCGCCACGAACATCTTGAGGGCATGCATCTCTTGCAGCCACTAGCGCACGAGGAGGCCGCGCGCCGCAGCCTGTAGCCTCACCGCCGCAGGATACCGCAGACATCCTGCGGGCACGCATCTCCTGCAGCCACTGGTGTACCAGGAGGCCGCGCGCCACAGCCTGTAGCCGCACCGCCGCAGACACCTCGCAGGCACGCATCTCCTGCAGCAAACGATGCCCCAGGAGGCCGCGCGCCACAGCCTGCAACCGCACCGCCGCAGACACCTCGCAGGCACGCATCTCCTGCAGCCCCTGGCGCACTAGAAGGCCGCGTGCAGCCTGCAGCCTCACCGCCGCGAACACCTTGAGGGCACGCATCTCCTGCAGTCCCTGGCGCACTAGGAGGCCGCGCGCAGCCTGCAGCCTCACCGCCGCCGATATCCTACACCCCACCTGGACAGGCAGCTCGTCCTCGAGCTGCAATGGCGGCGCCGGTGACGACAGCGGGAGCGGGGCCGGTACGCCGCCATCGGGCAGCGGCGCGTCGAACGGCCAGGGGCCCATCGTCGGCGGCGGGAGTGGTGGCGGCGTGAGCGGCGGCTGTTGAAGGTGGGGAACGGCGCGCGTCAGGAGGGCTTGTACGGCCCATAGCTCCGCGCTCAAGGACTCCAGCGTCAGTGGCGCTGGAGCCGTCAACGTGGGCGCGGGGATCACCGGGGCCATGGCGATCGATGGGGCGGCGGAAGAGGCCGCCGGTTGCAGTGCTGGTGGTTGCAGCACCGCCGCCCTGGTGGTGCCCTCCATGGCGAAGACGACGATGGCACCCACGCCGGCGCGATGGAGGCACATGGCGGCGCCGCCCATACAGATGAGAATGGAGACGCCGACCACCAGGGCGCCGTCACGAAGTTGACAGCAGAAGACATGGGAATCTGGATGCCTGATCTCTGATACCAGATTGTTATGGAGGTGGATCGGTGGAGGATTGGAGAGGAAGGGTGGAGGCGCGGTACCGCGATGCTACAGTCTGCGGGTGCTATTCACGCCACGGTGGTGGCTAGGGTTGGGGGGCGCTAGGAACGCCGGCCGCGGGGCTCTACCCACGGCCGGCAAAAGAGAAGGGATTTCATTCTAATCTCTTTGCTTCATTTTAGATTGATACATCTCCTCTCATTATATAGAGAGGTATTACTTGCCTCCCAAGCAAGCGACTAATTAACCCTAATGGGATTAACCCTAATGGGCTAAGGCCCAATAGGCCTCTGACTCCTCTAACAGTAACCATTCGTTATCATGGACTAATTAGTCTTAATAAATTCGTCTCGCCGTTTAGTTCTCGTTCGTGTAATTAGTTTTCTAATTAAACTATATTTAATACTTCTAACTAGCATCGAAACATCCGATGTGACGTGAGCTAAAATTTAGCCTCAGATCCAAACACCCCCTAAATCCACAATGCATTAGCCAACCAGCAGTCCACCATGGACTTGGCGCAGCATGGGCGGCTGAGATGTATTTAATGAATTGTCTAAAAACAAGATATGCTAAAAAGGTGACATGCTAGTCAAAAAATAGAAAAGGGTGATATCCACCGAGCCTGACCTGCTAACGAGTTGCGAGTTTTTTTTTTTTTTCTGGCCCTAGCTGAGAGCCTTAACATTTTTCAATAAATTGTCGAAAGCATCTCCAAATAATAAAAATGTCCACTCAGTCTCGAAACATTTTTTCGTGCAATGGCCATCTCAATATAAACTAAAGAGGTAGCTAGAAACAAATGTGAAAACCAATCATATCTCATCCCTTTATGGTCCTATTACATGAACTTAATTAAAATAAATATAATTTGACTTAGAGCAGACTCTAAAAGACCTATATTTTAGAATAGTAGAGAGATATTCTCAATTAATAATCAAAATGAAGTCGGCAAGAAATTATGGAGGGAGTGGTGGTTTCGTAGTAAAAAGGACTTCGGAGTGGTCCATACTTTAGGGCTCCCATGGAATTAACAACCAACTTGTTTATAGCGTGCGTACCAGGCTATTCATTCATATTAACGCAAACGAGGAATCCTGATACTTTCTCCGTACTAATTTATAGATGGTTTGATTTTTTGACACCAAATTTGATCAACTCATTTTATTTAAAACATTTATAAAATATATAAAAATATGTTAAGTTTATGAAATATATAAAAAAATTCAAGTCATAAATCATGTTGTATGCCAAACCGAATCGCAACGAAAATAAATGATAATTACAATTTTTAAATAAGACAAGTAAATGAAAAAAGTCAAATGATCTATAAATTGAGACGGATAGAGTAATTAATAAGACCAACATAGTACTGTAAGCGTTGAATAAAGTTCCTTTCGTTTTATGGCTATATAATACTACCAATCCGATCTACATATGTGCCTCACTGGCCTCCTTATTGGTGGCAACAATTATCTCCCCATGAATTGGAAGCATTACCTTTGTTTGTCGGACAGAACTTCCTCATCACCACTTCTGATGGGCCTCATCATTTCCTTCGAGATAAGACAAGGGGACACACACGTGCATGGCTTTGCCCTAGCTTGCTGCTTCCTCGTATTTAAAGGGTGCTAGCGTGCAAAACAGAGTCAGGGTCAAGTTTTCTTTATTACTTTGCTTTGCTTGGACAGGGAGCAAGTGTTCAAATATGTCAGATTGTCAGCACGTCAGAAAAAAAATGTGCTCACATATATTGCACAAATAACAGTAGGACGTGCGATTAACCTGCTTTCGAGGCCCGGTTTGGATCCATCCAGCTAAAGTTTAATTCTCTCTAGCTGGGGGCTAAAGTTAAGCCCATAAAAACTGTTTGGATCCTCTGCTAAATATTAGCACATAGGTGTAAAAAAGACCAACATACCCTCCTGCCCTTCCCGCGCGCCCTGCCCTTCCCCTGTGCTCTCCAGCTCGCGCGCCCAGTTTCCCATGCGCAGGCCAGCTTTGGAGAGTGCGGTGGAGAGGGAGTGCGGATGGGGAAAGCGAGTGCGATGTGGGGAGACAGAGTGCGGGGTGGGGAGGGGTAAGGGGTAGAAAGTGGGCACCTTGGATCACTTTTAGCTCCAATTAGCTATCTTGGCCAGTACTGTTTTCAACGGGGCTAATTTTTAGCTTGGTCCATTTAGCTACCCTGTTTAGATTTTCAAGTAGCTAAAAATGGCTAAAATGGAAAAACTAATGTTTAGCTGGGTGGATCTAAACAGAGCCTCACAGGCTGTCTGCAGAGCTGAGGAGACGACGGGCATCGATCTCTATCTCTGCCGTGCCGTTACCATGCTAGCCAGCTCCCCATATTCTTTGCCTATGATATATCCTGCAGACTAGGAATCAGTTCTTTCTCCAAGCACAAGGTTTGTGCACAAGAGAGCGAAGCACGGAAAAGATAAATACGATAAGTGACGTGCACGATGACACAAGATTTATTCAGTGGTCCCGGTGGGAAATTCTGATTACCCTGTGAGAGCAAAGCTTCTGCATCCTCTGAACCCCACCGGAAAGACAAAAACCTGTACTCAGATGCATCAGCGCCCTGCTCTATGTTAACTTGTTCTAAACTGTCCATAATTTCCTCCCATTCTTCCATTTCTTCCTGGTCAAAGGATCTTCTAATATACTATGTCAATTTCCCATTTAACATCTATCAACGCTCATCAGTCACTACCTAGGCGGGCGTGGGAACTCGACACATGGCAAACATATTAGGATAGATTAATTTCAAAGGCACCTCCCCAAGCTACACATCAAGCCAAAACCTGATTGATTTTCTCCTCATTTTTTCCCTCAGACTTTGTTCGGTTAGGGAAAAATCTAAGGGGATTAGAAGGGATTTAAGCCCTTTCTATTAAATTTGATTAGCAAGGGGTTAAATCTCTTCTAAAACTAGGCAAACCGAACGAGGCCTCAAGAGATTGATGAATACATCAGTTTGTTTTTCCAGGAAAATCCAACAGACTGATTTTAGTAGGAAAGACTCATTCAATCTGGTGTTTATAATCCAAGCCTCCAAAATATTATCTCTTAGGTATTTTTATTTCAAGCTGGACTGAACTAGAGAGATGGAAGAAGCAAAATCATTAGAACGCAACCTTACACTGGTCAACATATATAAACAGAGAGGTTTGTTACAGTATTTGAAATTAATTGTAGCTATTTATTGACTCCAATCTAATAGCTAAAACTTAGAAGGAACCAATTCAAAAAAACCGAAGTTGTGGACCGAAACTTAAATTGTATAGACTGGAACTTAGATCTCATGGACCCGAAACCACTGGTTCCTCTAATTGTCTCACTAAATTTATGGACCAAAACAAAAAAAATATATAAGTTTGGAACTGGGTTCCTCTCAAGCAACGAAAAAACCACCCCTGAGTTTGTCTTGGTCCAAGACTGTAGCTCCGAATTTCCCCTCCCAGCCCAAGCCCGCGATTTTGTCAGTGCTTGGGAGGAACTACGAGTTCCACCTGCTAAAAAAATATTGACCGTTGATGCAAACTTTGATTTAATTTAATTAAGACAAGAGTAGTTTAGTAATTGCTTCCACCAGTCTTTTTTATCAGCGATCGATCCCCATCAAGCCCCATCGAACATCAGCATCTCCATCGCCACCGGCTGCGAACGCGTCCGTGCCGGCGAGCCGCTTTCGCGCTGCCACCGCGCTGACCGCTGGAACTCTGCGATCTTCGCCGCAACTCGCTACGTCCGTGCCACCTGCAGGACCGGTGCCAGCCAGCACCGCCCGGCCGTGCGCAAGCGCCGGTGGGCAGTGGCTGCAGGATCTAGCGTTCATTTGCAATTGTTTTTTTTTATTTACTATCAACGGAGGGGGAGGCCCGTCAAATAGTTTTTACAACCCGGCTTTGGCCGGCAACGAACAGAGAGTGGTGTGTGACTATGCCATGGTGAGTGCCGAACACCATGCTGCAGCAATCGCGTGGCCTTGTCGTCCTAGCCGAACCTTCCACAGCTCGGCGTCTTCTCTGCATCGTCGTAGGGTTTGTGGGAGTGTCAGCTCTTCGGCGCGGAACACACGTTCGTTCCTCCTCTTCCAAATGTGCCGGCAACAGAGAAGGAGGAAGGTGTTGAAGCCGTCAGCCGGGATGTGCGCAGGGCGTTGAAGCAGATGGAGTCTTGTGGCGTCGTCCTCGTCGCGCAGCCGGACACCCACCGCGCCCCAGAACGACGCGGCGAATGGGCGACGTAGCAGGATGTGAGTGGTCGTTTCGGGCGCTTGGGCACAGACCTCGGCGACGATCCGGCGCTTGACCAGATTGCTGCGGCACTGAATCCTCCCTCGAGAGACCAACCAGCCGAAGAACTGGACTCTTGGAGGAGCACGGCTTGTCCAGACGAAGTCCGGCATACCGCCGCCGGGAGACTCCTGAGTTTGCAGAATCTGGTATATAGGACCGGAGGGCAGCTTGCCATCTGCCTCGGCGATGTTGCAATGCCGCTCATCGATCAGGTGTGTCGTGGACACGAGCTGCTCCAGTAGTCAAAGTTCATCTTGTGCGCGCACGGAGAGCCGGGGGACGAGCATGATGGACACGATAGCCTTGTTCCACAACATCTCTGACAGAAGCTTCTTTCTTGGTGCAGGGTACAGCGTCGCCAGATCGTCGTCGCCGCACCATGCGTCGAACCAGAAAGACGTCGAGCGCCCGTCATGCACGACGCATGTCGTGATCGATCGCACGGTAGGTGGGGAGCAGCGCCCGGATGCAGTCCCAGTGCACCCCGTGTAGATCCCCTGTGACATTAGCGAGGCACACATGTTGTCTCACCCAGCTTGCCCACGATGAGCTGCAGGCAGTGTGGAGGCGGTTGTAGGAGCTTGAGGAGGAGGCAGGCATTCATGGTGGCCAGGTCCTTGACGCCGAGGCCGCCATTGGAGCGTAGTTCGCAGACGTTGTTCCACGCGACCAGGTATTGGGCACCCGTCGCAACATTGTCGCCTGCCCAGAGGAAGCCTACCGCGCCTTCTGCGGTCAATCTGCTGCAGCGTGCTGGCGTCGAGCTTCAACGCGCTCATGGCGTATACGAGCTGGTTGTCCAGTACAGAGTTGATGAGGACAGGCGCCCCATTGGATTGAGCAGGGAGGCTTGCCTCCCAGCGAGGTATTTGCCCGCTTTGGCGATTAGCAGGGCAAAGGCATTGAGACGCAGCCTGATGTTGGAGAGCGGGAGCCCAAAGATAGGACTGTGGGAAGCTGTCCCGCTTGCATTGCAGAACACCCAGACAGTGGTCGATAGTGCCTTCCTCCGTATGCATGGGACGGCCACACTCTTGGAGTAGTTGATGCACAGGCCGGTTGAGGTACTGAACTGATCCAGAGTGTTCTTGAGGTTCTCGACGTCAGGCAGTGCGCCACGCAGCACCACCAGGGTGTCATCCGCGTACTGGAGCACGGCACAGCCAATGTCTGTTCCCCTTGATCATCTGCTGCCGTTCATTTGCAATTGTTGAACACCTAACCGGCTAGCCCCCACCATTATTTTTAAGCCAAACAACAAGATGGGATGAGAGCCCTCGTCCCCTCCGCCACATCCCCACCACCCGCCGCCACCTCCCCAACCTACCCACCGCCGGTTGCCGGCTCCCCAGCCCTCCTACCGCTGGCCTCCTTTCCGGAGTCGGAGTTCGTTAGCCCTCTTGCTAGTCTCTCCGGTAAGCCTTCTCCGGCTCTCGCCGCCGCCGCCGCTGAGGCGTTCCTCCCTTCCCTCCCCGCTGGGGCCCGCTCCAAGCATCGTCGGTGGGAGGACGCCGACAGCTTCTCCGATGCGGCTTCGCTCGGCGTGCCCATTTCCCCCTACCGCGGCGCCCCCTCCTCTGCCGCATGGGGAGGGAGTCGGCCAGCGCCACCACCGGCGCAGGCGTGGGAAGCGACGCAAGAAACTGGCGCCGGCTGCTGTAGCTGCCAGAGCGGAGGGCGGTCGCCGCGATTCCCCTCCGCGTCGTGAGCCTGTAGCTCCTCGGGGTCGGTCCCGTGCTCCTGCTCGGACGCCAGTCCACCAGCGACTGGGGCCGCAGGCCCATGGTCGCGTCCGCGTGTCCCCACCCGACGGGGAAGGCTGGAGGCAAATACGTCGACAGCCTCCTCGGAAGAGCTTGCCGTCTTGGGCCCAACTCTAGCGCGAGCCAGCGCGTGGCGTCCAGGCTGCCGCCGGAGTTGCATGACCGTTGCCTCAACTGTCTCTCCTCCAACCACCGTGTCGCTTGCCCCAGCGTTGCCTCCGCTGCCGTGGGTTCCGGCACGTTGCCAGAGACTGCAAGAGGCCCAGGCGTGTCACCGGCGGGCACTTGCCGCGGAAAATCGTCAAGCCGTCGTTGGAGGGTCCGCCGGCCGCAGTGGCCACGCTGCGGTACAACAGGCTGATCCACGTTCGGAGTGTCGCTGACTTCTCACCGACGTCGCACCTCCATGACGCGACGGCGGACTTCATTAGCGCTGGGGCCGGGCGTGGCTTGGAGCGCACCGCTTGGCCGCGACAGGACGGGCATCCGCAGGCTGCCACTGGCGGTGGCCGAGTCGGCGGTGAGGGGACCAGCAGGGCGGCCGACCAAGGCCGCGGACGTGGTTCTAGAACCCATCTCGAGGAGATTTCGCGGCCAACCTTTGGCGACTGGTCTTCAACGCCATTGCCTGTGTTGCAGGATGACAGTCTGTGTCTCCTTCCCGTCACGCCTTTGGTTGAAGATGACCGCAGAACATCGGATCCCATGCTACTGGAGGCAGGGCTGTGGGCAGCCGGCTTAGCTTCCTTGCCGCTTCCTGGGCTTGGGGCTGACCGCGCGGAGGCGTCTGCGACTTGTAAACTTGGGCGCAGAACTCAGTGCACCCATGGTTGGGGCGGGTGTTGACGCAGAGACGTCGTTGGTTGTCTCAACGCCCGACGTCGATGCTGATGGGGCTGCTGCCTCGCAGCCGATTGCCGAGGATGTGGGAGTCGCTGCGCGAGATATTCAACCGGCCGATGGTCACGCTGTGTTGGTCGGGACTAATGGAGCACGTTTGGCTTCAGAGATGGAAGTTGAGGACTTCTTCAACTCTATCGTGGCCCCGACGACTGCAATTCTCGACACCCCAGCTCCTCGCGCCATCGTCAGCACGCATGACAGTGGGCATGGTGGTCTGCCCTTGCGAAGCAAGAGGACTGCCGCCCAGAAGCTCGGGTTCCTGTCGTCAAGCGGGGTGAGATTCTTGTCATGCAACGGCTTGGCCTAGTTGACGACCTCAAGCTGCCGGCCCCAGGTGCTTTAGAGGACTACAATCGCATCTACCAGAGCGACCTCTTACCGGAGCACCTTCAGGCCCTCGGCGAACTTGCAGTTTCGCCAAGCTCGGCGCGTCGACGCAGGGCCCGAGATTCTGCGGCTGTGATCGCCTAGGTGCTTTAGCCGCCCTTTGGTTGATCATTCCTTGAGTAATAGAGGTTAGTTTATTAGCCGACGTTGTCTAACCGTGAGGCTTCTTGTGTCGGCCAAGTTTGGCGTGTGCCTAGTTAGGCACAGTGCGTGGTGTTTGAACCTTCTTCGTTCTCTCTATCTTAATACAAAGATGCGCAGCTCTCCTGCGTATTCGCAAAAAAAAAAAACCACGTAATATATAAGTGTATAGAATCGTCGTCCTGTACATACAAAGGCATTGATATTGTGCTGCTCCTTTGTTGCGAGACAACTACCAGCTTATGCAGCTTTTAATTGCTATGAGATATGGATTTCTCAAAGAATCTTGTCGTTGCATAACTGCCGCAGTCGACGGGGACGAGGAGTCAGCGCACTCAAGAGTGCGTCCTGCAGCCTCGCCGGCTCGAGGAAGGACGCCGAGCTTGCCGATTCCCATCTGGAACCACCACCAGTCAGGAGATCGGGCGCTTTTCTATTGCTAGGTCACCCGCAGGCCGCAGCCACTGAGCTCGCCAATCTCGTTGGGTCTTGGGTGCTCGTGCTGCAGAGGATTCATGGAGGCTGCCAGTGAACGACATGGGAGAACACGAAGATGGAGACACAAGCGATGCGTGCAGCAGTTCCTGTCCCATCATTGTTTTTACTTTCGGTCCATAACTTAAGTTCCTCCCAATAAATTGTAAAAGTACCTATGTACCCTTTTGTAATTATTGTATAGTTATTAAATTAAAGTTTTTGGTCCACCATTTTTTTAGTTTCGATCCACAACTTAAGTTTCTTGTAATAGGTTCCTTCTTCATTTTTATGGTCAAATCTAGACCAATGAAAGAGTATGGTTGATTCCAAGCATTGTAAAATCTTGATTACTGAGGCTATCTCCAATGGGCATACCTATAATGGCCGCCCCATACACGGTTTGACACTGTATCGTTACTGTTAACAGAGAGAAAATAGTTGAACAATGGATATAGGCATCTCCATTGGGATGGTCTGAGAGCGAAGAATCTCTTAAGAGGACGAGATATGATTTAGAAGTGACGAATAGAGTGATCTGGGACTAATTAATTAATTAATTATATTAAGCTGCCTCTGCCTCTGGTCTAATATAACCAGTTACCTCAATCCATCCGGGCCGGCTGGTTGATGTGATATCTGAAGTGCTACCACTACTGTGCTTTAGAGCTACGTACTACCTTGGCATGCACTTGCAAACATATCAGGTAGTCAGTGTCAGCTCCAAGACCAAGACACCCGCTGCTGACTGACATGCATGCTAGGCATCGAGTATAGGAATCTATCGTTGCGGTGTCTCCTCCGGATAACATGTCAGACTATCCCCAGCGCAACCCATCTCTATCGTTGCGGTGTCTCCTCCGGATAACATAGACTATCCCCAGCGCTATTCCATCTCTATTGCCTATATTTTTATCCATCCACTATTCTAACTGTCCTTCTCTCTATATACAGTAGCGCTACAGTGTCAAACAGCGCTACAGTGTTAAACAGTGTTATAGACAGCCATTTACACCACCCCATTGAAAATGGTCTCAGGATGTGCGCCCACAAAAGAACACGGCATTTAGCAATAATGAACACCACCGAGAATCCGAGATGCCCATGGAAAGAGAAAGAAGTATATGTTTCTTGTGGCCGTGGTTTGAACAGGCAAAAAATGAGTAATGCTCCAATGGACCATTTCTCAACTTGCACGAATCTTAAAGCAAAACTGAAAAAATTAAATATCCAACTCTAAACCCACCTAGCTGAGGTCTTAAGACCAACCCCAATGGTATTGTAAAATGACAGTGTATAACACTGTTTGACACTGTAGCGCTACTGTATACAGAGGGAGAAATAGTTGAAACAGTAGATTGAGGGGAATACAGGCAATGGGGATGGGTTGAGATGGTCTAACGCCGTCAGACGGTCCGTGACTCTCGGTCGACCGAATCCACATCATCGCATTCGCATCGGGCTTCTTTTCCGGTCGTGTTCGAGGACTGCGCGGGCGGAGAGGAAGAGCGAGGACTGGGGACGGCGCGGCGATCCAGTCGTGCGGAGAAGAAGAGCGGCGGCGGCTGTTGATCGAGGCAGAGAGGGGAGGCTAGGAGGGCAGGCGCCTCATCCGGACGGGCGGCGCGGCCCTCGCCCTCGCCTGCACCTCCTCCGGATAGTCGGCGCGGAGCCGCCAAGCACTCCGCGTGCCGTTGCTGTCGCCCTCACCTCCTCCGGACGGGCGGCGCGCACCAGCACTACCCCGCATCGTCCTCCCCTATCTGCAGCCCATGAGCAGCCGGCGACAGGGAGGACCGCCAACCCCACGGCAACGGAGCTGCCTCCTCGTTATTGACGCCACGGATGGTCAGTTTTCGTGTTCTGAAGTTCTTGGTGGGCTCCACGGTGATGTTATTGAATTGGCCTGCACTTGATCTTGATTCCAATTCGATGCTTATTACTGTGCGGTTCTTGAATGCTCTGGGGTTGCGCGTACAGGAGGTCTATTGCTTATGCTAACCCATCAGTTGGCAGAAATGGCTCTTTCTTACACCTCTGTTTTATTTCATAAATTGTTAATGTTGCGATGTTTACTAAAAAGTGGCTGTTTAGAAGCACCAGTGCGTTTGTGACAAGTAAAAGATTGCATCTTCCATGTTCTGGGTAAGTTGTTACATTTATGTTCACATTTCTGGAAAGCCATAAAATCGTAGAAATATTTGCTCTCTCATATTGATTGCTGCATTAATTTGTTAACTTCTTTGCCCTCTAAACAATTTTGGAATAGCTGATGTCTAATTCTGTCTAATTGGTATGCATGAAGCTTCCAATTTTGTATACACGTTGCTATATTCTCAGTCCATTTGATATTTCACAGCCTAAATTGAAGCAGAAACAAATAATCCAAATCTACTGCTGCAGGTAGAAGAGCAAGGGGGCTGTTGGGCAGTATTTCAGGTATGGGTTGTATACCTTAGCAAAAGTACATGGGACTTGGATGTTACAGCCTGTAGCTTTCACAGATCAGTATATCTTTTTATTCTGGCATTTTAAACCTCGTTGGACAAGGTCTGTAATGACTTTCTTTGTTGCTTTTTACAGGTTCATCAATAAATAAACAACCGCTTGCTCGATTTCGATCAGCACCCTGTTTAGCTCCGTTCATGCTATGCCTGGAGCCACCTAAATTTTCCTATATCCATGTGAATTATTTGCCCCTGTTGAGATTTGTTTATGTGAATCTTAACAATCGAACATGGTAACTAATACCATGACTGTAAACATGTTACTTCTACTGCTTATGGAATATGGTTTTGGTCCAATGTTTTCTTGTGCTTTGGTTTGGCAACCACTAGATTAACACCAGCTGTATTTGCACAATTCATAATCCAGTGGACTACGCTACAATGTCTTAGTTTAGGTTAAGTAGTTTTCCTTTCCGAGATGTGAGTACAAACCAAGACCTTCTGTGCTGTTGGACGTGCTTGTTTGCATGTTTGTATATTTTACACAACATTCAACAAAGTATTGTCCCACAAGTTAAATTGAGAGGTACTACTTAGTACTAGCAGTGTTCATGTCTGCAGCAAGCTAAAAGAAACAATAACTGTTAATCAGTTCACATTTGGCACCTCATATTCCCTTCCGAGCAGCTGGCTGGAGATTTTGAACCTTGAGTATTAGTAGTACCATATCTCCATCCTCACGAAAGGGTAAATCATAACATCCATTTTAACTTAAATATGTATGGAATACCAAGTCATACTGAGGTATGGAATTCTAATATTGAAGACCAACACTTGAATACTTAAGTTGTAGCAAACAACACTCGAACATTAACAAGTAAAGACAGCAAACCATCATTGAACGTTAACAACTAAAGACATGATAGACTAAGGGGCTGATTGGTTGCGGGGGGCTCCGGCGCCTGGCTCGCGTCAGCCTAGGCCGCTAGGAACAACACATATATTTAGGTTGAAAGTTTGATCATTCCAAAAAAAATTTTAACCTTAAGTCTGGGGCATTCAGCAGCAAAGAGAAATAGTAATTTAACTATACACCAATAAACACACTTCCTGGCTGCAGGCTAAGATGCATACCACTCTTATTTCATTATAGTATACTATATAGTAATTAAGATGCATAGACGTAAGAAAACTGATTGCTTACTAATTAAATTGCCAGCAGTTTAGTTACTCCATTACTAAAATTTTTTCATCGTCTTACTATCAGATGAGGATCGCACACAACAAATTTGATACCTTGCACAACCGTCGTCCTAGGGACAAGATGCACGGAGCCGCCTCCTCTGCCCGCCGCTCGAGCCCCCGGCCGCCGCGCTGCCCCACCGATGGTCTCCGCTCGGCTCGCGTCATCGTTTCGCACGCTCCACCGCCGCGAGGGGGGCCTCGCCTCCCTGTGCAGCCCGTCTCCACTAGTGCAGCGCCGCCCGTCGGGAGGAGGCGGAGGCGAGGGTACGCGGAGTGCCTGGCGGTGCCGCGCTGGTCGTCCGGAGGAGCTGAGGGTGACGGCGACGGCAACGGCGTGCACAGTGCCCGGCCGCGCCGCGCCGCCCGTCCGGAGGAGATGGCTGCCCTCCGCGTCGATCTAAACTAGCCATCGATTCTCTCCCCCTCCGCCCGCCTGGATCCAGCGCGCCGTGCTAGAGGACGCCGGCCGCCGGGACTGGGCTGCAGCGACGACTCCCGGGAGCGGAGGAGTTCAGGCCGAGCGCGTTGATCTGCACTCTGCAGGAACGTGAAGAGGAAGACCGATGGTTCAGTTCGGGGAAGAGAAGACCGATTAGGCGGACGGAAGGAAAACGGAGGGATGACTCCGTTAGGACCTGGGCGGACTGGGCTTAGGGTTGAATAGAGTCGGGCCCTAATTACCCAAGAATGATTAATTAATTTAATTACTCAGTTTTGCTTTAAGATTCGTGCAAGTTGGAAAAGGGGTTCATTGGAGCATTTCCCACAGGCAAAATGGGCTGATTTTTACCATCTCATGGTGCCATTTGGCGATTTCTAAATCATCGCCCGTGGCGAGTTCATTTTCATTCTCTGATCAGATTTTGTTCGTTTGTTTCTGTGCAACAGGTTAATCACTCCATGCCAGACGAAAAGAGCAATCATTTATAGAGGGCTCTCTATATATATATGCCCTCTAGTCCACACTCCACACCACTGTCAGTCGATCTCCTCTTCCAGTCCAGAGCTCATCTTTCATGCAGCTGAAGTGAGCTAGCAAGTAGTGACCTCATCCATCATCATCCCCCACAGGTCTCCTTCCAACAAGATCCTGCCACTAGTAGGATTCCAGCAAAACGACGACGGCGAGCCATCCTCCCATCCATCTCCTCCTCACGGCTTCCTCAAGAGGGTGGCGCTTCCTCTAGCCAAGAAGGTGACAGCCGAGCTACTGGGCACGTTCCTGCTCGTCTTCACCGTCCTATCAGCGCTCATCGCCGACGAGGCGCACGGCGGCGCGCTGGGCGTGCTCGGCGTCGCGGCGACCGCTGGGCTGGCCATGGTCGTCATCGTCTTATCCCTCGCCCACGCGTCCGGTGGCCACATAAACCCGGCGGTGTCGCGGTGAGCATCGCCATGGCCGCGTTCGGCCACCTCCCCCGCGCCCACCTCGCGCCCTACGTCGCTGCGCAGCTGCTCGGCTCCACCGCCGCCTCGTTCGAGGCCAAGGCGCTGTACGATGATCCGGCGAACATGGGCGCCGCCGTCGCCACCGTGCCCAGCGTCGGCGCGCTGCGGGCGTTCTGGGTCGAGTTCGTCGCCACCTTCGTCTTCCTCTTCGTCGTCACCGCTCTCGCCACCGATCCAAAGGCCGTCAAGGAGCTCGTCGCGGTGGGCGCCGGCGCGGCGGTGATGATGGACGCTCTCGTCTTCGGGTACGTGGAAAACAGACACAAATCGATTGATAAAATTAATTTTACTGCTTCGTTTTTTTTTCTCGATCGATCGAGTAACTGATTAAGGTCTGGGATGTGTTGTTGGTTGAGCAGGAAGGCGACCGGCGCGTCGATGAACCCGGCGAGAACGCTGGGGCCGGCGATCGCCACGGGGACGTACACCAAGATCTGGGTCTACATGGTTGCGCCTCCGCTGGGCGCCATTGCTGGGTCGGGGGCTTACCATGCACTCAAGTGATCCATGGATGTCAGAATACGACTACATGCACACTACGTGCGTGGCTATTAGTAGTACAGGACTATTAGAGTTCGTTGATGTTCTCGATCAAACTGCATGCTGCAGTAGTTGGTGTGCTGACTTGGCATCCTATTATTGTTCTCAGGTTCTTCTTGTACGTACACCACTACACCAGCGTGGCCGTGTAGTCAGCTGGACAGACACATCTACAGACAAGACCTACTTACTTGATAATCAACTTTTGAAAGTGTCTGATGTTTCTTTTTTTTTTTTTTTGAGGAAAACAGGAGGGGGGTCCCCTACTGTGTTCTCTCTCTCTCTATATATATATATATATATAAAGCAAAACAAAAAAGAGTTACGGCTCAGTACAAAAAAATATGGAACAAATAAGGTGAGGAAGAAAATTAAACCAAAAGCTGAAAATTACAAAAGATTATTAGAATTGCTGAGTCCATGAAGTAATGGCCGGATGGTTGTGACTTCTTGCTCGATGGATAACCAGACCGAAGCAGTCTTTGAAGGAGCTGTGGCAGCGAGAGCTTCGTCCAGCATTGATGAACAATGATCTACATGAAAGTGTAGTCAGCTGGATAGACACATCTACAGACAAGACCTACTTACTTGATAATCAAGTTTTGAAAGTGTCTGATGTTGTAGATGTTACGATGGTTTTATATAAGTTTGGTCAATTTACGGTAGTAGAACTAAAACTGACGTACTTTTTTCGAATCGAGCTTGATCAAAGGCTCATATGTCCTGGATCTTAGCACTGGCAGTGACAGAGGAAAAGGACTTGGCGGCTTTGTGGGCGTAGGGTTCTCAGCAGCAATAGGGTGGTAGGACTTAGTGGGACGGGTGCTGGGGACATCCTCTTCAGCGATACCGTCGTTGGTCATAGTATTTTTGGGCTTCTAAGACGATATAGTCGAGGTTTTTGGGGTTGTGGTTTCTACACACACGATTGATGCTGTGGTAGGGTGTAGCTGAGAACAGGGTTAGCACCACTGAGCTCAAGGGGCTTCCGGCTTCAGTAAGGGCGGGTCATGGCAACGTTCCTCTCTGACTCCCCTTATCTTTCTTCATTCTATCTCCTCCCTCATGAAATATCTTGGCACCCGAGAGAAAATGTTGGTAGGAGAGGGAAATGGATCCCTACATATTCGAGGGAGAAAAGGTAGAGGTTTGATTAGATATCCAAAGATTTTATGGTAATGGAATGAGGCTATTATGCTGTTTGGTTCGTAGTTTTTAGGTCCGTAACCGTTCGCACCGCTATCTAATATCGTTGCTTTCCGTTTGATTGAGGCAGCCCGTAATCCACCACGGTGGGAGCGGATACGGCCTTGTAGGATCTTGTTACCCCTCCCCCGGCAGCGCTATCCAATCCCGTAGGCCACCGTGAATTGCCCCTCCCCCTCCGATCTCTATCTTCTTCTCCCCCGCCCCCCTTCTTCTTCGTTCGCTCCGGTCAACAACCACCACCTCGTGTGCGTAGCGGCGGGGCCCGTGGTCCTCCCCGATGGCCGTCACTTCGTCCCGGACTCCGGCTATGCCTCCACCCGCCTCCGATCCGGTCCTCCTCCGCGACCCTTTCCTCCGCCGTGCCGCCCGGCTCTGCGCCCGTAGGCCACCGTGAATCAGCCTCCTTGAGAGGGCCAGTCGTTGCCCGCGGCGGACGCGCTGCCGTCACCTGCCGCCACAGCACGCGGTCGCCGTCCCTCGCCGCGAAGGAGGCGGATCTTGCGGATCCAGTGGCGGCGGCCGCGCGGAGAAGTGGAGAGGGGCGGTGGCGGCCGTCGCCGATTGCCGCCATGAGATAAGCGGAGGAGGCCGTCGGGGAGGGAGGAGACCAGCGGCGAGACGGAGATTGGGTGGCGCCGGATTCGCCCCGCCGCTTGCGGGAGGAGAGAGGGTGGCTCTGGCAGAGGAGGCAGGGGAGAAGACCGCGCACATACGTGGAGGAGGCGGCCACGCACATACGTGGTGGAGCAGAAGGAGGTGGATGGGGAAAGGGAGTGGGGCGGCGGCTGGTGAGGAGGAAGGAGGAAGAGGAACTAGTAACGGGAATAGAAGATGAACCAAACAAAGTCCGCTTTCTTTTACAATGTAATATTCTTTTACAATGTAATAGGTCCCGCCGTCTATATGCTCCGTTGATGTTACCGTTCCCACCGTCGAACCAAACAGCTCCTATGTTCCATTCGACGGTGGCTAAGCATACATTCTCTACCAAACAGTAACGCATTGGGGAGCGTAATCTTTAGCATTGTTAGGCCATGCTCACCAATGTGTCCATTTGTCGTATGTTTGGTTGGGGGACAAAGTGGGATGGAGTGGGACGGTCCTAATTTTTAGCTGTTTGGTTGGGGGACAAGGGAGGACGGGGACCCATCTCTCAATCTGCCGGCAAAGCTGCTGCCCGGCCCGGCCCCTCCTCCGCACCCAACCGGCCCCATCCTCTCTCATCGCCAAGACCGGACCTTCCTCCTCCCTCCGCCCTCCCTCGAGCCGTCGCCGGAGGCAAGAGCCGGTAGGAGCAGAGGCGGCTGACGGAGAGGAGTTGATGGAGAGGAGAAGGCGCAGCGCGGAGCCGTCGGCCGGAGAGCAGGAGGCGCGGTGCGGGGCCGCCGGCTGGAGCAGAGGCGGACACAGAGCTGGAGGCACGGCACAGGGCCTCCAGCCGGAGCGGAGGCTGTGCGGCCGGAGAAGAAGCGATCGGAGAGGAGGCGGCGTGGGCCGATTCGCTGCTGGGGCGGATCTCGCGGCCGAGACGCCTGGGGAGCTTGCTGGGAAGAGAACCCGTGGGGAAGAAGACGTGTGAGTATGACAGTTGGGACCCACTTGTCATAGGTCTCTAATCCTTGTAGCTATATCCTCCAACCAAACAAGCACCACTAAAGATGGGATGGGATGGCTCCATTTCTAAAATCAGGGATGGGACTGTCCCATCCCTCTTGTCCTGGAACCAAACACTACCTTGATGTGTCCAAAGGCTAAAGCACACTTCTACACTTTACACACACAGATAACACTTTGAAATATGGATGGTGGGACACACCGGTGAGAATAGCCTTAGTTTGAAATCCACTATCTCTGTAACCCTCCAACCACTGTATCGCAGCCTTTTTTTTGAAAAAATGGAGGGGAGGCCTACTTATATCTCAGCCCACTGGATCACTCGCCACGGACGGCCTACTTAGATCTCAGCCCACCAGAGATGGGTCCAGACCAGCCACGGACTGGGCCACCGACAGCCCGCGCTCGTGTGGGGCCCGCTTGTCGGTGGCCGCGGCCGAACAAAACCCTCTGTCCTCTGCCGAAACCCTTCCTCACCCGCATCCGCCGCCGCCGCCTCTCCGTTTCCCCGCGCGAACCCTTCCGCAGCCGTCGCCGTCGCACAGCCATGGACTCCTCCCCGGCACCCGTGGTGGCTCCCAGCGCATCATCTTCTTCCTCACCCGCCGACCCGGCCGCCGAGGATCTGGCGGGGGGCGTGGCGGCGATGGCCCTGCAGGACCGGTTCGACACGCTGCGCGGGATCGGGGAGGAGTGCATCCAGGAGGACGAGCTCATGCGCCTTCTGCAGAACAAGCCCGTACCTATCTGCTACGACGGCTTCGAGCCCTCCGGACGCATGCACATCGCACAGGTTCGCTTCTTCCGCTCCTCTGTGAAGTGAGGAGGAGTGTATGCGAAGTGAGGAGGAGTGTATCGGGTTACGGGCGTACATTACTCCGGCCGTTTGATTTGTTCGTCGAGGAATTGGAATTGGAATTGGAATTGGACTGATTCTGCAGCCTTAATTTGAGATATTATAGGAGTGGGTGGTATGTTATCGATTATCATCTCGTAACCTGCGTTCCCAGTACCTAACATGACGTCCCAAATCAATTTCCGCGGTATATACCTAATTGCCCCCATATAGATGGCTTGTGGACAATAGGATTGAGATAAATGTTTAAGTTTGTAGGCTTTGAATAAAGACTTGGTTGTGACATACGCTAGCTATCTACCATTGTGTTTCCCAGGGTATTGTGAAAACAATCAACGTCAACAAGATGATTAAGGCCGGGTGCAAGGTGAAGATTTGGATCGCCGACTGGTTCGCGCAGCTCAACAACAAGATGGGCGGCGACCTGAAGAAAATCCAGACGGTCGGGCGCTACATGATTGAGATTTGGAAAGCGGCTGGCATGAACCTCGACGGGGTGGAGTTTCTTTGGTCCTCCGAAGAGATCAACAAGCGCTCAAATGAGTACTGGCCACTTGTGATGGACATTGCCCGGAAAAACAACGTCAAAAGGATAATGAGGTACACACTCGTTTAGATTGCATTTGCATCAAAAAGGAATATTCACTTCACTTCAGAAGCTTGAGCTTAACATAATTATATGGGTGTCTCCATTTTTATATAATTATTATATGCAGTGTATAAGCAATGTCTTTTTCCTTTACTTGCAGATGTGGCCAAATTATGGGTAGAAGTGATCAGGAGGAGTTGACTGCTGCCCAGATTTTCTACCCTTGCATGCAATGTGCTGATATTTTTTTCTTGAAGGCAAGTATTTATAATTCATTGCACTCCACTCTATCTGAAAAGAAAAATGTATTCAGTTCTTTCTGTGACTTGCAAAGGCTTTTGGTATTTCCAGTCTGAATATATTTACTCAACTAAAAGTGCCCCTATCCAATATAGAAACAGGAATTTTTTTGTCACAATTCGTTATTCTCATCCTTGTCCTTCTGTAGGCTGACATATGCCAGTTGGGCATGGATCAAAGGAAGGTCAATATGCTAGCTAGGGAGTACTGTGATGACATCAAAAGGAAGAACAAACCAATTATTCTGTCACATCGTATCCTGATCTTGTTCTTTTTTGCCTTTACATTCTTTGGACATATGTGTCTATGGTGATAATTTATAATAAGTGGTTGTTCATTTCTAGATTTGTGGATATTTGTGTTTTTCACTTAACCTGAAATGCAGATATGCTCCCTGGTTTTAAAGAAGGCCAGGAGAAAATGTCAAAAAGTGATCCATCCTCGTCTATCTTTATGGAAGATGATGAGGTATATAGTTCTCATCAAGTGTTTTTCTTCACCAATGTTATTTTGTTTCTATATAAATTCTTGGACACCTAATGATGCATTGTAACACTAGAATGCAGCTTTATCATTTGATTGGCTTAGATTATTAAATTGAGACCAGTGTAATTCCTTTATGCATTAATGGCTGCTCAAGAGTGGTGCAACTCTCTGTTTTCATTAGTCAGTGGGGGTAGCATGGGTGGTAGAACGTTGTAGGACCCATTTGTCATCTGGTTGCAAGAGAAAGAATCTGTATCACTATATTAAAATTTGGTCTTCACGGCTTTAGCTAGTTGTATTCACCTAGAAGTGGGCTGATGCACTAGTTGATATGAAAGGCTGTAGCTGACTCACTGTAGCCTTACATGCTGATTACCCATGTGTTCAATCTTCATATTCCAGTGAATGAATTGTTCATCATTTTCGTTTATGCTGCTGTTCCTGTTTGCTTGGATTGTGTCTTTATTGCTCATGATAGGTAGATTACAGACATCATTCGTCATTTGAAAATAACTTTCAATCTCAAAATGTCGTTTCTGCATTTTGTATTTACTTTCTGTTGTGTTTGTTTTACCTCCCTGTTTAAACAGTTGGTCTTGTATAGTAGCATCATGCATGCATTCTACCCTTCTTTCTCTCTAAGCTATTGTAGTTTCATAAGTTGCGTTGATGTTGCAGGCCCAAGTTAATGCGAAGATAAAGCAAGCTTTCTGCCCTCCCAAAATTGTTGAGGGGAATCCTTGTTTGGAGTACATTAAATACATTGTTTTCCCTTGGTTTGACAAGTTTGAGGTCGTCCGTAAGGAAAGCAATGGTGGTAACAAGTAATGTTCTTCTGAATTGCCAAAATTCTATTGTCTGCCAATAATGTTGGACTGTTGGTGAACTAGAGATGTATATAGTTCTGTGCCTCCATTATCTATATTCAGTTGCCACTTTCACCTACACAATTAAATGTGCAGCAACTAGGTTATTGAGCTAAAAAAGTAATATGGCTTATTACCTTTATATGGTCTTCTAAAGTGATTGCTTTCAAACAGGACATTTAAAAACATGGATGAATTAATTTCTGATTACGAGACTGGTGCTTTGCATCCCGCTGATGTCAAACCTGCACTGGCAAAAGCAATAAATGAAATATTGCAGGTAAAACTTTCCCTTCATTTGGTATTGTAGTCTTTCCCTTGTCATAAACTTTATGCTTGGCAATTTGAGTCTTTTGACTGAGGTTTGAAAGTTGGAATACCTCCTATCCTGACAAAATGAATTGATGGGCCATTTTTATTGCTGCATCATGAGTCTTGTTTTCT
The DNA here is from genome assembly GCA_022530915.1 of Paspalum notatum. Lineage (NCBI taxonomy): Eukaryota > Viridiplantae > Streptophyta > Magnoliopsida > Poales > Poaceae > Paspalum > Paspalum notatum. The sequence goes on from CM039691.1 coordinate 36,915,768, forward strand.
TTTGTTGATATAATTTAGGATGAAGCTATTATTTAGCAAAGTTTTCAGTGTTGGTTCAGACTCATGTTTTAATTCACCAATTTCCCTTTTCCAGCCTGTTCGAGATCACTTCAATAACAGCAGCGAAGCCAAAGTTCTACTTAACACTGTGAAGGTACATTGTCCTATCTGCATACAATATTTTAGCAGACACACAGTGAGCAGCTTGTGTTATCCAAAACTGGCTTTTAGCAAGTTGATTGCTGATTGTTTGGTAGATAGTTTGACCGCTCGAGTAATGCATTTGTTGGCATGTGCTAGACCCAGCAGCCGTAGTATGCAAATTACATCAAACTAGAAAACCCTGGCGCAGCATTGCCACGCCATCTTTGAGTTGGCCAGCATATTTCTGTCATCTTTAAGTTAGGCATCACATTTCGTTACAAGTGAGATGTAAAGAAGAAAAATCAATCAGAGTCTAGATCCATAGCTATCGTGCTGCTTGGATAACACGAGTAGAGAATAGATAGGAAGCCAATTTGGCCGCTTAGGTTCATATAATGACATATATATACACATTGACATAGACATTGGCAGTTAAAAAATTGGAGATAAAGAAGAATAAACAGCGACAGCAGGATGGCCAAACAGGGTGGCAAAGTGGCATTCGTATGGAAAAAATTACCCAAACACTAAATTTCTAGCCATATATAAATAAAACTTGTTGACCTTATATAAATTTCACAATCAATTTGAATAGAAAACGAATGTCTATTGATTAACATTCGAAAATGGAATGCTTCTTCCAAGTCAACCAATTAGCAAAAATAGATGCTCTGTCGTTAATTGATTCCCATAAGTCTTCAGATAAAATTCCATAGAGCTCTGCATCTCTGCAATCTATTTTTACCCGGAGATACACATGAACCATGTTTAGAAAAAAAACATTTTTGAAGAGATCACTCGACATTCTTTCCACAAAGAAAGCCCAAAATAATTATGGAAGGCAAGAACTAACATATAGATACAATATGGTAAGCTACACGTTTTTTTTTTCCGGAGAATTGACTAAAAAGAGGCGATAGTCTCTCCGAAACAGTGGAAGTAGGTTCAGAACCCAAGCCTAGCTCCACAGTTATAGCTTCTAACTGAATTTAGCCTACGGAATGCAAGGGGTCGTCCATTTATAATTCTTTTACAGATCATATAGTATATATATCCAGTTGCAGTGTCTAGTGTATAGCATATATTAATCTATCAACAAAGTATCTAGAGTTGAATCAGGAGGCCACTATTTAAAAGGCAAGCATCAGATTGCCTCATTCAAGCTATATGAAAAGAGGTAAAGTAGATGATAGTTACTGCAGTCTCCCTTTTCATTCTGTAGGTAGCTCGTTGCAGCATGTCAGCAGGTATGGGCAGGATGTAAAGTTTTACGAACAAAGACAGATTGCAAAAAATGATTTACATTTAAAAATCTGCTCAGCAGTAGGTAGTGAATGGGTTATCCCTAAGACTTGCACTTAAATAGGAATCTGGACTTTTCTAGATTGGTATAGAGGTATATAAGCACATAGACAAGATTTGAATTAGTATAACTTATATTATGATGACTAAAATTATGTGGACTGAGCTGCACTATATCCACTCAACCAGGGCTTGTACAAAAGAACAGGAAAATAGGATTTGCCTTTGTGGTAGCAGCAAATCATAGTGTCCTTGTCCCAGCCTCGCTAGATGGGGGAGGACGAGATGATGCCACAGAAGTGTAGCCTCGTCGTTCTGCGACTCAGTTACAATTAGTCAGAGGTTAACTGTTGGTATTGAAGCCTATATAACTAATTTGTTGTTTTTGGATTATAAACACGGCTGCAATATTATTTGTGTAATAGTGTTGTCAATTATCATGTAAGATCGCACAAACTGTTCTTGGATGATGCTTCCTATCTTAAGGTGCTGAAACAAATAGAGCTAATATGAGGAATATCTTATGGTCGGTGCTTTGAAGAAATTTAATTCAAGTCAACTTATAGATATTAAGATACATGATATTTCACGGTCTCCTGCAAAGCGCAAGGTGAGTTCAAAATTAATGAGTGCGGAAAACGTGCGAAATATTACTCGTGAGATGGTTGGTAAATGCCTTCTGCCAATCCCCTTGTCATGAAATCTGTAAGGATCAACTGAGCACATACGATATTTAGTATACTGCTGCATTTTCCTGAAATTAACACTTTGTTATGACCATATCAATCTGCACAAAATACCCTATTATAATCACACTAGCAGATCTCATGTCCTTAATCATTTGGAAATAAAGAGGTACAATACCAAATGCATTTTAACATCTCCCTACAAACTGAAAAGAATAGAATTGCTCAATCCAGCAAAGATCATTACAATATTCATTATCTCTAGTTCCATACAATTGAATATGCTGACCCATCATCAAAATCAGGAACTGTATTCTCAATACACATATGAGGCACCTGCTAACTGACAACCAGAGGGATCACGGTCAAGAAGAGAAAGGGATAAGTACCTTGTGTGTGGTTATGAATAGAAGGTCCCAATGCCCGGCTAGTCGTGGTCACTCTGCTAGGCACGCCTAGCCTATGCCATCAGATCCATTCCATGGAGGACCAACTGTAGCCAATCGAAGCTGCACTGCATAAATCACAGTTAAATATAGGCAAATTGAAATGTTGCTGGGAAAATATCACAGGCAGAGAGGAAAAAAATTGGAGGCAGTACTAATTGAGAACGAAGTCGAACCCATTGGTGGGAGGGACACTCACTTGAGCTGCTTGACATACACGCGAGGAAGAGTTGGACCTCAACGAAGGGTGGACGTGGACGCGTGGAAGAGATGGACCTCAACGAAGGGTGGACGTGGACGCGTGGAAGAGATGGACGGCGGGCTTGGGGGCGGGGCTGGGCAGCAGATGCGCCTTGGGGAGGCGTTGCGCGAGGCTCGACCCGAGCATGAACGCCTTTGCACGCGCAAAGTCAGGTGGTTGTACCCGAGGCCGGCGGCAGCCGCGGTGCCGGTAGTGCGGCGGGGCTAGGCAGGTCTGTACTAACTGAGAACGAAGTCGAACCCATTGGTGGGAGGGGCACTCACTTGACCTGCTCGACATACACATGGGAGAAGAGTTGGACCTCAATAGGAGCCGAGGAAGGGTGGATGTGGATGGACCGGTGGGCTTGGGGGCAGGGCCGGGCAGCAGAGAGGCGCCGTAGAGGCGTTGCGCGAGGCTCGACCCGAGCATGAACACCTTTGCATGTGCAAAGTCGGGTGGTGGTGCCCGAGGCCGGCGGTAGCCGCAGTGCCGGTAGTGCGGTAGGGCGGACCTTGCGTGCGAGCGCACAGGTGGAGTGGGGAGCGGTGCACGTGGGCTGGCTGGGCAGCGGTTAGGCTAGCGCCTACTGGAGGTAGAGAAGGCGGTGCCGGTAGGGCAGCGGGGCGGACCTTGCGCACGAGCGTAGGGGTGAAGTGGGGAGCGGCGCGCGTGGACTGGCAGGGCGGTGGGAAGCATGAGTGCCTTCCGGAGGTAGAGAAGGCGGGGTCAGCTGTTTGGGGTCGGGAGGGCAGGTGGAGCGGCAGATGAGACGTGCGGGCTCACGACTCGTGAGGGTTTGAGCGCCCAGGTCTGCTGGTTAACGGGCGATACACCCGTGAAAACCCAGATCGGACGGCTCAAGTCGTATGCTGGGCAGTTCCAACGACTAGGATTACTAACCGGTGACATGGCGTTATCGGGTGCCAGGGTTTGGACTCTAGATTCGTTATACAGAGATAGGGAGATAAAACTTGTTTGACTTGCAATTTTTTTTGTAACAGCTATCCATAAGGCTCATCTGTTACTTCTTATCGCTAACACTGTCTGGTTGATGAAATAATCCCAACATTTACTTCTGCAGAAGTACAGAGTGACCAACTAAGGAGCAGGAGACTATTCTTTGAGGGTGAATTTGGTGATATTGGATGCTGATGATGCCACAACATACTTTTCATAGATCATGCTGTATTCAGTTGACGCAATATGTCGATCTCAGGCACTATGGTGGTACTGGCCTTATCCATTGGCTGTAACTTAGAAAAATAATTTTGATGAGTCAAGTATAATGATTATTTTTGTTTCGTGATAACGCGTTGAGTTGTGTTTTTCTTCTCACTTGACTCAAGGTACAACTTGACAACTTGACAAGTGACAGCTGCACAGGTGGAGCTGAAATGCCTGCTTATTGATGACTTACGTTCACCACACGGCTCAACCCAAACAGCTATGTATTTGAAAAAAAAAAGATAAAAATTGCCAATACATCGAGTCGAGACCCATGGGTTGGTTTATATATAGTTCAAGAGGCCAGCGACTTTTTACAGGCGCTTGGATGGATCGTGCAGCGTGGAACTCCATCTGTACGAGCTGATTTTCAGAACGTGTGATGTTCAAGTAGCAGTTTCCACCAATTGTTTCAATTTATAGAAAAGCACATATACAAGTTGTAAATAAATTACCAAACCTTAGTTTTTACTCTCCAAAAACATAACGAGTAAACAAGATACTCCCTCGTTCTTATTTGACGTTTTTCTGTAGCGTTTTGTTTGTTGGTCCTGAAACTTTCGTGGAACGTCCAATAAACAAGAATGGAGAAATAACTTATTACTATCATCTCATAAAAGTAGAGAAGCCCATTTTACAATAATAATAGGTTCAGTTCAGTTGTCAACTCAATTATGACAACGAGATATCTTTTTGATGTATGAGCGAGAAGATAGGATTTTTATTAACTTTTTACCGAAACAATTAAAAATATACAAAAGGGTGCAAAGTGCCATTGGTTGTATGGTAGGCAAAACCACAAAATCTGCTCACTCCTCACTATTTGCCAAGAGCATCTCCAACAACACCCTAAAAAAACTCCCAATAATCTAGTTCCGCTATTAGCTGTTTTAAAGGTCTTCGCTAAGCCAAATAGCCTGCTATACTCGCTATAGCCAGCTATAGCCCGCTAAATTTACCGCTTTAGTCGTTTTAGCAGCTTACCGCTAAATGGCTTACCCGCTATTTAAAACCTTGAGTTTTAGGGCCATCCTATAAACTTTTAGGGTCAAAAGAATACCCTCTCCTCCAACGGTTCCAAAAAAAAAACAGAAAACATGTGTCGCGTCACTATCATTTTCTTCCTTCTCTTCCGTCCGTCCATCACTCCATCTCCATCTTTTTCTACAGGCACCAAGCTTAAGCGCCTCCCTGAATGAAAGGTTGAAGTTGTTGTCATTTGTCAAGCGTCGTGTGCAAGTGTTGCAAGCGTACAATAGATCGGAGGCCGGCTAGCCGTCGAAGGGGAGCCATAGTCAAGCTCACCGATCATGTGCAGCAAGCGCAGTAGGGAAAGGGGCGACCTTGAAACTACGACTTCTACTCACGGCTGCAGAAGCCACTAACGCTCGCGGCCATCTTCTCTGCACCAGCTGGATCCTCGCGGCTCTCTTGAGCCCAGGCCCTTCGCTTCTGGCTCCAGCTCAATCGATTCTTCCACATCTCGGACCGAAAGAGGGGACGACGATTGGTGTGCATTGCTGGTGGTGAAGGATGGCACGTGGGAATGAATTTTACTATGGGCCTAACACGAGCTCAAGGATATGTGAGGACGCGGAGGGAATTGGGCGAGCCAATATATTGGGCGTTGGTCTAGTGGCACTCTTCCTCCTCCTCCTCCGTCTGCCGTCCGCTCCCGCTCTGCGCCGCCATCCGGAGGCCGTCGGTGCATCGGCACCCTCAGCACGGCCTCCCCGCTCGCCCCACCGCCGCGCGGCCGCTGCCTTCCACCCACACCTCCGCTGTCCTCACCGACCGAGCTCCCCCGCCCCAACCCTGGCCCAACCGCCGTCCTACCTTGCTCGGTCGGCGGCGCCCTCACCGCCAGCCTCAGCCGTCACCACCGCTGGGCCAGCCTACCATCCCCAACCCTTCCTCTAAGGTCGGAGGTGGAGGAGAGCATGACAGCGGAGGAAGAAGGCCATGGTGGAGGCGGGGGAGAAGGAAGGCAACGGCAGCGGAGGAGGAAGGCGACACATCATGGGAGGGAGAGAGAGGGGAGGAAGAGAGGCCAATTTGGGCCAATTGGGCCGAAATGAGGTAAGAAAATGTGAAGGGTGGAGGGCGGGTGGATGGGGTGTAACGGTCCACCTAGATTTTCGCTGGTTTAGGGAGTTGTTGGAGACTGCTTTTTATTGATTTGGCCCAAAAACCAGGTTTAGGGAATTTTGGGAGCAGTTGGAGATGCTCTAATCCGTTCATCCCAAAATATATAATTAAAGTTCAAAATTTGTACTAAAATTACAAGCCTTTATATATATAGATGAATAAATACCTTTTTTTATAAGTATGTGGGACATGCAAGACAATTATTCACCATTGACATACATATAGTGTGCACACATATAGGGACAAGTTTAATGAAGGACTAGGGAGTACTTAATTATTGGCTATTAGCTTCGTTGAGGGATGGACATTTTTTTTGTCTACTTATACTTTTTGTTATGTTGGCTAAAAAAAATTGTCTAAATAAAAAAATACTACTCTAGCCAATTAAAGTGGCGGGAAATGGATACTACCAAATGTGCAGATGGAATTATAAAGAAACATCATTTCATTTAATTTTTTCTTTTTTATTGCACACACATCCCCAAAAATTCATAACTCTTTTATTTGAGTTCGGATGAAAATTTATGTCAAAGTTAAAGAACTAAAAAAGATCTACAATTTTGTAGTTCATAATACTTTGGTTTGAAGCTATGTTGATGCCTAAATAATTGTTACATTACTCAAGTTCATATTTAAAGATGTAAACATGGTATCCGTTATTTTGATACTAATTACTCTTCAAACATAAAAGTTCTAGATCTCATCGAGCATCATAGTTTTTATAAATTTTGTCTTTGTATGAGACCATATAAAAGTTATGTTTTCAAGACTTTCCAAAATCTCACATTTGTTATTTTTGATGGCCTCAAAGCTTATGAAATATGTTATTAATGAGCATATCAGTTAAACCTAGTTCAATTGTTAATTACTCAGTGGGAAGTGATACTTCGATGCTGATTCTATCTCAAGTCCTGAGTCTTGACGACACTATTGATTTACACTCATAGTTAACTATAGTAAACCTCAGATGTTGTCGATCAATGTCTCTCGGAAGAAAAGGTTCATTTATCCAAAACTTGTGGTTGTCAAATTGGGTCAATGCCTTTCAAGATTTTGCACATTTTAGGTTTGCGTATGGACCACAAAGCCCCCAATTAAGGACATCAAACTGATAATCGACATAGCTGAAAGGAGAGTTATTTCTCATTTCTTATTCTGGAAGACTAGATATGGTTCCATTATGTGTAGTTGACAATGTTGATAAGGCTAGGAAGCAATGACTTTGGAGTGGGTAGGACATTAACAACAAGGGAGATAGTCTAATAGCCTTGGTGATGGTTAGGAAGCCAAAATACATTGGAGGTATGGGTAATCTCAACTACAGTCTTAAAAATGATGTCACACTTTAAAAGCACTTGCATAAATTTTACACAAAGCAGAATATATTCTGTAGGTTAATCTTGTTTAGGTACTTACTACATAATTGTGTGTGTGTGTATAACTAGATGAATTCTCCGCACGTTGCTGCGGGAATTTAAGGTACACTTTGCGTGTAAGAAAAAAAATTACATGCATAAGGTCATAGAAAATCGTTGAAAAATATAAATAGATGACTTAGTGGATAGTGATGTGGAGACTTAGTGGATGGTGATGTGGCATGGCTGCATGTTGAGAGAAATAGGTAGTGGGTGCCTCCTATTTAGATATACTAGGCGATTTCCCCGCGCGTTGCTGCGGAATTTAAAAACTCGTTTCTGATAGTTTCTTGAAGAAAGAAAAATTACTAAAATAAATTATCATTCGATGAAGAGGAAATAGAAAAATTGAACTACCTTGATATGTTCTTGCTTGAGTTCTGGAGATAGTTCTAATAAACTTAGCTAAATAAATAGCTAAAATGATGGAGTGGCCATTTCATTATGATGTCAATAGCACACATGTGGATGTCAACTTATTATCTTTAAGTAAACTTACTAACAATATGTGAATCAAATAACTAAAAAGAGAGGACTCCAGTTACATGTACATTTTATTATGCAGAGCTAGTCATTACTGCAAAATTACTTTAAAAGCACTGTAGCACACAAGCACATATATGCAAAAGTAGAGTTATATATAGCAATCTTTTATTGGATGAAGGAAGCTATGTGTGTACCTGTGATTGAAACCTAACAATGGTCCCAAATTCTTAAGCCTGACCTTTACCTATCCAAGTATAGCCTAACTTGGATAGATGAAGCACAACATCGACAAAAATCATTCGTCTGCTGTGCTTGGGTAGGACCAGTATACGGAGCGATGTATTATTTGGTGCTGATGCCCTCAAGATTTTAGGATGCATCAAAAGTAGATGGTAGGAGAAAAGCATTGATGATGATGCAATGATAGAAAAAATGAAGCCTGCCAACTGGAAGAGCACTATGATATCTCAAATCCAGTGCAAGTGGCAGTTAGGTAAAATCCTATGATAATTATCTATCTTATCATTCATTGAGAATATGGATGCCTCTGTCCATGAGAATTGCCATCACAAAAATTCTATTAATGATATGTACTACTTAGAAAGTGAAAATTAAAATGATACATCTCTTGCCGAACAGAATAAAGAGCTCTTGCTGCGTATGATACTGAAAAGTATTCAAGTCCTTACGTTACTACAGGCTGTGTGGCTCTTGGTGCCTTGCTTCCATCAAAACTGTGCCATATAAAATGTGTTAAACGTAGCGGTTTTAGCTGACGATACATTAGTTTTATAATCAGGCCATATAAAACAAATGGAACAATACATGGATGCATAACCTAAAGATGAGAGAAAGTATGAGGCCCTGGATTCCGGTCCAAGGAAGAAATGCATCTCAGTTTTCACTTTCCAGAGAAAGATCGTCCTGAAAATAAATAAATATCGGGGGAGAATTCAGTTGAATGAGAATTGAGAGAAAACATTTTTTTCGGTTGAGTAGAATGATCTCAAGGTCGGAGGCCTGGCTGGCCGCTCCCATACATATGAAAGGAATGTCATGGAGATGTTACCTTCTTATCCTAATTAGGTCTTCCCTGAGCAAGGATAGACGAAAGGGACAATGGAAGCACCTCTTTATTTGGATAAAGGGTCACCTAGCTGCGTAACTGGCGGAAGATCACTGGTTGGCCTCTTGATTACAGAATGCGGTGGATGAAGTTTCCATGAGACTTAACTTTTGGCGGCAATTAGTGTCATTCAAAGAATACTATAGTGGTGAAAGCCTAGAAGGCACCAGTTTGTCGATGAAGCAAGAAGCAGGGGGGTTTGACAGGGGAGGATTGCTTAGATCACTAAAAAGGTTATGATCCAACGGCTAAGACGATGGTGATGACGTGGCTTAACGTGGTTGCAGCTTTGGTTGTTAGTGGCCTCCATCTATATAGATATATAGGATAAGATATGCCACATAGTGCTAGATATGTCGGTACCTTTTAGTGGAAGGCCATCATGTGTTTGAGCACACTCTGTTATGGGAGAGCCAAAAGAGGTGATGGTTCTTAAATCTTATTCTAGACAGAATTTGTGGTTTCATGATGTTTTGGCACTCTCCATATCTTTTCTCATGCTTTGCGTGTTTCAATCTATGTGAGAAAAATAATGGGAGTTGATGATTTAGCAATTCCATTCTATTTTGTACTATAAGAGCAAGCACATAGCCACATAGGGAGCTACAAAGTCTGCAAAAGCATCTTGTGCACATTATCATTGATTTATGGAGTTTTCGTAGGGATATAAGATTTATACAATATCAAAGTTCTATAAACTAGTATTCAAATATATGTCGTCCTCTCCAGCCTTCAAGATTCTTTAGAAATCCAAATGTATGCTAAGGCGATTGTCAAAAAAAAAGATGCTAAGGCTTAAATTCATTCCTTGGTTGATGTTAGTGGATTGTCTAAACACAAAAGCCATACTAAGACGAAGAAATTTCAATAACATTAAGCGTGCAACATGTATAATGTGTGATACTTCCAATGACAAGGGTATTGATCGCATGTTCTTTAATTGCCACTTTACTGTCCAATGTTGGGAATCACAAAACATCCAATGAGATATGAATTGATATGCATACCTAATTCATCATGGTTCTGCCCTTCTTTATGGAGATCTTCATCATTACTTGCTAGGAGAGCTCTGGTAGCTATGGGCCGGTGAAACTTTTGAAAGGCATAATATTAGCCACCACCTTTATTGGCTTATGAGATTCAAATAGCAAGCCACTCACTAGATCTTAAGAATCAAGGAGTTTCAACCTATAATTTTCCATTTAAAGTTAAACATTTAGTATTCACATATCAATGTGGCGTAAGGATTCAAAGTTTTAAATGTGTGCTAACATTGATCCCTACTAGTTCTAGTATAGTGATGATTGGTGACATATCTTGAGCGTAACCCGCATAGATTCTTAAGCAATAAATAGTTCCAAGCCTAGTGGATATAGTCATAAGAACACAACATAGATTATTTTAGCAATGGATAGTTCCTAGCCAAAGATATATGGGCGACAACCTCTTTACTAGCAGAAAATTAGATTGCAACACTTTTCTTGGTTCTTGATTAAAAAAATACAAAATTAGTGCTCCCTAAATAACATCAGTGTTGAACTTCCTTCACATTAATGTCAAGAACATTTTTATAGCATAATGGATGGTCGATGGTAGAATACGAATGTGTAGTACAAATAAAAGGCACATTTTTCTAAGGACGTGTCTATGCTCATTTTAGGTTAATCCTAGCAATCATGATATCATTTTATCATAATGATTTCAACTTACATTACACAAATTTTGTTCCTTACTATTTCTGAACTAACACCACATTTGAGAGAAACCCATTTAATTATTTATCAGTGCATAGTTTAAGCTAGGAGGATGGATGCTAGGTTCTTATTAATCTTTGACTAAAATTAGAATAAGTCATAGCACTATCAATGTTGAGCAACCTTGCAAAAAATATTCCGTCTCAATGGTTCAAATATGAAAGCCATGAAACCATGATTTTTCGGAAGCATTCTCATCATTAGCATGGCCATCAAGAACACCCTATATTAAAATGAATCGTACAATAATATAGTATGTATACACCTAATAAATATCATAGAAGTTCTAGATTAAATTCATACTAACCTTAATTATTGTTGGTCTAGTAGAGTGAAAATATCTCCCAAAGAATTTTTTTTAAAAGATACATTGAAATTTTAAAATGGAAATGAAAACTCAACTGAGAGACTAGACAATTATGCTAAAATAAAGGAGGTGGAGGAGAGGAATGGAAAAAACCATGCCCCAACAATAACGAGTGTTGTCTTTATCTAAGCCCTTCGACACCTCCCAATAAAAGAGCCGCCACCCCACTCGCCGGATCCCGGCCGCCAGGATGCCTCAAGATTCGACACCTCCTAATAAAAGCGCCACCACCCCACTCGCCAGAGCCCAATTGGCTTGTGCCGCCAGGACGCCTCAAGATTCACACCCAGATGGTTTGTGAAATGTGTTATTCAGATTCAAAATGTAAAAATACTTTTCTAATTGTCAAATTATTAATATGAAATTGCTAGAAGCCTAGAACGACAATACATCTTCAAACATATAAAAAATTGTTAAAATGAAAATCCAAGACCATTATGTTAAAATAAAGGAGAGGGTGGAGAGGAATGGAAAAAAACTGTGCCTCCATAAATAATGAGTGATGTCTCTGTCTAGCCCTCCGACACCTCCCAACAAAAACGCCACCACCCTACTCGCCAGAGCCCGACCACCGGGATGGCTAAAGATTCGGCACCTTCCAATAGAAGCGCCAACACCCCATTCGTCGTAGCCGAACTGCCTCAAGATTCGCGTCCAACTGGCTTGTGAAATACTTTTATAACTGCCGATTTGTTAATATGAAATTGCTATAAGCCTAGAACAACAATACATCTCAAAACATATAAAAAAAAATTAAAAATTAAAACACAACTGGAAGACCAGACCATTATGCTAATAAGTGTCCCGATAAATAACGAGCATTGTCTCTGTCCAGTCCCTCTGACATCTCCAAATAAAAGTGCCACCACCCTACTGAGTCCGGCCACCAGGATGCCTCAAGATTCGCTACATGCTGGCTTGTGAAATGCATTAGTCTGATTCAAAATGCAAAATTGTTTTTATGATTATCGATTTATTATTAATTTGAAATTGCTACATAAATACGTGGACTAAAAGCCTAAATGACAATATACATCTTAAAACATATATAAAAATAATTTTTAAAAGAGACATTGAAATTTTAGGATGGAAACAAAAACTCAAACGGAAGACCTGACGCTAAAATAAAGGAGAGGGAGGAGAGAAATGGAAAAAAAAAAAAAAAAACCGCACCCCGATAAATAACAGCGCTGTGTGTCCACCTCCTCCGACACATCCCAATAAAAACGCACCACCGGTCCACCGCCACCCCACTCGCCGGAGGAGCCCGGCCGCCGGGATGCCTCAAGATTCGCGCCCAGCTGGGATGCGCCTCTTCGGCGTCACCATCGCGCCGGCGTCACCGCCGAAGCAGGCAGATCCGCCGGACCGGGATCCGAACCCGCCCGTGGCGGTCAGGGAGGACGTGATGCGCAAGTGCAAGAGCATGGGCAATCTTGCCGCACTTGGCGCTGCCGCGGACGGTGGAGGAGTTGATGCGGACGGTGGAGGCGCCGGCGACGGGTACCTCTCCGAAGGCGGGCTGATGCCGTCGTCAGGGAAGCGGCGGAGGGCGCATGACAGGAAGAAAGGTGTCGTGTCTGCGCTCTTTCTTTTGCCTAGGAAAATGTTTCTTTTATGTACGCTACGAATAAGCAAGATCTGGTACGAAATACCAGTCTCGTTTCTGTTGTAGCAATTTTTAGTTTGTTACCTGTGTGTTTGGGTGTAGAAATCTGGGTCATTTCTGATATTTTTATATGTAGAAATACTATCATTACTTTTGTGTGCGTGTTTGGCAAGGGTTAGTGATTCTTCGTTATCGATCTATAGGTATATGATGGCTCGGCTGGTTTATATTTTGAATGTGTAAAGCTTGTTCCTTTGCTAGTATTACATCTTAGCTTGTCATTTATTGTTTTTGGCATATTGATTCATTTGGTCCGTAAATCTCCTGTGTTTCATGTTAGGTTGTGACTATATCTTGTACAAAGCCTCCATGTTGCTGTTCTTTGTACCATTCTTGCATATTTAATCCAAATGATTTGGAGTTTTGGACTAGCAAGTTTGTTTTGTTCATCATAGAGTTTTGGTTGGCAGTACACTGTGGTAGGTGATTGGGAGATACAGAACTGATTGTGAAATCCATGTTTCGCTTTCATAAATCTAGCGATATTGATATTCTGTGGTGTCAACTAGTTGAATCAGATAAATCAGCTATGAGCTTGGCCTTGTGTGTTTCTGTGTGTCAAGATGGAAGCTGAGTAAGACAGTCACCAGACCTGTATTTGGTATATGTCATTTGTGGCAATGTTGAACCAAGTGCCGCTTGTATACTTCTGTTCACATCACCACAGGCATAAGAAAGAAAAAGGTTTTTGGTCCTTCTGTTCCAGTTATTTGTGTAATTGGAGATTGGATTGGTTCTAGTCATCATCTTGTGCTTAGAAAAGACAAGCTCTTTGTCTTTTATTGGGGAAACGATTACGTGCAATGCTGAATGCTGCTATTTTTCATTACCTGGTTGGCTCATATACTGCCAACATCATGGAATTGTTCTATTAGTTGAAAACTCCTTTTGGCATTACACTGATGCATGCAGCCCTGTTTGATATGATACCATCATTTGTCCTTGTATGAAATCTTTTAGGATCAACATTTTTCTAGTGGCTGAGGCTATATGGTGGAACACTGGAACCCAAGCTGAAAGTTGTTAAGTGCTTGCCATTATAGACTTATAGTTCGATTTCATGGGTTACTATATTAGTTTGTTAGCTATATTTCTCTTAGTTTATTAGATATATATTGGTGCTATCATTCTGCAGTCTGCACCTCTGCCCAAAGCTCCGACTAAGGTATCTATTGTCTTTTTAAGTGGTTATAAAGTTGAAAACCTATCAGGTCTTGTTTACCATTACAATGCTTACTTTTTACTAATTGATTACTTCTAGCTTAGACCTTAGAACAATATCCAATTGTTTTGCTAAGCATAGCATGTGGCCATGCTTGGGAGTGATGATGAAGCAACTCATACAAACGCATACTGAATATAATTGAATAATTCATACAGATTTGTAATTAATTCCTGTATTACTGTCAGAAATTAAGAGATAAAGATTATTTCTATTGTTTTGTCTATACAACTATTTTGGCCTTAACTATCAGGCAACTGCTGCCTATCCAAAACATTAAACTATTATTGAAATGACATTAAGAAATGATTCAATGTGCCAGGAGGCAAGTAGGATAATGATACTGTAGAACTGCTTGGATTTTTTATTTAAATTTAAAGGTTGATCCAGGAATTGCCATTGAACACATATGAGTTAGAAAGTAGAAAGTATTTAGTCTTCTAGCTTCTAAGTGGTTGGAGATTTTGTCAGATATTCAGTAAGATGATAGAACATATATCTGAGAACCGAGTCTTATCCTTACTGTGAGACCCATTTAGTCGAGTGGTGGTCATAGTGAACTGCTGTTTTTTTTAAACAATATTTCAAAGGCTACGATGATGAGAGTTTTGTACCCACTATTTTTAGTTAATTTTATTTGAAAAATTATTTATTGCATTGGATATTTGTGATGTTCGTTTGGTTCTTGTTTGTCCTGGAATTTAAAAAATAGCAATTTATATTGAAAGCAGAAGAGTCAGACAACAATTTAAAAAATCTTTCTAACAACTCTGGCAGTGAATTGTTCCAAGAGCCAACTCAAGAAGTGAATTTATTATATTGAGTTTAAGAAGAGATATGGATGCCTCTAAATTCAATGTATAAATGCATAATATCATTTGATATCTAGTTCTACTTATTTAACAAGATTATTTCCACTTTACAGCTGTTCCTTGGACTGAAGAAGAGCATAGGACATTCCTTGCTGGTCTTGAAAAGCTAGGGAAGGGAGACTGGAGGGGTATAGCGAAAAATTTTGTTACCACCAGGACACCAACTCAAGTGGCAAGTCATGCTCAGAAATATTTTCTTAGGCAAACTAATCCAAACAAGAAGAAGCGCAGATCTAGTCTTTTTGACATGATGCCAGGCGAGCTGGTACTTTCTGGTTTCTGTCAATATATGGAGTATAGTACTGAGTACTAACATCTCAAACAGTTTCTAGCAAACACTTAATAAACTTTTCAATTGCAGTCACCAACACCACATTGCCCCATCTTACCACCATCGCTGGCAAAAGTACATGAGGTAGTAGCTATGACGAAGCAACTCCAGAATAGCAATTTGGTATGCTCATGAGCCTTATATTTAAGTTTGGCAACATACTTTCATTACTGAATTGGAACTGCCAATCTCAATTTCAGGAAGGAACCTCATCTTCAAATGCAGCTAATATAGCACCTCAAGTTGGAAGAGATCGCCCCCCAGTTCCATCTTTCAAGGCAACAAATATTGATTCAAGTTTCAGCAAATTGAGCCACATGGTAATGGTACTAGATTATCTCTTCTGTCACATGTATATTACGCGTGAATGCACTCTCAATAGAGTTGCTAAAAGATGACTAGGAAAGACTAGATAGTTTTCCTTTGATATGTTATATACCAGGTATTGTGTACTCAATACTCCCTTCAGCCACAAAAAAATAGTTGTTTTTAACATCAGGGTTGTTACTTCAACATCTCTTTGACCACTTCTCAAGGGAAATCTTGCTATATCTTTTTTAAAAGTAATTGAAATATATAAGAAATATTGATTATTGAAGTTGAAACTCGTTGACTGCTTGCAAAGCCTCTTTTTTGACTAGAGGGATTAGTATGTTCATGTGTCATGATGAGTTTGGATGTTTATGGTCTGACATGGAGGCCAAAACTTTTGTAGTGTTGGTCCACTTATATGATTAGAGGAGTTGTCTTTTCAAGTTTTCATATTATGTCTATGCCAGGCCATAGGCCATCATTAGCTCACTTTAGTGCTACAGACCATGATTATCAGTTTATCACTAACTAGATGAGCCTTATTTGTAGAACACTGATACACTAGTAGTCCTTATTGATATTTAGCGAGAGGACGTATAGTGGTGAAAGTGAAGCTGTGTTTGCCCCCCCCCCCCCCCCCCCCCCCCCAAGGACCATCCAAATCATCAATAGAAAAATGAATTGGAAATGTAGGCGCAAAATCACCAAAGATCATACAAATCGGAAGTTTTGAAATAGATAAGAAGAAAAGGCGTTCAAATGCAAAAATGATTAGAAATAGAAATAAAGAAAAACATTACTGTTCTGCGGAACATGTCTTCTTTTTGTTGCTCATGTGGAAACATGCACGAGGATTGAGTTGGTCCATTATCTTCTCACTCCTCACTTTTCTTGTTTGGTTTGTGGAATGGAATGGGTTGATCCATCATCACCTCATTCCTCACAAGCTAACAAGTAGTACTAGAATGAGGAGTGGGTTCATCGATTCATCCACTACATTTTGTGGAATGAGTTGCTGCATCATCAACCCATGCCTCATGAGTACATTCCTCAAACCAAACACCCCTAAATTCTCCAGAAAATTGTGGTGATTTGGATGTTCGCTTGTCGGAGAGATTGTGGAGCTTCAGGTAGGTGGGCTTCATATTGGATATGAGCTACACACCTATTGCACTTTCATTGTATCCTACTAACCTCATTTGTAAATCCAACTAGCAGCTAAATAACACTATTCCCCTTGTCCTAAGATAATTGGAGTTAACAGTTATTACTTTTAATACTGGAATATTTGACGGGCGACACCTCTTTCTAAGCTAGAGTTATTTGGGATTTAGCCACTACAGGGGGATTAGGCTGTCCACACTGGGTACGCTATGCGTCCCAGCATGCAAGCCTCCAGGACATAACATACCAAATGTCTGCACCAGCACATACGCTATGTCATACTCTAAAATCCCGTATGCACCATATAGAGTATGCACTGCATGCAGTATAGAGGAACATGGGTGCGGGAGAAATTGATATAAAGTATGGAATCTTGATGAGTAGGATGTCGTTTGGAGTAGAAATATAGAGTATGATGAGTGTACACGGTATTAGAAAGTTTTCTTTTAAGACAATGTAGTACTACCTACATTCGGATATATATGCCATTGCGACAGGTCCATTCTTCAAGATTTGGACTAGCATACTTGTCTGAAACATCTTACATATCTGACCGGAGGGAGTAGCATTTCTTCTTTACTGTCATGATGTGTTTAAATGTTGATCTTTTTTTGATTTGTGGTTTCATTTGGTGTGAGTTGTAATAATTTGACCTGAAGCCTCATCTTTGAGTGCGGAAGCCGGACTTGTTCCTTTATCTAAAAAAAAATGACCTGGATGTAAACAGTAATGACATTTGATCACTTATTGATTAGCTATTGCTGTTGTCCTTTGTCAGGAACGCATCTGGAGAACACCCTATCCACTCAGACAAATTCCTAAAGCCCCTGAAGGGACATCTTCATCAACCCCTGTTGCTGCCAATATAGCTGTTCCAGCATCTCAAGCTAACCTGACTGCATGTACTAGCACATTCTTGAGCCTGCGAAGTGATACTTCATCATTGCCTCCTAAAGCAGATCCTGCATCAGAGGAGGATCTGGAACTGACTGTTGCCCCACCCTCCCAACAAAACATGACCAATATGTCTTCCCAGAATGCGGTAGGCGTGATTCAAGTCATCTAAATTAATGATTTTTTAGAAGTTACTGTGGTTATTGAGAGTTGACCAAATAAATATTAACATTCTATTAGCAATACACCAATAAAAGCATGAGTTATAGGACAATCATCGTCTGTAATTTGGTATGCTTCCATGATCTTATGCCTTCTGCCTTTCTCTTTATCCACTGAAGTTGTTAAGCGTGTCGATGTGGGCCTGTCTTCCGTTACCCCCATTTTAATTTTTTTTTACTTATATGTTACTTCTATATATGTTTTAGGAATTGGCGCAAGCGTAACTGATCATTTTCGCTGCGTTTGTATGCCGGTCGGAATCAGGTGCAGTTCGTGTTGCATGCATGGTTCTCTACATTAGGTACAGACAGAAGGCATCTCGTATTATTAATTAATGAATGAATGGAGAAAGTGGCTGAAAAAGTGAGGAAAACAGAATGTTGTCTGGCACTAGCACCATTATTATTGGCTTTCCACCTGACCCCTGATGTTTGGTACATGGTACTGTGTACAAGAACAGCTTGCCGCCTGTCTGATGTATAACTGAAAGTGTTGGTTTACACAGGTTTAGGTACCTGTATGGCATATGTATCTCCCTGGAGTTTCTGGAGAAGTAAAGTAATACGCGGTGCAGATTGCAAAATTGAGAACTGTGAACAGGGGAAATTCCTGAGCAAATTAAATGCAAGTCTGACTGTCTGAGCAACCGGGTTGAAGGAAAAACCTGACGCTTGGACGGATGCCAGTAGCAGTTCAGCATAGAAAGTCAGGAACTGAATCTATCTTGTAGTGAAATGCCCCAGCACTCCAGTCTCTGCTTGGGGGCAAGCATGGGAAGAATCATTATTCTCAATTCAATGAGAAATTGAATTCCTCCTATAAATATAATGTTCTTGCTTAAAAGATTCCAGAATTTTGCTGTCGTTGGCCCTTGCTCTGTTTCTTAATTGGAATCGACAAGTTTTTCAGAATGTCGTGAAATCCATGCCTTGCCTAGTCCCTTGCAGCGGTCGCATCAGTCAATTTTCTGCAATTGACTGCCCATCCAAATTGAAACACGCACACAAAAAGTTTAATAAAAAATCGAAAGAAAAAAAAACAAAGAGTGCCACTCACACTATACTACACACATCAAAGACTCAGCATCCATCAAACTGTCGGTTGAGGTCAAGACCTCAAACAACAACAAAAAAAAAAAAAAAAGGCGAAATGGGGGAGTAGAATATATAACAGTAAATTTGTCGGCCTGCAGCATTGCCCATGGACACTCTACTGCGTTTCAAACCCTAACAAACTCTGATGTTGGAAGGGTCGAAAAGGAAGGATCGATCGACCCGTCGATGCTGGGTTCATACATGCATGTCAAGAAGAGTGAGCCCTGAGTGATGGATGGAGGTGAGTGGTGCCTCATCCAAGGATTGGAATATAGATAGCTGCGTCCTTACGAAACCCACAACAACAGCAGAGATCAGACAGAATCATGGCGCTACTACCACATGCTATACAGCTAACAGCGAATAGTAAGATCATCACACAATCACAGCTAGGGCTCGCATCTCTGACCTCTGCACAGCAAAAATGTATGTTAATTCATACTCAAGTTAAAGAAGAATGAGCACACTTTCCATGGAAGCAATTGGGGATGGTTATATTTATATATATACATATATATAAGAAAAAATAAAGCATGCAGTGCTTTAATCCGTCGGTCCACAGTAACATGCGATGGATCGTATCGATCAGCTGCCTGTGACGCTCCAGCTAATTCCTTGCTTTGCAGAAGTCCAACTCCACCTAATGACCCACACTACAAGTGGTGCCAAAGTTCTCGTTTCACCGACGACGAACTTTAGTTGTATTTATTATAATTGATTATAAGCTCATGGATGGATGCAGCATGCATGTTGGGTCAAACAAAACAGAGTTTCCATGCATCTGTTGTGAAATTAATTTACCAGACACAGTAACCATCCATGCAGGGATCGGACTTGCATTGTTAGGTAGTACTGTTATAATTAATTTGAGACTTATTTCAGCAACTGCATTTCTATGTTCATTGCTTTTTTTGTGCATTGGAAATAGTAATATATATCCCGGCCGGCCTCAGTTCTTATTGCTATATATGTACATGTAACGCTGATGAGGTGTGAGGATGTTATTATAATATGGTGCATGCAGTCTTTGTACCATATATATAATATATATATGCAACTATGAAAGAGTGATGAAACAACTCTTCTTGATAATGGATCATGTAAACTGCACTGTACCAACCTGAAGGACTTAATTTCTTCTCGGATGTAACAACTACGACAGGAATAGAACATAGAACGATGCAATTAACTACATTATATTATTCTTATTTTCAGATGAACCAGCTATAATAAATAAACTAAAGGCATACGTAGTACGAGCCATGTAAACTAATCTAGAATGCGACATAGAAAGATGCACACATATATATTCTATATATGATGTGTATATACGTACATAATACAGGCACCACTGCATGTGTTTCTTTCATGTCGTTATCTCTCTTGGACGAACATAGTTGTCAACATGGGCCTATGCTGGCCTCTGCATTGGCTTGTTTCAGCAAGAAGCTGCATTCCAATATTCTTATTCAAACTTGTTGCTTTCATTGTCAAGCTAGCTATGACGATCGATCGATTTGCAGTGATCTCGAGTGCTAGCAAAATATTATTGTACAATAAACCTTATTGTGTGCTGGGCAACGTTGCACCTAACTGATTCATTGGAGAAAAGAAGAATAATGCATCTGTGCCCAGCATTAGTACGTGTTCTAGCTTCATTATATTGGTTGGAGAACTTAACATGGCCGTCACTGAACACTCACAGATTGGTCATCAGTGTGCCAGTGTGTGTGGATCAGTACGTGGATGTGACACGCAGGGAACATTCTTGGGTGGTGGTGATGCAACAGGCGGTCTGGCCGTCTGGCCACTTGGTCTCCACGATGGATTGACAGATTAATCTCATGCTTGGGTTCTAAGGAACCAATGCATGGACAGATGCATCATATATATGCCTATATGCTGTACTTGTACCAACAGCTCGTGCATGCAACAGTTGGGAGGTTCGGCCGTTGCCTATGCATGGATCTGGGGGTATCATGCATGCATCATCAAATTGTGCGTTGATTAAGGCCCTGTTTGGATCTCATGAGCTAAACTTTAGCTTTCAGTTTTTTTTAGCTCCATTTAGCTACCTTTGGCCAGCTAGTGATTTTGGGAGGAACTAATTGTTAGCTTTGCACTTTTAGCCACTCTGTTTGGATCCCCAAGTAGTTAAAAGTGGCTAAAAGTAGGCATCTAATTTTTAGCTGGGTGGATCTAAACAGGGCCTAATATTGGTGCTGTACTCTTGATTAATATTTAAGCAAGAGTTATCGACCCGAAGCAAGCTCCATGTGTTGCCATTTTGTTAAGCCATCTTGTTTAGCGTTGTTGATCAAAGCATATATATTACCTTCACTAAGCAAGGTTCCAATAATGCACTGCACCTAAAGCGTGGGTGGTCTCTGATTCTCTGATAGATGCTGTTAGCTGTATAATGCTATATGAAGTTATTGTGATTCTGTGTGTTTGTATTACTTATCGGTCAGATACTCTGAAGTTTGAACAGTATATTAGTAGACAGTTATATTAGACCATTCTCATGGGAGTTTCATTCTCACTAAATGAGAGGTCATGTCAACAATTCTGATGATATTGTGATTGGTTAATGAAGGAAGAGATGAAATGAGTTTTATTTACATATTGTGTCTTGCATGTTGTCTATAAAACAACAGCAAATGAAACAATGCATTTTTACCGGTTGTTTCAACCATTATTTCAATCTCATCTCTACATGATATGTGGCACCTTAGAAGCACAGATATGAAATCATCTATTGAGAATGGCCTTAGTAAACAGGTTCGACTGCAAAGAACCTAACTAAATCATGGCT
Organism: Paspalum notatum; assembly: GCA_022530915.1. Lineage (NCBI taxonomy): Eukaryota > Viridiplantae > Streptophyta > Magnoliopsida > Poales > Poaceae > Paspalum > Paspalum notatum. The sequence continues at coordinate 36,937,705 of CM039691.1, forward strand.
ATGGTCAGTTCACGTGAGTGTCGATCGGTAGTTGAGTCTTCATATATTTTCCTCACAAGCAAGTTAAGAACGCATTCCCGGAAATTACAAGAGGACGGTTGGCATGGACATAATAATACTCAGACGAACAGACAACAACGAGATTAAGAACGACAACAATCAAATAAATTTCACATAACTTTAGTTTACTCCTCTCTGTTTGTGTGGCAGAGACACGCACACACGTGTGCCTCTCCATTCTCTGTGTACAAAACAGGAGCTAAAAGTATGAACAGCATGTTAATCTTGATTTGCAGAACACATACATGCCACAGCCACACCATTTACGAGATGCTATTATTTATAGCTTTATACATACCATGCTGCATGTGTTCAATCAATCATATTTACTGTTCTGTTCTGACATGAAGAAAAAATAAACTAAAATTAAGAAAAACAATAATAATAACTAATAAACAATAAAGTTCTTGTTTTATTCCTAGAAAAATGGAACACTAGCTACTAGTTCTGGCCTTTGGGCGTCAGTCATCGATGCTTAGTTGCTTACGGCCAATAAAGTGGTTCATTAACTAGGATCCACTACATCCATCCACATCGACATCCACATATGCATGCGCAATCTATAGACAAAACAACCCACAAGAATCCAAAGAGGAAAAGAGCATGGCTCCCTTTTTTTCCTTCTCTCGTGTCATCTTTCTTATTTTAAATTCACTTAGATACATCAATCAAATTACACTCCAAGCGCAATGCCATGCAACCCATGCATGGACATATGCATGCACGCAACGCACCCATACATGCAATTCCTCTTTACAAAAACCCCAATATTAACAACACTCTCTTTTAGCCTTCTCTTTCACTCCAAACCAAAAACAAAAAAATGTTAAATCAAAATGAAGAAAAAAGAAGACCCAACAAAATAAATTATGCGCCTTGGAAAACCTCATTATTTCATGTATGGACAGATCAGATCAGATCAGATCAGATCAGATCAGATCAGATCGGGTGAGAGCTAGAGATAGATCAGATCAAGAAGGTGGGGGAGAGCGAGAGAGAGAGAAATGGAGATGCATGCACACGCCAATTCTCGAGCTTTTGTCATGCATGGTCATTTGGTCCCATAAAAAGGAGGGAGTGAGCAGTACTTTCCATGGCTTCCAGGTTGGACGCTGTTAGTTCTTGGTCATCATCCCACATCAGCAGGTGCTGCGCCGACTCCTCGTCCCAGCACTGATCCTGCCCTAGCGGCGGCTCCTCCTCCTTCTGCTGCTGCCCGAAGCAGCAGCCGCCGCCGTTCGCCATGCCGGTCGCCGCTTGGCCATTACTGCCCTGGTGGTGACGATGATCGTGGCCTCTGCTTTCTTCCTCGACCAAGCCGCAGTCCATGGCTACCATGCCCATGCCGATGCCGATGCTGTCCACCAGAGGAGGCAGCTGGTAGGCCGGCGCGTCCATGGCCGCCGCCGTGAAGGTGAGGAACGGGTGCTGCAGCTGGTGGTGGGCCGCCGCCGGCGACGTCAGCGACGACGGCGGGCTGACGCTGCTGGTGTCGAACATGAAGAAGGGGCAGTGCGGAGGCAACGGCGCCGGCGGGGACTCTTGGCCGGCGGCGCCCAGCTGCTTCGGCGGCAGCGCCAGGCTCTGGCTGATGATGGTGTCGAGCTGGTGCTGATCCACCGCCGCGCTGAACGGTGTCTGCAGGTGGCCGAGCCTAGCTGCATCCGACGCCGCCGTGCTGCACGGAGGGCTCGCCGCCACCGCCGTCGTCACCGACGAGCCCGTTGTGCTCACAGCTGGCTTGCGGATCTTCTTCTTGATCCATGAGTTCCAGTAGTTCTTGATCTCGTTGTCCGTCCGCCCGGGCAAGTGGCTGGCAATGTGGGCCCACCTGCAGACAATCGAATGGGGACAGACAAGGCCTGTGGTCATGTACACATCAAACTAGTAGCTTGGTGTTGCATTGCTTTGGAGACTGAACCTTCATTTTCAAGTAATGGAAATCCTAATACTATTTTATACTCCTTGGTTTTGTCATAGTCATAGTTGTGTTCAAGTTTAACTAGTAGAAAGCGACTCCTAGCACGATCTAGCTGCCATACGTGTATGATGTCAAGCTGATGTATGTACAGATCATCATCATTAATACGTGGTCGTCAGTAACTAATTTATTTGGAGAGGACAAAATATTGAAAACCTTGGGGAAACGTGATAGCTAGAGACAAATACCATCCTAAGACACTTCAAATCACAATTAGTTTTGCAGAAAATTTCAGATCAGATTTTTGTTGTCTGATGTTAACCCGACGGTGCACTGACAAATCAATGTCGGAAGAGACGAGAATGAATCAAGGAGAAATTTCTGGAGAAGATGATGAAGCATCTATAGTGGCAATTTGGAGCCAAAGGCAGCACATCCAAATTAAGATCACACAATAATTGAGCAGGAAAATTCATCGAATTTCAATGAAATGCACCAGCAATGTGATTCACTATCATATAGCTATGTAATAATACTACTGCTTGATTTGAAGAAAAGTAGTTTGAGAAAAAAAGGAAAGGTACCAAAAGCTACATTTGGTCTAACCATGGAAACCACTAACGCACTAACACCCTTGCAACCTACCTGTTGCCAACAATGGCGTGGAGGCTGATGATCAGCTTCTCCTCCTCTGCCGTGAACCGCCCTCGCCTAATGTCCGGTCTGAGGTAGTTGATCCAACGCAGTCGGCAGCTCTTCCCACACCGCTGTAGACCTACAGAACCATCACATTGGACAAATATATATCACCCAATGCTCATCCATCAAAGAACAAGAACTCCATATAATGTTCATCATCAATCAAGCCATGGAGAATGAACCTACCTGCTTTCTCAGGGACCTCACTCCAGCACCCATAGCCATGGGTGGTGATGTATCTGATGAGCTTCTCATCCTCCTCCGGAGACCAGAGCCCCCTCTTCACCTTCTGCTGGTTGCAGCAGGAGTGATGCCCCATGCACACAGCACAAATGAACCTGAAGATTCACTTGCTGTGTTACTATAGCTGTAGCTAGCTTAACACTATATAAGCTAGCTATGCACAGGGAGATTATATGTCGATGCAAGTTGTGTTATAACTATCAAGGTAGCAACATGCATATGACATATCATGGGTGCAAATGGTTGGTTGGTGTTTCATAGGCCTTTTAACATGAGCTCTCTTGGCATGGCCCCTTCCTCTTCTAGCTCTAGCTTCTGCCTCCTTCACTCTTCTTCGTCGATTATTATTTAGTCGAATCATCGATTTTAATTATCTCTAACTGCTTCTTGGGGGATCCTCTCCTGATTAAGCAAGCATGCAAGGCCTCACCGTGACACTTCATTTCACTGCATTTCCCTGGTGAGGGCCCTACCCCTGGTTCCACTTTAATTGGTGCTTTCTATCTAACACTACAGCGACATGGCATCAAACATATAGCTAGTAGGAAGACTGGTTATTGCTTCACTTTTATACACAGCAACCTGCAGCTATAGCTACATATACACTTGCATGGGGCGAACAACAGTATGTATGAAGCATGATGGAACCATAACTAACTAGCAGAAATATATGTGTACACCTGACAGATACTGTTTTAAATTTATGGTATTATGTACGTACGTACGTATGTATGTATGTATTATACAAGCATGTGTGGCATGAAAGGCGATGTTCTTGTCACCAGAAAAGCGCCATATAGCATAGATATGTGCCTATGGGTGCTCCTGTTGGTAGTTAGCAAGCAAATGTGGAGTTTGGTATGCAATCGACGCAATATTATGCGTGATCTTGATGTCAACCAACTTTTTGGATGTCCATTGAAATGAACATCAAGCTACGTACGTCCTGGTCGATGGGGATTTGGATTTGTATGTATGTTTGCATGATCTTAATAGCCATCATTACTAGCAATTTTGCATGGTTGTTTATTAATAAATAGGAAATGCGTCCTCATCGATTATTGAAAAATGAATCAATATAACAAACTATGTTTTACCTTCAATAAAAAAATGTATATATTAATTTAAAGGCTCATGTTTCAATAAAATGGAACCTTTTCATTTGGATACCATACAACCGTAGAATGGAGTTGACCACAAAGAAAAAATTAACATATTGTGATCCATTTTTGAGAGTATAAATATTGTATGAATAAATTATGTAACCAACATATAATAATTTATTTTTATATAATCAAATATCCAATTTGTGTAATGTTTAAACTAATTTACTAAAAACAGAAATTATCAAGCCTATATACCATAACTCAGATTTAGTTTGAGATTTCTAATGACTCCAATGAGAATATATACTAACTTTCTGTAATTTTGATTTTTTTTTTTGTTACTAATACATGCAGAACTAGCTAGTTCACGTGGGATGTTTTATTCAAGGGTTTATTGGATAGAGGCCATTACAAATTTTATGGATTTGAAATACGCCATTACTATTTCACTTATTGGAAGCAGACCATTACAACTTTGCTAAAATTTTAAATACGCCATTGGGTACGCCTTCTGCCGATTTGGGCCCACCCGCAGGCGTACTCGCTGCATACATACTTCCGTATGGACGTTTTTGCCCCTGCCTACTTCGGATAAGGGTCGCGTCGCCTCCCTTTCGTCGCGCAGACCCATCCCCTTTCGCTTCTGTGATGCTCCAGCATCTCAAATACCCAAATTAAGTAAATTGTACACTATCATGCATCATAAGCATCATGGCATAATCATGGATGGTGGGGTTTGGTCATAAGGTGGGTTTTTGTTTCTTTTTTTCAGTAAGCATGGACAATGCCAGGCTTGTAGTTTGAATTCTGTTGGGTTGTGGGGGAAACTCATATTACCAAAGTTGGAGATAAGGATCTAATGAAACACTTTGTCAATTTGAGTTTGGGCAAAAGATAAATTCAAATTGGTGTTTTGAACCTTTTTCTGTCAGCCCAAACAACCAACCCAAACCAGGCTGGTTTTGAAAACCCAAGTTTGAGCAAACCTACAGCCACTTTCATGAAATACTCCCATTGAACCAAATGTAGACCATAAAATTCTACACAACTTTCCCAAAAGGCACATAAGGTGCAAATGGCTGGAAAAGGGATTTTTAGAATTTCTAAGAGGAAGCATCCTGCTGGTCAAACCTGAGGCTGCAACTTAAATTCAAATTTAGGCCAATTTTGACCATAGAACTGGGGGTCAAAGTTTATAACAAAGTTGTAGCTTACAAAATTTTGAACACTTCTTGTAATTTGAGTTTCATCTAAATCGGCCTCTAAAATGCTCAAAAACGCAATTAGAAAAGAGGTGTCTCAGCAGTCAAAGGGGATTTTTCCATTTTTCGGTTTTTTTCCTTTTCCCCTCTCTATGACAGGTGGGCCCCGCTTGTCGGGTTCCCGCCCGCGGCGCCCAAAATTGGGCCGGCCCGCGCCGTTCGGCCTCGCCCCGTAGGCCCGGTCCAATGCGCCCGCCTCTCCGTTCCGCATCCCGGCCCCACCCGTCAGCGACTCGCGGTCCATGGACCCGGTCCGCGCCGCGCGGCGCGTCGTCCTCCCCGGTACGACGGCGACCACGCGGCCGACGGGCACCGCCGCGCCGTCCGGCCTCCGCCCGCGCCCCTCCGGCCTGCCCGCGCTGCCCGACGCCCGGGACTCTAAAAGAGGAAGCACCCCGCGCCCAGAAACCCTACCGCGCGCCCCGCTTCTCCGCGCCGCCCCGCCCGTTTCTCCGCCCGCCGCCATCGCCGGCCGCGAGCTCGGGGCCGAGCCCGCGCCGCCGCCTCCCGACCTCCCCGAGCCCTACCGACCGCACCACCGCGACCGCCGCTCCACGCCGCCCCTCCCCCGCTAGCTCTCGTCGTCGGACTCCTCTCCCCCGAGGAGATCGAGCCCGGCTCGACGTCGCGCCCGCGCCACCGACGCCGCCGTTCACGCTCGGTGCGCCGCCGTTCCCCGTCGCTCCACGCCTCCTCCGCCGACGACGATACCCCCAAGGTGAAGCCCTAGCTCCCGCGCACCTCTGCCACCCCACGTCGCGGCTCCGGCGCCGCGCGGCCTCGGCCGTCGCGAGGAAGAAGAAGGGGGGGCCGGGAAATTTTAGATCCGGCCCCTCGGTTTCTTCGATTTTACACCCCGGTCCTCCCGCGCGGGGGCTGAGTCTTGCAGATCTTGCAAGCTAGCCCCTGGAAGCTATGGTTAATTACGCAGAGGTCCTCGGATCTGAGTTTTTCTTTTTCTATTTTCCTTTTTCTCGGTTTAAACTTTGAAAAATCATATAAAATCGAATAAAAATCCTAAAAAGGAAAATCTTGTTGTTCTGGAACCACAGTAAAATGATCTATGCAATGGATATGATGTGGATCTGTGCATGTCAACTTTTGTTCACAATTTTTGCACATGCATGTTCTATGTTGTAAATAGGAAAAAGAATATCTAATGAACTCTAATGAACCCAAGGCTTTGACAGTGGCTATAACAGGGTAGTTAGGTCCTGAGTACTATGTTTAGCACCCTAGCTTTTGTCAAGTTATATGTGTTTTGCTTTTTACCATTTAAATGTGACTTGGAAAATGTTGCTACATAAAAAGTGCATGAAATGAGTCATGTATATTTTTCCTAAGTTCTGTATAGCATAGTTAGCTCCCTGGTGAAATCTGAAAGTGTGCATATAAGGTTTAGTCCTTGTTTTGAAAATGACAAAAGTTGCTAGCTAGGGAAAGAAAATGGAAGTAAAGGGGTTCTTTTTATAGTAGGGGTAAATGCATGATATGTTGGGTGAAAAGAAGTTAGCCATTGTCACGTTTTGTGACATTCGCATTGTCTCCGTGCAATCTGTACGCTCATTTCATACACTTGGCATGCATATAGACCCCGTACCCGAGGAACAGGAGATTCCGGTGATCGAGGAGCCAGAAGACCCGGAACCCGAGCTGCAGCAAGAAGAGCACCCGCAGGCCGCACCTGACTTCGCCCCCGAGGAAGCTAACCCTAGCGAGGAAGGTAGGCAGGCCCTACATTCTCCTAGCAAATTATGATTTATGATTACGCATATGCATTAGGTATTGTTTGGAACCTTATTGCATTAGAACCACTGGCCGCCCTGGCTCTAGCACCAAAAATAGGTCCGTAGGACGAGTTGCATAGAAATGATAGGGCCGAGTAGACACGAGTGAATGGTCACTCGTCACGTAGGTTGACCTTGAAAGGAAAATGCAACACTGAAAACTGTCTTGATGGCTTTACTGTTGATGATTAAAAGGAGACCGGGCGGAGATTAAGCTTTACTTTTCGAGGTGTGTGTTGTTGCGGTGTAATGGCTCCGCCCGAGTCGTTTAAGGCCCGTCCGCTGTTCGCCTGCTGGTTGGCATACCATTACTAAAGTGCTTACCCGGTTAATGGGGCCGGTGAAACCTTACTTGTGCCATCCGGAGAACAGAAACACGTTCCTACCCACTGGTTGAGAGGAAGGTGGCCCGGGGGAGCTTGGTGCTCATGACGGGGAGACCGAGATGTCGGCAGGCTCGTCATGGGGGCACAACCCGGGAGTCAGGTGGGAGTGAATCGAACTTGGGATGGGACAGGTGGAGGAGGGGGACTGTATGTGGGAAAGCCGTCGTGCGAGTAAGCATATGGGCCCCTGGCATTTTTAGTTATTCCCGGGAATTAAAAATCGATTCGAATCGCTGATGCTCACCAGGTGTGAGAATGCCAAGTACCGCACACGGGCAACGTAGTAATAACCTTAATATTCTGCAATATGGTTCATGGTTTCAGAGATCAAGTGGTTGATTTTTATTTGAGACTCAGATATTTCATAATGATGACTTGCAAAGGTTTATCTCTTTCTTTCACAAGGGTAGTGGCTGTTAAATCCCCCTATCCGTAAATAAACTTTTGAGCTAAGAATCAAAGGCTAAGGATTCAATGATAGTAAGCAAGCTTTGCGTCAGCCGTAAGCCTTGCCATTAAGTCCTCTGAGTAATTAGTACTCAGGGTTTGCCCCCAACATTTGGATTTCAGGTATGGAGTTCCTCTTCTGCGCCTGTGTTGGCGGGGGAGCCTGTTATCATCAGGAGTGACAGGAGTCATGTCATGGTGTGGGGGTGACATCAGTGGGCGCGGTGTCACTCATCTACTGCATTTCTTTTGGCTTAAGCATGACCTATGGTCTTAGACTTCCGCTGTGAGACATTATTTCGAAATTTGGCCGATGTTGGCCCTATGTTGAACTTATTTTATTCAGAACCTGGTTTGTAACTTAAAGCCTTATTACTATCTATTCAATGCCTGTGATGATGTAACTGTTGTGGCTCCATCGTGAGTCGAATGTGTGTGATGTCGGTTCCTCTGGGAATTGGTGCAAATCGAGAGCCGAGGGCCTCTCGACGGACGACCGGGTTTAGTACGATCTAAGTACATTGTAAGCTAATGGTGGCAGGTGTACTTAGCCCGTATTAAATCGGCGGTTCCGCCACAGCTGGTATCAGAGCCGATCATACACAGACAACAATTATATCATCCAGATTTTGTTTACAAAACTATTTTTGAAAGCCCTTTTCAAGTAATTCGAAAATGAGAGTATACGATATGCCCATATTAAGGATGTTAGTGTTATCCAGGTGACATCACTAACATTTGACCTAGATAGAACTCATATGCATATTCGGTGTTTTGAGAAACAACTTTTCGGCCATTAGCCCTCCCCAGTACTGGTGGAAGCTATTGGAAGTTTTGCGGATTGTTGTGAACTCTGCATTCATGCTGGTAGGATAGAAATTTTAAGGGGGGTGGTCACTTTTGCGGTGTTTGTGAACACTCTCCTGTTGTGACGCAGCAAGAATTCAATTTGCTTGCGTGGGTGCCAGCCCGGTCTAGCAGAGGACCGTACAGATGCGTTGTCCACGCGGCGCAAATTGCGTGGATGCCACTTCTAGGTTTAGAGTGGTAATGTGGAAAGCATGCATTTTTCTGCAGGTACACTGACTACGTGCGATATTAAGAACGATAGTGAACGTCTAGTTGCATTAAAGAGAGCCGTGCATATATGTCACCGAACTATCGCTAGTAATGCTAAATAGGGTGTGCGATGTGAGATCGATAAGGACGAATCATGCATCATGTTTTTCTTTTCTGTCAAATGGGGTTTGCCGCTAAAAATATGAGTATTATATGAACTCGAAATTTTAAGACACCACTCTACACGTTTTCCTCCGATCCGTCTTGATCATGATTTTGAAGTCCACTCCCTTATAAAAACTAAGACATCTCCTTTTTGTGCCAACCAGATGGTGAGGACGAGGCAGACCGCGCGCAAGGCCACCGGAGGGCGCCCTTTGCCCCCTATGACCCACACTCCGCCGGTTGCCGAGGGTGGATGGGTCCATGAGCGTTGCCGGGAGGACTGTCCCATGTCCCTGATCCTGTGCAGGGCCATGCGCGAGTTGGGACGTCGCCCCTGCCCGTTCATCTCCACGCAGCTGGCCCACGAGCCGGGAGTCTGTGAGGCCAAGGTGGTCCTCACCACGGCCAACGGTAGTTTCCGCACGATCGTTTCCCGCGGGGTCAGTGGGGTGGACGCTCGCAAGGGTGCTCTCATGACAACCCTTGCAGTACTGAGCTCTGAGGAGGAGGCGGGTGACACGGTGCTGCGTTTCCTCCCTACCCTCGGACAGGACGACGACCCGTGGCAGGACCGTCGCGACGACCTTCGGGCACGAGGTGCCTCGCGCCCCCAGATCGCGTGCATGGACTACGCCCGCGAGGTGTACGGGCTGTACATTCAGGAGAAGGACCGCAGCCAGTTCTTCGCCGCCAGGCACAGGGACGCTCAGGCTCGCCGTGAGGAGTTGGAGGCGCAGGTGTCGGTGCTCCAGCAGCGCCTCGCGCAGTACGAGGGATCCCAGGACGGGGAGTCCTCCGAGCCTCAGGAGATGGAGCAGGACGAGGACGCCGCGACTACCGGTCACTCTGAGGCTTAGAGGATGTCTTAGTGGAGTAGTAGTACGTGGCGCGTACCCAGCACGTTGATAGCGATATTTTGTTTCACCACGCTCCGTGCTTACTTATGGTTGTACCTATACATTTGTGAGGTGAGAGCTCATACGGGTACCCCATTTATGTAATATTGGACGCCACTTGATGTGTGACTCGATGGTTGGTCGATGTAACCACCATCCTATGCTGTAATGGCTAGACCTTGAGCCTTAGTTTGGATCGTTTTAATTAAATCCAGAATTTGGTTTTCTGCACTACCTGTTTGCATTGCACACAAGATATGTGCATGTCATGATTTCTGAGCCTATACCTTCTATGCACGAGAATCTCATGTGAACCACGTTGGCATCCTCCTTGCAGATGGTGAACACTCGCAATGGGCAACACTCGGGTTCGGAGCAGCAAGCGAACGGCGCCCCACCTCCGCCGGAGTTGGCCACCCTGATCGTGCAACAGGGTGAGCTGATCCGACTGCAAGCGGAAGAGCGCCAGGGCCGCGGAAATGGGCAGCGGGAGCCTAGAAATCGTGGTATCTCATACCGGGACTTCGAGGATTTGCGCCCTCCCATCTTCAGCAAGTGCCCCGAACCGCTGGATGCTGATGACTGGCTCCGCACCATCCGATCCAAGTTCACGCTCCTCCCGGAGTTGACCGAGCAGCAGAAGGCAAGGTTCGCCGGACAGTTGCTCCAGGGACCAGCGGGTGCATGGCATGCCACGTTCCTGGAGATGCAACGGGCTGGGCATGAGCCCACCTGGGAGGAGTTCTCTGAGGCTTTCAGGGCCCACTATATCCCGGATAGCCTGGTGGAACAAAAGAGCGAGAATTTCGAGAGCTCAAGCAAGGGAACAAGACGGTGATGCAGTACGTACAGGCGTTCATTCACCTGTCACAGTATGCACCGGAGGATGTGCGAGATGACCCCTCTCGTGCCGCTAGGCTGTTAAGCGGCTTCGACCCCACTCTCCAGACACACTTGGGGCGTCGCTACCAGAGTTTCACCGACTTGGTGGACACCGCGCTGGATATGGAGAATCGCCTGCGGGTCGCAAATGAAGACCAGGGGCGCAAGCGTCAGGCTAACACTTCTGCTGCTGGATCCTCCCAGAAGCAGAAAACGGCATACAGACCTCCACAGCAGCACTACCAGCAGTCACGCTTCGTGGTCAGGCCAAGTCAGCCGGGATGGGTCCACAGGGCGCCACAGCAGCAGCACCGCCTTACCCCGGGCACACAAGCTCAACTCCCTGCACCCCGTGTCCCCGCCATTCCAGGACCCGGAAATCCCTGCTTCAACTGTGGCAAGACAGGACACTTCAGCAGAGACTGCAGGGCACCCCGTAGGATCCAAGGCCCGAATCCTGCGGGCGGCAGTCAGCAAGGCAAGCAGAAGGGGCCCGCACAGAAGACTGGCCGGGTGCACTACATCCACCTGGAGCAGATCCCCGCCGGTGTGCCGGTGCTCGCTGGTACGGTTACGATCAACGGTCACCCGACCGTCGTGTTATTTGATTCGGGGGCTACGCATACCTTCATTAGCAAAGCATATGCACAGAAGCATGACATAAAAATGCACAAGCTAAGGGAAAACTACCACATCACTGCCCCAGGGTCTCCTATCGATACCAGTCTAGGGGTCAGGCACTTACGGCTGGAAATAGGAGCCGAGACGTTTATCATCAACCCCGTGGTGCTGCCACACCAGGGGATTGATATTATTTTGGGAATGAACTGGATGACGGAAAACAATGCCGTCCTGGATATTGGCAGTAGGACAATACAGTTAAGGTCTAGGGTCAGTGGCAAGGTCATACGTGTGCATATGCCAGACATGAAACACATGGTGGCCACAGTAAATGCAGCCGAGGTTGATGAAATTAGAAAGATCCCAGTAGTGTGTGACTTTCCGGACGTGTTTCCGGAGGAGCTTCCGGGTCTACCCCCGGACAGGGATGTGGAATTCCGCATAGATCTTGTCCCGGGCACAGCTCCTGTCTCTAAGAGGCCATACAGAATGGCACCAGATGAATTGAAAGAGTTAAAAATACAACTCCAAGAGCAGTTAGACAAGGGTTTCATCCGACCTAGTTCGTCGCCTTGGGGTTGTCCAGCCCTCTTCGTAGAGAAGAAAGATCAGGGAGGTAAAAGGCTCTGTGTGGACTACAGGCCGCTAAATGCAGTCACAGTCAAGAATAAATATCCAATTCCACACATTGACATCCTATTCGATCAGTTAGCTGGGGCCAAAGTCTTCTCAAAAATTGACTTAAGGTCGGGCTATTACCAGATAAAAATCAGAGAAGAAGACATACCAAAAACTGCTTTCTCGACCAGATATGGCTTGTATGAATATCTGGTCATGTCCTTTGGGTTAACCAACGCACCAGCCTTCTTCATGTACATGATGAACTCGGTGTTCATGAACGAGCTCGACAAGTTCGTCGTGGTATTCATTGATGATATATTAGTCTACTCCAAAAATGACAAAGAACACGAAGAACATTTGAGGACAGTACTTACCCGGCTAAGAGAACATAAGCTCTATGCCAAGTTCAGCAAGTGTGCGTTCTGGCTTAAGGAAGTAGGTTTTCTGGGGCATGTCTTATCAGAGAAGGGGGTAGCAGTTGATCCTAGCAAAGTGAAAGATGTCCTGAATTGGAAGCAGCCTGAAACCGTAACCGAGATCAGGAGTTTCCTTGGTTTAGCGGGCTACTACCGCCGCTTCATCAAGGACTTCTCCAAAATTGCTAAGCCAATGACCTCCCTAACAAAGAAAAATGCAAGTTTCACATGGGGTCCGAAGTGCGAGGAGGGGTTCCAAGAATTGAAGAAACTGTTAACAACTGCACCAGTACTAGCCCAACCGGACGTCACCAAGCCTTTCGATGTGTATTGTGACGCCTCCGGTCAGGGCCTCGGTTGTGTCCTAATGCAAGAAGGGAGAGTAATTGCGTACGCCTCCCGCCAACTAAGAAAACATGAAGCCAACTACCCGACTCACGATCTGGAACTTGCAGCAGTCGTGCACGCCCTGAAGATATGGAGACACTATCTGCTGGGCAATACCTGTCATATCTACACTGACCACAAGAGCCTCAAGTACATCTTCACACAGCCCGAGTTAAACATGAGGCAAAGACGGTGGTTAGAGTTGATAAAAGATTATGACCTAGAGATTCATTACCACCCGGGGAAAGCGAATGTAGTGGCGGACGCACTAAGCCGTCGGGCTCATTGCAATGTGATTGAAGCTCGGCCCACGGCAAGAGTGATTTGTTGGGAGATGGATGAGATTGAGATGCCTGTTGAGTTCTTAATCGAACTGTATAACATCAGCATTGAGCCGACACTAAGAGATCTGATCGTTGAAGCACAAAAACACGACCCGGGCATGGCTCACATACGTGAGGGTATTGCTGAGGCGAAGAGGGATTGCTTCACCTTAGATAACCAAGGGGTCCTATGGTTCAAAAACCGCTTAGTAGTCCCTAAAGATATGGAGTTGAGGAAGAAAATATTAGAAGAAGCTCACAATTCCATACTGGCCATGCATCCAGGTAGCAATAAAATGTACCAGGACTTAAAACAAAGGTTTTGGTGGACCCGCATGAAGCGGGAAATCGCCAAATATGTGTCAGAATGTCACGTGTGCAAGAGAGTAAAAGCAGATCACCTAAAGCCAGGCGGTATGCTTCAACCCTTGAACATCCCGGCTTGGAAGTGGGAAGATATACACATGGATTTCGTGGTGGGTTTGCCTCGCACTCAGAAGGGTTATGATTCTATATGGGTGATTATCGACCGGTTCACGAAATCGGCCCATTTTCTCCCTGTAAAGACAGTCTACCGTGCCAACACGTATGTCGAGTTGTATATAGCAAAGATTGTCTCCTTACATGGTGTCCCTCGGACCATCACCTCAGATCGGGGCTCAGTTTTTGTGTCTCGCTTCTGGGAACAACTACAGAATGCCTTAGGAACAAAATTGATCCATAGTTCGGCATACCACCCCCAAACCAGTGGACAAGTGGAAAGAGTAAATCAGATCGTAGAAGACATGCTGAGGGCGTGTGCCTTAACTTATTCCACCAAGTGGGACGAGTGTTTGCCCCTGGCAGAGTTTGCATATAACAACAGCTACCAAAAGAGCTTGGAGATGGCTCCTTTCGAGGCTCTGTATGGGAGGAGGTGCAGAACACCTCTGAACTGGTCAGAACTTGGAGAGCGAGTCACCTTCGGGCCCGATTTGGTAACACAAGCCGAAGAGCAAGTGAGGTTTATACAGGAGAACCTAAAAAGGGCACAGTCAAGGCAAAAAAGTTACTCAGATAGAAGGAGGAGACCGTTAGTGTTTAAAGAGGGTGATCACGTGTATCTTCGGGTATCGCCGATGAAAGGTGTGCACCGGTTTGGGGTAAAAGGGAAGCTAGCACCACGGTACGTTGGGCCATTCAAGATTTCCGAGAAATGTGGACCCGTGGCTTACCGGTTAGAGCTACCACCACGCCTCGCGGCAGTCCATGATATTTTTCACGTGTCACAACTTAAGAGGTGCCTGCGAGTGCCAGAGGAAGAGATCGACACATCCCAAGTTCAGATTGAACCGGACCTCACTTATGAGGCCAGACCGGTGAAAGTCCTGGACCGAAAGCAACGATCGACTCGACGTAGCACGGTCACCATGTATAAGGTGCAATGGAGTGAGCACACCGAAGAGGAGGCCACGTGGGAGACAGAGGAGTACCTGCGAACCAAGTATCCGGGTTTCCTTCCGTCCGCCTCGAACGAGTATATTTCGACTTGCTTAAAACCTTTAAATACCCGTCGCACTGCACTTTCTCATCTCTATAAACTCTCCACCACAACACATCAAAATCTCGGGACGAGATTTCCTTAAGGGGGGTGGGTTGTGATGCTCCAGCATCTCAAATACCCAAATTAAGTAAATTGTACACTATCATGCATCATAAGCATCATGGCATAATCATGGATGGTGGGGTTTGGTCATAAGGTGGGTTTTTGTTTCTTTTTTTCAGTAAGCATGGACAATGCCAGGCTTGTAGTTTGAATTCTGTTGGGTTGTGGGGGAAACTCATATTACCAAAGTTGGAGATAAGGATCTAATGAAACACTTTGTCAATTTGAGTTTGGGCAAAAGATAAATTCAAATTGGTGTTTTGAACCTTTTTCTGTCAGCCCAAACAACCAACCCAAACCAGGCTGGTTTTGAAAACCCAAGTTTGAGCAAACCTACAGCCACTTTCATGAAATACTCCCATTGAACCAAATGTAGACCATAAAATTCTACACAACTTTCCCAAAAGGCACATAAGGTGCAAATGGCTGGAAAAGGGATTTTTAGAATTTCTAAGAGGAAGCATCCTGCTGGTCAAACCTGAGGCTGCAACTTAAATTCAAATTTAGGCCAATTTTGACCATAGAACTGGGGGTCAAAGTTTATAACAAAGTTGTAGCTTACAAAATTTTGAACACTTCTTGTAATTTGAGTTTCATCTAAATCGGCCTCTAAAATGCTCAAAAACGCAATTAGAAAAGAGGTGTCTCAGCAGTCAAAGGGGATTTTTCCATTTTTCGGTTTTTTTCCTTTTCCCCTCTCTATGACAGGTGGGCCCCGCTTGTCGGGTTCCCGCCCGCAGCGCCCAAAATTGGGCCGGCCCGCGCCGTTCGGCCTCGCCCCGTAGGCCCGGTCCAATGCGCCCGCCTCTCCGTTCCGCATCCCGGCCCCACCCGTCAGCGACTCGCGGTCCATGGACCCGGTCCGCGCCGCGCGGCGCGTCGTCCTCCCCGGTACGACGGCGACCACGCGGCCGACGGGCACCGCCGCGCCGTCCGGCCTCCGCCCGCGCCCCTCCGGCCTGCCCGCGCTGCCCGACGCCCGGGACTCTAAAAGAGGAAGCACCCCGCGCCCAGAAACCCTACCGCGCGCCCGCTTCTCCGCGCCGCCCCGCCCGTTTCTCCGCCCGCCGCCATCGCCGGCCGCGAGCTCGGGGCCGAGCCCGCGCCGCCGCCTCCCGACCTCCCCGAGCCCTACCGACCGCACCACCGCGACCGCCGCTCCACGCCGCCCCTCCCCCGCTAGCTCTCGTCGTCGGACTCCTCTCCCCCGAGGAGATCGAGCCCGGCTCGACGTCGCGCCCGCGCCACCGACGCCGCCGTTCACGCTCGGTGCGCCGCCGTTCCCCGTCGCTCCACGCCTCCTCCACCGACGACGATACCCCCAAGGTGAAGCCCTAGCTCCCGCGCACCTCTGCCACCCCACGTCGCGGCTCCGGCGAGCCCCAGCTCGCCGGCGCGCGCGCGCCGCGCCGCGCGGCCTCGGCCGTCGCGAGGAAGAAGAGGGGGGGCCGGGAAATTTTAGATCCGGCCCCTCGGTTTCTTCGATTTTACACCCCGGTCCTCCCGCGCGGGGGCTGAGTCTTGCAGATCTTGCAAGCTAGCCCCTGGAAGCTATGGTTAATTACGCAGAGGTCCTCGGATCTGAGTTTTTCTTTTTCTATTTTCCTTTTTCTCGGTTTAAACTTTGAAAAATCATATAAAATCGAATAAAAATCCTAAAAAGGAAAATCTTGTTGTTCTGGAACCACAGTAAAATGATCTATGCAATGGATATGATGTGGATCTGTGCATGTCAACTTTTGTTCACAATTTTTGCACATGCATGTTCTATGTTGTAAATAGGAAAAAGAATATCTAATGAACTCTAATGAACCCAAGGCTTTGACAGTGGCTATAACAGGGTAGTTAGGTCCTGAGTACTATGTTTAGCACCCTAGCTTTTGTCAAGTTATATGTGTTTTGCTTTTTACCATTTAAATGTGACTTGGAAAATGTTGCTACATAAAAAGTGCATGAAATGAGTCATGTATATTTTTCCTAAGTTCTGTATAGCATAGTTAGCTCCCTGGTGAAATCTGAAAGTGTGCATATAAGGTTTAGTCCTTGTTTTGAAAATGACAAAAGTTGCTAGCTAGGGAAAGAAAATGGAAGTAAAGGGGTTCTTTTTATAGTAGGGGTAAATGCATGATATGTTGGGTGAAAAGAAGTTAGCCATTGTCACGTTTTGTGACATTCGCATTGTCTCCGTGCAATCTGTACGCTCATTTCATACACTTGGCATGCATATAGACCCCGTACCCGAGGAACAGGAGATTCCGGTGATCGAGGAGCCAGAAGACCCGGAACCCGAGCTGCAGCAAGAAGAGCACCCGCAGGCCGCACCTGACTTCGCCCCCGAGGAAGCTAACCCTAGCGAGGAAGGTAGGCAGGCCCTACATTCTCCTAGCAAATTATGATTTATGATTACGCATATGCATTAGGTATTGTTTGGAACCTTATTGCATTAGAACCACTGGCCGCCCTGGCTCTAGCACCAAAAATAGGTCCGTAGGACGAGTTGCATAGAAATGATAGGGCCGAGTAGACACGAGTGAATGGTCACTCGTCACGTAGGTTGACCTTGAAAGGAAAATGCAACACTGAAAACTGCCTTGATGGCTTTACTGTTGATGATTAAAAGGAGACCGGGCGGAGATTAAGCTTTACTTTTCGAGGTGTGTGTTGTTGCGGTGTAATGGCTCCGCCCGAGTCGTTTAAGGCCCGTCCGCTGTTCGCCTGCTGGTTGGCATACCATTACTAAAGTGCTTACCCGGTTAATGGGGCCGGTGAAACCTTACTTGTGCCATCCGGAGAACAGAAACACGTTCCTACCCACTGGTTGAGAGGAAGGTGGCCCGGGGGAGCTTGGTGCTCATGACGGGGAGACCGAGATGTCGGCAGGCTCGTCATGGGGGCACAACCCGGGAGTCAGGTGGGAGTGAATCGAACTTGGGATGAGACAGGTGGAGGAGGGGGACTGTATGTGGGAAAGCCGTCGTGCGAGTAAGCATATGGGCCCCTGGCATTTTTAGTTATTCCCGGGAATTAAAAATCGATTCGAATCGCTGATGCTCACCAGGTGTGAGAATGCCAAGTACCGCACACGGGCAACGTAGTAATAACCTTAATATTCTGCAATATGGTTCATGGTTTCAGAGATCAAGTGGTTGATTTTTATTTGAGACTCAGATATTTCATAATGATGACTTGCAAAGGTTTATCTCTTTCTTTCACAAGGGTAGTGGCTGTTAAATCCCCCTATCCGTAAATAAACTTTTGAGCTAAGAATCAAAGGCTAAGGATTCAATGATAGTAAGCAAGCTTTGCGTCAGCCGTAAGCCTTGCCATTAAGTCCTCTGAGTAATTAGTACTCAGGGTTTGCCCCCAACATTTGGATTTCAGGTATGGAGTTCCTCTTCTGCGCCTGTGTTGGCGGGGGAGCCTGTTATCATCAGGAGTGACAGGAGTCATGTCATGGTGTGGAGGTGACATCAGTGGGCGCGGTGTCACTCATCTACTGCATTTCTTTTGGCTTAAGCATGACCTATGGTCTTAGACTTCCGCTGTGAGACATTATTTCGAAATTTGGCCGATGTTGGCCCTATGTTGAACTTATTTTATTCAGAACCTGGTTTGTAACTTAAAGCCTTATTACTATCTATTCAATGCCTGTGATGATGTAACTGTTGTGGCTCCATCGTGAGTCGAATGTGTGTGATGTCGGTTCCTCTGGGAATTGGTGCAAATCGAGAGCCGAGGGCCTCTCGACGGACGACCGGGTTTAGTACGATCTAAGTACATTGTAAGCTAATGGTGGCAGGTGTACTTAGCCCGTATTAAATCGGCGGTTCCGCCACAGCTTCTCTCCTCTCCTTCCCGCGAGCTGTCCACGCGAAGAACCCTAACCCTAGGCGAGGCGACCGGTCGGATTCAAGGCGGCAGCGGCGGTGGCCAAGAAAGGTGGAGTCCTGATGCTTGTGCGCGGGATGTGAGGTTGCCGCTGGTGTCCAGGGCACGATGGAAGGCGGCCCAGGCATGGGTGCTGAGATGGACCACGACACAGCTAGGTAAGGCACTCGATCCGTTTGTGTTGACAGTAGATGTAGTCTAGGTGGACAGTCCGTTTGTGTTAAATTTCGCACAGTCCTCTTCATCTTTTCATTACATTGAATGGTTAGGGTTGAGTTGTTCTCACTAGAGCTGAAAGTTGAGGGCTTTCCGAAAACTGATGATGACGGTAAGAGGAGGTACTGTAAGGGGAAGCTGATTAAATGGCAATTTGAAGTAGGAGGACTGACACTAGATTTGTTGATGTCAAGCCTATCTAGTGAGGTGAACTGGGGAGATGACAAAGCAATTTCTTTATGGTTTTTTGATAAGAGGACTGGTGAGGATGTGAGGCTAGATAATGAGATCCGATTGATAGACTTATTTGAGATGTATAAGAGTGAGATGCATTGTCAGATTGTTGTTGCCATCTTAGACAAATCTTTTCAACTTGAGCATCAGTATGATGAGCTAGAACCTCTCTGTGTGTTGCCGCCTGAGTCACCACTGCCTGCTAACTCGCCAGTGCATGAAGATATTAAACCATGTGATGTTGAACCAGTGCCAGTGCATGCTGATACTAAGCCATGTGATGCAGCACCACTGCCAGTGCATTGTGATGTTAAGCCTGTTAGTAAGCCAAGTGAATCACCACTACCAAGTAAAGCTAACACTGCTGAACAGTCTAATTCAAAGGCAGGGGAAGAGGTAGATGCTTCAGAACCTGACATCTTTGATAATGAGGAGGAATACGTAGGTGTGAATGATGAGCATATGTACATACCTATACCACCTTCACAGCCAACCCAACTAGCTCACCAAACTGTTGATTCTAATGATGATGATGTGGCCCCCAAAGGAGATATACCTCCTGAGGTAGAGGTCAATGATGCAGATCCTGAGGTGTACAATGTGGTGAATGATCCTCTTAACCCCAGAATCGAAGAGGGTGCCTTGTTTCCTGATATTGAAACATTCAGGAAGGCTATAAGGCATTATGCCGTCACCAAGGGATTTGAGTTATCTGGGATGAGAACTGATAGGACGAGGTTTTTGGCTAAGTGTGCACATAATGGATGTCCATGGCGCATTCATGCTTCAAGGCTACATGATTTGAGGACAATACAAGTAAGCTATGTTGTTTCTGTATGTATACCCTATCTCATTTATACACAATGGATGCACTTTGACATTGGTTGGTGTGTACTGCAGTTTAAAGTTTGTCCAGCTGACCATAACTGCCCTACAACCAAGGTGAAAGAAGGAAAAATGGCAAGTCAAGACTGGGTTGCTGACAGGCTGGCAGATTGGTTGAAGAAGAACCCAAATAAGGGTGCCAAGGATGCCAAGGAAAAGTTAGAGAGTGACTTTGGCATCAAGTTGAAATATTCCAAAGCATGGTCAGAAATGACACTAGCACTTGACCAAATTCATGGTAAATATGAGGAGAGTTTCCAGTTGTTGTTCAACTGGAAAGCACAGATAGAGATAAGTTTTCCTGGAAGTATAGTTGAGATAGAGTTAGAGAAAAGAAGAAGAAGAATTGCTTCAAGAGAATGTTTGTAGCTCTGAAGCCTTGTGTTGATGGTTTCTTGGCTGGATGCAGGCCCTACCTTGGAGTGGATGCATCTAATTTGACTGGAAGATACACAGGCCAATTGGCTTCTGCTACTTCGGTAGATGGCAACAATTGGCTTTATTATGTGGCATATGGCATTTTTGAGACAGAAACAGAAGACAATTGGAAGTGGTTCATGAAGCAGCTACATAGAGCAATTGGTTCACCTGTAGGGTTAGTGATATGCACAGATGCTTGCAAAGGTCTTGAGACTGCAGTAGGTGCTGTTTTTTCTGAAGCTGAGTACAGAGAGTGTATGAGGCATTTATATGGCAATTTCATCAAGTATTATCAAGGTGATGTCTTCACAGAACACTTGTATCCAGCAGCCAGGGCTTACACAGAAGGTCTTTTCAAGTGGCATATGAATAAAATTTATGAATATGCCCCTGATGCAATATTCTACCTACATGATTACCATAACAAATTTTGGTATAGAAGTGGGTTCAGTGAAGCAAGCAAGTGTGATTATCTCACCAACAATGTGTCAGAGAGTTTCAATGCTCAAATCAAGCACTTGAAGGGACTACTACTTCATGAACTTGTTGATGGGATAAGGGAGTTGATAATGGAAAAGAGATACCTTAGAAGAAAAATTGGCAGAGAGCTCCAATGTGAGATATTACCTGCTGTCATCAAAGAGCTCAATATAATCAGCAGCAACTTGAAAGTTGTGAAGGTTGCTAGAAGTGATGACCAGTTTGCAGAGGTTACATTGCTAGACCAATGGAACAACACCAAAAGACATACTGTAGACCTAGAGAACCAGTCTTGCTCATGTAGACAGTGGCAGGTCACAGGCAAGCCTTGCAAGCATGCTCTAGCCTGGATCTTATCTAACAGAGGCTTGGAAATTAAAGATTTTGTACATGAGTACTACTCAGTTGCAAGATTTAGGGCTGCTTATGAACCAAGGGTTGCCCCAATGCCAGATAGAGCAGATTGGCCTCAAGTGGACCTTGGGTACAAAGTGTACCCACCTAAGTTAGGCAGAGGTCCTGGCAGGCCTAGGGTACAAAGAATCAGAGGATGTTTAGAGAAAAATGCAACCAGAAAAAAGGTTAGATGTAAGAGGTGTGGTGCATTTGGCCACTTTGCCAAGACATGCAAAATGCCAGAATGTGGAGAAGATGGTCAGCCTGTTACACCTAAAAAATCCAAAAAAAGGTAAGCTGCATATCATTCCGACTAAACTCACCATTAGGTACAGAAGATGGTCAGCCACTAACAATGTTTGTTTGTCTTGTGCAGAAAACCCGCTGAAGATCAGCCTGAATCGTCTACTGCTCCACCCAAGAAGAAGAAGACGCCCAAGAAGAAGAAGACGCCCAAAAAGAAGAAAGAGCAGAAGCAAAAGAAGGAGGCAGAAGCTGCACCACCTGCTAAGGTGGTTAGAAGCTTGATGGACTTGATAGGCATCAGCCCTAGTAATGCCTAAATGAAAATAATTATGTCAACCTAGGTGTTTGACAGCTATGTAAGACAGCTATGTAAGACAGCTCTAAGAACTTGTGTGTTGAGTTGCTGGCAGACAGCTCTAAGACATGGATTTGTGTGTGACTGCCTTTAAGACATGCTTTTGTGTGTGCCTTTCTCCAATGAAGTTTGCATCAACTGTTGTTTGGCATCAAAGTACTGTGTTGCAAGGATTAATTGTGTGTGCCTTTCGGCACTGAAGTTTGCATCAACTGTTCTTTTGCATCAAATTAGTGTGTTGCAAGGGTGAATTGTGGAGCATAATATTTTGCAGTGCAAACATGTTTCTTTACCCGGAGTCATGGATTTTTATTCAATTAAACCTGATCCATTCACCAACATAGTTCAACCATAGTTCAAGGGGGAATGACTACAACATTGCCTAATACAATTAAACTTGATCCATTCATTTCCACAGCATGCTCACTAACATTCCCAGAACTACACCAACACATAGAATGACTACAGCATTGTCTAATACAATTCCTCCTTTCTTCGCCTCTAAAACTTGCAACTTCAAATTCCAAATATCCACTAGAGCTCTTTCCAGCTGCTGTTTCAGATCATCCACCTGCTGTTTCAGATCATCCACTTGCTGTTTAAAATGAACATATGAATGACCTTCATCAACAGCCTGCAGATGGACAGACAACGGCTTCTCCAAGTTCTCTCTTGCATCTAACTTACGCAGGTGAGCTGCATACTGCTGCTCGGATCGAATGAAGCCACACGTCGTCGGGTCTCCCTGTACGCAGATCACCAAGTGTCCAGACTAAGCAAATGAAAGCAAAACGAACACGTAATCCAAGCACAACATCAATCAACTTACTTTGATATTGTTGGGGCATTTGAAGAAGACCTCGTCCAATGAAGTTGGCTGCTTGCTCCTGATCTTTACCACACGAACCCCACAATCGGGGCAGTCCACGAGGCAAAGAGGCCCATGCCGGTCGCTCGCCGCCGTTGAGCTCGTACCTGACGCCGCCTTGAAGGGACTACTCCCTGCCCTCATCTCCCCGCTCCACTGTGCTTCTGTCCGCCGTCCGCCGCCGCCGCCCACCGCTGCCGCCGCAGCCGCCCGCCGCCGCCGCAGCCGCCCGCCGCCGCCCGCTGCTGCCACCGCAGCCGCCCGCCGCCGCCACCGCAGCCGCCCGCCGCCCGCTTAGGGTTCGTCGGGGTCGGCTTGCTGTGGAGGATGGCCGGAGAGAGCGAGAACAGATCGAGCAAGAAAGGGGATCGAGGATGGCTCTGTCCGCTCGGTCCCGGGGCAATACAGACCATACAGAAGTTCGTAGCCGCTCTATACGCCTACAGGTGGGACCAGGCGCCATGGATACGTACCCAATGGCGTATTTAAAATTTTAGCAAAGTTGTAATGGTCTGCTTCCAATAAGTGAAATAATAATGGCGTATTTCAAATCCATGAAAGTTGTAATGGTCTCTATCCAATAAACCCTTTATTCAATCTGTTGAGAATGTGATGACATTGAGAAAAAGGAACAATGTTCTAGATTATGCTATGATTAGAGGGGCGTCTTCTTTTTGTATGAATTTCTTTTCATGATTAGGTCCAAAATCAAACGGTGGTAGGATAACAATGTGACTTTCCCAACCTTTGCCAATTGATTCCAACACACACAAACACAGAATATTTTTCCTATAAATATTTATATATGTATGTATATGTATGCACACACAATATTTATTTATATAAATTAATATAGGCAGCCTTGCAAGGTATTTGCCAGTTTCTCAACTAAATATATGATTCATAACGGTTGTTAAAACACGTAATGGATTTATTTTCCAAGGTATATATGCTTCCAAGACCATAATATTTTTGGATGGTAAAATCATAATTTTATTTTTCATTGAAATGGAGGTACTATTGTTCTTGTAATTAGCTAAACCTTTTGTTAACAAAGAACATGATATGGTTCTAAGTCAACATTGATTATTATTTGACAAATGGTCCTATAGGTTAGCTTTAATACCAGAAAACATTATACAAATTAAAAAAATCATAATGAACAAGCACGGGGCGTTCCCGAACAAAATATTATGAGAGACTCTTTTCCTTTTACCTTGCACCTTTAGCCTTTTTTCCCAAGTTTTTGTGGCTGCAATTTTACACATAGGCTTACGAGGGATTCTATCTTACTATTACTAATTGAAGCTTCTAAAAAAACACTAATTTCAAAGCACGCTAGAAAAATAAAAGATAAATTCTAGATTACTAATTGAAGGTTCTAAAAGAAGCACTAATTTCAAAGCACGCTAAAAAAAAGATAAAATCTAGAAATTCTCACAATAATCAGAAACATCTAACCATCAATTGATAGATTGGAATATTAATAGCCATTAGATCTATTTTATAAATAATTACCCACCTCTGCCATTATGAAAGGTCTTGAGTTCAATTCTCAACGAAAGCAAATATTCTCTTCTTTTTTTCATTAAATTTATTCTTTAAGTAATTACCCACCTCTGTCATTACGAAAGGTCTTGAGTTCAACTCTCAACGAAAACAAATATCTTCTTTTTTTAGATTTTTTTCATTTTCAAATCTACCTTCAGTTTTTGTCTTTTTATTTCATTAAAGATGCTAGAAACCTATCCATAAAACAAATATTTTGTAGAATCCTTTTGAAATTTTCACGTCAATCCTCACAAGATACACTAGAAAAAAAATAGACGGGTTGGAATCTTAATAGCCATTTGATCTATTTTCTAAGTAATCACCCACTTTTGTCATTATCAAAATAATATTACCCCTAAAACTACATATTAATTACCCACTCTGCCAATATAAAAAAAAATATGAAATAACACCCTAAATTTATGCATAATTGCTCACATTACTAAATATCTCCTTTAATTTATATTTAAATTGTTCATCTTAGTTATTATGACTGATAGTATAATAAAAATAACCCCTCAAAATTATATTAAAATCATCTACTTTTGCAATCGATCAAAAATTATCTAAATCAATTAAACATACATATAAAGTAGCAAGATTTGCTATTATAAAAAACTAAGTATAAAAATAGATCTATATATGTTGTAGTGTAACACATAATACATTTAAGACTCCACACACGGGTTGATTGACCAGTGCTTCTAACAGAGATAGGAGGGGATCGGGCCCTCTCCGCCCTGGTGTTGGATCCACCTGGGCGAACATGTGACAACATTTCTAATGCTTGATGACTTGGACTCCTAGAGGAAGACAGCTTCCAAAGAGAAGTTGAGGCTAGATTTGTTTTGAATGGAACAAAATTTATGGAAACAACTTAACTACCTTAGTTCTTATCTGCCGAAGTGGATACTATTTTCTTTTATACGAAACTAAAGAGAGAATGTTATTTATAAACTAAAAAATGCATCCATGATGCCGCGAAGGGATCTTTCTTGAGAGGGCAGGTAGTTGTCCTAGATAACACCTTTATTATGCTGCCACATATAAAATGACGGTCCCACATGTCAGCGACCGATGATTTAGTCATCTGACACAGCGCCGCATGCGGGCCCCTCGAGCAGGCCCAGGGGGGTTAACTGCGTGGAAAATGGCATGTCCACGCTGGACGATCGACGCAGAGCTTGAGAGTGAGATCTCTCGTAAACGAATGAAGCAGCAGGGCTCGAAATGTGTAGGTGATGGGATGGAGAGCAACTCCAAATTGTACGCAGGAGAGGTCCCCCTCTGTTTCTCGGCAACCATAAGCTTCGCATCGTCCTCTCGTCAGTCGCCAGTACAATAGGATTGGGATTGGAGCTGTACCAGAGCGACCTTGCGATCGAAGTCGCAGCTATACAAAAGCAAGATTCTCCAGTGACCTCACTGGATGTGTTACTGTGATCGATCTTAACAGGAAGCTCATCCAATTGGCGTCCACGAATTCTCCTTTTGATGATGCTAGATGGACCGGAGTTCCTGCAGGTTGCAGCAACAGTTGGTGCCATTCCGACTTTCAGAGCAGATGATGCATCATGCTTACTGTGGCTGCTTGTCCTGTTAGTTGCTAATAATCGAAGAATGTTGGTTAAACACACATCCACATTGCGAGTAATACATACATAGTATCACCAAATTTTTTTTCTTTTAATAACAAAGAATAACTATGATGATGCTCGGTGACAGAGGGGAAAAATTGGAGCACCACCAATTGGTTTTTCAAGGCTTGAGCCAGAATTTGGCGGAAACAGCTTTATTTGTTCAAATCAGAAATATATCCATGAGCTAACCAAAAGGAAGGGGAATAAAACAGCACCCAGTTCTAAGCAACTCTAATTAACTTGTCTATCTCTGTCTGACAAGAAGCACAAGACATCTCTAATTGCCATGGCTCAAAGCAAAACAGCCTTGACCCATTCCCTGAACAACCTCAAAATGCACACACAGGTACAGTCCGTAACTTTCAGGGGACAACACTGGTCACCTCCTCCCGATATTCTCTCTCATCTTAATCTTCAAAAACAAGTAGCATCATGGGTTCAGCAAATTCAGACGAGTTCAGTAAAAAAAAGAGTACCGAAGAACCAACACAGGCTTGCAATAACCAATTGCCAGGTTCATGCACAGGTGGTGCAGGAATTAGGAATCTCACCGCTTAATATTCAAGCTTGGCATGAAAATGGTAATCTTGATCTTAACAGCGTGCAATGATCACCAACCCCAAACATGATATGTAGGGGGCCAGCAAAAGCAACATGATATTGGTCCCATTTCGCCCCCCTCGCTCTTTCCCCCTCAATCATCAATCATGTGCCTCGACGTCGCCACCGTCGGCCTGACGCAGATGCGCCGCGCCTCCCGTCGCCATCTCGCCGTCGGCGCCGGTCGATCGGTTAGCGCACGCGCCACGCCTCTCCTAGTCACAGCAGGATCCATCGACCGGCTGGTTCCTTGATCGTCACTGTACATGTTAGTTCAGCTGTGATGCTGATGGGCTGGAAGCTCAATGTACGCACGTCACTACATACTGAAACTGAATCCAGCTCTCATCAGTCTTCTTGCTGTCTGCAACTTAAGACGCACACTTGGGAGAAAGAGATGGTATTATTGATGTGCATGCTGCATTGTTCCTCTCTGCTGCGTGATGCCGAACGTCGTCGTAGACTGATGCGGATATCCATAACTAATCAGCAACCAATGAGGCACAGAGGGAGACAGAGAGTGTACTTAGCAAAATAATGCACTCAATTGAAGAAAACGAAGGTACATACAGCATCATATCTGTAGGCTTTTCTCCCTAGGCCTAGAGCATTTATCTTACATGTGTCTTTGTCTCTGAATACATGTGAGATTGTACTGCTACTACTACCTCATATGGCTCTGTTTTTCCTTGTACAAAACAAGAGGTGAAAGTGACAAGTGCTTAATAAGAAGTTAAGTTTACTTACTACTTGGTTAATTTTGGTGGTTAGAAGTTACGTGTAATTTCTTGGATTGACTCTCTTATGTATGTAGCGTAGAGATCGACTTTGCATGCAGTGGTGTTGTTTTCTGATGGAGTGAAACAAAAATGTTGTTTTCTACAGCGTTATCAGCTAGTTAGCCTATGATGGAATGGAACCATCTTTACCAATATGTTTTTTTTCTTTCTTTTTAATAGCCGACAAAATGTTGTTTGGTGAAGCATCAGACCTAAGACAAGAACTACTGTGTTAGTTTACTAGGTTGGCCTCTAACAAATCAAAGAGCGAGAGATGTAGTAGAAACAAAGCAATTTTCCAGAGCGAAACAAAAGGTTGTTTTCTTCGTCGTTATTCCTACAATTAAATTAGTTAATCTTGGGTAGACTTGAAAAAAAAAGATCATCAGTCGTCTGAAATTTCGTCCAATAACTGACAAAGAGTTCCTCTGTTTGGTGAAGCATCGGTGCCAAGAATCGTGTTGGTTTTACTAGGTTGTTCGCGAACAAATTGAAAAAACAAACACACGGGTGAGATGAAGTAGAAACGAAGCGATTCTTTGTGTCCATATGTAAATCATGGATCCCTAGAGTGATTACAAGAGAGGTAGCAGTCCATAAAACAGTGCTCCTTCCACGAACTAAAAGTAAAAAAAAATACATTGGTATAAAAGGCTTGTGGATAATAATCACAATTGCTGATCTTTTTGCACTATACCTCTTTGTTTATCTTATATAGGTACGCTGTAATCTCTATCCGGTCGAGATAAACATACAAATTACGTTATGTGTTTTCAGTCCATGTTCATAGTTTTCTCCCTTTGCATCACATCTTTAGATGTTTTTAGTATGTATTTAATTAATACCTTAACTTGGGCTATAATGTTATTGGTCCAGCACGGGTTAGCGTTTATATAGATTTAACCCTTATTAATATTAGAAGTGATTATTTTAATTCAGATTTCATAATTACGTTGTGGTCAATTTATATGCAAATTTAGAAATTATTTTAATTTATATTTAATGATGACATATTGGATAATTTATATGTAGATTTAGGATTTATTTTAATTTATCTTCCATAATAGCATTGTGAGTAATTTATATGCAAATTTAGGGATTGTTTAATATTTTATAATGACCTGGGGATAATTTTTATACTAATTTAGAGGGTTATTTTAATTCGTATTTTATAATGACATAGTGGGTAATTTTTATATAAATTTAGGGGGTTATTTTATTTCATCTTTCATAATGGCGTGGTGGGTGATTTTTATAGAAAAACATAGTGGATCTAAATATCTAATGGCTATACATGATGGACAATCGGATGTTTTTGATTTTTGTGAAAATTTCAAAAATTTATTTTTTTTCAATTAGTAATAGTAAGATATATGCTAGTTCTTATAGTAGCCCATGTGTTATGATGACATGAATAGATTTTTTTTTGGCCTTTTAAATTTGATCCTATTAGTTGTGGGAAGTTTTTAATCTGCATATTATTAATGAAACTACAATGCTTATAGTATATTTAATACAAAACTTTCCTTATGTGTTTCATTAAAAGAACAGGTTCCAGGTTCATTCAAGTTACCGCAATAGCATAAAAACGTCCACTTTATCCTGCATCATGCACTCAAGTTATTAAATTTTCTCTATCAAATCTTCTATATCTAAATAGGAGAATTCCACTGCCTATTTCTCTCAACACGCGTGAAGCCACGTCATCGCCCACGTTACCGTCCACTAAGACCTCCATTTAAACATTTCATTGATTTTCTGCGGCTTTATGCATGCAATGATTTTTTGTGGTGTATGTGAGTGTATCATTCAAATTTCTGCAGCAATATGTGAAAATATTTTCTTTCATGATGTTAGTGTTTTATCAACTATTTCTCAATCTAAAATACAGAAAATTACCAATGTAGATATCTTATAATGTTTCAACTATCAATAGGTATGTTAAAGTGTATAAAATTATCTAAAATAACAATAACAATTTATTTTCATCATAAAGTACTTTACAACTTACAATAAACACTAGCATCATCAGCATGTGATTCATTAATAAAATAATATTTTTCATGATTTGAGATGACAGAAATATATGACAAGTCCCCTTTAACAGCCGAAGCCGAAGCATGTGGTTGAAAGCATTTTGGAAACTGCATGTGTGTGTTTGCGGTTTGCGCCCATGACAGGTAGGCTACAGAAGTTGCTTCCTAATAGTGAAGTGATCAGTTGGGGTTTGTCTGGACCTTGTGGGCAACCTAAAAAAGCTGGCAAGCCTGCTTTGTGACGTTGTTAATTTTCAATTATTTTCATGGTGGCAGTGCATGAGCAATCAAAATAAAAATAATAATAAACTGATCTTCATTAGCTTGATTCAGTTAAAATTTGTAGGTTATGTATTTCAGATATTCATTAAAATCGAAGAGATATATCCCACTCTAGGAATGCCAGGTCCAGTGACTACTAAACACATAAAGCGAGGAAAAAGATGCAATGGCGCCATTAGGCTGAGTCCAATGGGACTCTCTATCCCCACTTTCTAAACACTATTCCAACTACCCCTCTCTCTGTGTACAGTGCAGTATTTATGTCAAACAATGAAAAACAGTGTTTAGGAAACCCATATAGCGAGTCCCATCGGACTCAGCCTTAGGAGCACGCAAATGCTAATGTGTGTTAATAGGTCACTGTCACGAAGTACTGGCGTACCTTTAATTGAAATTGGGCAGTGTTAGTTATAGTTGTGGTGTGGCAATAACGTTTTTCTAAGGCACAACAGCAGCCCGAGTGATGCGTGATTGATTGATTGAGGCATATAACTCACCATATCCGCGGTATGAGCATCTCAAGCTAGCTTCCATATCCCTTTCGTCTTCTATTTTTGCTTAGATGAGTAGCAAGCAATCTACGGCCATGGCTGAATAATTAAACAAAACATATTCTATCTCTGTTATAAGTGCTTGACTCGAAACATAATCAATAGGACTAACTACGGATAAAGGTGGTGGATTTGAAAAAAAGCAAACACCTCAATGTGTGTGTTTAAGAATTAAGATTCTAAAAATCACTAGGAGATCCAAAATATCAAACAAAAATGAAGCCCGGACGAAGGCACAACAAGAAACAAAGAAAAAATGTTGAAAGCAAATTGGCGAACAAATGTGGTGTTACCTAACAAACCTAACGGATCATCCGGTTATAACCGAGCTCAGTGAAGAGCCAAACCTAGCAAACCAAGTTCAACGTATCATCCGGTGCTTGGCGTTTGAAGCTACCGAAAGAACCATATAAGACAAACTTCTCATGGGGAAAAAAATCCTTCTATACCTACATGATTATTCAATGGTGGTCAACTTTCAGATAAATTGGTGGTGGAGAAGAGGCAAGGTCAAAATGGTTCTGCGCTCCATAGAATGTCTGACAACGGATCAATGGAGAGATCAGTAGGGATTTAGAGTTTACCACAAAAGGAGGTGGATCAAGGCCTTGGATGTTCTGGTGTTCAATGGATGAACTAGACAATCTAATGATGTGGTGAATAATGAGCATTTTTCAAACAATTAGTTGATGTGGTGCTCATCACACTATATGGTGATGCCTGTTTTCCACCAGATTCCTAGTATATGTAGAAAGTGTACATTTTGTATCCAGGTACTAGTTTTTTAGTTGGGGCTATATATACCCCCTCACCCGTCCATTTGAGTATTTTTGAGACACATTTGAGAGCACTCTATCCACCGCCAAAGGAATTAATATGAGATTAGTGAAAGTAGCTAGGGGTGAATATGCTATACCTGAAAACTCAAAAGAACTGAAAATATAGACTAAATACAGGCTACAGAACTCCCCCATGCTGTTGTGGAACTTCTGCAAAAATCTATGGAACTCATGGTAGAAATGGTAAGATACGAAACCACAATAAGTTTAGCTTAAATTTCAAATCTATGAAATATTAAGGTTCCTTGGTGTAAAGAGTGGTACTTCCACCCTTCACCTACACTTGAAACTTAGCAAATGGGTATATTGGGTCCAAAGCAAAAAAAAAAAAAAAACCATGTTTTATTTATGTGGATCCTCTAGAAATAGACCGATTTACATACATGGTTCTCGCAAATGTTCCCTTCAGAAATTGATTTCTAGATGTGGTCCCCAGTTTTAAAAGAAGTTTTTTATGCACCACCTCCATAGTAAAATAGGGGGTGTGGGGAAATCTTGTTTTGTAGTAGTGTTTGTAGGTCTTTTTGACCCTCCAGCAGAGGTTGTACAAGTGGGGAGAGGTCCTCCATGTTTTGGCCATTTGTACCATGTATAATTAAGATCGACGACATAGCGAATTTAGGGAGAGGCCTTGAAGAGACCCACTTGGGAATCATATTGGCATCCTTGTGATGAGCTCCAACAAAGACCATGAGAAATCGTGCTACGTATTTACTCGATATTGGAAAAAGAATAACTGAGTAGTTCTCATGGGAATTGCTTCATTGTCTACCCACTTACATTCCATAATTACTTATTACACCTTGAGTATTTAGTGGATTTACTAGGATAGCTTGATATAGGCTAGTTCATATGGTTGGAACTTAGGGTACACCTTTTCATAGTAAATAGTTAGTATACACGCAACACTTAGAAAAGTCTAGTGCACCTCAAGATAAATTATTGTACACAGGTTTTTACAACATTCACAAAACACTTACCTTTTTATTAAATGCCTAATTTACCATCGAGTCATGATAATCGAGTCCGCAATGCACCACTTTATGGAAAGTTAAAAAGTACCTACTACGTACATATAGTTTCAATAGTATCTCATGTGTTTTGAATAGGTATATATTAATCATCTAGCTCAAATTGAGCAACAACCTTGACCCACAATGCAAGGCAAAACAAATCAAACAACGCCCGCATACAGTATATTATACCATGAAGTCAGCACGATATATATGAACCTTGAAATCCAAAGTGGGGTATAGTTAATGATGAGCCCCATCAGATAGCAGCTTAATTGTTTGAATTAGGGGTGCCACTGTAGCAATCAGGGAGGAGGGGGCCTTTTTGTCAAAGCAGGGATGGGGACATGCATGATTGCCAAGCAGCACATATAGATATGATAGACAGTAGATAGCTTGAGGAAGGAGCATCTCAGACAGCACAAAGACCCTACACGGCTAGCCAGCGCCCACTGGTCTCCCTAATCCTGTAGCAAATCAATTTATGTAGCGCCTTTGTGTTCCTGAATCTGGATGCAACACATGCTTTATTACTCTCTCTCTCTCTCTCTCTCTCTCTAGATTGATCGAGTTGGTTACGCTAAGCCAGTCCGAGATGGTTAAGACGTCGCCCTTTCTTGTAGTGCAGTCCTCTATTAGCTGCTTGCTGATGGTCTTCTCTCTCTGTGTACACGCACCATCTCTCTATTTCTAGATCTCTCAGCTGTGTTGCGTGTCCATTAGGGGCGTCCTACGAGCTTCCCCTTAGGGCAATGCGCCCCTCTCTACTGCTAGTAGCAGAGGTCCAGAACCTGCAGATACACTTAATCATGCATTCAGTTCATCATCATAAGTTCTTTGATTTTTCCATGCCAGGACATCATCACAAACAAGCAGCCTGTTGTGACCGATGGATGGACCCATCTGGGCTCCAATTCTCTAGCTTAGCTTAGCTCGACTCGTGCATGGGAGCTATTCACTGTTCTGCTATGGTGACTAGTGGGAGTGAGCCGGAGGCACTCGTACAGCAGTCCCTGTAGATGAACAGTTTGCGAGATATGTTACGGTGCTTGAGAAGAACTTATGGTTCCTCCACTCATTATTATCAACCGTTGATGTAAAAAGGATATTAATTTAGGGAAAGGGGTAGTCTGGTAATTGTCCTTCGAGTCATTAATTTCGGCGTCCATCTCCATCGGCGACTCTGTGAATCCGTCGTCCTCTTGCCCCGCCGGCCAACGCGTAGCCAACGAGTCCAGTGCCGCGCACACTAGACCTTGCTGTATCGCTGCTCAGTGCTCGCCGCCCATGGAGTTGCCGCATCGCCGCGCGGGACTCACCAGTCATGCATGGAGTGGCCGCACAGTGACTCGCCAGCCAGGGCATCTCCGTGCAGGGCTTGCCGACTATAACTTCATAGGGCAGGGACTCGTGGGTTAGGTGTCGTCCGCCATGGCGTTGCTGCACAAGGGCTTATGGCTCAGACGTCGAGGCGCAGAAACTCGCCGGCAGCGATGGCTTGCCGGCTGTGGCATCGTCAAGGAGGGCTCATGGCTTAAACGTCGCTGCAAAGGGCTCGTTGGCTATGTCCCATGTCGTAGCAGTAGTGCAGTTGTGTAGGAGGCTTGACTTCTTGAGGCATGTGCATCGTCGAGCAAAGCCTCGCCGGTTATGTTAGTATAGAACGAAGTTACTGATGTATCCTCTAAAATTAGTTCGTGGCCCACATAATTTTAGGTTCTGATCCACAGCTTAAGTTTCTTTTATTTGGTTTCTCTAAGGTTTTAACCATCCAATCTAGATACATCAATAGCTTTTATTAATTCCAAGCACTGTAAAATTTCTGACAGTTTGCTAATAATTCCTTGTGTTTGCAAGCAATGCAAGAATATAATATTGCTAAGTGGGGCTTAGTACATATGTACCATGGGCCCTGCTAGCTATATACAGTAGAATCTAAGGATGCGTGGCGATATTATATATAACAGTACTCCCTATTAATTATCATCTAGAAAGTATTCATATATACACTAACATCTCTGAAATATATCTATCGGGGTCCAATGCAGATGAAAAACGCCAAACATTAAAGGGCAGCATCGACATTTATGCTCTCCTGGTCCTTTTTGGATTCTGACTCTTTAAAATCTAATATTGCCGCTATATATTTGTGTGTTACGAACGAATTGAAATAGCAAATTAAGCTTTTGCATGTTCGAGAGAGAAAAGAGAGACAGTAAACCCTATCAAATCTCTACTAATTATTAAGACCGCAGTGTGAGCAACAATTCCCGCGTGCCCCCGCAGCCCCGCCCCGCATGCGTCTCCCACGCGGCTCGTATCCTCCCACTCCCAGGACTCACGATCCCACGATGCGAAACAATTGCCCTTCTCTCTGCACGTCGCCCTCCTCCCGTCCACATCCACCTCGCACTCGCAGCCGCTAGTGTGCGTCACTCCGTCCGCGCCTAGGCCGCCCTTGATCTCATGTGTGACCGCATACGTACCTTGCCAAACGTCCCGTAGTAATGGAGGTTTCATCTTTTGGCACCGCCGCCATCTCCAATAAGGCGCAGGAGCGGAAACAAGCAGCAAGAACTATTCATCCATCTCAGATTGTCGTAGGATCCTCGAGTGAGTTCGTTCTCATCTCCTACATGTCTGTTCATGATCCAGGATATAGGGTTGCTCATGATCTCAAGTTGTTTCCAGATAATGTACGATCTCGTGCTGCCGAACGTTGAAATTATTTTGGTTACGTATTTGCGTGCAAAATCTGCAGGGACTTGCTACTTTGGTAGAATCCGGCTTAATTAGTGACAGAAGTGTGCATTTAAACTTGTTGTACTTACAGTTTGGATACTGAATTTATGCCTGCAGTTTTTCATTTTTGGCCATCGTTATTAGTATCTTGCCTGTAACATGATCTCTGTTCCGAACTTGATTCCATCAGTGTGCGCCTTTGCTTTCTTAGGAAATTAAACAAGATGCAGCCTCTTAGGAAATTAAACAAGATGCGGTCAGTTTGTCGGACAAAAAATAGCACACATCTCTTTTTCAGGCTTGAACAATTCAATATCTAAGGCAAATGGAAGCAATCACATCATTGTTTGAACAACTCACCTTTTTTCACCAAATATGTGCTCACGTATGCATGTATATCTCTCTGTTTTTAAAGTAGATTGGTACAAAAGACAAAGTTGTCAGACCATGAATAGATTCTGCATCTGTGGTTAATATGATAAATACTGGCAATGTATTTTTTTTTTTGCCTCGGGTTGTATAATTTCAGTGAGTTTATTAGCGTCTCCTAATCGGCTATATGTTGACACTTCCTCATGAAGCTTAATTGTGATGGCATAACCACAATAATTTGAAACAAAAAGGGTACATGTCTTACATATCTGACCTGTGCACATGATGTCTAGGCTAATATCTTACGACACATGATTTAGTAAATCAGAATATCTTAATTGCGATGGCGTGATCGCAAGAGACTAATTAAACTAATTTTTGAATATGATGGATTGATGTTGTGTATGGATATTGGTCATTAATATACCTATATTGGATTGAAGTTTTGTAAACTCTCATGACTCTCCTGTTGCAAAGCATGGGCACACTCCTAGTAATTGCTTTGCTTAGCTAATTAACTTGATATATATATTTGTGTGTGACTTCACCTAATCTTTTACCTGAGACATACAAAAACTTTCCTATATCGAGGCAGTGCAAGCATCCATCCCTTGCAATAAAAAAGTATCAGGTGGCCTTGGCTCACACATCCAGGCTCACATGATGCTCAAAGCACTTTGAGCCAGACTCATCTGCAGATACGAGCAAAATGAGCCTATCTTTGGAGCCAGGATCAGGTGGCCTTGGCTCACACACCCAGGCTGGCGTGAGAAGGGAACCAAACACGCCCACATTCTCCGGTGGTTAATCTTGCATGATCTGGATCATCTTGATTGCTACCCATGTATTTTTATGATCGGACGCTCAAAATCATGTTAATTGTGGCTTGATTAAATATGTTTAGTGATAACTACGTCTTTTTATTAACGTGCACGTCAGCATGTGGTGTTTTTTAGTCCCAATTATCATGATTTAATATGGCTGGTCATTTCTCGTGACCAATAATGTGTCCAAAAAAAAAAATCCTAAATATACAATTTTTGTTGGGAAGAAGTAATGTGTGGCTATGGAAACATGGAAATGAATGTATGTGTTTGAGGGAGAGTTCTAGCAACATCGTTCATGGCATTTGGTATGAGACCATATAACCAAGCTGTGAGCCTGTGGTGTGGGACTTAATCCACGCACAATGCACCCCGTAAGTCTTTTGTGTGCTCGAGGTACATGCCTCATTCACAATTACCACTGATTCGATCTAATTTATTTTTCACTTCATTATATTTCATGACGGAGCAAGTAGTGCAACAAACAATAAATTCATTCATTCAATTAGAGTACGCTAAAGATGACGGTAACAACGTGTTCCTTCTGGGCTTCAGGGAGCATGGATGGCAAACATGACAACCTAGACGCTCGGCCCATTTGTTTCCTCACCTGGGCCCATTCAAAGGCCCTCCCTGGGGACAGCCCAAACCAGGGAACGCGTTCGTTCAATCTAAGCCGTTGGACCCGACGGCACGAAACAAAACCCTCGTCCTCCCCTCGCCCGCTCGCAGCCGCAGGTCTCGCTAGCTAGGGTTTGGTCTCCCCGCCCCGCCGCGCGCGCCTCCACCCGGAGCAGAAGCCTCGAGACGCCGCCGAGGAGGGCAGGGCTCCAGCAGCAGCAGCAGCCATGGCGTCCACCAAGGTCCAGCGTATCATGACCCAGCCCATCGTAAGCGGCCTCTCGGCCCTCGCCACCTCTGCGCTTCTTTGCTGCCATGGTATCGTTCTGTTCCTAATCGTTTTGCTCTCGCTCTTTGCTGTGGCGGCGGCCGGCGGATCCCTGGCGCAGAACCTCATCTTCCGTTTCCTCCAGAGCGTAAGTGGTTGGATTGTTTCTCGCTGTTGGGTGCCCTGAGGCGCTTTTGCCAGGGTGTTTTTAAACTAACCTGGTTCTTGGATTTCGCTTTCTTGCAGAAAGCGCGCATCCAGATCTGGCTCTTCGAGCAGAAGGATCTCCGGATTGAGGGTCGCATCATCGTGAGTTTTCTTTGGCCTTTTTCTTGGTAAAGCTGCCAAATTTAGTAGTACAAGTAAATCTCCGCTTGATGCGCTAATGGTAGTGTAATTTGCGTCGAGGTTTATGGATAATAAGGAGCAGTAGTGTAGTTGTTGTGGGGACGGATAATCTTAACTACCGAAAGAAGGCAAAGGGGGGATAAACATGGCCATCTCTTGGACTTGCTCTGTTATGGGCTAACAGCCAGATGGAAAAGCCTTCCGTAATTGTCTCGAACAAATGATTGAACTTTCTTCAGATCCATTGCTCATGTGGTCAAATGCTCTGCCACTAGCATTTAGTAGGATGCTCTGAATACGATGAACCCTCTTGTACGATCACAATTCTCAAGCCAAGGCGCCTACAATTGTTTATTTCAACTGAGTATTATGTGGGTATGCCTTCAAAGGGTTACTACCTAGTTAAAACAGAAGGTTAGAGAATGCGATTTTGCTCCAATGAAAGTATCGTGAGCACTGCTTGTTGGTGCCAATAAAGTTCTGTGGAGAATCCAGAGCTACTGGTGATTCCAATGTAATGTGTTCCAGTATTTGAGTGTTCCTTTTAGCCATGTTGCAATCCTGTAAAACTGTAATCAATCCAAATCCTTGTCATGGGGATTGAAGAACATGCCAATATGAACAACCAATCCTGTAAATAGCTATTGAACTTTCTTATTAAAAAAATAGTGCCTATTTGCTCGATCAGAAAATTATCATTGTGTAATCAGATAGCGGGAGTACTTCTGAAAGATGCCTTTTAGAATGTTTTCAATTAGGGGTCTTTGGCTTCATTTTCTGGGTACAGGGCATTAGGGTATATATGTGTTGTCTTTAATTTCTTGAGTTGCCTCATGAATGCTGGGGAACAAATGATTGGTGATAAATGACAGTCAGAAATCACTTAGGAGCCTGTTTAGTGCTCCTTGGTTTTCCTAGGGAGATATTTGCATTGTCATGGATGATGGTGTTCATTATTTGAGACGAGCTCAGGACCTTTTAACTTGCAAAATCCCCCCTTTATTTGGTCTCTGTTACTGTCTGATATAATTAATGTATCGGGTGACTCTGAACTGCAGGGTTTGTATATATGTGTGTATTTTTCCCTTTTGATATCGTTAACTAGGATGCGTTATGCATAGTTTTAAGAGCATAAATTCTATCATGGCCCAAGAATTCTAGGTTTGTTTGTTTATAATGCTTGAGCTTTAGCCTCTTGTGCGTTCAGTTTTTCTGAGTAATTGCTGACTGATGAGGGAGGGTTGTATGGATTTAGGAATTCAGGAACTGGCTATCCATATTATGGGCCTGTTTCATAGAGCTTGAACTCCTGGATTCACACAAAGTTTGGAGTTTCAGGGTAAAAACAGACTGTTCCAAGCACATTTTTGGTATAAAAAATGGAACAAGATAGCTCATCCGCCCTAGTCCCTCCCGCTCAAGCTCCAAATTCTTGGAGCTGCCTCAAGCATGGCCCATTTTTTCACCCAGCTGTATTGCTCATGTATGCCAGTTTGGAAAAAGTTCCATTTTTGTCCCCTCCTACTATTCATTGGGACAACATATTCCTTGATACAATTTTTGCTCTTGCTTTATGTTTTATGTGTTATACTATGTTTTATGTGTGTTTCTACTTGGCACTTGCTTTTTTTAAACTGGTTTTGTACACTTGCAGGGCTTTGATGAGTACATGAACTTGGTCCTCGACGATGCTGAGGAAATCAATGTCAAGAAGAACACTAGGAAATCACTGGGTTAGTAAAACCTGCAATGCTGGAAAATTGTTCCTGGGTCACATTAATCCATTATCTATCATTGTTACGCGCTAATATGCTTGGTTGTCAAATGATTTGCAGGACGGATCCTCCTCAAGGGTGACAACATAACCTTGATGATGAACACGTAAGCGAGCAAATCCGACCTTTGTTCTCGAATCTGAAATTTGAGTCTTGTAATTCTGAGTAATAGACTTACAAATTATGTCGTTTGCAAATTCTACAGTGGGAAGTGAAGATTCTTAACGATGGGTGATGTTGGATGCTTGTGTTGAGTTTCTGTGACACGTTGTGCACCATCCAGATTGAAATGCAGCGTGTCTTGTGGTTTAGCGAGAGTTGTGTTGGCTGTAAACTAGCAGAGTGAACTCTTGTATTGGCTATGTGCAAGATGGCAAGATGCTGTGATAATGAGCAGCTCGCTTGGTGCTCCTAACATTAACATGACTTATGTGTGCGACATGAAATATTTTCCGGTTCTTAGTTTACCTGTAATATCTGCCTACTTGGTGATTATGCCTATGATTTGGTAGCATCGTCTGGTGTGCAGGAAAAAGGACTTACATGCCCTCTTAACACGTAGAAAGAAAATAAATAGATGCAGTCTTCATTTGCATTCCTTGTTAGCGTCATGTACACGTGCTCATCAGGATTCAAGAAAAATAAGAAAGATTGCTAAAAAAAGGAAATTAAGAATGCGCTTATATCGCTATAAATCGTCAAGATGAATCACAGATAGCTTATATATATGGTTTTTTAATTTATTGGAATGAATATGATCTTCACATCTGATGCATTTAGTTTTGTCCATTTTGTTACTCTTCATCTCAGCACCTGCAATCTCTAGTCCGCCGGCGTGTGCTCCAAATCCAGTACATTTGGTCGTCAAATGATTTGCTGGTCGATACTCATAGGTGGCAACATAACTTTGATGAAGGACACTTGAGTGGACCGATCCGACCTTTTGTTTTCCTGTTCTGAATCTTTATTTCGGGTGAGTAGTCTACTAAAACATGTTTGCGACGTGAACGCGCTAGACTAACATGCCCGTCAACGCCCAGAGCTGCTTTGGGTATCTTTCAACTGCGTGTGTGTTTCATTAAGTATAGGTTGTAGATCTAGGATGCGTGAGTTTAGCGGAATTAGTGTGTAAGTTCAGATACTACAACTTTGTACTGAGGCATTAAAAAAAAACATGTTCGCGACTTTTGTATTGGCAAGCTAAGATTCTTAGGGAGGGCTTGGTGTTTGGCGCTTATGTTATTGGGGCATTTAAAGTTTGAGTATTTGTGACACATTGCACTCCACCCAGACTGAAATTTAGCATGCCATTGCGGGTTAGGGGGGTTGTATTGGCTGATTAACTACCTGAGTGAACTCTCAGCTAGCTATGTGCAATTACAAAGTCCCAAGATTAACATGCCTTGTGGTCCGATCCGATGCCAACGTCTTTTCTAGTTCTCATGATTAGGTTTATCTATAATGTATGTTTGGTAGAGCTTCGCCTAGAATCATGACAAGCTGGAACCACAGAAGAAGCCGTGCCAAAGGGCCTTAGCTAAAGAGTGCAGGATGCATATGTTTCTGTACAAGCCCTTGAATTGGTTCTTCAGAAAGCGCATATCCAAATATTCATCATTTTAAGAAAGATCAGATTATCAGAATGCACAGGTCAAAAGGAAGATCAAAATGCAGGCTTGTATTTGACATACAGATCGTCAAGATGAATCTCTAGTTCTTGCAGGAGCAATAATATATGATGATTTTTTTTCCTTGCTCGAGGAGAAACAATATGATGGAATTTTGGCTGGAGGAGAAATATATGATGAAGTTTTGGATTGGAATGGACATGAACTTTACATTAGCAGAGGATATATCACAAGAAGAACCACCTGTTCTTGGATTTGCTTTTGGCCATCTCCTTCCTCTTCCTCGCCATCTCCATCTGCAACCTCTCCTCCTCGTCGTCCTCCTCCTCGCTGCTCTTCTCATCCTTCTCCTCTTCCTCCTCGTCGTCCGCGCGCTTCGCCGCGACACCGCCGGCGGCGCCCGCCGTGGCGACGTCGAGTCGGGCAGCGTCCACGGCCCACCGCATCACCTTGTCCACCTCGTCCGCCTCATCCTCCTCCGACTCCCCGCCCAGATCCTCCAGCCTCACCCTCGCCTCCTTCTCCGGCCCCGCCGCTCCCTTCAGCGCCGCGAACCGCGCCTCCAGCTCATCCATCCCGCTAGCAGCAGCCCCGGCCGGTTTCGGCTTCGGCTCCGGCGCCGCCGCCGCGCGGGACTTGAGCGCGTCGAAGCGGCGCGCGAGGTCGTCGCCCAGGGGATCGGGCGCCGCCGCCGCCTCCTTGGCGCTGTCGAGTGGAGGTGGAGCGGCCGGAGCGGAGGCGGAGGCCGAGGATACCAGGTGCGAGTTGGCCTGCAGCTTCAGCAGCACCGCGTCCTGCGCCGCCCGCAGCAGCGCCTCCACCTCCGCCTCCTCGCCGCCGGGGATCGCCGCCTCCTCGGCGCCGTCGAGTGAAGGTGGAGCGGCCGGAGCAGAGGTCGAGGAGACGAGGTGCGAGTTTGCCTGCAGATTCAGCAGCACCGCGTCCTGCGCCGCCCGCAGGAGCGCCTCCACCTCCGCCTCCTCGCCGCCGGGGATCGCCGCCTTCCGGCCGCCGCGGCCGCTCATCGTGGTGGATTTCGATTCCTGCTGCTCTCGCTTCGCTCTCCTCTCCTTGACTCGGGCCAGTTCCTGGGCGCTTTGATGATTGCTTAGCGGGGCCCATTTACGGCCCATTGAAGCCCAGCCCAAGACGAAGCCCACTATTTTCCACTAATTAAAAATTACTCCTAAACTCCCTATACTAATCGCCTCCGCCAAATTAACCACCTAGCCGGCACCACCTGTCGCCTTCCATGGCCGCGCAACCCTAGCGCCACCCCCGCATGGACCACCGTGACACGCCTCCGCCGGCGGCAGCGGGCCCCGGCGGCTGCCTCGAGGTCCGGCTCTTCTACGTGCGCGTCTCGCCGCACGCGGGCGCGGCCCCTCCCCCGCAGCTGGCGCTCGCGCTCCGCCCCGCGGGCGGCGGCGACGCCCCAGCCGGCGCCACCCCGCTCCCGCTCCGCCTCGACCGCCATGACGCCGCCGCCGGGGAGGCCACCTACGTGTCCACGGCGGCCGCGCGGCTGCCCCCGCCCTCCACCGCCTTCGACGTCTCCGATCACCGCGGCGCCGCGCTCCTCCGCGGCTCGCTCCGGCAGCGCCCTGACGCGGAGGCCGACTCCCCCGCCTGGGAAATCGACTGCGTCCCGGCTGCTGGGGCGGCCGCCTCGGCCGCGGCCTTCGAGGTCTATGTCGCGGGCTGCTGCGCCGGCGAGCCCGTGGTGCTCACCCGCTCCCTGCGGCTAGCCACCCCTGAGGATGCTGCCGGAGCGTTGCTTCCCCGCCGATCGGGGGCATTGATGGTGAGGGTTAATTGGATTTCTCTCGACAACATTCCTTGATTTTATTGGGTGATATGGTCTTGAAGGAAATAGCTTTGTTGCATTCACAAACATACACGAGCCACTAAAATTTTAATTTGCCACCTATAGAATTTTGTTGTTTGATTGCATTTTAGATGGTGAAAGATGACGATTGAATATTTTCATGTCATCATAGGTTTCATATCGTGTTCAATGCCGTTGCTTAACTGTCCCTATGGATTAGCGTAAGGTGGCAAGTGAACATATTGGTGCCACAGAAATGGATAAACCTTTTGTTCATGTCATGGTACTACAATGGCACAACTAATGTAGCAGTGTCTTCTGATTGTGATTGCTTTGTCCATGCAGTATGTGTGTGGTTCCATTGGCAGGGCATGTTGTTGTCAATTGTACTGTCACTGGTACAAGTATTTTTGTGTGGCTGTAATCACGTAAACGGAACAGAGTTATTTAGATGTCATGTTGCCATTGTTTTTTTTTCTGTGACTGTGACTGTGATGGATTGGCTGGTACAGAGTAATAGTTTGTTTACCTAGTCAACTGTGATGGATTGGCTGGTAATAGTGTCCTTATCCCAGTCTTGGATTGATATGTTTCGTAACTGTGCCCCCCAAGCATTGTTTGTACTGAAGATTAATGCACTTCCAGGCTCCAGTTTCTAATAAATGAATTGCATTATTTCAACTATTCAAAGTTATCAGGTTCAGTCTCATTACTGCAAAGCACAAGTTATTATGTGTGCTACTCCATCAGAATGGAGCGTTGGTTCTGAATTCTAAACTAAATTTCATATTCTGTTTAATCTGGCGACATCTTGCAAAACAGTGTGCACTACTACTTTGCTAGAAACATTGCAGCATGTCTAGTATGATAGTATCACTAATTTCCAACATTGGCTTGTTTTTATTGGATATGGTGAACCTGTAACAGAAATTTACTATTCATCATGTGCTATTTCAAGTCATGCTTTAGGCTTCTGAACCTTGAAATAACCATTTCAGTTGGTGTATGTATGGCATCTGACAATCTTTTATAGCCTGATGGCATGAGGCTTGTGTTCTAAATCTCTGGTGACATGTAAATGCTTTGTTCAGTTCAAGCTCCAATGTTACCTTAAGTTGGTTTGATATTATATGATAAGATTAACTAATAATCCATGAGATGTTACCTTAGGCTTGAAAGTATCAGCAAGTACTGCTTCCATTTTGCAGCATAAATCTATCTTCTTAGAATTATCATTTCACAATGTTATACCCCTCCACTATAGTTGAACAAGGGGATAAGTGTTTGTTATATGTCGATAGAACTATGTATGGTCCAATGCATGAGCTTGCTTCATATGTTAGTGCCTAGAGAGTAGAGAGTACATGCTAGTTTTGGTCTAGTTCCCATTGTCACTTCATGAATCCTTTGTAGCACTTCCATTGACGACTTGTATCTGGGAATGGACAAAGCTAGAGAAACAGAATTTTGGGTCTATTCTACCTTGCTACACAATACTATAATTTTTCATTTAAAGTGACTATCTTTGGTTTATTATCCTTTGCGCCTCTGCCTTCAACTGAAACTTCATGTTTTTTGAACCAAGTGATTTTGCAACCAATGCACAGATTGAGTTTGATCATCTGAACCTCAAGTCTTTGTTGATCAATTTCAACTTCTGTGGCAGGCTGCTGGTAATGAAAGCGACAATGACATGAACACTGCTAGCATGCAATACCCTGAAGGTTGGTACTTGGATGACGACGACGGGCAACTCTCATGGTTCAACGCTGGTGTTAGAGTTGGCGTGGGCATCGGCCTGGGAGTCTGTGTCGGTGTGGGCATAGGCGTTGGGCTCCTCATGCGCTCCTACCAAGCAACAACCAGAAGCTTGAAGAGGCGGTTCTTCTGACAGTGTCGCAACTGATGCAGGAACTTCTGCCGGCAGCAGAGTCCTGCGCACATCTCCTTGTATAGTTCATGTGTTTTCTGTGC
The DNA here is from genome assembly GCA_022530915.1 of Paspalum notatum. Taxonomy (NCBI): domain Eukaryota; kingdom Viridiplantae; phylum Streptophyta; class Magnoliopsida; order Poales; family Poaceae; genus Paspalum; species Paspalum notatum. Next base: position 36,982,290 of record CM039691.1, read on the forward strand.
AGGAAGAGATTTTTTTTTTTTCTGTTTTTGGAGATAGTATAGGAGAGGTTGTGTGAATGTGGACGTGTACGTTGCTCTCACTGCTTTGGATCATTGGGTGTGGACTGTAAACTGTGAGGTTGCTCCTTGGACTTGAAAGGAAATGGTTTCAACTTCTATGAACGGAGCACCCGCACGGATTGCAACGTGCTACCTTTTGTCCTGTTCACTGTTGAGGATCTGTTAATTCCCTCGTGCACATACAACAAATGTTGACTTTAAATAGACGCTGTCAAAAGGCAGTTTTCTTTACATGAAAGACCTCTGAGAGTGTGTATGGATTATGAATTTGCAAACTAAATATTCGTTATTGAGTCATTGAATTATGTGTTGACTTTGTTCATCCGCGAACCTTTCATTAAGTGCTGAAGTTCTTTTTTTTTTTCTCTCTTTGCCTTGAGAAGTGCTGAAATCAAGATTGACGAGTGGCAAGTGGCCATTTTTGTGGAGCAGCGCTAGGAAACCTGCAGCAAATTTCAACAACATTCACGCATCTGAAGCGGTTCCTTTATTGAAATTTAGCACTTAGCACTTGGTTCGATAGTTTGAGCTTCATCGGCAACAAAGTTGTTGTTTTTTTCGATAAATTTCTGAATACAATCCATTTTACAGGCAATAAAATAGGGCGAGTCATCAAAAAAAAAAAAAAAAAAACCCACTGCCCGCCACGAAAGCTCCATTGTGTTTTTGAAGTCCGCGAAATCGCGCCAAACCAAAGCGGGAAGCTCTTCATTCCCCCCAAATCTAACCAGACAAAAAAACCCACGAGGGGCCAGTCGCTGCCCGTCGAATGCCGCCGCCACCGCCGCCATGACCGCCGCCGCCGCCGCATGGCCGGTCTGCACCATCTGCTACGAGGACCTCCGCCCGCTCTCCGACCAGCACCTGCACTGCCTCCCCGCCTGCGGCCACGTCTTCCACGCCCTCTGGTCCGTCTCCCCCTCCCTTCCCCTCTCCATAGTTTCTTCTCTTCTACCTCCCTTCGATCCAGCAATGGCGGGTTGACCCGTTCCCCTTCTTGTTGGCACTTGGCGCGCGCAGCCTGGACCAATGGCTGGAGTACTGCCCCGGCGGCAAGAAGAAGCGCACCTGCCCCGTCTGCAAGCAGCCCTGCGGCGCCGCGCACCCGCCGACCCGCCTCTACTTCCAGTCCACCGGCTTGTGCGCCACCCAGGCCTGCCCCTCCCCGCAGCACGCCTCCGGGGGCGCCGACGCGGAGGCGCTCGCCGCCGAGGTCGCCCGGCTGGAGCAGAAGGCGGCGTCCCTCGGCAGGGTCGTGGACGAGCAGCGCGAGGGCATCAAGATCCTCAACGCCGAGGCTAGTGCTCGTGCCTCCCTCCTGTCCTGATCTGTCTCCTCTGTGTGTTTGTGGAGACGCGCTCGGATTCGCTGATGGTTCCCTACTTTCTTGGTGGTTTCGGGTCAGGTTGCTAGGTGGAAGGAGCAGGCAGCCACGGCGGACGTGATGCGGGAAGCCGCGAGGAGGGAGAAAGAGTGTGTCCAGATGCTACTCAATGCGAGAACAGAGGTAATCGGTTCATCTGTTGGCGAGATCTGATACCCCAGATTGTTCAGCCAGCCATGGATTAGTGGGTTGCAGTCTTACAGAATAGCTTCATTGTAGGAATTGTCGAGGAAGACATCAGAGTGCGGGAGATTGCAGGAGAAAAGCCTTGCATTAGCCAAAGAACTTGCGGCACTGAAGTTGTATGTTTTTTGGACCTAAAAGATGCAATCAATTGTGTGCATAGTGACTCACTCTCATTGACCTGTTTTTTTCTTTTTTTTTTTTGTTTATCCAATAACTCTTGTTTTGATGTCTTGTTTGTTAGGTCGTCAGATATGAACCTCCAGGAGGAAGAGATCCTTAAGTTGGCATCACTTGGTAATCATGGAAACCTAGAGAATGCTGTCGATGTTTTAAAGAGATCACTTGCTATGCGGAACAGGTATGCTTATCTTCTTCATTTCCTCATGTGGAAAGAGCGTGTCTAGTTCGCCAGTGAGCATTATTGAACTGAATTATACTACTTGTTACAGTAGGACTAGCTAGAAGGCTAGAATTGGAATCATACACTTCACTCTGCTGAACACAGCTCATCTGCAAATATTTAGTCGTAGGCAGTTCAGTTTTGCTCAGTTGTTGTGCTGTAAATTGCAAGTGGGATCAACTAGATGCATAATTTGTCCTTAGAACATGAGGCTTGTAGTTCCATATGTCAAAACTGGAGTTGTGCTATTTTGGAGTATCTGTCCTGAGTTCTGCATATAATAATTTGAAATGTCTAGCCATATCGCTAATTACCACTTACCAATAATGTGCAGAAGCTAATGGACCAGCTATATCGATTCGATTGCTAAATATATGCTGAAGAAGTAAAATACCGAACTTTGCTGCTTGTTTTGAACCACATTGATTGGTCATTGGCACTGCTAAAAATTTCACTGGACAAGATGATGCTAGAAAAAAATAAAACTATTCTTGAGCACTATTCTTCTTTTTTTTTTAATTTTGGTAGCCCAACCTTGGGGCAGTTCATTAATTCATCTTCCTTTAGGAGCTACAAAGAATTGATGGTGCAGTGTAATGTTCTGGGGAGATCAGAGTCGCGCATGCAGCAGAAGCTTGAGAAGGCCAAAGAGATTTTAAAGAAATTAAAGGTAAACTCAGCTCATATGTTAGCCTAATGCTTTTAATGTACCTAATTGGTGTGAGTGACCTTATCAATGTGAACAAATACAGGCAAGGGTACAGGAACTCGAGAAGGAACTAGAAGATAAAGAAAATGGTTTGCTAAGGGATTTGAGGTCTTCAAAGAAATTAAAAGCAGACCAGACAAAATCAAGGAATGTCACAGCTAATAATGGTTTCCCTGGTTCAAGTGCTAGATATGAAAACCAAACAATCAAGCTTGATCAAGTGATGCATGACCCATGCAATGAAAAGTCTGACTTGAACCCATTAAAACCTGAAGTTAAGAGCGATCTGAATTCCAAAGATAACTTGGACCACAAGAATGCAGATGTGATAGACCTAGATGCTGATGATTCTGTTTTCAGAGATGAACAGAAGACAGAATTCAAAGCCAAGCCATTTGGGACTGTTGATAGCACTATGGATCCCCACAACAAGACTAGTCTTTGTCAAAATGATAACCGACAGTCCACGGCTTTTGAATGCACAACCACATATGTAGCAAAAGAAGCATCCTTCCTCGAACACAGAGAAGCAACTGGGAAATCAACATGTCAGAAGAACCTTAGGGCCAAACTGCAACTTCCTCGGGAGAGTCCTGTGATAGGCACTAACGTGACAACTTCAACGTGGGAGAAAGAAACACTTACAATCAGTGGCATCTCCAAACAAGCAACTAGGTTGACTTCTGGCACTGGACCTCAGCAGATTCACAACTTCAATTATCTTTGTGGTAAGTAATTGTGATTCTAGTAAATAACTTCTTTGTGGAGCCCAATTCTGCCTGATGCTCTACTTGACAAACTGACCAAGCCACTTCATGTCCTCTACAATTAGATGATTTCCAAACACCTGGAATTCCTAGCGTGGATGGAGCAAGAAAAAGCATCGGCAAATGGTGCAAGGACTCGATGGCGACTGGATCTGGAAGCGCAAATGCAAACAAAGGCAATCTGATCTCTGTAGGACCTGACGGGCGTGGAGGGAAAGTCAAAATTCTGAGGGACCTTGGCCGATTCCAAGTCAGTTCAGCAAGTTCTTGGCATATTCTTCCTCGTCAGATAACAAGAACGACTCAATCTCTAACAATTAGCCCCTCTGCATTTTATCTCTCCTGCAGGATAGCAAGTCACAAGCATTGTGGCCAAAGGCTCAGAAGGTTGGCAGCAAAGGTGGGCAGTCTCAGATCGATCACTTCTTTGGCAAGAGATGATCCTACAGAAGAAAATTTTCCTCTGATGTTGTCATCAGGTTCTGTGAAGAGTATATGTTGCCATCAAGCAGTACTTCTCTAGGTTCTATTAGTGTTTGCAGTTGTCTGAAGTACTGAATCCAAATGTTGCAATGGTCAATTCTAGGGCCTGTGATTACAGAACATGTACACAATCTACCAATGCCAGAAATTTGAAATATACACCATTATTCGCCTAAATGCTGTTTAAACACTGTGGCCAACCGTGTCTGTTTAATTTCCTATTTATCATGTTTAAAGAGTCGTTTATATCCAATTAATTGGCTAAACAATAGTGGTCAGCTGTTTAATATTTAGCATTTAGGCAAAGATAAACATTGATACACAATGATATCTGGTGTACCATCCAGGCATGCTCTGTTTATATTTGAATTTGAAAGCGGCGTATTTCATGCTTCAGCTGATCTAGATGTGAATTAGCGTATACTGAATACACATATGAGAACTCTTTGGGCTAGCCTCAACTTTGGTCCCACGATATGAGAATTAGAACTGATGTGAGCAAAGGAGAAAACTGCAGCGTGTTGGGTCTCTTGATGGTCAGAAGAGTTTGATGGTAGGTACTAGAAGACGGGCAGTGTGGACTTTGGGATCTCTGGAGAAGCTACACGGCAGCTGTCTAGGGGCCAATCATGATGCGACACCAAAAATGTGTGGCCCTTCTAGTTTGTTTGTATCCCACCAGTGCTAGCGTTGTTGAGCTTCTGGAGTCGCTGAAAGGGATGTGCTTTGGATAAAGAAAGGGACGCTTAGCGTAAAGCTACACCAGCTGCTGTCTATTTCTACCGCGGTACTAGGCTCAGTTCGTTCTCGAGGTTATGGGAGCGCTGCCCGTCGTCTGATGGAGTAATGAGTAATGAGTAATCATACGGCGTAGATTGTTCATACGGACGGCGCTAGGTGGCTGTAGAGCCGGACGGCTTTGTCAAACCATAGCCAGGTGGAAAATTTGTCAGCACAAACTCTTCGTTTCTCTAAGAAATTAACTTTGTTATCCACAACAAGCTCATCTCCTTCAGAAACACATTAGCAGGTTGATGCTCTTCTTTATGTCGTTTTAGGTAGGAGCTTATGCCCCGGAGCTGCTTTCTTTTAGTTAAAATTTAATATGCTCTTACCGCACTCCATATTATTATCATCCTATAAGAGGAGCAAGGAATTATCGCATCCCATGTTATTACCATCAACAAATTTTTTTTTTTTGATAAAAACGTGTTAAGAACTTTCAAGATCTTTAAAGGTTTCTACATCTTTTATCTCTAAATAGATACACCTCACTATAAGATTTTTCTAGACATGCATGAAACCACATCATCAAAAGGGTCCACTTAGTGGCATGCCACATCACCATCTATTTAGTCATCTATTTATAACTTACAACGATTTTTTATGGTTACATAAATGCAATATTATTACGTGGTTTATGCATAGAGTAACACTTAAATTCCCGCCGCAACGCGCGGGGAATTCATCTAGTTTTCCATATTGATATATCCCAGTTTATCACCCATTTTATTAGATCTAACAATAACCTCACTAGTCATGATTATTAAAAACTACAAAATGAGTTCTTGTTGCAAGTGTTTTTAGATTCAATGTTCCTCTTTGTCAAACTCAAACACCATTGGATTATAATTTTTTAATAAGATGAGTGATTAAAGTTAAGGTACAAAAGTTAAACGATTTATAATTTGAACCGAGGAAGGGGTATTTGGATACACCCAACTAATTTTTAGCTGGTAGTTTGTAGCTAATTTTTAGTTAAGACACAATCTATCAATTAGGTAGGGGTGTTTGGGCATTTAATAGATAATTTTTAGTTGGTGTATCCAAACACCCCCGAAGTATGGTTCTGAACAATGTCAGTTCACAAAAAAAAACCATTTCACAAACGCTGAGGGCACTATTTAGAAAATTCACTTCGAAGAGTACATAAAACGAAAAAAGACAAGTACACAGCCTCCCGGAGCGGGATCCGCTGACGGTTGGGCCACTGACAGGTGGGGTCAGGCCCACCTGGCAGCGACGGGCACCAACATCAGCGGAGGCTCGTCCCAGCCTCCCCTCCCCTCCCTCTTCTTCCCCACTCCGCCGCCGTGGTGGTCGCCTCGCCCGCGCGTCCCTTGGCGTCCCGCAGCGGCCGGCGCCCCTCCGCCCGTTCCAAATCGCACCCACACCCCTCGCGTTTAAACTATTCCGTAACCCAACCCCTCTCCCTCACTCCCGTCCTCATCTGACGCCGCCCGCCTCTATAAGGGCGCCGCCGAGGAGAGAGAGCCAGCGATGACTTCAGGTTCTTGCCCGCATCCGCCGCCCCCTCGCACCTCCCTGTAATTGCATTCAGGTCCGGCTCTGACGCTCACTGCCCGTCCCCTCGGGTCCCGTTTCTTGGAGGTGGCCGCAGCTCTCCGGCGGAAGGCGGCGGAGATGGCGGTGGCGGCCCAGTGCTTCGGCTGCTCCTCGTCACCGGTCACGTGGGCGCTGCGGCAGCGCGGCGGCCTCGTCGGTGGTGCCGGCGTGCTCCGGCTCTCGTCCCGGCGGAGCTTCTCCGTCTCCGCGGCGGCCGGGTTCGACAACCAGAACCGCGAGTGGGTGCCTTGTTTCTTCGTTTCTCTTGATTCGACTCCTTACTGTCGATGTGTCGCTGCCTCAAAGTTCGCGGCTTTGGGTCTGAAACTCTGAAACAACCGAGTGGTGTTCAGTGGGTGGAATGCTCATGGAGTGGTGGTTTGGTTGGTGGGTTGCCGACTTGCAGGTATGTGATCGTCGGTGGAGGGAATGCGGCAGGGTACGCGGCCAGGACGTTCGTTGAGCACGGCATGGCTGACGGCCGCCTCTGTATCGTCTCCAAGGAGGTATTGCTCTTTGCTGTGATAATCTGTACATAATCATCTGAGTTAATGTCTTTGTTGTGTTATGGTGTTGTTTGTTTCTCATTACAGCTATGTAATGTAATTTATTTCGACTTCTATTTAGCGTTTCGATTAGTAGGGCTATCTGATGATGTTTCATGTTTGATAGCACTAGTGCTCGTTTTCATGCAGCCAGTTCCACCATATGAGCGGCCAGCCTTGACCAAAGGCTATCTTTTTCCTCCGGACAAGAAGCCAGCACGCCTACCTGTAAGTACACCGACAAATTTACAACGAAAAGCAGAACTGAATCATGATAGGAAGATTTGGGATTGCTGAATTGCTCAGTTTTAAGCCATTGTAGTATCTCACGTTATTCATATAATGTAGATCAATCACCTTCATGGTAGTTAATTTGAACTTCACTATAGTAAGATCTGCTTGGTAATCAGAATGTTGCATAACACTTTTAAGCAACTAGTATGTTACAATTTGAGCTGCACAAATTGGCTCACAGTCTCAATCTTTTCCTTGTGGTAGGGTTTCCATACATGTGTTGGATCTGGTGGACAGCGACAGACTGCTGAATGGTACAAGGAGAATGGTATAGAGGTAGTGATGATGTTAACATTTCTGTTTTATGTGCTGTGTTTGAAAATACTTTTACACTTTATCTGAAGCTATTTGTCCACCTTATATGAAGCTCTTTGTCCTTTGTGAAAGGTACTGTATGAGGATCCAGTTGTGGCATTTGATGGCAAAACACAGACCTTAAAAACTTCATCAGGGAAAATTCTGAAGTACGGATCACTTATTATTTCTACTGGCTGTGAAGCTTCAAGGTATACAGTGACATCTATGTGAATGATGTGCTTTTAAATGTTTGGAAAACAAGATTTCTTCTTTCCTTATCATGATGTCTATCTTTTTACTCCTGAGATTTAAGGCAATCCTATATGCTAATCCAGTGAAATTGCCTGTTAGGTTGTACATATGAATTAGATGCACAAACTTTGTCTGTTCCACATGATTACAATGAATATCAACATTATGTTTGTTGCTTCTAATACCAACATTCTTTTTTCCCCCAGATTACCTGAGAAAATTGGAGGGAAATTACCTGGAGTTCACTACATACGTGATGTTGCTGATGCTGATTCTCTTGTATCCTCCTTGGTATGTTCAGTAGATTAATGTAGTAATTATCGTTATTCCTCATCCAGCAGATTAATTAATGTAGATTAATCCTGGTTCCCTAGTATCCTTATTTGACAATGACACCTCTTTCCTTTACTTTTTGTAGGGAAGTGCAAAGAAGGTGGTTGTTATTGGTGGGGGTTACATTGGCATGGAGGTAGCTGCTGCAGCTTGTGGCTGGAATCTGGACACAACTGTAAGGAGTTGGATACGCTGAAGCTTGTACATATCTCTGTACGCAAAAAAGCCTTATCTCTAAGTAAAGCTACTACATATGTAGATTATATTCCCAGAGGACCACATTATGCCAAGATTATTGACATCCTCCCTTGCTAAGAAGTACGAGGAACTTTATCACCAAAATGGTGTCAAATTCATAAAGGTGATTATTGCCTCAAGTATTCAAATTCGTTTATTAGTCTTGTTTCAGTTGATCTGAGTGTGAACATCTTCTTTGGTAACCAGGGAGCCCTTATCGACAAACTTGAAGCTGGCTCTGATGGAAGGGTGTCTTCTGCTGTACTTAAGGATGGATCTGTAGTTGAAGCTGACACAGTAATGCTTTTTATTTCGGTTTCATGCTGCAGTACTGTTTAATTGAAATTATTTCCTGTTCTACCAGATAAATTTCCATACCATATTCATCTTTTTGATCGACCTCTCAGCTATCAACTAGGGAGGACCAAAGCTCTTTGTAGACACTAAATTTCAACTATTTATAATTTTTTTACACACTCAACCTCATAGATCTATTCAATCTATGCAATGGTAGCTGATAGTTGATAGATCCTGCTCATTTTCTTGGTTTGGCATATACTCCATTTATTATTATACAGTGTGTCTCATTGAACATGAAGCCAGTAAAGTCAAAAAGAAGATAATCAAACAACTTTAGTTATATTTTTTATTGTTTTAACAAGATAATATAAATGCAGGTGATTGTTGGTATAGGAGCAAGACCAGTTGTCAGTCCCTTTGAAGCTGTTGGAGTCAACCCTAAAGTTGGTGGAATAGAGGTTTGTTTCTATGCCAAAGTTAACTACGCTTATTTACTCAAGATTTCTACTGGAACAATTTCTGTTTCTTTTCTTTCTGACCTGCGATACCAATGGAATTAATATAGAGTTATAGACTAGCAACAAACACACATACAGCCAGTTAAATTGGATCACGTTTTCAGTTACATCTTACCCATGCCAATTTATTAATTTTAGCTGCCCCATTGTCAGTATATTCCTTTTTCCTTGTTGGATATGTGATGCTTCATTGCATGATATATTTTATTTCGTTATTACTTGCTCAAATGTTGGGCATCCTGTAAATCAATTATTGTATATTATTGGTCCATAGAGCTGATTATGTTTTTGTAGGTTGATTCTTTGTTCAGAACTAGTGTACCTGGCATCTTTGCTATTGGAGATGTAGCAGCTTTCCCGCTGAAGGTTGGTACTCATTACATTATTTTATCTTTTGAGGCATAGTTGGATCTCCCAGGACATGATATATTGCCCAAATTTGTTGCAGATGTACAATAGAATTACTCGAGTGGAACATGTGGATCATGCTCGGAAATCTGCACACCACTGTGTTGAAACACTCCTAACATCCCAGACAAAAGCGTAAGCCTTGTGGCTGTCAAGTGTACTCTATTTGTTTACCCATTACTTCTTTTGATTCACCATGTTGGATGCAGGTATGATTACCTTCCATATTTCTACTCAAGAGTTTTTGAGTATGAAGGAAGTTCGAGGAAAGTTTGGTGGCAGTTTTATGGCGATAACGGTACGATTGCATTAACATTCATTTCTATCTCACAAGTTGGTCCCTGTTACTGAGCATGTATAATCATGATATTAATATGCTCTTTAAATCTGTACTCCAAACAGTTGGTGAAACGGTTGAAGTAGGGAACTTTGATCCAAAAATTGTGACTTTCTGGATTGACTCTGGTAATCAGTTGTTTGAAATACATTTTGAGTCCTCTTAGTTATACTTCAACAAAGTATGACCTCTCTGCCTTTTCACAACTGTAGATAGTCGATTGAAGGGTGTTTTCCTTGAGAGCGGAACCTCAGAGGTAAATATATTGACATCACCTTTGTCATGAATATCTTGCTAATCTAGGACAGTTCTATTCTGTTTCTATTGAATTTAATACCAAGTTAGAAGCTATTTAAGTACGAAATATATGATTTTCGACATGTTCATGATGGACTTTCTGCAATCTTTCAGGAATTCTCACTTCTCCCGCAACTCGCTAAATCTCAGCCTGTCATCGACAAATCAAAGCTCCAGTCTGCAACTTCCGTCGAAGATGCATTTGAGATTGCAAGAAAATCGCTTCTGTCCAGCGCTTCGGTTTAGTCCTCAAAATGTAGTAACTCTTGACCTGAGTCTGGGTGCTGGCCCTCCTTTCAAATTGTGAAGACCACATCAACAATAACGCACAATTCGACAGGATTATCACAATCTTAGGTATACCTGCACTTGTCATTTTCAGCTTGAAATAAGATTGATCGCCCTTTGAGGGGTTGATGAGGATGATAGTATGAAGCATTTGTGCTAGTTTTTTATTTTCTTTACGTCCTTCTGTGATTCTGCCCACTCGTGTTTACTATTATATATTTCGTGTAAATTGAGAACAAGGCCAGCCATCATACCATCGATCTTTGGAAGTGTAAGTAAGGACGCTCTTGTGCCTAGAGCATGGGCTACGTTCTTGTCGTCTTGGTATTTTAGCGCTTGTCTGTTGCCGAAAATTCCTGAGAATATGCATGGGAATGCTCTTGGCATCGTCACAGCTGACTGAGAACTCTGTGGCCCAAGGCCAAATGATAAATAGAACAGTTAGTGACTCAGCGGTGGCCTCTTCGCTCCTGTTGATTGGCTCCTCATATGATACACATTTTACTCCAGGTTTGCCACATATTCCTCGTCATATTCTCATTATGACACAACGCGGCCAATGACTACAAACTAGTACTCTCCAAATTTGACTTCACAAGCTCTATCTACATGTGCATATATATGATAGCCCGCAGGATCACTCGTGTGTGTGCTGCTGTGCATACCACAAGTAACTATTCCTCCATGTGTTTAGTTACTATGCTAGATCATTAAGATTTTTTTAATAGATATACATAGAATTTAAACTGAGTAATAATGGCTGATCACACCACAGTTGTGAGTGTTGAAGATCAGAGGCAGCAGGTGGCCATCAGCATGTGCTCGACGCCAAGCGAACGGATCAGCGTTACCGGCAATGCTTCAACTCCGAGGTCGTCCAAGCTGGTGCCGCTGGAGTCCCTGCAGAAGCTGATGCTCAAGTCGCCGCTGTCTCAAGAACTCCCGGAGTGTAGTACCCCGGCGGAGGTGCCGCTGGCGAAGAAGGTGGCGGCGGAGTTCATCGGCACGTTCATCCTCATGTTCACGGTGCTGTCGACCATCGTGGCGGACGCGCAGCACGGCGGCGCGGAGGGCCTGCTGGGCGTGGCGGCGTCGGCGGGGCTGGCGGTGGTGGCGGTGGTGCTCTCCGTCGTGCACATCTCCGGCTCGCACCTGAACCCGGTCGTGAGCCTGGCCATGGGCGTGTTCGGCCACCTCCCCCGCGCCCACGTGCTCCCCTACGCCGCCGCGCAGACGCTGGGCTCCCTCGCCAAGGGCATGTACCGCCCCGCCGACCCCGCCGTCATGGCCACCGTGCCGCGCGTCGGCGCCGCCGAGGCTTTCTTCCTCGAGCTCGTCCTCACCTTCGTCCTCATGTTCGTCATCACCGCCGTCGCCACCGATCCCACCTCGGCAAGTGCATTCCACCATCGTCTATACCATGAATGAATTCGGCCATGGATGTGTCAATGTGAAACACAATCTCGTGGAAATTGCTGAACAAAGTGGTCGTGCCTGTTGTTCTTGTGCAGAGCAAAGAGCTGGTCGCCATCTCGATCGCGGCGGCGATAATGATGAACGCTCTCATCGGAGGGTAAGTAGTGCTGCTGCTACTACTCTGCTTACGGCACCGTTCCATTATTTCCGATCGATCAAGCAACCTGCGATGCACATGCAGGCCGTCGACGGGGCCGTCGATGAACCCGGCGAGGACGATCGGGGCGGCGCTGGCGACGGGGAAGTACAAGGACATCTGGGTCTACCTGCTGGCGCCGCCGCTGGGGGCCATTGCCGGAGCTGGCACCTACACCCTCATCAAGCCCTGATCGACGACATCGACCTACTGGCATCTTTGCACAACTAGTACGCACGCACGTACGTGGCGTTCATCAATCATATCGGTGATCTTGACACAATGACACATCACACGTGTGATGCAGGCAAGATGTACGGTTGTACCATATTTCCTGTCATTTTTTTCTGTAGATAAAAGCAAGGTTTCCAGCAGATAGATCTTATGATACAATGACACTACCAAGACGAAACAGGATCTTGATCCCCACCAGTGTATTCTAATTAATTTGATATATAGTATGCAAGGTTATCCGATCCGCCGTGAGAGTTTCACACCATGTCACCATCCCACAAGATAGGAAGGATATTGCATAGGACTCCATCCTAACAAAAAACTTTATCAACATTTAATAAGATTATGTAATTCTGTGCAAAGATTTGAGTTTATTGGTTTTTTTAAATGTGTTTACTAGCTACAATAATTTTTTTTAGATATAATGGAAACAAAGTCTCCGGCATCATCGCTCAATGGGAATCAGACCAAGATTATTTATAGACACTATAAGTCCACCAAACGCGACCCTAAACATCCAGCAAAACATCAAAAGGGAAACGTCAACCTAGCTATGAAGGGCCAGCCATGTGAAGCAAACGCATGCATCGCCACCATCTCTAAATGGTGGCAAGCTTGCACGATAGAAAGTGATAGAAGCTCAGTTCGATGTAACTTGACCCATAAGCGCAACCAATAGGTTCCTCTGAAGGGTACAAAAAACAATCTCATTTCTAGAGAGCCATAGTGCTCACTGCAGGCCCGTTAGTAATACATGATCTTGGCTTTGACCACCTGGTTTGGACCAATGATCAAACATATGGCTTGCATTAACAAGAGGGTGATGCCAAAAGAAATATAAACTAAGCGCCACATAAACTTGACATATCGACAATCAAAGATGAGGTGTTGGATAGATTCACCCCATGCCAATTCCGCTTGGTAAGGTTATATATCCTTAGTTAAAGTATACCATTTTTAATATACAACAAGAAAATCTTTACTTTCAGTGGCTACCTGTTACGCCAAACATTCTGGGACACTCTAATACCATGATTAATTAGATGTTTGTACATGGAACTCACGGAGAAGGTACTACTCTTATGCAGGTTCCACCTAGAAATGTCATTACCCCCTTGAAGTACAATGTTCATTGTTTGAAGAGCTAAATTATACCATTCTGTGAGCTTGTCCCCAAATAAAGCTCTTCTAAAGGACACTTTTAGAGAAAATGTACTTAGAACTTTTGCAACAATTGCATGCTTTCTACGAAAAATGTTAAACAAGGAAGGATATTGTAGCTTTAAAGGTTGGTTACCAACCAGATGTCCTCCCAAAATCTAATTTGTGTCCTATTCTTTAAAATAAGGGACCCTAGATTTAAGAATTGGTTTTTAACACTCATTAGACCACCCCAAAACTGTGAGTCCTCTTGTTTTTTTCTATTTGACTGAGGGTGTTGTTCTTTAAATATTATTTCTTAACAACTCCTGCCACATGCCATTTTCGTTACTTAGTTTGTATAGCCATTTACTCAAAAAAGATTTGTTCTGCGGATCAAGATAAAGAATACCCAATCCACCCTGATATTTTGGTTGGCAGAGAATTTCCCACTTGGTTATGCAATATTTCTTTTTCGTTGATCCTATTGTCAATGGAATCTAGACCTAATGAAGTAACCTAACTTCTTTAGAACTCCTCCTCTAGGTATCTCAAAGAAGGAAAGCATAAACATAGATAAACTAGACAACACTAAATTAAACAAAAACCGGTCTACCGCCGACCTAGAGCATATACTGCTATAATGTGATAATTGACATGTTTGACCTTTTTAACTATTGGTTTGTATAAAAATATTGTGTAAATATTAAGTTGGATTCAATAGCAATGTGAATAAGCACACCCAATTTTCTTACCAAAAATCAATCGAATAGACAAAATATTGCAAACCTTATATAAATATATATACTTAGGAAAAATCATACCTTAGATCCCTGAAATACTTGGATACAAGGCAATAATATATTTTTTCTGCAAAGATGAATAAAAATACTCGACTACGAATCAGATGAGTGCACTGCCGAACATATCAAAGCCTAATTTGCTGGTTGGTTGGCTATAGACAGTTAACATCAGATCCTGTTTGAACCATATGAGTAATTTGATGAAAACAGCTTGACGACTTGCACATTCGTCTCTCCAATATGAATTGGAACACTAGCACGTTTGTTTAGTAACATCCAGCATAAAAACCAGTTAATTTACTTGTAGAAATGGACCAGTCTAATCTCTCTATTTCTGCATATACATATACATATACATATACATATACATATACATATACATATACATGTACATATACATATGCATATACATAAGAGGCATCATCAATTAGGCTAGGATACAAAAGTTGCTGCATCACCACACAATGTTAGTTAACTGAGCAGCGACGCGTCAAAAGTAAACATCCTACAAGGATCACTTGAGTGCAATATAAGCTCCAGTTCCAGCGATGGCGCCGAGCGGAGGAGCAACCATGTAGACCCAAATCTTGGTGTATATCCCTGTGGCAAAGGCCGGCCCAAGTGTTCTTGCTGGATTCATCGATGCTCCTGTTGACTCTCTGCTCAATAAAAAATTAAATTTGGCACATACATATTAATCATCACTTCCTGTATCAGAAAATGAAGGTATCAGATGGACAGCACAGTAAAACAAACAGCTGCACCACGTACGCGGAGATGAGAGCGTTCATCACCACTGCTGCCCCAGCTCCGACGGCAATCAACTCTTTCACCTGCATGGATTTGTGTTGGTCATGATTCACCCATTAGCATTCTCAGAGAGTGTGTTTAATTAAACGACCGAGAAACTAATTAATGGCCACAAGCAGTAATTTGGATTTTGGAATGCTATTGCTTACTGCTTTAGGATCGATAGCGTGGGCGGTGATGACGAAGAGGAGCACAAACGTGGTGACGAACTCCACGAAGAACGTCTCCACGGTGCCAATCGTGGGCACGGTGGCGATGGCGGCGCCGAGGTTCGCCGGACGGTAGACCGCCTTGGCCATGAAGGAGGCGGCAGTGGAGCCGAGGAGCTGAGCAGCCATGTAAGGCAGGAGCTGAGGCCAGGGGAGGTACCCGAACACGGCCATGGAGATGCTGACCGCAGGGTTGAGGTGGCTCCCCGAGATGTGAACGAGCGACGCCACGATCACGAACACGGCCATCCCCGCCGTCACGGCCACGCCCAGCAGGCCCAGCGCGCCGCCGCGTGCCTCGTTCATGATGAGCGCCGACAGCAGGATGAAGATGAGCAGGAACGTCCCTAGGAACTCCGCCGCCACCTGGGACAGGAATTGGCCAGTTAGGGTTGCACTGCTCTGTCACTCGTGTAGTCTAGTGCATGCACAAAATTAGTCTCGCTCGATATGAGTTTAAAATTTTTTTTGTCATTTAAATCTTAAGAGAAAGAGAGGAGGAAATGATAAATTTCTAGGTACCTTCTTGACGAGAGCAAGCGCCGCCGTCCTCACTGAGATTGGAGGTGGATGAGATGCTTCTTTTTGCAGCGCTAGTGATGGTGGGATATTGATGCAAGGAGACTTTGGGAGGTTAGGGGACACCTGGGGGATGATGATCTCGATCTTGTCATCGCTCTTGTTTTCCTCGGAAGCGGCGCTAGAAAAGCTCAGTGTGAGATCCATGGAGATGCTCCTCCTATGCTCCATTGAAGTAGAAACTAAGATGTGCCTACTTTTTTTTTTTTTTTTTTTTGAAGAATATGATCCACAGTACCGGCCAGCTCACTCTAACTGGTTTGAGTGGTCACCTTTCAGCGCAGTGGAGGGGGTACGGTGGTGTATATATACAGCTTCATACTCCTACTTGGTGGATTTATCTGGCCGCTGGCCTCTGGCTGGCTTTTGGCGGGCACGGCATGGATGTGATTTACCTGTTCAAAGAAATATAAAACAAAGAATCTCCAAAGCCATTGGTTATGGTTGAATGATTGCTGCTCAACGACAGTACGAGCGATGGCGAAAACCCCATACTGCATGGTTGATTTCGGTGTCATCCAGTGTGAAAAGATTGATTATTCTCTACTAGTCTACTACTTCTGTTCCTGTTACTATGGATGTGTTTACTTGTTCAAACTTACCTATATGCCTGATCACAGCTCATGAGCACACACAGTAATAAAACTTTACTATGATGCCGATTGATATGTTGGCAAGTACATGTCAGCTGGTGGCTCAAATTGCTTGCCACTTCCGACACGCCGGCCACAATGCTGGTAGTTTAAATTCTAGCGGGCACGATTAATAAAATAATTACAGTCGACTCATATATTCCACGTTTCAGGCCTAAGAGATCCTGCACTTAAGGTGTAGTGTTGAAGCATACGCGAATAATGAATTGACACATTTTCCTATCAGATTAAGCTTTGGGATAGAATTGGTTGTTGGTACATGTAACTTAAGATGGTACTAATTAATTGGTATGGGATTGGACAGGGGGTTCTTCTTCCCCGGTTTGGATCACTGTAAAGCCTGCTTATTGGTGGAGGCGACAAGGGAATGCTTCTACTACACAATATGCTTGCAATGGATACTGATGGAGTCAGGGGAATGTTTCTACACACAACGATCTAGTAGTAGAAAATGCATGCTGGCCTCTTTTTCATTTTCAAATTCTTTCTTTGGTTTGAAATCACATTTTTTGAACTTAGTGGTTTGAGATCACTCATGTATCATTTCATCATTTATCAATGCAATTTGCTCAAACTAAACATATTCATTAGCTATACTAGTCCGTCAACCCGTGCTCTTGCACGGGTTAGGTGATATATATTTAATCTTTAGTAACTTTAGAAATGATTATTTTAATTTATCTTTGTAAATGTATTGTGGGTATTTTATATGCAAATTTAGGAATTATTTAAATATATCTTTTATGATGGTATATTGGATAATTTATATGCAGACTTAGGATTTATTTTAATTCATCTTTTATAATGGCATATGTGTAATTTATATGTAAATTTAGGTGGTTATTTAATTTATATTTTATAATGGTATGGTGGGTAATTTTTATGCAAATTTAGGAGGTTATTTTAATTCATAATTCATAATGGTATGGTGGGTAATTTTTGTACAAATTTATGGATTATTTTATTTTACCTTTCATTATGGTATGGTGGGTATTTTTTTCGAAAATATAATTGGCTACTATTATTAGAATTACACAATGGATGGCCAGATGTTTTTGATTTTAGTAAAAATTTCTAGAATTTATCTTTTTCCTAACGTATGGTGAGGATTAACGTGGAGGCTTCAAAAGAAACCTTCAGTTAGTAATAGTAAAATTAGTAAGGTTTGATGTACCAGTGCATACAGGGAGTATTATAAATTTCTTAATATAGATAGAGTAGCTGCCAGCGGAGAGCTAGGTAGACCATATGTTGCTATGATTTGCACCGTGCAAAGGTTGAATATGCCCGTGACATAATAAAACCACAGCAGCAGCAACAGTAGAAGCAAAAATAAATCTACATGATGTTTGGTTGTCACGCTACATATTTTGCACTGTCGTCCGCTTGATATGAGCGAGAGAAAAAAAGTCATAGGCTTAGGAAGCATTGGCAAGTATGGCGGCGTCGTCTACAGCAACTATTTTCTATGCTTAGCCTGCATGGCAGCGACAGTTTTCAGCTTTCGATCTGAAAGCTGCAGGCTGGGCCATCATTCGATCATGAGACAGTTATGAGGACCGGCATCTCCGTGTCTGGATTTTATAATGGCAAAGTGGATAATTAATATATTGTTTTTGGTGTTACTACTTAATATTATTTTTATAATTAATCTGCTAATTGATGATATGATGTTTTTGGTTATTGTGAGAATTTCTATGATTTTATCTTTTTTTAATGCAATGTGTTTGGATTAATAAGAAGCTCTAATACAAGTATCTAATTAATAATTAATAATAGTAAAATTAGACACAATATATTTGTCTCATAGAAAGTTTTCTAGCATCTTTATAAAAAAGAGTTACGAGATCATTTAGCAGGGTAAATTTGTAAATCTGGAAAAAAAATTGACAAAAAATAAGGATAAATTTGAAAATAGAAAAACCTTAAAAAAGAAGAAATTGCTTTCGGTGAGAATTGAAATCAAAACCCATAATAACAGAGGTGGAAAAATCTTTAAAAAAAGAAAAAAAATTGCTTTCGGTGAGAATTGAACTGAAAACCTTTCATAATGGCTATTAATATTCCAATATGCTAATTGATGGTCGGATGTTTCTAATTATTATGAGAATTTCTAAGATATTTTTTCTTAGCGCGTCTCGTGAGAATTAACGTGAGGGCTCCAAAAAGAGCCTCTGATTAGTAATATTGAGATGAATTGTGGTTGGTCACTAAATCACCAAAACCCACTAATTAAGGGGCCTAGATGCACTTTCACTGTACAATGTACTTCGCGTCTCATTTTCAATCTTAAACTACGGAACCGGACATCAACCAACCTGAAGGTTCAGGGTCAAATTTGAACATTAGCTGGTTTCGAGGTGTTATACTATTTTATTAATAAAATCTTATATAATCTCCATAAATTTATAATAGTCTATTTTCAATTAGGAAAAAAATTAAACATGTATCTAAAGTTTTTTATAAAAAATATAATCTAACTATTTGTGAGCCTAGCGCGAACGAATAAGCTTAAACAAATGGTTTCTTTGGCAACGGGATGTATTGGTACACATATTATTTTGTTACTCTAATTGAAATACTAGATATATAAGCAAATAAATCCCAAATAACCCCAGGTAGAGAACTACTAGGTAGATTATAGTTTTAGAAAAATGTGGTACAAGTTACATTTTTCTAGTTTAAAATCAATTGGTTATATTTTATAGAAATTAAATTTTATTATTTTCTAGAAAATTGAAAACCATCTTTGAAACCAGCTAAAGGTCCACATTTGTGCTATTTAATTTAAATAATACGAGGTGTTCGGTGTCCTATTTTGTAGTTCAAGGTTGAAAAATGGGACGAGCTATGCTTGTAAAATGAATTTTTCCCTAAAAGAGTCGGTCGACGTTAGTTAATGAGCAATTTCAAAAGTAAAGAAATACAGGGATCCTTTGATCTGAACTAAATAACTCACATAGAACTAATCTAGCTAGCCATATATGTAATCACTTGAGTGCAATATAAGCTCCAGTTCCGGCGACGGCGCCGAGCGGTGGAGCAACCATGTAAACCCAAATCTTGGTGTACGTGCCCGTGACCAAGGCCGGCCCAAGTGTTCTCGCCGGATTCATCGATGCTCCAGTAGACTGCCTGCTCACCAAAATTCAAATTTTATGGGCAAATTCAAGATGTAACCATAACTGGAGATCATCATAGAATGTAATGCAGAGGTATTGGATGGATATATGGATTGCATGGTAAAAACAGTTGATTAACACTGGTTGCAGCACTACGTACGCGGAGATCAGAGCGTTCATCATCACCGCGGCTCCAGCTCCAACTGCAATCGACTCTTTCACCTGCATGAAGTTATTTGGGCATGCATGATTGACGTGTTAAGCATTTTCTAAGAGAACGATCAAAAAAGGAGAAAATAATGGCACCACGTTAATAATTAATTTGAATATTTTTGGAATGCAAGAACACACATGAACTTAACAGTTGGTGCGTCTCACTCTCGATCTCGAATATGATGTAATCGTAGTAATTATTGTTACTCCAATCGTTCTGAAATATGAGCAACTAAATTCTTACCGCTTTGCGATGGATAGCAAGGGACGTGATGACGAAGAGGAGCACGAACGTGATGGTGAACTCCACGAAGAGCGTCTCCACGGTGCCAATCGCCGGCACTGTGGTGATGGTGGCGCCGAGGTTCGCCGGATTATAGATCACCTTGACGGCGAAGGAGGCGGTCGTGGAGCCAAGGAACTGGGCAGCCATGTATGGCAGGAGCTGAGCCCTCGGGAGGTACCCGAAGGTGGCCATGGCGATGCTGATGGCGGGGTTCAGGTGGCTCCCGGAGACGTGGACGAGCGACGCCACGATCACGACCACGGCCATCCCGCCCGCCGTCGCCACGCCCAGCAGGCCCAGCGCGCCGCCGTGGACCTCGTTCACGACCAGCGCCGACAGCACGATGAAGATGAGCAGGAATGTCCCCAGTAACTCCGCCACCACCTGGGACATTGTTAACAGGAGAATAATTAGTCTCGTTTTAGTAACAAAAAAAAAAAAAAAAGCAAACTTTCATTGAAAATTGATGTCTAGGGTACCTTCTTGACGAGAGCCGTTGCCTTCTTCGTGGAGCTAGGAGATGGACGAAGAATGGCCTCATTCTGCAGCCCTAATGGCACGACCTTGGAAGGAGACTTTGGGTGGATAGCGGCCATCTGTGGGACGATGATCGCTACCCTGTCATTGTCAGGGCAGTAACTGTTCTTGAGCGCCGCTTAGTGTCCGTTAGATGTTTTCCAGTTTGATGTTCAGAGCATGACCCGTGCAAGTCTGCAGAGGCTGTGCGCGTCTGTAGCTCGATCGAGGTGTGCGCGTTCATGGCGGTAATTTGAGCTTGTGCATGTGCATGGCGCCTCATGCAGTGATGTACGGGGATGGCGTCATTTTCGCTCGGCCGGTGAGGACGTAATAGATGTTGTTTATAAGAAAATATAGTCCTCAAAAACGGTGCCAATTGGCAATTGCAGCACAAATTAATAATCTGGTAAGTTTCGTCCTGTTCTTCCATATCCAGCAAAGTCCATAATTATGCTAAAAGATAGTACTATCTCCATTTTCGAATATTTATCACATGCTAGTTCGTTTTTGAACTAAGAAGTGAATTATAAAAGGAATAGAGGGAGTAGTAATTGAAATGTTAAAACATTCAACCAATCTCCCGCGTCTGGTACAGTTATAGCACACACGGTCTAATGGAAACGGAGGTGTCCGATCTAGTTAATTATAGCGGAAAATTTGACATAGCCGATTCGGATGATCAGAAAGTTTTGAATCAGGCAATCACAACGCCACGTCTCATCTAGTTAATTATTAATCATGCATAACATAATTGATCTCACTATGAAGACTTATCTGGACATGTGAATGGAAGAACATAGAAACAGACAAAATTAAATATTTAAAATTAGGGTCTCATAAACTATCTAAAGATGAAACTATTTACAAGCAGAATAATCTTAGGAAAACCCTCAAACCAAATGTCATCTATGAAGCATATAGAGAGAGGGCTAGGGTGGCCGAGCAAATTTAAATCATACAAGGTCTTTAGACCTAAAAATAAATGTCACAACAGTTCAAAGAAAATGTCACAACACCCAAGTAGACGGTGGATGTCATATTGTTTTGAAGATTTACATTGACTCCAAACGACTTTTGACCCTAGATGACTTAAAAGAACCTCTTAAATTTACATTTAGATTGCCCACTTATGCATCATGCATGAAAGATAGTTTAATATAATTCTATAAATTCAAACCAAATTATCACATTTGACATTATAATAGCTAACCTATGTAACTCAATTATGCATGTAAATTACCCATCACTATCATTATTCAAAATAAATAAAATTTTCTTCTCAAATCCACATTCAAATTACCAAATTTGATATTATTAAAAAAGGTAAATAAAAGTACATCCATATATGATTCTAAATCACCCCCTTCTACCATAGTAGTTCTTGACTATATAACTAGTTCATCAACTCATGCTTTCACACGTGTTGGAGTTTAGAAGATATAGATTTAATCTTTAAAAATATTAGAGGTGATATTTAATTCATCCTTCGTAACTGAATTATGGTAATGTATATGCAAATCTAGAAATTATTTTAATTTATCTTTCATGCACATTGGGTAATTTATATGTGGATTAAAGGCTTATTTTAATTCATTTTTTATAATGGCATGATGACTAATTTATATGCAAATTTATATAATTATTTAATTCATATTTTACAATGGCATTGTGGGTAATTTTTATACAAATTTAAAAGGTTATTTAATTCATTTCTCATAATGGCATGATAGAAACTTTTATAGAAATTTAAGGGATTATTTTATTTCATCTTTCATAATGTTATGGTGGGTAATTTTATAGAAACTATAATGGATCTGATGACACTACACGATGGATGACGGGATGTTTCTGATTTTTGTCAGAATTTTTAAGATTTATCTTTTTCCTAGAAAAAAGATTTATTATTAGAGCTACATGAAGGATATCAGTACGCTAATTACATAAAAAATAGACCTAATGGCTATTAAGATTTCAATCTGCAACCGATGATAGGATGTTTCTGATTATTTTGAGAATTTTTATGATTTTATTTTTTATTTAACGCATCATGTGAGGATTAATAAGGAGGCTCTAAAATGAGTCTTCGATTAGTAATAGTAAAATTAGGCAAAAAAATCTATTTCATAGAAGGGTTTTCACCATCTTTATAAAAAAATTAAAGGATCATTTAGTAGTAGTGTAAATTTGTAAATGGGAAAGTTTAACAAAAAACTAAGATAATTTGAAATGGGAAAATTTTGCCAAAAAAGGAATATGCTTTCGTTGAGGGTTGAACTCAAAACTTTTTATAATGAGAGCATTAGGTAATTACTTAGAAAATAAATTGAAAATAAAAAAATTCTGCCAAAAAAGAAGAATTTAGTACTCAAAACCTTTTATAACGACAGAGAGGTGGGTAATTACTTAGGAAATAAATTAAAAATAAAAAAATGTGCCAAAAAAAGAAAAACTTCGCTGTCGTTAAGAGTTAAACTCAAAACCTTTTATAATGACAGAGGTGGGTAATTACTTAGAAATAAATGTAATGACCTAATATTCCAATCGGCCAATTGATGGTTGGATGTTTCTGATTTTTGTTAGAATTTCTAGTATTTATCTTTTTTCTGGTGCGTTTTGTGAGGATTAACGTGGAGGCTCCAAAAAAAGCCTTTAATTAGTAATAGTAAGATGGTATTAATATTTTAATCTGCCAATTGATGGTTAAATGTTTATGATTTTGTGAGAATATATAAGATTTATTTTTTTTGGTGCGTTGTGTGAGGATTAACGTGGAGGCTTCAAAATTAATTAGTAATAATAAGATTCTGTCGCTTACGGATAAATATAAAAAAATGATTATATATGAGTATTCTATTGGAAATAAATAAGAGATAATACGGATTAGCAATTTTAATTAGTTGTGAGACCCAAATTCTGAAGCAACGAGAGACTTGTGATTCATCATCGCCTCTGGCATGATGGTTACTGCTGCTGTGCTGCAGCATCCTTCTTGTGCTCCTCCATATATTCCTTTCCAACGTCTTATGTCTACCTCAAAGGCTTAGTTGGAGATCAACAGATTGATTAATATTTGACCTACCTGGCTCTCGCATCCCATGCACACTTAGCATGTGGTGTTTCTGATACCAACAGCTCCAGATTTTTGCAGCGGCAGAGGCAGACGCGGGATCAGCACCCCTGTTTTCGGGGAAACCAGGAATGCCAAGGTCAGTTCCTCTCTCCTGATCTTGCCACACCAAGTTGTTCCTGCTCCCAAGTCCCAACATCACGGTTTTAATTAGTAATGGTTTCACCTGTGTCATCTCTCTACGACTCTACTCCTGTTTGCTATGCACAATTGATTTTTTGTCTCTGATATGAACAGCTAAACGACAGGTCAACTAAGCTAGTAGGTCAGAATATTTCCATTCTGAACCAGAGATCAGAGATGACGCCAACAACAACAATTGAATAAACATACCTGTTAGGAGCTCTAATTTGATAACTGAACACTACTCCATACAGAGGGGGGGGGGGGCGTTGACATTTTTATTATACTTGCATTGTTCTCGCAACTTCCTTCTCCACGGCCTACCGTTCCTGCTTTTCCAAAACCGATGGATTCAGAACCTCCACAGCCGCAATTTTGGAGGCTGATGGTTTTGACAACAGAAGCTAGCTACTGAGCATGCTGCGAACACTAAAACCGAGAGAGTCAGAGGCCTATATATACCCCTCCACTTCATTGCCATGCTCCACACCACATCTAAGCATCAACAACAAGCTTCCTTTTACAAAGATCAAAACAGCAGAGTAGAGCAGCCAAGAATCAATAGCAACATTATTTTGGTCCTACAGAGTTTTATCCATCACCTAGTGAGGTCTAGTTGCTTGACATTGAGAGCAAGATCATGGAAGAGCAAAAGCACAGCATTGATGCAGCTGCAGTTACAGTCCCTCCCATGCAGGCAAGGGAGAGCAACAAGATCTCCATCATCATCTCCCCAAGGGCTGCAACAAGTTCCAAGATCATGCCATTTGAGTTGATCCATGCTGATCCTGCCGAACCCTCCGGCGCTCATGCGCCTCATCATCACCGGTGGAATCAAGGCTTGCTAAAGATAAGATCAGTTCCTCTCATCAAGAAGGTACGATCACAAAACCTTAACAAATTTCCTATTTAATCTTGAGTTCTTGACATTGATGAGTTACAGTTTATTTGTTCAGGTGATGGCGGAGTTCCTTGGCACCTTCATACTGATCTTCACCGTGCTGTCCACCATCATCATGAACGAGCAGCACGACGGCGTCGAAAGCCTGCTCGGCATCGCAGCATCGGCAGGTTTAGCTGTCACGGTTCTTGTGCTGTCCCTCATCCACATATCCGGCTGCCACCTGAACCCGGCAGTCAGCGTCGCCATGGCCGTGTTCGGCCACCTCCCACCTGCTCACCTACTGCCTTACGTGGCTGCACAAATCCTTGGCTCCATTGCTGCCTCCTTCACCGTCAAGGGTATCTACCATCCGACGAACCCTGGGATTGCAACCGTGCTGAAGGTTGGGACTGTCGAAGCGTTCTTCCTTGAGTTCATCACCACGTTTGTGCTTCTGTTCATCATCACTGCTCTCGCAACTGATCCCCATGCAGTAAGTTTTCTGTTGATCTTATTTTTTCTGTTTGTTTGGGCTCTCAATTAGTACTTTTATATATAAAGTTAATAATCTTCTCGATCACTGACATTTTCAGGTGAAAGAATTGATAGCAGTGGCAGTTGGGGCAACCATAATGATGAATGCTCTTGTCGCAGGGTACGTACATACAGCATGAATGATTCAGAAATGCTAGCTTCTGAGTTTTCTTGTGTGCTTAAACTTTCAGCAAAAAATAAAAAAAAAGGAATTTACTTTTTTTTCCATCTTATGATGAGCAGACCATCAACAGGAGCATCGATGAACCCTGCGCGTACAATTGGCCCAGCAATTGCCACCGGGAGGTACACTCAGATTTGGATCTACATGGTGGCAACCCCGCTGGGTGCTGTGGCTGGAACTGGGGCTTATGTTGCGATCAAGCTGTAGTTACAAACAAGCAAGCTGAATGTAAATAGTAGTACATGAAAATTCTTTGACTCCGCGGGTCAAGTGGCAAGGTTGGAAGGTGAATTTAGGCTTCGCAGGAATGGCGGAAGCATAGATATGCATTACAGAATGTCGATTTGCATCATTTGTACATTTCATTCATTAATTCCTCCCAACTTTAATTGATTTCTTCTGAATATACATATGTGTGCGAGTGACATCATGATGTGGATGCTCATTTATATATTCTCTTCCTATTCTCCTTTCTGTAAGGGCCCTCAGATAGGAAAATGAAGTCTCTATTTGACTAGCTGAGGTCCAAATTCAGATAGTTTTATTCTACAAGAACAATTGGTACTAGAAGCCTATTAGTATATTGCACGGACTAATATAAAACATAAATATTAGGAATTTATATATAAATTTAAGAACAACGATTACTCAAAATTATTATTATTTAGTATCTCTCCTAATACTTTACTAGTACTGTTGTATATATACATAATATTTTTATCTTGTCTATCTATAACACGCTCTAACTAATTAGCATTTGTATATTTATAATTGCATGGTTTTAATTTATATGTAAATTTAGCTATCACTTTATTCATATTTCACAGCGACATGGTGGGTAATTTATTTTCAATGCCATGGGTTATTTTAATTTATTTTATAACAGTATGCTGGGTAATTTATATATGAATATAAGGGGTTATTTTAATTGATTTTTTATAATAGCATGGTGGATGATTTATATTCAAATTTAGAAGGGTTACTTTAATGATATTTATAATGACATGATGGATAACTTTTTAAAAGTGTAATAGATCCAACGGCTAAGTACTATTAGAGATGTTTTTATTTTTATGGAAATTTTTAGGATTTATTTTTTTCTAATATGCTTCATAATCCATACTTATTTTTGTAACATCAAATTATATACAAATATTACGGTGGTAGAAAAAAAATAGGAGCTGTCCATTTGAGAAGATCTAACGGTTTAGAAATAAGCGGTACCATGGTACCGGTACTAGACGGTACCAAATACTAGGAGAGTCCAGTACCAAAAATGGTAGAACTGGTGCCATATTTTTTATTTTTTAATTCTACAAAGGGTATAAAGACTTTTAAAAATAGTGTTAAAATAGCTTCCTCTAGCAGCAAAAATAAATAGAGTTGTTGGTTCCGGGCTGGAGCACTCTCCTGGGCTGCTCGACCTTTTGGTTCCGGGCCGCAGATGGTCCGTTAAATGAGCTTAGATAACGGCCTGTCAAGCAAGTGCAATTCTATTTCTTTAATAGTAGGATTTTTTTTTAAAAGCTTTCGTTTGATCTTAGCACATTACATCAAGTTGGTACAACATATTACATCAAATTGGTATAAAACACTAAGAAGACTTCTGGTTTATATACAACTAAGGTGTACACAACTAAAAAAAAAATAAAACACAAAGACATGACAACTGCTATCATGTCGTAGTAAACTACTCCACACAACTTAGTCTTCAAAACTGTCCACCATCAAATCATCATAGCAACACTTAGATCCCAGTAAGGCTGTGATACCTCCGGTATCTCTAAGTTAAATCCACTTGCTTTTCATTTTTATCATGCCAAACCATGCGCATGCATATTTGTTTTGAGTGTCTAAATGCAAATTGAATGCAATGGAATTGAAATCTGCTTTTTAAACTCAGTAATCTGAAACTGTTGTGGTGCATAACGTAAAAGCCAAAAGGAACTGGGCAAAACTTTATATACATAAATTGTAGATCATGAAGTGTGTGACAACTTTGCTATATAATGTTTCCTCTGAATGTGCTTAGTTTTCGATCTACAACTGAAATAAGTTCAGGATCAAAATCTGGGTAATCTGAACCCTTCCTCAAGATTTGACATTTTCAATGTGCTATAAATCTTATCAGTGAAAACTCTTTACATCAAAGTTTTATAGAATCTTATGGTCTAAAACTTTTATATTTTGACCTGAGCCTATAGCTCTTTATATTTCGAACTACAAGCGGGTTTATATGTGTCGATTCTGAAAGTCTAGCTCAACCTGAAAAAACTACAAGTCTGAAATTTGTCAGCTTAACACGTTGAATCGACCCAACTTTAGCTGCTTGTATCTCCCAAACTTTAGATATTTTGACCTGAATATTTATAACAAAGTTGAAGCCCTATGAACCACCTTTAATTTTTGTATAAACATTTTGGATCCGTTCTACCAGAATTTGGGAGAAAAACGTGCACGAAGCCGAGCTCTAGGTTCGCTAAATTTCTGAATTTGATCAATTCGACCAAACTTTTGCCTGTTATATTTTGCAAACTACTGCGCTTTGGACTTAAATGTTTGTAGAAGAACTTTAGATCTTTGAACCATCTACAACTTTCGTATTTAAGGATTCCATGCACCAAAACACGGGAAAACTGTCGACGAAATCTCCTATACGCGTGTATGTTTGTGACTAGAACCAGCTCCAACGTCTTGCCTGCGGCACGAGCCCTTGCCGACCTACCGCCACCTCCCAGGCCACGCGCCGCGCGCGCTGGAGCCGCACGCGACACGCGCCCGAGCCCTTCTGCCCGGGGGGCTGAGCTGCTCCTCGCCATTGCCGCCCGACCGGCTTAAAGCCGAGAACGGGAGCTCCTCGTCCCTCTTTTGCCTCTCTCGTCGTCTTCGCCCTTGTCCACTGCCTCCACCTCGCAGCAGCAGATCGACGCCCTGCTCCTTCTCCCTGCTGCTTATCCCACCGAGCTCCACCAGCCCCACGCCATCTCCGCCGCCTCCCTGCATCAGATCGACACCCTGCTGCTCCACCCTCCCTGGCGCCTCCCACACCGAGCAGCAGTAGGCGTACAGCAGCAATGCCACCAGCTTCCATTTCCTGCAGATTGCTGTTTGATTCCCATCCCTGGCGGCAACGATTTTGATTGGTGCCTTCCCGTTCTTCTTTTCCCCACCAGCGCCATGGCCCAGGACAGCAGCTGGATGTTCATCTTTTCCCCATGTGAGCAAGAACGGCAGTAGGTTTGCCTCCTGCTTTTATTTCCCCTGCGCACATTCAGTAGCAACAGCAGTAACTTTTCCTTTCTCCATTGGTGTCCAGAAATAACAACAACCCTAATCTCCCTGTTTTCCCCCAAAGGTGATTGATGCATTGCCTCAACAGATACTAGCAGCAGCAATCCAAGGTTGATTTCGTTTTCTTTTAGATCTTGGATGTTTAGCAGCCCAAAGGTGTTTTAGAAATACTGTTTGATTCCTATTCTTGTATGCATAAATATACTTGTGTGATCTAAATGATGAAAAGGAAAGGGGATTTAGATAAAACCTAAATACACGTATACTTGTGGTATAGTTGTGGTATTATGCAAACTGCACATGAAAACACTAGGTGACCATGTTTCTATCTAGTTCAGTGTAGTTTAACCTACCTGGACTACAAATCTTAGGTTGTTTTCTCCAATTTAATTTGTTGCTTTTATGGTCAAAAGTTTAGAGATATTCATATGTTATCACTAGTAACATTGCATTGGCCATATGTTGCATTTCTCTAGTGTATCTTTGTTTAACCAGAACATCATTTTAATTTATCTATCCTGATAAATCCATTCATGCTTGTTTTGGTACACGTTTTGAGTGAGAGTATTTAGACAAACAATAGAGCCCTCATAGGTTGTAATCTCGGCTTTGTTTAATTTTCTAAGCCCTGTGCTGTGTTCAAAAGTAATTATATGTATGCCTTGTTCCTGTGGTGTTTGTTCCTAGGCAGTTATGCTATGATTTTTGTTTAATGCAACGGCACCACAGTACCTTTCCAATTATAAATAGTAAAAATAATTCTCTTACCTGCATACATGTTGATCTGCAAGATGAAACGATTTCATGCTTGAAACTCCTAGTTTTCATACTCCGTTTTCGAAAGGCAAACACTAGCTGGTTGAGTGTGTCTTTTTTTTTTTCCACATGATAGACTCTAGATCCGAATGACAGACCACAGTGAACTGTCTTTCTAATTTTGTGCCTGCTTGTTGAAATAGGTCGCTTGGGAATGTGTAATTGTATTTTAAAGGCTAGTTACTAAATAAAACCATAATACCCAACCTTCATGTTTTGTGCTATTTCTTTGTTTTACCCGAGGTTCTTTCTTATATAGGAAAAATGCCCTTCTGCACCAGAACATTGCTGTTTAAAACATAGCCGTTATAGGTTTCTTTTATACTTACATCTTCTCCGTTGAAACAAAGCTTTGGTTGTTGGCATGTGTGATCACTTGAGCTTGTGTATGATAGTATCTGTAGTTTCTTTTAAAAAAAAAGTACACCTTAAGCAGAGAAGACAGCTTTGCCCTTGCATTTTAAGAGCTAGCATTAATGCATGATGAATTTATATGGGTAGGTATACGTGTCTATAAATCTAGGGAAAAAATTTGCAGTATGTTTATATTGTTGCATGGTACTTGTGGAAAACTTTGGGTCCTATAACTATTCTATACCTGTTGGAACTAAAAGATGAAAATTGTCTATTTAATTAAATGTTTGAATTTTACTCCCTGTCACGTAGCTCTAAAAATCCTGAAATAATTATGGTAGACTTAGTATCAGCTTATGCGCGTGTCATAAAACTTTGTGGCCATTAGATCTGTGTGAATCCCAGAATTAAAAATGTAAGTATAAGATCTCACTTAAATGGTTAAATGAAGTACTAATATGGGTGTGCTCAATTTATACTTAAGTGACCGTGTTTTAAGTGTTTTGGTACTGTTCTAAAGCTGATAGTATACACACGTGTATGTTGAGGTGTTTGATAATCATTTGCTTACATAAGAATGAAATATAAAGATGTAATTTAAACATGCCATTGCTAATAATTATTTAACGTAAACACTTCATCATTTTTAATATCGATCCTGTTCATGTTCATGCATTTGCATTCATATCATGCAATAGGATTACTAACTACGATAATATCTCGAGCAAGAGTCTAGTTTTTCTATCAAGATGAAGACGGCGTGTCGCTGATTAATTCCGTCCCTGTTTCAAGGGGTTGCTTGGGGCAATGCCCCACAATCCGGCAAACTAAGTTAGATTAGTTTGTTGGTTTTTTTAAATATAACGCAAAGGTAGGCTCCTAAGCATACTCCTATGTAGAGAGTCCTATCACTCTATTTTTAAAATGCATTAGGTTTAGGAGTTGTTTGAAAATTCCACGTGCATAAATAATCCTTAGTATACCTTGTTTAGTATCCCTGCTAGAACGAATAGGGCGGTCTTATGCTTAGTTATAGGATCGACTATATACGAGTGAATGGAGTCACTCGTCGATCAAATAAAATTTTGCCAACAATTAAAATGGACATGATGAGAGTACGATGAATTGTTTACATGAGACCAGACGGGGCATATGAAGATGATGCGATGTTTATGTTATTATGATTTTGTTATGCATGCGGCCCCGCCTGTGTCAATTAAGGCATGTTCGTTGTGCGCTTGGGATCGGCATTTACTATTACCAGAACGCATAGTGCTCGAAGCCCCTCTCGAGCGCACCAAAGATTTGAATTGTTACCTGCCAGCTGAGATTGGAGGTAGTGAGACCTGGGGGAGCTTCGTACTCACGGGGGCCGGTGATGGCCGCGAATCCCCCGTGGGGGCAATAACCCGGGGGTTCGGCAAGTGCAAATCAGACTTTGGCTGTAATTGTTTTGGGGTAGGTATATGTGTGAAAGCTACGGCAAGCAAGCATATACCGTGCGGTTTAGAATATTCTCGGAAATTAAAATCGATTCGAATCGCTGTGGCTCGCCAGATGTCGAGCATGTTGTATCACTGCCGTCCAACGTAGAAGTATTTGGGAACTTGATGAATTAAAATGATGCTCTATTATTCATGCCTTCGTTTATAATTGTTTTCATATGACATGTTTATTTATCAAAGTACTACAATTACTTTTTTTGAATCATATGAATCATGTGTAGTTGATTTAAGATGATAACCATTGATACTTAACTCTGAAAAGCTAAGGATCAAATAAATAGTAAGCTGATTAGTGCGGGATGGTCAGCCAGTCCACATAAAGCCATGCATACCTTTAAATGAATTGGGCATATAAGACCCATGGGTAAGTTCTACTGAGTACCCCACGTACTCACCATTGTTGCTTAAATTCTTTTTAGATGATCCTAATGACTTTTGCTATAGATGTGATGCTTTCTTTGTGGCATCTGATGAGTAATGGCATGTAATGATGAATGGCTAAGAATGACATCGGTAGACACGGTGTTATGTCTTTTGCAATAGTTTGAGATGTAAGTAATGTAGTACTATTTTAAATTTTCGCTGCGAGAGAACTTGGAACTTGCTTTCGAAATACTTTCGACTATGGTTGTATAATTATTTGAACTACCGTATTGTAAAATAGCTCTACTTATTTCGTAAACTGCCTGAGTTGTTGTAATCGTTGTGACTCCATTAAGAGTTTTATGTGTATGTTGTCGGTCAAATGGGAAATATGGTTTATCCAGGGTCCTTCGGAGCACTCGACGGACGACCGGACTTAGTCCGTTTCAAGCATGTTGCGAGCCAATGGATGGCAGACGTGTTTGAGCCGGATTAAGTTGGAGGTTCTGCCACAAAGGCTCTCTAATAACAATGTCTCCAAGGAGGACATGATACGCTCACACACCACTGTGATGATCCAACCAATTAAGACCAGATCCTATGTTTTTACCATAAATAACAAATTCTCGAATTTTAAATAATGACTTCAACAAGACCGTTGTCAGACACAACCAACTAAGGTCAAACCTAGTGATTTCTCTCCGAAATCGAAGAAACTGAAACACAAGTACCAACAAACCTTGAGTCCAAAATGCCGCCAGCGTCCTCAAACCAAGCCGGTGTCGCCATACCGCTCAGTCTTAGCCCGAAACAATGACCACGAAACAATGACCACAAGCTCTACGATAGACAAACAATCCTTAGATGCGCAACTCTATGATGAGTGATTCTCGAACAAACCGAAAGGCACGCAATATTGAGTCCGTAGAATTCAACTAAAGATGGGATGTATCGTCCGAGAGTAAGTGAAGCCACCAATAGATGCAAAGATGGTCAAGATTAGCTATGTATGAACAACAATGTTGCAAAATGTGAAAATGCTCCTGCGAGGTGCAGATACACGTCACCTTGTCATGACAGGGACATTAGACATCTACAAGGCCTCCCAACCCTGGACGCCGTATTCGACGGCGGCCGACAGCGCCCACGCCCAGATACACTCGGTGGCGGCCGGCAGCGGCCGCCCGCACGCAGTGGCGGAGGACCTGATATGGCAAGGTGTGGCAGCTGCCATACCTCACCATATATAAGTCTGTGCATTTCATACAAAACTAAAACATAGCTATGGTGCAATGGTAGTTCTCATCGCTGGTGAGTGGTAGTTCTTGTGTTCGATTCTTTGTGCAGGCGCTTTTTTGTTCTTTTCTTTTCATTTTTCTTAACTTTTCTTTTCGTTTTCTTTTTCCAAGCGCCATTTTATCTTTTTTTTTCAATTTTATTTTTTTCGCCATACCTTCTTTTTGTGTGTGTCCTCCGCCTCTGCCCGCACGGCACTTGGCCATGCCCATGCCTAGTGGTGTCCATGCGCGCTCGGCCGCGTCCGAAGCCCCAAGCCATGATGAGACGAAGCTGCAGCTGTGTCCCCGTTGGGCCGCCGACATCGGGACCTTGGAACGTACAGGACTGTATTCGCGCGGAGATGAGGAGTTGCCACAGTGCGCGTCACCAGAGCCCGGTACCCATGCCGACACCGTGGCCGCCGCCGAGCTGCGCCTTGAACGTGGAGCGCGGAGCCCACCCAGATCCGGTCACAGAGGACCGAACGAGGAAGAAGGATCCTGCTGCCGCCGTCCTTGAGACCCACACCGGCTTCCGATGGTTCCCTCCGATG
This sequence comes from Paspalum notatum, assembly GCA_022530915.1. Classification (NCBI taxonomy): domain Eukaryota; kingdom Viridiplantae; phylum Streptophyta; class Magnoliopsida; order Poales; family Poaceae; genus Paspalum; species Paspalum notatum. The sequence continues at coordinate 37,015,922 of CM039691.1, forward strand.
ATGGCAAAGGGAAGGGGTGGGACGAGGAGGGTGGCGGCGCAAAGGTTTTGGGGGCGCTGCCCATATCGCCTGAGCGATCCCAACATTAGTTCAATCAACCAACATCTTTAATTTGAAGTCAAAATTTCAGCAAATTGTTGCACTTAGCCTTCCAAACTTCACCTCACACTTGTGAAGTCGAAGTCTTCCCACAGCCAACTGAAGTTCGTTTTCTCTACGACCTGACATTGGAATAGTGGAATAAAACAATTGAAATGTAATGCGAATTAGGCATGTGCAACGGCTCCTCGCTGCTCTTCGGTCTAATGCCGACGGAGTAATATGCCTTCCGGCCGGCCAAGCAAGCTCCCCAAAGTTCAAAGCAAAAGCTGACAGCAGGTGGACCCACTGCCGCTCAAGAATCTCATGAAAGTATCAGATACAGAGTCTGCGACGAGATCCTCGGCAGTATTACATGGTCACTGACGCGTGGGGCTGGAGCCATCCGTCAGTTACCTAACTACAGAGAAAAACTGCAGAGGATCTGTGTCCCAGATGGACTATATTAATGATTGTTCTCTCTTTTTTTGTTTAAGTGCATCTTTCTTTTTATTTTGGTTCAGCTGAAAACTTATAAAAATCATGGTTGTGTCATTATGTGTGGCCATAGAGGCTGGAACTTTTTTTTACCATCCAAAAAAAATGTGGTGGTCTCATCTTAAAATTTAGAGTTACTAGAATTTTTGTGGCCTTTTCTAATAGGTTGTGCATTTTTTATCTTATTAAAAAAATGGCAAAAAGTTCTCTTTCGAATTTTAGATCGCCACAATGTATTGTCTTGAAATATTAATATAGTTACCATTTCCAAAAAAAAAAAAAGCCGCCTTTGCTGATGAGTTGCATTGCTGCTAGATTTCAAAAATTGGGATACCATAATTTTGAAGCAGTACGAAATATGTGTGGGACTGTGGGTCATCGTCGCCATAGGCATGATGGTTACTGCTGCTCACCCTTTGCCTTGTCCTTCCATATTCCATTTGAACGTCATATGCTATCTCAAAGACTGAGTCGTAGACTCGTAGATTAAGAGATATATTAACATTTGACTTATCCTGTGCATGTACGATTAGCATGTGATGTTTCTGATACCAACAGCTCCAGATTTTTGCAGCGGCAGTAGCAGACGTGGGATCAGCGCGCCCCCTGTTTCTGTTTCGAGGAAGGCAGTAATTCCAAGGTCAATTACTTCACTTCATCCTGATCGATCTTGCACACAAGTTGTTCCTGTGCCCCAACATAAAGGTCCGAGTAATAATGGTTTTATCTGCGTAATCTCTTGTTTTGCTATGCACAAGCATGATTAACGTAATGGTCGTCCAACGGGTTCATTTATTTGTATTTTTGAAAATAAGTCTCGGAAGATAATCACGACGTTTGTCTGATATACGAACGGCTATAAACGAGAGGTCAACTGAGCTAAGGTCAGAATATCCCACTAGGTCACTATGAACGAGATCATAAATATAATTCAATAAGCACAACAGTTAAAAGTTCTCGTCTGATAACTGGACATTACTCCTGAAAGGGAGCGTTGACATTTTTTTGCCGTACTTGCACTGTCCTAGCATGTACTTCTACACAACTAGCCGTTCCCTGCTTTTCCAAAGCCCCTGAATTCAGAAATTATACAGCCACAAATATAGGGGGTTGTTGGTTTTGACAACACCGGATACTTACCATGTTGTGAACACGAAAACCAAGAGTGCTAGAGTGCGCAGCGGATTGGCTCGGCTCGCTATACTTACGAGTCATGAGCTAGTGCTCCACTTGATCAGATCCACTGAGCCCGGCTCGCTATACTTACGAGTCATGAGCCCGTGCTCCACTTGATCAGATCCACTGAGCCCACAGTATACAAGACCTAACTCAGCCTAAAAGATCAGTCATGAAGAAAGCCCCGTTTTATGTGTTGCACTCCCCCTACCATCATTTTCTGATTTGACACCAAATCTAAGAAAATTTCTCATCAGAACATCGAGCCAACTCTTCTTCCACACAATTCTAGTGATCTCCTAGAAGACCCCACGAGTTATTTTTGTCCATATTGATTTGATTTCAATATCTAATGTATCCCAAGTTCACTCTTGATTCCGAGCTTCATGCTTTTGCATTCATTTTCATAAAAAATACCGCATTCATTTTTGTAAAAAACGTAAATGGGAAAATGAGATAGGGTTTACCTTAATTGACGATGTTCGTTTTCATCCCTATTCACGTACTTCACGGACGAGGGGGGAGGGGCGAATGAGTAAGCCGATACCACATATAATGAAAATTTTTATGCAAAAAGTTTGATAAACTTATTCGAGTGGCCAAATAGAAGTTTTTAAAAAATGTAACCGGGTTTCCCTTTTTTTCGAGAGGAGATTGTTCCTACTTCTACTCCAAGCCGGATATACAATCTTAGGTCTATACAGATCATCCATGATCAGGAAAAAAGAAAGAATTGTGTAAGATAAAATTGATTGGAAAAGCCTAAAATTAGACCAAAGCAATTCCATATAAGGGGGAAGGATTGTTTCGTTTTGATATTATGCCCTAGGCATAGATAGAAATAGGTAAGATAAGTTGATTGGAAAACTCAAAATTAGACTAAAACAATTCTAGAATAACAAAAAGGCGCTTTAGATTTATCTCATCCTTTATATAATAAAATGATACTTTTTCCTTGTTGGGTAATAATTTGCCTTATATCAATTATAGAGTGTGCAACAAACCAGCTCGCTATACCACCAGTCCAAGTTCCACTAGAGCCCACAGTACAAAAGGCTATAGCCCTATCTTAGCCAAAAAGACTAGCCTGTTCGTTTTATATGCTCTGCTCCTCCATCAAAAACCTATATATATACACACCCCGCCAGCCCTCCACTGCCATGCTCCACGACACATCCAAGCATCAACAACAAAAAATCCTTTGGTCCTACAAATACCAAAACAGCAGAATAAAGCATCACCGTCCCGTTTAATCCATTCCCTACAGTGAGAGGTGTAGTTGCTTAGGAAGATCATGGAAGAGCAAAAGCACGGCACTGATGCAACTGCAGTTACAATTACTCCCATTGAGACAACGGAGAGCAACAAGATTTCTATCACCATCTCCCCAAGGGCTGCAAGCTCCAAGTTAATGCCATTTGAATTGTTCCATGCTGATCCTGCCGAGCACTCTGGTATTCATGCAACTCATCATCACCAATGGAATCACGGCTTACCAAAGATAATGGTTCCTCTCATCAAGAAGGTATGATCACAAAAGCTAAACAAGATTCTGATTCTATCTTGACATTGATGAGTTATTGATAATTTGTTCAGGTGCTGGCGGAATTCCTCGGCACATTCATATTGATCTTCACCGTGCTGTCCACTATAATCATGAACGAGCAGTATGACGGCGTTGAAAGCCTACTCGGCATTGCAATATCTGCAGGCTTAGCTGTCACAGTCCTCTTACTGTCCCTCATCCACATATCCGGCTGCCACATGAACCCAGCAGTCAGCGTCGCCATGGCCGTGTTCGGTCACCTCCCACCTGCTCACCTCCTGCCTTACGTGGCTGCACAAATCCTTGGCTCCATTGCTGCCTCCTTCACCGTCAAGGGTATCTACCATCCGGAGAACCCTGGGATTGCCACCGTGCCCAGGGTTGGGACTGTCGAAGCCTTCTTCCTTGAGTTCATCACCACGTTTGTGCTCCTGTTCATCATCACTGCCCTCGCAACTGATCCCCATGCAGTAAGTTTTCTGTTGCTTTTGATCTTTTTTTTCCTGTTTTTTTGGGCTCTCAATTAGTACTGTATATATAAAGTTAATAATCTTCTCGATCACTGACATTTTCAGGTGAAAGAATTGATAGCAGTGGCGGTTGGGGCAACTATCATGATGAATGCTCTTGTCGCAGGGTATGTGCATATAGAATGAATGATTCAGAAATGCTAGCTTCTTGTGTACTTAAACTTTCAGGAAAAAAATACATGTTTAAAAACTTTACCTTTTTTTTTAATCTTGTGATGAGCAGACCATCAACAGGAGCATCGATGAACCCTGCGCGCACAATTGGCCCAGCAATCGCCACCGGGAGGTACACTCAGATATGGATCTACATGGTGGCAACCCCGCTGGGTGCTGTAGCTGGAACTGGGGCTTATGTTGCAATCAAGCTGTAGTTAGTACAAACAAGTAAATTAAGCTGAATGTAAATACTAGTACATGACAATTCTTTGACTCCGATCCACGGTCAAGTGGCATTACAGAATGTTGATTTGAATCATTTGTACAATCCATTCATCAACTCCCCCCACCTTTAATTGATTTCTTCCAAATATGCACATGTGTGAGTGTGACATCATTATTCAGCTCGCTCGTTTATAATTCTCTTCCTAATCTTAATCTCCTTTGAGAATCTGTTGGGGTCCTCAGAAAAGCAAAAGGAACTAGTATCTGTTTGACTAGCCGAGGTCCAAATTCAGATAGTTTTACCCTACAAGAACGAATTGGTACATACATAGCTTTCTCTAGCAGCAACATAAATAAATGGAGCTCTTGGTTCCTGGGCCGCTCGACCTTCTGGTTCCGAGCCGGCCGCAGATGGCCCGTTAAATGATCTTCGATCACGGCCTATTGAGTAAAGCGCAATTCTACCGTTTTTTTAGTAGTATATCTTTTTTTATTTTTGTCCCAAAAACAAATGCCCCGGCCCAAATATCTGCAATGGTTGCACCTAGCCTTCCAAACTTCATCACCAATTTCTCTACGACCTGCAAGGGTAACCAGTAGCACCTCCATGTTTAGTTTTCGTTTCAGACTTGCAAAAAAGGCTAACTTTTCACGGAGTTTGCTTTTGGAGGCAAACAGGTCAGGAAGGTTCTATGGGCTTTCAGAAAAAGGGGGAGTCTAGAGACCCAACATCACCCCACTTCACTATGGGCCATGGTTTCTTCCGGTGCTTTCGTCTTAGACCAACCTTGTTCCGTGACACCGAAGGTCAGGTTCTTTAGGTGTCGAGCTGTTCAGGACCGGTGCAGCTGGTGGACGGAACGGAAGAAGGGCGCCGTCGGCACTCTTTGCAGGAAATTAAAGAGACGTGTGCTATCTAGCTCTCTGTGATCAGGAGTCAGAGTCAACAATGAATCATCTAATATAATTGTTTGCTCATCCTCGTCGACAGAAATTTGGTTCTCTGTGTCCCTCAACCTTCTCGGCTGGGAGAGAGCAGCATGGTGCGTGCCTAATAATCAGTCAAGCTTCATGGAGTAGTGGTCATTGTGAAGAGTGCCTTTGTGAAGAACCTTCGTCGCGGGTAACAATAGCCCAACATACGAATAAATAAATGTGGGCTGAGGTACGTAATTTGCAAGCTCCAAGCACAGACAGTAACTCGATCCATGCATGCATATTGTGAACAACATCGTCATCAATAATTTGCAATCGGACGGTATATATATTTACTTGTAGTATTATTATCAGCTGGGCAGATCATTCAGAGGGGAATGCCGGGGAGGATCATTGGATGTGGAGGGCGCATGATCCGTGGCGCTGGGTCGATGGATCTCACTGCTGCTGCCAGCGCCAGACGACGATCCATCATCGTGCAGAGCGGTGGAGGCAGCGACGGTCTTGAGATTTTCGGGGCCCGGGACGAGATTTAAAATTGAGGCCCTTATTATTAATAATAGCAAACATGATAACAATTGTATATATAAATATTACCAATAAAAACTCAATCTATAATAACAAGTAATGCAAAAAGTACATATTACGGTATTAACTTAAAAATTTCTTATGAATCTAGATGCAAAGTCATTGATGATGGTGTTAATACTAATCTCATCCAATAATAGTTTCTCGATGCATAAAATAGCCAAACCATTAACTTTTTTTTGAGATATTTTGGACCTCAAGTAATTCTTTAACAGCTTCAACTTAAAAAAAAAACTTCTTTCAACCGATGCCACAGTGACGGGCAAAGTAAATAAGATCCAATGAACAATAAAAGTATTAGAATAACAATCCATTTTACTGATGTACTTAAAAATATCCACCGCAGATGTTGATTCATCATATGGTAAAGTCAACTGTTAAATACTAAGCTCTGAAATTAGGAAAAAAATATACCTCTACAAGCAGCAGCACGGATAGACCAGCAGGGCCGCAGGAGTTGAAGAACGTAATTGACGCGGTCGGTCACTCTGACGCGCTATGCGCAAAAGGCAGAGCAACAAGATACAGAACTCACGGTGGCAACGGCACTTGCGAATTGCGATCTCGCTGATGGCGGCGGCGCCGCGGCGGACGGGAAAGACGGGTCTGCAGACTGCAGATTAGAAAACGCAGATACGAAGACGGAAAGACCATGTCATTTCGCCTCCTGGGCTTCTCCGTTTGTGGGCCAAAGGGCCCCAGCTCTCATGACTGCACACACGTCCAGGAAATTCAGCACGTAACGAATACAAGTATACAACTAGCCTTGTACGTATATATATTAATTAGTGCAAGAAACATGCAGGTACAAGGGGGCCCTGCGGTCAGGGGGGCCCGGAGCGGCCGCTCCGCTCGACCCGCCCCAGGGCCGGCACTGGGTGGAGGAGCCCGCCGCCGCCGGAGTAGTCCCTGGCGGCGGAAGAGAGGAGGCACAGGTTCGACCTCCACGGCGCCTTCTAGCATCTGCACCACCTTGCGCATCGTCGGCCTGTCAGACGGGTCCATCTGCAGGCACCAGATCGCCACGCGCCCGAACCTCAGCACGCTCTCCATGTCCACCGGCACCTGCTCCTCCTCATCGTCGTCATCAGCAGTACCACCACCAGTGCTAGCACTAGCAGCCTCTCCAAGCACAACCAGCTGCTCCGCCCTTGCTGCTCTGATCAAGGGCTCCGCCCAGGCTCTCAAGGGGAAGGAGAACAATCCGCCGCCGCCGCCGCCGCCACCTGCTGGACATTAGCCGGCTGGTCCCCCGCCGCCTTCTTGCAGCAGATGATCTCGAGGAGGACGACGCCGAAGCTGTACACGTCAGCCATGGTTCCCACCTTGCCCGTGCTACGGAACCACTCCGGCGCTATGTACGGCGCCGTGCCCGCGATGGTGTTCCTGAACGTCTGCTGCGTCATGTGGTCTCCGAGAAGCTTGGAGATGCCAAAGTCAGTTATCCTGGGGACGTGCACGTCGTCGAACAGTATGTTGTCGGGCTTGATGTCGCAGTGTATGATCCTTGGCCTGCAGCCTTCGTGCAGGTACTCGAGCCCCTTGGCGACGCCGATGGCCGCGTCGGCGAGGCAGCTCCAGCACGGCCGCCGCCGCCGCCGCCGCCCGAAGATGAACTTGTCGAGCGTGCCGCCGGGCATGTACTCGAACACCAGCATCCGGTGGTGGTCGCCTTCGTTGCAGTACCCAACCATGGGGACCAGGTTGCAGTGGTGGATCTGGCCGATAGATCTCACCTCGTTCACGAAGTCCTTGTCACTGTACTCGCTCGACCCATTGAGCTTCTTCACCGCGACAAGCTGCTGTGGCGGCGGCGGCTGACGCACTGTAGTACCTGTGTCTGTGTCTGTGTCTGTGTGTTCCCCCTGCTCGATGATCCTCAGCAGGTCCCCCAAATACACCTCGCCAAAGCTCCCTCTGCCAAGCCGCTCTTGGAAGTTGTCGGTCGCTCGCGTAAGCTCCTCGCTGCTGAAAACTCTCAGACCTAGACCACCTGGTACTGGCACTGGCGGTTGTCGTAGGCTCCTCCTCCATGCCTGCTTCTTGATCTTAGTGCTGCTCCTCCGTAGGACGTAGATCGTAGAGCTTGCGAACAGGCACGCGATAGCAATACCGCCTATGGCTACGTAGAGCCATATGCGTGGGGTTGCAGGCGGCCGGAGTGGATCCTCTGGAGCTGCCGGCACAGGGGTGTTCGACAACGCGCCTACTTTGATCAGCGTGGTCATGCTGCTGCCGGCGTTCTGCTGCGCCACCGCCTTCCCGGCCGTGAGCATCCCCACAAACATGCAGCTTGTTGCGTCAACCAGTACGGCGGCGCAGAAGCAGTCGCTCAGGCAGGAGGCGTTGCAGTGCGCCAGCGTGGTCGTGGGCGTCAGCATGAACTTTTTGTAGGTGGATTGGTTGCTCCAGGATGTGTAGGGCACCTCCTTGGTCACGAACTCGGAGTCGCCGCCATCGTCGCTGCAGGCGTGAGGCACAAAGCTGGGCCTGCACCCCTTGTACCTATGCCGCTCATCCACAAACTCGTACCCGTATGGGCACTCGCACCCTAGGCGCTCATCCGCCCCCTCCTGTGACGACGACGACGACGACGACGACGTGCAGAATGCGTTAGGGCCACACATGCCTTGCAAGCCGAAGTTGGTCCTCCTGCTGCAGCCGTCAGTCGGGAAGTGAGCGAACACGTCCCACGATCCGCCATCGCCATCGCCATCGCCGCCAGTGCTGTTCTTCTTCCGATGGACGTAGACACGGACGGTGCCATCCGGATCCAGTGCTGCGTAATGGTAGTACATCTGGAAGGAGTCAAGTGGTCGCCTCGCGGTCAGGTTGACGGCGCCGGATTCGTTGCCGCTGAAACTGTAGTAGAGGTTCCCGGAGTCGTTGAAGAAGAGGGTCGGCACCTTGCCCGTGCCAAAGGTGGTCGTAGCCCAGTACGGTGCGCCGAGGTCGGTCGCGACCTCCAGCTGCTTCATGTACAGCACAATGTTGCCGTCGTCCTGGACGTTGAGGGTGAAGCGACCAGGGGAGAAGTCCGTGTCCGTGCTCCTCGACTGCAGGTACTTCCCTGGGCTGTTGCTCATGTTCTGCCCCGGGAGGAGTGTGTCGGTGGGGTCGCCGAAGCTCTCCCACTGCACGCCGTCCTTGGCGATCAGCTGGAGGTTGCCCGAGTCCTGCAGCACGAGTGCGGAGCCCAAGGGCTGCTGACCACTAGGGCTCCATAGCTCGATCTCGCTCTGCCCCCCGCCGCCACCGTTGACGAGGGAGACCCGGCCACTGTCGGAGAACTTGACCACGGACTGCCTCGTGGCGACCACGGTGCGGTTCGACGCTGAATCTTTCGCGAACCACACCACCACCATCTTGTTGTTCGTGGCGGCGGGAGGACCGTCGCCGTTGTTCAGGTTGAACCAGATGGCGAGGAGGAGCTGCTGGTCCGCCGTGTTGTTATTAGGATCACCACTGCTGCTGCTGCTGTAGAAACCAAAGACGAAGTCGCCTGAGGAGCTGGTTAGGCATTGAGTGGATGTCATGGTGGATCCAATCGTGAGCTGGTTCTGCAGGTCGTTGTTGCTTTGGATCGTGGCATCGACGGCGGCCACGAACATGTGGGGTCGTCGTTGCTCAAGCATGAGGAGAATAAGGATGAGAGGCAGCTGGCAGCGGATCAGTACTGCGGAGGAAAGCTGTGCTTCTTCCATAGTAAGGTTCTTCCCTGCTTGCTCATCTCACGCATATATAGAGATATACACGCATATATACACGCATATATAGAGATATACAGAGCGCTCCTCCAATTTACAGGTCGTTTCACTTTTTTTTTACACACCAAACGGATCATTATATCGATCGTAGTATATTAATTAACTTTGAAATATGTACGTACGTGCACCTAGTATTCTTTATGCTAGCTGCGACGACTAGATATATACAACTAGCTCGTGTACTATTACATGGCTGCACAGAGTCCTCCGGTAACCTACTCCCTCCCTCCGGTATTAAATATAAGTTGCGGTTGATTTTTTTTCTAAAATTTTGACCATTCGTCTTATTCAAAAAAATTACAAGTTATCATTTATTCTGCTGTGATTTGGTTTATTGCCAAGGTTAGTTTGAGCATGATTTGTAATTTTATGTATTTGAACAAATTTTTTGAATAAGACGAATGGTCAAAGTTTTGAAAAAAGTCAACCGCAACTTATATTTAAAACCGGAGGGAGTAATTTGGAAGGGCAAAGGCCGGCAGAGCAAACGAGTGTAGCCTTTCTGCGTGGCACTTGCATTGGTGCGCGATATAAACAAAACTCAACATATATATATATATACTGGAATTCCATATATATATACGTCACACAGTCGTTTTTTGCAAAAGAAAGTAAGGCGATATCAAAGCCTTTTTGTCTTATTTTCTGGGATCAAGTGATCACGGACACAGCAATCCATATACGCCGACACCGAGACCGAGTCTTGGCCAAGCAGACGTACTCCTGTTCCTTTATTGGACGCTGCCGTAGCATTTGTCTTCTCTGCGACTCTGCCGATACCGAGACGTACCGCGTCTTCGTTGAGTTTATTAGCCATTTTTTATTATACTAGCAAAATTGCCCGTGCGTTGCCACGGTTAACTAATTATGGGCTTATACTATGTGAGTGCATCAGCTAGATATTATATATTCCCTCCATTATAAATTGTAAGTGTTCTAGCCGTATTTTCTATCCGTCAATGTTTGTATGGATGTTTATAAATGTAGACATATATTGAACACACATATGTATTTTTTATCCGTCAACATCCGTATAGATGTTTACGAATATAGACACATATTGAACACATATACAGAGTAATAAATACTTCCTCCGTTCTACAATAAATGTTGTTTTAGGATTCAAAATTTATTCCACAAATGAGTATTGTTTTAGAAAAATAGTAACATTTAAAAGGAAGTTAATCTCACATGCATACATCACAAAAGGAAAATATTAATATGTTAATCAGGGTGCATGCGTTGTATCAGCATAGCTCAGCTAGTTATTTCTCCAGATGCTTTTGTTTGTCGTAGTTTAGTGTAAAATTTTATTGGCCGACGGAAAAAACGTTGGCGATAATGTAACATATCATTAGTCCAAAAACATAGTGAGAGAAAAGTGCTGAGCAAAGTTTTAGACGTAGAAAAAAGTTCACCAATGCAATTTAATCAGGAGAGCCCGTGGGCTCCACAACAATGCCTCCTTTTCCCTTTTCTCTTTCGCACAAACGCTTCTCTCTCTTTCTTCTGTTTCTGCAGCGTGAGCCCGTGAATGCTGTCTGGAGCAGACAGCAGAGTAGTAACAGCAGCAACTCATCAATGTCCTCGTGGCTCGAGCGTCGTCGTCGTTGCGGCTCCAGCATCTCCAATCTCGGCCGGAGAGGCGGAGCACGGCGGGAGAGGCGGAGAGTGGCTTGTGTTGGGGGGCCGGAGGCGGAGAGAGGCTCACACGCAGAGGCATCCCGCCGCCAAGCACGCGGCAGTCCGAGAACTTCGCTCTGCGGCCGGCCAGTGTGTCTGGCTCGGCGGCGACTCGCTCCGCGGCTGGGTCCGCCACGGTCTCCTCTTCCCCTTCCCTGCAGCATGCCGGCGAGCACCCTATCTGCCTCTTGTTTTCTTATGCTCTTCCTTGAATTTGCTCTCTTCCCCTTTCGATCTGCTCGGATGCGAGCCTCCGATTTTTTTCTCTTGGGATGACGCCATGGCGGGTCTCCCTCTGTTCTAAGCGGCTCTCTTTTCCCTTCTTGCCCTCGATTCTTTGTGCTTTTTCTCCGTTTTCTTGGAGTAATATGCAGGATTGTCCATTGTTACGATAGCGATATGGGATTTAACACATCCTTGTGTATATGAATATTGTATTGTATGTATGTATTTTGTGATGATATTGGGCCCTACGCGTCGCCTTCGTCCGGGAGGAGATGCGGCCGCCGTTCGGGAGTGGAGTCTCGTCTGGGCACGGAGTCCTGGAGCGGAGTCCCGTCCGGGCGCCGAGTCGGAGAGACAGGAGGAGATGCGCCTACGGCCCCTGTTCGGGAGGGTCACTGACAGGTGGGTCTCGCCTGTCAGGACGGACCGATGGACCGTGAAACCTTATTTGTTTTAATATTAGGTAGAGACTAGAAAAAATTCCTGTGCGTTGCGACGGACGACGGCTATACAGATATTTTATCGTATTGACGTGCTTTTGCATTTGCTAAAAAGTGATAGGTAGCATATTTTTCAATTATGATGAGAAATTGGGTAAGAAAAAGATAGCACCCATCAACCACACATTTAAACCATCTTCAGTACTAGCGCTACTGCGTAAACAGAGTGGAATGTAGTTCGAATAATGATAGGAAAGGGTGGATAGACATCCAGTTAGAGACAACCTTATTGAACATGCAACAACAAAATTGTTGGTGGCGATGGTCTTACTCTATAGTGTGATATTGTATTCTCATTTTTTTTTCTGAAACACAGTACAACACATAGCTTACACATGAATGCACACCCTAAAAATAAATTTGTTAAATATTTTAGCCATCTTTCTATTTATCCACGGTTATTTAGATATAATAATATTTTTTTCTCAGTCCTAAAATTTTTGTATCGGGAATAAATCCAAAGTTTAAATTAATTTCACCCCCTAGGCCTCTGCATCGTTCCCTTCCTGCGCCTCCGCCGTATGTCTGCCTCTGCTCGCTCGCCGTCGTCCTCCCAATCCCGCGGCCGCGCTGCCGCCCCGCCCCTACGTTCGCCTCTGCCGCGCCTCCGCACTGTGTGGCTTGCCCGGTATGGTTCCTAGTCTTCGGGATCCGGCTGAAGCAGGCGCCCCTCCTCCTTCCTCCCCTGGATGGCTTCTGCTGCTCATCCACTGTGTTGCAATTTTCTTTGCTTCATCCTGGGCTTTCTCCCAGACGGCGGCTAGGATTTTTGGTGGGTCTTTGTCATGGCGATTCTATCTTGCATCTGGACATCTAGTTGTGTTGCTGGTGGTTGATTCTAACTTATGACCGGACATATTTGAAGTTTTACACGCGATGTGGTACTATTATTGGGTTGTTAAAGATATCTGATTTCCGTAGATGGACTTTGATATCCGATTCTTATTGCTCGTCATGTTCGTACGGAGATTATTGTTTGGTGGGCAGACTAAGTAGGAGTCCATGGTGATGAAGGAGAAGGACTCGGCTTCGCGAACAGGGGAGACAGAGATGACGGACGACGGACTCGGACAAAGGGGACTCCAGATGGCAGGCGACGGATCTGGACGTGCGGGTAGAGGCCGGGGCAGGGGCAGACCGGAGCTGGCGCGGGCGGAGGCCGGGGGACACGCACTCGGACTCTAGGAGACAGCGCGGGCGGATAGACACTGAGAGCGTACGCCGGGCTAGGTCACTGACAGGTGGGGCTATCCTGTCAGGACGGACCGTAAACCCGGATGGACCATAAAACCTTATTTGCTTTGATATTACGTAGAGACCTAGAGATATGTTCTTCAAATGATTAAGCTAAATCGTTGGCATAGGCTTGGCAAGTTGACATTGCTTGCAGAAATGCTGCACCATTCCTGTGGTATTTTTAAGCTATAGCATGAAAAATGTAACTGTAGTTGAAGGTCACCGGCCGGGATCTCTACTTGAATTTTCATTAATTAGTGGTCCAACGCGTCCTGAAGGAACTACGAGTCCGCCCCTAAATATCAACATATTTCTGCCACACCCATGACTGGCAATGTCAAGTAATCTAGCGTCTGCTGTGAGCCTGTGACCTTCACTCGCAATGGAAGTGTGCGCAGGTATGGTAGGGATAGTACTCTTAACCATCACCACTTGTCCAGCAAAATTAGCGGGCCTGCTTGGTTTGGTGCTCAAATTAACTATGCCAAAACTTTACTAACCAATTCGACTTGTAAAAATTTTGATTTGAACACTTTTGGCATCTAACCAAGCAATCCATCTTTCCATGGAATTCTGGACGCATCCTCAATATGAGCCATGGCTTCTTGATTCTTCCGGTGCTTTCGTTTGGTCGGGAAGGACCTAGAGCATTGGATTATGCTGGCTGGCACGGAGAGGAGGTCCACGTCAGCATGTGCATGTTCGATTATTCTGTTAGAAAACCCAAATAAGAACAGCTGCCTAGGGCAATATTACGTGCCTGCTCTGTGCCAAGCGTTTCATCTTTTCAACATGCTTATGGGCTTCAATCAAGCACCAGAAGTGTTTCAACTTTCAACAGGCTTGTGGCCTGGCATTAATAGCAGAGTTGAAAAGCAAACCAATAAAAATCCCCATTGCTTCACAGGCCACAAAAACTGTTAGCCCACTCTAGTATCACTAAGCAGCTTGTACAGCTGCTGCTACTCCTTGCACACACTCACACTTGGGCGAATGTGGGAGGAGAGGTGGAGAACAGAAGAACTTTCAGAGTTCTTGGCTGAACTGCCTTTGCAGCTTGGCAGCCCTTCTATTTATAGGGGGGGAATACATTCTAGTACATACATAGTACTCCTACTCTTACCAACTACAGTACTTCTACCAAATACCAACTATGGTACTTCTACTAAGTATATCTACTCCTACCTGCTCTTGTACAGCAAGGCAAAAGTCCACTCTGCCGTATGGCCTGAAATACTACTGAGCTCTAGCTCTACCAACTACCTAATACTAGGATACATGATCAACATAAGTGCTAGGGTGATTAAGTTCAACAATTCTTCCCCTAATCAGCTAGCACTTGACTGATCTTCATGCTTGTTTTTCCTCAACCCCGATCTTGACCATCAACTGCACGAGCCGTTTCTGACCAAGAGGCTTGGTAAGGATGTCCGCGAGCTGTTGGCCGGTCTCAACATGCCCGAGAACAATCCGCCCTCCATTGACACAATCCCTGATGAAGTGGAATCGGATGTCAATGTGCTTGCTCCTATCGTGGAGGACGGGATTCTTCGCCAATTCAATGGCGGACTTGTTGTTCACCCTCAGGACCGGCGCGCGGTGATCTTCCCCAGTGATCTCCTGCAGCAGCCGCCTGAGCCAAACTCCCTGGCAGCACGCCGTTGCAGCCGCGATGTACTCAGCTGCACAAGTGGAGAGGGCGACGATCCTTTGTTTCTGTGACTGCCAAGAGATTGGGCACTTGCCGAGGAAGAAGATCAAGCCCGAGGTGCTCTTCCTTCCATCAACGTCGCCACCCATGTCGCTGTCGCTGTAGCCAATGAGCTCTGCCTTGCCTCCGCCGCGCCTAGGATAGACTATCCCATAGTCCAATGTCCCGGCGACGTAGCGAAGCAGATGCTTGACGGCAGTGAGGTGATCTTCACGTGGATCCTCCATGAACCGGCTGACGTAGCCTACGGCGAACGCCAAGTCCGGCCGCGTGTGCACCAGATAGCGCAGCCCGCCGACGATGCTTCTGTAGCCCGTCGCGTCCACCTTTGCCGCCGTGCTCGCCTTGCTCAGCTTGATCTTCTTCTCCATCGGCGTTTTGTTGGCCCTGCAACCTGCCATGCCGCTCCGCTCAAGCAGTTTCCGCGCGTAGGCGCTCTGGCGGAGGGTGATGGAGTCGGTCCCCTGCTCCACCTCTATGCCGAGGTAGTAGGTGAGCAGGCCGAGGTCGCTCATGCGAAAAAGCTTCTTCATCTCCTCCTTGAAGGCGACGATGTCTTGCTCGCTGGTGCCCGTGACCACCAAGTCGTTGACGTAGACGCCGACCACCAGTTGTCCACGCTCCGCCCGCCGTGTGTACAGAGCATGCTCTGTTTCGCATTTGGCGAACCCGAGCTACGTCAGGCTCTCGTCCAGCTTGACGTTCCACGCCCGCGGAGCCTGCCGCAGACCGTAGAGAGCCTTGCGCAGGCGGAGCACCCTGTGCTCTTGGCCGGTGACGACGAAACCCGGTGGCTGCTTGATGAAGACCTCCTCCTTGAGTTCCCCATTCAATAACGCGGATTTGACATCCATGTGGTGGACGTTCCAGCCGCGCGTGGCTGCCAGCGCGAGCACCAGCCGCACCGACTCCATCCTTGCCACCGGTGCAAAGACCTCCTCAAAGTCAATGCCTTCCCGCTGCACGAATCCGCGCGCTACCAGCCTCGCCTTGTGTCGCACGACCTCGCCGCGCTCGTCCCGCTTTACCTTGTAGACCCATTTGAGTCCAATTGGCCGGCAATTCGCCGACGGATCAACCAGCTCCCAAGTCTGGTTCTCTTGGATGGAGCTCATCTCCTCCAGCATCGCTTGCCGCCAGTTCTCGTCCTGCTCCACTGCGGCAAATGATGGTGGCTCCTCCGCGCTACTGAAGTGCAGCTCATCGTCTAGAGCCCACGCCGCCAAGCCTGGGGGTGTCGGATTGCCGACGATGTCGTTCACGATGCAGAATCGCACCGGCTCCCCTTCATACTCGGCGTCGAGGAACGGCGATGCGTCGGGCGGAGGCGTGGCGTAGCGGATTGGCGCTCCGGCTGGTGTTGCTGGCGAGGCTTCCCCTGCCCTTGGCACGGGTGAGCCGCCTCCTTGTTCGCCGTCGCCGTTGTCCACGCTGTGCTCCGGCTGACCATGGGCCAGCGCTCTCCCGTCCAAGCACTCCTCGTGCTCGACGGTGAAGATGCTCGAGCTCCCGCCGGTTGCCGCTTCCTCGTTGCTTGGGCGTGCCCAGTCCCAGCTCGCAGCTTCGTCGAACACGACGTCGCGCGAGATGTGGACGCGTCGCTCCACCGGGTCGTAGAGCCGGTAGGCCTTGCTGCCCGCTTCGTAGCCAAGGAAGATCATAGGCTTGCTCCTGTCCTCCAGCTTGGCGAGGTTGGGCCGTGTCACCTTGACATGCCCAACGCACCCGAAGGTGCGTAGATGAGCGACGTCGGGCTTGCGCCCGTGCCATGCCTCGAACGGCGTCTTGTTCTCCAGGCTCTTCGTGGGGGAGCGATTTAGGATGTATACCGCAGTGCTCACCACCTCGCCCCAGAACGCCGCCGGCATTCCCTTGGCCTTTAGCATGCTCCTAGCCATGCCCACCACCGTCTGGTTCCGCCGCTCGATGACACCATTCTGTTGTGGGGAGTAGGGGGCTGTGAGGTGGTGTCCCATGCCCTCGCCGGCGCAGTAATGGGCGAACTCCTCAAAGTTGAACTCGCCGCCGCGATCTGTCCGCAGCACCTTCAGCTTCTTCCCCGTCTCCATCTCCGCCCGAGCCTTGATCTCCTTGATCGCCTCCGCCGCCTGGTCCTTGGCCGTGAGCAGCCACAGCCACATGAAGCAGCTGCTGTCATCCACAAGCAGGAGGAAGTACCTCCTGCCGCCGTGCATGGCCGGCTTGATTGGCCCGCACAGGTCGCCGTGGACCAACTCCAGCGGATCCTGGGCTCGATAGTTCGCCGTCTTGGGGAAAGGGGCTCGCCGTTGCTTGCCGGCGAGGCAGCTGTCGCACAGCTCGCTGACGTGCTTGATTTCCGGCAGCCCGCGCACCATGCCTTTGCGCGCCATCCGGCCCAGAGCGTCGAAGCTCACGTGGCCGAATCGCGCGTGCCAACGCCATGCTGCCTCCTCGTGCCTCGCTGCCAAGCACACTGGCCTGGCAATCATCAGCTTCATGACATAGAGCCGATTCTTTGAACGGCTCACCTTGACAAGCAGCTTCTGCTCGCGGTCGCGGATGCGCAGTACGCCATCGTCGATTAGAACCTTGCACCCGCGTTCGTCCAACTGCCCCAGGCTGACGATGTTGCTGCGGAGGCGCGGGATGTAGTAGCCTCCGGTGAGCGCGCGGTGGCCGCCATTGCTGCAGCTAAAGAGGATGGTCCCCTGACCGACTGCCGACGAGGGAGTTGTCCCCGAACTTGACGGTGCCGGTGATGGAGGTGTCGAGCTCGGAGAAGGCCCCACGACTCCCAGTCATGTGGTTGCTCGCGCCGCTGTCCAAGTACCAGCGCTCCGCCGCCTCCTCGTCTCCTTCTTCCTTGCCGAGGTGGACCTGCGCTCGGGGCTCCTCGAGTCGCACCGGCGCGTGCTTTGCCTCCTCTGCTTCGCTGTTGACCGCGCAGGCCTGCGCCATCAGCAGAGCAGGTTCCCCTGCTTCTACCTCTGTGCTGCAGCCACGCGCAAGGAGCAACGCCGGCTTTTTCTCCTCTTCTTGGGCCAAATTGGCCTGCTCGCGGCGTCGGGGAGCGTGGCAATTGCGCGCCCAATGCCCGAATTTGCCGCAATTGAGGCATTTGTCCTTCGCCGCGGCTTTGCCGCCTTCCTCCTTGGGCTCGCTGGCGCCTGCCTTCCTCCTGGACTTGCCGCGGCGCCGTCCGCGGCCTCTGCTCGAGGATGAGCCAGCGTCCCCGCGCTGTTTCTCCTTCATCCGAGCCGTCCACTCCTCTTCAGTGAGGAGGAGCTGCCCTTTCGGGCCTTCCCCTTGTGCCGTTGGTGCGTCCGCGCGATCCTCGACCGCCTTCAGCCGCCCGGTGACGTCCTTGATGGAGAGCGCGTCGAGGTCGAGCATGGTCTCGATGGCGATGGCGACGTGCGCGTATCTGGACGGCATGACTCGGAGGTACTTGGCCACCACCGTCTCCTCCTTGATCACCTCGCCCAGCGTCCCGAGCTGGCTCACCAGGGGGGTGAGGCGCAGCGCGAAGTCCTCCACCGCCTCTCCATCACGGAATGAGATGGTCTCGAACTCGCGCCGCAGCTGCTACACCTTCGCCTTCTTCACACGGTCGCTGTCGACGCGGATGGCCTCCAGGCTGGTCCAGGCTTCCTTGGCGGAATCCTTGCTCCCCAGAGTGGTGACATACCCAGGGGGAACGCCCTTGAGGATGGCCTTCATTGCCATCTGGTCTTCCTGCTCGTCATCGGTGCCGTCCTGAACGACCCGCCAAAGGCCCCTGGCCTTGAGCATGACCTTCATCACTGTAGTTCGTGCGGGTCAGTAGCGGGAACTGTGCGCCTCCCACCTCGCGCACCGTCTTCACCATGACCTGTGGACGGGTTGGTGATCTCGATGGCTGCTCCCTGGGCTGCCTGGACGCCCGGCGTCCACGGTTGCCGTCCTGGCGGGACTGCGCACTGCCAGTCGAGGAAGAAGACATCTCCCTCAAATTGGCTCCCTAATCACCTAAATTAGGCTCTGATGCCACTGTTAGCTCACTCTATGATCACTAAGCAGCTTGTACAGCTGCTGCTACTCCTTGCACATACTCACACTTGGGCGAATTTGGGAGGGGAGGTGAACAGAAGAACTTTCAGAGTTCTTGGCTGAACTGCCTTTGCAGCTTGGCTGCCCAAATTTATAGGGGGGGAAGAAATACATTCTAGTACATACGTAATACTCCTACTCTTACTCTTACCAACTACAGTACTTCTACCAAATACCAACTATGGTACTTCTACTGAGTATATCTACTCCTACCTGCTCTTGTACAGCAGGGCAAAAGTCCACTCTGCCGTATGGCCTGAAATACTACTGAGCTCTAACTCTACCAACTACCTAATACTAGGATACATGATCAACATAAGCGCTAGGGTGATTAAGTTCAAAAAAAACTACAGTTACATTTCCACGCTACAGCTTACAAATACCAGGAATGGTGCAGCATTTCTGCAAGGAATGTCAAGTCTATGCCTGTTTCCACCACCAAAGATTTAGCCTAATCGTTTCAAGAATACAAAACCCGTATAATAAAAAAATGGCTAATAAACTCGCCTAGCGCATGGATAAGCTATTGCCAAATGTAAGTTTGACTTAGATTTCAATAGCTCAGAAACGAGGTTACAGATATGGCATCACACATTTTGCTCCAGTGCACCCCATGTTGTATGTTGTTTGTAGAAGTGTCAACTCGGTTTTATCGCTGCAGTTTGCGTCAAAATTGCCTACCGCACAAGCACTGTGTCCTACCAAGCCTTGTGCAATAATCATCTCCTGCTGTTGGCCGTTTCAGCTTTGTTGAGGCTTGCAAGCTCCTCTATCAGCTTCCTCTCGTCGCTGCTCAGACGTTTTGGAATCTCAACCTGGACACGCACCAGCTGGTCTCCACGAGCATTTGACTTGCCAAGAAGCGGCACACCTTTCTTGGACATCACCAGAGTTGTGCCTGGCTGAGTCCCTGAGGGTATCTTAAGGTCAACCATTCCATCAACAGTGGGGACCTTGACCGTTGTCCCAAGGATTGCATCAATGTAAGAAACCTTGCATGTGTAGAGAATGTTTGTCCCATCTCGCTTAAGAACAGGATCAGAGAGAACATCAATAAAGACATAAAGGTCCCCAGGAGGGCCTCCTCTCCGGCCAGCATTACCCTCGGACCGGACCCTCAGCCTGCTTCCAGAATCCACTCCAGCAGGAACCTTTAGACTGATCCTCTTTGTCCTTCGCACTCGGCCATCACCCCCACAGGTGTTGCAAGGAGTGGAGAATTCACCAGTGCCACCACAAGTATTGCATGTGGAGACTTGCTGGAATATTCCAAGTGGTGTTCTTGTGGAGGAGACCACCTGGCCCTGACCTCCACAAGTTTTACATGTTGTTGGCTTTGTACCTGGCTTGGCACCACTTCCATCACAGGTGTTACAGCCTTCCAGTCTGGTTATCTCAATCTCTTTCTCTATACCAAACACTGCTTCCTTGAAATTGAGTACCAGATTGTAGGCCTCATCATCACCTTGCATTGGTCTGTTCCGAGCAGCACGACCACCGCCCATTCCACCCATTCCACCAAACCCTTCAAACAGTGATTCAAAGAGATCGAATGGGTTTGAGTAATCCTGTAGGAAACAAAATCGGTATGATTCAAAAAACAATTCAATGATCCTTGCTGATCAAAGTTCAGATATAGAAACCATGTGGGACCACTTACTCCTGTTCCCATGCCAGCACCCTTCAGACCTGCTTCTCCATATTTGTCATAGATTGATCGCTTCTCATCATCAGACAAAACCTAAGACAGACATCCTTGGTATGTAAGCTTAAAAAATGTGTAATCGTACTACCAAAAATGGAACTTTAGCAGTTGAGTGTGGCCAGTGGGCCCAACCTCATAAGCATTGCTGATTTCCTTGAACTTCTGTTCAGCACCCGGATCTCTAAAACAAAATGATAAGTAAGCACTTTTATTATTTGGCTAACTAGATGAGAAAGAGGGTTAATGTACAAAACAAATATTTATCATGAGTGTACAGCTGACTATAAAGCAGCTGAAAAGCAACAGAATGATGATTTTAGCTGAAAAGTAATTCCCATATTGCAATAGTCAACTTACTTGTTCACATCAGGATGATAGCTCCTAGCAAGCTTCCGATAAGCTGGAAAATAAAAAGGATTCAGAACCAACACAGAAAATAAACGGTACAACATCATGTATGTATACCAGTACCAGGTACTACTGACCATGATGCTTTTAAATTACAGAAAGTTCTTTATGTCAGCCTCATAGTTTCTTTTTTTAAAAAAAACTAATAAACAGCTAATCAGATGCGACCATGCGATAAAATGACAAGGACATCACAGTTTGTAGCTTCAAATGAACTAAGGGTTTTTACATCATACGGTTATCTCAAATTAGATGAAATAGTAGCAATTGAGAGTATTTTCATGGCTGTGACCACTCTGGGGCCTAATTATGAGTTTGCCCTCCTCTCATTTTGCATCATTACCCTATTGTTTCCAAATACATGCACCAGTGCCCCTATTTTGTTTACAAACCAGGGCAATAGAACAGAGCAAAAATGGTGGAAACTCATAGTTAGACCTCGAAGTGGGCCCAACCATGTTATTGTATCTAACAAATAAGCCTTTTGAAGAACTGCATTATACTTGGCAAGTTCTATAGGATGGCTATTAGATCTGCGATGTTGTATGGTGCAGAATGTTGGCCCACTAAAAGAAGACATATTCAACAACTAAGTGTTGCGGAGATGCGTATGTTTCGTTGGATTTGTGTGCATACAAGGATGGATCGAGTTCGTAATGACGAGATACGAGATCGTCTAGGGGTAGCCCCAATCGAAGAAAAGCTTGTGCAACACCGACTAAGATGGTTTGGGCATGTGCAATGAAGATCTCCAGAGACACTAGTGCCAGCGGCATCATAAGACGGAACAATGATGTGAAGAGAAGTAGGAGCCAGCCAAAATTGACCTAGGAGGCAGTTAAGAGGGATCTAAAAAATTGGAATATAATGAGAGAGTTAGCCTTGGATAGAGTTGCTTGGAAAGCAACTATCCACGTGCCTGAGCCTTGATTAGGCTCTTCCTTGTGCTTCTTGCCAAATAAAACTTTTGAAACCCTTGTTTTTTTTTTTTTGTTAAAAGCTTTCTCTTCAAAAAGTTTAAAAAAAAAAATTCCCCTTCTAGCGGTTTGGTTTGGGTTTCAACTCTAGCCTACTCCAACTTGCTTGGGATTAAAAGGCTATGTTGTTGTTGTTGTTGTATTATTATACTTGTGATGAGTGCAAAGAAAACTGCAAAGTTTAATTAGGCCAAGATTACAGAAATGAATATTTATTCACTACACATGAATGCACATTCAAAGACAAATCTAAAAACATGTCATTTATGTTTTCAAACTAGATATTTTAAAAGTCATTGGCAGTCATCGGTCAATTTCAAAAGTTCGACCCAGTCTTCTCCAAACATCAGTATTTATGACCAGAGCAAGTAGTTTACAAGTGATACCATATCCTCATCAGTGTTGGTTTTATATTTACAAGTGCACTATATTACTGGAGCAGCATTAAAATGCAATTTGGAAGATGGGACTTTGAACAAATCTGGGTTCTGACAATCGCAAGGGTTTGTATGGCATACTATATGACAACTACAACAAAATAACAAACTAGGTAATAGATTCCTCTACACATAACAATTATAGCAAATGAAACAAGAGTCAAGTGAAAAACATTCATAGAATGAGCAACTAATAAAAGATACCAACCGCTCTTGATTTCAGATTTACTAGCATTTCTTGAGACACCAAGTACGCTATAGAAATCCTGTCATATGATATTTAAATCCATATCAGAATGGAAGACATTTTTAACAATAACATAAGTAAAGCAGAAAGACAAAATAATAGCTCACAGCTTCAGCTCTGACGACGAAACGTGAACCCCTTTTCTGGCGAGATCTTGACGATGGTACATGGTTTAGGTGTTCAGAAGAGGTCTGCGAATGCAAACTATAACTAGGTGATACCAGGTGTTTACCTCTGCCTCTTATACTGCACAAACAGAGAGAGCAAAAGCAAACTCAAATTTATGTGCAAGGTGGAATATTTGTTGTTACAAGTTATAGGATTCTTGAGAAAATATAGTCCTACGTTATGAGGTGCATGTTACTTTTTACTATTTAAGGCAGCCCAATCTCTCTGTTCACTGTAGATAAAAATAAAGTGGTGGTTTAGAGACACGAATATTTATGAAAGGCAGCAAGAGACAAAGATTTAATAGACGATCACAGTGATTATGTGTTCGTTTTCCCCTTAGTACATGAGCTCAGGCCTTCGGCATCAATGTGGGGGGGGGGGGGGGGGGGGGCAAAACATAGTACATATGAATATTTATGCAAGGCAGCAAGAGACAAAGATTTAATAGAGGATCACAGTGATTATGTATTCGTTTTTTCCCTTAGCACATGAGCTCAGGCCTTGGCCATCAATGTGGGGTGGGGGGGGGGGGGGGCAAAAAATAGTACAAACTACATAGCACATAATTTTGCTTGGCCCACTTGCAGTGTATGTGAAACATTGATTAGATGACAATAGTTGATCATAACTGTTGTTGAAGGTAGAAAGAAACTGCAGCTAGAAAGAAACTACAGCGGCAACAATGTTTGACACAGACTATAGGCCACACCATCAAATTCATAAAGTGGACTACATGCTCCTTGCAAAAAAAAAGTGACCTACATGCTACATACCGAAGAGTATCCAAAATGTGCACACACATACCCAGTTTTCGGTACCAGGAATCTTGCATCAGGATAGGCAGCCCTTGCAACTGCAGGTGATGTGGATAACTGCCGAGGTTTTTCACCGAGTTGAGGAACCAAGGCACCGCTAAATTGTACTAGTGCCATCTAATGTTTTCTGGGCACACTGACTGCAGGGCTTCAATCTCGCGTGTAGCAGCTGCAACATCACAGAGACAAAAGTTAAAGGCTTTGCTACATCATTAGGTGTTCCAGGAATACAAATATCAATTTAACCAAGGACCGCCACATGCCAAACTATCCCCGACTACTAATAATCAAGAAACATGAGTTAGAATTCAGAACCCTGAAGGCCCCCAGAAACCAAACAGATATAGCATGCCACCGCCCAGAGGCCACAGGGGACGACCCAGTATATGACATGGGCGCACACATGTATACTCGATATCTTTTGCAATAACTAAATTGAAGTTACTAGGTGTGATACATGTATATACTTGTGGTCAGATCTGAATACAAACGGCTTACTTGTAACTGTGACAAAATTGATTTTTTTTTTTTTTTGTCACACCAATCCTGAAAACGCAAAAACCTACCCTCAACCTTAACCACCTCCAACTACGCAGCTCCTCTTCATCCCTCCCCGCAGTTCCTCGACCAACGGGATGGCGGGATTCAAAAGAGAAAGGCGGGAGGGCGCCACCCTTGCCTAGAGCGGCGGCGGCGGGTCGGGAAGGGCGCGGCCGCCCTTATCTCCGGGCGCGGGGGGGTGGGCCTGTCGAGTCGCCACCGCCGCCTCACCCGAAGTGAATAATCGAGAATAAGGGAGGAGGGGGGGGGGGGCGCGTACCGTGTGCGTGGGTGCTCGTCGCCGGCGCCCGGTCGGCGCCGCCAAGAAAAGAAATGAAGGCGCGAGAGAGAGATTGAGCTGAACGGAAGGGGAGAAAAGGAAAGATGGGGAGAGGGGCACGCACCGCAGTGAACCAAGCAGCGATGCGCTCGCCGCTCGGGCGCGTCGATGGCGCGGAGGCGGAGGCGGAGGAGGGCGCGGCGCCGGAGAGCAGGTGGGGGAGGCCCGGGAAGGAGATAAGAGCCTGTGCCTGGTGGTGGAGTGGTGAACCCGGCTGGAGGTGGAGAACCACTGCCGGCCGTCCGCAGCCGTTCACGGTGTTGATGGACGGACGGATAGGATCTGTGAGGAGGATTTTCCTCTGCGACTTTTTTAGGTACAACAACACCCTGGACTGGAATGGTCCAATGTGCATTTGTTCTTAACCTCCGGAATTAGTTATAATCTTTCCTTAAGATGGATTTTTATTTTTGAAAGAGGTAGCTCTGTTTTTTTTTCTATTTAAGAAAGCATACTACGCGTGTAACCAAAAAAAATTCATGGGAATGTGGAGGAACAACGATTGACTTGTAGATATGTCAATTCATATGCCGTGTAGAAACATTCCTAGTCATTTGGTCAGGGCAACATATACAATCATAATTTAAACATGATGTTCATGCTCGCTTAAAGATTATTAGTTTATATAGGTAATCATGTGCCATATCTGGATTATTATCATATACAATATATGTGGTTATGCACCAATCAATTACTCTATCACTGAACAATGCGCTGCATCTCTAAGAAATGTAGGTCCACATATGGGGTCAAAAGGAAATGTGGCTCCAAGTATGAGATCCGGAGGCTAACATATTCAGGTGGGTTGCGGTCGGTATGTGTGAATCTACTTCAAATAATGCGCCACCTAATGCTTGCTATGTGTCCTCCATATTACTAGCTGCAAAATGTGTATATCTGTGATGCAACTTTTTGTGGCAATTGTATAGGACCAATAGTTGAATTGTTGTTAAACATTCTATCCCAAAGATGCTTGCACATATGCAAATTTGGCTGATAGAAACAAACATTGTTAATGAAATAGTATTTAACAGATTCCTAGGAATTGAACAAAGAAGTTAATAACAATTTTCACAACTATATTGTCCATACACGTTCTATATTTCGCCTATGATCATCCCTACCTTAAAAATCATGGATGATCAGTTTGCTACAATATCAATACGATATTGCGTTGTCTGCCAAGGAAATAACAATGCAAATTACTTCATCCCAAATAAGTGTTGCATTTTTATAGGACAATGTCACAAAATAATCTGGCTTTTGAAATAATGTGACTAAAGGTATTGTGTTAATAAATCTTCCATGAGCGTCTCAATTGATTTTTAGAGAAATATTTGGATAGTACTATTCCATGCTCAGCCTATGAAGAACGTAATGGAAAAACAAAAGATGTGGAGAGGCGCATGCACTGCAATTAATTAGTAGGCAGTGATGCACTCACTTGGCAACTGGCATGTCGATGGCGTGGAGGCGGAGGGTGCCAAAGAGCAGTGGGGGAAGAAGATAAGAGGAATGCCTCTGTTTCATGGTGAGCGGTGAATCGGTTTGAGGAATGAAGAAACACCGATTTGTGAGGAGGATTTTCCTCTACAACCTTGACGTGGAGCCCTAGAAATATGGAATGCTCCGATGTATATTTGCACTTAACCTTCTGGATTAGTTATACCTTCCTTCTCGTGAAATTTTATATTTTTTAAAAGATAATCATCATGCTTGTACAACTTCTAGACATGTCACCTTACAAAAATATTCTTGATGCATCCACATGATCAAGGATGGTAGGGCAGCATCATATACAATCATAATTTAATTATGATGTTTATATGCTCGGTTAAAGTTTATATAGGTAACAGGTGCCATAACTAGATTATTATCAAGCAATGTATGTAGTTGTGTACCAACCAATTATTCTATCACGGAACAATACATATGCAAGAAAATGTACCTCTACATATAGGATGTAGATGAAGCGTATCTCCATATATAAGATTCCTCCCTAAAACCCATTACAAGATCTATATTTCATCTATATTGATCATCCCCACCTTAAAAATCATGAAGGTCTGATAGCATGATACAACATCAATATGGTCTTGCAATGTTTGTCTAGGAAATAACTCTGCAATTACGACACTCCATCCCAATGATAGTCTATAAGTTGTCAAAAAGAAAAGTGGCTTTTCAAACCATGTGATTAAAGGCATTGAGTCCATAAATCTTCTAGGAAAATCTACATTTTAAAAGTGCACTCTGCCAAGAAAAAAGATAGAAACCTAGAATGCTCTAAGCAACCTAGAATTTCAAACTCAACATACAACTCACACCACCTATTAGCACAAAGATATCACTATTATATTGTACGCTTAGCCTTTGAGGCATAGACCTCTCCAATTGTGAGGCTAACAATAAGACCCCGTTAATAACAAAAAAAGAAAGATATCAAACATTTAAGTATCGAGCACTTCATGCATCCTTTCTAGGGGAATTCTAAAATTCTTGAACAGTTTAAATATTTATCTCTCATCATGCAACTATGGAGCTTTGTGATTCTATGCAGCCCTATTTTAGTGTAAAATTTTCGGCCATAAGGGGCCTTGGCCCCTCCCTGCCCCTCCTTGTCTCCGCCCTTGTATAAGAGTGCTGAAGACATCCTCCTAACGCATGATGTAGAATCTCTGTATAGATCCTATAGAAGCCATCTCGTAGTATATATTTTGTGTAGATCAAGTTGTAGTACTCTAGCAGATATGCTCCCACATGTTCAAGCGACAACATTGCGGCCTGCACAACTAAACCATAGCTCATTTAGCAGATCGCGTAGACCATCGGCAGTGAAAATGCTCTCCTCCGTATTTGGTGGAGCATCCACAAACAACACAAAAATCCCATTACGACTATCACGGTTATTATATCTCCTCCTTTCAAATATCAAATAATTAAGTTTACTTTTCACGTATTGTTTAAGCCCTTCATCCCTGCTAGTATACCTTATCCACAATGCCTCTCTGGCTTGACAAGTTTCGAAAGAACATCGACCTGAGGTTCGTTGGGTTCGAAAGGAAAAGGCAAATAGTACGCCCAGCATACTTGATGCACCCAGAGAGGAACATGAGAACCATGGCGGACCTGAGCAGTCTATTAGGGCAAGATGCCTTGGCCACGACGTACCTGACGACGGCGACCTGGGTGAGCAAGCTCAGCTGCTGACGCCTCCACAGCTCGTTATCTTGCTTCGAAAAGGCGGTGACGGTGTCCTACCTGCCTAGGTGGATGAGCACGAATGGCGCCCAAAAGGACATGAGCTGGTGGCTCGGCTCGCTCGTGCAGATGGCGAGGTCGCCGAGCACGAAGATGGCCACGGTGTCGGCTGACAAATAGGCCAATCACAGGACGGTGCGTAGAATGAGCGACTTTTTGTAATGCCGCAAGCTCACCGTGAGGAAGAGGAACACTCGCAGAAATAGGCTTAGGAGTATGAAGAAGTGGATCTCCCACATGTTTCACGCCTCATGGACAGCGGCCAGGCTGTGGAGTTAGCCACGTAAATTCAGTTAGTAAGAGCACCAAATAATAAACCCAAAGCACAACAAATATCACTGCTAATTAATAACTAGAGAGATGTGGCATTTGTTAGGAGAAAAAAAGTTTAAATCCTAAAAATATTATATTCATCCAGCCATATCAATTGATCAGTTCAGTTGAACGTTGTTGTTACCAATAATAGTTGTTATATCTATTTTGTTTTCTAAAATTTACTCGTATCTACCATATTATAGAAACCCTGATTTTCTCCATCTAAATTACCCATCAATCAAATGTCATTATGATAGATAGTTAAAATAACCGTCTAAATTCACAAATAAATTACCTAAACCTACACTATTGTGAAAGCTAGTATGATGAAATAACCCTCTGAATTCACGTATAAATTGCATATCTATGTTACTGTGAAAGACGATAGTATATGAAATAAGGGAGATTGGTGTTTTTACCCTTGCCGAGGAAGCCAATTGTGTTTTTACCCTTCTTTTTGTAACTTTGTGATTTTACCCTCACATTTCAAAAATGAAGCTTCTATTTGCCTCTACTTTGAGTGTTTTTTAAGTGTACCTCTGTTAAATGAATTTAAAAGGTAATAAAAATTTTAAAAAAATCATAAAAATACATAAGTATCCCTTATTCAACCATCCCAACCCTAAGTTACTATCTAAAACTCTCCTGCTCCTTTGCACCACCTCCACCTCCCTTCTAACCCTAGCAGCTTCTGCGGCCAGTGCCAGCAAATGCCGCAGCAGCCGGTGAGCGCACATAGGGCGGTCGAGTATGCTTATGCAGACAGATTTGCTGAATGTGGTTGGACATAAAGTTTTTCTTTGTAGTTAAATTGATATCATTAGCTTTTTCTAATAAAATAGGGGTAAACTAAATCTTCAGTTTTAAAAAGTAGGGGCAAAATCACCAAGTTAAAAAAATGGAGGCAAAATCACCATTATCACTTAAAATAGGGGTATAAACGCAAAAGCCCCATGAAATAATCGTCTAAATGTGCATCTAAATTACTAACCTATGCCATTACAAGAGATGATTCATATATAGTATACATCGCATGTTAATTAATTAATTTCTTTAAAAACTGCCATGATTACTGAATTAAGATACAAGAGTACAATATACAGTACCATAAGTCCACAATGCATTAGCCAACCAGCAGTCCACCATGAACTCGGCACAGCATGATGGATGGCTGAGATGTATTTATTGAATTGTCTAAATGAAAAAATAATCAGAAAAACAATCATACGGTTTACGTCGAGCATTTGAGAGCTCAGCCAGCCAGCTCAGCTCAGCTCGGTGTGGAGGCCAGCCAAATTCCCATAACAAATTAATTTAAGGGAATCTCACGATCGCCGCTGCAGTTGGTCGTGAGAGTCAAGCAAGCGGAAACAAACAAATAGGGCCTAAACCGAAATTGGATCTCGAATCCAGCTAGTTGCCCGATTCTAAGCTAACGCGCGAGCATCCGGCGCAGATCACAGGTTGCTGGTTGCTGGTTGCTGCTGGCAGCGCTCCCGTTGAATTTTTTTTATTTATATATTTTTTAATTTCGTTTTTTGCATAAATAAATTACCGATTCAAACATTTGCATATTTGTACGCCTGACGCCGGTTGGCTGGGCGTTTTTTAAAAATCGCCGGTTGGACAAGCGCAAGGTTGGCAGGGTGGCAGCGTTGGACACCCGGTGGGCCCTATGCTAAAATAATGCCGGCCCATCCGGGGTTTTTTAAATAAAGCCGATCCATCCGGCATTTTCTAAATAAAGCCAGGCCATCTGGAGTTATTTAAATAATGCCGATCCATTCGGCTTTTTTTTGCCCAAAACATTTTTAGAAAATAAGAACATGCTAAGTTATGAAAGTTAAATACAAGTGTATCGGCAAGTACAATTGCAATTATAAATCTATTTTAACAATAATTCACAAAAAGAAAGTAAAAATGTGGGTGTATTTGACCCTTGTGGGATTTGAACCCTAGGCCTTTTTTAGAAAACTGAAGGTGATTATTACAATTGAAATTAGGAGCCTATTATAACGATTGTTCGCATAAATTTTGAAAATAAAAGAGTGTACTGCTAAATTTGAAAGAGAGTTCGCTACATTCTTTTACTTTCTTTTATTAAAGAGCAATACACTCTTTTATTTTCAAAATTTATGAGAACAATCATTATAATAGTTTCTTAATTTTAAGTGTAATACTCACCTTTAGTTTTCTAAAAACATCCTAGGCAGTGGCGGAGCGTGACACAGAATGTAGGGGGGTCATTTGTGTGAAGTATGAATTATGCAGTAAGAGGATTAGGGACAATAAACTAATTAACAAAGCATGTTTGCACATATACTAATAAGCAAGCCACGTCCTTATGAAGTAGCAGCTACAAGCGCAGGTTCACAGTTTGGCCCCCACGTAGCTCCACCAGTGGTTCTAGGGTTCAAATCCCTACTAGTTATTAAGAGAGCAAGGGTCAAATACACTCACATTTTTACTTTCTTTTTGTGAATTATTGTTAAACTAGATTTGTAATTTCAATTGTACTTGCCGATACACTTGTATTTGTTATTTCATAACTTAGCATGCTCTTATTTTCTAAAAATGTCTTGGGCAAAAAAAAAGCCGAATGGACTGGCATTATTTAAAAATCGCCAGATGGGCCGGCTTTATTTAAAAAAAGCCGGATGGGCCAGCATTATTTTGGCATGGGGTCCACCGGGTGCCCAGCGCTGCCACCTTGCCAACCTTGCGCCTTTCCAACCGGCGATTTTTAAAAAGACGCTCGTTAGGGCGGCGTTTTTTTAAAAACGCCGGGCCAACCGGCGGCAGGTATACAAATCTGCAAATTTTTGCATCAGTAATTTATTTCTGCAAAAAACGAAATTTAAAAATAAAAAAAATTCCTCCCTCGTCTAGCTAACACAACAGAAGATGTTTGGTCAGCCCAGCAAGCCCACGGCCCAATTTGCCCATGTCCGGTCCATCTGGGCCTGCCTACCTTCAGCCTTCCGGTGTGGCAAACGCACTTGAACGGAAGAAGAAGCGCAGAAAAGCTATTTGTGGAACAATCGATTCAGTTATTTTTCTTACAGACTTCTTCAGTGTCTTATATTTATATATTTATATATTTGATTTTCTATTTTATTATCCTTTTATTTTTTATTTTTTCTCCCGCCATCCGTTATTTCTGCTGCTTTTGGTTTCTTCTCTCAATATTTTCTATACATTTTCTTCCTCTTTTTTATGCTTCCTTTTGTACGGTTTTCCATTTCATTTCTTTACTTCCTTTCTTCCCAATTTAGAGTAAAATATTGTGTCATAATTTCTTAGTATATTTAATCAATATATTTATTTGATTTGAGTCCTAGAACATTTTTATACATATTGTCACTATATTTTCTCGCCTGTTTTTTGTGTTCTTCTCTTTATCTTTTAGGATTTTGTTGCACATGCATGTATTGCATTTTCAAGTGATTTTGAGTATGTCATCTGGGTATACTATCGCATGGGTTTCTTCTAGGTAAGATATCCTTTGAGCATATTATTATAACAATTGTATAGAATTTTGCTATGTGCAAAATTGTGCTGTCATTTCAATAATCACTGGTGTTTGGTTGATACTAGAACATTATTCTATAACTATTGAACAATTTGAGGAAGTCGTGGACATCTTTATTTGGCAAGAACAAATATTTCTTTTAATATGCATCGTTGAATATTTACTTGTCTCTTGGTTGATAGTAGACCATTGTCCATAATCTTGAAACATATTTATTGAATTCTGTTTATAGCATAGTAGTAAATTAGTAATCCCCACCCGGACGTTTCCAAGTGTGTAGCTAAAATAACACACATATCCAAACTCTGAATTTCCGAAAAGAAAGTGCCTCATCACGCATGCATCCGCAAACTACACACAAAACCCAGGTTAAAATATGGGAAAGAAGGAGACATTCCGTTTATATATATATATATAGAAAGGATAAGTAATCCCCACTCGGACGTTTTCCAAGTGTGTAACAAAAACAAGGCACATGTATCAAGTATCATCCATCCAAAATCTGAATTTCCCAAAATAAGTCCACTGCATCCGACGAAAGATCAGTTCCTCCTCAGCGAGCGATCGAGCTAGCACATCGATGCTCCAGGCGAACCTGCAGGTGGCCGGCCGGCCGGCCGCTGGGCTTCCTGTTGCGGCGGTGGCGGCGCCATGGCCTTATTTCCGAATTCCGATCCTCCGATCGGCTGGATCATGCACCATCAGTAAGCCAACGGAGGCGGTAGATGCGCAGGTCGTATTTGAGTGCGTAGCTGCTGCTGGAGTTGGAGCCGAACTCGTCCATGGCCCAGCGCGTCCTCGGGAGCCACCGCCCCTCGTGGAACACCAGCGTGTCCTTGGAAACGACCTCGCCGCCGCCGTCGTCTAAGACCGTCTGTGTCCCGCCGGCCACCTTCCAGCCTCCTCCGCCTCCGCGTTGGCGGTACCACCGGCAGACTTCTTGCGTGGAGAAGAAGTAGACGCAGCTGCTGCCCGCCTCGTCCCCGCCGCCGTATTCATCTGCACGTGCGTGCACGGCGGCGGCACATACATGATGCAAGTGTGCGTGCAGATTAGATGCGGCAATTAACAGGGCCGTCGATGGCACAGCGCAAGTGGTTCCACCGCACAAGGCCTCCAGAATTTTAGGGCCTCCACCCGCTGCCGATATTTCGATATGTATCTACTAGGCTACGATCTACTAAAAAACATATTCTGTGTTTACGTATTTAAAATGTCCATACGTTGCAACGAGAAAAAAAGATCCTTAATCATCTTAGATCAATCAATACATATAAGAATAGCCTCGCAAATAAACTCCATACCATATTGTTTCGAATTTTTCCTTGCATATGACCAAAATTTAGGTGGTGTCAGTTTGGTCAGAAATATTATTTTTTGTTTTTTCCGCAATATATAGAACATCGAAAACGGAGTCCATATACGACATGGGTATCCGTTTTCACGTAGGCTGCTCCTGCCGTCTGAATCGGGTTTCTGAATAAATGTTAGGCCAAATTGTCTTGACGATTTTCGTTAATTGCAAATAAATTTTAGAGTGGTGTCAATTTGGTTGGAAATGTAAAGCTTTTTATTGATACATAGAATGTCAAAGACAGAGTATTGGACTGAAAAGTTTTTTTTCAATGTTATATTTTTTAAGTATAGAGCCAGCTTATTTTGTATTCGCACCAGGGCCATAGAAATTTAGGTACGGCCCTGGCAATTAATTAACCGACGATGACGATCGAGATGGTAGATAGAGAGATAGATTCCCGACGAACGTACGTACGTAGAGGTGAGAAGGGTGGGAGTCGAAGATGTAAACGTCATGGACGGCGAAGGACTGCGATGGCGACGGCCTGCCGCCTCCGGGCCAGGGCGTCCACCAGCGCCGCGTCCGGCACCGCCTGCTGCTGCTGCGGCGGCGGCATGGCGGCGCACGCGGTCGACGAGACGACGAAGACGATCGATCGGTTCGATTTCCTTGCTGCGGTGCCGCCGCACTCGCGCGATCGTCGATCGCCAATCGTCATGCTGATTCCACGGCATGCATGCCAAGGTGGGCCTTGGAGCAGGCTGGGCCTTCTGGATCCCACGCCATCTCGGCCTGTCGGTCGGCGTGGGTAGAGTAGAAGAAGCGGACGCTAGCCCACACGCCCTCCGTACAGTTCGCCTCGACACACAGCTTGCCGCCGCCGCCGGCGCGCCGACGAATCAGCTGGCCTGGCTTTTCGCTCCGGCGGTCCGGCCTCTGAGCGTCCCTCTTCTCGCCGGCAACGGCTCCGTCGAGCTCCACCCTATGCAGCAGCGGGGGTGATCCTGCCTGCCTTCCTGCGGCCAGGTGCTGGCCGAGTACCGGCACTGTTGCTGGGTCCTGGGCTCCTGGCCATGCGGAGGCACGATGGGACGACCTGCACTGCAGTCTCACGGTACGCGTCCCACTGTCAGGCAATTTCAGCTCTAGAAAGCAGACAGACCCTAGCTCCGGGAATCAAGCGGCGTCCTCTCTCCCCCCCCCCCCTCCCCCCCTGAGCTGCTACAGTTGAGAGGAGAGGAAAAGAGGCGTTTCGTTCTCCCAACGGCGAGGAAGCCGATCTCCTTCGTCTCCGATGGCTCTCTGAGCCTCGGAGGGGAGGGAGATCGGCGTTTCTCTGTCCGGCGGTGTAGATTCGGTCCAGTAGTGCATCTAGGTTTGTGTTTCCTGGCTACTCCGGCGAGACGGTGGCAATGGGGTGGCCGTGGAATAAGTCTTTCCCATTCCGTCCCCGTTTCGTCGGCGTTCACTCCGACGCCGTCGAGGGATCTGTGAAGGCGGAGTTGACGGGTGCTGGACGCCTCGCTGCTGCGAGGTTTGCTCCAGACCTCGATGTCTCCGATGTAGGAGTCGGCTCCTTGGCATTTCGACAGGGTTTGTTGCTTGTGCCAGGGGAGCTACGCAGGGAGATGGCTGGTGGGATCGTGGTTGCAAGGTTGGTGGTCCTGTGCTTCTTCCTTGTTGCTTGTCGACGACGTGCTCAGGTCCACAGCCAGAGAAGCACGGGGTGCGTCTCCGGCCGATGCTCCTTCATGGTGTTCATCTTATGCGGCTCGCTTCAAAGCCATCGCGCGATGGTGCTTCTTCCGGCTTTGGCGTCTTTGCTGTCTTCTCCGTTCTCCAGTTCCGGCGCTCATGTTGAAGCTGGAGGTCAACGGCGGCGACAGATGAAGACGATGGATGCAAGTAGCCATGAAACCGGATCGGATACAGACGGATATCGGGGATCCCGTATTCGATCCTATATTTTTTTTCCCGAATACGGATTCGGATGTAATTTTGTCAGATACAGATGCGGATGCGGATATCTCGGTTAATGGACACGGATCGTTGCGGACCGGATATGTACTGAACCGGATATGTACTGAACCGGATACAAATAGCCTCGAATATGAATATTCTTTCGGATATCAAGTAAAAACAACATCCACATATATCATGTATGTTATGATCATTGAGTCTAAAATACTACCAAATTGTGCTAAACCTTTTAATGTTTTATGAATTTAATTGTATTTTCATGATTTACTGCGGAAAAAATTAATAATACACAAATAGACTTAGAAATCCATGATATTTGGCGGAGGGGGAAAATATGTCCATGTAGCATCCTAAAAAAAGTTTGGACAACAAATTCCAAAGTGTGTCAGTGTTTCTTTCATATGGCTTCCATTCGTAGTTTAGGTTACGCATGAAGTCACCCTAGTTATTCAAGTTTCAACATGATCCATAGTTCCATTTATTATTTTCATCTGGGAGCTTGAGGTTATCTTTGTATTGCATGTTTATTGATTTTGGTAAATTTTTGCAATTTTCAGACAACACCGTAATATTTTATGAATTTAATTGCATTTTCATGATTTACTATGGGAAGAAAATTAATAATACACAAATAGACTCAGAAATCCATGATATTTGGCGGAGGGGAAAAATATGTCCATGTAGCATCCTCAAAAAAGTTTGGACAAGAAACTCCAAAGTGTGTCGGAGTTTCTTTCGTATGGCTTCTATTCGTAGTTTAGGTTACGCTTGAAGTCACCGTAGTTATTCAAGTTTCAACATGACCCATAGTTTCATTTATTATTTTCATGTGAGAGCTTGAAGTTATCTTTGTATTGCATGTTTATTGGTTTTGGTAAATTATTTGCAATTTTCAGACAACACCGTAAATTTTTTATGAATTTAATTGCATTTTCATGATTTACTATGGAAAGAAAATTAATAATACACAAATAGACTCAGAAATCCATGATATTTGGCAGAGGGGCAAAATATATCCATGTAGCATCCTCAAAAAAGTTTGGACAAGAAACTCCAAAGTGTGTCGGTGTTTCTTTCATATGGCTTCCATTCGTAATTTAGGTTACGCATGACGTCACCCTGGTTATTCAAGTTTCAACATGACTCATAGTTCAATTTATTATTTTCATATGAGAGCTTGAGGTTATCTTTGTATTGCATGTTTATTGGTTTTGGTAAATTATTTGCAATTTTCAGACAACACCGTAATATTTTATGAATTTAATTGCATTTTCATGATTTACTACGGAAAGAAATTAATAATACACAAATAGACTCAGAAATTCATGATATTTGGCGAAAGAAGAAAATATGTCCATGTAACATTCTCAAAAAAGTTTGGACAAAAAACTCCAAAGTGGATTGGTGTTTCTTTCATATGGCTTTCATTCGTAGTTTAGGTTACGTGTGAAGTCACCCTAGTTATTCAAGTTTCAACAAGACCCATAGTCCAATTTATTATTTTTATATGGGGCCTTGAGGTTACCTTTGTATTGCATGTTTATTGTCTTTGTAAATTATTTGCAATTTTCGGACAATATTGTAATATTTTATGAATTTAATCATGATTTACTATGGAAAGGAAATTAATAATACACAAATAGACTCAGAAATTCATGATATTTGGCAGAGGTGCAAAATATATCCACGTAGCATCATCAAAAAAGTTTGAACAAAAAACTCCAAAAGGTGTCGGTTTTTTTTTCATATGGCTTCCACTCGTAGTTTTTGTTACATGTAAAGTTTCACCAATATTTTACTTTATTGTTTTCATATAAGTACTGTAGATTACTTTATTATACATGTTTATTGTTCTTGGTAACTTGTTTGCATTTTTCAGGCAACACTACAATATTTAATGCATTTAATATTATTTTTCATAATTTACTGCATAAATAAATTAATAATATACAAATAGACTCATAAATTCATGATATTTAGTGGAGAGGCAACATATGTCAATATAGAATTCTCAAAAAAGTTTGGACGAGAAACTCCTCGGGGTGCCGGTGTTTCCTTCCATTTGTAGTTTAGGTTACACGCGATTCATCCTAATCATCCAAGTTTTAACATAACCAATAGTTTACTTTATAGTTTTCATGTAGAGACTTGAGGTTACTTTTGGTGACTTGTTTGCATTTTTCAGACAATACTGCAATATTTTATGCATTTAATATTATTTTTCATGATTTACCGTAGAAATAAATTAATAATATACAAATAGACTAAGAAAGTCAAGATATTTGGCGGAGGGGCAACATATGTCAATGTAGAATCCTCAAAAAATTTAGACATAAAAATCCATAGGGTGTCGGTATTTCTTTTATATGGCTTCCATTCGTAGTTTAGGTTACATACGATGTCATCTTAATCATCCAAGTTTCAACCTAACTAATATTTTACTTTATTGTTTCCATGTAGTAACTTTAGGTTACTTTATTATAGCATGTTTATTTGTCTTGGTAACTTATTTGCATTTTTTTAGACTTGGTAACTTATTTGTATTTTTTTAGACGACGCTGCAATATTTTTTACATTTAATATCCTTTTTATGATTTACTGTAGAAAACAATTAATAATATAAAAATAGCCTTATATCATCAAATGAAATTAGTTTTATTGGAAAGATGATGTTCTTAGCTTTCCATCGATATATAAAACGTCCAAAACGGAGTCCGTATGTGAGTTTGGCGTCCGTTTTCGTGTGCACCTGTCCAAACGGATAATAGCTCGGGTATCCGAATACGTATCCGATCGGATATCCGATATCCGACGGATATCAAACATCCCGTATCCGATATCCGAAACACTATCCGATATCCGTATCCGTTATCTGATTAAAGTATCCGAATTTCCGGATTTACTATCCGAATGCTGTTTGAACCTTTCGGGCGGACGGATACTCGAAAAATATCCGTCCCACTTTCATCCCTAGATGCAAGTAGCACAAAAGATCTATGGGATCTGATTGTAATTTTCTTAAATTCTAAGGTCTTTTGTGCAGAGTGAATGGACTGCTGTCTCGTCTGGTCTCGTCTAGGAGGTTCCTGTACTGGTTTGTACTGTGTTGCTATGTTCTAATATATTACAGGTACTTGATCAAAAAAAAAAAAAAAGCAGGCAGACCCTCCGCTGGTTCGGGACTTGTTTAATTTCCCTCGGA
This sequence comes from Paspalum notatum, assembly GCA_022530915.1. Lineage (NCBI taxonomy): Eukaryota > Viridiplantae > Streptophyta > Magnoliopsida > Poales > Poaceae > Paspalum > Paspalum notatum. The sequence goes on from CM039691.1 coordinate 37,054,075, forward strand.
TCCTGGATCCTGGACCCCCAACTTAGAATTTTATGATGTGAAAGCATACGGAGTATATCATAAAAACTAGCAACAAAGGTGGCACTATAGTTTTGCTAAACAAAGGGCGACAATTTTTTTTTTACCGTTTATCGTTTTGGATAGCTTTGCTTAGAGAGCAGTATTAATCACTGACATATGAATCAAACAATGGAAGGCTGAAGCTTTTTATTCCTGTAACTGCATTGTTTGCCATATCCTTAGGGGAAAAAAAAGAGGACCACACATGGAATGTTAGACTGTCTCCAACAGAGCGTCCAAATGCACTGCATACAGTACAAATCGATACTGTAACGTTATTACTGTAGATAACAAAAAGGAGAATAGTTGGAATAATGATAGGCAATCCTTTTCCTCAGTCCGTTGAAAACCGTCTTACATGTACACAGCCATGCCAGCCATTGGCATGTGGGAGGTGAACTTGAAAAGACAGAACGTAACAGGCAACACACAGCCCTTCTTTACCAAGACATAATCATGCCGATAATATGAACAAGGGTGCGCCCTTGGCTCTTATTGCAAGACAGCAATCTCGATCGCAATGTCGGCTTCTTCCTTTGGTGGCTCATTGATGACATGGGAAGCTGATGGAGTGGCAGCACTCTTTGCTTCATTATTCATCGCCGTAACCACCATGGGGCAGCTTGAACTCTTTGCTTTGCAATTCTCACTCTCTCCTCTTTTGGTAGCCGAAGCTCCACCCTCTGCTGCCTCTCTGCAAATGTCTCCAATCCTGCATGCGACGTCAGGAGCGAGACGAAGGTGAGGTACTCCCCGCCAGAGCCGAGGCTCTTGGCGTGCAGGTAACCCCTGCATCTACCAGCAGAAAAGCAGAGCATCTCGATCCATACACCTCTAATCATTTCCCACATCTTCTTATCATCAACTATTCGCATGAGCCCTTGAGCAAGAGCCCATGACTCTTCAATAAAACCTTTCGCTGACTGTACCTTGTCAATTATCTTTTGAGTAAGTCCTTTTTCGTCCAACTGAGATAGATCATCACCTTGGAGGATGGCCTCAAGCTCTTCATAGGCAGTTGTGAACAGAGCCCTTCTGCTGCCGGGCAACAACATCTCAGGATTGGCAAACAAGAGATGCATCATGTAGTTGGAGATCTGTCTACACATCCTGGCACATTTAGAGGCAGGAGATGTGTCCTTTATATGGAAGCAAAGATCTGTGGCCACATGCCATACAATGATGCTCTCATCGAAGGGCTTCTGATGTATACTCCAAAGGATTTCTTCACCTCCATCTCCATTGCGCTTAAGTGCCTTGTGTCCTCTGGTGTCGCTGAACCTCCAATAGCTCTCGATATCTGTTATATGACTCATCCATCCAGCGTTAATATGGTCACGAACTAACATTGTAATGTCTTTAGATGAGTGACAAGGTTTCATGCCAAAATATGTGTCAAGCAAACCTTTGCATTGCAAAAATTCTGCGATGCTCATTACGCATGGGTGCCTTCTGTTGCGAGCTAAGTTTCCTATAATACTCAGCTGGGCAACACCTTCTGATGACCACTCCATGAAAGAACCGATAAATCTAATAAATGAGGAGATCTCCACAAAGTATGTAATGTATAATAATACAAATGTAACCTTGATGTCGCTCCCCTTATAAGCTTCTTTATGGCTGTTGTGGAAGAGGCAGATTGGCACGATCAGCAACAGTAGATTAGAAAGAATTATAAAGATGGAAAAAGCATTGCCACACTCAGGTGTGGCTCTGTTTTTATCATTGGATTGATATTTCTGGCTATAAATAAGATCGAATTTGTTGGAGATCCCTACACGTAGAGCCTTGTAAGCGGTTTTCTTATCCAGTAACCAGAAGGATTTCAAGTTAGTCAGACGGTCATGATACACATATGCATAGTCTACAAAAAGCTTGTCAGGTATGGAGAGTTGCTGCATGTGTGCTAGCCGTTTAACAAACTACAATACTGGGGGATCCTGGTTGCCTTGCACAAAACTCCTTGCTTCATGTATGTATTCTTCAAGCTCAACCTCTCTTGTTTTTGTAACTTTTGTCCTCGGGGATGCAAGGAAAGTGTGGACTATGGTATTATAGCTAGCCCTCTGGAGAGCAATGGGCTTGCCGAAGCATTTGAAAACACCAAAGAGGAAAAACATAATTGCCGCAGGCAGTAACCTCTTATCGGCTGAGGATGAACATGACTTGCAAAACACATAGACGGCGATGGTGACCTGACCGAGGAATCCGGCCCATATGAAAGAGTATTAGAACATGCATGTACTCTTGTATATGCATCCATATATGATAGCAGTATATATACGAGTGGCAAATTTCTCATATCTGACCTGAGACACTGCAGTTAGGAAGTGACGCCTCCATGGTTCGTTGTCTTCGATGTTGTAGGCAGATATGTTGAGCTGTCCACCAAGGTGCACGAGCAAGATAGGGGCCCATAACACCTCTAGATCACGGCTGCCATTGACAGCAGGATTCTCCAGCTGCACCTTTTTCTGTCGATTGAAGAGCGTGGCGAGGGCATAGATCGCTAGGGAGTCGCCGGCTAGGTACGCCAGCCATATGAAGAACCTTTTCAAGGGCTGGATATGCTTTTTACGGTCGGTGGCAAAGGATGAAAGGTAGAACTGAACGCTGAGGCTGCCCAAGACTAGGATTCGCAGTTGCCACTCCTCCCACCAGAGCACGGCACTTGAGAGGCCCATGCTAGCTAGGTCACGTACACTTCGCCTCGATCTCGATCTTGTAGTGGTATACACTACACCATGCGTTTCCTTTTAGCTATATCGACTGTGTAGTACATAAATAAAGTACAATACAGTATATATGTGTAATTTTATCAAGCACACATACCAATCCGAGTTGAGGATGCGTTCCTAGAGATCCGCAGCTGGCGGTGCTCCCATTGCTAGCTCATCCACGCAGGTCGGCCATGTCGATGAACGAAGCAGCGCTCCACACCACCACCACCTTATGGATGCACCACCGCCTCTGGCTGCCATTGCCATTTATTAGGAGCGTCGGCTCTGTGTGAGAGAGGAGAGCGAACTAGCAGAGAAATGATCGAGCTTCGGCTCTGGTCAACGCTAGCCAGGCAGGTACTCTAATGATTGTAAGATCATCAGCTTTGATCGGTGGGTAGGACAAGGTAGAGTCGGGCATGATTCGTTCCAGCGGCTAAACTATAGTAGGTGCTAACGAATCAATCATTCCGCAATCTTGGGAGCTGATATGCATCGCCAGAGGGACGACCAGACACCCCAGCTGTCGCTGAATCTATGTGCAAAATAGTGTGTTCTTGGCGTTTAATAAATTGTTCTAAGCTTAGTAAATAGTTCTAATATAATATAATTTGTTCTACGGACATCGTTAGTTGTTTTACGCCTAAAATGAAAAGTTGTACGTGCAAATAAAAAGCCTAAAATGAAAAGTTGTACGTGCAAATAAAAATTCATATGCGCAATATGAATTATTCTACGGGCAATAATGCTAGTTGTTCTGCATTCAAAATGAAAAATTTTACAGAAAAATGGATTGTTCTATGCGCTAAATAAAATATTCTACGTGCATAGTGAAATATTCTACATGCATTGTAAATTGTTCTGTACAAAACTAGTTGTTCTACATGCATCGTGGTTATATTGTACACGTAGCAAAGCGCACAATTTTGCTAGCAACTATTTATTTTAATCTGGATGTTTGATATTGGTCAGCTATTATTATATACTATTACACATAGAAATTCTGTTTATGGCATAGTAATCCCGGCCCACGCATCCGGACATTTTCCAAGTCTCTAGCTAAAATAACGCACATATCCAAACTCTGAATTTCCGAAAAGAAGTTCATATAGGAGTTCATGATACATGCACGCGTGCAGATTAGATGAGGCAATTAATTAAACGATCACCGATGACGATCGAGATCGAGATGATTGATAGGTTCGCGACGAATAAGGTACGTACCATGGCGTCCACCAGCGCCGCGTCCGTCATGGCGGCGCACGCGGACGACGACCAAGAAAACGATCGGTTTGATTTGCTTGCCGTCGCACGCGAGACGCGATCGTCGTCATGTTGATTGCACTGGGGACGGCGTGCATGCCAAGGTGGGGGTCTGATTGGAACACGGCCTGTCGGTAGGCTTGTGTAGAAGAAGCGGATGCCAGCCGGCCCAGCCCACACGACGGCCCGGTTCTGGCTTGCTTGCGGCGTGGGCCTCCGTACAGTTCGCTCGACACACAGCTAGCGGCGCCGACGAGGAATCATGGTGCCCTGGCTTTTCGCCGGCAACGGCTCCGTCGACCTGGCGGTGCGGCGGCGCTGTTGCTGGGTCCTGGCCATGCGGAGGCACGACGGGGCGGCCGGCGATTGGGGGTAGCCTCGAGGCATCGGCGTTCGTGGATGCCACGAGTTAACGGCCGCCTCGACGCCGGGGAACGGGCGGCCACCAAGGAAGCACCTGCACTGCAATCTCACGGTACGCGTCCCACAGTCCCACTGCCCAACCCTATCAGGCAAGTTCAGCTCTAGAAAGTAGACAGACACTCCTCTGGTTCGGGATCCTGCAACACGCATTGTTGGTAGGACCCCTGTGCCGGCGACGCCTGCCCGCAGGAGGACCGGGGCCATGGCCGCCGGCCGCCTGCGAAGCTCGGCAGCTTAGCGCCCCGTCCGCCTGCGGCGCCCGGCACCCCGTCCTTCTGCGACGCTCGCCCACGCTGCACACCAACGCCAGCGCTCAAAGCTCGGCAGCCCGGTGCCTCCGCCCATCTGCAACGACCATGCTGCACACCTGTGCTGGCGACGCCCAGACACAGGAAGCCCAGCGCCACGGCCGACGCCCACCTGCGACGCCCGGTGCCGCGGCGACCACCATCGACCGTAATTCCAGCTCTCTTTCGATCCACTCATCTAGCCGTCGATCCGTCTCCAGCGCCCGGCTCTCCGGCTGCCTGCAACGACCTGCGTCCGCACCAGCGTCTCCTGCGACCTGTACCACCCGACGTCTGATTGCTTGACTCTCCGCCGACACGGCCCTGGATATCCGGCTGTCTGCACCACCCAGGCTATCCGACGACAACAAACAGCAGACATGCCCCGACACACGTCCTTCGCCGCTCAGGCTGTCCGATTTGTACGTACTGCCAGTTAAACTTATTTTAGTTGTAATTTAATTCTATCAATGTTTTTCATACGATGAATATGCCTTCTCGGCTGTTACTAGATTACAATTTTTACCCAAACCATTTGCAGATGTCACCAATACAATTAACGATGAATCAGCAAATGTATAAAAAGGAGGCAACTACCAAGTTCTAATGATGTTTTATCGGAACCAGGTGGGTGTAACACTTTAAGTGGTTGTAAACACTATTAATTGCATAAAAAATATCCACAACTTATTTTTTTTTTTTTGGAACTATGTACAGAGGATGTTGAGATAAGCCTTAAAAGAGCGTAAAAGGAAAAAGGCAAGGAAAAATATGCAAACTTACCAGAAGAAAAACGGGTTAAGGCAAGAGCTAGCTACCATAGGAGAAAAGGTACGAAGATCGGTTCATTTTACCTAACGAGGAGTCGACTTGTCCTAAGGATTTATTCCGTCCTGAAAGCGCTGAGAACGAGATGGTTTGGTCAATGTTGGACCCGTCGAATAACATGGTTGGTACAACTGTCGTGATTTTTACTTTATCATTTGCAGCAACATGGCTCCATGAGTGAAACTGCGATATTTTTCTATAGCAATTAATGGTGAATCGGCGAATGTCTAAGAAAGAGGGAATAACCAATTTCTAATGACCTCCATCGTTTTCCCTTGGTGGAGAGACCGGATGGGAGGATTACCGACGTACTATATAGGGATGATCCGGCCCTCATCAACCCACAGGCTAAAATGAGACGCAAGAAGCAGGGTATGCTTTTCTAATCCAACTTATTTTGTTGGGTACTGGTTTGTGTTGGTACTTTTTAATAGTATTCAGTTTCATGCCCGTGGAAATATTGTAGTGGATGGCCCAACTTGTAATTTTGATGGTGGTGTTGAAGGTGTCATGCAACACTAATTATTTGCTTGGATTTTGGACTCATATTTGATTGTGGCATGCTAACGTCGCTATATTATTGTTTTTTTTTTGCAATGAATTGTTTCATTCGTATTTCTCTGTTTGGTTTATTTATGTTTCAGTGCACACTTGATTGAACCTACGACACTATTCAATCACAATGCATTTCAACCGAACCTTTATGTGTTTGGTGATTTTTGGCTAACGACTCTATATAGCTTTGTCAACATACTAAGAGCTACCAAAAAAATATCCTGACTTTTCTCTTGACTATCGACATGCCTGTGGGAGCGCCAGCGTGGCGCTGATAGCGTCAGTTTATGCCACTTCCTCCAGCCCGGCGCCCTTGCCGCACACTCGACCGCCTCCATCGCGGCGGGCTCCCCGGGGTGCACGGTACAAACCGTAGCGAGGTGGGAAGGATGCACCGAATTGGGGTGGACGCGGAGGAAGAGAAGTGGCAAGGTGGGGAGGACATAGCGAGGTGGGAATATACGCGGAGGTTTAGGACGAGAGTGGCATTGAAGGAAATTGTGAAAATTTTCGCCATTGATCTAACACCGTTACCTTCCCTGTTGATGGCAGTGGCGTGGAGGTCCAGGTCAAAATGGACCGAGGGGATTTGTCCTAAGTCAAACTATCGTAAGTTTGACTAAATTTATAAAAAAGAACAATAATGCTTTTGATATAAAACAATAAATATTACATTTAATATTTTTATTTATATAAACTTGGTCAAATTTAAAATTGTTTGACTTAGGTTAAATCTAGAAAACACTATAGCGAGGTACGGAAGTAGTCATATATAGTTTTCCTCTTAGAATTTTCTCAGGAAAGTGGGTTCACTTTTTATTTTAAGGAGCTTAAGGGTGAAAGTGAGGTCAAGATGTTACCGTTGGGGACACATTATTTGGTTGTGCAACAATTTACTAGGTTAGGACACTTTATTTATTTGTTAAGCTACAAATAATTCAATTGCTTTATATGATCTTTGTGTGTGCCAGCACAATATATGTAGCTTGCTTACCAGAACTTTGTGGCACCCTACCATCTAATTGCTCACTTCTGCTGGCCATTATAGGAAGGAGAGGAAAGCTAAAGCGGATTGGAAGATAATACGTTTTGACTTGTAATTTTTCCTTAGGCTATTTTTTCTCAAGGATCCCTAGCTATAAACTCTTTACTTGTGTTCTTAGTTTTTTTGGTGAAAATGATCTGCGATTTTTTGTTATGGAGTTCTGGTGAAATCATTTCATGATTCATGGGCCGCTTAGCGGTAATTGTAGTTTTGGCAACCTGAATTATATTTCCCAGCATAAATTGTTAGCAAGAAAATTGTTTACAACATGGTCAACATCAAAACTTATCCTCTATAACATTTTAATTATTTTAGATGATGTATCATGAGTTATAATGTTTCTGAAGTTTCCTGCTACATATGCCTCTATTGTAAAAATGGCAAATTGTGCAGTGCTGTTTTGATAGAAAATTTAGTGATATTAACTTCATTCCTATAAATTACCATAATTACAATATTGCAGCCTGGTTTTATCTTTCTATCCATGTATATGCTCTATATATCAGATCCTTTATGGTGATATATGCCATGTTGAGGTTGATATATGCCCTTTTGAGGTATAATATGTTGCGTGAAATGCATATCATTCCAATACTCATTGATTTTCATGTAACTGGTTTTGCATCTTGGATTATATGTTAGTTCTTCAAGTTATCTGATTATTATATATCTAAACAACCATGAGGAGCATTTAGAATTTGTGATTCTTTATTTTTTTTATTCCTAATTGAAGTCTAAATGTTGCCTTTGCCCACATATAGCCTGCAGATATAGATAATGATAGGTAATATAGATGATATGCTTCTCGTGCGGTGCAAGGAGATCGTCAAATTCCACGACATGTTGGTGCTGCTTTAGAACTACAACATCTTCATCGCTGGTTTTCAGATTATCTTCACGCCTTGCTCAATTTGTAATTTTGTTTGAAAATGTTTTGTGCAATTAATTTAGTGTATACTAAAGTAATGAGTAGTATTTTATTATTGTAGGGGTGCTAATTACATTAACTTTTTTCTCAAAAATTATCGTTTTGACGCGCGTGCCGCGCGTGCATGTTAACAAGTGATGTGAAAGCATTCGAGTACGTCAGAAACCCTAGCAAAAAAGGTGGCACTAGAGTTTTGCTAAACAAAGGGTGACCATTTTTTTTTTACCGTTTATCGTTTTGGATAGCATTGCTTAGACAGCAGTATTAATCACTGACATCTGAATCAAACAAGAGAAGGCTGAAGCTTTTTATTCCTATAACTGCAAACTCAATGGTTGCGATCAATTTTTTTTACAAAAAAAAAAAAAGACCAGACAACATGGAATGTTACATACATGTACACAGCTATTGGCTTGTAGCATGTGAACTTCAAAAAAAATACCATCAAGCAGATAATAAGAACTAAGGGTACGCCCTAGGCTCTTATGGCATGACAGCAATCTCGATCTCAGCGTCGACTTCTTCCTTTACTGGCTCAGTGACGACATGGGAAGGCGACGGAGCAGCAGCGCTCTTTTCTTCATTCATCGCAGGAACCATGCCTTGGGGAGTCCATGGGCCACCAGCACCTTGATCACTTGCAGCAGCTTCTTGAGCTCTTTGCTTTGCAATTCTCACTCTCTCCTTTTTTGGTAGCTGAAGCTGCACCCTCTGCTGTCTCTCGGCAAATGTCTCCAATCCTGCATGCGACATCAGGAGCACGACGAAGGTGAGGTACTCCCCGCCAGAGCCAAGGCTTTTGGCGTGCAGGTAGCCCCTGCATCTACCAGCAGAAAAGCAGAGCATCTCAATCCATACATCTTTGATTACTTCCCACATCCTCCTATCATCAACTATTCGCAGTAGCCCTTGAGCAAGAGCTCATGACTCTTTAATAAAACCTTTTGCTGACTGTACCTTGTCAATTATCTTTTGAGTAAGTGCTTTTTCGTCCAACTGAGATAGATCGTCACCTTGGAGGATGGCCTCAAGCTCTTCATAGGCAGTGGTGAACAGAGTCCTTCTGCTGCCGGGCAACAACATCTCAGGATTGGCAAACAAGAGATGCATTATGTAGTTGGAGATCTGTCTACACATCCTGGCACATTCAGAGTCAGGAGATGTGCCCTTTATATGGAAGCAAATATCTGTGGCCACATGCCAGAGAATGATGCTCTCATCGAAGGGCTTCTGATGTATACTCCAAAGGATTTCTTCACCTCCATATCCAATGCGCTCAAGTGTCCAGTGTCCTCTGGTGTCGCTGAACCTCCAATAGCTCTCGATATCTGTTATATGACTCATCCAACCAGCGTTAACATGGCCACGAACTAATATTGTTATGTCTTTGGATGAGAGACAAGGTTTCAAGCCAAAATATGTGTCAAGCAAACCTTTGCATTGCCATGAGCGCCTTCTATTGCGAGCAAAGTATCCTATAAGACTGAACTGGGCAACCCCTTCGGTCCACTCCGTGTAAGAATCTACATCTCCAATAAATGACAAAATCTCCAAAAAGTATGTGATGTATAATAATGCAAATGTAACCTTGATGTCGCTTCCCGTATAAGCTTCTTTATGGCTGCTGTGGAAGAGGCCGATTGGCACTATGGGCAACAGTAGATTAGAAAAAAATATAGTGACGGAGCAAACATTGGCACAATCTGGTGTGACCCTGTTTTTATCATCGGTTTGAGGCTTCTGGCTATAAATAAGATCGAATGTGAGGGAGCTCCCTACACGTAGAGCCTCATAAGCAGTTTCCTTATCCAGTAACCAGAAGGATTTTAAGTTAGTCAGACGGTCACGATACACATATGCATAGTCTACAAAAAGCTTGTCAGGTATAGAGAGTTTCTCCTTGTGTGCTAACCGTCATCAGACTCCAATGCCGGGGGGACCCTGGTTGCCTTGCACAAATCCCCTTGCTTCTTGTATGTATTCTTCAAGCTCGACTTCTCTTGCTTTTGTAATTTCTGTCTTCGGGGCAGGAAGGAAAGTGGTGACTATGGCATTAAAGCTAGACCTCTTGAGAGCAATGGGCTTGTCGAAGCATTTGTAAAACACCAAAGATGAAAAGCAGAATTGCTGCAGCTAATAACCTCTTGTCGGCTGAGGATGACCATGACTTGCAAAACACATAGATGGCTACGGCGATCTGATCAAGGAATCCGAAAGAAAGTATTAGGTCATGCATGTATTCTTGCATGAGCAATATAGGCGCCCATAGCACCTCTAGGTCACGGCTGCCAGCTACAGGATTCTGATGCTGTACCTTCATCTGTCGATTGAAGAGCGTGGCGAGGGCATAGATCGCTAGAGAGTCGCTGGCTAGGTACGCCAGCCAGATGAAGAATCTGAACAAGGGACGGATACGCTTCTTACGGGCGCTGGCAAACAATGAGAGGTAGCACTGGACGGCGAGGCTGCCCAACACTAGGATTCGCAGCTGCCACTCCTGCCACCATAGCACGGCACTTGAGAGGCCCATAATGCGACGTTTTTTTCTCTCCCAAGAATGTATGTGCAGGCTTCAGTTTTGGTATGTATGTGTGCAGCAGCTTGATCTGTACTCCAGTCGCCTCGATCTTATACTACATCGGGACACCAATATATAGTTTCCTTTTAGCTATCGGCCGTGTATGTACAGCAGTACGTAATATGTGTGTGATGTGTGCACATATACATACATATATGCATATATATACACGGCATGTAATGTACACACACGTACGTACCGAGACTTTTGAACAGTGTCAGGTTGCCGGATCTGAGTTGAGGATGGGATCTCCGCATGAAGCCGGCGATCCAGTTGCTCATCCACGCAGGCTGAGAGTAGGAGCCATGTACAAGAAGCCACGCACCACCATCGTCGCGTGAAGGGCTGCCTCGTCGACGCTCGCTCAGGCTCAGCACCTACCGTTGCCGCACCACCGCCTCTCTGCGTCACGTATGGCCGGCTGCCACTACTGCCATCGTCGTCGGAGGAGCTCTGTGCGAGAGAGGAGACTCAGGAGAGCCAACAAACAGATAAATAAATGAGGTAGGTAGAGAGAGCAGGGAGTGGGGTTTCTACACTAATACGCTCGCTAGCTAATTGGATGAAGAGGTCTAGTCGGGACTGATTGGTGTTCCGGCGGCCAACTATGACGGCTAATGAATGAAACAGACGGTAGTCAGTAGCTATCTATCTAAAACATGACCCTTACCATCGTTGTTCATGAAAGGGTGTCTCCAGTGCCAGCCATGGGAGAGTCGATCGGTCCCTGCCACGACTGCACCAGGTACTTATTATCCTTAGCATCAGTACTGGGTGCAAAGGCCCCGAGACCAGGGGCTCCTTAGTACTGAGCGGTGGCTGACGACGCCGGTAGTATTGTGCACACATGTACTAATGTGCACGCATGTACCGGGTGTTTACGCAAAGGGTATTAATCTTTCTGGCCTCATTAATTAGTACCGGGTTGTATTATCGCCTAGTACTAAAAACACCTCACTAATACCGTCGCAATGACAAAGCAAAAAAAAAAAAAAGTGTTTCAGAATTCAGATATAAACTGCCAAATTGAACATTGCCCAGTCTGCATGAGTGCATGTAACACTAGTTTCTTAATGTGTTAACTGCTATCTCCACATGAAGACGGGCAACCCCTCATCAAACAGAAGAAAGACACTTCACTCATCAAAATTCATCTATGTTTTTTTTAAACGGTTCATCTATGTTAGGCTAGTTTTTTAAAAATTATAGAATGCTTACTTGGAAGAAAACATGACAAAAAGAATCTTTGCGCTGTAACTGTTGTAGAGCACTGATTGCCTAATGATTTTGAATGATGAAGACTTTTATAGCGGTTGAATTGTTGCTTAATATTTTTTAAGAAAAAGTAAATTTCAATAGTGGTCCCTAAACTATAGCGGTATTCTCATCTAAGTACCAGACTATGAAAATCCATATATAGGTATCTAAACTTGTCCAAGTGTACCATGTAGGTCTCCAAACTTTAAAGTGAAGATCTATGTCCCCAAACTTACTAATGGTGTCACCTAGGTCCCAAATCTTCATAATCCGAATTAAACGAACCAAGTGTCATCCTCCGCGATCAGCTCGTTGCTGCGCTGACCTGGCACCCTGCCTTCGGGGCCGCCGTGTCATGGCGCGTGCTTGCTCGAGCTCCTCCTCCTCCTCCTCTTCCCCGATGCCTCTGCCGAGTACCTGGCTGCCCTTGTCAACCCTCATCTGGGAGGCCATCCGGCTCGCGGACGAGGACCATATCGCGGCGGAGCGGAACATTGTTCTCCTCTTTCACGCAGAGCTTCTCCGAGACGCAGCTGTTCTCCGCGACCGCGGCCTGGAGACGCATGGCGACCTCGGCCGACGCCCGCCCCTCGCCCACCGCGCCTGGGCTACGTGTCATCTCTTACATTGAGAGAACATTATAGACTCAGAGCAATATTACTGACAGCTGAATCAAACAAGGAAAGGCTAAATTAAAATCTTCGAGTCCTCAGTCCTGAAATTGCAAACTCAACTATCACGATGAAATTACAACAGAAGGACCATACGTTTGAATATCGGCGTGTGGGATGTCAACTTCGAAACAGAACAGAACAGACAACAACTAACCTTTTTACCACGACACCATCATGCAGAGAAGATGAACAAGGGTGCGCACTTGCTCTTACGGCAAGACAGCAATCTCCATCAGAGCGTCGACTTCTTCCTTTACTGGCTCATTGCTTGGGAAGCTGGTGGAGTTGCCACACTCTCTTCTTCATTCATCGCAGGAACCATTCCTTGGGGAGTCAATGAGCCACCATTAGCTTGGTTAGTGGATACTTGCAGCTTCTTGAATTCTTTGCTTTGCAATTCTCACTCTCTCCTCTTTTGGTATCCTAAGCTGCACCCTCTGCTGCCTCTCTGCATATGTCTCCAATCCTGCATGAGACATCAGGAGTGAGACAAAGGTGACTAGGTGAGGTACTCTCCGCCAGGGCTTTTGGCATGCAGGTAGCCCTGCCTTTGCCAGCAGAAAAGCAGAGCATCTCAGTCCATACGCCTTTAATTACGTCCCACATATTCTTTTCATCATCTATTTGCATTAGATCTTGAGCAAGAATCCATAACTCTTGAATAAAACCTTTTGCTGACTCTACCTTGTCAATTATATTTTTAGTAAGTCCTTGGTCCAACAGAGATAGATCATCACCTTGGAGGATGGCCTCGAGTTCGTCATAGGCAGCTGTGAGCATACTCCTTCTACTGCCAGGCAACATCTCAGGATTGCTAACAAGAGATGCATCATGTAGTTGGTTATTTTTCTGCAAATCCTAGCACATTCGGAATCAGGAGGTGCACCCTTTCTATGGAAGCAAAAATCAGTAGCCACATGCCACACAATGATGCTTTCGTCAAAGTGCTTCTGATCTATTCTCCAAAAGATTTCTTTACTTATATTGCCCTCTAGTGCCAATTGTCCTCTTGTGTCGCTGAACCTGCAGTAACTCTCGACATCTGTTATAAAATTCAACCATCCAGCTTGAACATGGCCACAAACTAACGTTGTAATGTGTTCAGAGGAGTGACAAGGTTTCCAACCAAAATATACGTCAAGCAAACCTTTGCATTGTAAGAATTATATATTTTGTAGTGGCCGGTAAGAGTGATTACTTCATGCTGTGAGTCCTGGGTTTGACTCCAAGAGGGTAAATCTTTTCGACATTTTTATGAACCTATAGTATTAGAACTTGTAGTAGAGTGAGCTTGTACAGGTATTAAACCTCAGCTTTTGTAATATCGGTTGGGGGATCACTGTTGAAGGACTTTCCTCAAGTCCCAATGGTCCTGTTTGGTAGAGCTTTTTTTCAGCTTTATGGCCAAAATAAGTCGGAACTAGCAGCCAAACAGGATGTTTTTTTTTTCAGCTTCTTCTGGCCGCACTTTTTCCACCGCACACATTTATACTAAAAAGCAGAACTTGGTCCAAACCAGCTTATTTTGACCGTACTATTCACTTATTTGTGGGGAAGCGCTTCCCTGACTAACTGTACCAAACAGGACCATTGAAAGGAGAATCCATAGGGGTGTTAATAAGAATAAACATGTTATACCTTAAAAATGTACCAGCTTATTAAAATGTTTTGATAATATGTGTGATTTTACCTTAAAATATAATGCGAACATTTCAAAAATACTTTATCTCCATGAGAAAATTTTCAAACCTCGTGAGAAAATTGTTCTAGCCATAGAAGGTAATGTTCTAGCTTTTACAAGAAAATGTAAGAAACTTTTATAGTTTTATGTAGAGAGTTCTAGCATGTGCCCGACCCAAGAGATGTAATGGGTGAATTAGGGAGCTTGCATCTTATACAACTATGTCTTTTCATTTGCTTAAGATAAAACTAAAACGGCTTACATATGATAGTTAACGCTAAGGTTTGTCTAGTGCTCTCTCAAACTTACAAATAATGACTTGTGGTCTATATATACTCTTTCTAACAAAGCAAACCTATCAACTAAACATGAACTGTGTAAATGTGAATTCGGTAAGAAAAGGGTGAGCACGGAGAACGCAAACTCCCAAGATGTGAGCATTTATATTTTATATATAGGTGTCAAAAGACACCCTAAGTTCATCACCAAGCCTTCCCATGAATAGTGTCTTGGGCTCGCCACTAAGATTTAGTCATACTAAACCACCAAGGCTTAGTCACCACCACTATTTTTCTTGGTCATTGTGGTGTCATGTGTCATGCCTACTATGGGGCTTGTCCAACATGTAATACCGTTCAAATTTAGTATTAACACTCATCACATCACGTATGTCAAAGTCTCAAAGTCTGACAAGATGGAAAAAATGTATTCATGCCGACCACTGAGAACTATTAAAAGAAACAGAGACTTCAAGAAACAGTGAGCACGTAGATTATCAATCAAGATATCTCTCCATTCATAACAGGGACCTGGAGATGGAGGGACTCGGTCAATGCTAGTATAGCCTAGGGAAGGGAAAGATTAAAGAATCCTCCAGATGCCGATAGCATTGAATAATTAATCTCCATATACTATTACTTACCTGCAGTTCATATTGCTAACATGCATGCTATTAGAAGGAACGAATGAGATAGTAGTAGATGTGCAAGGCCTCTCCTCTGGGCCTATATAAAGGCACATAGCATCCTCTCCCAGAGCATCAGTCTCATAACTCATCACTACGCTCACAATGGACAGAGCTGTACTAGCAGCGCTTTGCTATGTTCTTATTCTGAGCGTTGGCCTCATTAGCAACACCAATGCTGATCCTTCATACTCTAGTGTTGAGGGGGGAGGTCAAGGAGGGGGATCTGGCGGTGCATTCGTGGATGGTGCCGGAGCTGGCGTTGGGGGTGGCACTGGGTCAGCTGAGATGGGTCAAGAAAACGGGCCAAATGCCCATGCAGTTGCTGGAGGGAAGGGAGGAGGGAGTGGCGGAGGGCAGTACGGTGGGTATGGTTATGGAGGTGGGTCTGGTGTAAGCTCTGGTTCTGTGCAAAAGAGCGGACCAACTTACGGTGGATACACTGGAGCCGGTGGTGGCGGCGAAGGTGGTGGTGGTGGAAAGGCTGGAGGTCAGTTTGATTCCAGTGGCTATGGGACTGGCGGTGGGTCTGGTTATGGTAGCAGCTATGGTGTTGCCTATCAAGTGAGCTCTACGACTGCAAGTTCTAGTAGCAGTGGTGGCGGGGAAGGGACAGGTCAGAATGGTGGGAGTGGAGGTGGTCAAGGACGTGGATCTGGATATGGTGATGCAAATCCTTGAAGTTATAGCTTGGCACTTTAAATTGCTAGAGCGCACCTTAAAACTTGTTTCTGTTCGCTTTTCATTTTATGTGTACCTTTCCTATGTTAGCAATGAATAATAAAAAGGGGTTCCATTCCTCTGTTTGATATTCTTGTTTTTGCTTCTATTACTTTCAGAAAAAAAATAATGTCACTTTTGTATTTGGTCATCCTGACTGGGCAGTTATTAGTATTACTATTACTAATTAGAAGTTGAAAAATAAGTGTGGATTACGAAGCGTGCTAGAAATTTTTTTTTCAAAAAATCAGAAACATCTGGCCATCAATCAAGTAGTCTCCAATAATGTTGGCCTTAGATCTATTATATTTTCTAAAATATTACCCACCATGCAGTTATACAAGACCATTAAATTAACCCTCTAAATTTGCATATAAATTAGTTTCCTGTACATTTGATCAGCAAAAGATAAACGTTTGATCAGCAAAAGAAGTTGCTCTGATCAATCAAAGTTTCCTGTACGTTTGATAAAACATTTGTCGTCTGAAATATCATGTTTTGGGGTGCAAGAGCAGTTGACAACTATTTTGGGTTCGTTTGTTTGATCAAATATTTTTTTTAACAAATTTTAAATTTTGAATATTTGAATAACCTCGGATATAGAGCTATACAGATTTTTTTTGCAGCACTCAATGCAGAGATCTAAAATTAAGTAGTGACTGGATTTTTATTTAAGACTATTTAGACACTCAAATATATAGTATAAGATTCAGACACTCAAATATATAGTATAAGATTTGAAAAGGTATCATAAAAGAACAATATTCATGATCTAGTCACAAGTGGCTGTGGGTTGTGGTGGTAAGAAGAAGGTTCATGCGAGGCTTGAAGTCCCTGGCGCATATATTTGTGCGAAAAATCTTGTAACTGTGTTAGGTTTCTTTTTTGTTTTGATAAACCTTTTTAGCTATTGATCTAGAGGGGCTGCACTAAAGGAGGACCCGAGAGAATGGACCTACTATGTAAATTGTTTTCTAGTCGGTTGATAAGGTATCCCATTTGTACAAATTACCTATTTCTAATGGTATTATTGGACACCACACTAATAACATGCCTAGAAATTTCTTGCAGTTTTTTCTTTTTGAGAATGTGGGGAGCACGTTTTTCATTGACGAGAAGAAATTATAATGACCAAATAACACAACCAGAAACAGAGGAGAGGAACTACAGCGCCACCACAAAGCAAGACCTAACCTAACCCCGCCGCAGCTAGAAGCATAACCGAACTAAGACAACCACGAGAGAGGGTGCCACCATCAAAGTGCTTGAGCCGAGCAGCCAAAGGTCGGAGAGGAAGCTCCAGCAAAATGACGCCTTTAAGGAGGGAGTAGTACCACACCGCCGTCATACATCCAACCACCAAAAGGATCACACACGCAAGCACGCACAACCCACGACTAAGGTAGGAACTGGTTTACGCTCTCAAGAGGGAGAACCACGCTAAGCGTAGTCATTGCTAGCTAGATAAAGCCAGGCAGAGTTTTCGCCCGTGACAATCCACTTGCAACTGCAGCCCACCCTCAACTGCTCGCCGGACACAAAGAGCTCGACGAGCTAACAACACGACCAAAGAAACTCGCAACGGAAGGAACCCTCCTAGGGCAGCCACTGAAGGCAACAAGGAGAGGGGAGCGAGTGAGCGACCACAAGGGAACCGGCCAAAGCCTAAGAACATGACCAGGAGAACACCCACAAGCACAACTAGAGCCTAAGCAAAGCGACCTAGAGCTGGGGAGCTGGGGGAAGGAGACGACTTGAAGAGTGATGGCGATGGAAGCGACAAAGGGAAACGCTGGCCTACACAGCGCCGACCTTGGGCTCGGCCACCACAGGAGGGGGGCAGCCGACCCAACTATCATTGCCAAGGCGTCGTGCCTTGCTGGCACCACTCCAGGGAGATTGCACCACCGCCGTGTGAGGGAGGGTGGCTGCCGCAAGACCCAAGCAAGGACGAAGTGACTGGTGTGGAAGGATGGCGGCGGCGACGCGACCCAACTAGGCGAACAGGGGTGGCGATGGCGAGGGAGGATGGTGGTGGCAATGCGACCCAACGGAGTTGCAGATGAGGGTGACGCCACCGACAAAGGAAGGAGCGACTGGGGGTGGCGCGCGCAACGGAGGAAGGAGCCGAAGGGGTGCTGCCGGAGCCATCCCAATTAGGAGAGTGGCACGGGCGTAGGAAAATTTTTATGGAGCTGCAGTTGTTGTTAGTGGGGTGGCATGTTTCCCGACACGAATATATTCATGATGGCAACTGTGAGACAGCATCATACGCAAACTATTTGCAACGTTTCAGAATAGTTTGCAATTCTACATCTTGCTGTCCATAATTAGCACTAGAACTAATTAACCGACGACCCTAGTTAGCTATCGCCATTTGCATTCATATCATTTTTTATCAGCTTAAGCAAGCGTACCGACACCAAGCATGGCACTCCGTTTTGGCCCCTGCACGCAAGAAGCGTGCATGGCATACAAAATTACAAACGGCATGGAGGGACGCATTGAATTAGCAAGCAGACTGAATTAAACTGACGCGAGCATCCCGCCCAAGATTGCTCAATCCTTATAAAATTTATTACTTTTTGAAATTAATATTCAGGACACATCAATGCATATGGTCTTTAAAAGGTGAAAAACTTAAACGCTGCTATATGGACCGTTTTTATAATTTTAACCCTACCCTTGTTAAATATCAACCGTGCCTTGGAGAAAGAGTAAAACGAGCACCGACCAGATCACCAGATCCATTGTTATATGGACCGTATTCGTGAAACACAAGGTCCATTATTAATCTTATTACAAAAACAAAGAACGGAGTCATTTTCAATTAACTTGACAATAAATGCAGTGCCGTAGGCTAATCAAGGCCGCACATTTTTTGGCCCAGGTAATATATAACCAGATCCATTGCGAGATGACTAAATCGCCGGCAGCCAGCATCTAGCTCTGCAGTTCTTGTTCTTGACTGTGCATTTACTATAAACTTAGTCGGCATCGCATTTGAAAGACGAAAAAAATTCACAAAGCTAGCAGACGTTAAAAGGTTATCCAATGGCCTCCACTGGCCCATTGTTTGGTCAATTATTGGTACCAAATAAGACGGAATCTGAGATTTGATGAAGTGACTGTAGGTTTCCCACATGGAAGAATAGTAGGTGTTAGAACCAAAAAAATATGCTCACTGCATAAACCAGGTAACTTGATTTTGGATAAAACCGGCTTTCCAGTTTTGGCTAGTCCAAACAAAAAAAATGTTGATGCTGATTTCATTAGTGTTTGAGTTGTATTCAGGGAAAGACCTCCGCACTCTATTAATATTAGGGCCAAGGCCGATTAGGTGTTAATAACTAATCGAATAAAATAAAATGCATTTTTTATATTCTCCAAACCCTTTTTTCTTAACTCTAATTTGTACCTCTCTTTATCTAGCTTTACAGCAGATTTGGTGTGGGGGTGGGGTGGGAGTGGCCTTGCTTTATTATTTGTGTCTTCTTCGATGGCTAATGTAGTATCACTGTTGCATCCGACCCAAGAGAGGGTGGGGGAGAATTTTGGGTCGCTAATCGATTTCTAATGTCGGGGGTCAATCGAATGTATAAGATAAACCTAGAATGTCCTACATCAGATGAACTGATGTTGGTCCAATTATGAACATCAGTGTAATTGACTTGAGAGTTGGGTTTTGAAGAAATTAGGCCAGATTGTACACATCAAATAGACCGATGTGGTGCACTCGTCGATGCAATTGTACTAGTGGGAAAAGGTACTTATTTGCTTGAATTGACTTTGTGTTGAGTGGCGGTAACTCAACACACAGATTTTTATGTGAAAAACTCTTCAATGTGAAGGGAAAAGCCACGGCCACTATCTAGCCGAACTTTCACGATAATTGGAGTGTTTACATAACACCGCTCTTGGGCGACAGCTTACAAGATAAGGGTCTACGCTTCGCTCCGCCAACTCGGCCCCCTAGTCCAGAATTTGGATCACATCAACAATTATCATGGATCAAACAATATCACGTATCACCCTATCACTGCCAGTTCTAAAACAACCAGATGTAACCTATTATGTAGTAGTGTCAACCAACATTTTTGTGACGGTGGAGCACTAGACACTGTATTTGAGCGATTTATGCATTTCCAAAAGTTTCCAGTTTGATATTGATATAAGCATGCCGTTTTTTTTTTTTTTTTTTGCGAAGTAGGCGCAGTGCAATGTAACTGGACTGCTATACAAGGCAAAGGCCAAAGAGAGAATTTTATATTACATGCATATCTGAGCTCTCGATTAAGTTGAGTTGACCTTTCAGAGCTGACCTAGATATCTGTGAATCTCTTTGTTTTTCGATTGAAAATGGGGTCTCGCTTCCCAGGAGTCCCTAAAGCCTACGCTTGCTTGCATGCATTCTGCAGAACGAAGATTCCTACTAGCAACACGGCTGGACTCCATTAGTGTCGGCAGCTCAGATCCAACTTATCAAATATGAAATATGAAGATCTCAAGCATGTGTGGAAGCAGTCTCCGAGTTAGGTGACCTCCGGAGTTATAAATACCCATGGAGTACTTGCCTTCAATGGCATATTACGTCGTCTCTCATCTCTATTTACACTTTTAAGCAGCAGCTCACCATGGCTAATAAAGCAGTAGCGCTTAGTTTGGTTGTCCTCTTGAGTTGTGGGTTAGCCAATGCCGCAAGAGTGGCTAGGCTCTCCAATGCTCAAGGATCGGGCTCCGGTGGGGGGCAGGGTGGTGCATCCGTAAGCGGCGCCGGTTCAGGTTACGGGAGCGGTGGCGGCTCCGGCGACACCGAGAACAATGGAGCCCATGCTAGATCAGCAAGTGGGGGCGGTGGCGGCGGCGCATCTGAGGAATGTGGCTCCGCATATGGTGGTGGATCTGGCGTGGGCTCAAGCTCTGCCTCTAGGTCTGAAGGGCTTTATTTTGCCGGTGGCGACTCCAGCGCAGGCGGTTCTGGAAGTGGCGGCGGCGGTGGACGAGCTGACGGCACTACCGGGTCCAGTGGTTATGGCAACGGTGGTGGCGCTGGAACTGGTACAAGTGATACCAACTTATACTCAGGGGGACCATCTTGGGGTGGCCCGAGCAATGTAAAAGCCGATGCTGCTGGAAATGGTGGTGGCGCTGGTGGTGGTCAAGTTGGCGGGACTGGTGGTGGTGATGGTGGTGGCTCTGCTTTTGCTGATGCACACCCCTAAATGATAGTACGGGCCATCAAATCGAGTGTCGTCGGTGCTCAATCTGTGATGAAGTTTTATATTTCCATGTTGCAACATTTGGTTACCCTAGCTTGTTTCTCTTCATGTATTAATTAGGTTCCCACCAATAAAGGTTGCAATACACCAGTGTCAATCTTAGTAATAACATTGGTCTTGTGTCACTACAAATATTTATATGTGTGTTTCTCATCTAGCCAGCTACGTAAGTCCATCAGTAGATCCCATCTTTCCAACTATATGACACAAACATGTGTGTGTATGTGTGCGTGTGGGCGCAATCCACGATAATAATTAGTTTGATAATATGACCATGCAAATATTTGGAACAATATTTGCATCTCAGTTCTTGTTTTCTGCGGTGTGGCCTTCCTCCAAACTGTTCGCCGCTCAATCCAATAATGGGCCGACCAATTACTGCTAGTGGTCTGTGCTACTGAGATTGGAAACAAGACAGTAAACAAGAACATTTAGCCTGCACCTGCAGCCGTTGCATACTTGAATTGCAAATTATGATGTAAAAATTGACATCTTAAGCACTAGCAACAAACATGGCAGTATACAAGAGAACTAAGCAAGGTTCCATCGATTTATGTGTTTTTACTAACATAGCAAAGAGATATGCAACGATTTGGAACAATATTTACTTAAACATACGTAGTACATACATAGAAGTGTATTGCTGACAACTGAATCAGATAAGGAAAATGTGAAATCGTCTTTAACTGCTGAAACTGAAACTCAACTGTTGCGATATAGTTGAAAGAAAACAGAACAGCAGATGGTGTGTTGAATGTGAACTTCAAAACAGAACCCACAGGGTGTGGTTCACTTGGCTCTTATGGCAGCATAATGACAGCATTCTCGATCGCAGCGTCGACTTCTTTCTTTAGTGGCCCATTGATTTGCGATCCTGATGGAGTGGCAGTACTCTCCTCTTTATTCATCACAGGAACCATTCCTTGGGGAGTCGACGAGCCAGCATTGGCTTCCACTTCATGTAAGCTTTCAAATATGCTTGGGATTTGGTTACAGGAGTTTGATAAAGATTATATGAGTCGAGTCCTACTAGGAGCAGCAACTATCTGTTGGTCTCTCTGGCTTGGTAGGAATGACTTAGTTATCCAAAAGAAATTTGCGTTGTCTCCTTTGCAGGTTATTTTTACTACTACCCATTGCCTTCGATCTTGGATTGTGCTTCAATCTTCAGAAGCCGGTTTCGCAAGTTATAGCTGTCGAGGCTATGCAAATGTTTGGCGCAAGTGGCCAAGGACTTCTTCTTCCAGGCACATAGGTGGCGATCTAGTCGAAGATTTGTTTGTCACCATAGTGTGTTTGTTATCTTTATTTTGAGGCTGTGTGTATTCTTACAGAGGCCGGAAGATACTACCTCCGTTTAACTTTTTATTTGAAGCCGTTGATTTTTTTTTTCAAAACTTTAATTGTCTGTCTTATTTAAAAAATTGTGCAAAAATGTAAAAGTACAATACATGCTTAAACTAATCTTAACGATAAAGCAAATGACAAAAAAAATAGATGATAACTTATGAATTTTTTGAATAAGACAAGTGATTGATGTTTTGAAAAAAAAGTCAACCACGTCAAATAAAAAAGGTCGGAAGGAATATGTCCAACGCTGTGTATCAACTCGATGTTTAGTTCTTGAAAAGTAATGGAGTCTTCCATTTCCAAAAAAAGAAAAAGAAACACTAGCGATCTCATCTCTCATGTTCAAAGAGCATACTTAAAACAGTGTATTGCTGAAAGCTGAATCAAACAAGGGAAAGGCTGAAATTAACTGTGGTAAACTCAACTGCCGACATAAAAAACAAATTGGCCCCAGACGCTGATTGTTAGATGTACACCGTGCAATCATCAGCATGTGGGGTGTGAAGCTGAACAACAGATAGACAGCACATAGGCTCTTCATCAAAACACCACCCATATCATTATACTGCAGAGAAGTTGAACAGGGTTGCGCGCACGCTTTGATCTTACGGAAAGACATCTGACATCTCCACCGCAGAGTCTTTGAAAACTGTAGATAGAGAGGATGAACAAGGTTGCGCAGGTTTCTTGTGCCGCCAGGCATTAGCATCATCTCAGGCTCAGCAAACTGTAGGGATGCGCATCATGGGGTTGGAGATCTCTCTGCATACTTAATTTAGCACACTATATATTGTTGATATTTTTCAGTAGATGCACATGCACCGGCCCTTACGATGAAAGCAAAAATCTGTTGCCACAAGGATGCTTCCATCAAATGGCTTCTCCATATACGTACTTCTACTAAATAAAAAAGTTGTTTTCTAAATAGGAAAAAATACACTCTCTGCATATACGTACTTCTACTAAATAATAAAGTTGTTTTCTCCATATACGTACTTCTGCATCCGATATGTAATCCCGCCATCCGTAGGCGCAACAATACATCGCACATGCATGCATGCATCTCCCAGACGAATCAGTTCCCGATCGAGGATTCGAGGAATACTCATGTGCATCATCATCAGCTTATATAAAAGGAAAAGAGGACTCATGCATCAACGAGCCGGCGGAGACGGTACAGACACAGGTCGTAGTCGTAGGTTACGAATCGTAGCCCCTCCTTGTACTTATTGGGCAACTTGGCGTCCAACTCGTCCAAAGCCCAGCGCGTCCTCGGGAGCCACCGCGTTCCCTCGTGGAACACCATCGTGTTCTTCCACGCGACCTCCTCGCCGCCGTCCAGCACCGCCTGAGTCCCGCCGGCCACCTTCCAGCCTTGCTGGTAGCCGCAGCCGCGGATTTGGCTGTTGAAGAAGTAGACGCAGCCCGCCCCGTCCCCGCCGTAAAGATCTGTTTGCGTGTGTATAGCCGTAGATACATACACAGCATGCATGCAAATTAAATCAAATCAAAAATTAAATTAAATTAAATTAAATGCACGAAAGCTACCAACAGAGGCCGGTCGAGATAATGAGATCGATCATCTAATTAAGGCGAGCGAGAGACGGTTCGTTACTTCGTTTAGATCTCCGGCGACCGGGCGACGTACCGTAGAGCTGGGAGGGGTGGTAGTGGAAGATGTCGGGGTGGATGACGCCGTAGTCGTGGACGGTGAAGGACTGCGACGGCTCCGGCGGCTGGCCCAGCCGCCTCCGCAACAGGGTGTCCACCAGCTCCGCCTCCGCCACCACCGCCTGCCACTGCTGCATCGTTGCCTGGTCGCCGCCGGCGTCGGCGGCGCAAGCGTCCGATGATGTAGGGCGACAAATCGACGAATGATTGATTTCCTGCCGCAGGGGCGAGTCTTTTTCTTTTCTTCATGCATGGATTCACTTCGGATCGACGACCACGCCGGCCGGCCGGCAAACCGGGCCGGGGAACTCGATCGCGGGCTTTTAGAGGGAGCCTGCCCAGCCTAGCTATATCTTGGGTCCAGCAGCCCAGTCTGTATCAAGTCCAGAACGACCCACGTAACATTTTCGTCGACTCCACTCACTGTTTGTCTCCCAACGAAAATAAATGCGTACTCCCTCCGGGTCAATATAGAGGATTTGCGGCATACCATGTAGTGTATGATAAGGTGAAACATACTCAGGAGAGGCAGGGTGGGGAGACAAGTGTCATTGGGGTAGGGAATAACTAACCTGAATGGAGAAGAATATGGGCTCTAGACCAGCCAAAGATCAAACTCTTTGTATGGTGAGTAGCGAAGAACAGCCTGCCTTGGCGATTGAATATTAGCAGAAGGGGTATGCAAATTGATACACGCTGCCCTATGTGCTGGAGGCTTGATGAGGATGGAGGGCATTGCTTTTCTGAAATGCAAGTGGGTTAAACAATGCTGGAGAGCCATGGATTTGGAGAGTGTGAGATTACGCTTGACTGAAGCTGGAAATGCTGCACAGATGGTAAATCTGGTTCTTAGCCTTAGGAGGAAACAAAAATTAAGACGATTAGCCTTTTGTATGTGTGGTGGAAGAGCTAGAAACAAAGCAAACGCAGGAGAACAAAAGGAGAGCATCCATCGAGCCTTCACAGTGCTAGCTGATAGAAGTTTCATGTGCCATGAGAACCAAGTGCGGCATCCGAAATGCAGAAAGAAATGGTCTCGTCCTCCAACTGATAGCCTAAAGTTAAACTGCGATGCGGGCTTCATCAAAACTGAGAAGACAGGGAGCTGCGGTTTTATTGTGCGTGATTCCGATGGACAAGGCTTATTAGCGGGAGCTGGCCGCCTTGAGGATGTACCAGATGCCCTCTGTGCAGAAGGATATGCTTGCTTGACGGGCCTATGCAGTACATGAGTACGGGATCCCTTCCGGCTTCCGTATCCCTGGAACTAGATTCCTTAACGCTAGTGAATGGCCTGAAGACGGGGTGTGTATGATCGGTCACAAGGAGGCAGCCTGATACGCGAAATCAGAGAGCTTATTAGCCTGCATTTTGATTATGTTAATGTTGCTTATGTTTCAAGATCGTATAATGGTTGTGCTCACGGGCTCGCACAGCTCGGTTTGAGTTGGGACCCAGGTTGCTCACATGTGTGGAGTGATTTCCTCCCAGATCATGTAATCTGTCTTGTACTTGGTGATGTCAATGATCGCGGTGATGAATAAAAAGCATCGGTTGAGAGTGTCAAAAAAAAAAAATTGAGGGTCCATTTCCCGTTCTGCTCATATTAAACACGGTGGTGTGGCATATGTAAACAACTTTCTCCTTTATTTAGCTCGTGTGGTTGCAGGGATGGACTCCAATGCGCAGGCTGCGAGAGTTTGAATCCAGGATCCTCTTTTTTTTTCATGGTGCGAGAGTAGGATTTGCATGGCCGATTGGTGCTTCTGCATGGAACTGTTCCCTGCTGTTTTGCCTGGTGCTTTGCCGCGTTTGCAAGCGCGGCTAGATTGATTTTCGTTGCCGTTTTCCATGGTGGCTTCCTGCGAGCCCGAAACTCCTCACGGTCCTTCCTATCGTGAACTAGGCCGCATCGATTGCACTCTTTGCCGTGGAAACTTCTGTCCGAGGTGCTCCACGACGTCGTCCTGCGTGGCGACGAACTGAGATGTGCCTTCCACCGTGACGCCGTCCATCTCCTTGCTCACGTGCTCAAGGCCGTGACTCTGAGCTGCTCGTCGGCATGCGTGTCGCTGGACTGCACAACGATGCCGTCCATGCAACGCCACGCCGGGTGCAAAGAACGGCTGAGTCAGAGATGGATGGCAATGAATAAGTGAGTTGGAGCGTTGCATTGCATCCACACAGCCATGCATGCGGAAAGGAACCGCCGTTGCATTGCATCCACACAGCTGGGGAGCTGCGCCGCTGCGCGCCTCGCCGAGTTACTCCTTCGTCAGCTCGGGGGCTGCGCCGCCGCGCGCATCACCGTGTTACTACTTCGTCAGCTCGGGGGCTGCGCCGCCGCGCGCATCACCGTGTTACTATTTCGTCAGTTTGTGGGCTGCTCCGTCACGCGCCTCGCCGAGTTACTACTGCGTCAGCTCGTGGGCTGCGCCGCCGCGCGCCTTGCCGACCCGCTACTTCGTCAGCTCGGGGGCTGTGCCGCCGTGCGCCTCGTTGACTCACTGCTTCATCAGCTCGAGAGCTGCACCACCGCTCACCTTGCTGACTCACTGCTCCGCCGCCCGACTAGCGACGTGTTTTCGCTAGTTGGCCACTTCTCTGCCTTGCTGACTGCTACATCGATTCGGTTCTGCTAGTGACGTATTTCCACCAGCTGGACACTCGGATGACTTCATCATTGCTAGCTGAGCACTCAGAATTTCTGAAGACCACTCGACTACTTGACCCTCAACCTGATTATGCTAATCAGCTTGAGGCTCGGGGGCTGCATAGAGGATATCATCAGAAATTTTTCGAATACTACAAGTCAAGGCATTCAGAAAGCAGAATTTGGATCTTCGAGTTCATTGTTACTCAAGTCAACTCGACGCTCGGGGGCTACACCCAATGGGTGTACCTAAACGGTGCCTCCATTGTAGAGACGTGTTTTTCATGCGAGGATTGGTTAACTCGGAAGATGTTGCTGATTTCTGGATCTTCAAGCTGATTGCTATTCAAATCAATTTGAAGCTTGGGGGCTACACCCATTGGTTGCACCTAGTCAATGCAACCAATGAGAGGAGGAAGTGGCGACAGAAGATAATTATCAACTTGTTCTGAGCCATGGATTTCTTTGGAATCTCGAGTTAATTGCCCTCGAAATTAACTCGAGCCTCGGGGGCTTATCGGAGATAGATATCCCCTGGCTCCTCATGACATGGATTCAAGATGTGAGCCATTACAGGGCCGAGGAAGGCTCAATCCTTAGCGCACAAGACAAGGACTAACTATGTAATCTTTTTGTTATCCGTCTAGGAGTTATAGAAGGAAACTGACTTGTAACCCAAGCCACGCCGGACTATATAAGGCTGGCTAGAGACCTCCCTCAACTCGACTCAGCTCATAGCGACTCAATCTCATATGCCCTCATTGTAATCTCGAGAACACAGAGCAATACAACTCGCCACAAATAGGACGTAGGATATTACTCACGTTGCGGTCTGAACCTATTTGTGTGTTCTTGTGTCTATTGTCGCACCTCTATGCGAACCATTGAGCTACAGTCGGACTCACCTACCTCAAAAGCATCACGTGAGGCATCCCGTGGTGTATTGCTGGTACAAAACACCGACATCGCAACCCTCGATGTCTCTTCATTTCTTTCATTATCAGGAGCCTGGATTTCCTTCCCTTTCTTTTGCGAGCATACACAATATCAGCTGACTCCTTAGGATCAACAGCAGCTCTCGATGTCATTCCCTTTCTTTTACGAGTATACGTAATAATATCAGCTGGCTCCTTAGGATCAAGCATCAGCAGCAGCTATCTCAGGACCAGCACTAGAAGGATCATTAAGTTTGTTTGCATCACCTGCAGTTGACGCAAAGTGAAAAAACATCTAAAACAGAAATCATAGGTGGAGCAGCAGTTACTTCAGGAGAACATCAGCTATACCAAAAATTGTAAAAAAAAACTGAAAGAAAGACTCAAGAAACAATACCAGAACGAGATGGAGTATCTGTGTTCTTACAAGCATTCATATCAGGAGAAAGAACATTTTCATGATAAGGAATGTTGGCCTCCAGCTGATTTAGACCTCCAAGTTGAATATTGTCAACATTAAAAGCACCAGCACCTCCAAATTGAATATTGTCAACATTGAAAGGAGCAGCATATGGAGTACTAGAAAGGTCACGGAACTATACAAAGACAAATACACAATGAAATAATATTTGAATATGCATGAAAAATAGTACACGCAAAGAGTACGAAGCACTCACTGATAGGACACCATATTTTCTATTCCCATCTGAACTTGACCAGTCATAATCAACACCACTCACATAAACAAAATCTGCAGTCTTAACATTGCAGAATCTTAGCAGCTCATATGATATTGAATGAGCATTACCAAAACCAGAATGAAGATCAAGAAAATCCATATATACAACCGTCAAATGAAAAAAATTACTAGATAACAATATTGAACAAACATAATACCTTAGATACCTATATGAATTATAAGGAAATAGTCTTCTATTTCCTATATCTTCTGTTTCCTTATAATTCATATAGGTATCTAACTGTTGGTATGGATCTACTACTATTTCCTTATAATTCATATAGGTATCTAAGGTATGGTTCCAGTCTTCCATTGCTGTTGGTATGGATCTACTACTATTTCCTTATAATTCATATAGGTATCTAAGGTATTATGTTTGTTCAATATTGTCATATGGTAATTTTTTTTCATTTGAAGGTTGTATACATGGATTTTCTTGATCTTCATTCTGGTTTTGGTAATGCTCATTCAATATCATATGAGCTGCCAAGATTCTGCAATGTTAAGACTGCAGATTTTGTTTATGTGAGTGGTGTCAATTATGACAGGTTAAGTTTAGATGGGAATAGAAAATATGGTTTCCTATAAGTGAGTGCTTCATACTCTTTGCATGTACTATTTTTCATGCATATTCAAATATTATTTCATTGTGTATTTGTCTTTGTGTAGTTCCATGACCTTTCTAGTACTCCATATGCTGCTCCTTTCAATGTTGACAATATTCAACTTGCAGGTGCTGCTCCATATGCTGCTCCTTTCAATGTTGACAATATTCAATTTGGAGGTGTTGCTCCTTTCAATGTTGACAATATTCAACTTGGAGGTCTAGATCAGCTGGAGGCCAACATTCTTTATCATGAAAATGTTCTTTCTCCTGATGTGAATACTTGTAAGAATACAAATACTCCATCTCGTGCTGTTATTGTTTCTTGCGTCTTCCTTTCAGTTTTTTTACAATTTTTGGTATAGCTGATGTTCTCCTGAAGTAACTGCTGCTCCACCTATGACTTCTGTTTTAGATGTTTCTTTAATGGATGCTGAGTATACTTGCACTTTGCGTCAAATGCAGATGATGCAAACCTAGTGCTGGTCGCGAGATAGCTTCTGCTGATGCTCCTCAACGTATTGCTGTTGATCCTAAGGAGCCAGCTGATATTATTACGTATACTCGTAAAAGAAAGGGGATGACATCGAGAGTTGTTGTCATATCGGTCATGTGTGGCTCAACATCTCGTGTGCGGATCCTCACTACTCACCACCGAAGTCCAGATTCTTGACTTCTTGAGTCTTCTTGAGTGTGTTTATCACTCCTCTCAAGTTGGCCTTGTGCAGTAACATGTCTGATCGTGGGAGACTTCGTCATACAACTTCTATGGTGTAGGGATGTGGTTGGTATATATGAAGATAGTTATGGGGATGTGGGTAGAAATTACGAGGAGGGAGGATATGGTCGGGGAGGCATATTTGCTGGAAGAGAAGGCATGTATGGACATCATAGCGGTAATGGAGCATCGCTAGGTGATGTTAAGGAGGGACATGATCAGAGATTTGCTTGAAGGGTAAGGGGCAAAGTATTTGCTGGCAGACTGCAATGAGCATGGAGAACCACTCAAATTTTGTTGGAAGGAGACAAGCCAAATTGTGGCAGACATTGATGAATACGAAAAATCAGTTAAATTTTGCTAGAAGAGGGTGTGTTCATCACTCAAATTTTGCTAGAAGGGGACAAGGCACATTGCGGCATACGTCAGTGAATATGAAAAATCATTGTAATGGTGAAGGGACATTAGTAGGACAAATAAATCTACATCACTTTAACCAGGAAGTTAAAGTCACTACGTTTTACCTAATGAATCATGGAGGAGATATTGGGAATGTATGTACCAGATGTTGAAAGTTTAGACATATATTAGCAAACTCTGATACTAAAATGCCATGGCAAAACATTTCCCCATTTTATAGCTCTCTTGGACAAGAGTTTCACGCGGTTAATAGTGCACCAAATGACCATGAAAACAAGGATATATCCACTATAGCTTTTATAATCATACTATATGGAGAATGTTCTAAAAAGACATTAATATAGGGTTCGGAACTCTTGCAAAAAAAGAAGATTCTGACTCAAACCGGAGATTTCGTGCAATAGAGATAAATGAAAAAACATATCAAATTAAGTTTCCAATTCGTGAAATGATGGAGATATGGTCTCATTTCACTGAGTTAAAAATTAGAAGTCCACCCGTGGTATTCAAGGTGGAAAAGTAGAACCCTACTGTTCGTTCCAGTGGGAAATTTGATACAACTTGGTTCAGAACTAAGGGAATACCTATTGAGAAAAAAGATCTTTTGCAAATGTATGTTACATTGCATCATTTGAGGGTCTTTCTCCAGATGATGAGAAAGATAATGTTTCACAGTTTGACTATGTCAGGGTCAAGATTGGTTGTAGAGATGTTACTAAGGTCCACATAGTTGTGAATGAGTTGTTGGATTTTCTTTTTTATAACTTTGAATTTGAAAGGGAAGTAGCTCAAGAGAGGAAAACTAATAAAGTAGAAAACAAAAGGATTAGAAAAAGTGAACATGACGAGCATAATGAAGACAACCCTTTAAACAAAAAACCTAATTTGGAAGATGATAATGAACACAAAGCCACAAGGGGACAAGCAGCGACACAACTCAAGGTGGCTCAGAGATTTTGAATTTTAGGTATGGGAAACGATGTGCTAATGTGACACAAGATGTGAGGGTGCCTGAGAGCCCAAATGCAAAGAAAAAAAGCTTCTATGCAGATGAGGGGAGCTTGCACAAAGATTATTTGAGATTTTATTCCATAGAGAAATGTAGAAGATATTCCAACTACTGATATGAGAAATGAAGATACAGAGGGGCATATGACTGAGAAAAAAAGAAAAGACAGGTAAGAAAAAGATAAGATAGAAGGCAAGAGTGAATGTATTGAATGCAGATATTATGTTATGCATGGTCAAGAGAAAGAGAAGGTAGAAGGCAAGAATGAATATATTGAATGTGGATTGTGTTATGCCAGGTCATGAATACGTAAGACAAAGTGAAGGCAACAAAGTGCTAGGTCCAACTAACGTGGTAATAGTGATGACGTTGCATGCTATGGACGCAGCTTTATAGAAGCAATGATGTTAGTGACCATATTTCCACAGTTCATTACGTGGATAAATTCACTATATGCAGGGATATTAGATACAGCTTTATAGGAATTATCCAAAGTTCAGTACATATTTCTACCTTCAAAGTTTATTTTATTTATGCAATAATTTTTGTATAGAGGCAAACTATGAATGGAGAGAAATGTTACATGGGCCGTTCCGGACTTGATAGAGATTGGGCTGCGCTAGACCCAAGATATAACGCGCTCCCTCGGCAGGCCCGCGACAGCGAGTTCCCAGCCCGGTTTGCCCACCGGCGCATGGTCGATTCAAATCGATTTTACACTCCCGGAGAAATATCCAAACACACATCATATGCATGTATGACGACCCTGCATATGACAGCCTAACATCTCTTGCCACGTAGTCTGAACTGTCCTCACCGAACCCGGGTGTATAGTCCGTCGACACCCGCTTGTCTCCCACCTTCCAGTTGGTCTCACCACAATTTGTCTCCCACCTTCGAGTTGGTCTCACCACAATTTAATCCTAGGTACAAGGGATAAAAGGTTTGCCGAAGCCCAATTTAGGATGGCACATGTATGGTACGCGTTCAATGCCGTAGACCAGGCCAAACATCGGACGGCCTTATGCAACATAGGCGGGGTCAGGATCCAACTCCATGTTCATTCATTATAGGTTTCATAGTTATCAGTACTGAAAGCATAACTGCCCCCGCCTAGTGTCTCCAATTTAATATCTCATAAACTTTCTTATAAATATTCAATTTTAAAAGTAAATTTGGCCTAACACAGTTATGGCTAAGCATTCTAGACTACTGCGTATAGTATTAATCATACTGGTTCAGGAATTAATCATACACTAGGGTTTCAATCAATTCCTAACTCTAATGCACAAACATAACTCATTGATTAGGACTTAGAAGTAAAATAGGTGATGCACCGAGGCTTGCCTGGATTTCAGAGTTTTTATAAATAATTAGAACTTCAGGTTTCAAGTGATTACTCCTCCAAAAATACCAAAAGCTTATTCTTGGCTTCTTACACGGCATCACACTTTATAACTAGCGTACCTATGTATGCATGAAATGAGTAATGCATTAAAATGCAAGAATGCAAAATAAACATGAAAGGTGCAAGAGACAAGCAAAGAAGTATCTGATATATACATACACCAAAGATGGAAGGATGCACGAATGATAGGTACAGTGCACATAAGTATGAGAATGACTAACCGGTTGAGAAAGACAAAACAAGGAATAAAGAAAAGTAAACCCACTTTGCTTTCATAAAGAAAGATATTGGATCAAAACAAGGATGTTTTCTTAAGAACATGGCCTAACAAATTTACACACTTCAAACATGCACTAGGAAGCCTAGATCAAAACTAGGTAATCTGATTCGCATAGATAAGACACTTCCCTGATTTACTATTTAACCAGAGCATGCCTAACTGCTAGCCAAGAAGACAAGTATCGTTGCGAGTACATGAACAAGGGTAGGTCCTGAAATCTAGTTAGTGGTCACAAGCTA
Source organism: Paspalum notatum (assembly GCA_022530915.1). Lineage (NCBI taxonomy): Eukaryota > Viridiplantae > Streptophyta > Magnoliopsida > Poales > Poaceae > Paspalum > Paspalum notatum. Next base: position 37,087,363 of record CM039691.1, read on the forward strand.
TAACCGTTAAGCTTTATCACACAAGGCACCTAATTAGCACAGATGAAACAACAAACAGTAACTCAAAGGTGACCAGACAATTTCAGTTCTCGAATAAGATGTTCTGTTGGGTATTTACACTAGGTAGATCATTCATCAAGGAACACGTAGCATGCTTCTGATTCATAAACTGCTAAGCAACCAAAGATCATTACTTTCAACCATATGTGAAATATCAATGGAGATTAGAATATTTAACACCTACTTAAAAACTACCAATGGGAGTTTCAAGATGGCACAACACAAGTCGAGGGCAGCCATCCAGTCATCTCATGACATGCATACTAGCATTGTTCATCCATAATGCGAGATAAAGAGAAAAAATATAGATGGAATACAAATTGTGAAGGTTCAATTTATTTTCTAATGAAGAACAGAAAGCAACTATGTATAAGCATATGCACGTAAACATGAATTAATTATTAACCCCCCCCCCCTCCCAAAAAAAACATAAATGATTGCCAAGCATCTAAGAATGGAAAGGGAGAAGAGGAACCAACCTTAGGTTATTGCTTGTTATATATTTTCTCCCGAGAGGACATTGACTAATTACATACTGCCCTTGATAGCAAGAGCTTCAAAGTCTAAATTGATGAACAAAGTAGCCATGATACAATTAGGGGTTTAATTAAATGCAGGAAATAAAGTTAATCGTATTAATCAAAACAATTGTTAGGAACCTAGTACTATTTGAAGTAGTTAACAGCAGCCACACTTCTCTGAGCGGAGCGCATGAAAACATGGATCAGACTAAGTTTAAATAGGAAAAGCAGCAATGACAATTAAATCTCTAGCTGAAAGCAATGAAATCAAAAAATAAAACACCAAACTTAGCATTTATTTTACACTAGTTAAGCATTAGCACATGGATAGATAATATTGGATTTACAATTCTAGAACTCCAAATAAATCAACCATGTACTAGTTATTAACCTATGCACAGAAGGAGATTTTTGGATTATCATGCAACCATATCATGAGTACTGAACTTCGTAACAGATGTTAATCACAAACAGTAAAAGATACAATTAATCCTACATCACAAAACACACCTGGAAGACGCAATCTATCACTACCATTCAATAGAGAAGATGTACCCAACAAGCTAAACATATTCATACACATGCAGGCAAGGTTAAATGTAAATCCTAGAACGTTGATGCATTGCCAACATTTCAGAACTTCAAATAAAAGGGGAAAATGGCCTAGGGTTGCTGCTCTTTGGAAAAAAAAAACAGAGGGGCAACTGAGATTGCTGCACGCAGGGAAGGAAGGAGGGAACTGATCCTGCTGCTTGCTGCTCATCCTTGGCGGGGAAAAAATGCAGAGGGCTGGGGTGCTGCTCGGTGGGGAAGAGGCAAGAGGCACTGAGGCAGGGGAAAGCAGGACGGGGCCAGGGCGCCGGGCTGCTTCACCGGTGGGGCGCCAGCGTGGCTTAGGGGGGGCAGGAGAGGAAGCCCGGTAGGGGAAGAGGCGAGGGCAGGGCCGGCCAGCAGCTCAGGGCTACTGCCACCCATGGGAAAAGGGCGCAGGTGGAGAAGAGGAGCAGGGACATGATCTGCAACATCTTGATTCAGAGTTGACCGAACAGGAAGTTCATCAAGCAATCTTAGATGCACCTGCAGAAAAAGCACCAGGGCCGGACAGATTCATAGTCTTTTTTACAAAGCGTGCTGGGAGACAATCAAAGGTGACTTGGTAAGGGCTTTGCACAGTATCTTCCAGCTCCGAGGAAGACATTGGATTTACTAAATACAGCAAATATTACCTTGATCCCAAAAAAAGATGATGCAGAAACAGCCCAAGATTATAGACCTATTAGCCTCATGCACAACGTCGCCAAAATACTTGCGAAGGTCCTAGCAAATAGACTAGCGCCACACCTTGACTCCATAATTTCTCATAGTCAAAGTGCTTTCATAAAAGGCAGAAGCATCCATGATAACTTTCAGTACATCCAAGGAGCCATCCGCCATTTTCATAGGAGCAAAACACCAATGCTGTTCATCAAATTGGACATTGCAAAAACATTTGACAATGTGAGATGGGATTACCTATTAGAGGTGCTAAAACAAATTGGCTTTGGTCAGAGGTGGAGAGACATTATTTCCCTAATTTGGTCCACAACCTCCTCCAGAATCATCCTAAATGGGGAATCGGGCAGGCCAATTCAACATCGACGTGGCCTTCGACAAGGCGATCCACTATCGCCAATGTTGTTCATCTTGGCAATAGACCCAATACAACGCATTCTCGAGAAAGCAACTGAACAAGGGCTGTAATCCCCAATCGGCAGCGATCCAATTCGTCTACGCACAAGTCTGTATGCTGATGATGCTGCGGTTTTCTTGAGACCAACACAGCAGGATGTGGAGAACCTCCAACTGCTTCTTGAACGGTTTGGAGAAGCTACTGGACTGAAGACCAATATACACAAATCAGAGATCTACAAGATAAATTGTGAGGCCTTGAACATTTCTAACATTCTGGACCATTTCCGGGGTAACATAGCAGAATTTCCTTGTAAATATCTCGGGTTGCCTCTTCGGATTGGTCGCACTTCAAGGGCTGATGAACAAATCTTGATTGACAAAATTGGTTCCAAGTTTTCGGGATGGAAAGGCAAGCTGTTGACAAGAGCAGGCAGACTTCAGTTAGTCCAAGCCGTACTATCAGCAATTCCAACCTATTATATGACAAACTTCACGCTTTCTTCGTGGGCTGTTAAAAGAATTGATCGTCTACGCAGAAATTTTCTTTGGAAAGGATCTGAGGATGCTAAGGGAGGTCACTGCCTAGTTAATTGGAAGAGAGTGTGTCGCTCAAAATTCCTGGGTGGACTAGGGGTCAAGAATCTGTACAACTTCAATAGAGCTCTCCGGCTTAGATGGCTGTGGCTGAAATGGAGGCAACCGGACAAACCTTGGGCTGGCTTCCAGTTAAATCACAGCAGCGTGGAAAAAGACTTATTCAGGGCTTGTACTGCGATAGTAGTGGGCAATGGCCGGCAAGCATGTTTCTGGTCAGACAAGTGGCTAAATAATCAAGCACCACGAGACATGGCTCCACTCTGCTACAAATTAGCTAGAAGGAAAAATTTAAAGGTGGACCAAGCACTAGCTAATAACAGATGGATGAAAGGTCTAACTAGGATGACAACGACGGGTGAAATCAACCAGTTCTACCATCTTTGGCTAGCACTTCAGGAGGTTCAGCTTGGTGAAAGTGATGACACCATCTTGTGGCGCTTCACAGCAGATGGCCAATACTCAGCATCCTCGACGTATAAAATCCAACAATGTGGATCATTTTCGGACAGCAATTGGTCTAAGGTTTGGAAGGCCAAGGTGGAACCGAAGTGTAAATTCTTTATGTGGCTTTTACTGCAATTGAAGATCCTAACTACAGACAAGATCATCCGCCGAGGAGGTCAAGCTGACCCGGTCTGTAGCTTATTCCGTTCCGCAATAGAGGAGCCGTTCCACACTATTGTGGGCTGCCCTTTTTCAAAGGAACTTTGGTTCAAAGTGGCTTAGAGATTTGGGGTACCTAATTTACTACCAAATGATCAACAGATCAATGACATCTCAAGATGGTGGTCAGCAGTAACCAAGCAGGAAAGAATCCATGGTCAATCCACAAATGAGAAGGACATGGTTCAGATAGTAATATATACCGCTTGGAACATCTAGAAAGAGCGGTGTCGGAGAGTTTTTGACAATAAAACGGTGACTGTCAATGACCTGCAATCTCTAATAGCACACGATGTACTTAGTTTTCGTTTGGTGCATCAGAGGCCTGTTTCAGTAGAATAGTTGGTTTTTTAGTGTCTGTACAGGCCGGGGTTGTTTTTTTCAGTTTAGGGCGCTTTTCTTTTCTTGTCTCTTGTATTTACTCGTGACCTTGCTCCTACTTTAATGCAAAGGCAGAACACCTGCCGTTTCATGTTCAAAAAGAAGGCGGCAGGAAGGAGAGACGGCGGCGTCGTTCCTATCGGGAAGAACGGAAGAAGGGGCTGGGGCGGTGGGGATGCTTCTGGGCAGGGGCCCAGTTGCTAGGGAGAGGGGAAGTAGGGCTGGTGGGGCCCGGCTGTAATAGGAAGAGAAATTTCCTTTCGAATTTTCGACTAGAAAAATCCTTTCTGTTTAACTGAAAGATTAGAAAATAAAAATGACGGAATTTGAAGAAAGTTTATATACCAAATATGTTTAGAATTTTATCTACAACTTTCATATACAAAGAGTTTTCTTGAAACGGCCCAAAAATTAGCAGAACTTAGAGACAAAGTTCTAAACTCATTTGAAGCACTTGGGGGAAAGAAATTTTTAGGACCTAGGGTTTCCTTCTTCGCTTACTTGCGTTCACAACTCAAAGAACAAAAGAGACACACATATTCACTCAACCAAACATTCATGCATAAAAATTTTACATGATGCTCATGAGGTGCAGTATGAGATACCTGGGTATCACATCCATCATCTTCCTTGCCTCTAGTCACGTCTCAACCGCCTCCACCGCCGACGCTAACCTAGGTCAAATCGACGCCCTCGCCTCCTCCACCACCCAACCACCATACTCCACCCCCGTGGTGAGCGGCGCCTCTGCCACCTCACCATCCCAGCCACCAGCCTCCCCTGCCACCCTTCTAAGTCTGGTGATCATAAGTAGCCCCTACCCCCGAAACCTGCCCCCTAACCTCCAAACCCTAACCTCGCCAAAGTTGGGAAAAAAAGTGAGATGACGTTCTTGGATTGGTTGAAATTTTCGGGTGTTAGATCCCATAAAACAATCAATTGCCGTAAAGCCTTCCTCAATTTTTGAGTTACGAGTTTAAGGTTTTAACAAACTGGGAATCGAAAGGTCAAAAAAAAAAAAGAAAAACAACTGTCTGGATTTGAAATGTGACATCTGAAAGTTGGAGTTTCTGTGAACCCAAAAGGCTACTCATACAGTAAGGACTGACAAATTATTTAATTTGTCATTAACAAACAAAGTGCTCATTTTTTGGACATTGTTATGGTGTTTGTAGTTAGGGATGCAAGTGGGTACCGGATGTTTATTTTGGGTTAGCTCATTATTTATGGTGGCCATGCCATTCTAATTCATTTTTAATTTTCATCAAATTTAACTACATAGAATGCCACTCTAGTTCATATTGCCAAAATTTTGGGTCAACCAAATATGACCCAAATTAAATAAGACTTGCATCATGTGGTCCCTATTCGGCTATTCGCAATGAGAAAACGAAGATGGTAGTTTTTTTTCCATAAAGAATGGATGCCCTACATTAAAGGGGCAAAAAAATATAAAGAAATGCAAAGAAAAAGAGCTAAACCCAATCATGAAACATACAGTAATTTTATTGGAATGGGTGCCTAGCTTTTGGTATAATTTTACATGGGCTTTCTTGACAACCCATTAGTTAAGTTGTGCCCAAATAAACTCCCGAGTCTCATTGTGAATGCATCTCTGAGACTTACGAAACGGTTGGGTTTGTCCTAAGTCAAACAATATTAAGTTTGGCCAAATTTTTTTTTTAAAAAAAGTATTAACATCAATCACACCTAAAAAGTAAATTATGAAAATATAGTCCATGATAAATCTAACAATGGTCATTTTACATTAAAAACATTATTGTCGTTTTTTATAAGCTTATATTACTCAAACTTTGAATAATTTGACTTCACACATACGCAGAAAACCCTATATTTCAGGACGGAAGGAGTATATACTCAACTCATGCATCAAAGCGGATGGAGGCAGTACAGGCGCAGTCCGTAGAGGTCGGATTCTACTCTCTCGTCGTACTTGGCGTTGTTGAACTCGCGGAACTCATCCACGGCCCAGCGCGTCCTCGGGCGCCACCTCAGCCCCTCGTGGAACACCAGCGTGTCCTTCCAGGCGACCTCGCCGCCGCCGGCGTCGAACACCCTCTGAGTCCCGCCGGCCACCTTCCAGCCTCCGTCGCCGTGATGGTTGTTCCAGATCTCGCGGCTGAAGAAGTAGACGACGCAGCCCACCCCGCCCCTCCCCTCCCCCCGTATTCATCTGCACGTCGTCCACGTGAATAATATATGCAGCATGGCAACAAGGCAACAATGGGGGCCGGCGGCGGGCGTACCGTAGAGGCGAGAGGGGTGGGAGAGGAAGATGTGGTCGTTGACGGTGAAGGACTGCGACGGCGCCGGCGGCAGGCCCCGCCGCCTCCGGGCCAGGGCGTCCGCCAGCTCCGCGTCCGTCACCGGCGGCTGCTGCATCGTTGCCTGGCCGGCGGCGGCGGCGCACGCGTCCAATGACGTAGGGTAGGGCGACAAATCGACGAATGATTGATTTCCTGTGCTGCATGCATGGATCCGGATCGACGGCCACGCCGGCCAGCAAACCGGGCCGGGGAACTCTCGCGTATCTTGAGTCCAGCAGCCCAATGTGTATCCAGTCCGGAACGGCCCAATGTGTATCCAATCCGGAACGGCCCACGTAACATTTCCGTCCACTCGCTGTTGGTCTCTCAGCAAAAATAAATGCGTACTCACGTACACGTACAACGCACCGCTAATTTGCCTAAAAAAAAACCTACGTACCGCTAAGCAACAAATATTCGTTGAATTACGCACTTCTATCCTTATTTTAACACAAATAAATGTACTAACAAATTATTTAATTTGTCCTTTTAACAAATAAAGTGGTTGTTTTTGGACAATACCCCATGGGTCCTACTTTTTCATGGTATTCAGTCCATTCCATTCTACTAACGGTGGAGTTTTAGACAATTTTAGATTCGTACGTGGGTATTTATTCTGCAGTTAAATACTTGCATAAGCTCGATTAACCCTTTTTTCCTATTTTTTATGAATTATTAGTAATTTATGGACAAAAAAAATTGAGCTATGGTGTTTGTGGTTCCTATTCGCAATGAGGGAAAACGGTGGCGGTGGGCGCGTCTGGTCCGAGGAAGTTGCGTCGTCTGCCACACAACTTCACCAAGGTGTTGGAGCTCCCCCTTCTTAGCCGATCGACTCGGACATCTCCGTCTAGGAGGACACAGTCGTGTTGTAGTTCGTTGCCGCCGCCATCAAGATCCACTAGGTTTCACGTTGGTCATTGTCCAGATCCCCCTGGGGACCTCACCAAGGCCCTAGGAGCAAGAGAGGTGGGTTTGGGGCGACGAAGAGCGGCGGGGCTGCCGACGGCAGCGTGTGGAGTGAGGTAGAGAAAATAGAGAGAGAAAATAGAAAAAAAGAAGGAGGTATAGGTATGACATGCGGGCCTTGTGCCACATAGCAAAATCTGCTCTAGAAACCACTTTGACATGATCAATGGGGGTAATTTGTATGGTTTTAAGAGTTGAGGGACACATGTTGTCTGGTTTTCGAGTTCGAGTGTGTTTTTCAGACTCCGAGACAAGATCAGAGGGTAAAATGGACTTCACTCATTTGTGCACGCTGACGGATGCAGCCCTGCCGGACTTTCAAGCTCTATTAAGGTTTCAACTATCTGGATTTGAAAGGTCAAAAAGAAAAAAAAAACTGCCTGTATTTGAAATGCCACGTCTGAAAGTTGAAGTTTTTGTGAACCAGGCCAAAAGGCTACTCGTACAGTGAGGACTGAAGACTACTAATTAGACATGCATGGACATGGCATATATAACAACATGACAAAGCACGTAGTTTAGTGAGAAGTGCACGCAACACACACGTCGTCGGGTGCTAACTGCTAAGCTAATTGATCTTTGGTTGCGCGTCATGCTTCTTGCCCACGGCCACGAGCTTGCGGCGGCGCTTGGCCTCCTGCAGCATGGACACGACGTCCCTCATGGACGGCCGCTCCTGGGGGCTCCGGCTGGTGCACAGCAGCGCCACCCGCAGCGCCAGCGCCATCTCCTCCCGCGCCGCCTCCTCCTCGCCGGCCGGCGCCTCCGCCCACGCCGCCGCGTCCATCACGCCCTCCCCGCCGCCGGCGGCAGCCACCTCGCGCCTCACCCAGTCCACGATGCCGCTCCCCTCGCCGTACTCCGCCTCCACCGGCCGCCGCCCCGTCAGGATCTCCAGCAGCACCACGCCGTAGCTGTACACGTCGCTCTTCTCGTCCACTCGCAGAGTGTACGTGTACTCTGTGAATGAGTTCATCGACGGGGTGCATGCATGTAAACGTATTAGTCGTACGCAAAATGTGTATACGTGACAGATGCTCATGTCGCGATCGAAGATCACACTTGCCTGGCGCGATGTAGCCGCAGGAACCGGCGACGACGGACATGGGCTTAGCGCCGTGGAGCGCCTTGGCGACGCCGAAGTCGGCGACGCGGGCCTCCATGTCGGCGTCGAGGAGGATGTTGCTGGGCTTGAGGTCGCGGTGCGCGACGGCGGGGCGGCAGTCGTGGTGCAGGTAGCTCACGCCCTGCGCCACGCCCACCGCGATCCGGTGCCGCGCGTCCCACCCCAGCCGCGCCGCCTTGCCGCCGCCGGGCTTCCCGGCGCCATGCAGGAGGTCCTCCAGGCTGCCGTTCGGCATGTACTCGTACAGCAGCAGCGTGGCCTCGCCGTTCGTGCACCACCCCAGCAGCCGCACGATGTTGCGGTGCCGGAGGTGGCCCAGCACCTCCACCTCCGCGACTACCCCGCCGCCGCCGCCGCCCGTGTCCGGCTCCTCCTTCCTCTTCAGTGCCTCCGGACCCACCGCCGCCGCCGGTGCCTCCTTCTGCGCCGCCGGCTGCCACAGCTTCTTCACCGCGATGACCTCGCCGCTGGGCATCTTGGCGCGGTACACCGTGCCCGAGGACCCGGCGCCGACGATGCCCTCGCCGCCCTCCACGCACCGCGCGACGTCGTCGGCCGTGAAGCTGAGCCTCTGGAACGCGGTCATCCGCCACGGCCCGACACCGGCGCTGCCGCCGGGGGCGCGCGTCGTAGCACCACCGCCGCCCCCGCCCTGCGCGGCGGCGCCCCTGCCGTCCTCCCGCGACTGCAGCCATCGAGCGGTGACGGCGAGCACCGCCATCCCCGCGAAAGCCACCGCCGCCGCGGAAACCCACATCGCCGCGGTGCGCCCCGACGCGCCGGCACGTGGCGCCGACGCCGACGGCGGCGAGTCCGGCGCCGTCGCCAGATGGTTGAAGGACACGTCGAGGGTCTCCAGCGTGGTGCAGTTGGCGAAGCCCGGAGGGACGGCGCCGGTGAGCGCGTTCCAGGAGAGGTCGATCTCGGTGATGGACGGCAGGGCGGCGAGCGCTGCGGGGATCTCGCCGGTGAGCTGATTGTGCTGCAGCCTCAGGCTCACCAGCCGCCGGCACCGGCCAATGTCGCCGGGGATTGCGCCGGTGAGGTCGTTTCCGGCCAGCTCCAGCCGGTACAGGTTCGAGCACCCCGTGGCGGTGGCGCCGAACGCCGGCACCTCGCCGGCCAGCGCGCATTTGCTCGCCGCGAACACCTGCAGCTTCGGCGCCTGCCACGACACGCTCGGGAGCGCGCCTCCGACCGGGTTGCCAGAGACGTTGAGGTACTCGAGGCTCGGCGAAGCGAGGAGGTCGGCGGGGATGCCGCCGCCGGTGAGCGAGTTGGAGCTGAGGTCCAGGTAGGTGAGGTTCCGGATGGCGCCGAAGCCTGCCGGGATGGCGCCGGAGAGGCGGTTCGACTCGAGCCGGACTCGCCAGAGCGACGAGCAGTTGGCGAGGCTCGCCGGAATGGCGGAGTCGAAGCGGTTACCGAAGAGGATGAGACGGGCTAGCCGGTTGCCGGCGCACAACCCGGGCGGAACCGGACCGGAAAGCGCGTTGGTGGACACGTCGACGCGGACGAGCCGCCCGCTCGCGCCGAGCGACGCCGGCAGCCGGCCGGTGAGCGAGTTGTTCCAGAGCTGGAGCACCTCGAGCCTGGGCAGCGCGCCGATCGCCGCCGGGATCGTGCCGGAGAGCGAGTTGCTCATGAGGTTCAACGTGGTGAGGCTCGATAGCCCGCCGAGCGCCGCCGGGATCGCGCCGGTTAGCCGGTTATCGGACAGGTCGAGCACTTGAAGTGCTCGGAGGCGGGACCACTCCGCCGGTATATCGCCGGAGAGCCGGTTCTTGAACAGGAACAGCGATTCGAGGTTTGATAGCTCGCCGATCTCCGGTGGTAGTTGGCCGGAGAGAGTGGCCGCGGCGACGTCGAGGTACCGGAGCCGCGTGAGGTTGCCGAGCTCGGCGGGCACGCCGCCGGAGTACGCGTTGTACCCGATCTCGAGGCGCTCGAGCGCGGCGAGCCCGCCGAGCTCCGGCGGGATGCGGCCGGTGAGCGCGTTCCCGGCGAGGTGCAGGAACCGCAGGTTCCCCAGCCGCCCGAGTTCGGCCGGGATTGTGCCGTTGAAGTAGCTGCCGCCGAGGTTGAGGTGCTGGAGCCGCCGGAGCTCGCCCAGGCCACGCGGCAGCGCGCCGAGGAAGCAGTTGCTGAACGCGTCGAACTCTGCGAGGTGGGCTCCCAGCGCGGCCACGCCGTCGGGGAAGGTGCCGTTGAAGAAGTTGCGGCTGACGTCGAGCGACTCGAGCCGGCGGAGCTGGAACACGGCGGCGGCGGGGAAGGCGCCGGTGAAGGCGTTGGCGGACAGGTTGAGCGACGTCAGCGTGGGTGATAGAAGCGTGGCGGCGGTGGCGGAGATGGTGCCGGAGAGGTTGCGGCGGGAGAGGTCGAGCGCGATGATGTCGCCGGTGGCGGCGGCGCAGGACACGCCCGGCCACGCGCACCAGGGCGGGGACGGCGATCGCGTGGCCCCTGCGGATGCTGCGGAGGAGTAGGTCCATGAACGGAGCGTGTCTGCTGGGTCGTGCAGCGATGACTTGAGGGAGAGTAGGGCGAGGAGGGGAAGTGGGGCTGACGAGGCGGCGGTGGTGATGGTGAGCAGGGGTAGCAGGAGTAGGAAGCCGCCGTGCAGCGGCGAGGTGGTGGTGGCGGCCATGGCGGGAGTGAAGGTGGTGGTGGCATGAAGGTGGAGGGGAGGACGGGTGGTAAAATGAAGAGGAGAAAGGTGGTGGCGCACTGGTGAAGGTCATGATGAGAAGGTTGGAGGAGGGAGATGGTGGAGGTGGTGGACGACATGAGGATTGAGGAGTGAACTCAGAGCTGGCTTGGGAGGGATGGTGGTGGTGGAGGAGGCGGCGATCATGGTGGTGTGGTCGGGCCGGGAGGGCACTGGATGGAGAGGCGACTTTAGTTTGCTGGCTGCCGCTGGATGGCTTGGAAAGAAACCAACCCTTTCTCACCATCGCGGCAATGGCAGCTAGGCTTTTTCCGTTGGTTGCTGTGCCGTGCATGCACATGCCTGTTGCCTCTCATCAGTCATCACCACCACTAGCACTTGGACAGAGTAAAGACTCTGCTTTCTGTTTCTCAATGTGTGCTGGTAGTAGATTTATGAACGCGCGCTCTTTTTTTTTTTACAATGTGGAAAACTAGATTCCTCCTGGCATTTTCCAAACTACACTACTTTGTTTTGTTTGGCACTTTGGCCCTGCATTTGCTATTGCAATTTTTAGAATGTCTGTGCGGCAGGAGAGGTTCCTCTGTGTATTAGACTTCATCGTGACATTTGTCACTGATATGTGACTGTGGAGGATCTCATTCGCTGGGCGGCACGTCTTGCAGCACGGGATGTTAAAAAGGGCTAAGAAAGGAAGAAGAAAGAAATGGTGCCTTACTTGGTTGGTGATGCTCGTGTGAATGAGAAGGAGATGCTATAGTTAGGGTTTGCGACATTGGTAAAACGGGACATGCATGGCCGTGCAGCCCACTCGATTGCATCTTCAATCGAAGAAACAACATAGTTTCTAATCCATTTTTCAATCGGACTGTGTTGTGCCATTTTTCAATCTGGAGTCGTGCCAACCCATTTGGCACAACATAGTTGGCCATCTGTATCTGGTGTTGGTTAAGTCACCATATATATCGTTTAAGGGAAACCTAATAAATAAAATCATAGTAGGAGTTTCTAATTTTTCAAGAACTATGTCGTAGTACTTTTGAACAAGAAAAAACAAGCACTCGAGCTATACTGCTATAGTAAGAATGTAAGATACCGTGCCCATGTCTCATCAGCACCCACTCTATGAAGCAGCAAGAGACAAAGAGTGAGGATGTGCCTTTAGACTTTTCGTGACACCATATGTTGAGCAGTGCATGTAGCTGTATGCGACAACAAGAAGGAGCACCTACAGTCCCTTTTGTCCGGCAATGCCCCTTTCGCTTCTCCAATTGATGGCGATGATCTTGCTAGCTGCTACCCTCGCTAGGGTTTGCAACCTTTTCTACCCTTTCCCTTTCCCTTTTCCTTTTTTCTCATATAAAGAGCTACAGCCTGCTCAAGCAAAAGGGCCGTTCGTTGGTGAACGGTGTGCATGGCATGAATCTGCGCGTGGGGCCGCGGTGTCAGCGAGAGCGACGATGAAGCAAAGGTTGCTTTTTGTTTTTTAATTTCAGTGAGGCATGGGGGAGGGCTCTCGATGAGCTTGCTGCCAAGGTGGTTGGTGTGAATGGTGATCCTTCTTCCTCCTCCAGTACTCCGGATGCTCCTGCCTGCCTGCCGTGTTCTTTTTGTAACTTTGATGCAGCCATGGAGGCTGATGAATGGACAGTGCAAGTGCACCACCCACTGGTGGGCAGCAGAGTGAGCGAGCGTGTCACCTCATGCTCAATTGCTCATGCAGATTCCCCATCCCAGCTGGGGCCACACTGTGTTGCAAAGCTTTATTTTCTGTCGCCGCAGTCAACCCTCTCTGAATTTCCGCACTGTTAGTTTGCTGTCCTGAAGTTTGAGTTGGTGGCTACCAGCTAACCATACCACTCTTGTTCTCTTCAGATATGTACTGAATCATTTGGTAATGCTAATGGCTGCGTTTCCAATGTTTTAGGAATGGATATACACTATCATGCCAGCACAATTACGTAGTACACATGATACCTTAATCATCAGATCAAAATACTGTTGACCTCTACTCCTGCTAATTTTATTATCAGGTGCAACCTATGACCTGCTGCACAGAGAATGTACAGTAATACACTGCCAATAATGATCATGTCCTAGGTTTAAGTAAAAGTTACTCATGTCGCCACCAGAGACACCAGTAGAGAAGTGCCAGATGCAGTAGTACTTGAGTGTACCAAACTGTCATGTGCGGATGTGCCCCTGCCTCTCTCGATGCGTTTTGGGTGAAGAAATCAAGGCAAATCATGTCTCGCTGCATGCAAAACTGATCGACACTGCTGTCCTATCTGCATCGTCTGATCCAGAAAACCAACAACAAGCAGATATATTTATCTGTCCGTCGCACAAGCAGCTCATCTTTGATGCGCGGCGATAATATGGATGCGGCAGGAGAGCAAAAACTAATGACCGCGGTAACGGCTCAGCTCTGCAAAGAAGAAGAGCAAAGCTTTCAGTGCAAACAGGCAGGGGTACACTTGACCCTGACCTGAAAGCAATACGCAAGGCAGCTACCAAAGTAAGCTGGCTTTTTGAACCGTATTAATTACCATGTTAAAGCAGAGTAGAAGCATGTTAGCTGCATGCAACTTTTTTTGATCCGAAACAAGTATTGTTTGGCAGTCTAGTTAATTATCTAATCATTTTAGGGAAAGTAGTCTATATAACCAAGCTGGTTTCTCTGCTAGTTCCTTTTTTTGTTATCATATTGTTGCAAAAGCTTATTTGTTCTATGACACTGAGTGTATTTCAGCCATGGTCCTTGAATGGTCGAAAGAAATGCACACCCTGCACAGCATGTTTTCTTCTCCAATAGTTAAACATAGACATTTCTATGCTTTGGGAGTTTCCTTTTGTTGGCAAAATAACAATGCAATACTTTACAACGATGACAGATGACCTGTGCTGTGAAGCTTCATTTCCGTGTGGTAACGAAGTGTTCTTCTCCGACGCAAGGCAGATAGATCCTTATGAATTAGGCCGTACGTATTTGATACTACTTAACACTGCTCAGAACTTCAAGCACAACTGCATTTCCTTTTTTCTGTGTATTGAAAGTTGAAACATAGCATCATTGCCGTAGTCATGAGAGGTGGAACGCACAGGTCATATACCATGGGGTTTAATTAAGGGTATGTTTGGATTGGGATAAGGATTGGGAAATGTGAGGCGGGATAGGAAAACGTAGGGTGAGATAAGTTTTATGATTTGTTTGGAATGTGGGATAGAAAAATGTCTGTGAATGTGTAAAGAGTTGGATAGAAAAATGATGGAACGGTGGGATAGGATTTCCTATCCCTATTCCAATCCCACCGGCACCCAAACGCTCCCTAAGTAAAGGTTACTCACATTAATTACTAGATGGATTGTTGTACCAGCTGATGAAGCACTCGAGTGTACAAAAATACCATCTGCGCCATCTGCGATCTGTCCCTGCCTCTCGATGCGTTTGGGGTGAAGAAATCAAGGCAAATCATGTCTCGCGCGCAACAGATCTGATCTGCCACTGCATGCTGTTCCAAATTTAACAAAGACCATCTTTCTCATGTACAACAACATTCATCTTGTTTTCTTGAACCAAGAGGTAAGCACTGCCAACTGCATTGAGCTTACTTTGATGCGCACTGTCTGCATGAGCGTGGAAGGAATGAAGGCAAACCAATGAACCATGTCCTTGAAACAGAGATCTGATATCGGTCACTGATAAATAGGCGATAGCTGACAGAAATAAACACTCATCTTGTGTTCCTCTCTCGAACCAAGTAAACTAAGAATTATATAGCTTATTATTCTGAATTTGTGAGGCGCGCTGTCTGCGTGGTGCGCGGCAAAATGGATGTGGCGGCAGCGGCGCAGAGACAAAGCTGAGGCAGAGTTGTCTGAGAGCACTGAGAAGGAAGAGGGAAAGTCTCTATGGCGAAGTGGCATGTCAAGCAAAGCCTTGAGAAACTGGAACCTCAACAGCTAGCAGAGTTGACCAGCTATAGCTTTTTTTTGGACTGAAATAGTAGTAGGCAAAAAAAAAAAAGTGGACAATATTGTACCCTATCTGATGATGTCTTGAATCCAACTCTATCTGAATCATCACAGAAATACCTCTGCAATTAATAAGCATCATATAGAGCATATTACATGGAGCATGCATGGAATTATGGAAGGCACAGCATAATTTTAGTAAGCTAGGGATATACGCACATGGATTTCAGAGATAGTAAAGCTTAGTTTCACAGAATGGAGCCATGGAAGGCCATGGGCCACAGAATGGAGGGTTCAGCACAAAGCCTCACGCATGCACGGCGTACAAGATTTCTTTAAGCTGTCATTGGTCCCCTGTATGCATCTTTCATTACTATTCCCTTCTTTTCTTTCTGATGTGAACCCACATTTCTTTTTCACCGGCCGTGTGTGGCATGTGCTCTACAATAGAGAGCAATGCATCAGCAGTGCCATCTTCTGTGGCTTTTGGTCCTACCAACTAATTAGACAATATCTGATGATTACATTACTAACAGGTACTACTACAGGTAGTGTGTGTCATGTAAACTTTCCAGACTCGTCCTTTCCCATAAGCGTCATGACTAAACAAATCCCCAAAAGGCAGCGCTGATAACTGTATATATACCTCAGCGCACCCATTCCCAAGGCGGCCGGGCAAAGTAGTGTGCATGCAGCAGGATTAGTTTTAGTCCATGGAAAGATCAATCATCATCAGAGAGTAAGCATGATGTAATGTTAGGAGGTCATGTTCATCGATCTATAGGGAATTGGGGCACGCTCCATCATAGTCGTCGTCGTCGCCGTGGTACAACTGATGGAGGCAATTAATTACTGCATGATCGAAGGAGAGAGGCCAGTCCTCATCATGGATCAGAAGAACGCCGTAGCAGCTATTTATGCGCTCGTCCTTATGCGCTCACCGCTACTGCTGCTGATTGCTCGACTGTTCATGTTGGTGTCGTGTGTGTGTGTGTGTTTCAGAGCCCTAGGTAATCATCAGGACTGCACTGGATGGCGCGGGCATGGAATGGAATGATGAGGAACATGTCAGCCTTTGGACGCGGTGGCCGGCCGGCCGGTGGTGGGAACCCCGGCCGCCGCGATATATGATCAGATCGAGTAGGGAGCGCCGGCGTGCGTGGCGTGGGTAAAGCGCCTGCGCGCGCGCGGCCGGGGAAGGAGGAGGGGACGACGAGGGGTCCATGTGGCAGGTAGGGCCGCCGGCGTGCGTGCATATGCATATGCGCGGCGCGTTCTCCTCCCCGGCCGGCCTCCACCCCGTCTGTCTCCATCTCCGTCTCCGTCTCCGTCTCCGAGGATGGAGGGATCATGCATGCGGGGGCGTGCTGCCGGCCGGTGGTGGCAGCGGCGGTGGAATGGAATATGCTAGCTTTTTCTATCGCAGGCAGAGAGAGGGCGCAGATGAGTCGCAGAGACGATCGATGCCGCCCTCGCCGCTTTAGTTTGCTAGCTAGCTCGGAAATTTAGGCGCGCGGAGGATCAGAGGCGACCAAAAGAGAAGCTTCTTTTTGTACGCGCGCAGCCCCGGCCGGGTGCCAGCAGCAAGCGTGATGATATGAGAGGCAACCTGTACTGTAGGGTGTGTTTGGTTCACGACAAGAGGCTTGGGCTTCTATGACGAATGCCACGTGACAATGGAACAGATCGTCACAAAATTGTTGTGTTTATGATGTTTTCCGAAAAGTAAGCTATCTTTATGACAAAAATAAAGTGTGCGTCACAATAATCGTCATGAACTGAACGTGACTGACCTTTGTGACGATCTTTCAGTAGTTTTGTGACGAACTACTTTGTCATTAACCGGATTGGTAGGCTTACGACAAACAAAACTGTCATTAGTGATTCTTTATTCTTTTAATCCATATTGCGTCATGACAAGTAGGTCCCACCTGTGCAGATTAATAAAATAAATAAAGAAAAAAATGTTGCGAGGAACTTGAAAAAAGGAAAAAAACTACAGCAATCATGAATTGAGGGGACGGGATGGGACGATCCCAATTTTAAGATGTTTGGTTGGGGAGACGACGGGGGATAGGATCATCCCGGGACGCATTCCGCTTCACAAAACCGGGGACGGCGTCGTCCCTCCAAATCGAGGGGACGACACCGTCCCTCTTCGTCTTCGACGCGTGAGGACGTCGTCCGCCTCCCTGGCTTCCTCGCCCCTGCCCGCTTCTCTGCATCCCACCGGCGAGCTCGACCTACCTACCCCCTGTCGAGCTTGCCCCTGCGCTCATCCCCGCCAAGCGGCGAGCGGGTCTGTGGCGGCGGCGAGCGGCGTGCGGGGCCGCCGCGGCGGCGCGCGGGAGAAGGGGCGGCAGGGCGGCGGTGACGGCGTACAGGAGGAGAAGGGGCGGCAGGGTGGCCGCCGCCAGGCCCTCCACCGCCGCCCAGCCGCGCCTCGCCGCTTGCGTTGGCGCGCCATATCTTGCCTCCCAGCCCGTCCTCCACTACCGCCCTGCTACGCCTCGTCGCCAGCACTAGAGCGTCGTGTCCCCGCCGCCCGGCATCCGGCGTTGTGGCCACCCGGCGTTGCGCGAAGGTGGAGCAGAGCGGCACGAGGCGACCGCCGGAGCGGTGCGGCCCACCACCAAAGGAGGAGCTGGGGCGGCCCGCCGCCGGTGGGGGAGCTAGGGTGCGGGAGTGGCCCGCCGTCGGTGGGGAGCCGATGGACGAGGAAGAAGACACTCAGGGAAGTAGAGGCCGGAGAGGATGACAGGTGGGGTCCATTTGTCATGTGACTTTGATCCCTCTAGCCATGTCCCTCAACCAAACAAACATACACAAAAAAAGGATGGGATGGATCCATCCTCAAAATCAAGGATGGGCCTGCTGTCCCACAACCAAACACTACCGTACTGTACTATACTGTGTGCGGTGGAGTGGAGTGCGCGCGTGCTACACGTAAGAAAAGGGAATCCAATAGTACATTGCATTGCATGGTTCTCGCTTGTGTATTAGTTCTTCTGCTCCCTGCAGCATTATTATATTATTTTTTGCAACACCAGAGTTATTCATTGTACATGTATATAATAGTAGCATGCAAGAATTTCTCATACATATACGGAATTTCTTTAGATAATGGAAAGTCCAGCTTCCACTCCCAAAGATAGTTTCAAACCAACTTATTACAACTAGAACTTGAGGAACAAACATATCGTTTAGTATCTAATTCTAAACATAAAAGGCCATCCATGAGAAGCAAACAGCTCCATCACTGACGAATCTAGGCTTCTGCAAGTCCGCACTATGTCATCCTTCATGTCATCAGTGCGCTGTAACTGTGTCCAAAATCGTAGCCAGCGAGTCCCCCTGAATAGAACCTGCAAATATAAATAGAGTGTTAAAAAGAATCACCATGCCCGTTGCCGAGACCCGAGAGGACCTGCAAATTACCTTGTTAATTCGAGAATAGATAAAAGAACTTAACAACCTACAACGTTGGATTTTATGAACATCTAACGAACAGTATCAAATGAAATACTTTATTCAAACAATGAAGTCCATTTTACCCTGATCTTGCCTCGGACTTTGAAAACACCCCGGGCCCTAACTCAAAGGCCGAAAATCTAGCATCCCCTAACTATATAGTCTAGCACAATTACCTAACCCCACAACTATACAAGTGGTTTAATTTATCAGATAGTGGTTTTGGCTGATGTGGCATGTGGGTCCTACCTGTAAGCCTCCTCTACTGCTCCTCATCTACTCACTTATATCTGTCCTGACTCGCCATCCCTTCCTTTTTCCCCCATTTCTCTCACTCTCACTCCCACTGCCATTGCCAATGTGTGTCACCGGCAACACACCTCCTCTAGACGACCTTCAGTGCCATTTGTTATGCCACAATATTATCCTTGTCCTTCTTCTTCACATGTGACATTGCCTTCTCCCATGTCAAGAGTGTCGCTCGTCCACAGTATTATCCTTGTCCTTCCTCTTCACAGGTGACATTGCCTTCTCCCATGTCAAGGGTGTCGCTCATCCTTATGGGTGATACCATATACTCATCCATGGCAGGCCTAGCCACACATCCTCGCCGGCATTGCCTCTAGGTATCTAGTGAGAGCCGAAGCAAAGACGATGATCGTAAATGGTTCTATAGGTAGGTCTACTGAGAGGCGACACTACATAGAGCGAGAGGATGTGGTGGCAATGTTAAGAGGCAGAGAGAGGCAACAACATCGATGGCATTGTTTAGAGGGAGAGGAGGCATCACCAGAGGAGTTGTTTGGAGAAGAGGGAAGCGATAGTGATGGTGCACAGGACGAGAGCAAAGAGAGAAGGAAGGGTGTCAAGAGATAAGAGAGAAACATATATTAAATTATAACTTGCGGGGTCCAATAATCCTAGCGTGGCATGGAAAACTAGAGGTGACATGCACATTTTTCAAGAGTTGAGTTTGCAACATTTTTGGTTTTCAGTTTGGGAGAGGGGATTGTATAAGGGAGGTAAAAATATATTCCACTCTATATCAAATACATGTAACACACAAAGATAAGAGAAATGGTTCCACTATGTGCCATTATCCCTACTACCTATTAAGAAAGCAAGGGGGCGTCCACCACCCCTGCGGCCTCGCGCCCCCCGTGCCTCCACCGAACACAGCCGCCGAAATTCTCGCGCCGCTCCACAGATCCGCCCGTCCCCTGCTCCACCGCAGCCGCCCCACCGCGCCTCCAAGCTCCCACGCGCCCCCTCGACCGCTCCATTACCGCGCGCTGCGCCCAGGCCCGCCAATCTCGCCATCTTCTCCGTCTCCATCGCGTCCTGACCCCCGAGATGGCCGCCCGCCACAACCCCCGAACACACGCGCCCGCGATGACCCATGTCGTCAGCAACCGCCGCGGCTTCCACCTCCTTCGCCCCGCATGCTCCCCAGCTTGTCCGCCCACCCACGACAACCGCCTCCGCTCGCCGAGTCGCCGACGCCGCCCTCGCGCTACCTGGGCCCGCCGACAACCCTGCCTCCGAGCGCCGCCGCGGCATCCGGCACCCGCGCGCCCACCCACCGGTACGCCGACGCTGCCGACGCACCGGTGCACCTGGCCTAGGCGTAGCCGCCGCCCCCGGCCCTTCGACTTCCCTGCCTCGGACCGCCGCCGCGGCACCCGCGCCACCTGCGCGCCCGTCGACGCCGCCGACGCGCCGCACGCCTCCGACCGCCACCGCGGCATCCGCCACCCGCGCGCCCGCCCATCGCCTCGTCACGCCGGTTAGCAGCCTCGTCCCGCCGCGGCCACCGTCCTCCACTGCGGGTATTGATTCTCCACGAACCAGGTATGATCGATGCATCATCTGAATAAATATAGATGAACAGTTTGCATTGACCGTTCAAATTTGTTTCATGAATTAACAAAAAACAGTTCATATCTAACATTATACTGAACATCTTCTGTGAGCTGATTGTTACACGCATGCCCATCATTGCCAAGCAGAAGTTTGTCTTTTGCTATGATTCCTTATCTTGTGCCAACCTTGATTCAGGGAACATCCAGCAAACTTGAAAGAAGATATATGCAGCGTGATATTTGCGGGTCCAAAGTGCTCCGAGCTCCCTGAACTAGGTCTTGGTTAGTAAGTAGAGTTCATTTCTTCCACAGTTTCCAGTGAATCTCATCCATCTCTGTTAATTTTTCTTGTTCTATTTTCTGATCAATAACATACAAGGAAGCTTGCAAGGATGTAAGTTACAAACAGCTTGGCCTATTGATGAAATAAAATTTTATCATCATACTCACTCCATTTTTTTATTACTGGAATTAGCTTTTATAACAAGATTTCAGTACATGGTGATTCAGTTATTTTTTTATTTACCTAATGTTAGTTGATATATATCTCAGGCACACCATCATATTCGCGCTGATTTATCCTTTTATAGTTAATTTTGCAAAATTGTTAGGGGATGTATTATTCATTGAGAAAGGTATGTTGTAATTGCCGTTGGAATTCTCCAATGCATTCTTGTTGATCAGTTCAAAATCCTTTACTTTTGCACACAAATGGTCAGTCAACAGTTTTAAATGCACAAATGTTTGAGTTGCTCTTCAGTTATAGGCACTACTTCTATGCTGATCAGTCTGCACCCACAATGCCATCGTACCAGTAAATACAACTTGCTGAAAACGGGTTGCAACACTTGCTCCAGCGATGGTCTCTTGGATGTGGGTGAAGCCACGGCAGTGTTGGTGTGAGTTCTTTCCTCACTCTTTCATGAACCCATCTCTTCTTTGATTCTATGGACTCCTTGGTACATTCTCGCTGCTCCAACTGCACCAAAATTGCAGTGTTGACTGTTTTCTTTATCATCAAAGAACATCTGTTGCTCGATCCTTTGCAAATGAGCAGTGAACCATGTTTCCGAGTGCTGTGATACATGGAAAATAGCAGGACATAGCATGAGAATATCAAGTACCGCTGTTCTACAACATTGTAAGGTTTGGCTACTTGATTTGCTTTTAGATACTTACAAGGTTCAGAACAAAGGGCTGCTTGACATTAGTTAGTAGTAATAATGCAGGATTCTCGTCATAGGACAAACACATCAGCCTTATTTATAATGCGGGTGTTCAGACTTGTCTTTTGCTTTCAGTTCGACCCCATGGACCATGATCATATTAGGTCCCATTGATAGTTTTCAAACCTGAAACCTATTGGAATTCCACTGGGTTTTGACATTTATTTTTAGCCCCGTAGCAACGCACGGCCGCCATGCATGTCTGGTGAGTACCACTTCTTCCTGAGCTCTTAAAAAAAATCTACCTTGTTTATGCTTCACTTGCGGCCGCGAGACCGCTCACTGGCTTGCTCATTGAAAATCCCAGACTTGTAAGCTAATGAGCTTTTGTGGAGCTTTTGTGCAGTGGGCTCAGAAGCATAGGCTGCTGCAGTGTTGCCCTTCTGAGTTCACCTCAATAAGAGCGAGGATCACCTGTTCAGCTCAGCCCATCCTCCCTTTTTTTGGAGATTGAGGCTGCAGATCGGTGCCACGTGGGATTTGGACTACATCCATGAAGGAGCTTCAGAAGTTTAGGTCTAAAAAGCATTTGTTTCTGAACAATTTACTTTGTAAGTGAAGGACACATGTTTTAGCATATCCATTAGCTATAGTGAAATATAAATTACTTTTGCTATCTGATCTCTCAACATATGCCTTCTACTTTTGTGTGTGACAAAAAATAGTTAGCTGATTACATGGTTAAACATGTATGACTATTTAATATACTAGCATGTCGCTAGCAAAATATTGATTTTTTTTCCCAAATGTTGCTGTCTAATTAATACTGTATGGTTAGTGGGATAAGGTTGATACTGGAGGCATCCTGTCCCAAGTTAAATGAACAATGGATTTGGTGCTGGGCAATTGAAGAATGGATACATGATTCATATAAATTTTTGTGACGTTTTAGCTAACGAATTTCTACATGCAAAATGTGGCTCCCGTAGCAAAGCACGGGCATACACCTAGTTTTTTCTTGAAACCCCTTGTGCCCTTATCGCAGTTCAAATGAAAAAGCTACTACTAATAAGGTTCCTTAGCCCATAACGTCAGCCCATTCATTACAAGGGCCACACGGCCCAACAAAGCCCATAACGCAAACACTTCTTCGTTTTTGTCGGGAAGGGAAATCGTTTTTTGGTGACGGCGACGCGGCAACCACCCGTCACCACTCAGTCCAAGTCCAATCACGGCTACAGCAGCCGGCGGCCGGCGGCGACGAGGGGGATGGCAGTGGCGGCGGTGAGGTACGGGATAGTCGGAGTGGGGATGATGGGGCGGGAGCACCTGCACAACCTCGCCCACCTCGCCGCCGAGGTGGAGCGGGAGCAGTCCGTCCGGGTTCGGGTCACCGGCCTCGCCGACCCCCACCAGGAGTCGCTCCGCCTCGCCCTCCGGCTCGCCGCCGAGCTCGGCCTCCCGCCTCCCCAGGTACGTGCGTGGACCCCAGCCACCGTGATCTTGCCGGCTGACTACGCCCCAATACTGACCCTCGTAATTAGACTTCTGAAATGTCTTCTTGGTGTGGTTTGACGGCATCACGACCGCGACTGTCCCCTAGTTTACGACAACCACTCAAAATATGCACCAAAAGATACATATTTTTAACGGAATATGAACCGATTATGATTACTGCTGTGCAAAGCACAACTACATTCGTTCTTAGTCTGGTAATTGGTAGTACTACTAATTACTGAACCAGTAAATGTTGACGCCCAGAAGGTTTCAAGACCTTTTCAGGTCACCGGGAGCTGCTGGACAGCGGCCTCTGCGACGCCATCATCGTGTCGTCCCCGAACATGACCCACTACGAGGTACTCATGGACATCATCAGCCACCGCGAACCGCACCACATCCTTGTGGAGAAGCCCTTGTGCACCACGGTGCAGGACTGCAAGAAGGTTAGTCCGGTGCATTGGTCATTTGGTCTGTTGGTAATGTGATCCCAATATTCCATCAATGCGCTGCTACATACTCGGTAGGGACTAGGGAATGCTACTCTGTTTCTTCTCTTGATACCACCTCAATGTTTTTGTGCTGACGCATAAGTTTTTTTTTTTTTTGTCATTTCATCTTCCTGGAGAGATCAGTGAACCATAGTCCCTGATAGTATAATATGACTTGGTATTATTGTTCTCCTGATCAGGGGACTCGGTATTCATCTTGCTGAACAAACTGTTTTCATTGTGTTTTACCTTCACTCTACATGCTACAGATTTCTAGTTCTTGTGTATTTTTCTCTATGTTGCTAAGTGCCCATGTAACCAACTTTAGATAATCTGACCTGTCCGATGTTTCATTTTCAGTTTCACAGTCCCTGAATCTCTGCTGCCTTTTATGTTCCCGTACAGGTCATTGAAGCTGCAAAACAGAGACCAGACATACTTGTGCAAGTTGGATTAGAATACAGGTATATGCCACCAGTGGCTAAGCTGATAGACATCGTTAAGAGTGGTACACTAGGGCAAGTCAGAATGGTGGCAATACGTGAACACCGTTTTCCTTTCCTTGTTAAGGTACTGGTACCTTTGTTTACTTGTACTACATATGGCATCCCCTTATTGTTTTTAAAGTGCTATAACTCTTGCAGGTAAACAACTGGAACAGGTTCAATTGTAACAGTGGGGGTACTCTGGTAGAGAAGTGCTGCCACTTCTTTGATTTGATGAGATTGTTTGCAGATGCAAATCCAGTTCGTGTGATGGCTTCTGGAGCCATTGATGTTAACCATAAGGATGAAGTGTATGATGGAAAGGTCAGGCTGTCTCACTGTTTGATTAAAAGAATCTTAGCATTTCAATGGATGCCCACTGCGCATGTGTGGCTGTGTGCTGGTGTCAATGCCATTTCCAGTGAAACGGTTCTGTTTACTCTTCCTACTCAGAGACATGCATTCAATGCAACAGTAAAAAGGCTGAGTTCTTATTTAAATTTACTGCTCTAGCATTTGTGCAATGCTGCAATTGGAACTTCTAAGCTGTAACAACAAATAAACCACAAGCTGAAGTCATGTTTTAAACTTTCCTATTCCTAACAGTGGTTAAAAGTTGATTATCTCCCATTGCAGGTCCCAGATATAATTGATAATGCCTATGTGATAGTAGAATTTGATGGTGGCTCTCGTGGAATGCTTGATCTCTGCATGTTTGCTGAAGGAAGTAGAAACGAGCAAGAAATATCTGTAGTTGGAGACATTGGGAAGGTACAAATACGATTATACGATTTTTTTTTTTTTTGCATCTTTCAATTTCCACGTGGATGCTGAATGAAGTAGAATGGCGCAACAAATACAGTACAAAACCTACATAACTGTCTCAGTTTGTAGTTTGGTAGCCCCAAAGTTGTCTGATTACTGTGTTTGACTAGTAGTGTATAGTTATAGCATACAAGTATGTTGTCCTGGAAAAAGGCTTGAAACCTAAGGAAAAACATAACAATTTTATAGAAGTACATTTTCCCTTGAATGACATGTTTTTTTGTCCCTTTGGAAGTTCCTTTTAAGAATTTTTTTGGCATGCCAATTGAAAGAAAACCTTTTTTTTTTTTGGAAAAGGAAGCTTTATTGATCTTAGTCAATTCCATCAAGGTGAGATGCTTGGGACATCAAAGAATGGAATATGTTTACTTCAAAAAATTATCCTTAGTTAGGGGTCCATGGAAATCAGGAATCCATGTGCCTGACCATGACCTTTTATACTTTTATAGCATTTTTGTTGCTGTAGGTAAAATCTTGTGAGGCGCAATAAGTGGTTCAAGTGGGCAAACCTACAATGGGCTCTATAATTAGCTTTTGGCATGTAACTATGTAAAAATTAGAAAGTACAGGTAACTATGTTTTGTTCCATAATGTGTGGATATGTTTAATACACTTTGTAGGCTCATACTAACCTTGCAAAGGATAAACTCATAAATCCAACAAATGGCTATATATTTCTGTACTAAATATATTAAGTAACGCTGGTATAATCACCTTCTTGCCCTAGGAAAATATAGCAAAACTATTTCCTTCTTTCTCACCTTTTTGTATGATAGGGCATCCTCTAGAGTCTGGCTTACATATCATAAATGCTTACCTGTCACGTCTCCAAAGGCTGAACTTTGATTGGTGAATCATTGATGAAGGAGTCAATTCACAAATGCTTGGTGCATGGTGATAAAAGGCATGATCAATTGATCATGCATTTTGTTGTATGAAGACAAAGCTCAGGATGAATATGATGTAAGCTAGGTACATGGTCGAATCAATTAGGCAAGGGAAGCATCTGGACTGGATTGTTATGGAAGTCCCTCAAAACCTGCAGATATATTGTATCTAGAACTCCTTTTATGATATTCTTCAGTTACCTTTTCCTGTTT
Source organism: Paspalum notatum (assembly GCA_022530915.1). NCBI lineage: Eukaryota > Viridiplantae > Streptophyta > Magnoliopsida > Poales > Poaceae > Paspalum > Paspalum notatum. Next base: position 37,113,221 of record CM039691.1, read on the forward strand.
TGAGGGAGATGGGGCGAGAAAACTAGATGTCCGGGAGAATTCGCCAATCATATCGCGCCACTTTGAGCCCATGATGATTTTTTTGTACCATCTTTATAGTGGGTCACAGGCAGATCCATGAAAGAAATTGGTGTGTTTTCCTCTTTTATCTCTTGGTTGAATCAGATTTCATAACAAGGATTTTGATCTCTGCTACCCTTTCTCTGTTTAATGTTCGATTCTAGGAAGGGTGATACAATGTTTTTTTCAAACTACCAAACAGGGAGAAGCTTTTGTTCCAGAGAACATTGTGAGGTTTGGAAAGAGAACGGAAGGCAGAGATGGTGTTGTAACGATTATGGCTGAAGATGAACGGATCAAGTATGTCCTATTTTGCTGTCCCATACCAGCATTTAGGTCTCATGAATCCTTAAAATTTTATGAACGCTTTTAAATCTAAATTACACTTTCGAAAGTAATAATTCAGTGCCTGTTGTACTAGGAACTCTGATTTTCACACAACATGATCATAGCACACTGAACTGAAACCTTACAAAGTTAATTTAATTTAATTTTTGTTTAACAATTAAATTTAGATGCATAATGCACATTTTTGCATATGGAAAGTTTTGGTCTGTATCTTAATCTATTCTGTGTATCATACAGGTATCAAGGTCTTCATCATGGATCCAGCTACTTGGAGCACCTCAACTTCTTGTCTGCTATAAAGGCTCAAGGTTCCTCTGGACCATCCGTCAACTTGAGTGACGGTCTACTCTCTGTTGCCATCGGTGTAGCTGGCCAGCTATCAATTGAGCAAGGACGGTTTGTGACCATGGAAGAGGTCTTAGGTTCGTAGCCTAATGACAATTCAGGTGAAACGTAGCTGGGCATGCCGATGTATTGTAAAACAGTCTGTTATGGATTAGGTACATGAACTTGATTTCTCACAAATACCGAGCTTATGCGGCGTTTGTAACAACAGGCATTTGAAATAAAATAATTTACTGATAATCTTGAAACAAAAAACATGGATCGGAGTACCAGAATTATATTGTCTGCAAGTGTTTTCTTCGATCCGCTGGAATAATGTGATTATCAACGGATCATACGTAGTCGTTTTCCTACCTGATTAACGTTCCCTAGCTCTTGAGTTGCCCGTAGTATCCCTCGTCACCCCGTTCCTTTGCGCAGATAGGATGCCTGGCCGGCGCTTCCCAGGCCTGGGCTGCAAATGCAAGCAAACATACCTATAGGCCAGCGGGCGTCATTTTGGAAATTGTATGGTTCCTCATGGTGGCCGTCTGATGAACGTGTGGCTTGAAATCTCTGGTACTGCAGGGGTGCTGCAACTAGGGATGCAAATGGATAGGATCTAAGCGGATCACGTATTTTTTCATATTCTAATTCTATTTTTTTCATTAGATTCGGAGCGGAGTGGAGTCATACCGGTATCGGATTTTAAAAAAAATTGCATAATATACATCTAACTTTTTATAGTGAACAATAATTCATAAATTAAAGTTTAATAGTTGACAGCATAATTTGAATATAGCTGCAATTAACTAAATAAGTAAATAATAAATAACATTACGTCACACACTTGCGGGTAGCAAACAAAATTTAATACAAGTTCATCTACACTTAATAAGATTATAAAAGATTAAAAATAGTAAACAAAATATAGATTCTTAATTAAATAACTAGAAAAATCTTCTTTATTTTCTATTCTGATGCAGAAATACGATGAATCGGTGACTGATTGTCGATTGATTTGTGCCCCGTACAACGCTTCGTTCCCTCTTCTACCATATAGTAATATCAATTTTTTGTCAGTAATCAATTATTATTGATCCTCTTGTACTTGCCAAACTAATAGGATATTATCCTATTATAAACATCGAATAATCCACGTTCAAATATTGGATACTCCACATCTGACATTATACGTAAATTTTTTTTTCTAAACTAAAGAGCTCACAGAACACAGTTAGAGTTAGAATAAATTTTTAGTGCATGTAAATGACTTCAAATCAAAAAACTTAAAACAATAAACTTTTAGATCTCGTCGAGAGCTACAATTATTATATAAAAATCATCTCCATCCGACATCATATGTAAAAAATATATTTTTTCCTAAAACAAATAACACGCAGAACACAATTACATTTAGAATGAATTTTTAGCACACTAAATGACTTCAAATGAAAAAATTTAAATTTACGAAGTTGTAGATCTCTTCAAATGCTACAATTTTTGTATAAAGATCATCTCCATCGGACGTCGTATGAAAAAGATACGAATTTTATAAAACGAACGCACCGCAATACATTGAGGCCCATTGTGGCGCCATTGCATGTGGTGCTGCAGTGTGTTGCTGCGGCGCCACCGCGCGTGGCGCCTCAAAAAGGGTCGCACCGTGCAAATAGTTTGGAGGAGAGTCCATTTTTGCAATTTTGCCTTGTTCAACTAATGTGAAAACTCATTTTGTTATAGAGTATTGTGCACTGGTCATCAAGTGCTCACAAAACAGTGGTGGCATGACAAGCTACCCCATATATGTGGTTTTGCTCGCGAGCTCCCATCCTTTTCAGGTATGTATGCAGATGCAGAATGGTGGTTTGTTGACTTGTTGTTATAAAAATTTTGCACTTAGATGAAATGCTTATTTAGATATGTCATGTCCAAGCCACAAGCAATTTTCAATGTTTATTGGTAGATTGGAAATTGAAGCCTTTTCCAATACAAATTGGAAAGACGTTAAATTTTAGATCTAGTATGTATTTCAGTGCTATTAAGTGCTATCCTATAAGCAATTAAGTGCTGTCCTATAAGCAATTAAGTGCTGTCTAGTATGTGTTTCATATGTCCATTCAAATTAGTTTTTCATGTACTAATTTTTTTTGGTCCACTTATTTTTCGATGAACTTGTTTTGTGGATGACACCATGATTAATGTTTGTAATACATTTGGCATTGACATAGCACAACAACTAGCAAAATTTGTTTGTCTTCCTAATCTCTCCTTCCCTGAACCGGCCTTCATTCATTTTCTAAACTAAGTTAAGGTTACATGGTCTGCCATTTTTCTATAACAATTAAGCAGTTTTCTTTATAACCTTTAGCATTTTGTTAGTTACAATAATGCACTTTCAGATTACTGTTATAGCATTTTATTAAGCATTGGTTAGGTATCTTAGGATATCTGTTGCCACCTTTTAGAATGTGTTTGTCAGTAGTTGCTAGACACTACGATCATGTCGAAAGGCATGTTAGCTGTTGGAATAGTAGGTGTTGAGCACCAAAATGGGCAGGTCAATGTTAATGGCAGTTTCTCTGCATATTATTGTGTTTTTCAAGTGATGTGCAACATGTTGAAGGGTTTTGAGCCTATTTCATTGAATACACAAAGAAGGCCTTAGAAATGCACCAAGATGAAGCCAAATCAGGAGTTTCAATACATCAGGTTGTAGCCCTCGTCGAGACGTTCAAGACGGACATATGGATGACCTAATTCGGAGCCCGGACGAAGGAGTTATGGCCTCTTGAAAATCACCTGCCTAGACAATACCGGACTATCCGGTGGCTTACATCGGACAGTCGGGTGGAACTTGGATTTTGCCCCGAGAATACCAGATAGTCTGGTCCTATACACCGGATAGTCTGGTAAAACCCTGTTTTATCCGAAAAGGACTTTCTAGTTGGTTTTAGGCCGGTTTAGGACGTGTTTTGGCTTGTGAAAGAGGTAAGACCATCTCTTCCTATAAATATAAAGGGCCACGGCCGATTGAGGCACCACAATCGATGCTCTATTTTTCCAATCTCTTATGCGGTTCTCCTAGCGTCTCGACGGCGATACAGAGGCGTTCGGTGGTCTGCCGATCTAGAGCAACCCTAGCTAGCTGCTATCCTCCCTGACGGGGTCCCTCCCAGGAAGACAGCGCTAGGTTTACCTGAGCCCTCGGGGCTCACCGGATTGTCCGGTGTGCCTCGCCGGACTGTCCAGCAATACCGGACTATCTGGCACCTGTCGCCGGACTATCCGGCGTCCATCAGCAACCCCTCGGCGATTACCAAGCGCAAGTTCGCGGCATAGAAGGCTTCAACGTTTGTGATATTTGGTCAGGACAGGTGCCAACAGTAGGCAACCGCAAGCTCATATGGCCTGAATTCATGTTAGCTATGTCATCATTAGTTCAACTGGTGCATCCTTTTAACTGGCTGCGTACAATACACAAGATATGTGTCACTTGAGCAAACCTAAAGTTTGCCGTTGAGATGTCATCAGCTCCTGCTAGCTACTCGTTTAGATGTCAGCATGTACTGTGTCATGAAAATTTCCAACCAATGTACTAAGTGTTATTTACAACTGTTAGACGTCTTTACTTCAGAATCAAGCAATGTTGCTGACCTTTCTCAAAAAAAAAAAAAACAATGTTGCTGACCACAGTTTTTAGGCCTTCCCTTCAAAATTACTAGGCAACTATGCAGTCCTTTTTAATTTAGTCTTTACTAGGAAATACGCCCGTGCGTTGCAACGGGTGACAGCTATATAAACATAAAAATAAACATGTATTTGACGTGCTATATATATAATATTATGTATTATTATATAATATATATGTATTGGGTTGATTTAAATTAGCACCATGAAAAATTGAAGCCCTAATCAAAAATTTTCCTTTATTTTACAATTACTAGCAAAAATGCCAGTGTATTGCTACGGGTATAATCTTGTTGTATTGTATGGCACGTAAGTCTGGCATTGAGTGATATGATATATCAATGTGCTTTCCTAATTTGATATGTCCTATGTGTTTATTTTAATTAATTTTGATGTACCATGAAGACTATAGTTTGACACCAAAAGGAACCATAATTTTGAGGATAGATGTAGAACATACATAGTGTGGGATGACACACCAAGCATTTATCTCTTGTGATGCCTAGTGCTTCAATGATTCTTCTCAAATCTGAGCCATTTTTTCGATCTTAAGTTTCAGTCGATATGTAAGACGCCTAAACAGAGGTAGTATGGAATTTAAGTCATCATTTTCATATGGTCTGTGTCACACTAAGGGCTAATATGCAAGTTAATAGTCCTGTGAGAATTTTAGCAGAACAAAATTCTAAACATTGTGTTAAAAAATGAATCCCACTCTCGCATATGCCATATTTTGCATGTCGTCTGGCCTGCTGCTCAGGCCAACTGTACTGTCGTCAGTGTCCCCAAAATTCAACAGAACAACCTCTACTGCTGTTAGTGTCCCCAAAATTTAGCAGAACAAATCCTTAATCCATCGTTATTGTGGTTCCAGCAATCACTCATCGCAACATGTACTTCGGGCAGCAACAACGGACGATCGTCATCGTGGTTCCAGCAAGAACTCATCGCTCCATTTTTTGTTATCTACTAACCAACGGATACTACGGGTCGCTCCTTTTAGATTTCAACAGCTTGTTAGCTTCTTGTCTGAATAACTCAGACGGAGAGAAGTCAGGCAATAGGCTGATTCTGTTGACTGCTTAGCCTTGTGGAGCAGCTGCATATGCTGCTAGCTGCGGCTGCAGGTGGAGGTGCACCAGCTGGGCCCATCAATACTCCAGGTCCTCCATGGCAGCTCGCTCCATGGCACCAGCTGAATAATATTTGTTTTGAGCCTTGCCTTTCATATATATGGTGATAGTTGGGCCATCGATATTTAACAGACAAAGATGAGGCACACGGACGAACCAATGGCACTTATGCAACCCAAGGCCCATCAGAAAGGTGGACGGATTGTACGGCAGAAAAAGAAATCTAATGAGGCCGGTCCCACTTGTCATATTTGTGAGTAGACGGACCAAGAAACCTTATTCTTTTTAATATTAGATATATATACTAGGAAAAATGCCCGTGCGTTACAACGAAAAAAAATCATATATATGATTTTATTATGATATTTCTTATATATACATAAATAAATGCAAATAAATAGCTTTATACATGAACTGGGAAACACTTGTAGGCAGTGTGGCTCTAAAGGAAAGTGTTGCCATTGCTAGTGTATGATAAGGGCAGTGTTGCGTGCAAATGGCTTGAAGCTTAAGATGAATTATTCAGCAATAATTTCATATGGATAACGATTGAATATACAATCAGAGAACCACGCACAACGAAAGGCTTGTACTACACTACATAATTACAAAGAGAAGCAATCACATATGAAAAGAGATTAGCAAACCTGGGAGCAAGCTAGGGACCTCGAGGTAATATTCACAGTACCTAGGATATAAAAAATATGAGAAGCGTTTAAGAGCCAAAACAAGAATTGCCATATGCGACCATCATTTTATTTCTGTACTCTCTCACGAGTCCCATATGGGAGCAAAGATCACTTGCCTGCATCCACTCTCTTTTGAGCCAGACCGCACATCTGCGCCATCTGCTCCTCAGTCCTCATAGCCACCCCTGACCTTCCACGGTTCCACCCCACCACTGGAACTACTGCGCACAGCGGCAACCGGCACCGGAGCTCGCAACACAGCGCATGGCATCAGCCGTGAGCACCTGGCCGCATGCGGAGACGGAGCTCTATGGCGACAAGGGTGAGGAAGGCCCATGGATCCGGCCGTTGTTTGTCGGCGGCGGCACTCTCAAGGGCATGCCGACTGGCCAAGGCAAGCACACCAGCAGCCCACTGCACCCCTCCACAGAAATGTTAAGGATGATACTGACTGTTGGCTCCTGCTGCTCGACTACGTACTCGACATCGGTGGCGTCGTCCAGTGTAGGCACGAGGGGAGAGGTACGCGAATCCATGGTGTCGGCATGAGTCGAGGAGGCGAGCTACAAACTACTACTATAATGGATGCGGATGCGTTCGAATGCCCATTGTTTGGGCCGCATCACCACTGTCTCTGACAGGAGCGCCGGATCAGGGGCCAAATCCAGTCTCTTGATCTCGATAGCAGGGGCAACGACTTCTCTTGCGTTCCGATCTTGACAAGCATCGGCTTCACGAAAGGCCACGATTCTTTATGCCGTCTCCATCTTGGAAGCCGTATATAAGCAATATCAGCCGACGCCCGACGGGTGAGGCGGACCGGTGGCTGTCTTCACCCGTGGAGGAACGCCGGAACCGGCGGCCAGGGCAGCTGCGTAAGACGGGCCAGAACGACCGTCGACGGTTGGGAGGTGGGCGGGTGTGCTTTAGCATATGAGATGAGAGGTGAACTCGTGAACGATCCGTGTATGGAAGGACAAGGGCCGAACTTGTGAACGATTATTACTCGATTCTCAAACGTATTCTTATACACACGGGTTGAGGGTGATAAATAAAAATTACACAAGGGCCCACATGTCAGACGACCTGTCATTGGACCGTGTGGAATCCTTCCGTCTTTTATTATTAGGTAAAAACTAGCAAAATGGCCGTGCGTTGCAATGGGAAAAAAAGATCCTTAAGCATTTATAGATCAATACATATAAGAATAGTCTCGCAAATAAATTCTATAGCATATTGTTTCGAATTTTTCCTTGCTGTGACCGAAATTTAGGTGGTCTCAATTTGGTAAGAAATATTATTTTTAGTTTTTTCATAGTATATAGAACATAAAAACGGAGTTCATATACGACATGGGTATCCGTTTTCACGTAGACTACTTCTCCCATTTGAATTGGGTTTTCGAATAAATTGTAGGCCATATTGTCCTGACGATATTGGCAAGATTGTTATTTTAGCATTCTATTGATATACAGAACGTCAAAATCGAAGTCCTTATGCGATTTGGGCATTCGTTTTCGCGTGGGCGGCTCTTGCACTCCGGGCTCGCGAATAAATTTTATATCATATTGTTTCAAAGATTTCCGTTGACTGAGACCGAATTTTAAAGTGGTTTCAGTTTGGTTGGAAAGGTTATTATTTTTGCTTTCCATCGATGTATAGAACATTGAAAATGGAGTCCGTATGTGACTTGGGCGTCCGTTTTCGCGTGGTTTTATTTTGCGGTCCGAATCTGGTTTGTATTGTAGCCGTAATTTGGATTATCGGATACATGACGGGGAGAGGCTAACCAGCCTGGTCCACATGTCATGACGGACCGGCAAACCGAAGGACCAAGAAACCTTATTTGCTTTAATATTATATATAGATAATGCACGTGCGTTGTAACGGGAGAAAAAAATCTTTAAACGTCTCTAGATCAATACATATAAGGATAGCCTCGCAAATAAATTCATATCCTATTATTTCGAATTTTTCTTTGCATGGGACTAAAATTTAGGTGGCGTCAGTTTGGTAAGAAATATTTTTTCGGCAATATATAGAACATTGAAAACGGAGTCCATATACGATATGGGTATCCGTTTTCACGTAGGCTGCTCCTGCCGTCTGAATCGGGTTTCCGAATAAATTGTAGGCTATATTGTCTTCACGATTTCCGCTAGTTGCAAGCGAATTTTAGAGTGAAGTCAATTGGGTTGGAAAAGATGTTATTTTAGCTTTGCATCGATATATAAAATGTCAAAAGCTGAGTACATATGCGATCTGGGCGTCTGTTTTCGTGTGGCTGCTCTTGCACTCTGGGTTCGCGAATAAACTTCCCATCATATTGTTTTAAAGAATTTCGTTGACTGAGACCGAATGTTAAAGTGGTTTCCGTTGGGTTGAAAATGTTATTATTTTAGCTTTTCTTCTATATATAGAATATAAAAAACGGAGTCCATATGCGATTTGGACGTCCGTTTTCGCATGGACTCCTTTTACGGTTCGAATTTGGTTTGTATTCCAGGTGTGATTCAGATTATCGGATACAGGACGGGGAGGGGCTGACCAGCCGGATCCACTTATCACGACGGATCGGAAAATCAGGGATCAGAAAACCTTATTTGCTTTAATAATATTAGGTACAAAATAGATTAGGTAGAGATTAAACTAACATATGACATTTTTTGCAGACGTGCCAGGTTCACAACACAACGAAACAAAATTAATTGACACATGCGTTGGACATCAGAATTCTTATTCATTTTTATTTATTCAATCAAAGTACTCTGATTACTAAAATAATTAGTGTCCTATGCGTTGATGCTTTTCAAAATGGAAGATATATAATTAATATCCACAAATTCACATTCTAGATAAAAAATGAAGATTCAATCAACCATATGACATCGTTACCTAAACTCGGTGTTGATGTTTGTGACGTACACCTGCAGGCTGATAGGTTGTAGAGTGCAGTTGGCTGCCTAGCATGCCCCTGCGCTAGGAGACGCCACAACGATGTTTCTGACTCCTGAGAGTGTCGTCTCTCGGTGGTCATTAAATCCATTCACGCTTACCCGTCATCAAATCAAGTAAGCTTCCGTTCGGCAGCGATTGTTTTTTTTTTCTTTTCCAAAGCAAATTGGTCCGATCCAAATCAATGGTGGTAGGAGATTCGGTAGATCTACCGCAGATTCCATTTTGTTTGATTTTGTCCCGTGATTTTGCTTTCCTACCCACCTCTCCGCATCTAGCTGTGACAGCGTTAGATTTTCCCCTGATTGGTTCCTTGGCTTCTCCATATCTTGCTGCGACCGATGTGGTTGGTCATGATGTTTGAGTATGATAATTTCGTTTTCTGTAAATGATTTGGTAGTATTGTCTGAACAATTTGCTATTATTATATGACGATTTGTATCTTGTACCATGGATGTTCAATGTTGGGCCGTCAAGGATTACAAGATGTTATATAACAATTTGTGTGTATATATACTAGAAGTGGTCTGTGCATGCCAATGCTCTATTGCTATCATGTGAAAAAAGTGTAATCTGAAGAGCATATTATGTGTACAGTGTATACTAATGCAAAAGAAGTGATCAAAAAAAGTCTCTAAAATTGTGTTTTGGAAGGACCAACACCTTTGGATAAAAAATATTACAATATTCATCAATACTATGGTTTTGATTCAATACTAAAAAAAACTTTGCTATTAAATAGGGTCCAAATGTTTTGTGCAATTAAGTAGCGTATGGAGAAGCACGCCGGGTTTTACGGGTGTGAAGTCCAACTGCTCAAATACTGCGCACGCAGTGGTTAGCGGTCCTTTAATAAGGCTCTGATTGGGAATCCCTCAGCTAAACTTTAGCTCATAGCTACCAGCTAAACTTTAGCTCATTTGTTGCAGTGATAAACTTTAATTTTTGATGGTTATTTGGATACACAGCTAAAGCATAGATAATGGAGAACAAAAAGACACACATACTCCTAATAAATGACCCGATGAGGATGGGAGGAGAGAGAGTAGGGATGGAGAGGGGTAAAGGGTGGAAAGTGGTCACTCTAGACCACTTTTAACTCCATTTAGCTCCCCTTCTCCCGCTAATAAGATAATGGCAGATAAAATTTATCTAGATACTTTTAGCTGTCCTGTTTGGATGCCCAAGTAACTAAAAATAGCTAAAAGTGGTGAGCTAAACTTTAGCAAGGGATATCCAAACAGGCCCTAAGTTAATTTAAGCTGGGTGAGCATCTGCACCAGTTGTCAGTCGCCATCAGCGCGTCAGATTGTTCGATAGCTAGGAAGACCATGGTCACCAGAGCATACATTTGTACCGTATATAGTGTGCAATCATAATTTTTTCACTCTGTGTACAGTGCGCAAATAGTGTTTTCCGCGTATATTTTCACTCACCGGCGACCATGGTCTAACTGTGCGTGCTGATATGTAAAATACAGGTGACGAGAGGGATGTGCTAATGAGCAACGCTCACTAGTTGTCCGGGAAGACGAACAGTACAATAATGGTGAGCCCAACATCTTCTCGTGCCGGCTGCGGCGGCGAGTCTTCCACCACCGCAGACGTGCCCGCTGCGGCACAAGCTGCTGCCCATGGCCAGGTGAGGGTGCCGGTGCCGGTGCCGGTGAGCAGTACTGCCCGCGACGACAAGGTGAAGCGGAAGCAGCTGAAGAGGCTGAGCAACGTCGTGTTCTGGATTCTGCTGCTGGAGTGGGCGGGCAACGCTGTGGGCACTCTGGCCTTCCTATGGGCTACCGTCGTGATGCTTGGTGGCTTCTCCACCACGCTGAGCCGCATGGATTTCTGGTTTTCCGCAATCATGGTCTTCATGGAAGGCACCAGGTGCGCGGTTTTGCTTCTTGTTTCCGTGCTTTCTTACCGTCACGCCGGCAGATCTTTATTTCACTGGTCGATGCATGCATGTTAACTTTAAAGCTGCTCCCAGCACCTAGTCCATCTCATATTCTCATGGTCTCTCTCACTGTTTATTTCAAACTTCACCGTATACAGTGTACCTAAAGTGTTGAAATGATGTATGTATGATCGTTTTACACGGTCCGCTGTCAACGGTTTTTAGACCATGGTCACCAAAATGTGCATATGTACTGTGTACAGTGCACAATCATTAGTTTTTCATTCTCTGGTGACCTAGTCTTAGTCTTAGAGAGAGGGTCTATTATATTCTTCTTCTTTCGGTCAAGCAAGTTAATTTCCTGTATTCATTTTCATCATCATTACATACTACGAACTTTAAATACATTTTTAGTCTCACTGTGCATTCCCGCCACATTCAGATCCGATATGTTGGTCAAGTAGTAAAGATTATTTATTTCTAAATTGCATGTGTCGATAGACGGCCATAACATGTCCTCTGCCACGGGTAAAACCTGGCTAAAATCATTTATGACTTGCTGCAAACTCAGCTGGTTATATATCCCTTTAATTATAACCCAACAATAACTGTATTTTTTTTTTCAAACTTCATCCAAGTATGGCCTTTATGAATCCCACTATGCTCTACCATAATACGGAATTTGAAGTTAGGCTACCTTTGGTAGATGATGCATAGAGGCTAGCTAAGGGCTTGTTTGGAACGAAAGAAACCAAAACAGAGAAATAGTAAAAAACACAGGAATGAGATGGTGTGAAAAGTGAAAAACTATAGAATTCTAAAACGCAAGAATGTATACTTTGAGCTGTTTAGAATGCAGGAAAATGAGTGAAAGAGGTTGTGAGAGGGTGAGAGGGAGAGTGAGCAAAGATTTCTTCCATTGAATTGGAGTGAATGTTTTATTTCCTCCCTTTTGCATGGAAAAACAATCCATTCCATAGAAAAAGGAACATTCATTCCTCCATTCCAAACACTATGTGATATAAACAAAACATAGGAATTTGATTTTTATAAAATTTCTTAGAAATTCCTTCGATCCAAACGAGCCTACTGACGCGCGCCAGTGAGCTCGTCAAACTCGGACGGAGCGACCGATCGGACAGCGAGTCGAGTCACATAGGCACACGAGCACAATGTCCGATCATGCGCATACCACTGGTCCGGCATCTTTTTTTGCGCAAGACACGCTAATGATTGGGTGGATTGGGTGCACCTGCCGCACTCCACGTGCTCCCACATGCACATCTCGTGCCACGTGGTGATTTTTTTTCTATTATGTTTGTTTCCGAATTTTCTAATTTTTGACAAATTGTAAACTTCTGCACACCACCTATTATCATATTTTTTTGTAAACTATGTGTAAAATGAAAGATGTGATCATAATTTTGTGATAATAATTTTAGATATATGTGATCGTAACTTTTCATTCCATATATATCTTATGATCATAATTTTTTAATATGATTTTAGATATTCGTGGAATGAACATTTCACATATACTTAAAGTTATATACATAATTTTTTGATATAATTTTAGATATACGCGGAGTGAAATTTATGGTCTTGACTTTTTTACATAATTTTAGATATAAGTGGAGTGAAAACTATGATCATAATTTTTTAATATAATTTTAGATATACGTGGAGTAGAAGTTATGACCATAACATTTTGATACTAGTAAAAACGCATGTGCGTCCCACATGTGGCAAAGTAAATGTGTGGGACACACGTGGCAAAAATAAATGAGTGGGAGATACACCAAAGTTTATTTTGTAGTGACAAAGTAAAGCGGTGATATAATTTTTATTGCTTTTTTACAACGGAGGTAATGATAGCCATGTGGCAGAGAAATATAAAAGATCAATAAAACTGAAAATAAAGTGGCGTAAGGAATAAAATAAAATTGTTTACATGAGAAACAACTTATGGATAATTAACAATTATTACGAGATAGAGGTCCAGTGAACTCTTACTTTCTCTACTACAAGGCCAAAGTTGTAAAGCACAAAATTTACAGGAGACTTTATTCATGACTACTGAAGTCTTTATATCTATGCTGAGTTGCATCTATGCTTGCTAATCCTGTTTATATGTAGAGCTATCACAAGCCCATAACATGCCCTCATCAGTGCAGTCAACGGCAATAACAGCTTCTCAGGTCATATTTTACTCATGACAGATTTAACGAAATTTCAGTAAATATTTCCTAAACAACCAAACAAAAAATTAGCTTCGACATGAATATTTGATTACTTGAGATATTTGCAGCAATAATGCGGTTGTTCTTGTTGAAGCATTCATGGCTACTGCAGTTTATACAAAAGAATTAGAATATCAGAGAACTTGCAATACATGAACTTGCTTAATTAGAAAAACATGAGTTAATATACATTAATCCCTCCGTCCTAATTTTTAGGTCGTTTGACTTCTTTGACACTAAGTTTTACCGATTTGTCTCATTCAAAATATTTATGAAAATATAGAAAAATCCATTCATAGTCAAAATATATTTTACGATACACTAAATCAATGAAAGTAAATGGTAATTATGGATTTTTTGGAATAAGACAATCAAGTCAAACTTGGTGCCAAAAAAGTCAAACGATCTACATCAAAGGCATAGAAGAATGATAGAATGATAGTTAAGTAGGTTTTCACAAACGTACATTGGGTCGCAGTTGTATCAGTTAATACAATAGCTACATAAGGATATTATTTAACATCAATTTAGAAAGAGAAGTTTAGTGCCATGATTTTACCGCAACACATGAACTAATTTTCTTTTGAAGATTTAACTTAGGATCTAAGGAATCTGCATATCAAAGAGATTACAAATGCAGGAAACTTGCATATCAAAGAAGATAACAAATATATATGCTGAATTAACATATCTAAGGACCAAAACAGAACATGAATAATCTAGTGGAAAACCTAGGTAGGACATGAGGAGAGGAGATGACGACCTTGACGTAGATTATGGAAATCACCTTGGAGTGGATCTTAGAGTTCATGAAGATTTGCAAGAACTTTGATACGATGAAATGAAAAGACCTAGACAAGAGAACAGGAGAGGAAGGGGAGAGGGCTCACATCAATGTTGCAAAATTGAATGATGCCAAAGGAGAGAGAGGGAGATGCGCATTGTCGATGCGGAGAAGGCTGAGCAGTGTCCCTTGGAGATAAAGGTCTAGAGGTTTATCAAGATCTAAAAGAAATTAGATGAGAGTAGTAGAAACCCTAGGTAGAAGAGAAGGAGAGGGAGGACTTATACCATGGTCGGTCGAGGACGATGGAAGGATGGCCGAGTGTAGACGGCGGAGGCGGCCGAGCGTGGTCGATGGCGGCAGCGGACGATGGTTGCATCTCCCGAGCAAGGGCGGCTACTACGCCTTCCGAGCGTGGACGGCGGCAGCGACGGCTCCCAAGCGCGGATGACGGCGGCGGCAGCCAAAGTGCGGAAGACAGCGAGGAGCCTTGCACCTCGTGTCACCCTTGGGGGAGAGATGCCCGTACCGTCGCGTCGGGGGAGGGCTGCCCCATGGAAAATTTGGGGTTGGGGATGTAACACCCCTCCATGTAGGCTCCCAAATGCTGAGGAATGTGGTCCGGGGAAAACACTGGGAAAACTCCGGGCATTTGGGCTTCCAAGTGCGAAATTAAGGATTGGATGAGGGCAAGAATAGCCTCGCTGGAGATAACATACCTACATTTCAATGGAATAAAGAAAAATCAATTACAGATATATAAACCACGCAAATGCGACTTTTGTTGGAGCTCGCGCTAGCTCGCTCAACCCTTGCCTCGCTCTCTCACGCTCACACTCGCCGATGTCGGGAGGAAAAAGATGAACAGTAGCGATTTTGGGTGATGAACGCATCTATGAGACTGTGCACCTTACCAACCGTCCCTAAAAATCGATTCAACGTAAGTACAAAATGTACGGGTTGCTTTCTTAGGCACATGTGATAGTGTGGTTTGGTGGTAGGAAGGTGCTACGCGTGGTATGAGGTTGCGGGTTTGATTCTTGATAATTGATGATGTGGTATTATACACAAAAAAGTTTGCAGACCTTGCTTATGTGGGGAGGTGTTCCTTTCTAATTAGCAATGTTTTTTTAATTTTTATTTTACGTTATTATTTTCTACAAAATATTTTTAAGGGCGATGGATCTTACCAACTGTCCTTAAAAATCGCTTTTCAGAGGTGGTCAGATCGGACGGTGCATCTCCGATAACATCTATTTTCAGCGACGTTCGCGCAGGGACGGTTTCCGGACCCACCTCTAAATATAGTCCCCCAACTGCCCCTGTAGATTCTTTGTGTGCTAGTGTGAGAAGAAGATGTTGGCCAAGTATTAATTATATGGCCTACACTGATACCAAACTATTATATTAACAGATTTTTAAGTAGCTATATGTGACATGGCACAAACATATAGTTTTCGTTGCCTTCCTTATTAACCTAGCTCTTAGGTCACTCGAATCTCGAACTGATCAGGGTGGGGCAATAAAAAAAAAATCTCGAACTGATCAAGATGCCGTGACTTATTTTTTTCTGTTGTTTTTGTTCTAGAGAGGCCCACGAGGTCCATGTAGTTTGGCCTGTGCTGTGCAGCTGCTCCTAGGGAATTCAAACGTGCAGTACGCCAGTATAATGAGTAGGATAATGTTGAAGTTCAGAAAAAACATGGATTTAGGAGAAAAAGTGTTACACGGGGCAAATGTTTATGTTTATTGATTGATTGATGAGAATATAAAAGGGCGAGTTTTTCTATAAATGTTTTCTTACCCAAATATAGCCTACCCTAATATAAACCCACCGTTGGATCCTTTAATCTAGCTTTTTGATCAAAGTATGTGGTCCCACAAGGCATATAATGTTAGAATTTATATTGTTTCTATCTAGTTATTGACTCTTACAGAATGTAAAAGTTTCTGCCACCTAACGAATTGTTTTTTGCACCGATTATTTATTTTGAAAAATTTGCACCGATTATTCCACCCACCCTTCTCAATCCGTATCTACCTGCCCACATCAGCAGCAAAAAGATATGGAAATCCAACAACTAAGTTGTCCGTACAGACTACGGACTCTTCTATTCATTTTTTAATCCGATCCATGGGGCCACGACTGTCAATCCGAACACATCATTGTCAAATAATTCTGTTGGTCCCAATGATAAAAGATTACACGCCATTCCCAACGAATTTTCCTAGGCCCAAACAAAAGAGTTGAGCAAATACACCATATACACACGGTAGTGAATGTCATGGTATAATTCAAAATTGCCCATGGAATTTCATATATGCTTGCTTAGAACCTGTCCGCAATCGAAATAATGCGTAATCAGGGGCAGAAAATATCTCCAAAACAGAAAGAATGAGAGGGATTGTGTGTGACTGAGAGACAATTTAATTCAAGAAGAAAAATACAACAAGTAGAGCTGGGCATTCGGTTCGGTTCGGTCTGGTTCCTCGGTTCTTTGAAATTTCGGTCATCTAAAAATAGGAATTGAACTAGCATTGTGAAAAGACAGAACCGGGCATTTCGGTTCCGTTCCAGTTCTGACCGAACTAACCGAACTGCAGAGGGAGCTGGCCGTGGGAGGGGGGGGGGGACAAAGGGCGACGGCATCGTGGAAGCGTGAGCGTGTGAGCTGGCCCGGGTCAGTGGATGATGAACGGCGACACTATGGTAGAGCGAAGTGGTTGAGCAGGCCGGGGCCAGCAGCCAAGCACCGCTTGCTGCACGGGATTGGGTGCGATTGAGTGCCACTGTCGTGGGGAAGATGGAGTGGCGTGGGGACGGAATTGTGGAGGTAATAGCGGGTGAGTCGGCCAATGATGGAAACACCGCCGTCGGGGTCAGGAGAAGGGGCGCGCGGCATGCGGACAACCAGTGTGGGGACGAGGGTGTTGCGGTCAGTGGAGGGATGAGCAAATTGTAGATATTGAGTCCTATATAGTTAGGGTTTGAGGTGTTATTGGGCCTTTTCTAGATGGTTACTTTGGTCATTTCAGTTATTTGAGATCTAAAACCAAAATCCACTCAGTCATTTTAGTTTTCTCAATGTTAGAACCAAACTTAAATATCATCCTAGTTTCTCGGTTTCGATTATGAAGTGACATTATCTAACAACAAGAACATTCACGGAACGAATATGAAGTGGGGAGTGTTGGGGTCTGGGCTGGTTTGGGCTGTCAGTGTGGGGTTTATTTCTAGAATATATTAAGATTTATTTCATATATTTTTGTAAGTTTTGATGTTTGAAATCTAGAACATCATTTTCTATACAATACAGGAGTTATTTTGTCAGAAATTTCGTCGTTATTCTTTTATTACGAATGTTTTGCATGAGCAATGTGTGTACAAGTTTCACATTAGTGTTTTCTTTATATGTTAGTGCACCCACAATGTCAATACGGTTTAAACAAATTCAAGCTAAGTTTCTTTAAGATCGTGTGGCACCAAACTATACTTAACAATAATAAAAATTTAAAATTTAAAAAAAATTCACGATGAAAGCTTTTTTTTAACAGTCTCAGGCTTTAGTTTTCAGTTCTATAATATAAAAAGCTAAAAACTACAAAAAAATATTTGACTTCAAGTTTTTTTATTAGACAATTAATAGCATACTAGGTCTGTGCCCGTGCGTTGCTACGGCAGTCAAGATATTGTGCCAAGTTACATTGAGATTCACGAGCAATGTCTGTTGGCTCTCTGTTTGTAAAAGTGAATTGTAAGTCAGATTCTTAAACTTATTCTGTGGTATCATTTAGGTCTAGGATTTTTCAAAGTGATCATCTAAGTCCTTCAACTTTTCGAGTAGGATCATTCCCATGTAAATCTAGGAAGCAAATTTCACATAAAGAATATATATTTAATTGTTGGCTTTGGAAGAAAAAATGACAGCCAAAATGAAAAGGACTAAAAAGGGCTTGTTGATACAAGATATTTAACCATTTTTTTGCATCAAATATATCGTCAAATTTAACTTAGATAATCTTATATGAATATGATTTAGAACTGCTACTGCAATATATTGTTACTCTTTAAAATTAAACCCATCATGTTTAATTCTTTTCAAAGATAACACCGACAAAAGCTTTATTCAAGGTACTGCGACCAACAACAAATGAACAAACAGGTTCTCCTCACAAACAAAAAGACGAGCATAACTTAAAGCACGTAATAGATGCATTTCTAAATATGCTGGGAAAACCATCAAGTCGATCTGTTTGCTAACCTGCTTGGAATACCCTGTCATTTCAACAAATAGAATGCCGCACTATGGGTTTCTGAACCAAAAAATAATGGTAGAAGCTGGTTATCTGAATGACAATAGATTATTACACAATAACACATCTCTACAATTTGAAATTTCAATATCAAGGCACTATTTACATGTGAAAAAAAGGTGAGACAGCAGGTTATGTGAATATTGTTTTTGTAATTATTTTCAATTGCAGAAATGTAATGAAGGCTCTACAAATGATCAATGAGTTGCTCATTTATTTTCAAATCTGTTTTACCCATGATGCAAGAGATTGGTTCTCAACCAATATTAAGTACTACTACTATTGTAGGTTGCATCTGAATTTGAACCACTAATCCAGGACAACAATTAAATGATTCCAATCTACTTTTAAAACAACTAATGGTAACTGATCCATGACTTCCGATTGTTTGATTGAAACAGATTGGAAACCATTACTGTTAAAACAGTAGGACAATGTTGAATCCCATGGAGACAGATACATGAGAAAACAAATCAAAATAAATTAAACAACAAATGAACCTGGTTCCTCATCACGCGTACAGAGCTACATGTACAACTACCCGTGCATATGAAAAATCACCCATGAATCCCATGAGTGTCATAGTTTCAGACTTTCAGTAGGCACTGGTGGGGCTTCGTGGCTTCCAATGATCAACTTTCATTTCATTGGCAGCAATTACTGGTGTCCTTGATCTAAATCAAGTGATTGTGTTGGCACCTCACAGGCATGGAACTGGAAGCAATGCATTATTCTCATTTCTCGGTAACAGAGGTATAGATGCAAAACATTTACTGACTGCTCGGTAACAGAGGTATAGATGCAAAACATTTACTTGCTGCATGATCTAACGATTGAACATATGCATCTACCGTTGACTGTCCGACAGCATCAGAAGCTGTTGTTTTTTTGGGAGAACAACAACTGCTCGTGTTTACCCTGTGAGAATGCTATTCTTGATCCTATTTGAGTGTCTCCTACAGTCCTACGCACATGATAAGTTCAGTTATATGCTTCACTCATTGCAACTACTCGAAGTGGTCAATCAAGTGAATCTCCTCACCTGATGCACAAGCTTCGACGCCTGATCCCTAGACAACAAGCAGCAGCCATGCGACACCAGGTGGAATTCGCGCACGACCGGCAACATCCTGGACAACGATCCCTGGGGCCGGACGGAGGGCGTCGTCGAACCCTGGCCGGCGTTGCCGCAGCCACCGACGAGGCCACGTCGCTCGCCGACTCCGAGGCCGCACCGATCGGCTCGAGCGCGAGGCCCCCAAGCAGGACGAGCTCATCACCGCACTCCTTGTAGCCACGTCGACTGTCGCCGCGCACCGGCGGGCGGCGGCGCGGCTGACCTCCAAGACGTGTAAGAGTTGGATGCGCCTCCATCCTCTCTCCCCTGCGGGTGGAAGCTCCCACGAACCGGGGTAGGACGATAGGGGAACGGAGACCCCACACCATATATCGATCGTCGACCAGGGGTGGCTCGCAGTGGCGCACGCGGGTGGGAAGCGCGGGGCTGGGGATTGGGATCTCGAAGCGTGGAGCGCACGCAAGGCTAGCGGGGCGAAACGGCGCCGGCGGCGGAGCGGGCGTGGGCGGAATGTGCGAGGGGTCGAGGAGGTGGTAGAACGTGCGCCGTTGGGATTTTATTCGGTTCTCGAGGTGGCCGCGCGGGGCGGGGAACAGTGCGGCTGGAGGCGCGTGGGCAGAGGCTGCGGCTGTTCGGAACGGCGTGGGGCAGCGGGGGGGTTTTTTTTGTTTGTCTCGAAGGCGGAGCGAGGGGCGCGCGGGAAAAAGTGGGGTCACGGTGGTGTTTTGTTGTCCACACTGCAGCGTTAATAAGTACTCCTTCCGTTCACAAAAAAATAAAATCTTAGCTTTATCTTAAAACTTTCATAATTTTGACCAAATTTATATCAAAATATATTACTCCCTCCAGGTCCTTAAAAGTTGTCGTTTTGGACATCATTTCAGATACCAAGAAGTAGTTAATGAAGGGGTATATTTCCTGTATTGCCCATATTAAATAGGCTGGCATAGAGTAATGAAACAGAAACATCCTTCAGCTCGTTTGGCAGGGGTTAGTGTAGTGGAGCTCTTGGTGCTTGGTTCGATTCTTGTACAGCACTTTTTTTTTCACGTCGCGTGGAAATTTTTGCATGGCGCTTGAAAGTTTTGCATGGCACTGTTGGCGGTCCCTGCATCCAGTCAATTTCGTTCGCGCGCCACATTTTTGCACTCGCGCCAGGGTAAATTTTTTGGCGCGTGTTTAAGCCGCCGATTGAACTGCCAGGCTCTATTCATCCATTCGCCCGGCTATGCAGATCAGAGGGCAAAAATGTCTCGAGTAGTACTAGTACACCTAGAACGACATGTTTTTGGATACTCTCCTTCCTTGTCCAGAACGACAACCTTTAAGGACCTGGAGGGAGTAAAAGTTATGCTACCAAATTAGTATCATTATATTCGTGTTGAAATGTATTTTCATATCATACATAATTGATATCATAAATGTTATTACATTTCTATATAAATTTGGTCAAACTTGCGATAGTTTGACTTAGGACAAACTCAGAATTTCATTCTTTTGTGGACGGAGGGAGTAGTAGAGAAGAGATATATGAAAATTATACTATATTATATTAAAATTGAATTATTTAAAATACAATATTGGTCCACACACTCATATTTTGAAGAACAGGGCACAATCACAAATTAAATTTATGTATAAAGACATATTTGACGAACAATGCAATTTTCTTATATGTGCAAAACAAATATGTATTTTTTTAAGATATGTGCAGGATGCACATGTGCATAGCTACTAGCTAGTTGAGAAAAAGAACACCAGCTTCGCAAAAAAAAGCATCAAAATTGTAGCTTCGAAGGAGAAACGGTATATGAATCCCAAGAACTCTTTTGGGTATGTCACATGGGTTAGGCCTTTACCCACAGGAGCTCGTAACTCTCGTGGGTCTTTGGCTAACTTCCGTGGAAACTTAGCCCATGGAAGTTATACGTCGGAAGTTAATTAACTCCTATGGATCGTTCATGGGAGTTAGTGAACTCCCATGGGCTAAGTCTAGCCTACGGAAGTTACCTTGGCTCGACAATAACTCCCATGGTGGGTTTGCCGACGGAAGTTACTCTAGGGATGTTAATTCTTTAACAATACTTTTGTTGTCTGCCTATTTTATTTTACGTTTTTTTTGTTGTTTGTCTATTTTTTATTGTTTAGTTTGCTTATTTGTTTTATTGTTTCGGTTGGTGGATGGCACGAGGCTGGGCCCGTGCAAGTGGACGGGCGAGGCCAACGACGGAGGTGAGCGTTGACCGGTTTAACTGGATGCCAAAAGATTCAAACAACCTATAAATTAAGACGGAGGGAGTACATAGCAACCTACCCCCTCCATCTTGAAATATATCATTCTCTGAGTTTGTCCTAAGTGAAACTATCATACGTTTGACTAAGTTTATAGAAAAATATCAATATCTATAAAGTTGAAGAAATAAAGCATGGAAATATCGCTCACGGTGAATCTAATGGTGGTTATTTTATATAAAAATACTATTACTCTTTTTAAAATTATGTTCAAACTTATAATAGTTTGACTTATGACAAACCCTGGAAAAGATATATTCTAGGATGAAGGAAGTTTTAGCTTGCTAGATAAATGGTTGGGTTAATAAATATCTTCAACGCCCGTCTTCACATGATGCACACGCCAATGCAACATGTGCTATTAGCTTGTATTATCAAGGGTACAAAATGCCATTTCATGACATATTAGCTGGGTTGTGCCAACTAATGAGTACGAATGCAAGCGGGTCTTCTAGCGGGCATAGTGGGTGATCGATATGTAATTGGGCATAGTGGGTAGGCACCAGCTAGGCCCGCTTGCATCCCTACTAATGAGATAACTATTATCTAAGGTTCAACTAATTGTCAGCCGATATATTTAGCTCTGTTTAATTCTATATCTATTACTTTGAGCAGCTAATTATTGCTAGGGGAACCAAACAGACACTTAAAGTTGCATGAGGAGACTGGAGACCATGCATGAGATGTATAGAAGGTCTAAGAACTGTGGACCCAAGACCACTTATGTATGGACTTGTCCTGGCCCCGCTAAGAAAGTAGGTCATGCCCATGGGCCAAGTGACTACCCTATGAAATGTTGTTTCGGCCAGCTTGGGCCAATCGGCCATGTTAGGCTGAGCTAGAAAAATGCTCAGATTGGAAAGGAAAAAGTCGCCATGGGTCCTTCAATTTGTAGCGAAGTCCAGGTTTCATTCCTCAACCGTAAAACCAGCCACAATGAGTCCCTCAACTTGCAATATCGAGTAAATTATATCCTTGGACCAATCCGTCCTTGGTTTTGACCTACGTGGCAATCCAACGCGGCATGGGCCTACATGGCATACAAAGTGGTGGTATGGTGGGGCCCGTGTGCCCATGCCACGTTGGATTAGCATATAGGCCAAAACCGGGGAAAGATTAGTCCAAGGATGTAACTTACCCGGTATTGCAAGTTGAAGGACCCGTGGCAGACTTTTTCCGATAGTAAAATGAGGTACAACCTTCTCAAAAAAAAAAAAAAAAGGAAACTGAGGTAGTCGTACAGAGGTGGATTATACAACTTGAGTTCTACCACATACTTATACTTGTATATATGGTTGTGCAATGCTCTCGTTAGCGGATAGTACTTGTGATTCTCTAATAGTATATCCTAATATACAAACGTATATACTCTATCCGTCTCAAATTGTAAGCGGTTCTAACTTTCATTTTATTTATCCACATTCATATAAATGTGGATGAATCTTATAATGGAGTTACAATTTGGGACGGAGAGAATAATAATTATTGTACCGTGCTGAGCTGCCGCTTGAAGCCTTGGTGTTGGCTCAAGCATGGCAAACCTCACAAAGCCATGCTGACTCCGAAACAAATTAAACCAGGATGTGCCGTTTCTAGGCGGGCCAAAATCTTACCATTAGGTACTGCCCATTTAGGCATGTATAATAATGAGCACAAAATACATAGGAATCCTGAGTGCGTATGGGCAAGGCAGTAAAACACATGTAATTTATTGGTGTTTGCCGTCCGCCCGCCAATTAAATCCATGTGAATTTAATTTGGAAAGCCCTCAACATAAACATAGGGTTTGCTTCTTTTGGATTTCCTAAGTTTAATTATTTGCAAGCAACATGGCAGCGTGTAATAATCTTACTCCTACTAATAAGATGTTACAAAAGAAACATGAATTGCGAAGCGCTATAGAAAAAGATAAATCTTAGAAATTCCAAAAATCAGAAACATCTGGCCTTCTATCAAGTAGTATCCAATAATAGTAGCCATTTGATCTATTATATTTTCTAAACAATAACGCACCATGCCATTGTGAAAGACCTTTAAAGTGATCCCCTAATTTGTCATATAAATTACCCACTATGCGATTATGAAAGAGCATTAAAGTAACCCCTAATTTGCATATAAATTACCCACCATGCCATTAAAACGATAAATTAAAATAGCTCATAAATTTACATATAAATTATCCACCATGCCATTATGAAATATGAATTAAATAACCCCTAAATTTGCATATAAATTATCCACTATGCCATGATAAAAGATAATTTAAAATAATCACATCCAATATACTACGAACAAAATAAAATCTAAATTCTAAACAACAAAAAAAATATATATATTGTTACAATAAATTTAAATAACAAAAATAGACGTATATATGTTTCTAAATTATCAACGTTACTACTATTAAAGTATCCATCAACTATATATATAGAGAGATATCTATATCTATAGATATATAGATACTAAAATTCTAACGGTGTGAGAACACACATTGATGCACTAGTTCATATAATACAGACCCATGCACATGAAATTTTCATGATGCTTTGTGAAATGCAAGCACGCCTCGAATTACTTATTGTTCACTCTTACCCAATTATTGATGCATAATAATGTTGGTTCATTGGTTTCGTTTGACGACTGATCTCTTGCTGCTATATATGCACACACCATGCAACAGGGTGTTCATCCGCAGTGACGCCTCGGTCAACCAGTGGCTATTCGGTTCCACAAGGGCGTTCAGATGGGACGATTTCTCTTACCCTCGCGTGCCAAAGTACGGGAATGATGTTACGCTGGGCATAGGTGTGGGCATTTCCTTCATCCCGCTGGACTTTCGGCATCAAATAGCTGGAGGTATATTAAAAGTGGCCTTACTGGTTATTTTTAGCAAGTTGCTGACCAAAAGGATCCGGTACGTGACCATTTTCCTCGTTGCTTGTATGCTTGTTGGTTCTTACGGACCCCTGTACGGTTGGTACAAGATGTTAACACCACACAAACCCACATCCAAGCACGCGTCCATGCATGCCGGCGGAAAAGCCTTTGGTGTTTTTCTTGGATGGTCGCAAGGGGTTGCATTTGTGGGCACGGTCGCAAGCGTAATCGGGCGCATTCTGCAGTCCAAGGGTGCGACGATGGTTTGTTGCCTGAATGTCATGGTAGCATCAGCGTTGGCATGCTTGCCGCTCCTCCAAGCAAGACTAGGCTCAACATACAAATTTGTCAGCATACCAGTCGCTGTGGCGCTCTACTCGCTTAGCTGCCCGCTAGGGCTCCTTAAGGTTATGTTATCAGAAGATGACGAGGATTGGGAGCAAAACAACGCTCTCCTTTTGCCAACCTCGGAGCTCGTTGTCAGGATACTTGACAGGCTCATGCCCATACTCTTCTTCTGGAGCGTGGTGTCCCCATTCCCCGGCATCTCCCTCAAGATATCATTCTACATCCTCTTCTCGTTGCTAGCAGCGGCGCTGGTTGGCAACCTGCAGATCCCGGTGGCCTTCCTGCAGCTTCTGCTATCAGCCATGCGCCTCCACAGCCTGGTAGGCCACCATCACCGCCGGGCCTACGACCCCCTGCCCGATGGCGCTACCACAAACCTAGTGCCATCCATAGTGGTCTTCTACGTGCTGGAGCTGTGCCAAGGCTCGGCCTACATCCTGGGCACCGTCCTGGGGATCGTCTCCTTCCGCCGCCGCAGGTCGCTTCGCGGTGCCCTAGAGTTACCCGAAGAACAAGAGTGGGGAGCAAAGGCTGTCAACCTGTACCAACACCACGTCTACGAGGCGCGCACGGCCAAGGGCCTTTTCCCCAAGGAGAAGTACAGGCCGCCCAGCCTACGCAGCTTCGCCGTCGAGTCCCTTGGCAACACCTCGAGCGAAATGGACATGGTTCGCCTCCATGTCCTTCACCACTACCTGCTGGATCACCGAGGAGCCGCTGAGAAGGAGAAGCTCATCGCAGAGATTGCCAAGGACGCTAATAAAGGCATCACCACCAAGGTCGTAGGGATCATCAACTCCCTCGTCACCGACATGTCGTCGTCGGGCATCAGAGAAGAGGAGCTGCTTCTATCTGTGACGTTTCTGAGGGGGCTTGCGACCACCGCTCGGAGAAATGGCTGCGCAAGGTTTCGCCAAGAGCTGCTGGAGAGCGCGCCCTTGTTACTGAACAGCGCCCAATGTATCTTGGCGTTGGGATGCACCGATGAATTAAGAAGGCTACGGTTGACGGTCAAAATAAAAAGAAGGCTGCTGTTGTTGGAGGCAACTATTAATATCTTAGCAACGCTGGCCTTGGACGGGGGCACAAGTCAGGAGATTGGAAGTAATCAAGCCATCATCGGCATGTTAATGGGTGCATTTCTTGGCAACAATCATCTGCCACGACTGCGAGCCGATGCAGGGGAAGCACGGGCCCTGGGCTGCAATAATCTGCGAGCGGCTGCAGGGGAAGCACTGGCCAATCTTACAATAATGAGCACAGACAACTGCTGGGCTATCTTGAAGGCAGACCTACCAGAAGGACATCATCTTATCAAGGAACTCGTCAAAAAGCTTCGGTCTGAAAATGACGAGCAGGCATGCATTGTTGCAGCAAATCTGCTGCGTAACATCTGTGCAAACTCCGGAGACATGCTGATCCACGAACTTGATGCAAAGGAGGACCTCGAATTCGCCCTGCAAAAGGTGAATCACTACTAGCTACTTCTTCCTTGTTTAATTTACCCATCTCTCTATCATCAAATTTATCGGCTTCTCGTTGTCTTTGTCATCAAAATATATATGCAGGTGATGGAGACTATAAAGGCTGCTGGAGAGGGCAAACAATTGGAGGCCGTACTCGGTGCCGCTTCACAGATTGGTTATGTAATCCCTAAATACTTTGCCAAGGAGCTTGATGAAAATCTTGCTAAGAAGCTTGTGCACACTCTCCGTTCCAACAGAAAACCATGTCCTGAGTATCCCAGGATAAGAAGGGCCCTTATCGAGCTCGCAATATGCATTGTGCGTTCTTGTCCACCAGAACCATTCACAAGTGTCTTCAGAGATAAGGGCGTGAAGGACGCCCTGGACATGGTCAGGAGAACCTCCTCATCCAGGTTGGAAAAGTACATGGTCTTCGTCGGTGGCGAAGGAATGGTCCTGGAGAGCACATCTTTGGCCGACCTAGTGGATGAGGCCAAAAAGCTACTATTTACTCATGATCAGGCAACTCAAACTAAGGGGGCTTAACCAGCCTAGGCACTCCATGGTTTGTTTTAGTTTCTACCCACTTTTATCAACCAATGTACTCAGGCCAGATAAGCATGTATGCAAAGATATTGTGTATGTTGTATTGACGACCATAATAATTTTGGCCAGATAAGCATGCATGCATGCAAAGATGGAAACTATTTACTGATGATTTGCTTGTTTGAAACGAGATTAAATATGATCACTAGAAGCAGTGATGATGTGCTTCCCATCAATGCACAATAATTCTCATTTATCAATTTTATGAATGCGTGGTAGAACTACTCCTGACTATCCTCTTTCAAAAAACGAAAAAAAGGGAATTGAACAAAGAAAAGGAGAGCAGCTGGCCTGAAGTCCTGAACCTTGTGTGTTGGATGATTTTAATTGGAGCGAGCTGGGACCTGGGGGGTCACGCCGCATGGCTGCTCAATGCTTGATGCCCCGCTTACTAGGGCTAAGTGCAATCTTGATAGCTCAGAGATTTATTTGGGGAGAGCGAGTATAGTTCAGGCTCCGCACAATTTTATCCGAGTAGTCTTGATCAAACCACCTTACACTGAGGCGTTCCAATAATTTTCAAATAAATCCAATTTGGTGTATTTTGCTTAATTAGGACAAGACGACTATGATTGATAAATATCAGGTAATATATGGTTCATAGGATCCAAAACTATCTTACTATTATTAATTGAAAGTTAGAAAAGAAACACGAATTGCGAAGCACGCTAGAAAAAAAAAGATAAATCCTAGAAATTCTCACAATAATCAGAAACATCTGACTATCCATTGACAGTCTAGAATATCAATAGTCATTAGATCTGTTTTCAAAGTAATTACCCACCTCTGCCATATGAAAGGTCTTAGTTCAATTGTCGCAGAAAGTCAATTCCTTCTTTTTTAGCAGATTTTTTTCCCATTTTCAAGCAGTTAGATCTGTTTTCAAAGTAATTACCCACCTCTGTCGATATGAAAGGTTTTGAGTTCAATTCTCATCGAAAGCAAATTTTTTCTTTTTTCAGCAGAACTTTTTCCCATTTAAATATTTACCCTACTAAATAACCCCATAAATTTTTTTAATAAAGATGCTAGAAACATTTCTATAAAATAGATATATTGTGCCTAATTTTACTTTTACTAATTATATACTTCTTCTGGAGCCTCTATATTAATCCTCACAAGATGCGCTAAAAAAATAAAATCATAGACATTTGATCATCAATTGGCAGATTGGAATCTTAACAGACACTAGATCTATTTTCTATGAAATTACTCACCTCTGTCATTATAAAAATAATATTAAGCAACACCCAAAACTACATATCAGTTACCCACTTTGCCATTATGAAAGAAAATATGAAATAACACCATAAATTTATACCTAAAAGCTCACATTTGCTATTACGATGGATAATATATACCAAATAACATATCTAACTTTTTTTTTTGAACGACCGGCATGAATTGTGCACTGTTTCTATTAATAGAGAAGAAAGTCAGAATGGGACCATGAGAGGCCCCTACAACAAACACATGTTAAGGATTTACATAAGGTGGCAAGAGCACAGCTAGGTGCTTAGCACCTGCGAGACCCCACAACCTCGCTTCCGCCTTGATGGCGGCAATCAGGTCAGGAGCTGACCTCTCTCTCCTCTAAAAAGTGCGGGCGTTTCTCTCTAGGCAGATTTGCCAGACAACCAAGAGTATAGCGGAGCGCGTCCCTCTCCTTGGTGCTGAAGAAAAGCCAACTGCGAACCACCACTGTTTGATTGATTCTGAAGCAGGCCAAGAGTCAGGGTCCAGAGGGTCAACGGAGAGCCACGAAGCCATAGCCTCCCAGATTCTTCTGGAGTATCGGCACTCAGTGAGTAGGCGGTGAGCCGTCTCGGGTCGGCACCTACAGAGAGGACAGACAGGGTTATGCGGCCAACCCTGCTTAGCCAGTCTATCCGACGTCCAAACCCGGTTTCGGATGATGAGCCACGTGAAGAACTTGCACTTGGAGGGCCCCCAAGGTTTCCAAATTAGGGCTTTTAGGTTGAAGCTCGTATGACCCACAAACTGCGCACGATAGGCAGAAGCCGCCGAGTAAACTCCAGAGGCATTGAAATTCCAGACGATACGGTCTTCAGTGTTCTACACCAGCGAGACGGATTGGGCGATGGCCCAAAGTTCTACAAACTGTTTTAGGTGGTCAGCCGTGTGGATGTGCTGGAGGTCAACGAGTCGCACCCAAGCCTGCTCTGTCAAGGCTTCCCGCAGCGAAATCTTGCGTTTACTAGAAGCCGCAAAAATATCAGGTGCAATGTCCTTAGGCCGTTGTCCCTTGGCCCATGCACAATGCCAGAAGGAAGTTCTTGCACCATCACCAATAATGATTGTCATAGCAGCAGCAAACAGGAATTTGTCGGTGTCGTTACATGGGATTTCTAGGCCTGCCCAGGGTGCGTTCGGATCATCCCATTGCCGCCATAGCCAACGAAGCCGCAAAGCCCTAGAAAACCGATCAAGGTCGAGGACTCCAAGCCCCCCAAGGTCTAAGGGTCTAGCCACCGTCGGCCAATTAACCTTACACTTGCCTCCTGTGAGGTTCTCATGTCCCCCCAGAGAAATCGCTTTCTAAGTCTGTCTATTTCATCGCGCACCTCTCTTGGCACGTTAACGACCGTTAGTGTGTGTACTGGCTGAGAGGACGGCGTTGATTTGACCAAGATGAGTCTACCAGCATGAGAGAGGTTGCGACCATGCCAACTTGAAAGCTTGCGGCTTGCCCTGTCTAGGAGGTACTGGAAGTCCACTTTTTTAAGTCTCGTGACCGTCAGCGGGATGCCAAGGTACTTGATGGGAAAGCTTGTTCTTGATGCAGGGAAAGCCGCCAGGATCTCATCCAGGTTAATGCCAGTACAGCTAATGGGCACAATAGAGGATTTGTTGATATTAGTACGCAAGCCGGTCGCTTCTCCAAAACGACGGAGCAGAGCCGCAAGGGCATCCAGTTCTCTCCTATCCGGTCTGATGAAGATGATGGCGTCATCTGCATACATAGAGGTTCGGAGGCGCGTTCTGACCCGCGTGACTCTAGACAAAGTTCCAGCCTCAGTGGCCAAATGAAGGAGACGTTGCAGAGGATTGATGGCAAGAACGAACAGAAGTGGCGAGAGGGGGTCTCCTTGCCTGAGGTCCCTGCCGTGACAGATCAGTTGCCCTGGGATACCATTCAGGAGCACCTGAGACGTAGAGGTGGCAAGCATAGATGCAACCCAGTTGCGCCAAGCAGGAGGGAAGCCGAGGCTATCCATAAGACTAAGTAAATAATCCCACCTAACGGAGTCGAAGGCCTTCGAGATGTCGAGCTTGACAAGAAGCATGGGGTTTTTTGTTGCGGTGGTATCTCCTGGCTATGTTACAGACAAAAAGAAAGTTGTCGTGAATGCTACGACCCTTGATGAACGCGGACTGATTTTTGGAAATTATGTCCTTCATAGAAGGTGCGAGCCTCAGCGAGAGAAGCTTCCTAAAAAGCTTTGCAACACTATGAATGAGGCTGATGGGCCTGTAGCTCGCAATACTATCGGAGCCATCATTCTTGGGCAGCAAAACTATGTTAGCCCGATTTAGGAGGTCGAAGTTATGAAAGCGCTGGCTGTGCAGAGAATTCATGACCACCATGAGGTCTGCCTTAATGATTGGCCAACAAGCTCTGAAAAAGGATCCCGTGAACCCATCTGGACCAGGCGCCTTGTCTGGAGGACTTTGCCTGATCGCCTCAAGTAGTTCGCCTTCGAAGAACGGGGCCACCAGGTGGGACAGCTCGAGAGCTGGGATGCCCAATGTACTCCAGTTGAGATCAACCCCCCTTGGTCCAGGGTCGCCTAACACGGCCCCAAAGTGATCCTGAACAAGCGTCTCCTTGTCCTCATGAGAGGTCGCCCAAATGCCATCTTGATTGAGCTTATGGATGTAATTTTTCCTCTTTCGAGCATTCATCTTGGAGTGAAAAAATTTTGTGTTCGCGTCTCCCATTTTGAGATAAGTAATTCTAGACGCCTGCCTTTTACGGGCTCGCTCGATGATGGCAAGCGCAGTCACACGCCGCTTAAGCCCTTTCCTCAGGGTGTGCTCAGCATCGGTGAGTTCCCTAGACTCTTGTGCAGCATCCAACCGTTGAATCACGTCCAGCGCCATTAGGAATTTGAGCTTGGCATCAGAAATTATTGAGTGACTCCAAGCTCTCAAATGTCTGGCAGTAGCGGCCAGCTTCATGTGTAGCGCCATCACTGGGTGTGCACCAATCGTAGACGTGACCCAAGCCTTTTTAACCTCTTCTTGGAAACCAGGGATTAAGGTCCAAAAGTTCTCAAACCGGAAAGGCCGCGGTCGGCGCAGTCCCGCTAGGTTAGATAGAAGCAAGGGGTAGTGGTCTGAAATTGAGGTTGCTAGAGCTTGCAGGCCGTGCGAGTCGAAAGAGAGGTCCCAACTCTCGTTACAGAACACCCTGTCCAACTTGACCAAAGTTGGCTGGCGGCGCTCATTAATTACTCAAGGTGAATCTTCTATTCTGAATGTGCAGCTCGTGTAACTCACAGAAGTTTAAAGTTGCCCGAAATAGCCTCATGCTGCGCAAATTTAGGTTCCGATTATTTTTATCGCGCGCTCGGTATATGAGATTGAAGTCCCCAAGTACTAGCCACTTCTAGCCGTCGGTTGGTTTAAGACGACGCAGTTCGCGGAGGAAAGCCAGCTTACGGCTGTGGCGTGTTGGCCCATACACTACTGTGATCAAGAAGGATGTGTTGGAACTCTTAATAGTTAGAAATGCCGAAACCGAGAAACGCATACATATATCCGCAAGCTCTACGAGGTTGTCATTCCATAGCAGCAGAATACCCCCCTTGGTTCCATCGGCTGGCTTAAAAGCAAAATTGTTGAGTTTGTAACCTCCCAAGAAAGCTGCAAACGCTCCATCAACATTAGCTAATTTGGTTTCTTGAAGGCACACAAACTGACAAGATGTGTTGGAAAGGAACTCATGCACTGTGACACATCTAGCAGCTGAATTTAAACCTCTCACATTCCAACAGATAGCATCAAAGTTTTGAATCATCGGGGACGAAAAAAACTCTCAGCAGCGATAATTAAGCAGCCAAACATACGACAGCTTACTCCAGATAAAGAGGAAGCCTGAAGGTAAATAGCAGCTGACGGTCTTAACCCAACAAAGCACTGACTGGGTTTGTGAAGGCACCACAATGGTTTACCAACAGCACGAAGACAAACGGAGAAATTAAGATACATGCAGGTAGTCATAACACTGGAAAGATGACGCGCTTGGCGATCACTCCTCTGCAGCAATGCCGCCGCCGGGGGCACCTTCCGCATCCAGGAGGCCATCAATACCTTGGTCCACCATGCCGATCAGAGCCTCGTCTAACTGTTCCATGGACTCGTCGTCGACGCAGAGCAGGTTTGAGAGGGCTGCAATGGCGAAACTTGGAAGCGAAGTGTCATACATAGCGACATACTCCTTCAAGGCCTGCTCCACGGAGGTGCGATCCTGTTCTGCTTCAGGGAACCCAAGGCAGCGGCTCAGGATGATTTGCGCCCTCCTCATCGCCGGCATTGCTGGACAGTTGGCCAGCCTCACGCTGCGTCGTACGTTCACCATGTCGTACGTCTTGCGGTGCCGTTGCTGCCTCGGCGGTGGAGCTTGCTGCAGCAATGGCGGGCATGGGGCGCAGAAGAAGCGCCCCACCTCCTGCGACGACGAATTTGGAGGTGGTGATATAGATGGCAACGGGTAATGCAGGCACCGGCGAGCACCTCGGCTCAGCCACCTGCGAGCCTCCTGGCGCAGCCTCAAGGGGGGTGACAGGGTGTGGCAGCCCCGCCATCTCACCAGCAGCAGCAACGTCAGGACATGCCAGCCCCTCCGTCACGCCAGCAACAGCACGGTGGGCGTCGGAGCATAAAAGCCCCGCCCTACCAGTAGAAGCAGGCAAGCAGCAATGTCCATCCCCCGGATTGCGGCCTCCATCTCTTCAACTTCAACCCTGTCATTGACACAGGAACCAGCAGCAGTACGGGATGGAAAAGCATGCAGAATACACCCTATTGCCGCGCTGACCGGGACCGTTGCAACCCCGGACCAGGCTTGATTCCTTGGAAGCAGTGGTGCCTTGGCGATGTTGAGCTTGTCAGCAAGGCCACATGCTTTGCCAATGTAGCTTTCCGCCTGCTTGAGCCACCTCTCTTGCTTGGATGCCGCATCCTCCAGCCAAGCACGAGCTGGCGCTAGGACATCGTCAACAGACACCTGCACCTGCTCAGCCAAGATATGGGAGAGGTCAGCGCGCAGCGCAGCAGCCTCGGTGGCGAAGAGCTTCTGGAGTCCCCCGGCGTCTCTGCTCCTGAGCTCCTCCAGAGAGGGGAGTTTGAACTCAAACCCTGCCGGGAGAGGCAGCTGTTGGCGCCGCTGTCCGTCACGCGCAGAACGCGCTTGCTCTCTGCGCCTGGGCGACCTGGAACGCACCCTGCTGCCGCCGAAGCCCCGCTGCCATCCCCGGTCATGGGGCCGTGCTTCCACACGCCGTTGGTTGCGCCGGCCAGACCAGCCTTCATGATCGTGCACAAATTTTGTGTCCTGACCCCTAGGTTAATTTATTTTCACAAATAACGCTTTTTCGAAACTATTTGCAAATCTGATTTTTTTTTGCGACGCCATAGACCGTGGCGCCGCAGCAACACACTGCGGCGCCACAGATGATGGCGCCACAATATTTGCCACGTAGAAACCGTTCCGAGTGTTGTATAGTGCTCCGACACGTCATTTGCCACATAAAACGTTTGCGGCGCCACAGTTCATGGTGGCGCCGCAGGCTGTTTTCTTTAAAAAATCGTATCTCTTTCATACGACATCGGATTGAAATGATGTTTATATAAAAATTGTAGTTCTCGATGAGATCTACAACTTTGTTGTTTTGAATTTTCTCATTTGAGGTCGTTTAGATACTCTAAAAATTCATGACAAATTGAACTGTATTTTCCGTGGTCTCTGTTTTAGAAAAATTATATTTTTCACATTTGACGTCGGATGAAAATGATGTTAACATAAAAATTATAGCTCTCGACAAGATCTACGACTTTGTAGTTTTGAGTTTTCTTATTTAAGATCGTTTAGATGCTCTGAGAATTCATAAAAAATTGAATTGTATTCTGCATGGTCTTTATTTTACATGTGACTTTGTTTTTTTAAATTTTTTTATAAACACCACTTATGTTATTATGTCGTTTTATAGTATAATTTATTCTAAAACATCATATTAATAATCTGAGAAAGTAATTTTTCTTTCAGGAGGATAAAACAAAATTTTACTCATTTCTTTCATCCTTTGGATATGCTTTTTCCCGTAATGATATTGATACAACTAACCTTGATTAGTGCTACTGTAATTTTGAAAAAAAAACACTCAAACACCCATCAAAATTATAGATTAAATAATTTCACTTACCCTCCCATTTTAAACATCTTGATCCTTTCACACACAATTCTGGTTTGATGTTCATGTTGCTTCCCTACCGTGGTGCACACCCATATTATTGCCTCCGCCTCCCATGGTTAGACAAACGTGGAGCGCGCGCACACAAACATCCAATAATGGCCCGGTAATAATATCAAAGTGAAATCTCAAAATAAAACCGAAACGAGGGATATACATGAATACGCCACATTCCAAAAAAGGTGAATACGCCACATTCCTTTTTGTCCTACTAGTCCATCGATATGTGTTCTTGTACAGGCAATAATCTTCTCAAATGTAAATAATAATTAGAAGTTTATCTACTACTAATCAAAATTACGTATCCTTGCATGCCCTTGCTCTGTATATGTTTGTGTGTGATTACTAACGTAATATACTCTAATTATTAGATACTCCGTACCTTGTATTTTCTATTGGTTTTGATAAATTAATAAGTTACTATAAAAGTTTTGCATCCATATTCATAATTTACATTTGTGTCACGTATCGATATTTGTGTCATGTATCGATGTCTTAGTAATGTGCTTGTTTAAAGTCTTAGCTTCAATGTGTCACGTATTTTTTTAATGCATGGTTTATAACATATAGATTTTGGATCTCAAATCAAATCCATAACCTTGAATTATAAAAGGTAATGTAATACTCTCGATTAAACTCAAGATGTTGGTGTTTTAGTACAAATTATACTATATAAAACGATATAATAACATAAAATGGTAGTGTTTATAAAAAAGTTTTGAAAAAATAAAATCACATATCTCTACTACTTATTAAGTACGCAGTGTACCCGTTCACACCTCCACGCCCCCGCCCCTACCCCCGCCTCCGCCTACCTCCACGGCGCCGCGATGCCCGGCATGGCAACCGCCCGAATCGCGCCCCTGCCCCCGCCTCCGCCTACCTCCTCGCCCCTGCCCCTGCCCCCGCCCCCCGCCCGAATCGCGCCCCCCGCCCCTGCCCCCGCCCCCGCCCGAATCGCGCCTCCGCCCCTGCCTCCGCCCCCGCCCCCGCCCGAATCGCGCGCGCCGCCCCCCGCCCGTCTCCGCGATGCCCGCCGCCATCACCGGAGGAAACCCAGCGCCCTCCAGTCCGCCTCGCCTATCGCCTCCTCCTCGCGCCTCCCGAAGCGTCTCCGTCTTCTCGCCCCTCCCGCCGCCTCGCCTATCGCCTCCGCCTACCTCCTCGTCGCCGCGGCCGGGTCGTCAGCGCCCGCGGCCGGCCGGCTTCTCGCCTCCGCCTACCTCCTCGCCTCCGCCTACCTCCTCGCCGCCGCGCGCCCGCTCGCCGCCGCGCGCCCCTTCGCCGCTCGCCCCCGGGTCGTCCGCACCGTCGTTTCCGCCGTCTCCGCGTCGCCGCGGCCGGGTCCTCAGCGCCCCGCGGCCGGCCGGCTTCTCGCCTCCGCCTACCTCCTCGCCGCCGCGCGCCCCGCTCGCCGCCGCGCGCCCCCTCGCCGCGCGCCAGCTCACCCCCGGGTCGTCCGCACCGTCGTTTCCGCCGTCTCCGCGTCGCCGCGGCCGGGTCGTCAGCGCCCCGCGGCCGGCCGGCTTCTCGCCTCCGCCTACCTCCTCGCCGCCGCGCGCCCGGTCGCCGCCGCGCGCCCCCTTGCCGCGCGCCCCGCTCGCCCCCGGGTCGTCCGCACCGTCGTTTCCGCCGTCTCCGCGTCGCCGCGGCCGGGTCGTCAGCGCCCCGCGGCCGGACTGGTATGATGTGTTTGTTCTGTGCTTGTCGGACTTGACATGTTCAAATAACTCTAAATGCAGTGAAAAACATTTCTCACTCCCATTTTGAACTATGGTCTAATTCCGTAGGAAATTTCATGCCATCGATTGTCTAGAATTTATTGTTTACCAGGAGTAATAATTGTCTTTCTGATTGTTTTTGGAGATGCCAGTTCCCATACCTAAGCACCCTTAATAAGTTTGCTAACATCTTATGTTATTGTATATAATTGCAGGTATCTATATTGCTGTTTACACCCTTTTTTGCGCAGTTTGTTATGCAAGTTCAGTTCTTCCCTCGAGAATTTATCACTGGTAAATGGGTCAAGCTGCTTTTCTTGATGGATTCCGTGTTCTCGTCCTACCATTTCTTGTTGCCATGTAGTTACCTCATATTTGCATCTTACAGGGTTAGCTATGTTTTGCTGCATGCCAACAACATTATCAAGTGGAGTCACACTAACACAGGTACTACTTGTCCCCAATTATACTAACATCTAATACTGCACATGTTTTTTCATATAGCTATGCTACCATTACAATCTAATAATTTTTTTACTACTGTGCAGCTTGTTGGCGGCAGCACTGGACTTGCTCTTGCATTGACAGTTTTATCCAATTTACTTGGCATTTTCATTGTAAGAAAAAAATTGCTGTAAATTTTTATGGTTAAATGGCATCAGGGATTAGGCTAACTGACCCAGTATGATATTGCATGCTTAGCTTGGTTATAATTATGCAGCTTCTTTCCAAAGTTATTGAATGTAAAATGCTCATAGAACATATCAAGGCGTTACTTTTCTTGTGTTCCAAGCCGAGTGTGATTGAAATCATGTGGTTCATTTTATTTTACATGTAAAGTGGATATCCCCTTAGATGGTAATTTTTGAAATATAAACATCAGTTCTCAAACATGTAAAAATTTGGACTTAAACTACACATTATATAATTGATCTCTTCAGTTAATATTGGCATGATCTGTTTCAGATGCTTATTTGAGTTCAGATTGCTTAGTACTTAGTAGCATTACCCTCATAATTTCCATGTGAAGATGTGATGGTGGCTGGTTAGTGGATGGGTTGGATCGTAGAGGGTAGTCGTGAGAGGTAGGAGGTCAGGGTCCTGGACCACGAGGTCTAGGTTTAGGAGCCAGCGATGGCAACCAGAAACTGATTGATATATTGATCCATTAAGTGTTCCAAATACAATGCCTTCATATATAGGCATGTCTCACAACTTTCCTCAACCGACTAGAATCCTATCTCCTATTTTCTAGGCCCAATAATGCCTATTCCGACTCAACTAAATCTAACCAAATCCTACTGATACATGGGGCGCCTGATCAACTTGACGCCCAAGCCTTTTATGGCCGGTCGACCACCAGGCCCTATGCCTGCCAATTACTCCTTCTTGCGCCTACCATACTGTTTTCCCCACATGACATCTCTCCCCGCCTGGACAAGCAGCTCGTCCTCGAGCTGGAATGAAGGGTAGAGGCGCTGGAACTCCGAAAGAGGCATCCAAGAAGCATCTGCGGCAGGTGAACTTTTAATCGATCTTTGAGAAGAAGCTGCTGCTCCCTGAGGTGAGAATGAAACCCAAGCACATCTGTACAGAGCCATAACTGATATTTGTTCACTTCCTTGTATTGCTTATTGTTTAACGCAAGCATGAGTCCTTCCACATTAATTCCAATAAAAACATTACATTGTATGCCCTGATGATTCAATTAGCTGATAGAGATGATTTTAGTTGCCTGATTAATCTTGTGGAGGTCTCAGTGAGTTAGCTCCTTGCTCCCAAGCATCTCTCCCCCCTATTTCAAGTGGATAATGGTTTTAAAATATCCAATAAACATCACAGTAGTTCCTGCTTTTTAGGTGGTCCGATGAGATCAGTCGGACAGAAAGTTCTAATGTTTCTGTATATAACCTTGGTGTTTTTTTCACACCCATGCTATTAGAATTTCCCAGTTCATATTTCATTTTCTTTGCCTGTATCGTTCTTTTTCCTCAGGATTGAACGTCCCTGTCACTGATTGCAATGGATCAGATGAACAATAATGGTGGTCGCACGCCTTTCGCAGACATCTCAAACACAGTTGGAGGTAAACGATGACACATATGCCCGATGGATAATGGTAATATATATGTATAATTGGGTATACTAATAACCAAATTGGAATAGTAGGTGATGAACCAAACTTGCGATCACCGGGCATTGATGCTAAGGAATGCAAGAGGCAGAGGGACAGAGAACGGCACGCATCAATGTCAGTTGAGAAAAGGGACGAAAAAAATAAGAAGCGTCGTGAAGCACGACATCGAAACAAAGGACCACAAGTCATTACGGGGTCTGCCACAGGTGATGAAAATTGTTAATTTTAATGACTCTAAGTTACCCTAGAAAAATATTAATTGATGTATAAAGTATGTGCATATGTGTTGATATGATGCAGACACGGATACGGATACTAAGCAACTACATCTGAACATATCATCCGATGCAATTAACATTGATGCAAGCAATGACATGGCTATTGATTCAGGTACATGGTTAGTTGCGCATCATTACAGATAAACTTATTTTGATATGTTAATGTTCCACAATTGCCTATGCAGATAACTGTAGTGGCGTTGACTTTACAAATTTCTCAACCGATGGTGTGCCAGGCAGAGGTTTGACTAACCCACCCATGCCATGTCATTCTATTGTTTCAAAAGATACGTGCAATTAACAGATGTGTATTTTTGTGTCCTCATATTTTCCACAAAAAGGAGATGTACCGGAAAACATGGTCTCAGACAATGACATTGACTGGCTACATCGGGATGACTCATACTCAACGGAACACATGGAAACAAGTGGAGACCTCACGACACCAGGTACATTAATGTTTACTTCATAAAGTAGTATGACTGTGCCAACCAATGTTACGTGCTATTCACCTGTGCTCAACCTGGTCATTATCGGTGGCCATTTGTTAAGAAGCGTCGATTCTTATTTTTTGTTCCTTTTCTCATAAAGTAGTATGGCTGAAATAACCAATGGTGATGCGGAGGAGTGAATAGTTGCTCCATGTCACAGTTACATTCCTTACTCCAGGTGGGGCGCACGAGACAGTTTGTCACCCACCTAAGCAGAATAGTTCAAGGGCCGCCTACTTCATGAAGCGGTACAAAAACTTGACTCCTGATACGATGGAATCTAAGCGTGCACGCGATAGGTTGTATGATAAGACACCAAAGCGAAAAGAGACAAAGCGAGACTATATTAGAAGACAGCGAGAGCTGCAGGCCAACACACTGAATCCGGTGTCCATTGCCATGGAGAACCCAAAATTTACCCCTGAGATTGTACACCCTAATTCCGATGCCACAGAACGTAATGGATCCCCAGTTAGCTGGAGGGACTTGGTTATTCCTGAAATTAGCGGAACACCTTTCTTCCCAGCTCCAACACAGACCGAAGAGGTTGGTTCCCCTGATAGGTGCACTGTACCAGTGAGACATAAGCGTCATGTGCCGTCTGGTTAAAGACAATCCCTATTAGCTCAACGGAATCAACAATTTGAAGCAACCATTGCAAGAAACCTGGCTGCTCCAGTCGAGGATGCTGCTGATGTTGGTAGAGAAGGCTGCGATGCGATACGTGACGAGATGACGGCAGAGGACAACACCAATGGTAATCTCTAATGAATTGTACCGATTATCCACGTAAGTGATGGTGTGCAGTCTAACTAAATGTGCATTTCTATCTGTAGAAATGCACGACATATGTCAAGGTCCTGCCGTCGCAACAAAAAGGAGTGATGATGCGCATGCGGTGCCAGATGCCAATTGCAATGGTAATTATTGATATTGTGTATTTATAATTACATGTTGGTTCGCCCATCGGATGCCCTTGCCTGAATGGAGTTAGTATATCTCAATTCAGGTGATGATGATGAGGGAGTTATCTTCGAAGAAGATTCTGACGAGGATGAGGGATACCTATTTGCGGGGCAAGGTACTTGCGCCAATCCTTTTGAGTGCTTTCAAAACATGGAAATTACGTGTCATGATACAATGAGCTAAATGATCATAGTTGGCCAGACCTCCAGGTTGCTTCTTGGCCTTGGAGAGAGATACAGTTGAATGATGCAACGCAGAGTGATAAGTACATGTTACATATTTTTTCTAATGATTTGTTATTTCTCATTGAATATATATGTGATCTGAATTTGTGGTATAGTTATTCGTGCGGCCTTTTCATGCTGAACTACATGGAGTACTGGACGGGGGACAAACTCTCCGACAACTTTACACAGGTATATATATAACACGAAGTCGCCATACGTATATCTCTATATATGTTCTTAGTACTAAGTACATATACATATATATGATACAAAATATCTTACCTAGCACAAAACATACCGTTCATACTTTGCAGGCCGATATGACACACTTTCGAGAAAAAATAGCGGCTATTTTACTTTCTTCGGACCTGAACCAGAGAAAAGGACAACCTCTATATAAAAAGGTAGATCCCAAGGAAAAGCGCGATGCGGTTGGAAGCGACCCTGAGGTCCAGATAGTAGGAGCTTCGTCATCTCCTAACAAGAGGATACGGCTTCCGGATCCAAAAACTGTCATCTTCGAAGACGATGCGGGGCCTGTTACACAGGAACTCCTACAAAAATGGGTTGATGAAGAATGGTCTAAACCCAGTACTCATGGGTCTGCTGATGACAAATTAATGAGCGGTCTTTCTACCATAGACATGCCACCCACCAAAGCAGATTTAATTGATGTCGTGTGCGACTACATCATGGAGATTAAAGACGATAAGACACTAAAGTGAGGAACTCACGTTTATATTTATTTTATTTTATTATTAAGAATATCATATATTTTTTTTATTCCGTCCAACAATTCTCGTATGATGTCATTTTCAGGACAGTGTGGGTGCGAAGCTTCAACCCCTACAGAATAGAGTTATCAGTCTTACAACTCCAACAGATATTAAAAATGAGTCAAGATATGACTATACCCTGTTCTGACATGGCCGTGCGACTTCTCGCTCATAAAGAACAAAAGAAGTTGGAAAATGCAAAAGGAAAGGTCAATAAACACTATATGGATCTTCGTTTCTTTGTAAGTTTGTTATTTCAATAATATATAAAAAAATTTTCTATCATAGTTAGTTATCGAATCTGTTTTTTTTTTCATGTTTCTATATTAACTTTGTTGCCTAGAAAATGTCTGGTTTTAACAAAGATCCAAGGTGGCACAAGGAACCCAGCAAAGAGGAGCTCGCAAAAACTTTAGATAGCTGGCCGCGGATGAACTATAATGTCACGAGCTGTAGATATGTAAGTTTGCATTCCTTTACATTAATTGTGCCGTACATTTCTTTACTATACTAATTCTTGATATTTTGTAGGTACTTATGCCATGGAAGAACGATGGTTGCTATGTACTTTTCGTGATTGACCACGCAACCCATGTTATAACCATTATTGATTTCACACATACTCCAGACTGGTGTAAAAAGTTGCCTCTTAAACGATATTAGGAGGCAATTATTCTGATTTCAAAAAAATACAGGACTGCCTACAGATTGAAGCATTCTGAATGGCCACATGATGTTTATAAGTGGGAACATATAATTCGGCCAAATAGGCCAATCGACACAGAAAAGTACTTCCTAAATGCTCATATTCGAAAGATGAATGTGTATGTTTCAATACCATATATAACATAGCTGGTATGTTTTTTTTTCAGACTAAACACTAGCTACCTTGCTCTGCAAATGATGGAATGGTGGGGCTGTGGTCTAAAAATGCATCCATGTATGGTGAGTACACTATATTGGTTGTACGGACAAATCTTCTTGCATTTATATATTATTATTAGAATACCGTTGATAAAATATTCATCCCCTGAAACAAAAACTAATCTGTTGCACAGGATGGCAAGACTCTGCGACGTAATTTCGTGATCGATCTACTGACGTACGAAGGGAATTCATGCTGATATATCATTCCTAAAAATGTCCAGGCACATCTTTCCCTCATCGAAGAAAAAAAAATAGATAGTTACATTTTTTTCGAGGTTATTTTGTCATACTCTGAATTTTTGTATAACTGAACTGCAATGGCCCGTGGATGGTTATTCCTCCAATATGTGCTTGTTTAATCATGTGATAATGTTATGTTTATTGTGCGATCGCCATCTTCCATCGGATAATGTGACAATTGCATGCCAGTAAATAAGCAGCAATATGACCACCGTTTGTTTTTTTATCGGTGTTCGTAATCAAATTTTAAGCCGCCGTAGCAACGCACGGGCACGAACCTAGTGAAAATATAATTTTGTAAAACAAAAAACACACAGATTACAGTTAGATTTATAATGAATTCTTAGACCATCTAAATGACTTCAAATAGAAAAACTCAAAACTACAAAATTTTATACCTCACTGAGTGCTACAATTTTTCATGTAAAGATCATTTTTATCCGACGTCACATGTATTTTTCTAAAATAGAGACAACGCATAATACAATAGTTCAATGTGTTATGAATTTTTAGAGCATTTAAACAGCCACAAATAAGAAAACTCAAAACTACAAAGTCGTAGATCTTGTCGAGGCTACAATTTTCATGTTAACATCATTTTCATCCGACGTCAAATGTGAAAAATATAATTTTCCTAAAACAGCGACCACGAAAAATACAGTTCAATTTGTCATGAATTTTTAGAGTATCTAAACGACCTCAATGAGAAAACTCAAAACTACAAAATTGTAGATCTTGTTGAGAACTACAATTTTTATATAAATATCATCTCAATCCGACGTCGTATAAAAAATATACGATTTTTCAAATAAAACAGCCTGCGGCGCCATTCAGTATGGCGCCGCAGCACAGTGCTGCGGCGCCGCAAGCGTTTTATGTGGCAAATGACGTGTCGGACCACTGTAGAACACCCGAAACGGTTTCTACGTGGTAAATATTGCGGCGCCATCACCTGTGGCGCCGCAGTGTGTTGCTGCGGTGCCGCGGTCCATGGCGCCGTAAAAAGGGTCAGATTTGCAAATAGTTTCGGAAAGAAGTCACTTGTGAAAATAAATTAACCCAGAGGTCAGGACGCAAAATTTGTGCATCATCGTCAGGTTCGTCGTGCCGACGGAACGGCGGGAACCTGGGGTGGTCATCAGCGTCGGCCGCACGTGGCCCGTGCCGCCGCCCGGTCTCCTGGCCCCTCCTAGGCCCAGAGAGTTCAGCCCGGGGAGGGGGGGAGGATGCTCATAGACGCGGTCTGACCCGGGCTCACCATCCGCCTTGCCCTAGAACCAAACGAAAGGGTGCCGCGCCGGCGTGAACGGCGGCATGGCGATGCCCGGGAGAGGGGTCGGCGCAGCAGTGTAGTCTTCCATCTGGTCCATATGTACCAGGACTTGGAACGCAGCGCCAAACTGCCACTTCTCCGGGGGTTCTTTTGTGACCTGCCAAGACGATGAAGCATCTCCCATTGCACGGTTAGTGAAGGTCAGCCCAATCTTCTTTGGAATTTTGCTGGGATTGCGAGACCAAGCCCACAAACAAATGCTGCGAGTGTCAGTAGGATGCAACAGGTCGGTCTCTATGTACTGCACCGAACAGGAGCGACACAAAAGCC
Source organism: Paspalum notatum (assembly GCA_022530915.1). Taxonomy (NCBI): domain Eukaryota; kingdom Viridiplantae; phylum Streptophyta; class Magnoliopsida; order Poales; family Poaceae; genus Paspalum; species Paspalum notatum. The sequence goes on from CM039691.1 coordinate 37,157,180, forward strand.
TCTCCACGACGTCGGGGAGCCCAGCATGCCTTGGCACACCCTCAAGGCAGATGCGCGCGCGAAAGAAGAAGTGTGCATTGATGGCATGCTCCAGGCTTCGGTATCGCCGGAGGCAGAGGACGACGCCATTCCTCTTGATGCAGCGTCTCTTGAGTGCTGCCTCACAGTGCTTCTTCTTCTCAAATTTGATCAGGTAGGCCTCTGGTGCGTGCTTGGAGACGTTGACTTCGCTATCTAGCAGACGTAGCTCGTCGAGGATGGCTTCCTTGACTTGTCGGGCTCCCGCTCCCTGGGGCAGGCTGAACGCCCAGGGGATGAGAGCATGGACTCCCACTCCTTAGCCTCCTCGATGTCGAAGGAGGTGTATCTAAATTGTTCATCTTTGCTATTATAATCAATACTATAATAAAAGTAAACTCTCAAATTTATATTAAAATTACCTATTTTTGCGACCGCATCAAAAATTACATAATAATCAAGCATATATCTAAAGTAGCAAGATATGCTATTATAAATATGTAAGTATAAAAATAGATCTATATATATGTCGTACTGTAACACATAATACATCTAAAACTCTAACCCGTACTCCACCTTAATCCACACCACTGTGCTAAAAAAAAGATAAATTTTAGAATTTCTTAAAAAAATATGAGAAACATCTTACCGTCTATCGTGTAGTTTTAATAATAGTAGCCATTATATCTATTATAATTTTTAAAAATTATCCACTGTGCCATTATGAGAGATAAAATAAAATAACCCTCTAAATTTATATAAAAATTATCCATAATGCCATTATGAAATATAAATTAAAATAATCCTCTAAATTTGCATAAAAATTATCTATCATGCCATTAAAAAATATGAATTAAATATCTACTTAAAGTTTCATATAAATTACTCACTACACTTTATAAAAATGAATTAAAATAAACCCTAATTCTGCCTATAAATTACCCTATAGGCCATCATGAAAGTCTGATTAAAATGATTCCTAATTTGCGTATAAATTACTGAAACGACCCCAATTCCGCGGTACCAGAATTAAAATCTTTTACAACATGTGATTCCTATAACACATATAGCTATTACATATTATGTCTCAGTACAATATCAGATCCACACTTTTTGAATTTAACTCAATATATACATGCTGTATATTGACGATACTTCGGCTCGCAGGCCGAGATTAAAACTAACCAAACATGCAGAACGTCCTCAGAGCAGCAGCTTCATGATCAGATCCCTCCACAGGCATCCTTGAGTGTAGCCCACTCTCAGTCTTCATACCAGGCGTCCCGCGTGACGAGGTTGTCCTGCTCGTCGTCACCTGAGTCTGCACGATAAGCGTGCAAGTCACTAAATTGAACACCCCAAACATTGTAACTAGTATTCAAAATGGAGTCTGGCTTTCTAGCAAAGTATAAAGAGAAAAAAGTATAGTAGATCATATTGTCCATACTAGGAAGTCGGTCACGCGACCGGTTCCCGCTCTCGTCACACTTTCCCACACATTCAATTCACCTCCATACAGCTCTTCCAAACCACCTCTCACTCACAACTATAATATGTGGCAAGGGCCGCTCCCACCCACCCAAGCCAAAACGGCCTCAGCCGGCTTACAACACTAGAGGGAGAAGTCCGGTGCCCCCAATGGCATGGTTAGCGCGACGTCACTCCCTAAGGCCACAGCATCGGGCAGCTACGACGGTGACCAAGGCATGAGACACTGCACGACAGCGGCGCTCCAGGAAGCCTTGTGCTGCACACGGACAGAAGGGGGTTCGGGGAATCCGGTCCACAGCAGGGGTTGGATAAGGGGCACTCGAGTTTCTCACCGCGAGGGGCTTGCCAACGAGTAGTCGATCCTGGCAGTGAAGAGGTAGTAGGGGAAGCTGAGCTCAACGACGGCGAGGTACGGCTTTAGGTCTCCGTCTTCAGCTTTGGGCTCCGACGGGTTCACTGCGTAGGCAGGGTGCAGCTCCCTTCTGAGCTCGCGGCGCTTCTCCCTCGGCTTGAACGGCTCCGGCATCGCACCGATCTTCACCTCCATCTCCGGCGTCCTCCCACAGCCCTCTCTCCCGGGTCCTTCAAGCGGCGGCGGTGGAAGGGGAAAAACTCCGTCGCGGCTAGGGTTAGAGGGTGTGGCGGACTAAGCTATATAGGGCAGCACCTAGGTTGGTGCGGAGTGGCATCACCGCTCGGCGAAGGGGGAAATCCACCGGCGCGCCATCTCTCTGCTCCTCTCTCTCTCAGCACTTGGCAGGGTCACGCCGTTAGCGTGACCTAGGGCCCACGCGGCCGTGGGCAGTTGGGTGGGGCGGTCGATCCTATCCTCCCCTCTACTTGGCGCGCAAATAGGGCGGGACTAGGTCCGGCGCAACGCAGTGGCTTGTCCAGTCATCCTCATTGGGTTCGGATCGGGACGAAGAGGGAAAGGGGAAAGCCGTCTTGTGGGTCCCGCTCGGCAGTGACCCTGCTGCGGCGGCCCACCAGTTATGTGTGCTGCATATATATTGGGCATGTAAAGCTCAAAGGCCGGCACATAGAAAGCTCACGCATAAATGAGGCTCATGTCATCGACTTGATTGAAGCTACTTTTAGGATATGCACACTTGGCATGGTAGACATTAGAAAACTAAGTTGAAGCCGAGTAAAAAAATGGTCACATGGAATAGGTGATATATAAATCCAACTACGTACGACAACCGAGCTTCTTGTGTTCTATATGGGCTCAAGGTTTATCTAGACCAGGTGTCATCTCTTGACCCATTCATAAGGGCTCAAGGTTCCTCTAAACCATCTCATGACGAACTTGAGTGATGGTAACTCCGTTGCCATTGGCGTGGCTGGCTAACTATTAATTGAGCAAGGCTGATGTTTGTGTCATGGAAGATGTGATTCCTAGCCTGACAAAAGTTCATGTGAACATTTTCATGATAAAGGAAGATTTACAAATTTGAAGATCGTTACATCAAATTGAACCAATGTATTGTAACACCTTTGTTTGTGTTTTAGGTACATGCAAGGGGGAGTGACTACTCATCTCCCAGAAGATTTTTTTTTCTACCTGCATCTTCCACTTTCCAAAATGTTTCAAGTCATTTGAAATCGAGTATTTTTTTCGTCTGGGATGTCTTTTAGATTAGTCCTCCAAAATGTTTCAAGTCTAACTAGTTATGTCATTATTCTCCACTAAAGAGCATAATTGGGTTTCCTATTTATATGCTGATGATTATTTTTTTTTCAAACGAGAGAACTATTTCCTCCGATTTGACCATTGGCATGGACTAAATTATGTGTACAAAACCTTTAGCCGTATCTCATGGAATAGATATTATCGGATGGCATAACCCTGGGATTTATTTCGTACCATACAAAGCTTAGGCTTATTTACGAGGGCTACACAAATTTCAATCGCATTAATCATGACAAGAACGTACTTACACTGATGCCTTCCAATTTCCAGATAAATAATAATTTGAGGGGTTGAGTAGTACTACTGCTGCATATTACAAGCTCGTTATTTGCCATGTACACTAAGGTCCACCAATATACGAATACAATTAATGCCATTGAGTTATAGGCAGAGCTACCTCCCACTAGTTCTGCTAGTCCATCAACCCGTACGTCGCACGGACTAGTCTCAAAGCACACACATATTATTATGTGTATATCAAAATATGGATAATTTTAATATAAAATTAAGTAGTTATTTTAGATATTTTATCATAACAATTAAATATGGTTAATTTAGATATAACCTTGGGAGTTTATTTTATATGTTTTTTACCATAGCATAAGAAATTTAATTAAGACTTAGACCATTTTTATAGTTGTGCATGTGTGTAATTATTTAAGAAAGGATCCTATCTAAGCACTATTAATATTTTAATCTATCTAATTAATGGTTAGATGTTTTCAATTGATATGAGAGTTATTTTAGGTTATCCATACAATTGATACTATTGCATTGTAGATGCCGCTAAATTGATGATCGGATATTTTTATTTTTTTTTTGTGTGAGAATTTCTGAAATTTATCTATTTTTCTAGAATGCCTCGTAATTAACACATTTTTTAGAGCATTGCTTTAGTAATAGTAAAATTATCTATAAATCTATATTCTCATAAGATTCAGAGTCACATAAGACATCAGTGTCATAAATATGCTCTCGTAAGATTTATAGTTATATGGGACATTTGTGTAACCAATTCATAGATAAATTTAGTAATGTTGGAAGTTGGAAGTTCAAAACTTATACATATCTTATCTATTTTTTCTTTAGACAATTGTTATAGTGTTCTGAAATAACTATAGATCATGAATTTAATTTATTGAAAATAGATAGATATGATGACTTTTGACCTCCTCGAAGGTAATAGATGAAGTATATATTTCTCTATTTTGTTATGTAAAATAGCATAAATTGTTTTCTACCACTGTAACATGGCAAAATACCTTATACGATCTATGCTCATATTTACGTAATATTAGAAAAGTAACGTATCTGGCCATTTCAATGTTTGAAAAGATATACTATACGGCTGTGCGTTTCAAGTGAGGCCATATGAGCTACATGTTTTTTAATTAATCATTGAGATTTTGCTCTCCAATGAATCTATTAATTTAGATATCACTCTCCAATGGATCCGAATATTTTAGCCTTCTAATTAATAATAGTAATATTTTTAATTAATACGTAAAATGTTGCCGGCATGGAGATTTGAATCGTGGTCTACTACTGCCATAGGCTTTATTTTTTTAATTATACGCTAAATGTTGCCGGCGTAGAGATTTGAACCGTCGATCTCTTGCCTCTACATTTTGCTGTGATTGGCTTTTTTTAATTAATACGCTAAATGTTGCCGGCGTGGAGATTTGAATCCTCGATCTATTGCCTCTAGTTTTTTTTAGCGCGCTTTAAAAATAGTCTTTCTTCGCTTTAAAAATAATGCTACTTTTACGACCTACGTACAAAGATAAGATGGTTATATATACCCGGCATCACACGGCTCAAAGGCACACATAAATCAAAACTCGCACATAAGAGCACACATTATACTCAAGTTAGTAGGAATGAAGCTTCTCTCCTGAGGGAGATGCACACACTACAGTACACTAGGCATGGTAGACACTAGGAAGCAGAGCTCGGCTAACAACTACTCAAGGGGAGAACTACTAGTGAGACCTCTTCGAACTACCCGACGTTCAGGTGCATCCAGGTTTTGTGTATGAACGTACCTGCACTCTGTGGCCTCCAGTCATATGTGTCCTCTTATCGGAAGAGCCATGGCCACTGCCCGGGACATTGGGAGCCCTCCAATAGTCAGGAGAAGATCTCCCAACGGCCCGATTAGCCACCACCATACGACCCTCTTCCTCGACCCTCTCTTCCTCGACGAAGGGCCATCCGCGACACTCTAGCAGCGGATGCAGGTCTCCTTTCGGCAGCATCCTCCGCTCAGGCAAAGTGCGTGTCCGCGCGACAAGTAAATTGGGAACCGTGCGTTTCAAATGCACGCACGTCCGAGGACAATTCAGACTACCAGAAATTTCCATTTCCTGCATGCAACTTGATCGAACGTTTAATTTGGTGTTGAGTTTTGATTAAAGAGCAGATTGATGATGGGTCATGCACGGAAAGAGGGGAAGAAAATGGAAGCCTCTGAAAATAATAAGAAAGCCAACAATCACTTTAGTGCAGTCGGTCGGCTAGCTCCTCGTCTCCATATACTCCGAACTTTAGCGAAAATGACAGGTAACTGAGGTATTACTCCGATCCACTCTAAATTATTATGGAGAGCAATCTGACCAAACTAGGACGCAAAATGATGAAACCAAGCGCTGCGCAGAACGCTGCGGAAGCTAAGAACAGAATGAGGCGCACAGAGGCTGCCATGCAGCATGACGGCAAATCATCACGAAATTAACGGCCAGCGGCGCCAATCTCACCAGTACATGAGAGGAGCCAAAATCTATGCTCGTTATTTTGAAAGGAGGCTATTTGTGATTCTTAATTATCTCCTTGATCTGCTTAATCTATGATCTCTCTATGCTATGAAGATGACATACTTTAGCTGCATATATATTTTCTCCTCTATAATTATTATAAACGTATCGCTATATATATATGTTGCATATTAATTGGGTACGTACCTACTGTACGGCAGATGAATGAAGTGTTTGTTGAACTTAACGTTCTCTCTAAATATAGCTTGCCATCAGTGTGTGGTTGGTGAACCATTTCAGTGAGTAGTAGTAATAAATCTGTTGAGCTCTCTACACTCGTTGCATCACACTACGTACTCCAGCCCCGTAGTGATAAAAAACATGTGCATGCATGCCTTCGTCTTGCTGTTGTGTAAGATTAATTATATTGATACAGAGCAGAGCTCGCATGTGGAGTATCTTTGTGATCCACAGTGCACACTATATATCGAGGCCATGGGGCATATGGGTGGGTACACTGACTTACTACACTCGACAGCGGACATACTTATATACGGTACCAGCAGCTAGCTTCTTTAATTTCATAGACACATGCCCGACGTCTGCATGCTTGGTAATGCGAGGCACCGGGAATGTAGCTCCAAGCGTCATTTCCTCACCAAGCGTGCTTCCTGAGTGATCATACTAACTCAGATGTAACCCAGCCTCTTTCAGTGACCGAACGACAGCCTCATTGAGTCCTTCAGCCTCACTGAGGGGGGCTTCCTATCTACCTACCGGAAGGACGTTAAACGAGCGAAATAAAAAGCTCAGAAGGCCTAGTAGCAGCTACCTCTCACTCCTGCATTGGCCCATGAATGAAAGAGTCTTATTCCAGAAATGGAGGGCAGGGCGGCAAAGATGGGCCTCGTTTTATGGGGCCCGTTTCCCTTTCTCAGGGTGTTAAGACGGAGTCCTATCACCGTCGTCTGTTTCAAACTTCACTTTGTCTAAGTATCGTTACATCAAGTTAATATAGGGTTTCTAGAATTCATGTGACAAGGTGAACATAGTTTGGAGTACCAATGTATTGTATGTAACAGCTTCATTTGTGTTTTAGGTACATGAAACATTATCGAGAGTGTTCCCAACTCCTGACTTAAAAGTTATAATAACACATGCACTTGAAATCCAGTATTTCTTTTTTGTCCAGGTTGTCTTAAATTTCAAAGTTTAGACCACCAAAATTTTCCATGTTTAACCAGTTATGCCATTTTATTGTCCACTGAAGAGCATCATCCTTTACATGTGGGTTTCCCATTTGTATGCTGATGATTATTGTTTCGAACGAGAGGATTATAATTTCTCCGAATCAATTGATCCATCAATGTGTGGACTAAATTAAGTGCATGAAGTCTTTAGCCACATCCAATGGCAGGCGTAGGATTTTCGACTTGGGTATTAAAAAATTTAATGTGTAAAAATTTTTTGGACAATATAGAACTTACTATTCAGCATGCACGATATCTCATAGTGCTAATGTGCATAGTATATACCGGTAAAAAATATATCAAAAAATTGAGCATAATTCAATATATTTCATAATCAATCATAACAGAAAATTATTTAAAATATAGAAGTACTAACTGCTCAACATAAAAATGCATCAACATATGAAGACAAAAGAACAAAATGAAGTAAAGATAGATGGTACACAAAAGAACACATTTGCTAACCAATTGCACAGAGATTTCAGAAATTCATATTCATTCAAAGTTTCAGACACAAAACAAAATAAAAAATTAGCAGCAGACAGCATGAGAGTAGACACAAGAGGACGTCCAGTGCGGTAATTCTTGGTATCCGCCTGCGGCCTGCCACGTGGCTGCATGTGCCTTCAACCTCACCGACGAGGACACAAGAGCAGATAGGAGCGGACAGTGACTGACTTGGGCTTGGGCATCTCACGTGTGGGTTGTGGAGAGAGGCAAATGCCCAGGAACACAAAGATAGGAGTATTTGGAGCCAGAATACACAGTTTTTCTTATTATTTGCAGATAGTTATGCATTGTATACAATATGTATTCAATTTTTTCTCTAAAATCTTGGGTATCCAATTGAATACCCATGAATCAATAGTGACCCTGGGATTTTCTTCGGAGCATACAAGCTTAGGCTAATCTATGAAGGCCACACAACCTTCGATCACATTAATCTAGGTAAAAACATATTATTACACTATCCTTACATTTTTCAGATAAATAACTTGAGGCGTTAAGTAGTACCGCATATTATGCTTCTTATCTGCCATGTACACCTACCTAGGTACACCAAGATATATATGAGTACATATAATGCCATTGGGTTATAGGCGCAGCCGCTACCTCCCACTAGTTCTATGTGGTTATACATATCGGGCATCTCACAGCTCAAAGACACACATAAATCAAAGCTCGTGCATAATAGCACATGTTACACTCAAGTCAGTAGGAATAAAGCTTCTCTCCTGAGGGAGATGCACACACGGCAGCACCGTAGGTAGGCATGGCAGACACTAGGGTGCTGTTTGGTTCGGCCAATTTCGGCCCGTAATCGTTTCCACCACAAGCCCACTCCGTTGTTTCTGTTTGGTTCGTACGGCCCGGAATTGGCAGCGGTGGGAGTCGACTCCGGCCCATACACCCTCGTTACCGCTCCCCTCACGCCGGATCCCGTAGCCGCTTGAGCCGATCCCCCAACTCCTGACGCCCGCCAGCCGACCGCCGCCTCACGCGCGGGGACGCCGGCCCCCGGCCGCCGCCCCCGCGCGATTCGACGCCGCCGCCTCCTCCTCCCAGTGCGTTCTTTTCTCCTCTCCCTCTCCCTCTCCCTCGCGCGCGAGATCGCTGTGGCCGCGGGCGCCGCGGGGTGCTACGCCGTCGATGTGCCGGTCTCCGGCGGCGACATCGGCGCCTGCGACGGCACGCTGGCCATCTTCGCGGGGGCAACAAGGCCGTGGTCGCCTGGCTCGCCCCGCTCTTCGCCCACCTCGGCAAGGTGACCCACATGGGCGCACCCGGCAGCGGCCAGAGCAGCAAGGTGCTGCCGGTGAGGGCGCGGGTCCGGCTGCAGGAGGTGCCGGCGGCGGCGGATGCGGGAAGATGGGAGCGGTGCTGCTGCCGGCGACGATGCTGGCGGCGGATCGGCTATGTACGCAATCGCTCCCTTGATGCAACCAAACAAAGTCCGGTTTCCTTTCCAATGGAATAGGTCCCGCCGGTTACTGGTTCCATTGACGTTATCGTTCCCTTCTCTGAACCAAACAGCACCTAGGAAGCAAAGCTCGGCTAGCAGGTACTCAAGTCGAGGACTACTAGCGAGACCTCTTCGAAGCAGGAAGACTTCACGTGCCTCCATCTTTTCGTTCTGTATGAACTTACTTGAACTTGTAGGCTCCAGTCGCCAGATATGTGTCCTCTTATCGGAAGAGTCATGGTATGGCCAGTCCCCAGATATTGGGAGCCCTCCAATGGTCCGAAGGAGCTCTCCCAACGGCCCGATTAGCCACCACACTACGGTCCGAAGAGTCATGAACGGGCATCCGCCGCATCCGCGACGACGCACGAGCAGCAGAAGCATGTGAGTCTCCTTTCCCCGGCATATATATATATATATATCTCACACGCTCAGGCAAAGTGCGGCTCCACGCGATAGGTGGTAAATTGGGAACAATGTGTTTCGAACGCACGCACGTCCGAGGACAATTCGGACGACCAGCAATTTTCTTTGCCTGCATGCGATTCGTTTCGAATTTTAATTAAAGAGCAGATGATGGGCCATGCAGTGAAATTAGAGAGGAATAAAATGGAAGCCTCTGACGATATGATAATAATAAGAAAACTAATACTGTAATCTGCGCTTGGTCGGCCCCTCGTCTCCATGCATGCACGCCGAACTGTGGCCAAGATGACAAAGAACAGGAGTATTACTTCCACTCTAAATTGTGGAGAGTAATCTGACAAAGGAAAACACAATGCTGAAACTCACCGTACCAGACAGTAGCCGAAATCTATGCTCGTTATCATGAAGGAGACTGCGATTCTTAATTGGCTCCGATCTGCTTAATCTATGCTTCTCTGTGTCCATAAGACGTACTTTAGCTGTTTACTTTCTCCTCTATAATTATTAGACGTATCCCTGTATATTTTGCATATTAATTGGGTCTGTACTGTACGACAAAGGAACTATTTGTTGAACTGAACGTTCTCTCTAAATAGCTTGCCAGTGTGTGCTTGGCGAACCATTTCAGTGACAAGTAATAAATCTGTTAAGTGCTCTACACTCTGGTTGCATCACACTACGTGTTCCTGTCCCAAGACCAAGTAGTGATAAATAACATGTGCATGCCTTCCTCTTCCTGTTGTTTAAGATTAATAATTATATATTTTCGGATGGCAATAACCCTGAGATTTATTTTGGAGTATACAAGCTCAGGCTTATTATACTACTTTCGATCACATTAGTCTGGATAAAATTGTAGTTATTACACTGAGCCTTACACATTTTTCAGATAAACAACTTGAGGTGTTGAGTAGTATATAAGTGCTGCATATTACAAACTCGTTATCTGCCATGCATGTACACCTTGGACCACCAATATGGGAGTACAATGCCATTGAGTTATAGGCGCGCAGCTACCTCCCACCCCACTAGTTCTATGGTTATATGTACCGGGCATCTCACAGCTCAAAGGCACACACATTGCCTAAATCAAAGCTTACATGCGCATATAAGAGCACGTCGCAAGTCAGTAGGGAGATGCATACACTGCATGCAGCACCCTAGGCATGGCAGACACCAGGAAGCAAAGCTGAAGGCTCAAAAGTCCTTAAGGAGAGGACTACTCTTGCGACCTCTTCGAACTACCAGTCTACCTTGTAACCACTAATCTCATACGTGCGCCAATCGAAAGAGTCATGGCCACTCCCTAGGATATCGGGAGCCCTTCGATGGCCCGAAGCAGCTCTCCCAGTGGCCCGATGACCCACCACCATACAACTCTCTTCCTTAATGAACAGGGCATCCGCGACATACGAGCAGAGGAAACCAAGCGCTGCGCAGAACTCATGGAGGAAGGCCAACTAGCTCCACAGCGTTGTCCCATGGCGGCGATGGCATGTAAACAGTATCAAACTACCAAACCAGAGTGGGGGCCTTGTGAGATGGAAGAGGAAGTATAACGTTGTCCCTGGCAGCCAGCGCACAAACCGGCCGGAAGAGTACGAATGAAAAAGGCGACATCGCAAAATTAAATAACGGCTAGCGGTGCCAAATAAACTCACGAGAGAGGAGCCGAAATCTAAACATGTGATTCTTAATTATAGCTCCTCTGCTTAAATCTTAATCTATGCTTCTGTACCCAGAAGACATACTTTACCTGCATACTTTCTCCTCTATGATTCGAGCCATCTACCTACCCCTAAACTCGTGAAATCAAATGTATGTATCCCTATACTAAGCTGATATTGTACCTTGTACGCGGGGGTGTGCTTTGACTATGACACATAAATATTTTTTGGTATAGTTTGATTGCCCGGCCTATTACATAATAATTGGGCCTGTACGACAGAGAAATATATATTGGTTGAACTGAACATTTCTCTCTAAATAGCTTGTCAGCGTGTAGTTGTGGCGAATCGTTTCAGTGACCGATAAGTCTACACTATAAAAGAGCGAGTTGGACGAAAACCTTTTTTCACCTGAGAAGACCAAGGTGTACCCCTCACGCTGGACCCACTGCGCAGGTTTGGGAGGGTTGGAAAGGGATGGAAAGGCTCAAAACGTGGTGATGCAAAATGTTTCTGCCATTCCATCAATTCTTTTTTCACCGCATCCGCACCCACACCCACGTGAAAATCCCACCTTCCCCCACAGCGAATTTGGAAACAATACCGAGAAATTTTCTATCGTATCTTCACTTTCCTATAATATAACTAAACCTTATATCCGTGGGAGACAACGCGCTCTCCCCGCGCATCCCCCGCTCCCGCCGTCTGTTGGTTGCCGCGTGTCCTCACCGTCGCGCTGTCGCTTATCGGGAACTCACGCGACCAACCTCCTCTCTCCCTCGCATGGTAAAAAGCCGTCCTCACAGACGCCGCTCCTCTCTCCCCCGCGCGCCACCTCCCCGCTGTGCCTCCTCTCTCTGCGGCCGCGCCGCCTCCCCGTTTCCCTCCGGCTCCTCCCCGCCGCGACAGCTCCTTGCCAGCCTCCTCTCTCTCCCGCCGCGTTGCGTCTCCGCCGCGGCTCCTCCCCGCGGCGCCCCGCGCACTTTGTCCCCCGTTCGCGCATCCCCAAGCTTCCCGATAGGGATAGCCCGGGTGTGGCCTGGAAATCCGCTGTCGCCGGCCTCCTCGCAGCTCCGTCGGCCCCGACGCGGCTTTGCCGGCCGCCGCGCCGTCCCTCCGCCGCCTCCCACGAACAGCTTCTTGACCGCGCGCCGCCTACGCGGCACCGCAGCCAGGGCCGCCGCCGCCGCCGAGCCGCCTCCTCCGCGATCGCGCGCCGCCCCTCTCCGCCTCCTCTGCGGCTGTGCCACCATCTCTCCGCCTTCGCGACGCCGCAGCCAGGCCGGGGCCGCCCCACTGCCTCCTCCCACCGTGCCACCACCACCGCTCCTCCTCCTCCCCGCCGCAGCGCCCTCTCCGCCGGCCGCCGCGTGCGCCTCCGCCGACAACCACGCCTTCGTGCCTCCTCTGCGGGCAGACCGCCCTCGCGCCACCTCCTCTCTCTCTCCGCGCGCACCGCCGCCGGCCCCGTGCCCGCGCCGCCTCGCATGTCCCGGCCGTCCGTTGTCCTTCCCTGCACCCTCCTCTCACCCAGCCAGTCGTATGGGCACAATGGAGGACTTCACCGCCTCCCTCGCCAATGGCCCGCGCCGCCGCCCTTCAACATGCTTGACGCGATGCACGGTGGCCCCATCCCCATGTTGAGAAACAGACGCTCGCACTATCACCTCCGGTCTGCTCCTCATGCCGCCGGCTTGGGCTCCTTTCCCCGGCGTCTAGAGGTCCGACGACTGCCTGCCTCCACCAGCTTCAGCTGTTGAGGTAATCATTTTTTTAGCCAGATTCATCTATCTTACATGGATCTTCAACCTGTCTGAATGTGCTGGGATGTGTCACTTGGCATGAAGATCATGCATTTGAAATGCAGATGCGAATAAGCAATACACCTGGTTGTCCTTTACTCCTTTATGAGGATAACAGGGATACAAAAGGTGCTCTAGGAGGAATCGCAAGGATGCTATGGGCTGAGGTCATAATTGTATTATGCGTCATCAAAATTCTTCATATTTTTTTCTATTTTAAGTTGCTGAATTCATTTATTGTTTCAGTGATTAGTTTCTGACCTGGATTTGCACAAGCAAAAGGATAAACGTGATGTGTTTTATTTTTGAATCTGTGTCAACATAGTCGGGTCGTAAAGCAAAATTTCTTAGAGTCAGTGGTACTGAAAAAAAATTGCGCCTAGGGGAGACGCCCCATGAGCATTTGCAATTTTGACACCTGACAATGTGTCTATTTCTGTGATTTGGTTTCCCCTATTTTTGTTTCCAAGGGAACAATGGAATGAGTGAAGGCATCATCCTTGCAGGTTATATTGTGGTCATATTGTTTTATGATTAATCTCCTAGGAATTTCTATTTATTGCTTTAATTACATTACTGCTACAATGCCCATTGTTTCTAAACTGTCATGTTTGGTTTCTTAGGCCTAACAAATAGTTTAAGCGTTGTTCAGGTCCTGAATGTTGATTTTCATATCCAACGACTGGAAACAATATGCCGGAACCAAACTTCGTCGAGGCCAGCAGCTGCGATGTCAGAGCTGAGCCACCTCTGCCAGCTCCTCTTCTGGGGCCTGAAACTGCTGGACCTACAACCGTAGCCATGTCCACCATCAGACCTTCATCACGTCGGCGGAGGTGCAGTCTTCTAATCCCAACGCCAGCAATGCCCCTCATCCTGATGTTCTCACGTTTCTCTCTCTACATTTTATCACCGTCTCTCTACATTTTGTCAAGTAATCCTGGCATGTTGCCTTCTTTCTGAGTGTCCTGTTTTAGTGTTGCCACACAAGGTCAACATTGCTCTAATACCGTCATTTATAATTCTGTATTAATTTCACAAAATATATTGTCAAGTAATCCTGCTACGTGGCCTTCTTTCTAAGTGTCTTGCATTAGTGTTGCCACACATTGAACTCAAATGAGTGCTCAAGTTGATGAATCAATGTCGGGGGGGGGGGGGGGGGGGGGGCATCTAAAGCTGACCTTTTTATGTGGGGCTTCCACACATGTTTACCTTTATTTCTAAACTCAATCTTGAATTTTGCTAATCTTAGTGGTTGATCTAGAGATTGTTCAGTGGCCTGTAGGTCCCAAGAAATGTGCTTTATGCGGAATGCTCTTTACCTGATCCACTAAGTACAGCTGGAAGCCTATGGAAATTGAGAAGCTGATATATGCACACACACATATTTTTCACTGAACCAGTGCCCAGTGGGGATGCTAAGGTCCCTTTGCATCCATGTGAATCCAAGGTACATGAATGACCATCTATTTCTTGCTGTTCCATTCCATCTTGTGCATGGCAAATGGTTGATGTGTGGCCTACGACTAATTCCTATGAGCAAATATTTAAGATCTTTCATATTAATGATTTGACATACTCTAGAATTATTAGAGAACCTGAATGAATGTATAGACAGTGACAACTCAAGGTTAAAAAAATACATACGACTTTACTAATTATGCTTGGTGATTTTTATTTTTGCTCCCGATATAAAAAATTCTTTTATCCTTAGTAATCTAGCAGTGACATGAGCTGACAAGTTTAGAATACAGACATGCCATATGCCGGTTGTTTTCAGAAATGGACTATCGCCTTATTTAGCCTCTCGTGATTAATGATAGCGCTGGACGAATTACAATTTGCGCATTTGTCTGTGGTGCTAAAAATGCTTCGGCGATACAGATTACATTGGTACTTCGTTTATATGCCTTACATACTAGGTTTCATAGTAGCTAGACAAGGTAAAGTCAATGTGTACATTGCAGGCGTCATACAGTCCTGCTGTGTGATATACTCTGTTGTATTGCTATCCTATATAAATTCACATCTTTTTCAGTCTTCCAGCTAATTTACTTAAGGTTTGTGATAGTGCTCAGCTTTTGAACTCTGTTCATGTTCATCTTTTTGTTTCCACACCAGGATTAGCATTTGCCTTATTCACATATCATCTTCAACCATCGTGGTACTGATAATGCTACAGAGGTGATAGTTTTAATTTTGTACCCCAAAACGCGCAAAAGAGAAAATTATTCACAAGGGTAGTAAAATTTAACCTCTACCATGATAGGAATGTTGGTTACTAAGACTAATTATTCTAATGAGGCCTTGCTTGCTGATTACTGAATAGTTGGTTTTACTATACAGATTTCAGTTTGATCAGTTCAGCTTTCGAAACCTTAAAAGTGTAGTGAATGTATGGCTTTCCTTTTCCCGCATTATTGTTATGACAAGGCACACTATATTCCAAATTTATGTTAGGTTCATCTATGGACCACAACCCATAGGAAACTCTCACTAAAAGGTTTCGGTGAGTCTGCGTGAATATTAGTTTTCTAACTCGAGACCAGCAGTCTACTATATATGCAGCTTGGTTATGCTCTCCAGTTGCTTTCATATATAATTATATCACACATTGAAAATCTTCTTTCTAAAAAACTCATACACTACCTTCCTGGCTTCCTGAGAATATAATGCATGTTTAACTTTGATGTTTACCTTGAGGGACTGCCCAAAGAAACCTAAGATAAGATGATTTTATATTTTTATACGAAAATAGATTTCGTTCGTTATCTTCATGTGAGTATATTTCGGCTTGGGCTCAATTCACATATTGTCTGTGCAATTCGTAACATCCTTTCACTAAGTATGTAGTAAGTATCAATTATAGCCGTGGCATGAGTGCTACCAATATATACTGATTAACCCTTTAACTACTTTTAACTTTGCTTGCAGTAAGCACATCGGCTAGGTCTCAGTTTCACTCTCCTCTCAACAAACAATGGGCATTCTGAAAGATTGGCAATGAGCTACTACGATTACTAAAATCTTGCTTTTCATGGTCTGAACATAGAGTGTGATTCCAAAGTAAAAACTCCTAAAGATGTTTTCCCATCGGATTGTTCGTGCTATCCGGGGAATAGCTCAGACGTGCTAATACTTGCTGCTCCTTTTTAGTGTGATTGTACTTCATGAAAGATTATATGTAGGCTTTGTTATGATATTTGAAAATTATGCATTTTTTGTTGTCGCTTAGAAACCTGTACGGCAAGTGAAAAATATTGAATATATGGTCATGTTCCAAACCTAAAGCAAAGCATGACTGAAGAAAGATATGTCTATTGTGTTAAAACGGGCGTGGCGCTAGCGCGCCTCTCATCCCTAAAGATATATGCCTCAAGCAAAGCATGACCGAAGAAAGATATATGCCTAAAGATATTTTTTCAATTCTGGGCTTATTTTGCAATATATCGGAATTTTTTCCAGCCGAGACACAACTATATAACTTCTCTATTTTGCAATATACCTCCTGCGTCTCCTGCCGTCTCCCGAACGGAGCCAGATGATCCGATGCATGGGGTTGAGGGTAATAATTTTAGATGTTACCATTTTTTGGCAGCATGCACCATGTGCCTTCATGATTTTTCTAACGTTCCTTTCTGCAATTTTATACAGAAAATGATTTGGATAATCAAGATCTGGATGATGGTGATGTTGACATGTATGATGATGCCGAGCCCAGGCCTTCCAATAATAGAGGTAACATGTGCAGGGTGATTTCAATGGCGGACCATTATACTAACAATTGATTACCAGACAATTTCCGTACTTTAACACCATGTTTATTTCATTTTGCAACGCAGACTTTCGATATAGATGTTACAGACAACCCGATTTCCAAATGCCAGATGTTGACCCTTTTGACTTTAATGTTACCTTGCCGCTTTTTCTAACAACCATATAAAATGATCCTGGAAATAAACGATCCGGCTTCCTAAAATTTAATTCGACTATTGCCCTTGCCACAAGCTAATCGACTAGGCTTATAGAAGAAAGCTAATCGACTAGACTTAGCTTCCCATGAGCGATAGGGACGTCGGCCGGCTCCTTGGACTCGTACGTACGGCTTCCCGTTGTGCGTGATTATTCCAGCAAGCAGTGCAAAAACCATTGGCCGTGGGCCACCTGCTCCACTCGGCGCCGGCGCCGCCCGGCGCCGCGGAAATCTCCCGTCAAGCATCTCCAAGCCGTGGACGCACTCGTTATCCTGGTGCACCGTGAGGAAGCCTGGCTCCGTATCGATCGGCAGTCTGGAGTAGGCAACCGGACCATCAGCAGGTCGTCGTTGAACTTCGTCCGTCCGTCTTCGGCAAAAAGCACGGGCTACCTGCGGTACGCATACGTTTTCTTTGGTTTATTTACAATCTGTCGTCGGTTGTTGCATTCATCTGATATCACGTTAACATCAGAAAAACGATGGACATGGACGGCGCTAAACCGAATGAGTGGGTGATTGGGGCTGACCTCGACGTTTTGCATGTCATCTCATGTCCTCCAGGGTTTGGAAAAAACGAGCTCATCATTCATGCCTACTTCAAGAAGAGCCACAATTGGATCGGAGTTGATAATGAATGCCACCGGCTACAGCAAAGCGAGGTCACCAGTAAAAAGTGGATCATGGTACTACTCGACGAGGGCATAGAGTTTCTACAAGGAGATGACCCTACAATTGCTAAGGTAATAGGTGCATTGTTCATGGATTGGATCGGCGATTTAGTCGAGCCGACCATAGTATCCAAGTGGCTATGTCAGGATTTGGTGCCGAGCCAACTTCAGTTAGACATCGCAGCTAAAATACATGACCTTATTGACGAGTGTCCATGGAGGTGTGAGTTTTTTATTACCATTGACTTCTCGCTACAATATAACGAGGTAAGGGCACTGATGCGGGAATGTACGAGGGCCGCACCTCCATGCCCTATCTGCTTGGACAAGATGGGGGGAAAATCAGAGCTCATGGTCATGCCGCTTTGCTCCCATGTTTTTCACAAGATGTGCATTGCAACGTGGTTTCAGACTAGACCCACATGTCCAGTGTGCCGCCAGGATCATCTTCATCTTCTTCTAGATAGTTACAAGACTCTACACAAGAACATGCATCCCAATGATCATAGGTTTAGTTAGTAGTTTCATCATGTACTTATAAGAATTTTTATACCTACCATTAGGTTTTGTGTTTTCCATAATTTTTTGAACACATATTGAAGTCACATTGAGCTCGGTATGATTATCGGTACTATTTTTGTCTAACTTTTATATTATATATTGTAAGTCCTGGTAGTGATAGTTCTTTCCACGAATATTTTTTTCTCTGTTCATATGTTTGCGCGACACGTACAATTCGACGAATATTGCAGTTTACATTTTGGATGGGATTGATTTTTTTCTTCCCACGTGCGTGTCGCACGTGCATCTCAACTAGTAACAAATAAACTATCAGTTGAGTGCTACACTCCTTTCATCACTACTACTCCAGCTCCAAGACCAATGCAACGGTAGTGATAAATAACATAGGCGTGCCTTCCTCTTCCTGTTGTGCAAGGATTGCAGCAGAGCTCACACATATAATAGTATATCATTGTGATTCACATTGCACATTATCGAGACCTTGGGCACGCTACTACTACGTATAGTCGACAGAGGATGTACACGTACCACCTGCTAGCTTCTTTCATATATACACACGCTCGACGTCTGCATGCATGCTTGGTAATGCGAGGCACCAGGAACGTGGCTCCAAACACGGCAACTCAGATGCATCCCGGCCTCTTCCAGTTTGTAACATAGACGAAGTGTGGGAGAAATTGAAATTTGCTACTCGCAATAGATCTGTTGAGGCAACCAATGCAAATGAACTCAGCAGCCGCTCCCACAGGTGAGAGTTGTGGTGTTTTACCACATGTTGTTACTGCATGTGTTGGTGGAGAAGGAAGAGGTCGCCATCAGCCCGCAGCGGTGCCGAATGCCACCATGCCGGATCGATAGAGAACAGGTAGAGGTGGCAAGTGCTCCTCGATCTCCAAGTTTCTGGGCAGCGTAGGAGCGTCCGGCCCATGCATCCCGCAGGTGTCTCGTGCAGCCTGGGTGAATTCGGCTTTGGCCCAGGATCAGAGCCCTATACTACTTAATGATATGATTATATATGCTTAGGAATTTTGGAGGGGACTTGAAACATATGGGAAGATGATAAGGAATCCAAGAGGACCATCAAGGACGTGCATATCAAGTTGTAGGCCCAGTCCAACTTGACTTCGAGTCTCCACATACAAGATTTCAACGTTCTACATATCCACAGAAAGCCATCGAGATAATTTTTTCAATAGCACTGGTTTCATTCCAAAATTTCAGCATTATTAGCGGGAATCAGGCTTTTAGCCTTTAGGCAGTGTATCATGTCGGAGCCCATTAGAGAAACGTCTAGGGGTCCTTGGCCGACCTTAAACTATTATATTTTGCAGTTGTCGCCAAAGTTAGGGTTGGGTTTTGCTTAAATTATTGTGTCATTGAACAATTTCTCTATCTGAACTGTTTGTGAGACCTCAATTTGTGAGATTAATCTTTCATCTGCAATTTCAGTTGCATTCTTCCTTGTTCTTGCTTATGTTCTCTGTTGCACCTATGGGGTTTAGCCTTTTTGGCGAGATCAATTCATGTGAAATAGATTGATAACTAACGGAGCTGTGACTACAGGAAAACATAGCATTTTCGTTGGCTAGGACCTAAGCCGTTGAAAATTGTGTAGGTTTTGTCATTTGAATTCATCAATGAAAAGTGGTGTTGTTTTCATCGGCTGCAAGGGTTCGAACTTGTTTCTCAGATTCTTCTTCACCAACGTCAAGATCTCCACTAAATCAATTTATCATACCTCTTGGAAAATCGGGAACCATAGTACCTATCATGTGCTGTTAGATTTCAAGTTTACCATAAGGCATACTCAAGTGCCCTTTAGATTAGTTTTGTTTTTTATACCTAGAGTCCACTAAAAAAACCCCCAAAAAAAGCTGCCCTATGACCCTTAGAACCTTGCAATTTTCGGTTTTAGTTTCATTTTTCTTCTAAGTTTTCATCCATCGTAGTCGTGTCTTATTGCTTCTTCGAGTTGTGTTCCTGCTGCTATCCTATTCCACAATCACCTGCTAATCAATCTGCCATTGCAGCCGTCTTGTGTTTTTTTACACCTTGCTAGCCCCCTAGGTAGATTGTAAGCCGCTCGTTTTGCCAAACGCAGCCCACCTTCTTCATCTTGCAACCCTAGCCTTGACATCCCAAGTTTTAGGGAGTTATAGAAACTTTGTTCCTTCCGCCTGGGCCTGATTGGTTGCCCGCATTAGGCTGGGCTAGGCTCGCGGGATGCAAAATTTCCTTGTTTGGTAGGTTGGGCGGGGTCTTGAGCTAGGCCGGTGGAATGCAAGAGGAGGCTTCGGGCCTGGTTTGGCCGATGCGAGAAATTTGGGCGTATTTCCAGGGCCAGGCTCGTGGGATGCAAAGGCTGTGCGCGGGTAGGAAAAAAGTGCCTGGGCAAGCGCATCATATCTGGGGAGCCAATCACCATCTGCACTTAGCCAGGCTTAGCTCATGCAGGCAACCAATCAAACTCTTTATGCATGCATTGGGCCAGGATTTGCAGGGCTTGGCTCCAGGGAGCTAGCCAGGCTCGGCGCATGCGGCAACCAATCAGACCCAAAAGATAGGGAAACATGATCTACATAGTACTTATTTTTTATAAGATTTTTAGATGCCCTAAACAATACATATGAGTAAAAAATGACTAAACATTTATTTAGGATAAATATGGGCAAAGTGGACAGTTTCATTGTGCATATTTTATCAAAACAAAGCTAACAAAGTTAATTTAATAATTTTTTTGACATGTTCATAATTTGATATATTTTTTCAGTAGTGTTAATTGTAGTATGGAACTATATGATAAACTTTGAAAACTAAAAGTACAGTTTCAAAGCTGACAAACTTAACTGACACTCCGAGGTAAGTTAAAGGGCTTTCGGTGCATTTTACTCATACCATTTTAGGTGGCACGCACAAGGAGTGTTTTATTTGGTTTTGCACATTGGAGGTATGTGCTGTGTGCTTTGATAGTTGTATGTTGCAAATTAGACAGTTATGACAAATATAGGGTTGAAACTTAAAACAGTCTATTTGGAGACTGTACAAGGTCAGGCTTTCAAAAGCCACACAACTTTTATCATACTAATATATCTTGACAGAACAACCTTACACTGAGGCATTTTAATAATTTTGAGATAAATCTTAATTTGGTGTATTTTATTTTGTTAGAACAAGACTTTGAATCTTTGACCGATAATTACTCTATTAAATATGGTTTACATACGCGTGATCTAAATCTATAACTATAAGTATTTTTCTATACGAGTATAATGGTACTAGTTTTATATTCTAATATCAATCACGTCCCATCTTGTATTAATGGAGAAATGGTTGGTCGTAGACTTGTTCTAACGAAACAAAATGTCCCATTAATTTCAATCAATGAACTATCACTAGAAAATCAGTTTGTGAATACAATAATGCCATCGAGTTATCAGTTATGGACCTAGCTACCTGTACTGGCTAGTCCTACATATGTGTGTTGTATATATATTGGTCATCTCATAGCTCAAAGGCCGGCACAAAAGCTCACGCATAAATGAGGGCCGGTGCATGTCATCGACATGGAGATGGACACTTGTCATGGCAGACACTAGGAAGCTAAGTTGAAGTCACGGATGCATCATTTTATATGTCGAGGGCAAAAATGGCGACATGGTGTTTTGATATATGAATTCAAAAACTACATGGATCATCTCAACTTCTTTTGTGCTACATGGGCTCAATGTCTCAGCTTCTTTTTGTCTGCATGGAGTAGTGATATATTAATCTCAACTAAATAAATTCGAAGATTATTACATCAAGATAATACAACGTTTCTTGAATTCAGGTGACAAGGTGAACATAGTTTGGCATACCAATGTATTGTACGTGACACCTTCGCTTATGTTTTAGGCACATGGAGCATTATCCAGAGTGTTCCAAACTTGTAATAACATGCATTTGAAATCAGGTTTTTGCATTTGGGTTAGACCATCAAAATGTTCCAAGTTTAACCAGTTTTGCCATTTATTCTCCACTGAAGAGCATCATTCTTGATGTAGGGTTTCCTATTTGTATGCTGATGAGAATTTTTTTCCAACAAGTGGATTATAGTTTCTCTAAATCAATTGATCCATCGATGTGGACTAAATAAAGTGGATGAAGTCTTTAGGCACATCTTGTTGGAAGAATACTTTCAGATGTAACCGTACCCTGAGATTTATTTCGGAGCCTACAAGCTTAGGCTAATTTACGAGGGCCACACAACTTTCGATCACATTAATCTTGATAAAAACAAACTTATTACAGAGCCTTACATTTTTGAGATAACTAACTTGAGGTGTTGTGTAGCAGTAGCACTCCGAAGTACAAGCTTGTTATCTGCCATGTACACCTAGGTCCACCAATATGCGAGTACAAATGCCATTGAGTTATAGGTGTTGCTACCTCCCACTAGTTCTATGGTCATATGTACCAGGCATCTCACAGCCCAATGGCACATATAAATCAAAGCTCGCGCGTAAAAACACACATTATACTCAAGTCTGTAGGAATGGAGCTTCTTTCAGGAGGGTGATGCACACTGTAGCACCCTAGGCATGAGATACACTAGGAAGCAAAGTTGAAGGCTGATAGGACCTTGGGGTGAGGACTACTAGCAACCTCTTGGAAATACCTGATTTAGTGGTGCCTCCATGTTTTCTGGGGGAACATACCTTCACTGTGTAACCTCCTGTCATATGTGTCCTCTTACCAGAAGAATCATAGCCACTGCCTGGACATTTGGGAGCCCTCCGATGGTCCGAAGGAGTCCTCCCAACGGCCCGATTAGCCACCACCATACGGTCCTCTTCCTCGATGAACTGGCATCTGCAGCGCAGGAGCAGGTCTCCTTGCAGCATTCTGTCGTCGAGATTGGGGGCGAGATCTAGCCATGGTAAATGAAGGCTCGGTACAGATCGCCATGCAAGGGCGCCACCGGTTGAGGAAGTAATTCTAGATGAGGGAGATTGGATTTTGACTGACCAGCAGTCCGCAGACCCCGCGTCGTCTCTCCCAAGCGACCCGGGGGAGACACCGCCATCCCTGCCTAGCGCCCAGCAATCTCCCTCTCGCATCTGGTTCTCCCTCACCCCATCCCCTCCTTTTCCTCTTCTCGCTCATCCTTGGATCCGGGGGCGGTGGCCGGGGACTCCAGATCGATGGGTTTTGGGGTAGATCCGCTGCTACCTCCTCGTGCATAGGAGGGTGAGGGGTGTGGCCTTCTGCCGCGACTGGTGGTGGCCCTTTCCGGGTGCTGGTGACTGGGTCCGTCCGGATCTGATTGCTGCCGGAGGCTGGCTTCGGCTAGGCGCTTCCGGCGATGCCGTCGCCGTCCGCCTCGCGGGTCGATCCTGGCCGTGTCGCCTCCGTCCGCCTGCGCTCCGTCCGCCTGCACCGGGACGCGCAGCCTCCGTCTACCTCGTCTGTCGCGCGGGGCTGCCCCGTACGCCACGTCAGTCGCACTAGGACATCTGGCGATGACCTTCTCCTAGCAAAGTTTTGAAATGCACGGCAGTTTTGTAGGGCTGGAATTAACGGTGAAAACCTCGCTGGATTTTGTTTAGCATGACGATGGCAGTGCCCTAGGCATCGTCCCGTCCATTGAAGCGTCGTCACAAGGTGAAAACCTCGTTTTTTTGGACGGGCGGCAGCGGCTTTCCTCATCGTACCCTTCATGAAGGTACCGTTGTGAAAGACTTCTATGTATGGAGATCTTTTTGCTAAGATATCGTCCAGTGTTTCTTGATGTGCTGATGCGTCCCGCCCAACTCTCAGCATATTCAACAATCTTCGGTGTCGTCAGATCCTTGCATCAGCTATGTAAGGTCATTTATAGTGGTTTGATTTTGGTTGTCAGAGTGGAATTGATTCAAGCTGTGAAGGCCATTCTTCAATAATAGTCGAATCGTCTCAAGCTCTACCTCTATTTCTTTCTAGTGCATGATGAAAACTGCTAGAAGATAATTCATTTACAGGAGACTTATCAAAACAAGCCATTAAAGACGTATACTGGATTATTATGTTGGAGTTAGCCTACTTTTTTTATTTTATCCATGTATCTTGGCTACATTATTCTAGGTTTGTCTAGAATATGTGCCAATACTTTGTTTTTATTTGGTCTGATGCATTGTCTTTTGATGATGTCTGAAGCCAGAATATATTTTCATTATCTAAAAAAAGATCTCCTTGCAGCAGCGCAACTCTGCATGGTACTCCTCCGGGTCCCGAAAAATTGTCGTTTTAAAAAAAAGCTAGAAGTCAAACTTTTAAAACTTTGACTATATATAACTTTTATATTATTTAGTTTTGAATGTTGAAAGTTATACGTGAAGATTTATCTTACCAAGTATTTTTATAAAAGTTTAAATTTATTATGATATTTATTTATATTCTAACAAAAACATTGGTCAAACTTATATTTAGGAGACTATGTCGATGTCCAAAACGACACTCTTTTAGAACCTGTAGGGAGTAGGTAAATTGGGAACTGTGCATTTTGAATGCACGCACATCCGAGGACAATTCGGACGACCAAAATTCCCTTTTTCTGCATGCAACTTGACCCAACGTTTTGTTTGGAGTCGAGTTTTAATTAAAGAGCAGATCGATGATGGGACATCTTATCTTATCTTATGTTACTATTACTAATTGGAGGTTGTAAAAGTTACATCAATTTTAAAACGCGCTACAAAAAAAGATAAATTCTAGAAATTCTCACAATAATCAGAAACATCGGACCATCAATTGGCAGATTGAAATATTAATATCCATTAGATCTTTTTTCTAAGTAATTATCCACATCTGCCATTATGAAAGGTTTTGAGATATCCTCTTTTTTCATTATATATATTTTATAATTAATTACCCACTTCTGCCGTTACGAAAGATTTTGGATTCAATTCTCAACGAAAGTAAATATCTTTTTTTTTAGATTTTTTCTATTTTCAAATTTACCTTCAGTTTTTGTTTTTTTTTTCATTAAAGATGCTATAAAACTTTCCATGAAACAGATATTTTGTAGACTCTTTTTGAAATTTCCATATCAATACTCACAGGATGCGTTAGAAAAAAAATAAAATCATAGAAATTCTCACAATAATAATAAAAAAAATCTATCATTGATAGGTTGGAATCTTAATAGCCATTAGATCTGTTTTCTAATTAGGTAATCACCCACCTTTGCATCTATCAAAATAATATTAAATAATCTCTAAAACTACATATTAATTACCCACTCTGCCAATATAAAAGAAAATATAAAATAACACCCTAAATTTATATCTAATTGCTCACATTTGATATTTTGATAGGATAATACCAAATATCTCTTTTAATTTATATTTGAATTGTTCACCTTAGTTATTATGACTGATAATACGATGAAAGTAACCCCTCAAAATTATATTAAAAACACCCATTTTTGCAATCGATCAAATATTATCTAAATCAATTAATCATACATATAAAATAGCAAGATATGCTATTATAAAAACCTAAGTATAAAAATAGATCTATATTTGTTGTACGGTTACACATAATACATTTAAGACTAACCCGTGCGAAAGCAACAGGTTGATTGACTAGTGTAGAGAAAGAGAGGAAGGAAATGGAAGCCTCTGAAAGTAATAAGAAAACTAACAATCACTTTATTGCAGTCGGTTGGCTGGCTCCTCGTCTCCATGCATGCCGAACTTTGGCCAAAATGTCAGATAACAAAAGTATTACTCCGATCCACTCTAATTGTTATGGAGAATAATCTGACCAATAAGGACTCAAAATGCTGAAACCAAGCGCTGCGCAGAACACCGCCAAAGGTAAGAACGGAATGAAGAGGCACACATGCACCCACCGGAAGAGCACGCACGACAAGCTGCTATGTGGCTCGACGGCAAATCAAGGTTACATCACAAAATTAACGCCCAGCGGCGCCAATCTCACCAGCAGAGAGGGGCGACAATCTATGCTCGTTACTATGATGGAGGCTATGTGATTCATAATTATCTCCTTGATCTGCTTAATCTATGCTTTCTCTGTACTACCTAGAAAATGTACTTTAGGTGCATACTCTGTCCTCTATAATTATTAAACGTATCCCTATATATATGCTGCGTATCAATTGGGTCTGTACATACTGTAGGACAGAGGAAGTGTTTGTTGAACTGAAAGTTCTCTCTAAATAATAGCTTGCCAGCTAGTGTGTGGTTGGTGAACCATTTTTGTGACGACTAGTGATAAATCTGTTGAGTGATCTACACTCGTTGCATCACACTACGTACTCCAGCCGACCAGCCCCAAGACCAATAGTGATAAATAACATGTGCATGAATGCTTTCCTCTTCCTGTTGTTGCGTAAGATTAATTATATTGCAGCAGAGCTCGCATGTCGAGTATCTTTGTGATTTAGAGTGCGCACTATATATCGAGGCCATGGGCGTGGGTACATCTATGGTCATATATACCGGGCATCTCACAGCTCAAAGGCACATATAAATCAAAGATTCAAAGCTCGCGCATAAGAGCATGTTATACCCAAGTAGGTAGGAGTGGAGCATCTTTCAGGAGGGAGATGCACACTGCAGCACTTTAGGAATGGTAGACACTAGGAAGCAAAGTTGAAGGCTGATAGGACCGTGAGGTGAGGACTACTAGCGACCTCTTCAAACCACCAGAATTCCAAGTGGCCCCATGTTTTCTAGAGGAACATAGCTGTAATCTGTGGCCTCCAATGATTACATCAGTCCTCCTATTGAAAGAGTCATGGCCACTCCCCAGGACATGGGGAGCCCTCCGATAACCAGACGAATCTCTCACAGCTGTCCAATTAGGCACCACCATACGACCCTCTTCCTTGAACGGGCATCCGCGACGCACGAGCAACTGAAGCAGGTCTCCGGTTCCACAGCATCAAGTGCGGCTACGCATGATAGGTAAATTGGGAACCGCGCACGCACATCCTGAGGATAATTCAGACGACCAGGAATTTCCATTATCTGCACTAGTCAATCAACCCGTGCAATTTTTAAATGTATTATGTGTAACCGTACAACAAATATAGATATCTTTTTATACTTAGTTTTTACATTAGCATATCTTGCTACTTTATATGTATGCTTAATTAATTTAGATAATCTTTGATCGATTGCAGAAATAGGTGTTTTTAATATAATTTTGAGAGGTACTTTCATCATATTATCAGTCATAATAACTAAGGTGAACAATTCAAATATAAATTAAAAGAGATATTTGGTATTATCCTATCAAAATAGCAAATGTGAGCAATTAGATATAAATTTAGGGTGTTATTTCATATTTTCTTTTATATTGGCAGAGTGAGTAATTAATATGTAGTTTTAGGGATTATTTAATATTATTTTGATAATGGCAAAGGTGGGTGATTATCTAATTAAAAAACAGATCTAATGCCTATTAAGATTCCAACCTATCAATGATAGGGTATTTTTTTTATTATTGTGAAAATTTCTATGATTTTATTTTTTTCTCGCGCATCTGGTGAGGATTGACATGGAAATTTCAAAAAAAAAGTCTACAAAATATTTGTTTCATGGAAAGATTTATAGCATCTTTAATGGAAAAAAGAACAAAAACTGAAGGTAAATTTGAAAATGGGAAAAATCTACAAAAAAGATATTTGCTTTCGTTGAGAATTGAACTCAAAATCTTTCGTAATGGCAGAGGTGGGTAATTACTTAGAAAATATATATAATGAAAAAAATAAGGATATTTGCTTTCGTTGAGAGTTGAACTCAAAACTTTTTATAATGACAAAGGTGGGTAATTACTTAGAAAACAGATCTAATGACTATTAATATTCCAATCTGCCAATCGATGGTTGGATGTTGCTGATTATTGTGAGAATTTTTAAGATATATTTTTTTTCTAGCGTGCTTTGAAATCAGTCAAATTTTTGAACCTTCAATTAGCAATAGTAAGATGCAACTTGATTATTGAACCTTTAATGTCGAGTTTTATTTCAAGAGCAGATGATGGGCCATGCAGAGAAAGAGAAAGGAATAAAATGGAAGCCTTTGGAAATAATAAGGCCTTTCTTAGCAGATGATTTCATATTTGTGTTTCCAAAATGCCATATAACCTAGAGGAGAGGAGACTGAAATTATGGTTGAAACAACCACTAAGAATGCATGGTTTCATTTTGTGCAACGTACAAGACACATTATGTCTAGGTAACAGTATAGTCGAGGTTTCATCTAGATAGAACTTGTTTCATCTCCCCCTTCATTAACTCATTGCCATATCATCAGAATTGCTGATATGACACCTCATTTAATAAAAATGAAACTCCCATTGAAAATGATCTAAAAAAACAAATATAATCACTTAAGTGTGGTCAGTTGGCTCCTACTCTCCGTGCACGCCGAACTATGGCCAAGATGACAAAAAATAAGAGTATTACTACACTCTATGCACAATCTCTACCTCTCTAAAAATTTGTATGGTTCCAATCCGTACTGAATCCGCCACCTGCTGTTTCCGCTCCCCCACCCCCACCCACGGACCCACCCCACCACTGCCTTTCGCACTCGCTCGCTCGCCCGGTCACAGAAGAGGAGAGAGAGGAGGCGGTGGCTGGGCTTGCAGAAGGCAGAGGAGAGAGGAAGCCAAGGGGGTAGAGACGGTGGCGGGCGCCGTTGCCGCTGCCGCAGTGTAACACCCTAAATTTTGCCACAAATAAAATCTTTGGAACCAATTTAATTTGTTCATATTGTTTGATCATACATGACACCCATTTGATTTTATGTGATTTCAAAATAATTAATTAAAAAGAATCATAGGAATCACATGTTTGAACCCTCATGTCCTTGCATATTTTTTTTTTATTGGGTGATTTGCAGTGTTCAAAGTTTGAATTTAAACTCTTTTGCATCTCTCCAAAATTTATCAAATTTCAAACAACCCAGGAAAATTTCTTTTCCTTCTCTTCCTCTCTTTGGGCCCAAACCGCCGCCGGCCCAACTCCCCTCCTCCTTCTTCTCTCCCCTGCGCGGCCCATCTCCCCGCGCGGCCCAGCTCCCCCTCTTTCTCCTTCTCTCCGCCCGGCCCACGGCGCGCCCCTCGGCCCAGTCCGCGCAGACCGGCCTGCGCGCCAGGCAGCCCGACCCGCGCCTCTCCTCTCCCTCTCACTGCCAGCGGGTCCCGCCTGTCATCTCTTTCCCTCTCCCTCTTTCCTTTCTCGGTCCGACGCCGGCGAGACGAGCTCGAACCGCGCTTGCGCCGAGGCTTCGGTCCCACCCCGCACCCGACCTCGCCCGAGGATCCCGCACCGTTTCCCCTTTCCTTCCTTGCCCGCGTCTTTCTCCTTTCCTTTCCCCGCGCGCGCCGGACGCAGAGTCCGAGCGGGACTCTACCTCGCGCCGTGCTTTCCTTGCCTCCTCCGCAAGCCTCGGCATCCGGGTTATATAAGCAGCCGACCCCAATGCCTTGAGCACCCAAAGCTTTAGCCCTAGGCCGCCTTCGTTGCCCACCGCGCCGCCGACGGTCTACACAGAGCGCCCACGGACGCCGCCGCACGTCGCCGACCGTCGTTGCCGCTTCACCGTCGACCACCTCTACCCCCGAAGGTTCGCCGTGAGGTAAGGAGTTGATCTAGTTAACTCTAGTCCCTAGTCGCGCCCTACACCGGCGGGAATTACTCGCCGGAGCTTCTCCACCACCCCGCTCCGTTGCCCGCCGCCTCCGGTCGATGCCTCGCCACCGCGACTACTCCGGCCGCTTCGCACCACCGCCCGCTCTCCCGTGCACCTTTTTCCGCTAACCCTAGGCCCCAGAACCGCGGATTCCGCGGTGCTCCGGCGAGTCTCCGCCGCGCCCGAAGGTCGCCGCCGGCCGAACCCGTCGCCGGTCTCTTTTCCCCTCCGCCCGATCTAACCAGAGCCGTCCATCGCAGATCCAACGGCCACCGTGAGACGCGACCCCGGTGAATACCGGTCAGCGGCTGTTTTCTTGCTAAAGAGTCCCTGGGTTTTTTGGGAATTAACCCGCGGTCCAGATTTATTAAATCTAGGTCCCTGGCTTTACGGTTTAGACCCTGAGCTTTTGAAAAATCAACCCGCGGTCCTGGTCAATCCCGGTCAGCACAGAGTTTGCAAAAGAGCCCCTGTGCTTCTTCTGAATCAACCCGCGGTCCTATATATTTACGGATAGGTCCAGGTTTTCGCAGTTTAGTCCCTGGAGTTTCAAATTCTCTTTATTTTAAGCCTTTAAACTTGTTTTATTCATATCTTTTGCGTTTTAACTCCGATTTGAACGATTCTTGAACCTACGGAATCGTAGTAACGTGTAGATTAATTCTAAAACCTTTTCAACCTCTGTTCATGATGTTTGGTGTACTGTTTTAGTCAATTAATGCTCATTGCTTGTATGTATGCAACGTGTAGCCGACGTTCCGTCCGAGTTTGTCGAGAATCCATCTTGGGAAGTTCCTGAGCAAGTTTTTGCTGAGGAAGGCAAGTATTCTTTGACCCATATCCTATTTACTTTAATCACCTGATTTAGAGCCTAATTTTGATTGCTCCTATTAAGGATGACTAGCCTCATATACCTTTACATGTTTTATAAACTGGGAGGGCTGTGATGTTGTAAATTAATTGCTTCCGCTCAACTCACTTTATTTATGTTGTTAATGATGGTCAAGTAATGATGAACCTGATGATAAAAGTTTGGTTTTAACATCATGGAGGCTTGAGCATGTTTTGTTGGTTTTGCTCAAGTGCTTCGCCCTAAGGATCGGTTCGCCGAGCGACCACCCAGGAAAACAGTACAACCACAAGACTCACATGGGCACTGGGCTTGACTGATTAATTAGATGAACTAGAGTTTTGGCTTACTTTCCTGAAACATGGCGTATGAGGGGTCTGGGGGATATGGGACTTTGCCCTTTGCCAAGGTGGTGCAATTCTATTTGTCACCCTTTGGAACGGAACTCTCATATCTTTAGTTAACTGGAGTAACCTGTAACGAGTGGGCCACAACTCTAGGAATTCTTTGTAAAGGTCTCGTAATGAAACCCTGCCGATTCATCTAAGGTATGAATAAATGGGGCTTTGCAAACCTCGGGCACAATGGGAATCATGACTTGTGGGTAAAGTTGTACAACCTCTCGAGAGTGTTTAAAACTGATATATCAGCCGTGCTCACGGTTAAGAGCGGCCTGGACCCTCACAGATTAGAGTTTCAGCTTCAAGGTGAATGGCTCATGGTGATCATGGTAATGATGATGGATATGGTTATGGTTCATGCTTATCTTTTAAATATGTTTTATTGTCTTTATAATAAAGGGATGGGTTACCGCTAATCATTGCTAGTAATTAAAACTTGACTAACTAAAAGCAATTGCTTTGCCTAACCACTATAAAGCCAGTCCACTTTTATCCTAAACGGAATACTTGCTGAGTGCGTTATGTACTCATTCTTGCTTGTTTTATACCCGTTGCATCCATTGCAACCGCTGCTCAGATCCAGAAGGAAGTTGTGGTGATCCTAACCAGGAGTTCCAGGACTACGACGAGTTCTAGGCTGGTGTGCCATCCGTCAGTTGCCTGTGGATCACGGTCGTCTTCCGCTGTCGTTTAGTTAACTCGTTTTCGTTCAGATACTCGGTTTCGTTAAAGACATTTATGGTCTGTAATAATGGTTATTACTCTTAAGTAAAGTACTGGTTGTGCTATTTACTTTTGTTTATGCTGTGTATGTGGTTAAACTGATCCTGGCACATACATGGTTAGCACTTGGTTTTGTTTCTAAAACCGGGTGTGACAAAAGTGGTATCAGAGCCGTGCTGACCGTAGGACGCAAGCCTAGAGTAGAACTGGTCGTGATTAAGGATTTTGCTTACCTTTTCTTGCTTTCTCCATTCAAATACTTGCCATATATGCTATTTTGACACCCATACTTGTCTATTTCAATTAAGATCTTCTATATCTACTTATCTATCCCATAATAGAACTGTTTCTCATGTTTGCTTACGATGTGGGCCTGCAGATGTCGACTTTCAAGCGCACTGCCCGCATGCGTGTTGGTGGACGAGGTTATGGCGGACCCAACAGGATCAGATTGCCTACCCCAACCCCACCTTCTCCACCGCCACAAGAGTGGGTAGACCTGACTGAGTCCGAGGAGGAGGACCCAGAGGAGCTTGTCCCTGAGCTGTCCGAAGATGAACCAGAAGAGGAGCCGCAGGAAGAACCCTTGGAGGTACAGCCACCAGTACCCCCTTCGGCGCCGCCGCAGGAGCAACCCCAGGAGGAGCCAGAAGATCCAGCTTTTGACCCTGAAGACCCAGAACAAGATCCAGATGCTGGAGACGCACCCCCATCGGACGATGATGAGGACGACGATGAAGCTGGACCCGTGGTCACCACAACCCACCGCTGGTTCGACTACCCGCTGCCTGTTCCTCGGATGCTGAGGGAAACGCTGGAGATGCTCCACTACGATCAGTTCTGGATCACCTATGTGGGGACTCGCTACCGCCATCCCGTCCTACCTGATGATTGGGACATGACAGTGGAGATCAGCATCCCGGATGAGTTTGGATCCCGCCGGAACATTCACGTCAGGCACGCACCTACTCGCCGCAACAGCCATGAAGCCGCCATCAGTGATGCTGCCAGGGAGGCCTTGACGACGCTGTGCCATGCACACCGTGAAGATATGGCCATCACTTCACGCCGGTACTACCCCTGCCGTTCGGTCGAAAGACTTGATGCCTGGATCGCCAACCTGGAGGCAGAACAGAACCCACGCCTGGAGTCCACTATTGAGTACCTTGCTACCCTCAACACCGACTACAATGCCGCCTTGGACGAGTTGGACATGGTGAGGTACGAGAACCGGAAGCTTCGAGCATGGGTTGCACATGGCGTTGAGCCCGCGGAAGAAGAACCTGTAGAAGACCCTGCTGATGCTCCGCGTAAGAAGAAGGCCCGCTACAATGATCCAGAAGCTAGGACCTATATACGGCATCATGAGGACTAGGATGCTACCCCTTTGGTAATAGGTTCTATTAGTATCGATTAGTTAGTTCGGTTAGGCTTAGAACGATTAAAAGTGTGCTCGTTTGCTTATGATTGTGTTTTATGGATGATTTGGTTCTTTGTAATGAGTGCTTAAGTTGTGGGGTGATGTCCACAACTTAGTCTTTTGGTTGGATGCTTAATAAAGTTTAATAAAGTTAGTTAGTTTGGGAAAGCCCTGCTCTATCCATATATACGTTCAGATCTTTATCTCATCTGTCTTGGTCACTAATGTTGAATGAGATGTATGGCCGGAAATAAGTACTAATGGTATATTTGGTCCATCAGATGAGTACAGGACGTGGACGTGGTCGTGGCCGTGGAGGTAGAGGAGGTCGCGGAGACGGAGGACTCCCAAATCCACCACCGCCAATGACTATGGAACAACTGATCATGAACCAGACCCAAGTGATACAAGCTCTTGGTCAAGCAGTGGCAGCCATGCACCAGGCGCAGCAGCAACCACCCCCGCCACCACCGCCTCAACCGCGAGACAGGCGCGCAGAATTTATGAAGGGACACCCACCTGTGTTCACTCACTCTGCCGATCCTATGGATGCAGAAGACTGGCTCCGCGCAATAGAACCGGAGCTGGACGTCGCTCAGTGCACCGACCAGGAGAAAGTCCTCTACGGCCCTCACCAATTACGGGGTGCTGCTCAACAATGGTGGGAATCGTACCGCTTGGCTCATAACAACCCCAACACCATTACCTGGCAGGAGTTCACCGAGAGGTTCAGAGCGCATCATGTTCCAGCTGGTGTGATGTCACTGAAGAAAGAAGAGTTCCTGGCACTCACCCAGGGCACCATGACCGTCAGTGAGTATCGAGACAAGTTCCTACAGCTGTCCCGCTACTGTCCCGAGGAGGTTAACACCGACCCCAAGAAGCAGTATCGTTTTCTCAAAGGCTTGGTCGATCCACTCAGGTACCAGCTTATGAACCATACTTTTCCTAACTGCCAGCATCTGATAGACCGAGCTATCGTGACGGAGAATACTCGTCGCGAGATGGAGGAAAAGAAGCGCAAACAGAAGGCACAACAGTCTAGCAGTAACACCCGCCCGCGATTTTCTGGGTCCCAGAACTTTCAGAACCGTCCTACACAGAACTCCGGACAGCAGCAGCCCCAGTTCCAGCGCTACAACAGCAATGGCAACTATCAGCGCCCGAACTATCAGTCTCAGCAGAACAATACCCAAATGCAGCGCTCAAACAATCAAGCTCCCCGCCAACCGACTCCTACCAGTACCCCAGTGAAGACAGGCACGCCAGTACCAACGGGAAGTGCAAATTGCTTCAAATGCGGAGGAACAGGTCAGTGGTCTAAGCAATGCCCATATAGAGGTACGCCGCAGCAGACACCGCAATCGAGTTCGAAGGCGGGCACCCCCAACCAGGCTTCCAGCCACGCCAAGATCAACCACGTCACTGCGGAGGCTGCCCAGGAAGGTCCAAATGCTGTCGTAGGTACGTTCCTGGTCAACTCCCAACCCGCCTTAGTACTATTCGATACTGGTGCTACGCATTCCTTCGTTACTGCTCAATATGTAGAGAGGAATAGTTTGCCTATGATAAAGATGGTAAAATCAATGATAGTTAGTTCACCTGGGGAAACATGCGATCTGAGTTCGCTTGTGATGAAGCATCCATTAAAATAAGGGGGGTAGATTTTCCAGCAACTTTAATAGTTATGAAAGCACAAGGAATAGATGTTATCCTGGGTATGAATTGGCTGCAAAGATACAACGGGGTAATCTCATGTGCCGAGAGGAAAGTGACTTTGACTACGCCAGCCGGGGAGAACATGGAAGTTCTGATAGACCCACCTCAAGCAGGAGTTAATGCTATTGATGCCACAGCCTTGGAGAACATCAGAGTAGTGTCAGAATTTCCGGATGTCTTCCCAGATTCGTTGCCAGGTATGCCACCTGAACGTGACATTGAATTTTCTATTGAATTAGTACCTGGAACTGCACCTATCTATAAGAAAGCATATAGAATATCTGGTGTCGAATTACTTGAAGTTAAGAAACAAATAGATGAACTATTGGAGAAAGGGTTTATTCGCAAGAGCACCTCCCCTTGGGCCTCACCAGTTTTGCTTACCGAAAAGAAAGATGGAACCTTACGAATGTGTGTCGATTATAGAGGTCTCAATGCCGTTACAGTAAAGAATAAATATCCACTGCCCCGGATTGAAGATTTATTTGATCAGCTCAAAGGTGCCTGTGTATTCTCCAAAATTGACTTACGATCTGGGTATCATCAACTAAGAATTAGACCTTCAGATATACCAAAGACAGCGTTTATTAGTCGTTATGGATTATATGAATATACAGTTATGTCGTTTGGTTTGACAAATGCCCCAGCCTTCTTTATGTATATGATGAATAGTGTGTTTATGGAATATCTTGACAAGTTTGTTGTGATATTTATCGATGACATTCTAATCTATTCCAAAACTGAAGAGGAACACGAGGAACATCTAAGATTAGTGTTGCAGAAGCTTAGAGAGCATAAACTTTATGCGAAGTTCAGCAAGTGTGATTTCTGGATTGAGGAGGTTAAGTTTCTAGGTCATGTCATATCCAATGGAGGGATTGCCGTTGATCAGAGTAAGGTATCTGAAGTGCAGAATTGGAAGATCCCAGAGGATGTGAAAGGCATCAGGAGTTTTCTCGGATTAGTCGGTTACTATCGGCGTTTCATTGAAGGGTTTTCCAAGATTGCTAAACCAATGACAGCTTTGTTAGAGAAGAATATTAAATTTCAGTGGACGTCAGCTTGTCAGAAAGCCTTCGAGGAGTTGAAAAAGAGGTTAACCACAGCGCCAGTGTTAACTTTTCCAGATATGCATAAGCCTTTTTCAGTATATTGCGATGCTTCACGGCTAGGTTTGGGATGTGTTCTTATGCAAGAAGGCAAGGTTATTGCCTATGCTTCTAGACAACTGAGGGATCATGAGAAGAATTACCCAACTCATGATTTGGAATTAGCCGCAGTGGTGCATGCATTAAAAGTATGGAGGCATTACCTATTCGGACAGAAGTGTGATATTTATACTGATCACAAAAGCTTAAAGTATATATTTACCCAGACTGAGTTGAATATGCGGCAAAGACGATGGTTAGAATTAATCAAGGACTATGATTTGGAGATACATTACCATCCTGGCAAGGCAAATGTAGTAGCAGACGCTCTGAGCCGAAAGAGTCAGATCAGTTTGTTGTGGGCAAGAGAGTTGCCGGATGAGTTAGCCATAGAGTTCGACCGACTAAGTTTGGGTTTTCTTAATAATACGGAAGGCACAGTCTCCATGGAGTTTGAGCCTACGTTGGAACAAGAAATCAGGAAGGGACAACTTAATGATGAGAAGATCAAGGAAATAAAAGAGTTAATCAAGTTAGATAAGGCACCGGGATTCCGAGTGGATGCCGACGGCACAGTATGGCATGGGGATAGGATTTGTGTTCCGAACATAAAGTCTATACGAGATTTAATTCTGAAGGAAGCACATGAGACAGCTTATTCCATCCATCCCGGAAGTGAAAAGATGTACCAAGATCTGAAGCAGAAATTTTGGTGGTACGGTATGAAACGTGAAGTAGCAGAATATGTAGCTTTGTGTGACGTTTGTCAGAGGGTGAAAGCTGAGCATCAAAAGCCCGCTGGATTGTTACAGCCGCTCAAGATTCCAGAATGGAAGTGGGAGGAAATTGGTATGGATTTTATCGTCGGCCTACCGCGTACACAAAGTGGTTTTGATTCTATATGGGTAGTAGTGGACAGATTAACCAAAGTTGCTCACTTTATTCCTGTCAAGACCACTTATTCGGGAGCCAAGTTAGCTGAATTGTATATGTCCAGAATTGTGTGTTTGCATGGAATACCAAAGAAGATTGTGTCAGATCGTGGAACTCAGTTTACATCTCATTTTTGGAAGCGTTTGCATGAGTCAATGGGCACTAAGTTAAATTTCAGTTCAGCATATCATCCACAGACCGATGGGCAGACAGAAAGAACCAACCAGATATTAGAAGATATGTTGAGAGCTTGCGCAATACAATATGGTACTAGTTGGGACAAAAGTTTGCCATATGCCGAATTTTCTTATAACAATAGTTATCAGGCTAGTATCAAGATGTCACCTTTTCAGGCTTTGTATGGTAGAAGGTGCAGGACTCCCTTGCATTGGGATCAACCTGGGGAGAAGCAGTTGTTTGGTCCTGGAATCATAGAAGACGCCGAACGACAAGTACGAATGATTCGGGAGAATTTGAGGATTGCTCAAACTAGACAGAAGAGTTATGCGGATAACCGTCGAAGAGATTTGGAATTTGCAGTAGGAGACTATGTGTACTTGAAAGTATCACCTATTCGTGGTTTACGCCGATTCTAGGTGAAAGGGAAATTAGCACCCCGATATATTGGACCTTTTAAAATAATTGACCGTAAGGGAGAAGTTGCATATCAACTGGAATTGCCTGACAGATTATCGGGAGTACACGATGTGTTCCATGTATCTCAGTTGAAGAAGTGTCTGCGAGTACCCGAAGAGCAGTTGCAGGAGGATGAACTTAATGTGCAGGATGATTTGACTTATACAGAATATCCAGTCCAAATTTTGGAGACGGCAGAGAGGACTACCAGAAACAGGGTCATAAAGATGTGTAAAGTTAAGTGGAGCCACCATACGGCAGAGGAGGCCACCTGGGAAAGAGAGGATGACCTCAGAGCAGATTACCCGGAACTCTTTGCTAGCCAATCCTAAAATCTCGGGGCGAGATTTCTTTAAGGGGGGTAGGTTTGTAACACCCTAAATTTTGCCACAAACAAAATCTTTGGAACCAATTTAATTTGTTCATATTGTTTGATCATACATGACACCCATTTGATTTTATGTGATTTCAAAATAATTAATTAAAAAGAATCATAGGAATCACATGTTTGAACCCTCATGTCCTTGCATATTTTTTTTTATTGGGTGATTTGCAGTGTTCAAAGTTTGAATTTAAACTCTTTCGCATCTCTCCAAAATTTATCAAATTTCAAACAACCCAGGAAAATTTCTTTTCCTTCTCTTCCTCTCTTTGGGCCCAAACCGCCGCCGGCCCAACTCCCCTCCTCCTTCTTCTCTCCCCTGCGCGGCCCATCTCCCCGCGCGGCCCAGCTCCCCCTCTTTCTCCTTCTCTCCGCCCGGCCCACGGCGCGCCCCTCGGCCCAGTCCGCGCAGACCGGCCTGCGCGCCAGGCAGCCCGACCCGCGCCTCTCCTCTCCCTCTCACTGCCAGCGGGTCCCGCCTGTCATCTCTTTCCCTCTCCCTCTTTCCTTTCTCGGTCCGACGCCGGCGAGACGAGCTCGAACCGCGCTTGCGCCGAGGCTTCGGTCCCACCCCGCACCCGACCTCGCCCGAGGATCCCGCACCGTTTCCCCTTTCCTTCCTTGCCCGCGTCTTTCTCCTTTCCTTTCCCCGCGCGCGCCGGACGCAGAGTCCGAGCGGGACTCTACCTCGCGCCGTGCTTTCCTTGCCTCCTCCGCAAGCCTCGGCATCCGGGTTATATAAGCAGCCGACCCCAATGCCTTGAGCACCCAAAGCTTTAGCCCTAGGCCGCCTTCGTTGCCCACCGCGCCGCCGACGGTCTACACAGAGCGCCCGCGGACGCCGCCGCACGTCGCCGACCGTCGTTGCCGCTTCACCGTCGACCACCTCTACCCCCGAAGGTTCGCCGTGAGGTAAGGAGTTGATCTAGTTAACTCTAGTCCCTAGTCGCGCCCTACACCGGCGGGAATTACTCGCCGGAGCTTCTCCACCACCCCGCTCCGTTGCCCGCCGCCTCCGGTCGATGCCTCGCCACCGCGACTACTCCGGCCGCTTCGCACCACCGCCCGCTCTCCCGTGCACCTTTTTCCGCTAACCCTAGGCCCCGGAACCGCGGATTCCGCGGTGCTCCGGCGAGTCTCCGCCGCGCCCGAAGGTCGCCGCCGGCCGAACCCGTCGCCGGTCTCTTTTCCCCTCCGCCCGATCTAACCAGAGCCGTCCATCGCAGATCCAACGGCCACCGTGAGACGCGACCCCGGTCAATACCGGTCAGCGGCTGTTTTCTTGCTAAAGAGTCCCTGGGTTTTTTGGGAATTAACCCGCGGTCCAGATTTATTAAATCTAGGTCCCTGGCTTTACGGTTTAGACCCTGAGCTTTTGGAAAATCAACCCGCGGTCCTGGTCAATCCCGGTCAGCACAGAGTTTGCAAAAGAGCCCCTGTGCTTCTTCTGAATCAACCCGCGGTCCTATATATTTACGGATAGGTCCAGGTTTTCGCAGTTTAGTCCCTGGAGTTTCAAATTCTCTTTATTTTAAGCCTTTAAACTTGTTTTATTCATATCTTTTGCGTTTTAACTCCGATTTGAACGATTCTTGAACCTACGGAATCGTAGTAACGTGTAGATTAATTCTAAAACCTTTTCAACCTCTGTTCATGATGTTTGGTGTACTGTTTTAGTCAATTAATGCTCATTGCTTGTATGTATGCAACGTGTAGCCGACGTTCCGTCCGAGTTTGTCGAGAATCCATCTTGGGAAGTTCCTGAGCAAGTTTTTGCTGAGGAAGGCAAGTATTCTTTGACCCATATCCTATTTACTTTAATCACCTGATTTAGAGCCTAATTTTGATTGCTCCTATTAAGGATGACTAGCCTCATATACCTTTACATGTTTTATAAACTGGGAGGGCTGTGATGTTGTAAATTAATTGCTTCCGCTCAACTCACTTTATTTATGTTGTTAATGATGGTCAAGTAATGATGAACCTGATGATAAAAGTTTGGTTTTAACATCATGGAGGCTTGAGCATGTTTTGTTGGTTTTGCTCAAGTGCTTCGCCCTAAGGATCGGTTCGCCGAGCGACCACCCAGGAAAACAGTACAACCACAAGACTCACATGGGCACTGGGCTTGACTGATTAATTAGATGAACTAGAGTTTTGGCTTACTTTCCTGAAACATGGCGTATGAGGGGTCTGGGGGATATGGGACTTTGCCCTTTGCCAAGGTGGTGCAATTCTATTTGTCACCCTTTGGAACGGAACTCTCATATCTTTAGTTAACTGGAGTAACCTGTAACGAGTGGGCCACAACTCTAGGAATTCTTTGTAAAGGTCTCGTAATGAAACCCTGCCGATTCATCTAAGGTATGAATAAATGGGGCTTTGCAAACCTCGGGCACAATGGGAATCATGACTTGTGGGTAAAGTTGTACAACCTCTCGAGAGTGTTTAAAACTGATATATCAGCCGTGCTCACGGTTAAGAGCGGCCTGGACCCTCACAGATTAGAGTTTCAGCTTCAAGGTGAATGGCTCATGGTGATCATGGTAATGATGATGGATATGGTTATGGTTCATGCTTATCTTTTAAATATGTTTTATTGTCTTTATAATAAAGGGATGGGTTACCGCTAATCATTGCTAGTAATTAAAACTTGACTAACTAAAAGCAATTGCTTTGCCTAACCACTATAAAGCCAGTCCACTTTTATCCTAAACGGAATACTTGCTGAGTGCGTTATGTACTCATTCTTGCTTGTTTTATACCCGTTGCATCCATTGCAACCGCTGCTCAGATCCAGAAGGAAGTTGTGGTGATCCTAACCAGGAGTTCCAGGACTACGACGAGTTCTAGGCTGGTGTGCCATCCGTCAGTTGCCTGTGGATCACGGTCGTCTTCCGCTGTCGTTTAGTTAACTCGTTTTCGTTCAGATACTCGGTTTCGTTAAAGACATTTATGGTCTGTAATAATGGTTATTACTCTTAAGTAAAGTACTGGTTGTGCTATTTACTTTTGTTTATGCTGTGTATGTGGTTAAACTGATCCTGGCACATACATGGTTAGCACTTGGTTTTGTTTCTAAAACCGGGTGTGACACGCAGGCGGATCCACACGCGGACAAGGCAAGCGGCACTGGGGAGGTGAGTGCGATGAGCAGGCGGGCAGCGACGAGGCGGGCGAAGAGAAGGCGAGCAGCACCGGGGGGCGACGACGACCAATGATGGAGTGCGGACTAGGTGGTTCGCTGGATCCGGTGGCGATGGAGCCAGAACTAGCCATGGCAGTGGAGGTGGCCTGGATCTCGGTGGCAGCGGGCAGATCTAGGAGGCGGCGTGGGGAGGAGGAGAGTGGGGGCGCCGGTCGTCGCCGCCTGCCGAAGGCAGAAGTGAAGGCGGCATCGGCGGACGCAGCTCCAGTCGGCACGGGCAGGGCGGTGGCGTCGAGGCAGGCGAAGCTGCCAGCGGTGGAGGAGACGACGACTATGTGGGAGAGCGGCGGCGCGCCTCGCGAACGCCGAGGACGGTCGGCATGGAGGTGGCGGTGGGAAGCTCCCAGGACCGGCAAGATCGATGGAGGAAGACGGCACGAGTGCGGTGCTCGTGCGGGTTGAGAGAGAGGAGGCACAAGAAGGTGTCAGCGTGAGCTCGAGGAGCACGGCCATGGCGGACGATGCTCTGGATGTGGGGAGAATGGAGGGAGCCATGGAAACTGAGAGCCGGATGTTGAGGGAGGAAGAAAGGCGAGCCTCGAAGGAGAGAGCGGGGAGGGCGAGCGTAGCGTCCTCCACTCTCTGTAATGAGGAAGCGAGCCGGCGGCGGCGATGGCCGTGTGGCGGACGCAGTCAGGCAGCAGTGGTGGCCGCCGGTTGAGGGAGAAAAGGAGAGGGGCGC
Organism: Paspalum notatum; assembly: GCA_022530915.1. Taxonomy (NCBI): domain Eukaryota; kingdom Viridiplantae; phylum Streptophyta; class Magnoliopsida; order Poales; family Poaceae; genus Paspalum; species Paspalum notatum. Next base: position 37,199,201 of record CM039691.1, read on the forward strand.
GGGTGGACGCGGTCCAGAGACCAAGCCATTGACGGGTGGGGCTGGGCTGAGTGAAAAGAGAAGCAGTCCATTAACCAAGTGTGCGGACGAGTGGGCCCTCATGTCATCGACTCATTGAAAAGGAAAATACCGAAAATGGAAAAGGGATGTTTGACCGGCAGAAACTCCATTTGTATTTTGCATTTTTGAAGAGTTTAACGCCCAAATCAGGGAAAACTCAAAATACAAGAACTCCTCTAAAACTTTGTTATAAACTTTGATACCATGTTCTATAGTAATTTATGGTTCAAATCTGAATTTAAGAGGATGACCCATGTTCGATTAATGTTTATTCTAAACTTAAAAATTCAGGAAGTCTATTTTATGGTCATTTTTGTACAAAGTGTAGTATACCAATGTTGTTATGTTTTTCATGATCCATAAATTTTATATATAAAGTCTTATATGATAAAGACTTTTGTTTCAACGAAATTTAAATTTACTAACCAGATGAAGTTTAGACAGATTCATCAGTTTAATAGAAAACAACCCAAAACCATATTCAAACCTTTTTGCATGTAACAACATAAAATACTAAAGTTGTTCATTACAATATTATCTACAAGTTTGGTATACAAAGTTTTCTTTGGTTCATCCTAGATTTCGAACTATAAACACAAATATGTGCAAGGGTCAGGTCAATTTATGTAGAGTCGTTCTTGTTTCAAACTTTTGAAGTACCAAAGGAAGTCCAATCAATTCATGGTCTGATGCATTTGAAAGATGGTAAGTTTAATTGCAGCTCATAAAAAGGAAGCTTTTGAAGTCTCTTCTACTTATAAAGACCTCCATCCGCCTCCACCTACCAACATCCCACCACACCCTCCGGCCCCACCAATCCCGAACCTCCTCTCCAGTGCCGCCCCCACCCCATTGCAGCCACCTATGCCTCCTCTCTCCAACAACCGGAGGAGGTGCGGTACGCCGGTGATGGAGGAGATGGGAGGAGACGGCGAGAGGAGGCGGCGCACGGGCGATGCCGTGGGGCAAGCGCGACAGTGCATCCTGAGGGCCGGCGGGCGGGCAGACGGGACGGTATGGGCAAGGAAGGAGAACGATGAGGGGTGGGTGGCAGCAGAGGAGAGGGTAAAGGAGAAAAGAGTGAGGAGGTAAGTGGGCTAGGTTTTTCATCATGGCCGGTGTTTGTTGCGGCCTTGAGGCACGGGAGCCATCCGATTGAATCGAATAGTCCTCGCAGTGGCCACCAAGATAAGCGAAGCAGGGCTTTTTTTCGGGGCACGTGGAGTTGGGCTGCATAGTTAATAGACTTTTGAAGGCCCAAATGAGCTTTTTGTGCGAAAATTTTACATATGAGTTTGATGTGATTTTAACTATATTTTTAGACTAAGTTTATTTTTATCTTTAGTTCTATTATTACTTTTTTTGTGTAATAAATTATTTTCCACGTATGACGCGGTTGATTTTTTCCGACAACTCTCCACTTGTCTCATTCAAAAAAATATTGCAAGTTTGTTAAACACACAAAAAAAAAAAAAACAATCATACCCGTAGCAACGCATGGACCAATTGCTAGTGCTGACCAAAGACAATGCTGAAACTCACAGAGAGGAGCCAAAAATCTATGCTCATTATTATGAAGGAGACTATGTGATTCTTAATTATCTCCTTAATTGATCTGCTTAATCTATGCTTTCTCTGTGCCCACAGACTTTAGCTGCATACTTTCTCCTCTATAATAATTGAACGTACCCCTATGTTGCATATTAACTGAGTCTATACTGTACGATAGAGGAAGTATTTGTTGAACTTAACGTTCTCTCTAAATAGCTTGCCAGTGTGTAGTAGACGAGCCATTTAAGTGACGACTAATAAATCTGTTGAGTGCTATACACTCGTTGCATCACACTACGTACTCCAGCACCAAGACTAAGTGATAAATAATAACATGTGCTGCCTTCATCTTCCTGTTGTGTAAGATTAACTATAGCATGCAACAAGGCTCGTATAAAGAATATCTTTGTGATTCATAGTGCACATTATCAAGGCCATGGTACACTACTGAGGCCTTCCAACAATTTTCAGATAAATCTGAGTTTGGTGTATTTTGTTTGTTTTGTTGGGACAAGACTTTGACCGATAATTAGTTACTCATATGGTTTACATCATCTAAAACTATAATCAATATAAATTTAATGACATCACTTTTGATTTGATTCTAATACTATCGTGTGCCACCATGTACCGATAATTAATGGTTAACATCACCTTTAATTCATATTTTATAATGGCATTGTGGGTAACTTTTATATAAATTTAGGGGTTATTTTATTTAATCTTTCAAAAATGGTATGATGGACAATTTTTTAAGAAAATATAATAGATCTAATGGGTACTGTAATTAAAGCTACGTGATGAACTTCGGATGTTTTTTTTTAAGATTTATCTTTTTTTCAACACGTGAAGATTAACGTGAAAGCTAAAAAAGGGTCTCCAATTAGTATCAGTAAAATATTGTTTACATGATCTATAATCAAAAGTATTTTTCAATATGAATTTAATATTATCACTTTTGATTCCATAGTATCATGTGCCATCATATATTGACTAGATAAAAATCCACACGTTGCTGTGGGAATTTTGCAGCGAACAATACGGACCGAATCATAGTGAGAAGTACTCCTAAATAAAGTTCTAAAATTCTAAAGGAAATATGTGTGCGCGTTTTCTGGCTTCTCAAGAGCACATGCACGAGTGTCGCTAGGCACGAAAAATGTATATATGGATACATCAATAAAAGTTGTACCGTCTAGGGTCTTACGATGCGGATAGATTGAGAGTTGAGAGTAATGGAGTTAACGAGACATTTCATGGTAGGTTATACTATATAGATAGCGAAATTGTCAGTGAAAGGCCTATTGCACGAAACGGATGCACCCATTAATTTAAATCCAAAAATAAATGTCTCTAGGCAATCAATTTGTGAGTACGTGGAGTTGGGCTGCATAGTTAATAGACTTTTGAAGGCCCAAATGAGCTTTTTGTGCGAAAATTTTACATATGAGTTTGATGTGATTTTAACTGTATTTTTAGACTAAGTTTATTTTTATCTTTAGTTCTATTATTACTTTTTTTGTGTAATAAATTATTTTCCACGTATGACGCGGTTGATTTTTTCCGACAACTCTCCATTTGTCTCATTCAAAAAAATATTGCAAGTTTGTTAAACACAAAAAAAAAAAAAGACAATCATACCCGTAGCAACGCATGGACCAATTGCTAGTGCTGACCAAAGACAATGCTGAAACTCACAGAGAGGAGCCAAAAATCTATGCTCATTATTATGAAGGAGACTATGTGATTCTTAATTATCTCCTTAATTGATCTGCTTAATCTATGCTTTCTCTGTGCCCACAGACTTTAGCTGCATACTTTCTCCTCTATAATAATTGAACGTACCCCTATGTTGCATATTAACTGAGTCTATACTGTACGATAGAGGAAGTATTTGTTGAACTTAACGTTCTCTCTAAATAGCTTGCCAGTGTGTAGTAGACGAGCCATTTAAGTGACGACTAATAAATCTGTTGAGTGCTACACTCGTTGCATCACACTACGTACTCCAGCACCAAGACTAAGTGATAAATAATAACATGTGCTGCCTTCATCTTCCTGTTGTGTAAGATTAACTATAGCATGCAACAAGGCTCGTATAAAGAATATCTTTGTGATTCATAGTGCACATTATCAAGGCCATGGTACACTACTGAGGCCTTCCAACAATTTTCAGATAAATCTGAGTTTGGTGTATTTTGTTTGTTTTGTTGGGACAAGACTTTGACCGATAATTAGTTACTCATATGGTTTACATCATCTAAAACTATAATCAATATAAATTTAATGACATCACTTTTGATTTGATTCTAATACTATCGTGTGCCACCATGTACCGATAATTAATGGTTAACATCACCTTTAATTCATATTTTATAATGGCATTGTGGGTAACTTTTATATAAATTTAGGGGTTATTTTATTTAATCTTTCAAAAATGGTATGATGGACAATTTTTTAAGAAAATATAATAGATCTAATGGGTACTGTAATTAAAGCTACGTGATGAACTTCGGATGTTTTTTTTTAAGATTTATCTTTTTTTCAACACGTGAAGATTAACGTGAAAGCTAAAAAATGGTCTCCAATTAGTATCAGTAAAATATTGTTTACATGATCTATAATCAAAAGTATTTTTCAATATGAATTTAATATTATCACTTTTGATTCCATAGTATCATGTGCCATCATATATTGACTAGATAAAAATCCACACGTTGCTGTGGGAATTTTGCAGCGAACAATACGGACCGAATCATAGTGAGAAGTACTCCTAAATAAAGTTCTAAAATTCTAAAGGAAATATGTGTGTGCGTTTTCTGGCTTCTCGAGAGCACATGCACGAGTGTCGCTAGGCACGAAAAATTTATATATGGAAACATCAATAAAAGTTGTACCGTCTAGGGTCTTACGATGCGGATAGATTGAGAGTTGAGAGTAATGGAGTTAACGAGACATTTCACGGTAGGTTATACTATATAGATAGCGAAATTGTCAGTGAAAGGCCTATTGCACGAAACGGATGCACCCATTAATTTAAATCCAAAAATAAATGTCTCTAGGCAATCAATTTGTGAGTACAATATTATTGCCATCAAGTTATGAACGTAGCTACACCTGCTGGCCAGTTCTACGTATGTGTAGTGCATATATATTGGGCATCTCATAGCTCAAAGGCAGGCCCATATGAAGCTCATGCATAAATGAGGCGCATGCCATCGACATTTTTTATTTTTAGATAATGGAAACATAGTTTCTGGCATCATCTCTTGTTTCGAGAGAATCATACTGATTTTTATTACAACTCACGCCACAGTACTTCTCAGTGTTGAAACCACCCGAAAAGAGAGTCTAGCTACATATGGCCAATCAAAAGACACAAACACTTGTAAAGCCACCTACTCCAACCGTTGGCAGCTTCGAACGACGACTTGTGCTTGATCTTCATTTGACTGCAATTTGGTCCGTGACTAGAGCCAGTGAGTTCCTCTGAAAAGTATCCGTACAAAGGATTTTGGCCGAGTCTTAAGAAAAAACAATATCATTTCTAGAAACCCATAAAGCTCAGCATGGAAGAGGACGACAAAGGGGGACATCACCAAATCAATTAGACAAATTTTATGGTGGTTGAAAAAAATAGAAGTCATCCGTCAGAGGTGTTCTAACGGTTTAGAGATTAACAGTACCACGGTACCGGTACCAAACGGTACCAAATAGAAGGGTTCAATATAAAAATGGTAGGACCAGTACCTATATTTTTTTATTTTTAATTCTGAAAAGGGCATCAATGATTTTAAAAATTAAAGAAAAATAGTGGTACCGTCTCGTACTGGTGGGTACCTTTCCGATCACCGTAAAATCTCTCAATTATTAATGGCCAGCGGCGCCAAATAAACTCACCAGAGACCAGCCAAAATCTATGCTCGCTTATGAAGGACAAACATATGTGATTCTTAGTGCTTTAATCTTAATCTATGCTTCTGTGCCCAGAAGACGTACTTTACCTGCGTACTTTCCAATCTATAATTTGAGCCATCTACTTACCTCTGAACTCATAAAATCAAACGAACGTTCTCTCTAAACAGAGCTTGTCAGTGTGTGGTTGGCGCACGAACCATTTCAGTGACGAGTAATAAATCTATTGATGAGTGTTACACTAATTTCATCGCTACTCTAGCCCTAAGACCACCGGTAGTGATAAATAACATGTGCATCCTCCTCTTCCTGTTGTGTAAGATTACAGCAAAACTCACATATAGTAGTATATCTTTTTGGTTCACAGTGCATATTGTCGTGCCCATTGGTGTACACTACTACGGTCCACAACGGACGTATGTAAGGTACCAGAAGCTAGCTTCTTTCATACACACACGCCCGACTTCTGGATGCTTGGTAATGCGAGGCACCAGGAACGTTGCTCCAAGCGGCAATACCTCGCCAAGTGTGTGCTTCCCTAGTGATCATGGCAACTCAGATGTAGCCCGGCCTCTTCTAATGACGACAGAACGGCAGCCTTTTAGTGACTAGGCTTTGTTACTAGGATGTTAGCTTGGCGGGAGACGACGCATAGCCGTGTGCGGAAGGCGGACCTGCTCGGCCTCGAAGCTGCGGCGGCTGTGGACCAGGACTAGACTATGGATTCCGCATTCACCGCCACGGTGGGACACTTTACTATGTTGCCGGAGGACGAGGAAGAGGTCACCATTAGCCCCGTGGCAAGGCTGATTGTCACCATGCCGGATGAAGAACATGTACTCCTGTCCAAGTGCCTGGGCTGCGTAGGAGCGGCCGTCCCATCCTGCAGGTACTGTCTCGTACTCTCGTGCGGTGAATTAGGCTTTGGCCCAAGTTCAGAGGGCTATAGTCTCGTAATAGAATTAAGAAACCACAGGTAAAAGTTTTAGAAAATATAGATTTAATCTTTAGTAATATCAGAGGTGATTATATTAATTCATCTTTTGTAATAGTATTATGAGTAATTATATGCAAATTTAGGAATTATTTTAATTTCTCTTTCATGGTGAGTAATTTATATCCAAATTTTGGGGTAATATAATTCATATTTTTATAATGGCATGACATATAATTTTATACAAATTTAGAGGGTTATTTTATTCATAATGGCATGGCTGGTATTTTTTATATAAATCTACGTGGTTACTTTATCTCATATTTCATAATGGCATGGTGGATATTATTTATATAAATTTAGGGGGTTATTTTATCTCATCTTCAAGTCTATAATAGCATGGTGGGTAATTTTGTAGAAAATATAATATATCTAGTGGCTACTATTAATAGAGCTACATGATGGATGGGGGATGTTTCTGATTTTTGTGAAAATTTCTAAGATTTATCTTTTTTCTTATTGTGTCTAGTGAGGGTTAACGTGTAGGCTTCAAAAGAAGCCCCAAGACCAACAATGATAAATAACATGTGCATGGTCTTACTAGACACGATAAGAAAAAAGATAAATCCTATAAAATTTCATAAAAATTAGAAACATCTGGCCATCCATCATGTATCTTCAATAATAATAGCCATTATGAAATACGAATTAAAATGACCCCCTAAATTTGCATAAAAGTAACTCACCATACCATTATAAAATATAAATTAAATAACCCCCTAAATTTGCAATAAATTACTCACCATGACAATATAAAAGATGAATTAAAATAATTTCTAAATTTGTATAATACCCATAATGTCATTACGAACAATGAATTAAAACAATTACCTCTATTATTACTAATGATTAGATCTATGTTTGCTAACCCGTGCGGGAACATGGGTTGACGGATTGGCTATTACTAATTAGAGGCTCCTTTTAGAGCCTCCACATTAATCTGGACAAAAACGTATTTACACATATACCTTCCAATTTTTAGATAAATATTTTGAGGAGTTTAGCAGTACTGCATATTACAAGCTTCCATGTAAACCGAGGTCCACCAATATGTGAATACAATACCACTGATCGAGTTATAGGCGCAGCTACCTCGCACTAGTTCTATGGTTATTTATACTGGGCATCTCACAGCTTAAAGGCACACATAAATCAAAGCTCGCATATAACAGCACGTTATACTCTAGTCAGTAGGAATGAAGCCGCATTCAGGAGGGAGATGCACACTGCAGTACACTAGGCATGGTAGACACTAGCACCGTCTTCAAACTACCAGACTTTGTAGTGCCTGGTGGTCATTTGGAAGAATGTACTACTCTGGAATCTCCAATCCAGTCGTAGAACAAGTATTATAAGGTGACGTAGACAGGCTCTAAGGAATGCTACGTCATATTTGTGGTGATATGAAAGAAAGAGAAATGGAGAGAGAAGAAAAGCGGGGTGCTCACTTACAGCCAGCTCAAAGTGGGATGCTCACATACTCCAAGACACTCTATGAGAGAAATAGATAGACCAAATATTAAATGTACAGTTTGCACAAAGATAAAACCATTGTATGAGTGGACTTTTAGTTGGCTATATATATAACATGGCAATATCATAGAGCCCATAGTAAGCTCTATTATTAACCTTGCTCTAGGAAGTCATGGTCACTCCCCAAAACATTGACCCCTCCGATGGTCCGAATGAACTCTCTGATCAGCAGCGGCCCGTTGATCGACCACCATACGATGACCCTCTTCCTCGATGGACCGGCATCCGCGACGCACAAGCAGCATTCTACACTGTAACACCCTAAATTTTGCCACAAATAAAATCTTTGGAACCAATTTAATTTGTTCATATTGTTTGATCATGCATGACACCCATTTGATTTTTATGTGATTTCAAAATAATTAATTAAAAAGAATCATAGGAATCACATGTTTGAACCCTCATGTCCTTGCATATTTTTATTGGGTGATTTGCAGTGTTCAAGGTTTGAATTTAAACTCTTTTGCATCTCTCTAAAATTTCTCAAATTCCAAACCACCCAGGAAATTTTCCTTTTCCTCCTTTCCTTCTTTTTCTCCCTTTTTGGCCCGAGTCGGCCCAGTGGCCAGGCCGGCCCAGCTCCTTCTTCCCCTTCTCTTTTTCACCCCGCGGCCCAGCCCAGTCGGCCCCGCTCCCCCTCCCTCTCCTTCGCTCCCGCACCGGCCCAGCGCGCCCCGCGCGGCCCGCCAAGCCGAAACGGCCCAGCAGGCACCGCTCTCCCCCCCCGCGCGCTCTCTCTCTCTCACTGACACCCGACCCCGCCCGTCATCGCCCTCCTCTCTCCCTTTCCTTTCTCAGTCCGACGCCGACGGAGCCAGTGCCCGCGCCGTGGACTCCATCCCGCGTCTCCCGCCCCGCACTCGGCCTCGCCCGAGGGTCATGCGCCGCCCTCCGCCCTTTCCTTGCCGCGACCCCCGCCTTCCTTCTCCCTGCCTGCGTCGCGCGGACACAAGACCGAGGCGGACTCCAAGTCCGGCCGAGCTCGGACTTTCCTTCCCTAGCGCCGCCTTCCTTTTCCTCTCCGCAAGCCGCGCCGTCCGGGTTATATAAGCGGCCGCCCTCGACGTCCGTAGCCCCATCAAGTCCTAGCCCGAGCCCTAGCCGCCGTCGTTCTACGCAGAACTCCCGCGGACGCCGTCGCTTGCCGCCGCAAGCCGCCGGAAGCCGTCGTTGCCCCACCGTCGACTACCTCTACGCCCGTAGCTCCACACCGAGGTAAGGAGTCGATCTAGCTAGCTCTAGTCTTTAGTCGCGCCCTACCCCGGCGGCAATTGCTCGCCGGAGCTCCTCCACCACCCCGCTCCGTCGCCCGCCACCTCCGGTCGATGCGCCGTCTCCCGAACCCCTCTGCCCGCTTCGCACCACCGCCTGCTCGCCCCTGCGCCCGGTCCCTCTAGCCCTAGGCCCCGGAACCGTGGATTCCGCGGTGCTCCGGCAGGTCTCCGCCGCGCCCGAAGGTCGCCGCCGGTCGACCCCGTCGCCGGTCTTTTTCCCCTCCGCCCGATCTTTTCCCTGCCGTCCGATCGAGATCCAACGGTTGTGATTGAGACGCGGTCCCGGTCAATACCGGTCAGCGCCGCACTCTTGCTAAAGAGTCCCTGGGTTTTCTGAAAATTAACCCGCGGTCCAGATCTATTAGATCTAGGTCCCTGGCTTTACGGTTTAGACCCTGAGTTTTTGAAAAATCAACCCGCGGTCCTGGTCAATCCTGGTCAGCGCAGAGGTTTTGCGAGGAAGACCCTGTACTTCTTCTAAATCAACCCGCGGTCCTATTTATTTACGGATAGGTCCAGGTTTTCGCAGTTTAGCCCCTGGAGTTTCAAATTCTCTTTATTTTAAGCCCTTAATCTTATTTTATGCATATCTTTTGCGTTTAAACTCCGATTTGAACGATTCTTGAACCTACGGAATCGTAATAAAGTGTAGATTAATTCTAAAACCTTTTTAATCTCTTTTTATGATGTTTGGTGTACTGTTTTAGTCAGTTTATGCTCATTGCTTGTATGTATGCAACGTGTAGCCGACGTTCCGTCCGAGTTTGTCGAGAATCCACCTTGGGAAGTTCCTGAGCAAGTTTTTGCTGAGGAAGGCAAGTATTCTTTGACCTATGTCCTATTTACGTTAATCACATGATCTAGAGCCTAATTTGAATGCTCAACCTAAGGATGACTAGCCACTTATTTTTCCGTCAATGTTTTATCCTATGGGAGGGCTGTGATGTTGCAAATTAATTGCTACCGCTCAACTTACTTTACTCATGTTGTTAATCTTGTTTAATTAATAATGAGTTTGATGATAAACATATGATTTTGGCAACATGGGGATTTGAGCATGTTTTGTGGGTTTGCTCGATGGCCTCACCCTAAGGATCGGTTCGCCGAGCGACCACCCAGGAAAACAGTACAACCACAAGACTCACATGGGCACTGGGCTTGACTGATTAATTAGATGAACTAGAGTTTTGGCTTACTTTCCTGAAACATGGCGTATGAGGGGTCTGGGGGATATGGGACTTTGCCCTTTGCCAATGTGGTGCAGTTTGTTGTTAGTCACCCTTTGGAACGGAACTCTCATATCTTTAGTTAACTGGAGTAACCTGTAACGAGTGGGCCATAACTTTAGGAATTCTTTGTAAAGGTCTCGTAATGAAACCCTGCCGATTCATCCAAGGTAATGAATATATGGGGTCTGATCCACCCTTAGGCATATGGGAATCATGACTTGTGGGTAAAGATGTACAACCTCTCGAGAGTGTTTAAAACTGATATATCAGCCGTGCTCACGGTTATGAGCGGCCTGGACCCTCACAGATTAGAGTTTTCAAAGAAAATGGCTCATGATGATAATGGTGATGACAGTGATGATGACAGTGATGATGACAGTGATGATGACAGTGGTGATGATGGTAATGGTGGCAGTTACGACAATGGTTGATACTCAATTATTTTATTTACTTGTAATATTTCAGTTATGGGATGGGTTATGCTAATCATTGCTAGTAATTAAAAACTTGACTAACTAAAAGCAATTGCTTGCCTAACCACTATAAAGCCAGTCCACTTTTATCCTAAACGGAATACTTGCTGAGTGCGTTATGTACTCATTCTTGCTTGTTTTATACCACGTTGCATCCATTGCAACCGCTGCTCAGATTCGGAAGGGAAAGGTGATGAATCCTAATCAGGAGTTCCAAGACTACGACGAGTTCTAGGCTGGTGTGCCATCCGTCAGTTGCCTGTGGATCCCGGTCGTCTTCCGCTGTCGTTTAGTTAACTCGTTTTCGTTCAGATACTCGGTTTCGTTAAAGACATTTATGGTCTGTAATAATGGTTATTACTCTTAAGTAAAGTACTGGTTGTGCTATTTACTTTTGATTATGCTGTGTATGTGGTTAAACTGATCCTGGCACATACATGGTTAGCACTTGGTTTTGTTTTTAAAACCGGGTGTGACATACACTCAGGCATAGTGCAGATCCGTCCGCGCATAGGTAAGTTGGAAACCGTGCGTTTCGATAACAGTTTGGATGACCATGAATTTTCTTTGCCTGCACGCGACTTGATTTGAACCTTTGGTGTCCCGTTTTAACTAAACTAGATAGTACCCAAACAGAAATATTATGGAGTTACAAATATAGCAAATAAATACCTACCTCATAAAAGGACCACATGAATGCATGAAAGTTATACAGAAGATCAGTGGTAGACATAAATATAGAGATTTAGTGGCTAATGATGTGGTATTTTTCAAGTCACAGTGGATGATGATGTGGCTTCACCAAAACGCAAAGAAATCGATAGTGGGGCTAGTTTTTTAAATATATAAGATATAAGATAGGAGATGATGGGGGCATACAATAAAATAGAGGAAAGAAAATGGAAGCCCCTAAAAATAATAAGAAAACTACTAATAATCACTAGGGGGTCTCGGTCGGCTCCTCGTCTCCATGCACGCCGAACTTTGCCAAAACGACAGACAACAAAAGTATTACTTCTATCCACCCTAAATCAAGGTTATCCTACGCGCTAGGCGCTAGGCGGGCGGTGAGGTTGGGCCTAGGCCTAGGAGGGACTAGACGTGGCCTAGACAAACAAACTATAATACAAAAAATTCCTTATTTACCACTACATGAGAGTATTTAAGTAAGAATATTCATGGGCACATTTGTAATTTATAACTTGACTCAAAGAAAAAAAATATATAGTTAACAACAACTGATTAGCTACTAATGTTCCTTGAGCCAAGAATAAATAAACATAGCATTTGAACCATACATCAATAACATAAGTCCACAAACAATTAACTATAGCACTAGCATGAGAGTTAAAGCATAACCATAGCATTTAGACCATACCATAAATCCATGAACAATTAACTATAGCATATACATCAATTAAGCAAGCATGAAGCATGGAATTTATATTCTAAATAACTAATCCTCCTCTTCTTCGTCATAATTCTTGGCTGGAAGCACTTTTTTATGATCACTCTCGAACATCTTTGTTTTTACAAGACCATAGGCCAACAAAAAATTCTAGGCCCATTAGACGTTTGAGGGCGGACTAGGCCGTCTAGAAGGCCTAGGCGGGCCTAATCGGCCAAAAGGCCTAGACAAAGGACTAGGTCAAAATCCGGACGGTTAGGCTAGGCCCTAGGCCTAGGCAGGACTTAGGCGGGGCTAGGCGGGCCTAGGGATCACTGCTCTAAATTATTATTGAGAGTAATCTGACCAAAGACGCAAAACGCTGAAACCAAGAGCTGCGCAGAACGCCGTGGAAGCTAAGAACGGAATGACGAGGCACGCACCCGCCGGAAGAGCACGCACGCAGGCTGCCATGCGGCCCGGCGGCAAATCAATTGGTGATGTCACGAAATTAATTGTCAGCAGCTTCAATCTCACCAAAGAGGAGCAAAAATCTATGCTCGATTCTAATTATGTCCTTGATCTGCTTAATCTATGCTTCCTCTGTGCCCAAAAGATTACTTTAGCTGCTTACTGTCTCCCCTATAATTATTTAACGTATCCCTATATATTTTTCATATTAATTGGGTCTGTAGTGTACGTCAGAGGATGAGAGGAAGAGTATTTCTTGAACTGAACGTTGTCTCTAAAACAGCTTGCCAGTGACGAGTAGTAAATCTATTGAGTGCTCTACACTCGTTGCATCACACTACGCACATACTCCTGCTCCAAAACCAGAAGTAGTGATAAGTATATAACATGTGCATGACTGCATGCATGCCTTTCTGTTCATGTTGTGCAAGATTAATTATACTGCAGAGCACGCAGAGCTTGCATGTGTAGACTATATCTTTGTGATTCACAGTGCACGTTATCAAGGTCATGCATGGGTACACTACTATGCTCGACGACTAGCTTCTTGTATAGACGCATGCCCGACGTACGTCTGCATGCTTGGTAATGCGAGGCACCAGGAACATCACTCCAAACATGAATACCTCACCGAGCTTGCTTCCTTAGTGATCATGGCAGCTCAGATTTAGCCTGGCCTCTTCCAATGACGGAAACGATAGCTTCAGTGACTAGGATGTCATCTTGGAGAGACGAACGTCTGGCCGTGCGCGGATGGCGGACCTGCTCGGCTTTTGCGCTGCAGCGGCGGTGGAACAGGACTAGACAACAGCTTCCGCATGCACCACAGCAGTGGGACAGTCTACTGGCTGCCGGAGGAGGATCAAGAGGTCGCCATCAGTCCCGCGCTCGCACCGCCGGTCACCTTGCCGGATGAAGAACAGGGACAGGTGGAAAGTACTCCTATCGTTTTTCCTCAAAAACCAATATCATTGCAGTACATCAAATTGTACATAACAGAGCTGCCACTCCTATAAAAATATTTTTTTCGTTCTCTACTTCCTAAACCTGTCAACCAATTTCCAAACAGATGACTTATGGATCTTGGCGGAGATGACTTATGGATCTTGGCGGAGTTAACCCGGTAGCAATCTGTAGTATTCTCCAAAAAATCCTAGCATGCTAGCAATCAAAGAAGAGGTGTTTAATTGTCTCATTGGTTATAGAAATAGCATTTTTTATATTTAGACTAATTTTTTTTAGCTAGGTTATCCTTTGTTAAAATTACTCCCACCTAAAAATACCAAGAAAAATCTTTATATTTAAAGAATTTTTCAGTTTTCATATAAATTTATTAGAGAAAGAGAAGTCCTGCTTCATCAAAAATTGATACATGGATCTTATTGAGTAGTGTTCATGTTTATGCATGTTCTAGTGAAAATACCCGTCACAGTTATAAGATGAAAATGGTAGATTTTTACTACTAGGTTATACCAAGCCGTCAATTTATCCGTAATCTCAACTACATAAATTCCAAGATTATTAGATTGAGTGGTGACGAGGTGAAGGTAGTTTGGCACACCAATGTATAATACGTAACACCTTGTTTGTGTTTTAGGTACATGGAACATCATGTTCCCAACTTTCGATCACATTAGTCTGGATAAAAATGTACTTATTATATTACACTGATCCTTGCATTTTCCAGATAATCAACTTGAGGTGTCGAGTAGTACGTACGTACTGCATATTACAAGCTTGTTATTATCTACCATATGTACACCTTGGACCACCAATATGGGAGTACAAAATGCCATTGATCAGTTATATATATAGGAGCAGCTACCACCCATCCCACTTGCTAGTTGTAAGGTTTTATATATGTACCGGCTGGGCATATCTCACAGCTCAAAGGCCCGCACATAAATCAGAGCTCACACGCGCATAAAAGAGCATGTTATACCTGAGTCAGTAGGAATAATGAAGTGCTTTCAGGAGGGAGATGCACACTGCCTGCAGCACCCTAGCTAGGCATGGCAGACACTAGGAAGCAAAGCTGAAGGCTAAAAAGTCCTCACGGCGAGGACTATATACTAGCGACCTCTTCTAACAACCAGGCTAGTATTTTGTAACCCTCCAATCTCATATGCGCTGTGTGCACTTATCGGAAGAGTCATGGCCAGTCGATCCCTGGGACATCAGGAGGCTTCCGACGACTGCGTGGCCAAGAGATGACAAATAACAAGAGTCGTATTACTCCACTCGAAATCATCTCACAATAGACGCACAATGCTGATCGAAACCAAGCGCTGCGCAGAACTCGTGCATGGAGGGATCCGGCGAAGCTCCATGGCATTAGCCCATGGTGGCAATGGCGCATTCAGTATCAAACTACCAATGCACAGTGGTGGCCTTGTGCGATGGAAGGTGAAACTGCTTCAGGCAGCCCTGCAAATCCAGGGAGAGGTACCGGTGACGGTACGGACCCAGCAAGCCACATGCATGCCGACCAACGCGCAGCGCCAGGAGACCAGTGGGGACTTCCAAAAAAAGAAGAAGAAGAAGAAGAAGTAGAACGCATGGGCCGCCGGAAAAGCACGCACAGCAAAGGTGACATCACGAAATTAATTAACGACCAAGGGCGCCAAATAAACTCACAAGAGAGGGGGGCCAAAATGCCAAAATCTCTGCTCATTATGTGCAAACTTAGGGTAAGTAGCTGGTAAGGGAGTTAGAATCCTATCAAGGAACTACAGATCCAGAGGCAATAGGACATGTTTTCATCTCGCATTGGCACATAACAACACAGAAATTACTGCATTGCATTTTAATTTGGTATGTACATGTTGTACAGAAGGCACTCTTTAAATAGCTCGTCAGTGTGGTTGACAAACCATGTCATGGGTGAGTAACGTACCTGATGAGTGTTTCAGCCTTTTCATCAGCCCTTTGATAAATAACATAAATCCTTCATGTTGTGAGCTAGAGTGCAGTAAAATTCGCCTGTATATATATATATATGATGATTCAGTGCACATTATATATCGAGGACATATTTCCTTAGTTTTTTGATAAGTAGGCAATGCATGTAGTCACGATGCCCAGCCTGTTGTTGTTGTATGTATTTTCTCCATGGCGGATGGTACAAGCTTCTTTGATATGTATCCCTAATGGCATCAGTATGCTTGGCATGCGAGGCACCAGGAAACTCAAAATGTTGCCTTCTGCTAAACTCACATCGACACTTAGGCTGTTTCGTTGATAGGCTAAGCACAGCTGATTACTTGCATACGCCGCTTCATGTCTCTTTCGACGTCCTCTCTCAGCTCAGAGCATCTCCGTTCTCTTCATCCGTCGCAGCACCGCAGCAGTGAGGCAAGAAACAAAGGGCAGATGCGTCGATTGGGCGTAGACTGAAAATACAACTCCAAAATGTACTGTAAGACAATGTGTAGGTCTCCACTATCTCCCACCTCCAAAAATGCTCTGAGATTTGAGTTGGTGAATTCACCAGAGGAGCCAAAACGCACGTTATGAAGGAGACAATATGAGAATATGTGATTCTTATCTCCTCTGCTTAATCTATGCTAGGAAGAAGAGACGGCCTTAACTTGGTGAAAATATCGATCAGCGAAATTTTGGTGCAATTTACTACGTTGCAAATTAATTGGGTCTATACAAACAACAGAGACATATCGGTTGAATTGAATGTTCTTTTATACATGTCAGTTTGGTTGGCGAACTATTTCAAAGACGAGTAATAAATCTGAGTGTATGCACTCATTTCATCACTACTCAAGCGGTCCAGCCCCAGGCCAGTAGTAATAAATAACGTGCATGTTGCCTTCCTCTTCCTATTGTGCAAGATTGCAGTTGTAGCAAAGCTGGCATATATAGTAGTAGTAGTATACCTTTGTGGCTCACAGTGCACATTATCGAGGTCATGGGTACACTACGGCACTTGACAGTGGACGTATTGTACCAGCAGCTAGCTTATTTCATAGACGCATGCCAGATCATCTGCATGCTTGCTAATGCGAGGCACCGGGAACGTAGCTCCAAGGGTCAATGCTTCGGCAAGCGTGCTTCCTGAGTGATCATGGCAACTCAGATGTAACCCAGACTCTTCTAGTGACGGAACGACAACCTCACTCAGCTTGAAGGGATAACATGTGGCCGTGTGCAGGACCTGGCTGCTTGGCCTCAGCGCAGCGGCGGTGACGGAACGGGACTACGGCTTCCGCACTCACCGCGGTGGAGGGACACTCTAGTGTTTCTGGACGAGGAGGAAGATCGAGATGTCCATGCCAGACGAACAACAGACTAAATGGAAGGATCTTATCAACGTCCATGAATGTGAAATCATAGATCGAACTGACGAATTGGCAAAATTCGGTGCTATCATAGTATCCGCTAAGTTCACGGGCTAGCTGGAGATAAGCGAACTCGAACCGCTGACATCCGACATAGGGAAAACCACCGTCTGGTCCCTGCAGAAAGGAAAAAGAATTTCACGTTCTGCATAGGAGCGTCTGGCGCATCCAGCCCAACCTGCGGGTATGTCGTGCTGCCTCGGTGAATTAGGCTTTAGCCCAAGTTCAGAGCGGTACGCTCTTGTAGTTAAATTTAAGGACAGTACAACTAAACTCGGTATTCTTCTTCATCAAGCAACATTCATCTGCCCACCTGTTCCTTATCCTTTCCCTTTCCCTTTCCCTTTCCCTGATTGCTCTATTCTGTTCTTGCTAATTCCCGCTATGCTGCTGGTAACACCGCTGCCATGTATTTTCCATTTTGTTTTTTTAGGCTGTGTATACCCTAGATGTGTAGAGGCTAGGAGTTATCTTACTAAGATAGTACCATCTTAATGTTATTTATTGATTAATCTTGCTCGCGTCCGCACGCACGTCAATGACACATCAGATCTGGGGTGCTCATGGTCTCATTTGGATGCACTGGCAGAGGTGGACGGCTCCGTCGGCTGGATGGAACATGTGGTCACGTCGCTGCTCTCCTACATCCTAATTTCTGATGGGGGCGTCTCGGCTGTCGCCACGGAGCTTAGGGCCAAAGTCTTGCTTAGTTCAAATGCCAAAATATGGCATGTCAAAATTTTGACAAGTCAATTTGATCTACCAAACTTTTGGCATGTCACATTTTGGCAACATAAACCAACCAGACCCTAAATTTTGCCCATCATAGGTCTAGATTGTGTCCATGCCTTGTGCTCCCTCGTGTTTCTAGATGGTTAGGTGTCATGCTTGGAGGTGGATTGTATGCCTCCAATGGTCTCTTCAATGTTTATCTGTGCCTTGCCTATAAGATAGTGGGATGCAAAACTAGGGATTTTTTATGCGGTGTTGTTTCAGCATCGTTTCCTCATTCTTGGGGAGAAACCCTTAAATTGGTTGTTTTTTTTTAGATAATGGATAATAAAATCCGGCCTCTACAACCTTAAATTGGTTGTACCTGACAATATCTTTGTTGGAGGTATAAGATTGGTGGAATTTGCTCTTTGCGAGAGTCTTTATCGCAGTCCAAGTGTTTTTGTTTTGATAGTGCAGGATTTTAAGAACTTATGTTTTAGCTCCCTTCAACATGATAATTATCATGTATTTTTCCATTTAATTTTCTTAGGCTGTGTGCTCTTAGATGTATAGAGGTCGGCAGTTATCTTACTATGATTGTATCATCTTATTGTAATTGACTGATTATAAAGCTTACTTTATCAAAAAAATTATCCCATTGCAGAAGGAAGGCAGACTTGAAGGAGACCTCAGAGTCAAATAATTGTGTGTACACCAAAACTTCAGGTAAGATAAACAAGCATATTTAGTTATTAGTTTTATTATTACATGCCTGCAAGCAAGTGCATTGGCGCTGGTACGTACTAAGATTGCTCCAATCAGGGATTGAATTTTTGACCCTGAAATTTCGTTATTTCCTATTAATATTATGAAAAAAATATTCACAAAAATAATTAAATATATTAAAAAATGGTCCGAAATTTCGTGCTTTTCGGCCGGGGCCAAAATTTTTTTGTTTCCGAAATTGTAAACCTTGGCTCCAATACAATCATGTCTTAAAAATTTCAAGTTCACACCTTTCGTTGTATTTTTTGTAATTATTCCTAGATACGTCCATTCAGGTGTGTTCAACTATGTGGGGGAGACTGGCCAATGACCTTCGGACTCAAACTCTCTCTTTCCCTATGTTTATAAAGCAGGCAATTCTCTATACGTCACTAAAAATAAATTATTGCCGGGTACCATAAAAATTACCAATTTGTGGGTTACCGGGTTACCCGCCTAGCTAGCTTACATCCCTTCCCTAATTGATGATAAAGTTGCTATGTATAAAAAATGAGTTTTCCCCTACCAATTGAATGAAGTAATTATTCTTGGCTCATTTTTGATACTTGCCAAAGCACATTCAAAATAATGTACATTCAATTCATGGCTCACATTAAGATTGACACAGATGACGTGTGTAAATGCCTCAGCCTCACCGAAGGTTCCAAGACGAATCAAGTTCAGTGGCGGACCCAGCAGCTTCAAGCAGCCTGAGCAATTTCACTATGCAGCTCCATGAATGATGCTTATCTAGTAAAATCAATGGAATTAAGAGATGGAAAGCCCGGGCAATGGCCCAAGGTGGGCGGGCCTTAATGGGGACCAGCCTTGGTCAAGTTGGCACCAAGTTTGTGCTAACCACTAGCTAATTTCATTGCTGACATATTCAACATACAGACCAAATGTGCTCCACTTTGCAAGGCGTGGTTTTATTGGGTGTTTTTTCGTCTTTGTATTGTGAGGGTTTTTTGGGCTTGGTTTTTGCCTAAAAAACTGTGCTACTTCTTTTCTTTTTGAAATAATTTAACCTAGAGCAAATCTTTTGCTCCTTTCAGAAAAAATATTAAATTGATGTTGTACGTGGGCGTACTTTGACTGCAACACAAATTTTAGTTTAATTTACTACACGTTGCATATTAACTGGGTCTGTACGACATAGAAATACTGGTTGAACTGGACGTTCTCCCTAAATAGCTTGTCAGTGTGTGGTTGGAGAACCATTTCAATGATGAGTAATAAATTTGTTGAGTGCTACACTCACTTCATCACTACTCTTGCCCCTAGACCAGTTGTGATAAATAATATGTGCATGCCTTCATCTTCCTGTTGTGTAAGATTAATTATATTGCAGCAGAGCTCTCATATATATACCTCTTAATTTGTGATTCACAGTGCACACAATCGAGGTCATATTTCCCTAGCTTGTGGATAATATAAGTAGGCAATGGCTACAAGCAGCTAGCTAGCTTCTTTCATATGCACATGCCTGACGTCAGAATGCTTTAGCAATGCGAGGCACCAGAAACCTAACTCAAGCATCCAATGGGGTACCGAGTGTGCTTCCATAATGATAATGGCACCTTAGATGTATTCTTGCTATGCAGAGACCGGGAATGTTTCGAGTCTTTGTATCATGATGTAGAAATTAACAAATCTTTCCCATTTCAAAAAAATGGCAACTCATATGTTGCCACCTGTTTCTGATCTAACTTGGGCACTCGGCCTCTTCCATTGACGGAACAACAGCTTCATAGAGTGGGATGCCGCTTTGAGTCTCCTTCGTCCTCACTCAGATTGGAGGGACAATGTTTCCACTTCACATCATTGGGGCATGTTATCCATGGCTGCAGGGTGGCAGATATGAAGTGCACCTCAGAGTCAATAATTGGGTGTACTCCAAAACTTTAGGTAAAGATAACTTTAGCTAAAGATTACATGCCTGTGAGCTAGGATCAATGCTTCTCTCATGCATTAGCTATGGTATAACAAGCTAGCTCCAATACAATCGTATGCTTAAAAATTTAAAGTTCACATCATCTACTTTCTTTGTATTTTTGTAAGTATTCCTGTATACATTCAATTCTTCAACTTTGTGAGGAGCAACTGGGCCAATGACCTATGTAAAGTTATTTGAACATTTGGCAGCCTTTGTCCCAATATTTTTTGACACAAAGTTTGACTCTCTTATAATATTTAAAAAATCGCAAAAATACGTTAAAATTCAAGTATGCTTAAAAAATTATAGGTACACTAAATCATAGTGGAAATAATATAAATGGTAACTATGATTTTTTTGAATAAGTTGTGTGAGTCAAACTTAATGCCAAAAAAAGTTAAATCTTACTATTACCAATTGGATAGTGCTTTTGGAGTTTCCACATTAATCTTACAAAAACTACTTACGCGGATGCCTACCAATTTTAAGATAAATAATTTGAGGTGTTGAGTGGTACTGCATATCACGACCTTGTTATCTGCCATGTAAAACTAGGTCCACCAATATGCAAGTACAATGTCATTGATCGAGTTATAGGCGCAGCTAGCTACCTCCCAAGACGGGGCTCTGCTGCTGTAGTGCCCCGTCACTGGCAAGTGGGCCTAAGGCCACGCAACAGTGACTCAACGGCAGCGGCCACTACGTCAGTAAGCCTCGTCCCCTCCCACTAGTTCTGTAGTTATTTATACCAGGCATCTCAAACAGCTCAAAGGCACACATAAATCAAAGCTCACGCATGTTATAATCAAGTCAATAGGAATGGTGTATCAAAAAAAAAAAAGGTCAATAGGAATGGAGCTTCTTTTAGGAGGGAGATGCAAGCTGCAGCACCATAGGCATGGTAGACACTGGGAAGCAATGTTAAAGGCTAACGGGTCCTTAAGGCGCGGACTAGTAGTGACCTTTCATACTACCGGACTTTCAGTGGGAAAACACTTACTTTCTTCAGTTTTTGACGACCGAGAATTACTCTGTTTTCCTGAAATGACCTCTTCAAACTACCAAACTTTTAGGTTTCTTGGTGTTTCTCGAGAGAATTCACCTTTGTAACAAGACGACGGACGGAGCGCCTGATCTTTTCTCTCTTTTTTGAGGAAAACCTTTGTCTCTCTGCCAGCAATGATTTTTGTGACATGGACAAACATATAGCCCACATAGTAGAACTTATTATACTTGTTCTAAGGTATTTCTATGCATAGGCACAACATAAAATTTTGCATCCACAACCATTAGATGCACACTCCTTCTCAAGAGCCATAGTTGCTGGCCGGGTGTGGCGCGATGACCCGTGTCATTTTAAACTTAATATCTTACTATTACTAATTGAAGGTTCTAAAATAAGCACTAATTTCAAGGCACGCTAGAGAAAAAAGATAAATGCTAGAAATTCTCACAATAATTAGAAACATCTGACCATCAATTGACAGATTGAAATATTAATAGTCATTAGATCTATTTTCTAAGTAATTACCCACCTCTGCTATTATGAAAAATTTTGAGTTCAACTCTCAACGAAAGCAAATATTCTCATCTTTTTTTCATTAAATCTATTCTTTAAGTAATTACCTACCTCTGCCATTACGAAAGGTCTTGAGTTCAACTCTCGACGAAAACAAATATCTTCTTCTTTTTTTAGATTTTTCCCATTTTCAAATCTACTTTCAGTTTTTTTTCATTAAAGATGCTAGAAACCTATCCATAAAACAATTATTTTGTAGACTCCTTTTGAAATTTTCACGTGATCCTCACAAGATGCGCTAGAAAAAAATAGACGGGTTAGAATCTTAATAGCCATTAGATCTATTTTCTAAGTAATCACTCACTTTTTTCATTATCAAAATAATATTACCCCTAAAACTATATATTAATTACCCACTCTGCCAATATAAAAGAAAATATGAAATAACACCCTAAATTTATAGGAGTACATAATTACTCACATTTGCTATTTTGATGAATAATACCAAATATCTTCTTAAATTTATATTTAAATTGTTCACCTTAGTTATTATGATCTCAAATCTGCGTCCATCGAAAGAGTCATGGCCACTCCCTGGGGCATCGAGACCCCTCCGATGGTCAGAAGGAGCTCTCCGATCCCAGTGGCCCGATGACAACTGTTTCAGCTACGGGATCAGGAACATCAATGCAGCCAGTAAGCGGCGGAAACCATTCTAGTGTTGCGAAACCGATCTTTGTTTGGTTTGCATTCTCTGTCGTATGCCGCATCACGGTATCCAATAACGTGGGCAAAAGGACGGGATTGAGATTCTACAGCCCGGTATTCGATCGCACGGAGATCAACTGCGTACGTCGCGCTAGCCAAGCGCTAAGCAACGGCACCTGTTGGCTCCGTGAATGATTACGGGCAAAAGAGAGCCCAACCAAACAGCTCACTCTCTTCCTTGATGAACGGGCATCCACGACATACAAGCAGCGGAAGCAGGTCACGCTTCCACATCCTTTGCAAAGTGAGGGTCGCCCACGCGTTATTAGGTAGCAAATTGTGAACCGTGGGTTTCGAATCCACACGTCCGAGAACAATTTGGAACTGCCATGAATTTCCTTTGTCTCCATATCCATGCGTGCCGAACTGTGGCAAAGATGACAAATAACAAGAGTAGTATATATTACTCCAGTCGAAATTATAGAGCGTAATCATATGACAAGGACGCACAATGCTGAAGCCAAGCGCGGCGCAGAACTCATGGAGGAAGGCGAAGCTACCCCCACGGCCGCCTTGGCCCATGATGTGGCAATGGTGCGCAAACAGTGTCAAACTACAATGCAGAGTGGGGGCCAAAGGCGACATCACGAAATTAATTAACGGCCAGCGGCGCCAAATAAACTCACCAGAGAGGAGCCAAAATCTATGCCCGGTAAATCTGTTGAGTGCTACACCCATTTCATATCACTACTCCAGCCACAAGACTACTAGACAGCAGCAGTGATAAATAACATGGGCATGCCTTCTTCCTCTTCCTGTTGTGGAAGGATTGCAGCAAAGCTCACACATATAGTAGTATATCTTTGTGATTCACACTTTCACAGTGCACATTATCGAGGCCATAGGTACACTACTACCGTCGACAGCGGATGTACACGTTGCAGCAGCGAGCTTCTTTCATACACACACAAGCCCGACTTCTGCATGCATGCTTGGTAATGCGAGGCACCAGGAACGTTGTTCCAAGCGGCAATACCTCGACTAGCGTGCTTCCTTAGCGATCATGGCAACTCAGATGTAGCTCGACCTCCTCCAATGACGGAATCAGCCTCAATGACTAGGATGCCAGCTTGGAGGGACAACACGTGGCCGTGCGCGGAACAAAGGACTAGACTACGGCTTCCGCATGCACCATGGCGGAGGGACACTTGACTGTGTTGCTCGAGGAGGAGGAAGAGGTCACCATCAGCCCTGCGGCCGCACCGCCTGTCACAATGCCGGATGGAGAACAGGTACAGGTGGCAAGAACTCTTGTCCAAGTTTCTGAGCTGGTTAGGAGCGTCCGGCTCATCAAGCTCAACCCGCTGGTGTCTCCTGCTGCCTGGGTGAATTAGGCTTTAGATGTTCTTCATGGGATGGGATACCGCCTTTACAACGATATCATCCACGTAGCACTCGACAATCTTATGTATTAGATCATCGAAGATCTTAGTCATGGCGCGTTGATATGTAGCACCGGCGTTTTTGAGACCTTTGGGCATAACCTTGTAACAATATATGCCTATTGGAGTGCGAAAGGCTGTGTGTTTTTGGTCCTCTTCATCCATTACAATTTGGTTGTAACCCGCGTACCCGTCCATGAAAGAGAATACTTCTTAGGACGAGGTGTGTGTGATCAATGAGAATATCTGTCACTGGTAACGAAAACTCGTCTTTAGGACAGGCTTTATTTAAATCTCGAAAATCCACACAGACGCGTATTTGTCCGTTCTTCTTCTTCACTGGAACAATGCTGGCCACCCAATCGGGATTTTCTCCCATACTTTTTTACTGAGCCAAACGGACGGAGTTAAGACTTCGACTAGCTAGCTTTGAACAATAGACTCTAGCCCCACCAGGTAATCTGGGGCTTTAAAGGGCGACCCGCTTAACTTTACTGAAATGAGGTAGCTAGAGAAAATCGGGTGTGTGTGGAATTCAGATGTGCGCGCACTTCTTCTCAAAAGAACTGCTAATCTTACTATTAGTAACTGGACACTCCTTTTGGAATCTTCACGTTAATCCTCACGAAACACAAAAAAGATAAATTCTACAAATTCTCACAAAAGTTAGAAATATTTGACCATCAATTGACAAATTGAAAAATTAATAGTCATTCGATCTGTTGTTTAAGTAATTACCCACCTCTGCCATTATGAAAGGTTTTGAGTTCAACTCTCAACGAAAGCAAATTTCTTCTTTTTTGTCACATTTTTCCTATTTTCAAATTTACTCTCAATTTTTTTGTCAAAATGTTTCCCATTTACAAATTTACAGTCCTAAGTAATCCCGTAACATTTTTCATAAAGATGTTAGAAACCATTCTATGAAACAAATATTTTGTGTTGCTATTATTAATTGGAGACTCCTTATAAATCCTCACAAAACGCGTTAAATAAAAGATAAAACCATGTAAATTTCACAGTAATGAGAAACATCCTATCAACGATTGCACATTGAAATCTTAAAAGCCATTACATTTGTTTTCTATGTAATTATCCACCTTTGCCATTAGAAAACAATATTAAGTAACACCTAAAACTACATATTAATTACATATTTTACCATTATGAAAAAATATCAAATTAGATCCTAAATTTATACCTAATTGCTCACATTTGACATGGACAACAAACATATGTTCAGCGGGCCGCGTTGTTTGCATGAGGCCACCCCCTATATATTCTAGTCTATAAACCTATGCTTTTGCATGGGTTAGAGTGTTAGATGTATTATGTATTACAGTACAACATATATAGATCTATTTTTATCCTTAGTTTTTTTATAATAGCCTATCTTGGTAGTTTAGATGTATGCCAGATGATTTAGTTAATACTTAATACGATTGCAAAATTAGGTATATTTTCAAATAAAATTAATGGGTTACTTTCATTGTTCTATTGGTCATAATAGCTAAGGTGAACAGTTTAGATATAAATTAGATGAACTATTTGATATTATCTATTATAATAGCAAATGTGAGCAATTAAATATAAATTTAGGGTGTTATTTTATTTTTTTTTTGTATTGACAGATTGGATAATTATATGTAGTTTTAGGGTTATTTAATATTGTTTTCATAATGGTGGAGGTGGGCAATTGCTTAGAAAATAACTCTAGTGGCTATTAAGATTTCAACCTACGAATTGATGATCGGATGTTTCTAATTATTATGACAATTTCTATAAATTTTATGTTTTTTCTAGCACATCTAGCTTGGATTAACGTGGAGACTTCGAAACAATTCGCACAAAATATCTATTTTATGGAAAAGTTTCTACCACCTTTATTGAAAAGAAGAGCTATGGAATCATCAGCGTTAGCATAAATGCTAAATTATAAGGCCACCCTTCGTTTAGCGTTTGGACCGCTTAAATGGAGTTTACACCGATTTAAACAGCCTAAACGGTTATGTACAATAGCATTAAAATATATGTATTTATTCTTAGACAAAAACAAAATATCATAGCAAATATAAATATTTATTGATCATCTAAGAAATAAATATGCATCTATGTGCATTCAACAAATCTAATATGCATATTTATATAAGATATTTATATTTATGAATGAACATACTATAGTGAATATGTCGGATCATTTAGTAGACCAAATTTGTAGGTGGGAAAAAAAAGGTGAACTGCGCTTATAATCTTACTATTACTAATTAGAGGTTTTAAAAGTTGCACCAATTCAAAGCGCACTAGAAAAAAAGAAGATAAATCTAAGAAATTCTCACAATAATCAAAAACATCCGACCATTAATTGGCAGATTGGAATATTAATAGCCATTAAATCTATTTTCTAAGTAATTACCTACCTCTGCCATTATGAAAGGTTTTGAGTTCAACTCTTAATGAAAGCAAATAACCTCTTTTTTTATAATATATATTTTCCAAGTAATTACCCACCTCTACCGTTACGAAAGATCTGAGTTCAATTCTCAACGAAAGCAAATATCTTCTTTTTTTTATTTTTCTCATTTTCAAATTTACCTTCAGTTTTTGTCTTTTTTCCATTAAAGATGCTAGAAATCTTTCCATGAAACAGATATTTTGTAGACTTTTTAAAATTTCTATGTCAATCCTCATAAGACGCGCTAGAAAAAAAAATAAAATTATAGAAATTCTCACAATATTAAAAAATACCTTATCATCAATTAACATGTTGGAATCTTAATATCCATTAGATCTGTTTTCTAATTTAGTAATCACCCATCTTTGCCATTACCAAAATAATATTAAATAACCTCTAAAACTACATATTAATTACCCACTCTGCCAATATAAAGGAAAATATGAAATAACACCCTAAATTTGTATCTAATTGTTCACATTTGCTATTTTGATAGGATAATACCAAATATCCCCTTTAATTTATATTTGAATTATTCACCTTAGTTATTATGACTGATAATATGATGAAAGTAACCCCCTCAAAATTATATTAAAATCACCTATTTTTACAATCAATCAAATATTATCTAAATCAATTAAGCATACATATAAAGTAGCAAGATATGTTATTATAAAAACCTAAGTATAAAAATAGATCTATATATTGTACGGTTACGCATAACACATTTAAGACTTTCGTACGGGTTGCTTGACTAGTATGTATAATGCGGTGTTGTCCTCGTTGGAGAGCGAGGAGAGAAGACCTTTGGTGAAAATATCGATCAGCAAAAATTGTGGATGTAATTTACCACGTTGCATATTAATCGGGTCTGTACAAACTAGGCAACATCAGTTGAATTGAATGTTCTTTTATATACAAGTTTTAGAATGATTGACATTAATGTGAGCTGTCTATTTAACAAGATCTAATGGTTTTAAAAATAGAAAGTACTGATCAAAAAATTCTAATTAATAGAAAAGTACCAATTTACGAAAGGACCAGTACCAATTTATGGTGGAACCAGTACAAGATGTGCAATTCCTATTTTATCTTTGATGTTTTTTATTTAATAATCTAAATTACAGATCATGATTATCTAAAAGTACTAATAGTACTTTTCAATTTTATGGAAAATACTGTCAGTACTTTCCATTCGTCCTATCGAGTCTCTTATATATAGGAAGTATGCCAGTTTGGTTGGGAAACCATTTCAAAGACGAGTAATAATAAATCTGAGTGCCACATGCACTCATTTCATCGCTACTCAAGCGGTCCAGCCCCAGGGTCAGCAGCGATAAATAAATAATGTGCATGCAGCATGCCCTTCCTCTTCCTCATGTAATTCACAGTGCACATTATATCGAGGTCATGGGTACACACTACTCTGCTCGACAGCGGGCCGACGTACGGTACCATCAGCTATAGCTCCTTTCATATATACGCAAGCATGTTTGGTAATGCGAGGCACCGGGAACATAGCTCCAGTGGCGGAGAGAAGGGGGGCCGCGCAGGGGCCAGGCCCCCCCTAATCCTCCCGTAAGCCTGCAGTATTATGTGCTCAGCCATATCCAAGGTATTTTTCTAGTCAGTAATTAACCTCCCTAAATACTATAATTAGGCATTTGGCCTGTAAAAATAATGGGCAACTGGCAACTCTCAGCCCATTGAGGTCAGAGATCATGGTAAATGGCCAGAATACTCACAGCCCATGGAGTGAACTTTTAAGTCTTCAACGTACAAGCATGCAAAAACCTAACATTTGTTGTCTTGTGGTTATAGTAATTAAAGTAACTCTATGATCGCTTGATCTCTCTTCTCCTCCATATTTTTTTTCTAAATTGTAGCATGCTTTCTCCAACATAATTGAGTTTTATTAGTACATATTTTAGTGGTGCAACTCACATTGATTTGCTACTGTATATATTTTATACTCTATCTATTCAAGTTAATATATATGTATCATATTATGTTGTGGTCACATCATATTATCAGTGGCTAGAGTGCCCCCCCTATGTTGGAATCCTAGCTCCGCCACTGATAGCTCTAAGCCTGAATGGCATGCCGAGGGTGCTTCCTTAGTGATTATGGTGGCTCAGATGAAGGCTTTGCATGTTCATTGACGGAGCAGCAGCCTCAGTGCAATGGCTGCCGCTTCGAGTCTCCTTCACCGTCACTGAGCTTCGAGGGACAACGCGTGGCCGTGTGTGGAAGGCGGACCTGCTCGGGCTCAGCGGCGGCGGTGGAACAGGGACTACGGTTTCTTGGAGTCCAACTCGCAGGTGTCTCTCGTGCTGCCTAGATAAATAAGGCTTTGATCAAAGCTCAGAGTTGCAATATAATGGAATTTAAGATCAACGCGGCACATCAAATCAGAGGCGCTTGTGGCCTCATTTGGTCGCACCAGAGGCGGCCGATCAGGATCCCGATCCCCATCCGTCATGCATCTCGCGGTGCCCGTGCGCTGCGCACCAACAGGCAGTGCATGTAGTGCATGCGCGTCGTCGCTTGCAGTCCAGTACCGTTCTTGGCATTGCCTGATGCAGGCTGCAGCCATATTTCTGCTGACTGGACTGCGGCCTGCTGAGGCCGTCGTTCCGTCAATGATAGTGCAAGATTTGGAGACATATTTTTGCTCGGAGTCCAAATGTTGTTTTGATAGTGCAAGATTTGGAGACATGTTTTTGCTCGCTTCTACATGATAATTGTCATGTATTTTTCCATTTTGCGTTATTCTTAGGCTTGTACACCATAGGAGTGTAGATGTTAAGAGTAATCTTACTACAATTGTACCATCTTGTCATAATTGGCTGATTAATAAAATCTCCTTCAATTACCAAAAAATTATCCCATGGCAGCAGCGCGTGGCACACATGAAGGACACCTTAGGGTCAATAATTGGGTGTACACCAAAACTTCAGGTAAAGATGAACAAGCGTATTTAGTTATTAATTATATTACACTAGCACATCAACCCTGTGCAAATCTCGGGCTAGCACAAAACATTAATATTAAAAGTTTATATACAAATTTGAGACTACAATTAATCAAAATTTATATAATTAATATATCCATGTATTCATAATTTAATACAACCTTTTTATCTTATTTATCTATAACATAATCTATCTAATTAATATTTATATTATATAATAGCATCTTACTTACTAATTGGAGGTTCTTTTTGTAGCCTCCACTTTATTTCTCATTAGACGTATAAAAAAAGATAAATCCCAAAAATTCTTAAAAATCAGAAATATACGGCCGTCCATCGTGTCACCCTAATAATAGTAGTCATTAGATCTATTATATTTTCTAAAAAATTATCCACCAAATTTATATACAAATTACCGACCATGCCATCATGAAATACGAACTAAAATAATCTCCTAAATTTGCATAAAAATTACCCATCACACCATCATAAAATATAAATTAAATAACCCCTTAAATTTAAAAATAAATTACACATATTCCATTATAAAGATTAACTAAAATAAGCCCTAAAGATGCATAAAAATTGCCCAATATGCCATCATAAATGATAAATTCAAATGATTCCTAAATTTGCATATCAATTATCCACAATGCATTTACAAAAGATCAATTATAATAATCATCTCGGATATTGCTAAGGATTAAATCTCTATGTCCTAACCATGCGAGAGCACGGGTTGATGGACTAGTCGCGGTAATTTATATGCAAACATAGGGATGATTTAAATTATCTTTCATAATAACACACAAGGTAATTTATATGTAATTAGGGGATATTATTTTATATACCTTAATTCATCTTTCTTAATAGCATGAGTTATTTATATTTTTTCCTTATTTTGAAAAAAAAATGAATAGAGCATGCACCCATGATACTGTTGGAAGGAAATGAGCACGTTATGATGGTTGCTCCATTGATGTATCTCCGATATAGTATGACAATACCAAAAATACATTAAACGATTTAAGGTGCTCAGTTGGAGACTGACACACAGGACACCAACACATATGATATGAGGGAATTATTGAGGAGGTTGGTGATGAATCATATATTATACTGAGTAAAGAGATCCGGGTCAGGCGTATATATATAACTCAGTTCCTTATGCTCTGGTAGCACGCTTTCTCCAAGCTCCCCTAGCTCATTTCTACGTTTTCAATACCACAGAGCATTTCCTAGTTTGGAGACAGGAGGCGAGATATTAATTGGGCGCTATCTACTACATGCTTGGAATTGGAGACATCATGAATTTAAAATGATGTTGAAGAGGGCAATGCTTAGCCATTATCCGATCATCGTACACGTGCCAAGTTTGTGACCAATTGACTGAGGAGAATTCTTCTGTCTTCTCTCCAGGAAATACTGACCATGCATGTGTGGGAAATGGACCACCACCTGTTGCTAGTTTTCTTCTCATGGGATGGTATTCTTTCCTAATTGTTCTGTATTTGGAAGCATTTTATTTACCTCACCAGTAGCTAGCATTTGGAAGAAGAACTAGGAAGTGATCCATGCAAATTTACGTGGCAAGTTCAATATATATCAGCCATTATTATATCTATTTACCCTATGGAACATTCTCTCTCTTTTTTATGTTGTTATTTGGGAACCTTTTGATTTACTCATGAGAATTGGTCCATTTTATTAGTGTAAAAGTATAGTTTTGGGGCCAAAATTTTCAAATTTAAGCAACATTATGCAAACTTTATGAACTTTTGTTTGTTTAGTTGACCTTCAAGTATTGTTGAACAACATTCTATAATCATTATTGACAATATTCTAAAAGACCTTTGATGGAGACATATGCTCTACCTAAGTTGTGGGGCTTGACGACATGTTAAAATGTGTAGGTGACTATATTTTCATCTGAGATCAGTTATGCATCCAAATATCCAACACAACTATTCAAGATTCATAAAAAGTTAATACAAACGAATAGCATCTCTTACCGGTGACTGTGTGGTGCAATAGTTAGCAAAGAGCGCATGAGGTTTCAGGTCATAGGTTCGCATCTCTAAAAATTTATGTATGCGTGAAAAACTGCATGACTTATGTTGTAGCCCCTTTGGTTATAAGAGCAAAATTTGTTTTGCTGCCATTATCTATAGCACATTTCATATCGTGGGGGAAAAAGGCAAGCATCTGGTTGAATCCCGGTTTTCGTCCCCTCCTGTGGCGATGGTACTTCGATGGACAGACAATTTGTGTCCGATCCTGCGGTTAGCGTACGTTCCACGTGCTTTCCTCTTGTTGTTAGGAGAGGATGCCTGCAGCTCGATAGACATATATTGCTGCCTTTATACCTTCTCACTTCTATTGCCCACAGAGTTTCTGTTTTTCTTCCTACATTCTCCATCTCACGAGCATGTGGACCTCCAGTGTGTTCACCAAATCTACCTGCCTGTGCCTGACTACCACAGTTTCTTTCCTTCCTTTGAGTGCAACCTCGCCTTTCTTACCTTCCTTCTTCACCCGCATCAGCCTTTGTCCTATTTTGTTTTTAGGTCCTGTTCTGATTAAGAGGGATTGAAATGTATTGGGAGGCATTAATGAGGGGGATTTTGATCGACTTCCTAGACTTCGTTTGGGGTCTATTAATCCATATAGATCAAATTCCTTCTGAATCAACTCCAATCCCCCTCAATTTAAGAGTATCCAAACTGCGCCGGATTTAATTCTTTCAAGCCCTTTCAATCCAACACATAAGCCTTTACCCGATTGTGTGTCGCCATGTGCTTATAATTTCCTCCTTTTCCTCTACATGCTCCCGTGTTTGCCCGCAAATCCAACACAGAAGCGCACAGCATCATTTGGTTCATTTATTCCTCATCAGCAATTATTGTTTGTGTTTCTCTCTCACACCAACCTCATCCGCGGGATCGATCCGATGATTTTTCCATTTCCTACGTGAGTTGAAATCAAGAGATGTACGTAATTGTTTGGCGAGAGGAGAAGAAACGAAAGCTGGCCTGAGCCCAATTAGCTGCCTAGTAGAGAAATGCAGTGCGGCGATGTCTTTTTTTTTACTCTTTTTTTGGAATAAGAGACGCCGGGAATCCAAAACAGAGTTAAAAATTGGTACACAGATATGATGCAGCACAGAACCAACGTGCATTGCGCCAGCACCAAGTGTTCTATCATCAGCGCCGTGGGTGAAATCAAAGAAGCTCAATTTGAAACTAGCTAGACTAATGTCGGGCACAGAGACAGGACTTGGGCTCGGCCATTCATCCTTGCACTTCTGTATGCTTTTGTGCAGTTGTACTTCTTCTTGCGTCGTCATCATGCCATGCGTAGTAGGTGTTGTTTGGTTAATTTAATTGTGCTGATTTAAGGTATCCTATCTTATCTTACTATCGCTAATTGATGGTTCTAAAAAAAAACACTAATTTCAAAGCACGCTAGAAAAAAAGATAAATCCTAAAAATTCTCACAATAATAAAAAACATCCGATCATCAATTGGCATATTGGAATATTAATAGCCATTAAATCTATTTTCTAAGTAATTACCCACCTCTGCCATTACGAAATGTTTTGGGTTCAACTCTCAACGAAAACAAATATCCTCTTTTTTTTTCATTAAATCTATTTTTAAGTAATTACCCACCTCTGCCATTTTGAAAGATCTTGAGTTCACCTCTCAACAAAAACAAATATCTTCTTCTTTTTTAGAATTTTTCCATTTTCAAATCTACCTTCAGTTTTTGTCCTTTCTTTTTCATTAAAGATGCTAAAATCTATCCATGAAACAAATATTTTGTAGACTCCTTTTGAAATATTCACGTCAATCCTCACAAGATGCGCTAGAAAAAAAATAGACGGGTTGGAATCTTAATAGCCATTAGATATATTTTCTAAGTAATCACCCACCTTTGTCATTATCAAAATAACATTACCCCTAAAACTACATATTAATTACCCACTCTGCCAATATAAAAGAAAATATGAAATAACACCCTAAATTTATACATAATTGCTCACATTTGCTATTTTGATGGATAATACCAAATATCTCCTTTAATTTATATTTAAATTGTTCACCTTAGTTATTATGACCGATAGTATAATGAAAATAATCTCTCAAAATTATATTAAAATCACCTACTTTTACAATCGATCAAAGATTATCTAAATCAATTAAGCATACATATAAAGTAGCCAGATTTGCTATTATAAAAAACTAAGTATAAAAATAGATCTATATATGTTGTACTATAACACATAATACATTTAAGACTCTAACATGTGCGTCGCACGGGTTGATTGACTAGTATATGAAATAAAGGAGCTTGGGTTGGATTTTGCGTATTACCGGATTATAGAATATAGCTAGAATCAAATGCAGCCTTAGGGCCTGTTTGGATCTGCCGTAGATTTTCATTATCTAGCTAACAGGTGGTAGCTAATATTAGCTAAATAATGGTTATCTTGATGGATAATGCGTGGTAGTGTTTGGATTCACAACTAATAGATTAGATAATAGGTGGAGTAAGGAAGGAAAAACCCAATTGTCTCCCATTAGCCGATATTATTTAGCATTGAATAGATAATGAGATAATAAGAATTTGGGGTCTAACTAATCGTTATCTTCTCATTATCTAGACCTGTTTGGATCCAAAGTGCTAAAGTTTAGCAGATTCTCGCATTCATGGCCAAGACTATTGCGCGTCAAAGATCACGCATGTTGTTCCTAGAAGTGGGTGATGCGAACACGAAGCTGTTTCATCTTCAGGATTGCCACAGGAGTAGAAAAACTTTTATCGCCGACCTGCAGGTTGAAGGTAGGGTTATTTCTGAGCCTGAGTCGTTGCCATCTGCCCTCTTCGCCCACTTCAATGAGATTCTTGGCAAAGAGTTTGTCCGGTTGCACAGCCTAAATCTGTACAGGTTGAATTTGAACGTTGTCGACACCTAGGGTTTAGATCACTGCTTCTCTGAAGATGAAATTTCGCACGTTATTAGGGAGCTGCCATCTGAAAAAGCACCGGGGCCGGATGGATTTATTGGGTTGTTTTTCAAGGTGGGTTGGCCTATTATTAAAGCTGAGGTGATCAATGCTTTTAATGCTTTCTGGTCGCTGGATCATCGCACCCTCTTCCTGCTCAATGATGCCTTGCTGGTTCTGCTAAGCAAAAAGCAATCGCCGAGAGAAGTCAAAGATTACAGGCCCATTAGCTTAGTTCACAGTTTTAGCAAACTTGCGACTAAGGTACTCGCTGAGAGATTGGCCCCAAAATTGGACGATCTGATCCTCAAAAATCGAAGTGTTCCATTCGGGGAAGGTCTATTCATGACTGTTTCAGGGCGGTTCAGCTAGCCTGCAGACTACTCTATCGTAAGAAAGTCAGTTGTTTACTTCTGAAAATTGACATTGCCCGCGCCTTTGATTCAGTCGCTTGGCCCTTCTTGCTTGAGCTGCTTGAGCATCGAGGATTTTCCCGTCGTTGGTGTGATTGGATTGCTGCAATTCTGCACACTGCAAGCACTAGGATTCTGCTCAATGGAAAGCCTGGTCAACGTACTTGTCATGGCAGAGGATTGCGACAACGCGACCCTCTATCCCGATGTTGTTTGTCCTTGCTATGGATGTGTTAAACTCGTTGATCTCCCTGGCAGACAGGGAGGGGATGTTCGTGCCGCTGGGCCATGAGGGGGTCAGGTGTCGAGCCTCTCTTTACGCTGATGACTGAGTGATCTTTGTCAAACCTACACGTCGTGACATGTTGGTTCCGCGCGCCATTCTGGATGTCTTTGCTGGCTGTTCTGGGTTGTGCACCAACTTGGATAAATGCTCTGTCAGCCCGATCCGGTGCTCTTCAGAAGAAATTGACACTGTCTTTGGGTGTCAAGTAATCCAATTTCCTTGCAGTTATTTGGGCACTCCACTAAGTTGCAAGAAGCATTCACGGGCTAGTGAACAAGGCTTAGTGGACAAAATCGCATTGAGAATTCTGAAATGGAAAGGTAGCTTGCTTAATCTCGCCGGAACAACTGTTCTGGTGAAGAGTACTCTTTCTGCCATTCCGGTGCATGTTTCTATTGCCGTTGGCCTATCCAGTTGGGCAGTTGGAGCCATAGACAAGCTTCGTCGTGCATTCTTGTGGTCTGGTTCAGATTTATTGGTTCGGGGTAAAGCCAAGGTGGCTTGGCCCTCTGTCTGTCGACCACGTTGCTATGGTGGATTAGACTTGCCTAATCTCACCTTGCTTGGTCTTGCTCTCCGAGTCAGGTGGTGCTGGCTGCAAAAGGTGGAGCCTGAACGCGTTTGGGTGCACCTCCTGCAATGCTTTGAGCGTTCTGTTAGGGATCTCTTCAGAGCCTGTGTAGATATCGGGGTGGAAAATGGCAAATCAGTGCTGTTCGCTTCCATTGCAGGACTGTTGCCGATGGTCTTCGCAACAGAAGTTGGATTAGGGATATCAAGCATCCTCTTACCATTGAAGCAGTGGATGAATACGTTGATTTCTGAGAGAGAGTGGAGAGCTACACCCTGTCAGGTCGCCCAGATAAGTTTCTGTGGCGTTTCACTCAGGATTTTCAGTATACCTCAGCTTCTGCTTACCAGGCATGCTTCTTTGGCTCGACCTCACTACCTGGGGCTCGGGTTCTCTGGAAGACCAGTGCACCGCCCAAAGTGAAGTATTTTGCTTGGCTTGCCGTCCAAGACCGGTGCTGAACCGCGGAACGCCATCGGAGCATGGCTTACAAGACAATGATGCCTATGCCCCTTGTGATCAAGGTGCAGGATCCATGGATCACGTGCTGGTTGGGTGTTGATTCACCAAGGAGGTTTGGTTCAGAGTCTTTGCTGCGCTGAATTGGACGCACATGGTGCCTTCAGATCACCCGAGCTTCATTGACTGGTGGCGCTTCAGGCCAGGAAGAGGTTACCAAAGTCTGCTAAGCGAGGCTTTGATTCTCTTGCTCTGCTTGTCATTTGGATTATCTGGAAGAAGCGCAACGAGAGATTCTTCCGATGTAGAGCAGCCATGCCCTGTGTAGTCACATCCAGGATCATGGATGAGGCGAGGCGCTGCTTTGGGTTTTGGCAGGAGTGTCTGGGTTAGCGGAGTTATTGCCTTATTGGTCTTTGCTCCTAGTCCTTCTCGGTCGCTAGCACCCATTGTAAATTAAACTTCTTTTTGTGGTCGTCTTCGGTTAGCATGAGCTGACCGGGGATCCTCATTGTATTTTTTTCTCCTTTTAATGAAAAATGTGCTTTGCACGTTTGCAAAAAAAAGACTCAACTTGTGGGGCAGTATCGGTGTTTCGTGCTGTACTGCTGTGGTCACCAGACTATGCATCACGGGGCCGGCTGGCGTGCAAGCGGCCATTCAGTGCAAGCATGCAAGCAAAGCCTGTGGAGCGCAAGATGCTGACCAGGATAATACGGGAGCAGCAGCCGCTCGCTAACGGCGAGGACAGCTGCATCAATGAATCTGACATCAAAGCACTGCTCCTCGAGGGGGATTTTTGGAAAATGAATCGAGCATATGTTATGAGAGGAGAGGTGTGGAGGGTTCTTTTGCAAAAAACAACGCCACCGTTGGATCAGAATCCTGCGCTTCACAGGCTTTGCTTGCATGCTTGCACTAAATAGCCTCTTGGCTCTTGCACGCCAGTCGGCCCCATGCATCACACACTAGAGATGGAGATAGAGCAGAGTTTTAAATGTAGCCTTCCATGACCAGACCATCATTCATTAGTACGTAGCTGAAAACAGACTACTGTGATCAATATGCTTCACCACGCATGAGATCAACCGAACCAAGTAACTTTATAGATTCTGAGCCGGTAGAGTGATAAATAGCATGCCTTCCTCTCTCCTCACTTGTAGTACGCTACTAGCTTCTTCCATGCCTGGCATACTTACGTGCAGCATGCCTGGGAATGCGTGGCACCAGGAACCTGCTGGCTTCAACCAGGCCATTCCAGCCCATAGCGAGCGTGCTTGTAGGACATGCGCCGTACAACAGTTCAAGCCTTGCCGTGGTGTCACTCCCAGGGCCAAGGGTCGAATCCAGTGACATGAAGGTGGATGGCACGCGCAAAGCTTCCCAGATGAAACTACACCTTCCAGGGAAGCCTAGTACTTCATCTGTACCTTTGTGTAATCGCCGGCTAGATTGAACCCTTCAATTGGTGACCTCTGGATAGCCGGCAAATTTCACAGTTTGGGGAGCCTTATAGGACCGATCTGTCAAAGCAAAGCCAAAAAATAAAATAAAAATAAACATAAGGAAACAACACATAAAACTACCACTAGAGTAGATGATGATTTCAGTGTCACGTTGATCAATCCATCCTCTGCTAGAGCAAAGATGAACTCCAGCATTTGAACGGTTTGGATCATAGTATTTCTCTAAAGAATTACAAAACAAGAGTGAAATAAAAAAGGGTGAATGTGCGTCCATATCCATTGCAACCTAACATATCATGATTCATCATCACTACGACATGTTCACAATGACCAAGTCCTACACTTCATTACATGTACATGCGCAAATGACTAGACTTCGTAATGTGCAGTATATCATGTAAGCTGTAGGACCTTTTACTGCAGTTAACAAAGTATACAGGTGGCTATGACACATGTGAAGATATCAGTGGCCGTATAAATTGTGAAGAATTCATGCCTAATGCATTTCTATTTTATTCTAGTGTTTGTAGAAAATTCCTTCCATTCCAAAATATACGGTGTTTTAGTTTTGTCCTAAGTATGCTATTTCTCCAAACAGAGCAATCAAGTATGTATTACACAATTACATATAGAACAAAAACCGCTGTACAGTTGTACCTGAAGGAATAGATTCAAGTGAAAATAGTTAACCAAGCATGTATTACATAATTACATATAGTCAAGGCCTTTGGTAGGGTCGGGCCCTAACTACCCAGATGAAAATAATTAATATTAATTACCAGGTTGTTGTAAAATTCTTGCAAGTTTGAAAAAGCGGTCCAATGGAGCATTTATATGTCAAAAATATTGCCACTAATTATTACTTGCCATTCCTCTTTGCTATTGTTACGGGTGTGTGTGTGAGTGTGTGACCATGAACTGTTATTACTTATATTGCAAAATATCTATCAATGCGATGAATGGTTAAGCTATAAAATCATTTGTATTAATATTTATATTGAAAATGCATGAAATGTTTTTACTTATATTGTTGTTTGTTGGCCTGTATTATTATGATTGTGTATGCTACTCACATATTAGATGACAATGTTCATTTGTCTTCTCAAACACAATGTTCCAAACAAACAAACAAACCATTCTCTACCTTTCAGGCATATATATTTCATCAAATTTCTAGACGACTGGTATTTTGCTAGGCAAGTCGTACGTACATAACTCAACCAAACAGGATTATGTTCTTAATTTTGTATCATGATCGATACTGCCTGCTTTGTTTGATGCTTGCAAAGCCTTGCAAGCAAGAAAATGGTAAAACAAATTGTGTTTTCTGAAAATTTATTTTTAATCAGTGTAGTAGTAGTCTTCTTGTCGATGAAAAAAAGTTTTTTTGTCTTCATCACCTCAGTGAATGTGGTGGCGAAGCAAGACAACGCAAGGTTACGACAACTGCTCCATTTATTTCATCACCTCAGTGACAAATAACATATGTCTTCAGCTATATATTGTAAACTGCAGTAGATAACCCATAGTACAAGCTTCTTTCATGCATCTTACTATTACCAATTGGAGGTTCTAAAAATTGCACCAATTTCAAAGCGCGCTGGAAAAAAGATAAATCCAAAAAATTCTCACAATAATCAGAAACATCCGACCATCAATTGACAGATTGGAATATTAATAGCCATTATATATGTTTTCTAAGTAATTACCCACCTCTGCCATTATGAAAGGTCTTGAGTTCAACTCTCAATGAAAGCAAATATCCTCTTTTTTCATTATATATATTTTCTAAGTAATTACCCACCTCTGCCATTACGAAAGGTCTTGAGTTCAATTCTCAACGAAACCAAATATCTTTTTTTAGATTTTCCCATTTTTAAATTACCTTCAGTTTTTATCTTTTTTCCATTAATGATGCTACAAACATTTTCATGAAACAGATATTTTGTAGACTTTTGAAATTTCCATGTCAATCCTCACAAGATGCGCTTGAAAAAAAATAAAATTATAGAAATCCTCACAATAATAAAAAATACCCTATCATTAATTAACATGTTGGAATCTTAATAGCTATTAGATCTGTTTTCTAATTAAGTAATCACCCACCTTTACCATTATCAAAATAATATTAAATAACCCCTAAAACTACATATTAATTACGCACTCTGTAAATATAAAGGAAAATATGAAATAACACCCTAAATTTATATCTAATTGCTCACATTTGCTATTTTGATAGGATAATACCAAATATCCCCTTTAATTTATATTTGAATTGTTCACCTTAGTTATTATGACTGATAATATGATGAAAGTAACTCCTCAAAATTATATTAAAATCACCTATTTTTGCAATCGATCAAAGATTATCTAAATCAATTAAGCATACATATAAAGTAGCATGATATGTTATTATAAAAACCTAAGTATAAAAATAGATCTATATGTGTTGTACGGTTACGCATAACATGTTTAAGACCCTAACCCGTGCGATCGCACGGGTTGATTGACTAGTGTATTCCTAATGTCAACATGATTGGCATGAGTGCCACCAGGAATCCATCTCCAAGAGAGATGGCATGATCACTCATGCTTCTGTAGTAATCATGATATTGTCTTCTGCTAACCTAACATGGGTGCTCTGGGTGATTCTTTGATCGGCTGAGCGTGTTAGATATATACTCAAATTTACCTTCAGTTTTTGTCTTATTTTCCATTAAAGATGCTAGAAACCTTTTCATGAAACAGATATTTTGTAGACTTTTTGAAATTTCCATGTCAAACCTCACAAGATATGCTAAAAAAATTATAGAAATTCTCACAATAATAAAAAATACCCTATCATCAATTAACATGTTGGAATCTTAATAGCCATTAGATCTGTTTTCTAATTAAGTAATCACCCACCTTTGCCATTATCAAAATAATATTAAATAACCTCTAAAACTACATATTAATTACCCACACTGCCAATATAATGGAAAATATGAAATAACACCCTAAATTTATATCTAATTGCCCACATTTGCTATTTTGATAGGATAATACCAAATATCTCCTTTAATTTATAATTGAATTGTTCATCTTAGTTATTATGACTGATAATATGATGCAAGTAACCCCTCAAAATTATATTAAAATCACCTATTTTTACAATCGATCAAAGATTATCTAAATCAATTAAGCATACATATAAAGTAACAAGATATGTTATCTTACTATTACTAATTGAAGGTTCTAAAAGAAACACTAATTTCAAAACACGCTAGAAAAAAAGATAAATCCTAGAAATTCTCACAATAATCCGAAACATCCAACCATCAATTGGTAAATTGGAATATTAATAGCCATTAGATCTATTTTCTAAGTAATTACCCACCTCTGCCATTATGAAAAGTCTTGAGTTCAACTTTCAACGAAAGCAAATATCCTCTTCTTTTTCTCACTAAATCTATTCTTTAAGTAATTAACTACCTCTGCCATTACGAAAGTTTTTGAGTTTAACTCTCAACGAAAACAAATATCTTCTTCTTTTTTAAGATTTTTTCCATTTTCAAATCTACCTTCAATTTTTGTCTTTTTTTTTCATTTAAGATTAGGCCTGAATAATGGACCTAAACCTGTATAATTATTGGGCTAGCAAATTCAGGTGAGGATTGTAAGGAGAACTTGAGCATGAGCAGATCAGGAGCGTGGCGTAGTCATGTAGATTGAATTATTTTCAAGAGGGAACTTGCGGCTGGGTCAAGAGATCTCGGTGAGAAAAAACCCAGAGCAAGAACTGTCGTGGGACTGAGTAACACGCCAAGAACACTACGTTCCGGTGTATTAGCCTTGGTGATGTATATTATTTAAATTAGATCTCAGGGTTGATATATTAGATGGGTAGGACGCAACGCACGGTAAAATTGTATTGTTGGTCTTTTAAGTGATTTTACAGTGATTAGAAAGGTAACCACGGATATCAGGATATCAGGAGGACAGCAACGTTCATGTGCAGCACAGCTCGCTCGCACAGTCAAATGCAACAGAAGAGAAGCATCGTTCATGGAACTGTTCTACCCCGTAGCGTGAAGGATCAGAGGCAGAGTCACCGGCGGTGAGTGCGAGCCTAGCAAGCCACACGCTCACCAACGCGCAGACAGAACTGGTGCCAGGAGACCGCGCAAGAAGAACACGCACCTCTGGCAGCCAGCGCACACCCGCCGGAAGAGGACGCACGCAGGCAAAGGCGACATCACGAAATTAACGGCCAGCGGGTGCCAAACTCTCCAGAGAGGAACCAAAATGTATGCTCGATATACTACTCATTATTAAAGAGACTATGTGATTCGCAGCTCCGCTCTGCTTAATCTGAACTCGTAAAATTAAACATATGTACATCCCTATATTAAACTGGTGTTGTACGTGGGCGTGCTTTGAGAGCAACACGAATTTTGGTTTAATATTTTACTACATGTTACATCTATCTTACTATTACTGATTGAAGGTTCTAAAAGAAGGACTACTTTTCCGTAAAAAAAATGAAGCACTATTTTCAAAGCGCACTATAAAAAAAAATCTTAGAAATCCTCACAATATTCAGAAAGATCCAACCATTAATTAGCAAATTGGAATATTGATAGGCATTAGATCTGTTTTCAAAATAATTACCCACCTCTGCCATTATAAAAGATCTTGAGTTCAATTCTCGACGAAAGCAAAAATCTTCTTCTTTTTTTTAGATATTTTCCATTTTTAAAATTATCTTCGGTTTTTGTCCCTTTTTTTCCATTAAAAATGCTAGAAACCTTTCCATAAAACGGATATTTGTTTGCCTAATCTTACTATTACTAATTGTAGACTCCTTTTAAAGTTTCCACATCAACCCTCACAAGATGCGTTAGAAAAATAATAAAGTCATAGAAATTCTCACAATAACGAAGACATCCGATCATCAATTAACATGTTGGAATCTTAATAGCTATTAGATCTGTTTTATAAGTAATCATCCACCTTTACCATTATCAAAACAATATTAAATAACCCCTAAAACTACATACTCCCTCTGTCCCATAATATAAGGCGTGCATGTTCTTAGCACGGTCTTTAAAGCGAAACTTTGACCATTTATTATTTTTAAAATATGTGATCTACAAATACAAAATT
This sequence comes from Paspalum notatum, assembly GCA_022530915.1. Lineage (NCBI taxonomy): Eukaryota > Viridiplantae > Streptophyta > Magnoliopsida > Poales > Poaceae > Paspalum > Paspalum notatum. The sequence continues at coordinate 37,242,302 of CM039691.1, forward strand.
AGCATCATATTAAAGTGCTTTTGAATACGAATCCAAATATATAACATGTATCCACTAAACATATATATTTTTGACTGAATTATTAGTCAAAGATTTAAAGAATTGACTTTTCTAAAAACATGCACGCCTTATTTTATGGGACAGAGGGAGTATTAATTATCCATTTTGCCATTATGAAAGAAGATATGAAAACACCCTAAATTTATACATAATTGTTCACATTTGCTATTATGATGGATAATACCAAATAGCCCATCTAAGTTTATATTTGAATTGTTCACCGTTATTTATTATTATGACCGATAGTATAATAAAAATAACTCTTCAAATTTATATTAAAATCACCTACTTTTGCAATCGATCAAAGATTATCTAAATCAATTAAGTATATAAATAAAACAACAAGATTTGATATTTTAAAAGACTAAATATAAAAATAGATATATATGATATACTGTAACACATAATACATTTAAGACTCTAATCCGTGCGGAAGCACAAGTTGATAGACAGTATTAACTAATTGGGTTTGTACGACAGAGTAATATTGGTTGAACTGAACGTTGTACCTAATAAGTAATTGAAATGACGAGTAATTGAAATGTGGTTTTATCGGCCCTTAATGGCCCACATCAAATGTTTACAAAAGTAAAAGTTACAAGTTCGAACAAAGGGCTTACATTGCCACTATTAATTTGGCACACCTGACATCCACTACCCAGCGATCTCCAACTCTCATCCGTTGCCCCCTAGTTCAGCTTCAGCTCTGGTAGAAGCTAGAAATTCTCGCCTGTTCATGGCGACGCCATCAAAGATCAACCTGTTTCTTCGTTTCCACAGGGCTCTGCTATGACTGCTGTTGTGCAAGATTGCAGCGAGCTCACATATAGCAGTATATCTTTGTAATCTATAGTGCACGTTATCGAGGCCATAGGTACACTACTACGCTCGATACAAGAAGCTAGCTTTCACATGCCCGGCGTCTGCATGCTTGGTAATGGGAGGCACCAGGAACGTCGCTCCAAGCGTCAATTTCTTGCCAAGCATGCTTCCTGAGTGATCTTGGCAACTCAGATGTAACCCAGTCTCTTCCAATGACGGAACGACAGCCTCAGTGAGTAGGATGCCGCTTCGAATCTCCTTCGTCCCCACTCAGCTTGGAGCGACAACGCGTCGCCGTGCATTGAAGGTGGACCTGCTTGGCCTTGGCGCAGCGGTGGTGGCGGAACACAACTACGGCTTCCGCATTCACCGCCGTGGCCCGTGGACGGACACTCTAGTGCGTTGCTGGACGAGGAGGAAGATCGAGATCGCCATGTGTCTTGGCTGCGTAGGAGCGTCCGGCCCATCCACGCCAAGCTGCCCGCATCTCTCATGCTGTCTGGGTGAATTAGGCATTGGCCCAAGTTCAGAGCGCTATGCTGTTGTACTAGAATTTAAGGACAGTAGAAAGAGAGAAGGCATCAAGTTGTCTGAACTCTGCTATTCTTTTTCTTCATCATGCAACATTCATCTGCCACTGATTAATTGCGTAATACCAACATGCATAATCAAGGGGCGTACAAGAGATTTCCTTGCCGCTGCGGATGTAGATCTCGCTCGCGTCCTCACGAACAGCAACCACAAAACAGATCAGGGGTGCTAGCTCGTGGCCTCATTTAATCTGGAGCATGTGGCCGGCTCTGTCCGCTGGATGGAGCGTGGAGTCACGTCGCTGCCCAGCTGCACAACGATACATCTTAATTTTCTGATGGGGGGCGTCTTGGCTGGGAGCTTAGAACTAAAGGTTTGCTTAGTTCAAATGCCAAAATGAGTCTTTAATCCACAATGATACATCTTAGCAGAGGACAGTCTTAAGACAACGATGAGATGTATCGTTCCTTATGTCTAACCTAAATTGGTTGTACCTGACAATATCCTTGTTGGAGGTATTAGATTGGTGGAATTTGCTCTTTTGGCAGGATTTGAAGACCTTGTGCTTTAGCTCGTTTCGACATGACAATTATCATGTATTTTCCATTTTGTTTTTCTTAGGCTGTGAATAGCTTAGATGTGTAGAGGTTGGGAGTTATCTTACTATGATTGTATCATCTTAATGTAATTTATTGATTAATCAAGCTTTCTTTATGAAAAAAATCATCCCATGTCAAGAGGGTGGCAGAGACACCTCAAAGTGTTAATAATTGTCAGTTATGGTTGCAGAACTATTTCAGTGCTAGTAATAAATCTGTCGAGTGCTACACTCTTTCTATTACGACTCCAACCCCAAGACCAGTAGTGATAAATAAGATGTGCATGCCTTCTTCTTCTTGTTGTAACTTGTAGGATTAATTACACTGCAGCAAAGCTCGCATATATATACCAAAGTCTTAATTTGTCATTCACAGTGCACACAGTCGAGGCCATATATATTTCCATAGCCCGTTGATACTAGGCAATGAGTAGTGTACACTACTGCGCTCGACAGCTAGTGGACCTGCAGATAGCTACCTTCTTTCATATAAACGATACATGCTTGGCAATGCGAGGCACCAGGAAACCTAGCTCCAAGCTCCAGTGCATCGCCGAGCGTGTTTCCATAGTGACCATGGTAACTCAGATGTTGCCACCTGTTTCTAATCAACCGTACCATTATGAAATATAAATTAAAATAACCCCGAAAATTTGCATATAAATTACCTACATTGCATGAACTAAAATAACCTCCTAATTTTTTTATATAAGTTACACATCATGCCATTATAAAATATGATGTAAATAACCTCTAAAATTCGCGTATAAATTACCGACCCATCCATTATATAGATGATTTAAAATAAATTCTGAACTTGCATATAAATTACCAACATAACATAATGAAATATGAATTAAAATAATCACCTCTAATATTACTAAATATTAAAAAAATAGCATCTAAACTCGAAATTACAAACATATGTTTTTATAAAAAAATTAAATAACAAAAATAGGTCTATATATGTGTGTGTGTGTTTTTAAATTATTAACTATTGCTACTATTAGTATTGTTAGTACGTATGCCTCCTGGGAAACTGAAAATTTCTGTTCAGTTAACCAACAGTTCAGTATGTTGCCAGCCAATGCATAATGCCTGAATATGGGTTTTCTCCAAGCACAGAATATGGCAACCTTCTATCTGCCAATCTTATTAATCGTGTTTTTTAAACCATCTAATGCTGCCTTATTGCCTATGCATGTTTTGCTTAATTTTTCTAGATGAAAAATAAATTTAGTGATGTCATCATCAGCAACAAAACAATTAATATCTTTTGTTAACAATGAATTAGATATGGCAGACCTTTTTCAATTGCATTTTAGATATTTAAACTTGGTATATTGTCAGAATGAACCAAACTTTTTTTAGATAATGCCGAATGAACCAAACTATCATAGGATTTATATTAGGATGTCATCGTTCATTGTCTGAACAAAAGTCATGATATCACTGGTGGCCTAGGAGCAGCAACCTCCCTGGACGGTGAACCCCAATTATGCTGCCCCGGATGATCATCATCGCCGCTCTATGGAGCCTCAATCGCTGGGTGTTTTAGCTCATCACATTCTTTTTTTTTTTTTTTTTTTTTTTTTTTTGCAAATGAACTGGAGTTGCTTGGGTTGTAGTGCTTTTGGAGGAATCTTGAAGCCAAGCGTATGATTCCTGTCACACCCGGTTTTAGAAACAAAACCAGATGACACAATATGTGTGCCTAGGATCTATTTTCCACACATACAGCCGATTTCATTAGGGAATATCAATAGACAGTGCATTATATAATCGAATAAAACTTACATTTGACGTAAAGGTCAATATATCAGAGCATAGCGGAACTTTTATCTCGTAGCGGAACTCCATCTTCACAGGAAGGTTGACTGGGGGCACGTACGCCTGAACACCTTGTAGACTTTTGTATCCACTTCATCTTCATAGCACCACCAACTTATAGAGAGCGGAGCTATATTTTTTATTTTGGATAGCAAGGGTAAGTACATGCCGTACTCAGCAAGTATTCCGTTTAGGCTATAAGTAGACTGGCTTTATAGTGGACAGGCATAGCGGTTGCTTTTAGTTGGTCAACTTTTATTTACTAACAATGAATTAGCATAACCCATCCCATAACTGGAATAACATAAATACAATAAAGTATCTGAAAATAAACCACCATCATTCCATCGTCATTCCATTATAATACCATCTTTACCATCATTGCCATGAGATCCTTTTCTTTGGAAAACTCTAATCTGTGAGGGTCCAGGCTGCTCTTAACCGTGAGCACAGCTGATATATCAGTTTTAAACACTCTCGAGAGGTTGTACATCTTTACCCACAAGCCATGATTCCCATATGCCAAGAGGTGGCCAAACCTCGTATATTCACTATCGTTTGATGAATCGGCAGGGTTTCATTACGAGACCTTTACAAAGAATTACTAGAGTTATGGTTCACTCGTTATAGGTTACTCCAGTCAACTAAAGATACGAGAGTTCCGTTCCAAAGGGTGACAAATAAATTAAACTGCACCACATTAGCAAAGGGCAAAGTCCCATATCCCCCAGACCCCTCATATGCCATGTTTTATGAAAGTAAGCCAAAAACTCTAGTTCATCTAATTAATTAGTCAAGCCCAGTGCCCATGTGAGTCCTGTGGTTGTACTGTTTTTTTGGATGGTCGTTCGGCGAACCGATCCTTACGGTGAGGCCATCGAGCAAAATCCACAAAACATGCTCAAAGTCCCCATGTTGCAAAGTAACCAAGATTCCATCATCATTATACCATTATTTAACTAAAATTAGCAACATGAGTAAGATGTGTTGAGTGCTAGCATTTATCTACACATCACAACCTTCCCATAGGATGAAATATTGACAAGAAAACAAGTGGCTAGTCATCTTTAGGTTGAGCATGCTTGGTTATGCGATAAAGTAAGTTTTTAATGTGAATAGGATATAGCTCAAAGAATACTTGCCTTTATCCCCATATATATATATATATATATAGCTACTCAAAAGAATCAATGTGGAACTTGGCGAAACTTGCTCTTCACAAACCACGGTCACTGTAGCTTTTGTATTGGTCTCTAAAGGCTGTATACTGCTCTCGTTTCGTACGCGACGAGCATCCAAGACAAACAATATGCAAGTAGACAAACACACATACATAAGAACAATACACCAATCATAGGAAAAGCTTTTATAAAACACGCGCCAAAAGAGAGGGTTCGTCGCTACGGTCACGAGATCGCAAGAAACGCCAAAAACGGAGCTACGGTTAATAAGATACAACTAACTGAAGGTTTACGGTATTGATCATCAAAGAAAGAACTATGAACATCACTTATTTTAAATAGCGAAATAGTGTAGATGGATTATTTCATGAAAAGAACCAGGTTTGAATTAATGCAAATTGTATTTGAACTTAAAACCGTAGTTGAAACTAACATTATTTTATTTATAAATGTTTGATATTAATCATACTGGTTAAACAATTAGTTTTAGAAGAAAGACAAGCACGTGATATCACATATTCCATCTTTTAGCATATAACACGTCCCAACTATGCAAATTATAATTGAAAATATCTTATAATTATTAATAAACAAGTTTGCATAATTTTATAAACACCGTTGTGCAACTCATGCATGTTCTAATTAGAAAACAATTATATAATTATTAAGCAAGTTGACATGCATTTAATAAAAAGCAAAGTTTAAACTTAAATGTCCTTTAATGGGAAAGCATTAGACGAAGATTTATTTAAATTTAACAAGAGCTTTAAGAAAACCTAAGATTAAACCCTAAATTGATTTTATTTAGAAAGTAATGACAATAGCATTAATCCAATTAATACTTATATTTAAAACCAGGAACACATACTATGATAAACATGAGCATTAAAGTGTAGGTGTTATCGTTATGGATCTAACGCAACTTGAACGGCATAAAACGGAGCAAAGCGAATTAAATATATGAGATTAAAAATTAAAAGGCCTTGAATGTGATTAACCGTATACATTGATTAAGAGCTACAAAGGAATACTCGCAAGACCCAATTCACAGTACTCACGAATTTGGCCAAAGATCAAGATTTGATGTGCAAAAGGACGTGGATCATACTAGCTAAGTTGTAGGAGCATACGTGACACAAGAATTAATCTGCTACCTTACCTAACAACGCTTATCCTTCTCGAACTAGAGTTTTGTGGCGGCTGGTTCTTGATCAGCTCGCAGTGGCCTCATCTGCAAGTTGTATCCCGGCGCGTCACGCAGGAAGTAGAAGGATGGCATTGGCTTTGGCTTCTAGAGAATGGAGATGTTGGTAGTGAGGCTTGACGTGGTCTGCTGCTCACATGTGGGGAACATCTGCCGACTTGGCTGGATGACGGCACGGAACAACCTAGTTGCTGCCGGAGGGTGGTGTGTATGGCTGTCGATGCTGGACGGCTCCAAGCACTTGACAGCACCGAACACTATATGCAAAAACTCGAGTTCCTTTTGGATTGAATTATTGGCATTCCTTAACCAATAGAAAAAGAAAGAGATCACAAGCGTTATCAGTCTCCAGACGCATCTATCTATAAAAAGGAGTAGGGCACCAGATATGAGATACATACTGGAGTTAAGGATTGAGACCACTAGTGAGAAGGCAAAGAAATCGTTTTTATGTATCGGAAGGGAAAGAAGGACCATCCATTGGCAAGCACTTAAGGACAATGGCTGGATTAATGAACTCCGACAACTTCTTTCCCTTGCAGCACGTTGCCAACTAAGCTCTCTTACGAACCAACTGAGCCACTTATTTCCAGCGGAAAGGTAAGTCCGTTAGGCACAACTGCAAATGGAGTTTATTACCTTAGCATTCCCAACTGTAAGGGATTACCTTAGGACAACTGGAAATGGGACGGGAGAGGCTTTAGCAACTATTCTTTCAGCTTCATATGCCGCCGATCCTTGACAGGCAAAAGAAAACCTCTATTCTGAGGCTAGCTTTCTTCCTTGTTTGGTGGGGCTCTCTGCCTTTACCTGCCCGTTCTTTCCTTGCAATGCACAGGTGCTAGCTGGGAAAGAGCAGAGGCTTACGGCCGATTAGAAAAGAGAGAAGGAAAATAAACAACGGAGGAAAAGAGGCTTACCATCAACGGAAGAGGCTCGATGGCAACCCACGGAAGGAGAAAAGGGCGTGGCAGTGGCGCAGAGAAGGCAAGTTGGCAGCGGCTGCGTAACTAAGGCGCAAGCAACGGCAGCACCCCACGGTGCACTAAAACATGAGAATTGAGGAGACTACCTTAGGGTTCCAAACTAAGGGCCCCTTCAAATGAGTCTTTGGTGCACCTATCCTCTCAGGGTTGGTCCAAATATATTGGGGTGCACACCCTTCACCTTCCCATCAAAAGGCAAGGTGGGACAAAACTGGCAGAACAGGATGACTGCTTTGTTTCGCGAATTCCCGTTGATGTAGATAGGCTTTCGAGATGATTCGACCTGGGTTGGAAAGAGACCGTCGTTAGCTTTCCGAAAAGTGGTGGATCAGCCCAAACGGAGTTCGTATGAGAAAGTTATGACCCAAACGGTGCAGCATGGTCCAGGTAGACGAGGTGGCTCGGGAATTAAATGGGCCTTGGCCCAAATATATTCCAAAGACTCCAAAAAATATAGAAAAAATCCTAAAAATATTTTTGTACTTGTTGAACTGAAATAAAATATTTTGAGCTCATAAAAATATTGATAAGAGCCTCTAATTGATAGAGTTTGCTCTAAGAAAAATGGAATAAGTTTAAGAAAAAAATCCACGAAATTTCTAGAAAAAACTTTTTGATGATTAAACCTATTTTGAAAGTTTTCATACTCATCAAAACTATGTACACAGCATGAATGCATCAAACATGTTTCAGCTATGTTTCTTTTAGTTGAATTTATTTGAGAAAATTCATAAACCATGTATCATGCACACTAAAACACTGCAATCTTAGTCAAATTGTTAAACTTTGTCGAAAGAATTTTACGATCTAAAAATCAAAGTGTTACAATTCCATCACATGTAAATGTCAATTGAGAGCATGTGAGGATTGGTAATTCATGTCAACTACATTTGTTTCCATTTGATTGATATGATTAGGCATCAATTTGTTGACTTTCTGTATAGAACCTTTGACACATCTTATGGCTTCCGTAGCAACGCATGGGCATACACCTAGTAGTTTTTTATTTCCCTAAAGGTAACGGTGGGTATTTTTTAATTCACCGTATAATGCCTATCAATTTATTTATGTTACCTTTGTTTTAGCTAATCGTTCAAGACGTCAAGCTTTCACGTTGTACCATCTACCATGCATGCCATGCCACCGTGATATGATACTAGGCAGACCATGGCCCTTTATCCATATACCTTGTTTGCATATGGCCCAAAATTTCTTATGTGTGTGACGTGTTTTGGGTCGATCGTTCCAAAATCGCCTCAGGAATGGAACGCCAACGCAAGTCCTAGCTCTAGATTGTATGGTGTGTGCGGGAAATTATAGGAACAACAGGCCGGTCCACCGACTGTCCAACTATATACGTCTAGGATGTCAATCAGATCGAAGACTAAAGGTGCTTTTTCCGTTGGTGAGGTTTGCATGCTAAAGGCTACGTACGGTTTGGCCCTGGCGATCGAGTGGCGACTTGCTGTTGATCTGTGTTTCTACACTCGACTTGTGGGGCAGTATTGGTGTTTCGTGCTGAGGTCTGTCACCAGAGCATGTATCACACACCATAGATGATAAAAGTAGAATTTATATAGACAAGGAAATTAAACCATCCATGTTGCAGTAGTGGAAGGAAAACCACCTCCTTCCTACGATCCTCTCCCATGACCAAGAGTATCAGACCATCATAAAATAGTACGTAGCTGAAAATAGACTGTAAACTTTATATATAACACCTGCCCTGAGTGAGTGTAACAATTACTATCAACACCCCCCCCCCCCCGGCCCGTCGAGAGTGATATGACAAATAGCATGCCTTCCTCTCTTCTCACTTGTAAGACTGCTTCAGCCAAGACTATCGATGCCACATTTGACGACAGAATAATGCTTGGGAATGCGAGGCACCAGGAACCTGCTGTCTTCAACCGCGGCATTACCAGCCATAGCAAGCGTGGTTCTGGGACAGGCGTCGTACAACAGTTCAAGCCTTGCCATGGTGTCACTCCCAAGGTGAACTGTCCATTCTAGTACCTTCAAGACGAGTGGCGCGAGCCAAGCTTCCCAAATAAACCTGCACATTCCAGGGAAGCCGTCCTAATTCAATTGTTCTTTGGAGAGCCGGCAAGATTCACACAGTATTGTAGAACCGATCTGCCAAAGCAAAGCCAGAAAATGAACATATATAGGGAAACTCAACATAAACCTATCACTAGAGCTACTTAAGAATCAAATACTTACTCTGATATGCAGCAATTTTTTCAGGAAATAACCTGGCTAGTTCTTCAATAGTTGTATTACACAAGTTACATAGAGCAACAACAGCTGTACGTTTGTACTTGAAGAAATGAGTTCAAGTAAAAATAATTAATAAAGTATGTATTACAAAATTATATAGGCAAGGACTAGTGATATATTAATCTCAACTAAATAAATTTGAAGATTATTACATTGAATTAATAAACGTTTCTAGAATTCAGGTGACAAGGTGAACATGTTTGGCATACCAATGTATTGTACGTAACACATTCTCGCTTATGTTTTAGGCACATGCAACATTATCAAGATTGTTTCTAGTTATGGAAAGTTATAATAACATGCATTTGAAATCAGGTATTTCTTGGTCTGGGCTGTCTTTTTATGTTAGACCCCAAAAATGTTCCAAGTTTAATCAGTTTAGCCATTTATTCTCCACTGAAGTGCATCATTCTTTATGCGCGGGTTTCCTATTTGTATGCTGATGATTATTTTTTCCAACAAGTGGATTATAGTTTCTCCAAATCAATTGATCCATCAATGTGGACTAAATTAAGTACACAAAGCCTTTAGGCACATCTCGTTGGAAAATACTTTCGGATGGCATATAACCGTAACCTGAGGTTTATTTCAGTGCGTACAATAAGCTTAGGCGAATTTACGGGGGGCACATCCGCACATAACTTTCAATCATAGTGATCTTGATAAGAACATACTTATTACGCTGAACCTTCCAATTTTCAGATAATAACTTGAGGTGTGAGTAGCACTGCATATTAATTACAAGCTTGTAATCTGCCATTGCATGTACAGCTTGGTCCACCAATATGCAAGTACAATGCCATTGATTTATAGGCGTAGCTCTACCTCCCACTAGTTCTATGTTATATATACCGGGCATCTCACCGCTCAAAGGCAGGCATAAATCAAAGCTCGCACATAAGAGCACGTTATACTCATGTCTGTAGGGTATGAAGTTGCTTTCAGGAGAGGGAGATGCACATTTGCAGCACCCTAGGAATGGTAGACACTAGGAAGCAAAGTTGAAGGCTGATAGGACAACGAGGCGAGTACTTCTGGCGACCTCTTCAAACAAGAAGAATTTCAGGCGCGTCTATGTTTTCTGGAGGAACATAGCGTCAGATGTGTGCTATTGAAAGAGTCATGGCCACTCGAAGCGGTCTGATTAGCCTCCGCCATACGACGCTCTTCTGTGATAAACGGGCATCCGCGACGCACGAGCAGCGGAAGCAGGTCTACTTTCCGCAGCATCTCACGCTCAGGTAAAGTGCGGCTCCACGCGATAGGTAAACTGGGAACCGCCAAGGGTGAGTAACATACCTGATGAGTGTTTCAGCCTTTCCATCACCCCTGTGATATATAACACGCCTTCATGGTGTAAAGCTGCCTGCAGCAAAACTCGCATATGTCCGGATATGGTTCAGTGCACATCGAGGCCATATTTCCTTAGGTTGTTGATGAGTAGGCAATGCATGCCACGATACCTGTCCTATCGCAATGTATTGCCTCCATAGCAGACGGTGCAAGCTTTCATGTATTATGTCCCAAATGAAATTAGCGTGCTTGGCATGCGAGGCACCAGGAATTCGGCTCCAAGGTTGATGGCCTAATCACGGCAACTCAGATGTTGCCTTAGCGTGGACACTTATTAGGCTGTTTCATTGATAGCCTCAGATCTTCGAATTCCTCAGGTACGACGCCGGATCTGCTCTCTTTCTCGTCGCCATCTCTTAGCTCAGACCATCAATGCTGAGTTTCTCCTCACCCATGGCAGCAGTGAGGAAAGAAACTAAGGGCATCACTTGCGTTGATTGGGCATATACTGAAAAAATATTTGTATTTTATGTGTCCTTGGGGTTGCGGTCACTAGCTAGCCTGCTATCACACTACCCATATTTCAACATTTGCTTTTTGTCTATAACGTATTTATACCTAATATTAAAGCAAATAAGGTTTCACGGTCTCTTCGGACAAATTCGGTCCGTCCTGACAGATGGGCCCACCTGTCAGGACCTATCCCCGTGCACGGTCTCTGCGCAATAGAGTTCGAGTGCGTGCCCGCGCCCGCGCCCAGGCCTCCGCCCGCACTGGCACGCCGTCTCCGAATCTGCCCCCGGCCTCATCGTTCGTAAAAGATCCAAATTGACATCGATACACAACATGCATTTGTGACGGCACAATAATCCTATTCGTCTATTCTTAACAACCCAACAGTGAACAAGTAAACAAAATATACAAATATCATCTATAATAATACCACATCGCTCGTGCAACTTAAAATTATCGTACTCATAATTTAAAACTAGGCAAATCACCATCGAAGTATCACGAATACCAATCACGGAGAAGACCCAAGCCTCAACAGACCTGATCGCGTGTGCTGGCTGGATCTTGGCTGCCGGTTGCAAATTAAAGGAAAAAAAGGAAAAAAGAGAGGAATCAAGAGACATATGGATAACTATAAAGAAAGAAAAAATAGAAAAAAAAAGAAGAGCTGCCAGTTGGATCAGAGAAAACGGATGCAGCTGCACGAGTTTCTTCCGTGTGCTTGAATGGCTGAACATCGGAGTCTTCCCCGGCCCGCTGGCTATTGGATCAGCTCCTCGAGCTGGAAGACCGGATCCGGTAACTCTCTCCCCTTCCTGCGGGTGGAACGACGGAGAGTGAGAAAAGAACGCGAGGTGAACAGAAGCGAAGGGTTTGCACAAATTCTGGGCGTCAATTCGATCCAACGGCTCAGAATGCTCCGACGTTGGGCTGCCCAAGCTGGACCATGGGCAAGCGAGAGTGCACGTAAGTTAGGCTGAAATTGGGCCCATCTGACAATTTTGAGTATATAATTTTCAGAGTTGTTATCTTTTTCTTTTTTGAGTTAATTCTAAAGTTTTGAGATAATTTTGTAAATTTGCACAGAGAATTAATTAATATCTATTCAATTGTTTAAATCCATTTTACGCAAGCTTTGAGGGCCATTTAAAAAACATATGCATTTCTAGATTATTCTAAGAGAATATTTTTGCTAAAAGTAACTGATTATTTTAATAATTTAAATTTTTAAAAAATATTTCTATCCCTACACTCTGAAGATCTTTTTTATAACACGTGTGTTATGCGATGAATTAAATCCATCATGCTGTTATAAAAGATGATTTAAAAGCTCTATTATACTTTAAAATAAACACCTCATATATACTACAGAAAAATAAAATAACATCTAAACTGTAAAGAACAAAAATATATTGTTATAAAAAATTAAATAATGAAAATAAAATATATATGTTTCTAAAAGTCGGTTTGATGTAGGTTTGATGGACTAGTATTTTTAATCAGGCCGGACGTGCTGCGCACAGCCTTTCCGAAATCTGCCGCTCTTCGCGCACCCCGCCCGCTTTCCCCACCCCTCGGGCGTATCCTGGACCTCGCCCACGGCCCCACGCCCCTGCCAGCCGTCCAGCTTCATGACGTTTAAAGTGCAAAGCCAATGAAAGAAGTGATTCTTTGGATAAATAAAGGCAAATAATTAAAATCACAGCTCAGAGATAGCTTTAGTTAGGACCATATAACCACAGTAGAGATCCATTCCATGCTCTATCGGCAAGCAAAGAATTCTTTGACTACTTTTTTCTGGGACCACAGTAGATAGAGATCTTTAATTTGTTTCATGCTCTGACGCCAAGCAAAGAATTATACAAATATAATGTCTGCTATGCACATGGAACACGACCATAGTTGGTTTGCATCCACGCACGAGTTGAAACAAGATAAACTAATAGTAATATTATTTAATTTATTTATAGACTTCTATTAAACAATGACTGAAGTTGGGCTTTACTACCAATGATTTACAACTAACGCCTTGACACAGATTACAGTTAAATGATTCTTCATTGCAATTTAGCAGAAAACCTTACTATATGGTAAATCTTAAATAGTGTGGTAACTACGTCAAACATGATACTCGTGTCCCGAAATACAACGTTACGGTTTTCCCATGTCAATTTATTTAGTTCGACTAAAATTATATGGTACCAAATCAGCATTATCTGATCAGTCCCGAAATATATTTTACAGTACACTTATTCAGTATCGTATAAATGTGAATTTCTGTCAGTGAACTTATTCAACATTAAGATAGTTTGCTTTTGGACAGACCTAAAATAACATTGTTTTTCTTAGAGAAGTTTTAGTCATCAGATATCAAAATCGCTTGAAACTAACTACATGCTTGAATGTATAGACAGTTTCTCTCTATTCAAGAAAGCACATTTATTGCTTTACATGCATGAACTTTACTAAAAGTAGCAAACAAAGTAAAAAAAAGACTCGACGTTCTCAGGTATTTATAGACTACTGCAGCAAGGCAACACTGTGCCAGGTGCTTCACTATACACCTGAGACTGAGACTGAAGCGAGGCTAACCATAACTGGCGCCGGAGGAAGCGGGGGCCATATCATCCGATGGAAATACAAAGGTTAACAAGATGCTACTTTAATTTCTTCTTTTTAATTTGTTATATGCAATTTCTGTATTACATTCTTAGCGTATGTTTATTTTAAGTGGGAATTTAGCACTCTAATCATTGTGGTGCACAGCAGGATCATTAGTTACCTAAATCATCATATGATTTCATATATATATATATATATGGTGGAAAGAAGCATGTCAGTAGTAACTTTTTTTACTCACCAGTCTATCAACCAGTGCTTTCGCACGGGTTACAGTCTTATAGAAGTATTATGTGCTACAGTACAACATATAAAAAAGGACATCCCGGTGCATGAGCTCCCGCTTGCGGGGGGTTCGAGGAGGGGTCGGATCCACTTAAGGTCTATTGTACGCAGCCTTTCTCTGTATTTTTGCAAGAGGCTGTTTTCACGACTTCCCGTGACCTCCTGGTCACAAGGCAACAACTTTACCACTGCTACAGTACAACATATATAGTTCTATTTTTATATTTAATTTTTCTATAATAGCATATCTTGCTATTTTGGATGTATGCTTGATTGATTTAGTTAATCTTTGATACGATTGCAAAAGTAGGTAATTTTAATATAAATTTTATAGTCTATTTTCATTATACTATTGCGGTCATAATAGTTAAGGTGAACAATTTAGATATAAATTGGAGGGCTATTTGGCATTGTCCATCATAATAGAAAATGTGAGCAATTAGGTATAAATTTAGGGCGTTATTTTAAATTTTTTATAATGACAAAGTGAGTAATTAATATGTAGTTTTAGGTGTTATTTAACATTGTTTTTATAATGGCAGAGGTGTGTAATTACATAAAAAACACATCATGGGTATTAATATTTCAATCTGCAATCGATGATAGGATATTTCTGATTATTGTGAGAAATTCTATGATTTTGTCTTTTACTTAGCACATCTTGTGAGGGGGCTCCAATTAGTAAGAGCAAGATCAAACCATTATATCTGATCTGCTAGCATTACTTAGCATAAATTCGTCGAGTTAAAAAACGACGAATAAGTTCGACGGTTGGCCGACGAACTTAGGCTATGCTAAGTTCGTGGGTATTGGCCTAAATTCGTGGGTTTATGGCCGACGATTTTTAACTGGATTCTTGTAGTGGCTGCCAATTCATACTACTAGTCAATCAACCCGTGATTTCGCACGGGTTAGAGTTTTAAATGTATTATCCGTAACCGTACAACAAATATAGATCTATTTTTATACTTAGGTTTTTATAATAGCATATCTTGCTACTTTATAAGTATGCTTAATTAATTTAGATAATTTTTGATCGATTGCAAAAATAGGTGTTTTTAATATAATTTTGAGGGGTTACTTTCATCATATTACCGGTCATAATAACTAATGTGAACAATTCAAATATAAATTAAAAGGGATATTTGGTATTATCCTATCAAAAAAGCAAATGTGAGCAATTAGATATAAATTTAGGGTGTTATTTCATTTTTTTTCTTTTATATAGGTAGAGTGGGTAATTAATATGTAGTTTTAAGGGTTATTTAATATTATTTTGATAATGGCAAAGGTGGGTGATTACCTAATTAGAAAACAAATCTAATGGCTATTAAGATTCTAACGTGTCAATTGATGATATGGTTTTTTTTTATTATTGTGAGAATTTCTATGATTTTATTTTTTTTCTAACGCATCATGTGAGGATTGACATAGAAATTTTAAAAAAAATTTACAAAATATCTATTTCATAAAAAAGTTTATAGCATCTTTAATGGAAAAAAGACAAAAACTGAAGGTAAATTTGAAAATGGGAAAACCTAAAATAAAAGAAGATATTTTCTTTCGTTGAGAATTAAACTCAAGATATTTTGTAATGGCAGAGGTGGGTAATTACTTAGAAAATATATATAATAAAAAAAGATGATATTTGCTTTTGTTGAGAGTTGAACTCAAAACCTTTTATAATGGCAGAGGTGGGTAATTACTTAGAAAACAGATCTAATGGCTATTAATATTCCAATCTGCCAATTGATGGTCGGATGTTTTTTATTATTGTGAGAATTTTTAGGATTTATCTTTTTTTCTAGTGCGGTTTGAAATTGGTACAACTTTTAGAACCTGAAATTGGTAATAGTAAGATAAGATGCTCCCTCACACCACTTGCAACTTTTCTTGATCATTGCGGGGTCAATTGTTCATAATCATTTGTCCACGTTGTTTTGAACTATTGATCCCTTCACTGACCAGTGGATCTTAAATGTGATATACTTCCGTTTCGTATTCTTCTAGTATTTCCTAACATTCAAACTAAATTGAATACTCCCATAGTCCCATGTCAAAATTAACTACATACCCCCTCCCCCTCCCCTTCCTGCAACAGAGGCGGCACTAAATTGTTACCGATCGACTAAGTATGATGTCAAACTTTAGACCCTCCTATGATAACTCATTTGATAAAAGTAAAGGTTATTTTTACAAGCGGACGACATAACAAATGCGATTCAAGACTGGTTGGCTCATCTGCATGTACATACAACTGTATGTTTTCACAATAAGCACTTCAAGACAGAGTTTCATTTTGTTTTGCTACTTCTAAACTTGGAAAACTAACAAACAGAAGGTTAGTAGTGCATTTCTGATAAGTTTACGATATAATGCAACTCTTAATAATCCCTTCAATTAATGGCCTTAATTCTGTGAAAACTCCGCATCTATCCCATGAGAATAGGCTTAGGTGAAGGAGAATAGCAGTGAATTTTACATACGGAACACAAAGCCTAGATTTTCTCAAGATATTGTTGTGTCCTTTGCTTTGCATCAATATAATTCAGGTGATTAATAAATAATTAATAAGTACTACCACGTACGCTCATATAACGTGTTTTAACTACTTCCACTCAGCTTGCTGCTTGGTGCTGTCCGGGAGGTGTGGAACGAGTGGGAGCTCCATGGCCTGATCCTCCTCAGCCTTCTCCTACAAGTCTTCCTCTTTTTCTTTGCGAGCATGCGGCGGCGCAGCTCATGGTGGGTTCTGCGCACCGCCTTGTGGCTTGCCTACCTATTGGCGGACTCGGTGGCTATCTACGTGCTGGGCCACCTCGCCGTCCGCGCGAGGGAGCCAGGCCACGAGCTCGTGTCCTTCTGGGCACCATTTGTGCTCATCCACCTAGGTGGCCAGGACACCATCACCGCGTTCTCCAAGCAAGACAATGAGCTGTGGTTGCGGCACCTGCTGGACCTAGTAACCCAGGTGGTGGTCGCCGGGTATGTTGTGGCCAAGGCATCTTGGCCCGATGCCCGGCTGAGGTTCGCCGTGGTGCTCGTGTTCCTCTGTGGGTCCTTGAAGTACATTGAACGTGTCACAATGCTTTATGCTTCGGACCCAGTGGTGCGGCTCAGGATGTGGGCTAAGTATGCTTTGTCAAAGGGCCTGCAGCATAGGCGAGGCAGGAGGGGCCTTTGGACGGTTGAGATGACGAGGGTGGAAGCCCAAATAAGCATGAATGACACACTTGATCTGATGTTTACAGGTCGGTCACAACAATCTTCATCTACAGGTAGAAGAAGTAGTCTACAACAAGCTTCACGTCAGCTGTACTGGGACGCTGTTACACTTCTACCTGACATCTTCGCGGTGGATTCCCCACTCAACCAGGCACAAAACATCATTGTAGCCGAGCTTGACCTACCAGACAAGCTCCAAGAGTTCCTGAATCAACAGGATCACCACAATAATGCCTACAAGTACGTGGCACAAATTCTAGAAAATTGCTACCGACGACTATATACCAAAGAACCTATTCGACAAAATCTCGGCCTGTCCTATTTACGCATCTTCCTGCTAATAACCACGCTCTTCCCCTGTGTTTCCACCATACTCGCCCTGGTACTCTTCATGGCCGCCGACAAGAAAGACCAACTACTCCATGCTAACAGAGTTGATGTCATGGTGACCTACATACTGCTTGTAGGAGCAATAGTCCTAGATGTCTTCACTGTCACCATCTTCATCTTGTCCCACCTGTCCTTCTTTCTTCCTTCTCCAATCTTAGTTCTAGCAAACCGTATTAAGCTTGCATGCTTCAATAAGCAGTGGTCCGAAGAGCTCGGACAATACA
Source organism: Paspalum notatum (assembly GCA_022530915.1). Taxonomy (NCBI): domain Eukaryota; kingdom Viridiplantae; phylum Streptophyta; class Magnoliopsida; order Poales; family Poaceae; genus Paspalum; species Paspalum notatum. The sequence goes on from CM039691.1 coordinate 37,260,343, forward strand.
ACATAATCAATACCGCAGGCATGCGGCCCATAGGGCAACTTCTTGACCTCGATGTAACACGCACACCAGTCACCAAGGATGGTCACATGTCATCGTCCGTCAAGAAGTTCATCCTTGACGGTTTGTTAAGCTCCGGTACAAGAAGAACATGGCACATTGCCAGCACTCGTGGCCAGCTAGCGCTTGACAATTGGATACATCAACATCCTGCCCATTCTGCCACAGCCACACTGAAATTAGCATATGAGGCTGTCAGAAGTGGTGACTTCCCGACAGGCGTGCTCATCTGGCACATTGCAACAGAGATAATACTAAGCTACAGAGGCGCTAATAATTCTGAGCAGCAGGAATGTCACATTTTCCACAAGAAGGTGATGAGCAGAGACATATCTAATTATGTCATGTACCTTGTCTTCAAGCGTGGCGTGATGCTTACTACCAGATCCCAGCTCGTACATGACAATGCCCGAGCTGAAATTTTCAAAGTTTTATCTCAGCCTACATGGGTTAATCCACGTCGCAAGGATGCTGCCATGAAGCTTTTTGAAAGAGGAGATTTCCAGATCGAGCATCAAGGATTGGAGGAAATCCAGATCGACCATGAAGAGTCAGCCAGCAATGATCACATGAAGAAACTCAAACAGAGCACTCGAAGTCTCAAGTCTCCTGTGCTGCCCCGTGCATATGCTCTGGCTGATGAGCTCATCAGCATCAACGATGAAGCTAACTGTTGGGACCTCATCGCCGCGGTGTGGGCGGAGATTCTTTACTACACCGCACCTCGCTGTGGGGGTGGCTTCCACTACGAGCATCTAAGCAAAGGTGGTGAGTTCATCTCACATGTTCTCCTTCTCATGTACTACCTTGGTCCCTTCCTGCCACCCCCTGATGCCTGAGCTCCTTGAGCTAACCGTGGCTTTGTCTGAGTAGATCTACTTTTTTTGCAATGATTTCACCAATCATGTCATTGCGTTGTATCTATCTGTCTTCGATTTTCGATAAGGACCAAGAATTACGGGACACATGTATTCTCTACATGCATGTTCCTTATTCTCAAACTCTCGGCTAGGGTGGAATCTTACTGTTACTGATCGGAGGTCGTAAAAATAGCACTATTTTTAAAGCGAAGAAGCACTATTTTTAAAGTACGCTAAAAAAAAGTAAAGGCAAGAGATCGATGGTTCAAATCTCCGCCTCGGCAAAATTTAGCGTATTAATTAAAAAAAGACAATCACAGCAAATGTAGAGACAAGAGATCGAGGGTTCAAATCTCCACGCCGGCAACATTTAGCGTATTAATTAAAAAAAATAAAACCTATGGCAGTAGGAGACCACAATTTAAATTTCCATGCCGGCAACATTCGGCGTATTAATTAAAAATATTACTATTATTAATTAGAAGGTTAAAAGATTCGGATCCATTAGAGAGCGATATCTAAATTAATAGATTCATTGGAGAGCAAAATCTCAATAATTAATTAAAAAAATGTAGCTCATATGGCCTCACGTGAAATGCACAACCATATAGTATCTTCCCAAACATTAAAAGAGTTAGATACGTTACTTTTATAATGTCATGTAAATATGAGCATAGATCGTATAAGGTATTTTGCCATGTTACAGTGGTAGAAAACAATTTATGCTATTTTACATAACAAAATAGAGAAATATATACTTCATCTATTACCTTTGAGGAGGTCAAAAGTCATCATATCTATCTATTTTCGATAAATTAAATTCATGATCTATAGTTATTTCAGAACACTGTAGCAATTGTCTAAAGAAAAAATAGATAAAGTATGTATAAGTTTTGAATTTTCAACTTCCATCACTACTAAATTTATCTATCAATTGATAACACAAATGTCCAGTATAACTATAAATCTTACGAGAGTATATTTATGACACTAATATCTCAGGTGACTCTGAATCTTACGAGAACATAGGTTTATAGAAAATTTTACTATTACTAATTCAAAGCTCTAAAAGATGTGTTAATTACGAGGCGTTTTAGAAAAATAGAACCGTAATTATATAAATGTTACTCACCGTGCTATTATGAAACATGAATTAAAATATAGATTTACACTACTTCAGAATAACCACTTAAATTTGTATAAAAATCACCCACCATTCCATTAGAAAAAGAGGTTTGTTACAGTACTTGGAGTTAATTGTAGCCATTCATTGGTTTCAATCTAATGGCTAAAACTTAGAAGGAACCCATTCAAAGAAACCAAAGTTGTGAACCGGAACTTAAATCTTGTGGATCGGAACTTAAATTTCATAGACCTGGAACCAAAGGTTTCTCCGATTGTCTCACTAAACTTATGGATCGGAACAAAAAACATATAGACCCGGAATTGGGTTCCTCTCAAGCACTGTAAAAATTTTATATAAATTCATTAACCTCCTAAATTTACATATATATTACACATATTCCATTATACGCGTAGATGTTACTATAATGATGTAAAACTTTTTAATCATTTATCGTGCAAATTAATCAGCGAACCACATATACACCATTTATTTCAATTGAAGAGTAATGAACACATAATGATTCTTCGCAAAAAAAGAAAAAAATATATGCTGATTAATTGTTCTGTGTTGCCTGGTACAAAACGTTTCAGAGGATTGAAAGCAACTCCTCCTTAGTTTGTGGCTGACAGATATAATCATTACTCCTCTGAGCTAAGTTGAACAAACACACCAACGAGTGTGCATACACGAGTCTCTCTGCCGATGGTTTGGTGAATCGTCATTAGTAAACTGTAGATATCATTTCCTCGTGTTCCAATAAATGGAGGCACTGCACACTTCGTCCATCTACAACCGTTGGCTTTGTATAGAATCGCCCACAACTGTATACGTGCATGCATGCATTTTAATGGGAAGAGAAAATTTGTAAGCAGAATGACTCTATGAGAGAAGGGGGAAGAAGGATGAGAATAATAAGCATGCATTCAACTTCAGTGACGGTGGGTAATGGTGCCTTAGCTTCCTTTTGGTTCTCCAGCTGGATCAATAACACATCGGCGCGTTCCATCGCTCCCAACCTCTTTGCCAAGTCGAAGCGCAAAAACATTACGGTGCAAAAGGCCTTTCTTGGCAATAGATGGATTTCTCTTATTTCTCCAGTTTCTGGTGCTACTGAGATAACGGAATTTGTGGGGCTTTGGAAAGCCATCCATGAAGTCCATATAAACAATGATGGAGTTGACAAAATCAGATGGCACTGGACAACAGATGGCGAATACTCCGCAAAGAGTGCTTACCTGGCTCAATTTCATGGAAGTCTTACCAAGATAAAAATTACTCCAATTTGGGAGGCGAAGTGGGAGCCAAAACGTCGTTTCTTTGCATGAACTCTCCTTCATAAAAAAAATTCTAACAGCTAATAATCTACAGAAGAGAGGTTGGGTTAATGATCCGATCTGCAATCTTTGTAAGCGTGAGCCAGAGACGGTGGAACATCTAGCGAAAAATTATACCTTTACAAAGAGGGTTTGGAACTGGCTTAGCTCTTGGTACAACCTCTCCGCTTTGCCGTTATTGGACCAGTGCTCATCGGTCTATGGGTGGTGGAGGAAGTGCAGAATGAAAGTACAGAAGAATGCTCGCAAGGAGTTCGACGGCCTTTGTATTTATTTCTGGTGGGAGATTTGGAAAGAAAGAAATCGAAGAATTTTTCAAAGACTTGAGAAGAACGAGAGAAAGGTGGCCAAGATCATCAAGGAAGATTTCAATCTACAACGTGCTTCTAGCTAGCTGTTGTTTAGTGTTTCCCTAGCGTTGTCTCTTTTTCGTCTCAGTGTTTGTATGTTTCTCTCCTTCTAATAAATTTTAGCCACGGCAAAACTCTTGCCGGGGCATTTTTGAAAAAAAAATAATATGCATGCATGCACACCATATCAGCTACTAGCTGGGAATTGGAGACGCCAGGAAAAAAAACTTGAAACTTGAGGCCCAAAAGATGGGCTCACAGATGATCCAATTGCAGTGTGCGCCATTCCTCCAGCACGTGTGCAGCCTATCGCCGAGACCTACCCTGATGTTGGGGCAAAGCGACCATAAGGGAGACCGGTGACGCTGCCACTGTCGCTCTGGTGGTCGACGACAAAGTTGGGGCAGCGGCTGAGTCCGTCAATACTTCGTCCGTTCGTCGTGCACCAGCGGTCGGCGAGGCCACTCGCTTGTAGACGAGGAGGAATCTGAGCTCAGACTCCGAATTGTGCAAGCACATTTGGAATGAGATCAGGAGGTATCGTAAAGGGTACTCGGTGGCATGGTGGGAGAATCGTCTCCTTTCTTCAGAGCCTAAGGAGACATAGTTGCCTCTTTTCCTTGGGGAGAAGATTCTGTGTGCAGCTGAAACGACATCTCAGATGATCAATTGGCTCCAGAACGTGGCTTCGCAGTTCATCTATGGAAGAGGCCTCTGTTCCAGAACACAGCCAGCAGCATCGACGGAGTTGGCGACAACAACAACGTCATGCTTGATGATAGACTCATTGGGGCCGTAAGGCCATTTTCATCTCTTTTGCTGATTGCTATTCAAGTTGAAGATTGAGTAACGAAAAGTGGTGTGCAAATTTCTGGTGCCCCCTCAGTGTACGTGAAAAAAACTTTCCCAGATCACTCATATTTTGCATGAGTTACAAATTGGTTGCATTAATTTAGTTGCTTGAACGACGGTGTTGGCGTCTTGGCCCACGTTTCTAGTTTTAGCCCACAACTTAAATCAGTATAAAAGTACAATTATGTCTTTTATTATTATTTTTTGTGTTATCAAATTTAAGTTTCTAGTCCACTAATTTTTAGTTATGACCCACAACTTAAGTTTCTTCCGATGAGTTTCTTCCTTGTTTTAACCTTTGAATCTAGTCCAACGAGGGGCTGTCGTTAATTCCAAACGCTATAAAATCCCTCGTATATACAGAGCGTGCATGCCCTTTCCTCGCACAACGATAAATGGCAAAACTCATCCCTGCTAGTTTCTCCATTTTGTGAAACGTTTTGAGCCCCCGTTAGCTGCTTAGAGATGTGCAGTACCACTATCTTTTTGGAATGGGAGACACCGGAAATCCAAAATAGAGCCGATCAAAGGGTGAAACACAGAGGATGTACCACAAACTCACAACGCGTTTCCCTGACCTTTCATCCGCGAACAGATCTGCTGGCAAGTGTTTCAAGTCGCCAGATTGACATTCTGCTTGAATGGACTCTGGCCCTCAATCAGATCCTGGCCGCTCCCTCCCCACCGCAGTCTCCGAGCACCCCGATGACGGTTAAAAAAGCACGCAGAACTGATCCATCATGTGTCATTGCTTCAACAAACTAGCCGAGAGCAGCTCTCTAGTCCTCTCACCAAGAAACAAGCTAAGGGGAGCAATGCGCGCGACACTACTAAGGGCCTGTTTGGTTTCACAGTCTAAATTTTAGCCCCCGTCACATCAAATGTTTGGACGCTAGTTAGAAATGTTAAATAAAGTTTAATTTGAAAACTAATTACACAGATGAGGACTAAACGGCGAGACGAATTTTTTAAACCTAATTAATCCATGATTAGCAAATGTGATGCTACAGTAACCATTCGTTAATCATGGATTAATTAGGCTTAATAAATTTGTCTCGTCGTTTAGTCTTCGTCTATGTAATTTGTTTTTTAATTAAATCGTATTTAATACTTCTAATCAGTGTTCGGATATTCGATGTGACACGGGCTAAAGTTTAGTACCTGGATCCAAATACCCCCTAAGACTGTTGAGTTGTGATCCAAATTCCGTTGAGATGGCTAGGTTGGGAGCGTAGCGGAGGCCCGTTGCTGGAGGCTTGGGCCGGAGCGGAGCATACGGTACATGTTATAATGCCATGATTAGGGTTCTGGTGACATCATCATTATCGTCTTATAAGCTGCCGCCGTCGGTGCGGCGTTTCTGTAAACACTCCAAAGTGCCCGTCGTTTTTTCCTTCGCCTTGAAGGGTTTTTCACGTAAAAAATTGTGTGTCATGCTCTGTGTTTCTTCGTTGATCATCTTCGTTTTGCTTATCGTTTTGCGAACAAAGACAGCATCATACATGTCCCTAATCTGTGATCAATTGGTTGTCTGATCGAGGGCCTTATCCAGCGAAATGCTCAATAATAATAAACATCAATAATTCGGCTAGAAAAATTTAAAATAAGTGGTACCACCTGGTACTGGTGGGTTCCTTTCCGACCGCCGTAAATCTCTCATATGCTATATGTCTGTCACAGCTAGCGGTTGGTGGCATGGGGGTTTTCATTCATAAAGATAGTGTGTTAGGGAGCATCTGCAGTTGTTATATATATATATCCATGATTGGACAGTTCATGGTTCATTCTCAGCACCACACCAAAGAGAATTTGCATTGTTTGGTCATGAGAAAAGGAAACCAAAGATGAGAGTGGGCATGGACGCCATTTGCTACTTGGACAAGCAGTGAGATCTATTGGAATTTGGAACCGAAGACGAATGCAAAGTAAAGTTTCAAGAACCAACGTGGATGTCAGCTTTAAAATTTTCACAAAGGTGGCGACCATTAGATTAAACTCTGTGGCTGATCATGTGATTAATCCATCTCAAACTGCCTTCATGAAGGGACGATACATCCTAGAAGGTGTCGTCATCTTACATGAAACAGTGCATGAGCTCCACAGGAAAAAACAAAATGGAGTAATCTTAAAGATTGATTTTGAGAAGGCCTATGACAAAGTGAAATGGCCATTTCTATACTAGAGTTCAGAATGAAAGGTTTCTCGCCTAAATGGATTAAATGGGTGAAAACATTCGTATCAGGAAGGAGCGTAGCAGTCAACGCAAATGAAGAGGTCGAGCATTTTTTCCAAACAAAAAAAGGCCTTCGACAGGGAGATCCTCTGTCTCCTTTACCATTTAATATAGTGGCTGATATGTTGGCCACTTTAATAAAAAGGGCTAAACTTGATGGCAGATTAGAGGTATTGTGCCACATCTAATTGATGGCGGCTTATCGATACTTCAGTATGCAGATGATACAGTAATATTTTTAGATCATGATCTTGAGATGGCCCACAATATGAAACCCCTACTTTGTGCTTTTGAACAACTGTCTGGACTCAAAATCAATTTTAACAAGGGTGAGCTATATTGCTTTGGCGATGCTCAGGATGTTCTGGATCAATACATGGAGATCTTTGGCTGCAAGAATGGAGAATTCCCTTTCAGCTATCTAGGCATACCAATTCATTTTAAGAAGCTAAGAAATGCGGATTGGAAAAAAGTTGAGGAACGGTTTGAGAAACGCCTTAGCAGTTGGAAAGGCAAACATCTATCCATAGGAGGCCGATTGACACTGATTAATTCGGTGCTCAGCAGCTTGCCAATGTATATGATGTCTTTCTTCGATGTTCCTAAGGGAGTCATTCGAAAATTGGATTACTTCCGATCTCGCTTCTTCTGGCAAGGAGACGAACACAAGAAAAAATATCGTCTTGCTAAGCGGAGCATCCTCAGCCAACCTAAGGATCAAGGGGGTCTTGGGATTCATGAGCTAGGTACAAAAAACATCGCTTGACTTAGTAAATGGTTATACAAGCTTCTTACCTCTGAGGGGACTTGGCAACAATTGATCTGTAATAAATACCTAGGTTCTACCTCTCTTTCCCAAGTCGAATGGAGACCGTGGGATTCACACTTTTGGTCTGGGCTTCTGAAGGCCAAACAGGATTTCCTATTTTGGGTCTTTCAAGGTTAAAGACGGATCACAGGTGCGCTTTTGGAAGGACATCTGGTTGGGCTCAACACCATTACAAGCTCAATATCCATGTCTCTATAACATCGCAAGGCCTAAGAACATCACTATCGCTGAGGTCTTAAGTTCCTCCCCACCTAATCTATCTTGGCGCAGAGACCTTGTAGGTGCCAAATTGGTAGCATGGAACGATCTGCTTCCTCGCATTGCCAATCTAACCCTACTACAAGAGTCTGATTCATTTCATTGGAATTTAACCTAGAATGGGGTGTTCTCAGTGAAATCTCATTACCAAGCTCTCATTTGGGTAGAAGTACCTAACCTGAATAAAATGATTTGGAAGATTAGAGCACCACTAAAAGTTAAAATCTTTCTTTGGTACCTTCGCAAAGGCGTTTTACTCACGAAAGATAATTTAACTAAGTGTAATTGGCAAGGTAGCAAATCTTGTGCTTTTTGCCACAATGACGAGACAATAGAGCACCTTTTCTTTGAGTGTCGTTTCGCTAGAACAGTTTGGGCTTTCTTTCAATGCGCCTCTAATCTTACCAAACCCAACAATGCTCCCCACGTGTTTGGGTCCTGGCTGCAAGGCTTACCTAGCACCTGGCAACGAATCATCCTTCTTGGGGTGGCAGCTTTGTGTTGGTCTATTTGGCTTTGTAGAAATGACTTAGTATTTGAAAAGAAAAACGGTTGTTCTCCTTTGCAGGTTATCTTTGCTGCAGTCCATTGGGTGCGTTTGTGGGCTATCCTCCAGACAGCGGATTCACAGGATATGGCTATGGAGGCTTCGCGTCTGTTGGTACAAGTGGCTACGGATATCTTCTCCCGGACACATGGGTGGCGGTCTAGTCTTAGGATTGATTGCCACTGGAGAGGATTTGATGTTTAGTATGTTTTCTGTTGTTCGTCTGGGTGTTTCTTGTTAAACAGAAGCCGAAGGTTCTTATCTTTCAAGACGTTGCTTCACCTCGTTGTATTGCTCTTGAAATTTAATACATCTTCCTTGTCAAAAAAAAAAAAATGTAATGCCTTTGCGGGAGATTCCAGCTGATTCAATCAAATTCACATGACTACTGCCTATCTTGCATGGACTCTATGCATGACCATCTCTCACGTAAAACAATTTTTTATCTATTATAGTCGTTAGGTTATGGCAAATAGTTATGTGAGGTTCATAGATGTCCCATCTGATAGATCAAAAATATTGCAGATGCAGATAGATGAATCACTCCACTAGTGCTAGCCTGCAGCCCATTATCTGAACGGCATAGAAAGAAAAATGCAAGAAGTGGCTGCAATTAACGACAGGAGCATAGGGATTCTCTTAGCATCTGCATAAAGTTAAGTATGCACTGCATGCTTACCAAAGCCTAGATGGCAATAATCTATTGGAAGTGAAAATCTCTAGTGGGTCCCATAGACAACTTTCAATTTTTTGACTCCCAAAAATTCAGTTTGGGAACTCTGACCAAGGGCACAGACAAAGCTGTTTTTTTTTTTTTTTGTTTTGGACTAGTCAAAAAATTGAAAGCTATCTTTAATTTGTTGGAACTGTTGGAGTCATAATTTTGTTGGTCGCACCAAAAATTATATTTTAGGAGTAGCTTTTAGACATTGTCGCTACTTTAAGAATGGCTTGTATTTTAACATATTTTCACTATAAGATAAAATGGTTGAACACTAGTACTAGAGTTATTACCTCTCCCATTAAATTTTACTAGCCGCTACCGACAATTCCTTTAGCAAATGAAAAAGGGAATTTATATGGTGTATGGGTCCCACCATTTTAGTACTGGTCCCACCTATTTTGTACATTCCGATCCGGTATCTCTTCATTGATACTTGGTACCTCCTATTTTTAAACCAGATCTTGCTTGATGAATGACTCCATTTTATCTAGCTAACCCACTGTAAACCTAGTACCAAAAAAATAATGGTAGGTATATACAGAGCCCATATGCTCATGTCACCTGGGATGTGGTTGGTGAATCACTCTTAAGAGATTGAGATAGGGGCAGTGGTACATATAGCCAACATCCTCATGTTCTTAAATATGAACACAAGAATACTTCCATGCCCATTCGTTAGCTATGTTAGCAACATTGACAATTGGTATGAGCCATTGGGAATTGAAGACGTCAGGAATCGAAAATAGAGCCACATGGTTCAAAGGCGAGGATGCATGGTAGGTCCACCAAGGCATATGGATATCTTTTGAGAAGAATTGACTTTTTCAAGGGCGTTGTCGAATCGATGGGGCAAAATTGTTGATGCAGAAGATAAATAAGGCATTATCTCCTTGGTTTGGCTCTTTTGCCAAGTTGTGGTACAATGTTGCACACTGCGGGATCCTCTATAACATTCCTTTATCCACGCCACACTGCACCAAACTGCAACGAATCATAGCACCGAACACTATCCAGCTACAATTGGAGACTAGAGCACAATGACTGTAAAATATATAAGATTTTTTCATCTTTTTGTGCAAATCAATCATTGAACAACATGTACACCATTTATTCAATTGAAGATAGATGAATACATAATGATTCTTTGGAAAAGAAAAAAAAATATGTTGTTTAATTTTGTGGCGTTGCTGGGTTCAAAACATTTCAATGGACGTCCTCCTTTAGGACAAAAACTGATTGATGCATATGATTGATGAACTTTAGAAAATAAGAGAGGATCGGTTGTTGGGCTCCCCGTTTGAGTAAAGGCCCTATCATGCACATATGTTAATGTCTCTCCAGAGGCAATTGTTGTTAAATCATTTATTCAGAAATATAGATAAAGGGATTAAGGAGCAATGCACATAGATGATGGTAGAAACATCCTGGTCTCTACATCACAAGATGCTTTAGCCTTTAAATATTACAATAACTCCACAACAAAAGGCAAATTTATAGTTCTTGAAGAACAAATGCTTAAAAAAGGAAACTAAAAGAGCCTTAACAATGTCCACTGTTAAACCTCTATATGTTTGGAAAAATCTCCATTGTGGTGGTCTCCAAAGCACAACATGTCTTTCGCACAAAATCTCGTTCCTCCTCCTTTTGTAACAGCACCCAAAATCTTATCCAATGTGACGCCTTGAATAAAATATACATATAAGATTGTTCTTTATGGTTGTCAAAAACTATATCAATTCGACAAAGCCAAATCGCCCAACATAGAGCACAAACTCCCACCAAAATTTGGTGTTTAATTTTTTTGTTTACTCCATGAAGCCAAGAACCAAACATATGATCAACATTATTGGAAGGGTGTATGTCAAAAGTAATTAACGTGATTCTCCCAAGAAATTTTGCACAAAAGACAAGGAAAAAAACAAATGTTGAATGGTCTCATCTGTAGAACAAAAACAACATTGCTTGCTTCCTTGCCATCATCTTCAAATTAAGTAATATTTTGTTAGTATTACACCTCTAAGAAGCAACTAAATAAAAAATTATCTTTAGAGGGGTTTTTACCTGTCATACAAACCGATAAGGAACAAGCACATCAATACTAATTAATTACTTATATATGGATTGTACCGTAAATAACCCATTTTTCATTAAAAGCCATCTAAGCTGATCTGGATGATCATTTAGGACGATATTAGTAATTTTACCAACCAAATCATGCCAAGCTTGTAGCTTGTTACCTACCAATGCTCTTCGAAAAGATATGTTTAATGGACTTGTAATCATTATAGTGGCTATTGTATCATGTTTCCTATGAACAATGTTACAGAGACCATTATTTGCCTGCCCCAATTATCCTCCTAAAATCTCACTTGTGAACCACTATTTAGTTTATAAACTCCCCCATTAAGAAAGATTGGCTTAACTTTCAATAGCCCCAACCAAAAATATGAATCAACTGGTTTTTTTTTTCTACTTGGGAGAGTGATTTGGTCCCCACATATTTGTTTCTTTGCAAATGTTGCCGTACTCCATTCTCATTAATTAGACGAAAAAAACCATTTTCTAGGAAGACATTTATTTTGGACATCTTAGCAGTCCACATATATAGCCGCGCCACTTCGCGATTGTTAGTTCAGTTCTCAGTTTGGTGAGATCGAAGTTAAGAAAAATGAGAGAAAGTATGATGCTTTTGCCTACTTGGCCATGATGTAAAACTACTCGGAATTGGAGGCGCTGGGACCACAAACCAAAGCTTGGATCAATTATATAGTGCTTGCTTGGGAATCAATTGTGACCATTCATTAGCCTAGATCTGATTGTTCAAAGGGAAGAGGAATCTGTTTATATTGCATTCGAGAGGACGTGGCCAGCAAAGATCCAGCTTAGCGAAGTGGGTGCACTGACCGTGTACACACCTGGCGCAGCAGAGCGGATGCGTAGGTGGCAGCTGCGGTGACCAGCATGCGCGTGGCAGCGTGCAGAGTGTCATCAAGGAATGTGGTTGGCGCTTTTTGCTCGTCTACGACGACTCGACGAGCAGTGATGCACTGCACTACTCAGGCCAGGTGTTGATGTCGCCGACTTGTACCTCGCCAGAGCACCGTGGAGCGATGCCAAACATGGCGAGGACATTCGTGGCGTTGGTGAAGGGACCTTCTCGTCTGATCGGAGTGGCAAGCAGTGCTCCATCGGCTTTGGTCCACGTGGTACTACAGCAGTTCCCAGCATGATGCATATAATGATAAAACTTCCCAAGTTTTGAAAACTTAACACATTTCACTAGTCTCGTTAAATAATAACCGGTCCAGGTTAGCTTAATTAGGGCTTAGAGAGGAGGTCCGTCCAAGCACAGTAACTGTATGGTACGTAGCGAAGGAAGCTTGCGTTGTTCTGTCATCTTATTACCCGGCGCCACCCCGCTGCATGCCACCGACTTTGGCAATTCAAATGTTGTGATGTTTTTTTTTTTTACCATTAGTCTTTTAGACTCTGTGTTGTGCCTTGATTGGCTCTAGTTTCAGGCTTTCACCAGCAACACCGCGCACCTAGCAGTCCTCTTGTAGTGTTTGTGTTTTTGTTGTTGTACCCGTTCCAGATTTTATTACGGAAAACGTGCATTGCACATTCTCAATAGTGTCTTAGCGTTCAGATGCTCCAGCGCTTGAAAACTATTAATTAATTATTTCTTTATTTCCATACATATAGGAACATACAGTGCTCTTTTAAAATGGATCAGGGCATCCAACAAGGGCACAGTGGTAGTTGTTAGTGCTGAAAATACTTATAGCACTGCACGTATAACAGATAAACACCAAAACTAACTCATTTCACTGAATTAATGCAAGATGATCATTAATCCTCCGAAGAGCTATAAGTTCTAAAAATGCTGTGTCTCTCTGTAGATGGTTAGTGAACCATAAGTACCTGTAGAGATCACTTCCCTCGTGGTTCGTGCTCTGATAATTAATGGGGCCACATTTCATCATTTTACCCATTGGTTTTATATAAACTAGTCTATCGACCCGTGCTCCTCGCACGGGTTAGAGTCTTAGATCTATTATGTTTTATAGTATAACATATACAGATCTATTTTTATACTTACATATCTTGCTACTTTAGATGTATGCTAGATTATTGATTATGTAATGTTTGATATGATTGCAAAAAGTAAGTAATTTCAATATATAAATTTGAGTATTTATTTTCATTATACTATTGTTCAAAATACCAAAGGTGAATAATTTAGATGTAAATTAGAGGGGTTATTTGTTATAATTTAACTACGTATAAATTTAGAGTATTATTTCATTTTTTCTTTCATAATGGCAAAGTGAGTAATTAATATATAGATTTTGAGTGTTACTTAATATTGTTTTCATAATGGCAAAATTGGATAATTACATAAAAAACAGATCTAATAGCATTAAGATTCCAATCTACCAATTGATGATAGGACGTTTTTTTACCATTGTGAGAATTTTTATGATTTTTTTCTTTTTTTAGTGCATCTTGTGAGGATTAAAAAAGATGATCCAAAAGGAGTATCTAATTAGTAATAGTAAAATTATGTACAAAATATCAGTTTCATAGAAAGGTTTCTAACATCTTTATGAAAAAAGTTACAGAATTATTTAGTAGGGTAAATTTGTAAATGACAATAAATCTGACAAAAATAGAGGGTAAATTTGAAAATAGAAAAAAATCTGAAAAAAAGAAGAAATTTGCTTTCGTTGAGAGTTGAACTCAAAACCTTTCATAATTGCAGAGGTGGATAATTATTTACAAATAGATCTAATGGCTATTAATATTCCAATCTGCCAATTGATGGTAAGATGTTTCTGATTTTTGTGGAAATTTGTAGAATTTATCTTTTTTCTAACGCGCTTTGCAGTTCGTGCTGTTTTTTTAACCTCTAATTAGTAATAGTAAGATGATGGCCAGATGTTTCTGATTTTTATGGAAATTTTTAGGATTTTTTTTTTCTAACGCGTTTTGCAATTCATGCTGTTTTTTAACCTCTAATTAGTAATGGTAAGATAGATGTGGGTGATCTGCCATGCATGGTTTTTACTTTATTTCTTCTGTTAATGGAATGGCATGCAAAATTCTCATGCATGCATGTTTATGAAAAAGAGAAAATGTACCACCACACTTGCTAGTATATTATATATATCTATGTGGAATCGGAGACACTCAGAACAAAAGATGAAGCTTGAGGGCTTAATAGTGAGCTTGATGGCAGTCCGTGCCACAGCGCCAGCTCCTCCTCGTTATAATGGAGCGACCTACCACGATGTCGGAGCTAAGCGATCACTAGGTAGATGGACGGCCCAGTTGCTCTCATCCTGGTGGTTGAAGACGATGTTGTGGTGCTGCCACAGTCCAAGAGACTTCGTGTCTCCGGGAACAGGGTTAGTGATATTGACAAAGAGTAAGAGCTATTGTGAATTGGAGACCCTGGGAACGCAAGATGTAATAGAGCTGTATGGTTTAACGACATACGATGACGATGCATGACAGATCCACTATGCCTTTTCAAAGATTCGCCGGGAAGAATTCACTTTCTTAGGAGTTTGATCGAATTGCTGAGCAAAATTGTTGATGCAACAGATGAACCATGCATTGATCCTATTCGGAAATGCTGCCTATGAACGGTCTCCCTGGTTCCCTTCTTTTGTCTAGTTGAGTGGTGTGCTGCAGGATTCTATTGAACGTTTCTTTATCCATTCCACACCACACTGTTGATCCAAATAACGAACACTAACCTGCTACAGTTAAGCACAAGAGTACAATCTTACTATTACTAATTGAAGGTTCCGATAAAAAACTACTGCACTAGAAAAAAACCTATAAATTCTGACAAAAATCAGACACATCTTAACATCGTCATTGGATCTATTATGTTTGAAAGATTAATTAAAAATAATCCCTAATTTTTCAATTAAATTACATACCACACCATTACAAAAGATGCAATAAAATACCCAACATGCCATTATACATATAAACTAAAATAACCCCTCAATTTACAAATAATTTATGAACCACGCTATCGTAAAACATAAAACATACCCCCTTAATTTTCCATATTAAATACATGTTGTGCCATTGTAATAGTTAATTAAAGAAAACCCTTAAATTTACATATAAATCACCCTATATAATTGTATGGAAGACAAATGTTAAATAGAGCCCATTGTAGACATATAAAGAATAAAAAACATGTATATGAGTATAGTATTATAGTATGTTTGAACATATGAGAGACTGTCAAGAATAAAATGTGATTAATTTTAGGTCTCAAATTTAAATATAAAATTCTAATGTTTGTACTAGCCAATGCAAGACAGGATTATCACGTTGTTGTTACTTACTGTAACGATGTAAGATTTTTTAATCATTTTCCGTGCAAACAAAAAAGAAAAATATGTGCTGATTAATTCTGTGGTGTTGCCTGGTAGTACAAAACGTTTCAGAGGATCGAAAGCAACTCCTCCGTAGTTTGTGGCTGACAGGTATAATCATTACTCCTCTGAGCTAAGTTGAACAAACAAACCAAGTACTCCTAGTGTGCATGGCATGCACGTGTCTCTCTGTAGATGGTTGGTGGATCGTCATTAATAAACTGTTGATATCGATAAATGGGAGCACTGCATTCTTCGTCCTTTTACCACATATTTTCTTTGTATAAATAGTTGTGGGCGATCCTCCATTGTATTTGTGCTTTATTTCTTCTGTTCATGGCATTCAACAATATTCTCCTGCATGCATGCATTTTTACGAGCAGAGAAAATTTATAAGCAGAATGGCTCTATGAGAGAAGGTGAAGAAAAGATGCGAATAGTAAGCATGCATGTACGCCATATCAGCTACTAGCTAGGAATTGGAGACGCCAGGAAAAAAACTTGAAACTTGAGGCCCAAAAGACGGGCTCACAGATGACCCAATTGCAGTGTGCGCCATAGCTCCAGCACGTGTGCAGCCTATCGCCGAGACCTACCCTGATGTTGGGGCAAAGCGACCATAAGGGAGACCGATGACGCTGCCACTGTCGCTCTGGTGGTCGACGACAAAGTTGGGGCAGCGGCTGAGTCCGTCAAGACTTCGTCGTGTACCAGCGGTCAGCGAGGCCACTCGGTTGTAGACGAGGAGGAATCCGAGCTCAGACTCCAAATTGTGAAAGCACATTTGGAATGAGATCGGGGATCCTAAGGGTAATCGGTGGCATGGTGGGAGAATCGTCTCCTTTCTTCAGAGCCAAAGGAGACATAGTTGTTATCAAAAAAGGAGACATAGTTGCTTATCAAAAAAGGAGACATAGTTGCCTCTTTTCCTTGGGAGAATCAATTGGCTCCACAACGTCTATGGAAGAGGCCTCCGTCCAGAACACAGCCATCAGCGTTGGCGGAATTGGCGACAACAACAGCATCATGCTTGATCACAGACTGATAGGGGCCGTAAGGCCATATGTCCATCTCTTTTGCTAATTGCTATATATTCAAGTTGAAGATGGAGTAACGAAAAGTGGTGTGCAAATTTCTAGTGACCACTCAGTGTACGTGTGTCCAGGTGTTCATGCTCTGCTTCGGTGATATCTTGCCAATGTTCTTCCGTGACACTGCCAAATGTCTTTGGAGGCAAAGGAGCAGGAAGTCCCCAATTTGCACTTGAGCTTGAGTCACATACAGCTCAGTTCAGACATAGTGCCTGCATTAGTTTAGTTGCTTGAACGGCGGTAAAAAAAAAATGCAAGGAGAAACAGCTGCAGTTTGGAGAGGGGCACAACGATTATAATGATTTTTTTATTTTTCCTATCATTTTGGGTGAAAAATTACCAGCAAATGATGCATCTGGGGGTAGTAAGATTTGTTCCATGATTTCTGTTTCTCGCTTCCGAGTACGTACAAATTAAACAATGGCCCACGCGAACCGTTTCACGGGATTATTGTGGCGTCTCATTGCCATCGCCACCTTGTTCTGATGCACGGGTGGGGTGGAAGCAGGCCACCGGTCCATACACTGCCAACGACCTCGGCTTGCCTTTCCCGTGCCACTGGAGCTTGCACCATGCCGCCGCCACAGCCTGCTACACCGGTGTCAAGGACAGAGACTCGCCCCGTCGCTCGTCGTTCCGCTTGCAGTGCAGACCGTGCAGCTTCACGTTGTCGCCGCTCCGCTCCGTCAGCTCATCCGCGTGATGCGTCGTCCCCGCTCCTGCTGGCGCGTGGCCAGCCTGCGTCCCATGCCCTACTAGAATTGTACGTATTTAGTGATAAAATATTATAGATTTGTGGAAATTAACAAAGGAATTCAGGGCAAGGTGACGAAACATTATTAAAGATCACAACTTCAGCAAGGACAAGCTAACAGTATATTTGGTATTTGCCTAGTACGGGTCAGGAACCTTGAAAGCTAAAATGTGCAGTGTACGACGCCATATACTGCACCCCCAAGGTGCCAACTAACGGCGGGGCAATGGTTTTGACAGGCATTAAGATTGCGCCATTGCTTTACCAATTGGTTTTGACAGGCAACGATGAAGCAAGGCATTCCCGTTTGCATTTGAGTCATCTTTCAGGCTTAGTTGAAACCATATCACTGTCCTTCGTCAGTCGCCTGAACGATATCAAAAATTGTCAAATGCATGGAGCAGTAGCGCAGCTGCAATTAGGGACTGCAGGCAAGGTTTTAAATAACCGGCTATAGCCTCCGCTGATATAGCTATTTTAGCAAGGAAAAGTTACGCGCTATAGTCTCATTTAGCTCGCTATATCCTGCTATAGCCTGCTATTTGCACTTTTGAGAAAGTCGCCGCTAAACCTCATATCCCGCTATTTAAAACCATGACTGCAGGCCCGCAACACAGAGATTCTAATTACCTAAGGGTTTCATACACAATTTAGGTCAACTAGTCCATCAACCCGTGCGTCGCACGGGTTAGTCTCAAGACACACATATTATTATGTGTATGTCAAAATATAGATAATAATAATATAAAATTAAATAGTTATTTTAGATATTTTATCATAACAATTAAATATGGTTAATTTAGATATAACCTTGGGAGGTTATTTTATATGATTTTTACCATAGCATATGCAATTTAATTAAGATTTAGACCATTTTTATAATTGTGCATATGTGTAATTATTTAAGAAAGGATCATATCTAATCACTATTAATATTTTAATCTATCTAATTAATGGTTAGATATTTTCAATTGTTATGGGAGTTATTTTAGGTTATCCATACAATTGATACAATTGCATTGTAGATGCCGCTAAATTGATGACCGGATATTTTTATTTTTTGTTTTTGAGAATTTCTGAAATTTATCTATTTTTCTAGAACGTCTCGTAATTAACACATCTTTTAGAGCTTTGAATTATTAATAGTAAAATAAGATTCAGAGTCATATGAGACATTAGTGTCATAAATATGCTCTCGTAATATTTATAGTTATACGGGACATTTGTGTTATCGATTCATAGGTAAATTTAGCAGTGATGGAGTTGGAAATTCAAAACTTATACATATCTTATCTTTTTTTTTGACAATTGCTATAGTGTTTTGAAATAACTATAGATCATGAATTTAATTTATCGAAAATAAATACATACGATGACTTTTGACTTCCTCGAAGATAATAGATGAAGTATATATTTCTCTATTTTGTTATGTAAAATAATATAAATTTTTTCTACCAGTGTAGCATGGCAAAATACCTTATACGATCTGTACTCATATTTACGTGACATTAGAAAAGTAACGTATCTAACCCTTTTAATGTTTGGAAAGATGCTATACGGCTGTGCGTTTCACGTGAGGCCATATGAACTACATGTTTATTTATTAATTAATTATTGAGATTTTGGTCTCCAATGAATCTATAAATTTAGATATCGCTCTCCAATGGATCTGAATCTTCTAGCCTTCTAATTAATAAAAGTAATATTTTTAATTAATACGCCGAATGTTGCTGGCACGGAGATTTGTGCCATAGGCTTTATTTTCTTAATTAATACGCTAAATGTTGCCGGCGTGGGAGATTTGAACCCTCAATCTCTTGCCTCTACATTTGCTGTGATTGGCTTTTTTAATTAATACGTTAAATGTTGTCGGCGCGGAGATTTTAACCCTCGATCTCTTGGCTCTATTTTTTTAGCGCGTTTTAAAAATAGTGCTTCCGCTTTAAAAATAGTGCTTCTTTTACGACCTCCAATTAGTAATAGTAAGATTGAAGAGCGTTAAATATATTATATGATCACTAACTTGGTGGTGCATGATATTTGTCTCACATAGTGATGTACGTCTGATACAAACTGTGTTGAAGGAGGGGAACCGTGTTCTCCAGTTTATGACTATCACACAGCAATATGCTCTTAATACTAGACCGACACTTAATTAGGTATGATGAATACATTACACTGTAACACATTTTTTCTATCACTGTCATGGCAAAATACCTTATACGATCTATACGGTCTATTAACACTAGACCGACACTTAATTAGGTATGATGAAAATGTGTTAAGATGGACATATGCTCCCCTTGCTTTCTGTTTTTCTTTTTTTTTTTTTTTTTGGTATATGTCTGTCACAGCAGGCGGTTGGTGGGGGCTTTCATTCATATATTAGGGAGCACATCCACTTGATATATATATATATATATCCATCGTTGCACAGTTCATGTCTCATTGTCAGCTCCACACCAAGAGAATTTGCATTATTTGGTCTTGAGAAAAGGAAATGAAAGATGAGAGTGGGCATGGACACCATTTGCTACTTGGACAAGCAGTGTGATCTATTGGAACTGGAGACACCAGGAACTCAAAGTAAAGTTTCAGAGGGCCATGTTGAGGATGCAAGGCGCAGACCCACACAAAAGGAGGACGCACAGCATATCTACGGAAACATACAGAGTTGCTTTACGGGAGTCCAGCTGATTCAATCAAATTCACACGTGTACTTTCTGTCATGGCTCTGCGGCTGTATGGTTCAATGGACCGTGTGCATGACTGAGGTAGTCATAGGTTGTAGCAAAGAGAGTTATGTGATGTTCATAGATGTCCACCATTTGATAGGCCAATATTGCAGGTGCAAATAGATGCATCACTCCACTGTGGTGCTTGCCTGCACCCAATTGTCTGAACGGCATGGAAAATTTTCTAGAAGTAACTGCGAGTAGCGACTGGAGCACACGCATTCTCTAGCCTCTGAACAAGTTAATTATGCACCAAACCAAGCAATATTACAGTCTCAGCCTTTGTGTAAAACACGCAGGCTTACCAAAAAGTACACGAAGAAATAGTCACTTGAACACAAAACCTATTAGAGGACAATCATCTATTCTTAGCGAAAATCTCTAGAATGCATTCTCCATCATCAGAGATGCCTGCCCACTTCAGCAAACATGACGCGCAAAACTGAAAGCTATCTTTGTGGGAACTGTTGGTGTCATAATTTTGCTGCTCGCACCCAAAATTAGATTTTAGGAGTAGGTTTTGGACACTGTTGGAGATGTTCAAAGTATCATTAAAGCTAATTTAAGAATGGCATGTATTTTAGCATATTTTCACTATAAGCTAAAATAGTCGAGTATATATTATATCTAAAATAAACCGCTCTATAGTGGTTGGGAAAGTGTCCACACCAGTACTACAATACTAGAAGGTTGCTCTCCCATTGAATTTTACTGGCCGTTACCAATAAGACATTTATTTAGCTAATAAAAGAAGGAAATTTAAATGGGGAACTAGTCCCACCTTTTTCGTATAGGTCCAACTAGCTTATTTACTACCTTCTGGCTGCATCTCTTTGTTGGTACCTCCTATTTTTAAACCACTCATCTTTTTTTATGAATGGCACTGTGGGATTCTCTCCAACATTTCTTTATCTATGCCGCACTGAACTGCTGAGAACCATAATAACGAACACTACCCTATTTCTGTGAGGGACAAGAGCACAATCTTACTGTTACTACCATTAATATATTGATGGTTGCGATAGAAACCGAGGCACGCTAGGAAAAAGATAAATACTATAACGTTTGACAAAAATCAGAGACACCTTAATAACATCGTCATTGCATTCTATTTGCATATAAATGCCCCAAAATTTACATATAAATTATCTTCCACTCAATTATGAATGATTAATTAAATTAACTCCCTATATTTGCATATAAAGTACCCACCATGCTATTATGAAAGATAAATTAAAATAACCGCAAAATTGGAAAACAAGTTATGAACTATGCTATTATAAAACATAAAATGTACTCCATAATTTGCATATTAATTATACATCGTGCCATTGTAAGAGTTAATTAAATCAACCCTTACATTTGCATATTAATAACCTACTATACCATTGTGGAAGACAAATGTTAAATAGAGCCAATTGTTAAATATAAAGATTAGAATAACTAGCTCATCAACCCGTGCTCTCGCACGTGTTGGAGTTTAGGAGATATAGATTTATCTTTTAGTAATATTAGAGGTGATATTTTAATTCATCATTCATAACTGAATTACGGCAATGTATATTTAGAAGTTATTTTAATTTATCTTTCATGATGGTATATTGGTAATTATATGTAGATTTAGGCATATTTTAACTTACCTTTTATAATGGCATGGTGAGTAATTTATATGCAAATTTAGAATGTTGTTTAATTCATATTTTACAATGGAATGGTGGGTAATTTTTATGCAAATTTGAGGGATTATTTAATTCATATTTTATAATGGCATGATGGCAATTTTTATACAAATTTAGGGGATTATTTTATTTCATCGTTCATAATGTCATGGTGGGTAATTTTTTAGAAACTATAATAGTAGAGTTGCATGATGGATGAGGGATGTTTCTGATTTTTGCGAGAATTTTTAGGATTTAATTTTTTTTCTTTGGAAATATATCTATTATTAAAGCTAAATGATAGATGATGGTACGTTAATTGCATAGAAAGCAGACCTAGTGGCTATTAAGATTTCAATCTGTAATCGATGATAGTATGTTTCTGATTATTGTGAGAATTTATATAATTTTATCTTTTATTTGGCACATCTTAGGAGGATTAATAAGTAGGCTTATAAAAAGTCTTCAAATAGTAATAGCAAGATTAGGCACAAAATATCTATTTCATAGAAAGATTTCTAGTATCTTTATTAAAAGTTATAGGATCATTTAATAGTGTAAATTTATAAATGGGAAATTTTGACAAAAAAACAGAGAGTAAATTTGAAAATGAGAAACTTTGCCAAAAAAATAAAAAACTTGCTTTCGTTGAGAGTTGAATTCAAAACCTTTTATAAGGACAGAGGTGAGTAATGACTTGGAAAATAGATCAAAAATGGAAAAATCTTCAATAGAAAAGAAATTCGCTTTCGTTGAGAATTGAACCCAAAATCTTTTATAACGACGGGTGGGTAATTACTTAGAAAATAAATCAAAAATGAAAAAATCTGTAAAAAAAAAAGAAATTTGCTTTCATTGAGAGTTGAACTCAAAACCATTCATAATGGCATAGGTGGATAATTACTTGGAAAACAGATCTAATGGCTATTAATATTCGAATCTGCCAATTGATGGCCGGATGTTTTTTTATTTTTGTGAGAATTTCTAGGATTTATTTTTTTCTGGTGCGTTTCGTGAGGATTAACGTGGAGGCTCCAAAAGGAGCCTCTAATGAGTAATAGTAAGATAAATATGCATATGACTATACTTTTAAAGTATGTTCAACATATGAGATACAATGAACAGATACAAAATTTAATTAATCGTGGGTTTCAAATTTATATAAAAGTTTTTATATTTGCAGTAGCCAATATAGATGGCCAGAAGCACGAGATTGATGTACTTGTTACTATAATGATATAAGATTTTTTTACCTTTATTTTTGGAATTAATTAGTGAATGACACCTACAACATTTTTTCAATTGAAGAGAGATGATTAAAATAAGATTTTTAGAATAAGAAAAAATATATAGTGATTAATTGTGTGGTGTTGTCCTGCACAAAACGTTTCGAACGATTCAAAGCAGCCCCTCTTTAGTTTGGGGCAGAGCTAAGTTGAAAAAATACCGCAAGTGGTGCGCATGCACATAGATGGTTGGTGAATCACCGTCATTAGTAAACTGTACATATCACTTCTTTGTGTTCTTATGAATGGAGCACACTTTTTTTTTTTTTTTGAGGAGAACTGGAGGGGTTTAAGGCCCTACAGAATTTTAATAAAGGAACAAGCAAAGTTTACAGTCGTTTTGGGAGTAAAAAAAGAAGACAAGAAACTAAAGAGCAAAATACAGGTTATAGAAGATTAGAGAGCCAGGTTTCTATGCCGGGTAGATATCTCGGTTTAGCCCTATGGCAAAGAAGGGAGAACTCCTTTATGAAGGTCTCCTTGCACAGAGTTAAAGAGGGGGGGACTCCATTGAAGATGAATTTGTTTCTTGTTGTCCAGATGCTCCAGCACATAAGAATGATGATTTCCAGAAAGAAGGGCACGTTGAGATCTTTTCTGAATCTTGATAATGTGGCAAAGGGATTGCTGTTGGGGTAAGCATTGAGGCCCAAAAGTCCCCAGCAGTTGATTGCGAACTGGCACTTGAGGAAGAGGTGTAGTAGATGTTCAGTTTCATCATTAGGACAGAGGACACAGAAGAGTGATGGAAGCTGCATATTTTTCCTGCTCAACAGTTCTCTGGTGTTGATTCTATCATTGAGTAAAAGCCAAAAGAACACCTTGTGTTTTTTTTTTTGGCAGGAGCTTTTCCAAAGCCATTTAAAGCAGGGATGAACTGATCTGGTCTCCACTAGCAGTTTATACACTTTCTTTGTGTGGTAAAATTGAGTACCCCAAGTGTAAGTCCAAAAATCATTATCCAAAGTTGGAGTGAATTGTTCCATCAGGCTAGTAAGAGCAAGCAACTGTTGATAGGCAATCTCTGATAAGGGTAAGTGGAAGAGAGAATTTAGCTCATTAGTTTGCAAAGCTTTTCCCAGGGTGAGCATTCCATTTTTGGCAAAGGAGAAAAGTTCAGGAAACGTGACTCCCAATGTGTTCAAATTCCATCTGTCCAGCCATAAGAAGCAGGAAGTTCCATTCAATGCCTTTGGTTTGGAAAATTCTTTGAACTTGGGCACGAGCTTCAGAATTCCTCTCCACCAGAAGGATCCCTTTTTGGTGTGTGAGGGTAATTTGCCATTGCTGTAGTATTTCTCCCAGAGAAGGTTTACCCAAGGGATGTCCAGCTTATTGTAAAATTTGTGCAGGTTCTTGAGCAGAAGAGCTTCATTATGGGCTGTTAGATTCAGAACTCCCAGACCACCAGAATCTTTTTCCAAGCAGACTAGTTTCCAAGCTGCCTTTGAAGGAGTTTTACTATTGAGATCCGAGCCTCTCCAGAGGCAGTGTTTCCTGTATTTATCGATTTGCTTGATGATTGTTTTGTGAACCTCATACGTGCATAAGTAGAAAGTTGGCAGAGAGGAGAGTATTGAATTGACCATTTGCAGCGTGCCACCTTGAGATAAAAAAGCTGAAGTAGAACACAGTCTCTTTTCACATCTTTCTACCAAGGGGAGAAAGTCTTCAATCTTTGGTTTGGTGGTCCCCAGTGGTAACCCAAGATATGTGAAAGGAAGGGTCCCTACTTCACAACCAAAAGTCCTATAAAGGATATCCAGCTTTTCTCCTGAGATATTGATGGGCGTCATGCAAGATTTTCCAAAATTTACCCTTAAGCCCGTAGAGTCAGCAAAGGAGTTGAGGATGGCTTTCAGAAAGAACAGTTGCTTGGCATCTCCCTCCATAATTATTAAAGTGTCATCTGCATATTGTAAAATGGGGAAGTCCTTGCTGTGAGTGAGAGGAATTGGTAAGGAGATAAGCCCAAGAGCTGTTGCTTTGTTAAGAATACTTTGTAGGAGATCAGCTGCAAGGACAAACAGGAGGGGTGATAGTGGGTCTCCCTGTCTAACTCCTCTTTTACAGTGGATAGTTTTCCCAGGGACACCATTTAGTAGCACTGCCGAGGTACCTGAGTCAAGGATTAGTGAGATCCATTTGAGCCATTTATCACCAAAGCCTTTCTGTTTCATGATTGAAAGCATAGCCTCATGTTCTATTTTGTCAAATGCTTTCTCAAAGTCTAGCTTAAGAATAATCATTTCTTTCTTTGATTGCTGGCACAGGTGAATATATTCAAACGCCCAGGCTAGACAGTCTTGGATGGTTCTGCTTTTGATGAAACCATACTGGTTTTTGTGCACTAGAGAAGTGATGCGGCTCTGAAGCCTATTAGCCAGGAGCTTGGTAAGGATTTTGATGGAGGAGTTCAATAGGGAGATAGGCCTGTAATCTGACACTGAGCTCGGGGAGTCCTTTTTGGGAAGTAAAGTTATGTAGGAAGAATTGACACTTCGCAGGCATATATCCTCTGAGTAGAAGGAATCACACAAATTGTGAAAATCTTGGGCAATGAGGGGCCAGAATCTCTTGATGAAATCCGTGTTAAAGCCATCCGGCCCTGGGGATTTGTTGGAAGGAAGGTTTTTGACTATATCATCCACTTCTTGTTTTGTGAAAGGCAGTTGCAGGTCACTCAAGGTTGGGTTGCTTTCTAGAAGATCTTCAAGATCAAACTGCATGGCCAAAAAGTTAGAAGTCCCTAGTCTTTCTTTGAAAGCTTCCCATAGGAGCTTGGCCTTGTCAAAGTGGTTAAAAACGGGGAGCCCTGCCTCATTTTCGAGAGAGGTGATAAGATTTTTTCTGTTTCTGATGGAAGCCGTGGCATGAAAAAAATGTGTACTTTCATCCCCTAACTTAGCCCATTTAATTGTACCTCTTTGTTTCCAGTATGTCCTTTGTTGTTTGAGGAGAGAAACTAGGTGGTCTTGTACAATTTTTTGGAAGTTCCATTCTGCCACTGAAAGATCCCGAAGCTCTTGGATGTATTCTAGTAAAGATAAAACCAGTTTAGTGTTGTTGATGGTGACAGCTAAGCTAGGAATACGAGCCTTCCAGGCTTTTAGACATTTTCTGAGGTTTTTAAACTTGGCACTGATAGTCTTTGCTTTATCTGTAAACACCCTGGAACTTTGCCATCCCTCTTGGACCACTTGTGGGAGGTCTGCATGATCTAGCCAAAAATTTTCGAATCGAAAGAACCCTCCTTTAGGAATAGAGGTGGAGATGGAAATGACACATGGAGAATGATCTGAGGTTTCCATCACTAAAGAGGAGGCAATGGTGTTTGGGTAGCAATTGGCCCAAGAAGTTGAAGTGAAGAACCAGTCAAGTCTCTCAAGAAGAGGGTCTGGCTGTTTATTAGTCCAAGTGAATCTTTTCCCTTGCAGAGGGATTTCCAGGAGACCAAGATGGCTAATGACTTCGTTGAACTTAAGCATTTCATTGACGTTTGCTCCCGGCTTGTTTCTGTCTTCTCTTCTCCTGATTAGGTTGAAATCCCCCACTAGCAACCAATTAAAGTCCTCTGGCATCTGAATGTTGGTCAGCCAGTCTAGAAAGGTTCGTTTTCCTTCATCAGTACAAGGTCCATAGATGTTGGTAAGAATCCATACATCATTATTATGTAGCGACCGAAATTCCATTGTGAGAGAGAAGGGGTTTGAGAATATGATAGATCCTTCAAATTTTGTCGAGTTCCACGCTGCCAAGATCCCACCTGAAGCACCAGCTGAGGGCAGGAAAGCAAACTGATCTAGGCAGGGAGGGCAGAATTGCCTAACAAAATTGGTGTCAAAAAATTCTCTTTTTGTTTCTTGAAGACAGACCACATCACATCTGGATTCAACAATTTTATCCTTGATAGAATTCCATTTTTTGTCCGAATTAATACCACGAACATTCCAACAAAGCACATTCCAAGCCAAGTTAAGACGTGGATTCATGATAAAATAAAAGGCAAAAAGAGTACGGGGCTATAATGCATATGCATTAGCCAAATAGTCAACCACAACCCAAGAATGTTTAACAAAAGACCAACTGTTTTCATCACTGAACAAAAAGAAAAGGCCCACATGGCCACCAACATTGGGCAGAGAAAGAAGGCCCACAAGGCCCGACTGCTGCTGAGAACTTCCCAACAACTGGAATCATCACTTCTTGGTCTTTTTGTGCTTCTTCTTGTCTTCATATTCATCACTTGTTTTGGGCTTGGACTGCTGCTTGCCAACAGGAGCAGTTAAAGGTCTAGCATTCAAAGATTCATTAGAGAGCTTGTCCACCTTGATGTTGCAGAAAGAGGAGCCTAAATTTCTGATCACTGAGTGAGTCAGGTTTGGTGGGGTTGAGCTGCAGGCCACACATTTTTTGCTCAGACAAGTCTTTCTTTTGAACCCCTGATTGAGCAACTGCAGTCTAGGGCTTCTGCGCACTTCTGATTCTACCACCTTTTTCTTTGTAAGCTTGTGTGCCACAGGACTGGATGAGGAGGGAGGGGATTCCTGACCTGCATCCTCTGCAGCTAGCCCAGGGTCACCTAAACTGTAGTCTTCAACTGAGGACATGCAGGTTAATTCAGAAGAAGTAGAACAGGCTCTGGGGAAGCTAAGGTTGATCACTTCTTGACCATTTGCCAGAAAAATTGAGGCTCCAGATTGCAGAAACTGTGTTGTCCAGTCAAACTTGGATGGGGAGAGCAATAAAGCTTTGAAGAATTTTTCCCAAGTTGGTGGAATTTTGGCAGTGAGGTCTTGAGATGGAGTTGCATAGGTAATGAGATTACCTAAAACATCGTTCTCTTTGATAAATCTGTCAACCAAGCCTGGGTCTGCACTTTGCTCTCCATCCAGCTGGACCATTCCAATATTCAGAATATTGGCCACAGAACCCGAACCCTCCAAAGCCTCTACTGCTGCATCTGCTTCTTCAGCCTCGACATTGGGTAAGGCTTCCTCCATAACCAGGTCATCATTTAGATCAATAAGCTGATCTTCATTTATTTCTTCCACCAAGAAGTAGTCTGGGAATTGAACTTGCACAGCTTGAACTGGAGCTGAAGCTGGAGGCACCTGAACTTCTTCCTGAATGGCAACCTCTTCTTCAATGGGGTCAGCCTCATATATGACTTGCTGACCAAACTGAACAGGCTCTGGAGCAGGGATTGGGTCCTCCTCCGGATTGACAATTTCAGGTACCAATTCAGCCTCTATATCTGCAGGAGGGACGTTTAGGTCCAGCCCTTCCTACCCTTGAACTGGTGGGATTTGAGCAGGGAGCCATTCTGGCCAATCAAAATCCGCTGCAAAGTTGTCATTGACCATTGGCTGAGGAGGTGGAGGTGGAGCCGGTTGACCCTCTTGCCCAAAACCAAAGAATTCAAAGGGAGCATGGGGCCCAAACTGATCTGGAATAGGTGGCAAGTCTTCATCTGCTGGCTGTCCTCCCAACATATGCTGATGAAGAATTTCACATTGAATAGTCCAAGATTCCCCCTGGAACCCATCCCCAACTGTGAGCGGAATGAAGTGGGGGATGGATTCAAGGTCAATCACACGTGCATGGACCACTAACCCGGCTAGCCTCCTTCTGTCACTGTCCCAGGAAACAAGCCTAGCAAAAGGGGATAAAGCTGCTTCTACGTGCTCTTGGCACCAGTAATCTAGTGGGAAGTTCAGCAAGAGAAGCCAACATTCTCTGTTGAAAGTTATAGCTCGATGGTTTCTCCCCTCATTGTGTCTGACAAAATCTATCATAATATCATCAAACTGATGTGGGCCAGTATGGATCAGATTGTCTCTATCATAGACATGGCGAAACCTGACGTAAGCTTGTCCTAAAGGGCATGGCTGAATCTCTATGATCTGAAGGTGCATATGCTCAACCAAAAACTCCTCGAGGATCCCACTGATGTTAGCAAAAGGTACCTGGTGCTCAGGCATTGGAGTGATGAGGGCGATCGCGATGTCATCATTGGTTCTTGGCTCTCTCAGAGTGACCGCGCGTACTGATTGTACACGGTGAGGCACGTCTTCCCACTGCATCCCTAGCGGTATGAAGGGAGTGGGATCAACCCGCTGGAACGCCATTGCCGGGAGATTGCTCTCTGGATGGGGAGCTTGAGCTTCTTGGTGAGAGGGGGCTTCTTGGCACGAAGGAGCGGGAGGAGTTTCCCAGGTGGTGTTGATCACCGGAGAGGCGTCTCCTCAAATAACGGGCCCTGTAGTAAAGACTGTATCGGGTGAGTGCACTTTCTGCTTGTCTGGCCCATCTGTCATGAGGAGAGTCGGGCGAGCGGCTTGTGGGTAATGCTGCCGAGAAGCCGAACCGTCGCCCCCCAGTCTCTTGCTAAAGCAGGTGCTTTCAACGTGTCCCCAACCCAAGCAAAAGCGGCACTTAATTCTGGCGGTGCACTGTGCTCTAGAGTGGGCCGTCGAGAGGCAACGACTGCATTTGCGAAGGGCCGGCCCATAAGTGGAGAGAGGCGCCTGCATTCTCTGAGAGTTAATGGAGCCCAAAGAAAGACTGAGATCTATAGAGTCAACCGTATCTGCTCCCTGATTAGCCTTTGCTAAGGGCGCTGACCTTGGTACTTGAGCTGAGGCAGGAGCTGTCGGCATTTTGAAAATTGCACGAGTTTCTGGAGGTAGAACTTGGGGGCCTAAACGATCAAAGGCCGAAATCCGATGAGTGTTTGAATGCAGGACTTGGGGTCCTAGCCGATCCAAGGCTGAAAACTGAAGAGCTGACGCTGAAGGAATGGACTGCTGCTTGTTTTTGCTGTTGACTGGAATCGCATTAGCTCCCGTGAGAACCGGAGAACGAGCTGATGACAACCAAACTTTCTTTGGTTTGTGGGGGACATTCTGGTGAATATCCTTTTTGAGCACCTGAGCAAACGAGCGCTTGTTGTGAACTGCAGGTTCTGACCTGGATTTACTTCCCACTTTGATCCACTGATAAATTGGGCCTTGATCACTCCTGATAGAAAGCCTGGCAGTAGAAAGACCAATCTCGTTCCAAAGATGAAAGAAAACCTTGAAGTCTTGGCAAGCATGAATCTATTGGGAATAGATGAGGAATCCCACTTGCTTGGTACTGACTTGGAACTGAAAAATCCGATCCTCCAGTTCCAGGACCTGAAAAGCTTCCGCCTTGCCCCCAAAGATGGATTCCAAAACCAGACTCACAGAGGCTTCAAGCAATCGAAACTTGCAACGACTGAAAGCTGCCAGCAGCCGGAAAGAAAACGGAGTGCCTGGAGCAGGGGTGATGGAGCATCTGTGCTCTTTCCAAACCTTAGAACTGAAGGCCAGGCCCAGCGAGAAGTCCAGAGGAGAAGTTGCCATTGGAAGAACCAGAGGAGGGGGAAAATGAGCTGGGAGACACTTACCCAAGGTATGCCACCGAGGAGAGGAAGGGGCTAGCGACAAGCCATTCCACCGGAGTGACTCCGATCTGCTCTCCTTTGCCCAGGGTCTCCAGCTGCCAACCGACCTTCATTGCAACACTATGGGCAGCTTTTCTTCGTCGAGATCATCCTCATCAACACCATGAACGCCTCCGACCCCGCCGCGTTCGACCGCGCCGAGCGCAAGCTCATGGCGCGCGTGGCGCAGGACGCCGGCGAGCCCGGGAACGGGGGGGCTCGCGAGGGAGACCAGGCTTTCATCCGTTTGCTTTGTATAAATAGTTGTGGGTGATCCACCATCATATTTGTACTTTATTTCCTCTGTTAGTGCGATGGCATTCAACATTCTCCTACGTGCATGCATATTTATGAGAAGAGAAAGTGTGGAAACAAAATGACTCTTTGAGAGAAGGGGGAGGAAAGATAAAATTATTGGCACGTACGCCATACCAGCTACTAGGAATTGGAGACACCAGGAACAAAACATAAAGCTTGAGGTCGAAAACATAAAGCAACGCGGCCACAGTCGTCTGCACCACAGCTCCAACGCCTCTTCACACTCGAGCCGTGACGTACCCTGACGCACTCGCTCTGGCGGTCCAAAACGAAGTTCTGGCGCCGCCCAAAGTTCACACCCATGGATCAACCTCGACCTAATTATCTTGGACAATCGCTTGGGTTGGCTCCAGAATGTGGCGTCGTAATTCGTCCATAGGAAAGATGCCTCTTTATCCAGAACACAGCCAGCAGCATATGGACATTCTGGTTTATCAATATACTCTTATGCCAGGCGGGCTTCGTTTCAACAAGAAAGTTTTGGTTGTATCCCTTGCAACTTGTCTTACTGTCCAGATGATCCAGCTCACGAAGATTATCATTTCTATGTTTTCTTATAGAAAGGAACATTCAGTGCCCCCTTAAAATGTATTAGGACATCCAAATTCACTGACAGTGCTATATCCCCCTCCAACTTCTCTTAGTGAAATACTTCTATTGCACATTCCCATTCGTATGTTACTCTATCCAGATGGTCCGGCTGATGAAGATTATTACTTCCACATAGATCAAGGCATCGAAATGTGCTGACTGTGGTAGTTTAAGTGTTGTAAATACTTGGTGCGACACTGACAGACAAGACGCCAAAACTAACTCATTTTACAAATTTTACAGTGATTGGAAAAAATAGGAGCCGTCCATGAGATGATATCTAATAGTTTAAAAATAGATGGTACTACGGTACCGGTACTAGACGGTACCAAATAGAAGGGTCCGGAACCAAAAATAGCGGAACCAGTACCCATAGTTTTTTATTTTTTAATTTTGCAAAGGTTAAAGGCCTTTAAAAATTAAAAAAATAGTGGTACCGTCCGGTACCTCCCGGTACCGGTGGGTTCCATTCCAATCAGTGTAAAATATCTCAACTCATTTCGCTAAATTAATGCAAAAGATTATCATTATTCTCCTGAGGTCTGAGTTTAAACAATGCTTGCAGCAAATAGTACACATGCACATGCCTCTGTGCACAGTCAGTGAATGTGAATCATTAATAAATGTAGTGGTCACTTCGTCGTGCTCTTATAAATAGAATTTTTTTGCTCTTTTTTTTTTGATATATAGTTGTGGGTGGTCTGCCCCTGTATTTGTATTTTTTTTTTAACGAAACAGGAGGGGATTACTCCCCTACTGAAAAAGGCATTTATTAAAAAAAGATAAAGCAAAGAGTTAGAGTGTACAGTTACAGGCCACCAGCGGGGGCCGTGAGGTCAAAGCAAAAGTGTATTTTGTATCTCCCGCTAATGCAATGGCATATTGGCATGCAACATTCTCCTGAGTGTCTAAGAACAGAAAACGTGGAAGCATACTTCCTGACTCGTGGAGAGACCAAGGGGAAGAGAAAGATGAGAGTATGTATTTAGGTATGGACGCCATCAGTTACTTAGATGAACAGCATTGCCTAACTGGAATTGGAGACACCGAGAACAAGAGATAAAGCCTCCTGGGAAAGAATTGGGCTCGAGAGCCAACGCGATGTCGTTCCTTGCCTGTTCCTACTCACATTGGCGTCGCGACCTGCGTCCAAGCCGGGGTCAAGCGACTGCAAGGGAGGATTGGCGAAGCTGCCGTTGGCGCTATCCTTGACGACAGTGCCATTGCGCCCGCCTATAAGGATGATTACGCTGCATGGAAAATCAATGAAGCTGGAATCGACAAAGGAGATGGCGTCATGCCTGGTGATCAGGGCCTTGTTCAGCCTGTCCCCGCTGATTTCTGATGTTCGTGCATAGTTCTGGTGATGGCCCGAGCACTTATATCTTGCCCTTGCCCATGCTCTTCTGCGGAAAGTGGTTTTGCACTGAGTTACCAACCCGCGCTTCCATCCGGTTGCCTCAATGATAGGGATGACGAGCTCTTGTTGCAATCAAGAGACACAGGAGCACAATGATTGTAATTATTTAAACTAGTCAATCAACCCGTGCTTTCGCACGGGTTAGAGTCAATGTATTATGTGTTACCATACAACATATATAGATATATTTTTATACTTAGTTTTTTATAATAATATATCTTGCTACTTTATATATATGCTTAATTGATTTAAATAATCCTTGATCGATTGCAAAAGTACGTGATTTTAATACAATTTTGAGGGATTACTTTCATTATATTATCAGTCATAACTAAGGTGAACAATTTAAATATAAATTAAAGTGGATATTTGGTATTATCCATCAAAATAGCAAATGTGAGCAATTAGGTATAAATTTAGAGTGTTATTTCATATTTTCTTTTATATTGGCAAAGCGGGTAATTAATCTGTAGTTTTATGGGTTATTTCATATTGTTTTGATAATGGCAAAAATGGGTGATTACTTAGAAAACATTAAGATTCCAACCTGTTAATTGATGATCGGGTGTTTTTATTATTGTGAGAATTTCTATAATTTTATTTTTTTTCTAGCGCATCTTGTGAGGATTGACGTGGAAATTAAAAAAAGAGTCTACAAAATATCTGTTTCATGGAAAGGTTTCTAATCTTTAAAAAAGGATAAAAACTGAAGGTACATTTGAAAATGGAAAAAATCTAAAAAAAAGATATTTGCTTTCGTTGAGAATTGAACTCAGGACCTTTCGTAATGGCAGAGGTAGATAATTACTTAGAAAATAGATCTAATTAAAAAAATAGAAAAGAAAAAGATATTTGCTTTCGTTGAGAGTTGAACTCTAAGACCTTTCGTAATGGCAGATGTGAGTAATTACTTAGAAAATGGATCTAATGGCTATTAATATTCCAATCTACCAATTGATGGTCGGATGTTTCTGATTATTGTGAGAATTTTTAGGATTTATCTTTTTTTCTAGTATGCTTTGAAATTAGTGCTTCTTTTAGAACCTTCAATTAGTAATAGTAAGACTAGTCCATCAAACCATGCTCTCGCATGAGTTAGAGTATTAGGAGATATATATATTTAATTTTTAGTAATATTAGATGTGATTATTATGGCATATTTAATAATTATTGAGTCTATTATATTTTCTCTAAACAATTATCCACCATGCATTAGGAAAAATGAATTAGGTTGTAATCAGGAATATAGATATATTTTCTAAAAAAATATATAGATATAGGGAGCAGGAGCAGTGTACATATGTAGCCACGTCATTTCCCAATGGCCATATATATGTATGGTGGCGCACTTCTTAGTTGAGTTCTCAGTCTAGTGAAACGAATTCGTTTTATTTGGTGGAGCTATTGCATACTTAGACAAAGTGTGAGAATCACTCGGAATTGGAGGCACCGGGAACGCAAACTAAATCTTGGAGCCATCACACCGTGTTTGGAATCAACTGTGACCGCTTGCTAATCTAGATCCAATGTTTGAAAGGCAAGAGCAACCTGTTTGAAGGTACTGCTTTTGAGCAGGCGAGGTGGCCAAGATCCAACTTAGCGAAGTGGGTGCACTCACCGTGCACATGCCTTGCGTGTTAGAGCGGATGCACAGGTGGCCGGCATGTGCGTGGCAGCGTGCACGGTGGCTTCCATGAAGGTGTTGCTGTCGCCGACCTGCTCTGCCTTGTCGGAGTACCACGGAATGGTGCTGATCGAACATAGCGATCGAGGACGTTCAGAGACTCAAGAGTGTTAGTGAAGGGCCCTTCTCGTTGACTAT
The DNA here is from genome assembly GCA_022530915.1 of Paspalum notatum. NCBI lineage: Eukaryota > Viridiplantae > Streptophyta > Magnoliopsida > Poales > Poaceae > Paspalum > Paspalum notatum. Next base: position 37,295,063 of record CM039691.1, read on the forward strand.
GATCTTGGTGGCAAGCAGCGCTTGATCGGTGGTCGGCGGTTTGTGGCCTGGTGCTGCCGGTATGGCAGGATGACCGTGGGAGCGAGGAGGGAAGCTTGTTCTGTTTCTACCGTGTATCATCTTACGCATGCCGCCGACTTTGGCCACTCAAATGTTTTGCAATGTTTTTCTTTTTTTACATCATTCAGTCTTCATCTGTGTTTATGCGTCGATTGGCTTTAGTTTCAGGCTTTCTTCGGCAGCAAACCCGCTGGACCAAGTCCTCTTTTAGGGTCAGTTTGGATTCACGGTAGATTTATCTAGCTAACTAGTCAATCAACTCATACGACGCACGAGTTAGATTCTTAAATGTATTATGTGTTACAGTACAACATATATAGATCTATTTTTATACTTAGTTTTTTATAATAGCAAATCTTTGATCGATTGTAAAAGCAGGTGATTTTAATATAATTTTGAGGGATTATTTCATTATACTATCGGTCATAATAATTAAGGTGAACAATTTAAATATAAATTAAAGGGGATATTTGTTATTATCCATCAAAATAGCAAATGTGCAATTATGTATAAAATTAGGGTGTTATTTCATATTTTCTTTTATATTGGCAGAATGGGTAACTAATATGTAGTTTTAGAGGTAATATTATTTTGATAATAACAAAAGTGGGTGATTACTTAGAAAATAAATCTAATGGCTGCTAAGATTCCAACCCGTCTATTTTTTTCTAGCGCATCTTGTGAGGATTGACGTGAAAATTTCAAAAGGAGTCTACAAAATATTTGTTTTATGGATAGGTTTCTAGCATCTTTAATGAAAAAACACAAAAACTGAAGGTAGATTTGAAAATAGAAAAAATCTAAAAAAAAAGATATTTGTTTTTGTTGAGAGTTAATTCAAGACCTTTCGTAATGGCAGAGGTGAGTAATTACTTAAAGAATAGATTTAATAAAAAAAGAAGAGGATATTTGCTTTCGTTGAGAGTTGAACTCAAGACCTTTTATAATGGCAGAGGTGGGTAATTACTTAGAAAATAGATCTAATGGCTATTAATATTCCAATCTGTCAATTGATGGTCGGATGTTTCTGATTATTGTGAGAATTTCTAGAATTTATCTTTTTTTTTTCTAACGTGCTTTGAAATTAGTGTTTTTTTTTAGAACCTTCAATTAGTAACAGTAAGATAAGATGTGAGAATTTCTAGAATTTATCTTTTTTTCTAGTGTGCTTTGAAATTAGTGCTTCTTTTAGAACCTCCAATTAGTAATAGTAAGATAAGATAGGTAGTGGTCAATATTAGCTAGATAATGGTGGTTACCTTGATGGATAATATGTGGTAGTGTTTGGATCCCCAACTAATAGATTAGACAATAGGTGGAGGAAGAAAGGAAAAGTCCAATTATCTTCCATTAACTCATATTATCTAGCATTCAGTAGATAACGAGATAATGGAAATCTGAGATCTAGATAATCATTATCTTCCCATTATGTAAACCCGTTTGGATCCAAAGTGCTAAAGTTTAGCAGATTTTCATTATCTGCATGGATCCAAACAGGTCCTTAGTCTTGTGTTTTTGTGGTATCCGTTCCAGATTTTATTAATGAAATACGTGCATTACGCAGAAAAAATATTATTTCTATATTTACATACAGAAAGGAACATTCAGTGATTTTCTAAAATGGGGGCACACTGGTAGTTGTTAGCACTGAAAATACTTATAGCACTGCACGAACAAGTAAACACCAAAAACTAGCTCATTTCACTGAATTAATGCAGGAAGATGATGGCTAATCCTTTGAGCTAAGTTAAAAAATGCAGAACGTAGTGTAAATGCAGGAAGCACAATTCCTAGTATTATTATCTAGCTGGAATCGGAGGCACTAGGAACAAAAAATAAAGCTTGAGGGCGAAAAGATGGGCTCCCTTCTGATGCCATGGCAGTCTGCGACACAGCGCCAACGCGCCTCTTCATAGCGATGTAGCAACCTACCCAGATGTTGGGACCAAGCCACTGAAGGGAGATCGATGACTCTGTCGCTCTCACTATGGCAGACAAGACTACGATGCACCGATACTGGATACTGATACTCCGATACTGATACTCCGATACGGCGATACGGCGGCTACGAGAAATAAGGATACTCCGATACTCCAAGTATATAAAAAAATTTAATAAATAAAAATAACAATGAAGATAATTAAAGATAGCATGGTTCAATAACACATCTCAAGCAACATAGTATTTTGTTCTTGCAATAAAGTTCTAAAAAGAAATAAAAAATGACTAATAATATGAGATAGTAAATAACATTTAGCTGTATGGCCAGACTAAATGAGATTTGAAGACTAAGGTTGATGTATCGAAGTGGGCCATAAAGTATTGAAGAGGTATCGAAGTGTATCGAATAAGTATCGGGATTAATTTTATTTATTTTTTTGCCTTTATTTTCTGATACTTTTCTGATACAGTATCGAAGAAGTATCGGAGTATCGAAGTATCCGATATGTATCGAGATACTGATACTGTACTTCGGTGCAGTATCGGTGCATCGTAGGACAAACGATGTTGTGGCGCTGCCAAAGTCCAAGACTTCGTCTCCGGGGATAGCTCAACGACATTTGACAACGAGTAAGTGCTATTTGGAATCGGAGACGCCGGGAATGCAAAATGTAATAAAGCTGTATGGTTCAAGAATGATGATGCATGACAGATTTGTTGAGAAGAATTCACTTTCTTAGGGGTGTGGTCAAATTGATGGGTCAAAAATCATTGATTTAGAAGATGAACCAGCGTTGATGCTGTGCAGCCATGCTGCCTAGAACTGTCTCCCTAGTTCTGCTCTTTTGCCGAGTTTGAGGTGTGGCGCTCTGCAGGATTCTCTCGAACATTTCTTAATCGATGCCGCCCCGCACTGCTGAGAACCACATTTTTTATTTATTGTGAATTTCAAATTTATATATATTTTTTTAATTTTATACTAGTCAATGTAAAATCATAAGATTGACGTACTTGTTACTGTAATGATATAGATTTTTAAATATTTTTTGTGCAAATTAGTCAGCAAAGGACACCAATAGCATTTATTTCAATCGAAGAGAGATGGATGCATAATGATTCTTCGCAAAAAGAAAAAAAATGCTGACTAATTGTGTGGTGTTGTCTTTTGTACACAAAATGTTTTGAAGGATTCAAAGCAACTCCTTAGTTCGTAGCTGACAGATATCATCATTACTCATAAAAAGAAGTACAGATTGGTAAAATATGGCCTTTGATTTGTCTACCAAAATGTCAAGGAGGTTTAGAGGGTGCAGAATTTAGAGGTGCAAAATAAATATCATATGAGTAAATGGCTTTTTAAGCTTTGCAATGAGGAGGGCATTTGGCAAGAACTAATCAAAAACTAATACCTGAAAAGAATACCACTTGTAGAAGTTGAGAATAAATTAGGAGATTTCCATTTTTGGAGGAGTCTCATGAAACTCAGATTTCTTTTTTAGCTTAGGGAGGTTCAAACTTATCAGCGGGCACCAATTAAAGTTTTGAAAGGACAAATAGTTAGGGAACATTACTGTTAAACACATTTACCCAGTTTTGTTTAACATAGTTTGCAAAAAAAAAAACCCGAAACAGTAGCTAATGTCTTCAGGTCATCTCTGCTAAATATCTCTTTTCGAAGAGCTTTAGTAGGCAATAAGTTACATGAATAGAACAACCAGGTTGCTAAATTAATGTTCGTTAATCTAGAGGAGCGTCATACCATCGTGTGGGGTTCACATAAATCGGGTTCCTTTTCTGTTAAATCAATTTTCTGTTAAATCGATGTATAATTCTCTCATTAACAATGGCATTGCAGTATCACAAGAAATTTGACATTTGAGAAATCCTTTAAAGATTAAGATATTGCTTTAGTTTCTAAAGAGGGGAGTTCTTTTATCAAAAGACAATTCATTACGAAATCTGAATGGTAGGAGTGTAGGACAAATTGTGAGTTTTGCAACCAACCCGAATCAATGTCAAATATATTTTGCAGGCTGGCTTCATCTCTAGGCTCAATTACATTGTACTGATTATAAGAAAGAAGATGTTGTGGAGGCATGCAAGATTTTAGTGTCTTCAGCTATGGAGCTATTTTTCTCGTTTGGATGGCATTTCAGATTGGATTTTGATTTGTGTTTTCATTTAGCGTGAGTTGTGATAATAATTTGGCTTGAAGCCTCATCTATGAGCGTGAAACCCGAACATGTTCCTTTATCTAAAAAAGATATGATCATTATTCCTCCCTGAGCTAAAATGAAAAAAAACGCAGCAAGTAGTGTGGATGCACATGTCTCTCTGTAATGGTTGGTGAATCGTTATTAGTAAACTGTACAAATCACTTCCTCGTGCTCCAATAAATGGAAGCACACTTCGTCCTTTTACCACCTGTTTGCTATGTATAAATAGTTGTGGACGATCCACCATCGTGTTTGTACTTTATTTCTTTTGTCGATGCAATCCCAATCCTTGTTCAGCGCGCGCGCCCCGAGCGCACACCGCCCGCCCCGCACTTGCCCCCTCGTGGGCGCCGCGGGCGCGTGCGCCTGCGAGTGACGCCGCCGCAATGCAATGGCATTCAACGTTCTCATGCAAGCTTGTTTATGGAAATGGAAATGGAAATGTGGAAGCAATGACACGTCGAGAGTAGGAGGAGGAAACATTAGAACATGCATGTACGCCATATCGGGTACCTGGAATTGGAGACATCAGGAACAAAACATAAGACTCGAGGCCCAAAAGATGGGCTCATTGACGACGCAATGGCAGTCTTCGCCATAGCTCCAGCATCCACCAGGCGACCTACCCAGATGTTGGGCCAAGCGACCGCAAGGGAGATCGATGACGCTGCCGCTCTTGCTTTGTGGCTCGAAGATGAAGTTGTGCCGGCGCCCAATAATCCTCGGGCACCAGCAGCAGTCAGCGAGGCCGCTCCGTCATGGATGAAGAGGAATCAGAGCTCAGAGTCCGAATTGTGCAAGCACATTCGGAATGATATACTAGGTGACATGACGGCAAGAACAATCTCTTTTCTTCAGAGACTAGGATGCAAGACTTGTTGTTTTCCTTGAGGACGATCAATTGGCTCCAGAACGTGGCATAGCAGTTCGTCCATGGGAGGGGCCTCCGCCCAGAACACAGCCTGCAGTATCTGTAAGGCTAGGTTCATCTCTTTTGCTATTCAGGTTTTCTTTTAGAAAAAGGAAAGTGTTCTGGTCTCTGCAAAAGCATATAGCCAGTTTTACTAGATTGATTATCAGCCTAGATGGAGTAATGAGAAGTGGTGGCTTTTTTTTACCACGCAAATTTCCGGTGTCGTCTCAGTCTACGTGTGTGCAGGTGTTCATGCTCTGTTTCCTTGGCAATGTTTTCTGGATGCAGTGGAGGAGCAGGGACTCCCCAAACTGCACTTGAGTAACCCTTCAGTTCAGTTTGGATCGGACATACGAATTGTCTGTATTTGATTGCTAGAACAACAGTTAAAATGAGAGGAGAAATATAAATACAATTCGGAGAGAAGCGCAACAATTTCCAATGTAAAGTGGTATTTATTTTGGGTAAAAAAAAATGAATACCCAGCAAATGATGCATCTGGGGTAAGCGTGATTCATTCCATGATCTCTGCTTCTCTCGCTTCGCAGTACAAAAAACGACGAACCGTGTGTTGTAGGCGCGCGAGGCCGCGAGCAGCTCGATGCCATTTCAGAGGGGGAATTTGCAGACAGCAGTTCCACTGCCCTTGCTTGAGCGCTTGATCTCTGAACCCAATTTTCCTTCATCCTTCTTGGCATATGTGGAAGGCCATCCATTGCTTATTCTTACATTTGCAGGCATTCGTTTAGCTCTTAATTTCCAACATTTTCTGCATCAGTTCTGATTATCATAACAAATGTTGATTTCGAACCACTGCGAGCAGCGGGACTGCGAAAACAACAAGTGTTGGATCGATTATTTCTGCGTTATTAAAGCACTGGCTAGAAACATGCTATACAATCCCAGGAAAACAGAGATTGGAACCGTGAATTGAATTATGAACTGTCGGACTGAAACCTAAGGATGAGTGCAGCAGTCCATACAAATGGCTGTGTCTATGCATGATCAATTACACATGGCAGCAGATCGTGTATGTGCATATCGTGAGAGCAGAGGAAACGAAATGTTAACTGTTAAGCGTACGCAAAATAGACGACCGGATGTACAGACTGCTGCCTTCAGCCAAAATTACTAATTAAAGGCATTTCTAAAGGAGTAAAGGTAGGTAGTGACGTCGTAAGAGAGGGATCAATTGGGAGTAGGCATACAGCAATTTCTACGCATGTAACCGTGTGCAGAGAGACAAGTGCATGCTATTCAGTGTAGAGGTCACTTCATCGTGCTCTGATAAATAGAAGCACGCTTACTTTTTTTTACCCATTTTGTTTACGTAAATATAGTTGTGGGTGATCTGTGATCCTGCTATTGCAATAGCATCTAACATTCTCCTGCATGTCTAAGAAAAAAAACGTGGAAGCACACTTCCTGACTCGTCGAGAGGGAAGAGAAAGATGGAAGTGGCTATGGACGCCATCAGATACCCAGCTAAGTAGCAGTGTCTATTTGGAATTGGAGACACCGAGAACAAGAGATAATGTTTGAGTTAGGCTCCCTGAGCCGACTTGGCGATCTTTGTGCCAGTTTGTCCTCACACTTGTGCTGCAACCTGCGTCCATGTTGGGGCCGAGCAACCGAAAGGGAGATCGGTGACCTCGTCGCTGGTGTTGACGCGGTCGAAGACGATGTTATGACGCACGGCGCTCAAGTTCATCAAGGATGATGTTCCATTATGCCCGCCTACAAGGATGATCATGCTTCATGGAAAAACAATGAAGCGATGCATCGGCCGGAATTGACAAAGGAGGCTATGCAAAATGTGTAAAATCAGCAATCTATATATGCTGGACATCTAATATCCATGTGTAAAATTTTAAAATACTTTTGAAAAAAATAACCGGTGAACGATTAAGTTCACTGAAGCCTGAAGGCAGATGAATATATATGATCGTGGAGGTACGGAGGGGAGGGCCGTAGGGAGCATGGTACATGTACGCCACTTGCTCGTGCTTTTGTATATAGACGGCAGCACACTTCATCTGGACTCTTTTTATTACATCCATACTATGGAAATTTGTTTTGTGTAGGTGAGAAAGATAGGAAAGATGAGAGTAGGTACACACACCATTAGCTACTTTGAACACTAATGTCATTTGGAATCGGAGACACTGGGAACACAAAATAAAGCAGAATGACTGGGAGAGGAGGACCCAGACAAGCTGAAAAGAGTATCTCGCAGCTCATGAGGACCTTTTGACTTGGAGAGGCTTGGCTTGGCTTGGAGCAGCTTGCAAGGCTAACCGACCCGAGTGAAGCCACAGTAGCGAGTCTCCCTGAGCCATGTCATTTTAGTTTGTGAGCTTGGCCCAACACCCAGTGTAAATTAAAAGTCTTACTCTGGCGAGTTTTGTGATACTCCAAATTTTTCTAATTTGGAATATGACGTTTTAGCTTGAATTAATACATTGAATTTATTAATTTGTTAAAATTTTGGCCACACGATATGAAGATATTTAGTATAGAAAATATGTATTTTATAAAGCAAACAAATGTGAGCTAGGTTATAATAATATATGTTTTGAATTTATTGCATGGTGTTTCGAGTGTTCAAAGTTTTCTATATGCATTTAAAATTTTTCTAGAAGCTTTTTGATTTTCTAGAATAAAATCCATTTATTTGAAGCACTTAAAATCTTTCTATATGCTTCAAGTATTTTATTTGGATTCATAAAGTCCCAAATTATTTTTTTGTATTTTTCCTAAATTTTTGTAGAAATGGAAATATTTCGAATATTCAATATGAATTCCAGTGCACCAGTCAATCAACCCGTGCGACGCACGGATTAGAGTCTTAAATGTATTACATGTTACGGTACAACATACATAGATCTATTTTTATACTTAGTTTTTTATAATAGCAAATCTTGCTATATGTATGCTTAATTGATTTAGATATCTTTGATCGATTGCAAAAGTAGGTGATTTTAATATAATTTTGAGGGGTTATTTTCATTATACTATCAGTCATAATAACTAAGGTGAACAATTTAAATATAAATTAAAGGGATATTTGGTATTATCCATCAAAATAGCAAATGTGAGCAATTATGTATAAATTTAGGGTGTTATTTCATTTTTTTATATTGGCAGGTGGGTAATTAATATGTAGTTTTAGGGGTAATATTATTTTGATAATGACAAAGGTGGGTGATTACTTAGAAAATAGATCTAATTAATGACTATTAAGATTCCAACCCGTCTATTTTTTTCTAGCGCATCCTGTGAGGATTGACGTGAAAATTTCAAAAGGAGTCTACAAAATATTTGTTTCATGGATAGGCTTCTAGCATCTTTAATGAAAAAAAAGACAAAAACTGAAGGTAGATTTGAAAATGGGAAAAATCTTAAAAAAAGATATTTGTTTTCGTTGAGAGTTGAACTCAAGACTTTTCGTAATGGCAGAGGTGGGTAATTACTGAAAAAGTAGATTTAATAAAAAAAGAAGAGGATATTTGCTTTCGTTGAGAGTTGAACTCAAGACCTTTCATAATGGCAGAGGTGGTAATTACTTAGAAAATAGATCTAACGGCTATTAATATTCTAATCTGTCAATTGATGGTCAGATGTTTCTGATTATTGTGATAATTTCTAGGATTTATCTTTTTTTCTAGCGTGCTTTGAAATTAGTGCTTCTTTTAGAATCTTCAATTAGTAATAGTAAGATTGGATTATTAAGATTCCAAAAATATAAATTCCTAATTTATACGGGCTAAGTCATTTAAATGTGCAGAAATTTTAATAAATCTCAAAGATCTGTTTGTGTATTCTCTGATATTCATCAGTGTAGGTGTGTGCTGCAAATCAACTAGTACCATTGTACGAGTTGATGCGGAGAAAGGAGGATTTTCTCGATATATAATTAAACTAACCCTTTTTTAAATTCCACATAAAAATGTAGATTATTGCCTCCTAGCATAATTGGTGGCTCTTTCAACTAGAGCGAACTTTTTCTCAGCTGCCGGTTGCCCAACTGCCACTCAAGTCACAAAACCCTGAGGCCTGCCGCCTACTGCTGATCTACTGGCATGCAAGCAGCGAATTATGTTTGAGTGGCTGTGTCGATATCCAAAACGACACTCTTTTAGGATTTGGAGGGAGTAATCAACAAGCCATCGGTCGCATATACCTCACCCCAGAAGCTCAGCATGTATAGGTACCAGTCATGGATAAAGGACAGAGCAAGCTATGGATAATAGTGCACATCAAGGGAATCAAACACACAAGAAAACATCTGTAGAGTTAGAGCAGAACCGCCATTGCACTACAAATGTATTATTGTTTTAACAGAAGTAACGTTAATACATTTTCATGGATGTCAAGAGCCATATTTCACCATAACAGGTCCCGACCCCTACGGCGCCGGCACCAACACCTGCGTCCCTCCCCAACCCCACTTCCCCAGCATGAGGACCGAGGAATTACTGCGTGTCGCCCTGCCAAAGAAGATAATTACGGCTCATAAATATTATTACTTCCACAGAGAAATGAACACTTCAGAGCTCTTTAAAAATAGATGAGGACATCCAAAGGAGCCGGTAGTGGGTAGTTTAAGTGCTGAAAATACTTGGTGGACGACTGGCAGGTAAGATTCTAAAACTAACTCATTTCAGTAAATTGAAGCAAAAAGATGATCATTACTCCCCTGAGTTAAGGTGAAACAATGCATGCAGCAAGTACTTTACGGTCCACAGTGCAGTAGTAGTCCTCATGCACATGTGTCTCTCTGCAGACGGTTGGAGTCATTAGTAAATGTAGAGGTCACTTCGCCGTGCTCTGATAAAGAGAAGCACACTTTCCTTTTGCCCATTTTCTCTATGTAAATATAGTTGTCTTTCTCTCGCTAATGCAATGACATGCAACATTCTCCAGACCCATCGAGAGAAGAGGAAGAATTAAAGATGAGAATATGTTTGTATGGACGCCAACAGGCATCAGCTACTCAGTAGTAGCCTTGTCCATTTGGAATTGGAGACACCAAGATGGCAGTTCCTCCTTACTGTTGTGCCACAACTGCGTCCAGCGTCGGGGCCAAGCAATCCGCGTGGTGATGCCACCGCTGGCGCCAATCGCAATCGAAAACCATGCTGTGACGCGCGGTGGCCATGTCAATCAAAGACAGTGGTGCCATTATGCCCGCCTACGACTAAGAGGATGATCGCGTTGCATGGCAAAACAATGAGGCAATTGCATGCATCGCCCCGAATCGACAATGCACAATGTGTAAAATCAGCGATCTATGCTGAACAGTGGAGAGTTAATATCCATGAGGCACATCACATGATTTTTGCTGGTGAAGAGAGCCATGAAGAGATATTAATTGGGTAGGTTTTACTTTACGTAGAAGAATCTCTGTTATCGACGACAAGGAATGCGTGCTAAGTTGCAGAATTGTGCGAGAATCATCGCCTCCTTTGATCTTCACAGCCTAAGAAGATTGAGTACTCTGATCTCCTTTCTTCAGAGCTTGAGAAGTTTAATGGATCCATGTGCTGCTTAAACAAATCCCCTTCGCTTTTGCAGTGTTCGATTAACATGTATTTTTAGGTGCCGAAGAGACTTGCCTTCCATTCGACGACAATCTTCTTGGCATACACATGTTTTTTCAGTTCAAGAAGAGCTCGGTCATTGTGGATCAGAGTGCGTCTGGCCTGGTTCAAGGAGAACTGTGGGGAACACATCCCAAATCCTTTGTTCTCTCTTTTGCTATATTAGTCCATCAAACTGTGCTTTCGCATGGGTTAGTGACATAGATTTAATTTTTAGTAACCTTAAAAATGATTATTTTAATTTATCTTTTGTAAATGTATTGTGGGTATTTTATATGCAAATTTAGAAATTATTTAGATATATCTTTTAGGATGGTATACTGGATAGTTTATATACAGACTTCGGACTTATTTTAATTCATCTTTTATAGTGGCATATGTGTAATTTATATGTAAATTTAGGGAGATATTTAATTTATATTTTATAATGGAATGGTGGGTAATTTTTATGAAAATTTAGGAGGTTATTTTAATTCGTATTTCATAATGGGATGGTGGGTAATTTTTATACAAATTTATGGGTTATTTTATTTTATCTTTCGTTATGGTATGGCGGGTATTTTTTAAAAATATAATTAGCTATTATTATTAGAGTTACACGATGGATGGCTAGATGGTTTCTGATTCTCATGAGAATTTATAGAATTTATCTTTTTTTTCTAAAGAATTGTTACAGTGCTCGGAAGGTTCTTCCTCCTTGAAATAATCTGGTGCGACACCGGCGTGCAGCAGCCCGTTGCCCGTGGAATCCCTGCTTTGGCGCGGCACAACTATCAAGCCCGTGGTCAAGTGCATGTTTGCGAAATTGAATGTCCTAGGCACTTAGGATCATTTTCAGATCCTTGATTCGGCATTGTTGTTCGCGTAACAAGGTGAATCTCATTTATATTTGGTTTAAGGCTCCAATTCAGTCAATCCTAAGAGGCATCTACTCTCAGCGAGAATCTGCTCGCTCCTCTCCTCCTCCATGCCGGTGGTCACCCTAGCCCATTCAATCAAGGAGTCCTTTCGCCGGATCACCGCCAAAGATGTCACTCGTCGACGCGATCCTGACGCGGCGCGAAGAAGTGTAAGAGAATTCAATCTCTTCTCATTGGAGCGCCCAAGTCCGATGTCCGGAAAATTTTGGAACTCCGATTCCGATTCCGATTGTGAGGAGGCTGCAAATGTTGTCGAGGCCTCCTCGTCAATCCCACCGGTCGCTGGGGTTCCGATGGCGTCTGAAGGACCGGCCGTTGGCAGTATGATCATGGCGCCTGGAGGTTCTGCAACTCGACAGGCCAAGGGTTCGCCTCCGCGACCTGCCAAGCCGCCGTGGAAATCCCTGTGGAAGGGACCGTTGCCTCCGCCCCGGATCACGCCGCCGGTGCGCCTCGGAGATTTCATCCCGGCATCTTTGCCGGCGAGACTGCCTGCCCGCGATCCTGGATCACCGGTGTTGAAGGCGTCGGCGTTTCAATTTTCAAATAAAACGGGTCCGAAACGGTGTCAGGTGGGGGGTCCGAACCCTGATGCGAATAACCCGAAATCCAACAAAGGGTTCTGCGGCGTCGAAACTCCTTCGACAATTCCTTCGACTCCGACGTCCTCCAACCCTAGGCGCCGCCTGGTGCATCCCACTTTGCCTCCGCACCTCCTCTCACCAACCCCGTATCGCGACGCCCTGATGGCCGGAAGAGGGCGGTCGTTCCGCCGTGGGCGTGGTTCTGCGGCGGGCGGTCGTGGTGCAGCGGCTGCTGGTGCGTCGGCCGGCCAGAACCCGGCACCGGAGGACAGGGGGCGCGGAGTGGCGGCGGATCGTGGTCGCGGAACCGATATCGGACGCGGCGTGCAGCAGATTCGCGATCAAGTTGGGCCGGACCGAGGTCTTGCCAACGCGGGCAGCGGCGCTGCTGCGTCTGGTCGTGGCCGTGGCGCTGCCGTGGCTGACCGTGGCCGTGGTGCTGCCGTGGCTGGGCGTGGCCGTGGCGCGGCCATGGCTGATGGAAGTGGCGCTGCCGGGCCAAGGAAGGCACGTGGGGAATTTTCACAGTTGGCAGAAGATGAAGATGGAGGCAAGCCAAAGCGCAAGCGTACCGGTGGCCTCGAATGTGTTATTTGTGCTGAAGACCATTTTACCAATCAATGTCCTCTACTCCGAGGTCCTAAACCATCTGTTTCCTACTGTGGGGCTGCAGACGATAGCGGGGGTTTCTTCCAAATTCAAGCTGCAAACCTTAGTGACATCGTTTCTTCAGATATCTCATCAGTGGCTGCACGTATTACAGTGGAATCTGGAGAAATCTCAGCGGAGTTGCTTCTGTCTGAATTGGCGAGGATTATACCCGTTCGTTGGGATTGGGAGGCACAAGAAGAGGGGCAACACAGTTTTTATGTGCCCTTCCCTAGCGCTGAGGAGCTGGAACGTTTGGTCGCTATTGGAACTATAACAACGCGCAACAGAGAAGGTACCTTTGTGATTGAAAAATTTGTTGATGATGTCCAACCTATTAAAGTCCTGGACAAGGTTTGGGTGACTATCACCAAGGTACCACGGTTGCTCCGCTCTTTTCTTCCGCTTTGGGCTGTTGGTACTATTATTGGGGCCACTCAAAAAGTTGACGTTCATCACCTTCGTCGAACCGGTGAGGTCCGTATTCTTGTGGCGGTTTTGGATATTAAAAAAATTCCCAAATATGCTGATGTTTGTGTCAAAGGAGACATGTACCGCCTCTATTTCAAACCAGATGAGGTGGTAGGAGAAACTTTTAATCCGGATGATGTTGACCTTCTAGATGAGGATGACGGTGATGTGGATGGGGATGGGGACAGAGGGATGGAAGATGCGGATCCATTGCCAGAGCCGCAGGGTGCTGCTAAAGGAAAATCCTATTCTGCCAGTACTGTGCCTTCTTCCTCTCAAGGTGATGCTCCTCATAAACAGACAGCTTTGATTCAAGAAGCATTGGATTTGGCTTGTGAGCAGCTTTTTGAGGAGATCAGTATTAAGGTTATGGTTGAGAAGGATTCGGGGGATTTTAATAAGCACTATTCCTCGCCGACCAAGGAAGAACTAGCAGTCTATAATACTATGCTTGTTCCTCCTATCAAACCACATCCCTGTGTTTTTGACGCTGAATTGGAGCAGGTGGACGGATCTCCTCTCACATCTTCGGTGGGGAGAATTCCGCTGCTCTTCTACCCGGAGTCACCGACCACCGCTGCACCACCCCCCTCCGAGGGGGAGGTTGCCGCTGCTGCCGCCTCTCCTCCTTCAGCTGCTGCTGCCGCCTCTCCTCCTTCAGTGGAGGGGGAGACACGGCACTCTCCCACGCGACCACCACTCCTCCTTTTGAGAAGGGGGTGGCTGCACTCGTCATAGAAGGGGCGGCTACACCTTTCGACGCCGAAGGAAATGGGACACCTACTGCTGCACCTCTTCTTCCCATTGAGGGGGGAAGTGATGCCTCCGCCGCTTCACTCCTCATTGCCGAGGGAGGAGGGGCTGCACCTGCTACAGGGTTGGGCGTGCCTCACCCTGCTGCTCCTCCTCTGGATGGGGAGCAGGACGCGCCAGAGCAGGCAGCGCGGGCTACACCTTTCGACGCCGAAGGGAATGGGACACCTACTGCTGCACCTCTTCTTCCCATTGAGGGGGGAAGTGATGCCTCCGCCGCTTCACTCCTCATTGCCGAGGGAGGAGGGGCTGCACCTGCTACAGGGTTGGGCGTGCCTCACCCTGCTGCTCCTCCTCTGGATGGGGAGCAGGACGCGCCAGAGCAGGCAGCGCCACCTACCGACGGAGGAGGGGTTACACCTGCTATGGGGTTGGGCGCGCCTCACCCTGCTGCTCCTTTTCTAGAAGGGGAGCAGGCCGCGCCAGGGAAGCAGGCCGCGCTCCGCCGCAGCACCAGGAATGCGGGAAAGGCGGACGAAAATACTCTACTCAAGGTGGAACGAATGGCCAAGAAAAAGAACCTTGAAGTTTCAGGTATCTCTTTTTCTAGTTTGTCTGATTCTCGTATTATTTCAAACCTTGGTAGGTTAGGTGTTACCATTAAAAATTTAGAGATAGATAGATTGGTTCTAAGCGCTAATAAAAATTCAAAGGTGTTGTCTACCAATCTTGAAACTGATGACGAACGGGAAGAACGACTGGAGGCAGCTCTCAACCACGCTTGTGGGAATTTAAAAGAGAGTTTGCTTGATGAGGAGAACGATCAAATTATAGATCTCTCTCCTATCCGTCGTAAGAAAAAATATAATAAGGCCAAGAATCCAAAACAAGGCAAACTTCCCAAAAAGCCAAAAGCCCCTTCAAAGATTATTTTAAAATGAAAGGGGTTTTCTGGAATAGCAGAGGTCTTGCTGACTTGGCTAAACACAGATTTTTGGCTGAGCTAGTTAAGGAGGAGCAAATTAATTTTATAGCCCTCTCGGAAACTGGTCGCCATTCCTTTCCCGATCATGTCCTTAAAAATTTATGTGGAGGACGTGATTTCATCTGGCATGCTATGGCCCCTCATGGTAGATCAGGGGGTATTTTGCTAGGGGTTGATCTTAACATTTTTGATATTGGAGCCATCGATGAAGGGGATTTCTATGTGAAATTCACTTTAAGATACAAATTAAACGACTTCAAATTTGTCCTTTATTCTATTTATGGACCAGCCCAAATTCAAAATAAAGCTGCTTTCCTCTCCGAAATAGCTAACACATGCTCTAAAGAGAACCTTCCATATCTTATTGGAGGAGATTTTAACATTATGCGCAAACCGGAGGACAAAAGTAGTGGAGACTTTGATCATAAATGGCCGTCGCTTTTCAATGCGGTCATTGAATCTCTTGATCTTAGAGAGATTGTCATGACAGGCCGCCAATTTACGTGGGTGGGGCCGGGTGATAACCCGACCTACGAAAAACTTGACAGAATTTTAGTAAGTACGGAGTGGGAATGTCAATTCCCTATGGCTATGGTCGAACCGAGAGATCGGAATATATCAGACCATACACCCCTGGTGATCACCACTGGCGCCTCCACCCACCAGACCAGCAACAGGCCCTTTAAATTTGAGAGGGGCTGGTTGCTGAGGGAAGGTTTTTATGACATGGTTGCAAATATTTGGCAATCAGAGACCTCGGGATCCTGCTCGCTAGAACGATGGCAATCAAAAATTCGTAGACTCAGACAATACCTCAGAGGCTGGGCTATGAATACCGCGGGGTCTTATAAAAAAGAGAAGAAGACCCTGTTAGCTCTTTTACATAATCTTGACAAGAAGGCAGAAGATGTTACTTTGTCTGATCAGGAGATTAATTTTAAACACTATCTAAAAGAGCGTTTAGTTTCTCTGTTGAGAGAGGAGGAACTAAAGTGGTATGAGAGAGCCAAAGTCAAAACTCTTTTGGAAGGGGATGCTAACACTAGATTTTTTCACCTAGTCGCGAATGGCAAACATCGTAAGCAACATATTTTTAAACTTGAGGATGATCAAGGTGTTGTTGTCGGTGATGCCTGTCTCAAAAACCACATTACCAAGTATTATAAAAATCTTTTTGGGACTCCTGAA
This sequence comes from Paspalum notatum, assembly GCA_022530915.1. Taxonomy (NCBI): domain Eukaryota; kingdom Viridiplantae; phylum Streptophyta; class Magnoliopsida; order Poales; family Poaceae; genus Paspalum; species Paspalum notatum. The sequence goes on from CM039691.1 coordinate 37,311,345, forward strand.
CAGTTGGAGATCACATTGGTGGAAGATCAAATTCTAGATATTCCCCAAGTATCACCCGAGGAAAATGAGATCCTCGTTGCAAAATTCACTGAATCAGAAGTGAGGGATGCAATCTTCCAAATGGAACATAACAAGGCCCCTGGTCCCGATGGATTCCCCGCGGAATTCTATCAGGTGTTTTGGGGGGTGATTAAGGATGATCTTTTATCTCTCTTCTCCGATTTTCACAAAGAGGATCTTGACCTTTTTAGTTTGAACTTTGGTATTATCACCTTGATTCCAAAGATTCATAATGCGACTAAAATTCAACAATATAGACCTATTTGTGTCCTTAATGTTAGTTTCAAGATCTTCACAAAAGTTGGAACTAACAGGCTGAATAGAATAGCCAAGACTGTGGTGAGCCCAACACAGACCACCTTTATGCCAGGTAGAAATATCATGGAGGGAGTCGTTATTCTACATGAAACCATCCATGAATTACATACCAAAAAGAGGAATGGAATCATTTTCAAAATTGACTTTGAAAAGGCTTATGATAAAGTCAAATGGTCCTTCCTGCAACAAACTCTACGGATGAAAGGTTTCTCCCCTAAGTGGTGTAGATGGGTTCACAATATGGTTACGGGTGGAAGTGTCGGAATCAAAGTTAATGATGATGTCGGCCCGTACTTCCAAACAAAACGTGGTCTCAGGCAAGGAGACCCCATGTCTCCTATCTTATTTAACATCGTCGCTGATATGCTAGCTCTGCTGATTAATAGAGCAAAAGCTGATGGACAAATAGGAGGGGTTATCCCACACCTGGTGGATGATGGTTTATCTATTTTACAATATGCAGATGACACCATTATCTTTTTAGATCATGACCCGGAGCAAGCAAAAAATCTTAAACTTTTGCTCTGTGCTTTTGAGCTATTGTCTGGTCTTAAGATTAATTTCCACAAGAGCGAAATCTTTTGCTATGGTGCAGCCAAAGAGATGGAACATTATTATACTACTATCTTTGGTTGTAATTCAAGGGCCTATCCATTCAGATATTTAGGTATCCCTATGCACCATAGACAGCTCCTAAATTCAGAATGGAGACAAGTTGAGGATCGTTTTGAACAAAAGCTCTCTTGCTGGAAAGCTAAATACCTATCCTATGGGGGGAGACTTGTCATGCTTAACTCTGTCCTAAGTAGTCTTCCTATGTTTATGATGTCCTTCTTCGAAATTCCGAAAGGAGTTCTTAAAAACCTTGATCATTTTAGATCAAGATTTTTCTGGCAAGGTTCTACTGACAAACATAAATACAGGCTTGCTAGATGGGATATCTTATGTCGCCCGAAGGATCAGGGTGGTCTTGGCATCTTAGACCTACATCTGCAAAACAAATGTCTTTTGGCCAAATGGTTGGTGAATCTTTTGAACACCGATGGCACCTGGCAATCTTTGCTACGGAATAAATATTTAAGGTCCAAGTCCCTAACCCAAGTTTTAGCCAAACCGAATGACTCTCACTTTTGGAGAGGCCTTATGCATATTAAAGAGGAGGTAATCGCTAATGGTTCTTTCGTCATTAAATATGGAGCCAACACGAGGTTTTGGGATGATACTTGGATAGGGGACAAGCCTCTCAAAAATAGATACCCGAACCTATATAACATAGCACGGGATCGACATATAACAGTTTCGAAAGTCATGTCCTCTAGACCTCTTAACATTTCCTTTAGAAGGTCTTTGGTGGATAACAACCTAAGGGAGTGGCTTCGCCTAGTAGCCCAGGTCTCCAATGTTGTCTTGGTGGATGGGATGGACCATTTTAAATGGCTTCTAACAAAATCTGGACTTTTTACAGTCCGGTCTATGTATCTTAATGCTATAGATACACATCCACCTTTCCAGTACAGGAAGATCTGGAGATGGAAATTACCTCTAAAAATTAAAATCTTTCTCTAGTTTATTCAAAGGGGTGTCATCTTGACAAAAGACAACCTTGCTAAGAAAAACTGGAAAGGAAGCCAGAAATGTGAGTGTTGTAATATGAATGAAACAATACAACACCTCTTTCTGGACTGTCCTTTTGCAAAGATGATTTGGAGGATTATTTTCTATACTACTAACTTGAACCAACCTAGATCTATTGACCATATGTTTGGTACTTGGCTTGATAATCAAAATAAAAAGGTTAAGCCTTTGATTTGGGTTGGTCTGGCCGCTTTATGCTGGGCTATCTGGCGGTGCCGGAATGACCTAATTTTTAAAAGATTGAAATCTAATTCTATTATGCAGGTTATTTTCAGGAGAGCTTACTGGATATGCTTCTGGTCCCAGCTGCAGCGTGATGAGCAGGCTAAGGACGCCCTCGTTGTGATGAGCAAGAAATTAGAAATCATTGCTTTAGAAATTTCCAATGGAGGGTGGAAACATTTTTTCCGTTTGTCTTAGTCCCATCGGCTTTTTAAAAGGCTATTATGTTGCTTGTTTATTTCACAAACTCTGTAATTTTGGGCTGCGTACTTCCACGGTTGTAGAGGCCGGATTTTATTATCCATTATCTAAAAAAAATTCAGTCAATCCTAATATTGAGGCACCAGTCCTAATTGCCGCTGATGCCACCCACGGCCTGCCTAGCTACCATCGATCTGCATTCTGCCGCTATACGCCCGCGTCTAGCTTGCCGGCGTTGCCGTGTGCTTGCGCCTGCGCACACCGTGAGGCGCGAGGGTGTCCGTCTTGCGCCGGCACACACCTGATGAAACGGGACGAAACAGAAAATCAACAAGCTTATTAGGTGCTAATATAAATAAATATGTAAAAATACCTATATGCCCTTTTATATTTATTTTTTATTTATAAAATTTAAATCCTTAGCCCACTATTTTTTTTGGCTCTGACCCACAACTTAGGTTTCTCTTAATAGATTGCTCCTTCAATTTAACCGTTGGATCTAGGCCAATGAATGGCTAGGAATAGTTCTAAGCACAGTAAAATCTCTTTTTTTTCTAACGTGTCTGGTGAGGACTAACGTAGAGGCTCCAAAAAAAATCTATAATCAGTAATAGTAAAATTAGTAATGTTTGATGTACCAGTGTATATAAGGAGTATTACAAATTTCCTACTATAGATAGAGTAGTTGCCAGCGGAGAGCTAGGTAGACAATATATTGCTATGATTTGCACCATGCAAAAGTGTGAATATGCATGTGGCATAATAAAACCACACCAACAGCAGTAGAAGTAAAAATAAATCTACATAATGTTTGATTGCTATGCTACATATTTTGCACTATCGTCCACTTGATATGAGCAAGAGAGAAAAGGTCATAGGTTTAGGAATCATTGGAAAATATGGCGGCGTCTGCATGTAATCTGCAGTAGCTATTTTCTACGCTCAGCTTGTATGGCAGCGACAGTTTCAAACAAGCATGGTAAGTATGTCATTTTCAATTCGGAAGTTGCATGCTGGGCCATCATTCGATCATGAGGCAGTTACAAGGACAGACATCTCCATGTCTAGATTTCATAATAGCAAAGAGGATAATTAATATATAGTTTTTGGTGTTACTACTTAATATTATTTTAATAATTAATATGCTAATTGATGATAGGATATTTCTGATGACTGTGAGAATTTCTATGATTTTATTTTTTTTAGTGCATCTGGTGGGATTAATAAGGAGGCTCTAATAAGATTCTCTTATTAGTAATAGTAAGATTAAGCATAATATATCTATTTTACAGAAAAGTTTCTAGCATCTTTATCGAAAAAAAGTTATGTGATCATTTAGTAGGGTTAATTTATAAATGTGAAAAAATCTAAAAAAAATTACGATAAATTTGAAAGTAGAAAATTTTAAAATAAAAGAAGAAATTTGCTTTCGGTGAGAATTGAGCTCAAAATCTTTCATAATGGTAGAGGTGGAAAAAATCTTTTAAAAAATTTGCTTTCGGTGAGAATTAAACTCAAAACCTTTTATAGTCTTCAATTAGCAATAGTAAATACTATCCAATGCAGACGTAGACGCACATACTAGCCACTGCATTCAATTAATCTGATTAGTTGTGTGGTATTGTCTGGTACAAAACGTTTCGAATCATTCAAAGTAACTCCTTAGTTTGTTGCTGACAGATATGACCATTAATAGTCCTCTGAGCTAAGTTGAAAAAACGCAACAAGTAGTGTGCATGCAGCCATGCACATAACTCTCTTTAGATGGCTGGTCATTGGTGAATCATCATTAGTAAACAGAAGAAATCACTTCATCATCGTGTTCTGATAAATAGAGACAGTGCTCTTTTTAAATATATTAGGACTTCCTCATCTTCTGCGCCCACCGCCTTCGGTGACGGCGCCGCGGCATGCAGCGCCGCCTCCCTGGGCTACGTCCTCGCCAAGGCCGACGCCGCCTCTGCCTCCGCCGACCAGTGGCGCGGGAAGGGACAGCTCCTCGCCGTCCAGGCTAGCTATGTTCGTCATCTCACTCGCGCTCGCCGACGCGCACCTCGCCATGGCAGGGAGCAGCGCCGGCTGCTCGTCTACAGAATCGACGTCGAAGCTGTGAGTAGTCAACAAACACAGCCGTGCAGTTCCCATTGCATGACGACCCTGCCGGAATCCCAAATCCTTCTGTACATATTGTTCACATAAAACAGACCATTCTTGCATATGCCTTACCCACGGCCACCAGTCCTCCCTCCGGTAACAGAGGCAGGCAGACTTAAATCTCAACAACTGACTCTTAGAATCTGCAGACGAACTGCAGCAAAAAATCCTATCCCGGCCAGTCCCCTGATCTGGACATACGGCTCCACGCCTCCACGCACTAGCTGGAGTTGGACGTCACAGTAGCAGGTAGCAGACGTCGATCAGGACAGGGCCCTCGGCCGCCGGCGTCGGCGCCGACGCGACGCGCAGGGGCAACGGGGGGACGGAGGCCGACGTGGCTGCGAAACCGGGGTGGAAGGGCGCTCGGGGGGTGGGCTGCACGGATTGAAAAAGTTGGGGGGCCTCTGTCAACTGGTTTCATACTTGGGGATAAAACTTGGACTCGTATAAGAAATACTCGTATAAGAAATGAGGGGGGTAAAGTAGACTTGTTTCTTTTCATTTTTCGTCTATTTTGCGGTCTTCATCTATTGTGTTGCAGTAGTATAACGACATATATTTATGTTATGCGATTAGTACTCTCTGTTATGCACTTAACATTCTCTGTTTTATGCTTGTGGTATTATCTATTTGTCATAGAATTTGTTAACTGTAGCCTACATGAGTTTTCTTTCTTTCATGTTATTTGGTTGTTGTGTGTTGTGTACAACAACTTAATATTAATTTTATTATATTTTCACTTAAACTGCTCATGTTTATTCCTATTTTTTCTATTTTTTACAAAAAAACGCTATTGGGAGAAGATGATCATTACTCCCCTGAGATCTCAATTGAAACAACGTTGCAGCAAGTAGTGCGCATGCACATGTCTCTTTGCACGGTGAGTGAATGTGAATCATTAGTAAATGTAGAGGTCACTTCGTCGTGCTCTGATAAATAGAATCCGTTTGCCCATTTTTTATGTAAATATAGTTGTGGACGGTCTGCCTCTGTATTTGTGTATCGCCCGCTAATGCAACATTCCCCTGAGTGTCGTCTAAGAAATGATAACATGGAGTATACTTCCTGACTCGTCGAGAGACCAACGGGAAGAGAAAGGTGAGAGTATGTATATTTAGGTATGGACGCCATCATCAGTTACATAGATAAGCAGCATTGCCTATTTGGAATTGGAGACACCGAGAACAAGAGATAAAGCCTCACCTTGAAGCGATCTTAGTTGGCCACATTTTGCAAAGAAGAATCTCGTGATTTTATCCATTGGGCAACAGCAGAGGATCCTAAAAAGACAGGTTGAGAAGAAGGGTCCATGGCTGCTCAAATCGCCTTCGTTTTTGCAGTGTTCGTTTTCGCTATAGATTTTTTTTCGTTCAAGAAGAGCTCAAACATCGTCGATTAGAGTGCGTCTCGTGGTTCATGGGAGAACTGTGGGGAACACATCGATTAGAGGCCGGCCACGCTAGGCCTTGGCCCATATTTGGTCGTCCAGTCTGCCTCCTAGCCCGCCCCCACGGGATCTTCCCGAGCTTCGAAGGGTGGCTCCCGGGAGATCACAGAATCGGTGATTCTCCCGTGGCCCGGCCTCCTCGACCCTCGTGCGCTCCGCTTGGCTCCTCGCCTGCGGCAGCTCCCCCTCCCCGGTCCCTCTCCTTCCCCTCTCCCGTTCGGCCCGAGCTCGCTCCGCCGCCGTGGGGGAACCCAGGCGAGCGCGTCGGCAGCGAGGGCGCAGAGGAACGGCTGCTTGGCGCGGCGGGGTCGGCGGCGAGGGCCCGGAGGAGCGGCAGCTTGGCGCGTAGGGCGGAGCCGCTGCCGTCCACACTTCACTCTCCGGCGCTGATGTCCACCGCCGCACGGCCTCTCTTGCCCGTCGCACCGCCTGCGCCTCCCACGCCGGATTCGCCTGTTGGCCTTGTGTCGCTGGATCTGTGGTGGTGAGACGTTGTGGTGGGGGAGGCATCGCTGCGCCGGAGGTAGGGAGCTCGCCAGAGGGAGGGGGCGACGAGCGCCCTCGTCCATGGCGGCGACGAGCCGCAGCGCTCCATGGCAGCCGCGACAGAAGGAGAGGAGCGTGCGGGCCCGACGAGGCGTCTTGGCGGGGGATGCTCGCAAGGGGTAGGGGCTCGCCGGAGGGAGGGGCCTCGCCGGCAGGGACATGAAAACCATACAGGAGCTAGAAGCGGCCAGACTACTCAAGTGAAGCAACCAAATAGGCCCTCAGTTCCCATTCCAGCCAGGCCAAGACTGAGCTGACCAGACGAAACTAGTCTGGCTAGATTTGGTCGATTACCAAACATCTGGCTAGATTTGGTCGATTGCCAAACAGACTCGATTCAGTCCAGGTCTTGTACACGCAAGTGCACATCACGTGAAGATCGAGTGGAAGGACGGCGTCGTGTGATCAGGCATCTGATGTTCGTGCACAGCTGCGGTGATGGCCCGATCGAGCATTTTATATCTTATATCTTGTCTATGTTCTTCCGCACCAATTGGTTTAAATTTTTTAGTTACTTTTTAAGAAAAAAATGCCCTCATTGAGATGTACTATTGAGATGTGCGGATAAAAGATAAATCTTTCCTCTTATTATTACTGATTAATTAAAGGCTCCAAAAGAAACAGTTCTATTGGGACACACTAAAAGGAGATGAATTCTAAAAATCCTATCTTTATATTACCATTTGAAGGCTTCAAAAGAAGCAATGCTATCGAAACACACTGGAAGAAAAATAAATCATAAATTTCTTTTGCAAAAAATCAGAAACATCTTGTCATTATCGATTATTAGATAGCATCTAACAATAATATTTATTAAAAATTTTCTATTTTCTCTAAAAAGTTGTCCACCGTGCATTGTGAAACACAAATTAAAATAACCACCAAATCTTATTGATAATTACCAATTGGAGGCTAAAAAATAAACACACTATTATTAAAGTTACAATGAGCATGGCTTATTACTTGTTTTTGCATTTTTTTTTCAAAACACGTTTTTCTAAAGATGAATGGTCAAATTTTCTATCCAAAACTCAGTAGCACCAAATCTATAAAAATGAACAAAGTATATACCACCAAGCGCATGTGCTCATGTCTCTCGGAATCTTATTGTGAATTAATTATTCACTCGCAGGGAGAGTGATGAGGTAGGGAGCATGGTACATATAACCCGCTTCCTCATGCTCTTATATATGGACCGCATTAGATCCATACCATAATGTTTTGTTTTGAGTGAGAAAGACAAGAAAGATGAGAGTTGTCACATTAGCTGCCGTAAGAGCCATTTGGAATAGGAGACATTGGGAACACAAAATAAAGCTGAATTGTTCAAAGAGAAGTATGCATGCAGGTGTGGAAATAACTCGTCGCCCGTGAGACAGCTTATTTTTGGCGTGTCTCGTATTGGCTCGTAGCAGCTCAAGAGTCGTCTGAACAAGCTAGAGGACTCCGTGGCTTGCCAAAGTAGCGATCCGAACCGAGCTGTATCCCTTTGACTCACGACCTTGGAGCAACAAAGTCCGCCAAGGGCTGTTGACCATAGCACATTCCCATCGGGCAACTTCTCGGAATCTCAGCTATGTCGCTGCCCGCACATCAGGTATTCCTGTAATCGTGTGAGACCGTGATCGTCTAGGAGCAACTCGGATTCTCAGAGGGTTTCCGCAATGGTCGATGGCGACGAGCAGGCAGTCAGGCACGCACGCCACAGCACCGGCGAAAGGTATGCTGCCCGACGGATCCACTGCTTCCCGTGAAATCTAGATGGAACCAAATGGACGGGTGGCAAAGCTACGGGAGTACTGGTTTTGGCCATTTTGTAGACTTGCACCCTTTCAGATTTGGATGATAATGTATGAAACTTGATGACTCGCATTCTGTCATTTATTTACTACCTCTGTTTAGAAATGTATAACAGTTGATCTTTTTAAAATATTTGATTATTCACCGTATCTTACTATTAATAATTGGATGTTTCTTTTAAAACCTCCACGTTAATTCTCACCAGAAACATCCGGTCGTCTGTCTCATAGATCTAATAATAATAACCATTAGTCTATTGTATTTTTTTAAAAAAAATCCACCGTGCCCTAATAAAAGATGAAATAAAATAACCGCTAAATTTATATAAAATCTACCCATCATGCCATTATGAAATATGAACTAAAGTTACCCACTAAATTTAAAAAAAATTACCCACCATGCCATTATGAAATATGAATTAAAATAACCCCCTAAAGTTGCATACAAATTACCCACCATGCATTATAAACTATGAATCAAATAACTCTCTTAATTTGCATATAAATTACTCACAATACTATTATAAAAGATGAATTAAAATAAGACCTAAATCTATATATAAATTACCCAATATATCATCATGAAAGATAAAATAAAAAATTAAATTTTCATATAATAATCTAGAATGCCATTAAAGATAAATTAAAATAATCACCTCTAATATTACTATGCATTAAATCTATAACTTCTAAAACACTACATGTCTTTAAGGATTAAGTCTATATCTTCTAAAACTCTATCCCGTGCGAGAGCACTGGCTGACAGACTAGTTCAAAAAATTACTCAAACATGTAAAAACACACTAATGCTCAAATTACCTTTAGTGATAAAACAAAATAAATAAAATTTGTGAAAATTTTTGAATAAAATAAATAATTAAAATTGTAGAAAAAAGCTGAACGATGTGATGTATTTGTAAGTGGATGGAGTAGTTACTGTGTCCTTTTATTATATTAATATACGATTTTTTTTAAGTTCAACGTCATTTAACTGGAGGGAGTATATGATTATATCATTGTATGGATGTATTTGGTGCATGTTTGAGAATGGTGCATGTTAGGTTTAGTCCCACATAGATAATTGACTGTGTGAAAAAGCATGACATATAAGATGAGGGCAGCGCTGACCTAAAGGGACTAGTCTTTGGGATTGAATTCGGCATAAGGGCCTTAAGCGCACTTGTGACACTTTGAAGAGTGGAAGGATGGCGTCGTTCTTGGTGATCAGGGCCATAAGGCATGCTACGTATAGTTTTCAAGATGAAGATAGTGTAACTAAAGGTGGAGTTTTTTATTTTTGTCCCCGCCAATTTCTGGTGTTCATTCACAGCTCCACTTTTTTTTTTTAGATAATGGATGAAAAGCATCCGGCCTCTACGCCCCGTACACAGCCAATTATTACAAAGTTCACAAAAAGAAAAAAGGAGCACGAAGCCGTACTCAAAGAAGATTACAGCAAACGATAAAAAGTGTTCCATCCTCCATTGATGAACTCCAAAGCTATAGCCTCTATGTTTCTGCTCATCAAGGAGAGTGCTGTCTTGGCTTGCTCCTCACGCTGCAGCTGCGCCCAGAAACGTAACCAATACGTCCCCCTGAAAATAACCTGCAAAATCGAATTGTATTTGACTTTGTGGAAAATTATATCATTCCGGCATCTCCAGATTGCCCAGCATACAGCAGCCACTCCCACCCAAATCAGGTTCCCAATCTTTTTTGATTGATTAGAAAGCCAAGAGCCAAACATATGACTAATCGAATTAGGAGGAGTTAAACCTGTAGCGTAAGAAATTAACCTCCAAACCATTCTTGCATACGGGCAAACTAAGAAAAGATGATCTATAGTCTCATTATTATTACAGCCAGAACATTTTTGGCTACCCGTCCAGTTCTTCTTAGCAAGATTATCTTTTGTTAAAATCACTCCCTTTTGTAAATACCAAAGGAAGATTTTAATTTTGAGAGGAATCTTTAATTTCCAAATGCTCTTATGTCGAAAAGGTGGGTTTATATCTATCAGATGTAGATAGTGAGAGCGAACTGTATATAACTTAGATGTAGTCATATTCCAGCTGAAGGTATCCGGCTCGTCCACCAAATTGACATGGGCGATTTGTGCTACAAGGTTTTGCCATTCAATAAGTTTATTATCCACCAATGCTCTCCTGAAGGAAACCTGGAGAGGCGAAGTGGCCATAACTTTAGCCACTGTTGAGTGAGGATCTCTCACTATATTGTAGACTGATGGATAATTAACTTTGAAAGGTCTGTCTCCTATCCATGTATCTTCCCAAAATCTGGTCTTGGACCCATCCTTCACCACAAAGGATCCAAGCCCGAGGACCTCATCTTTAATTTTCATGAGGCCTCTCCAAAAATGGGAGTCATAGGGTTTAGCCTTTACCTGGGTTAAAGACTTGGAATGCAAATATTTATTAGTTAGCAGCTTTTGCCACATGCCATCTGTATTCAGCAGGTTAACCAGCCACTTAGCCAATAAGCACTTATTCTGCAATTGCAGATTTAATATTCCAAGTCCTCCTTGGTCCTTAGGACGACACAAGATGTCCCACTTGACAAGTCTGTATTTATGTTTATTCGATGATCCTTGCCAAAAAAACCTTGATCTAAATTTGTCAAGATTTTTTAGAACCCCTTTAGGAATTTCAAAGAAAGACATCATAAACATGGGTAGGCTACTAAGCACTGAATTTAAGAGGACAAGCCGTCCTCCATAAGACAGATATTTAGCTGGCCAGCAAGAGAGCTTCTTCTCGAAGCGCTCTCTATTTTTCTCCATTCAGAATTTAGGAGTTGCCTATGGTGCATAGGGATCCCTAGGTATTTGAAGGGATATTCGCCAGTATTACAGCCAAAGATATTAGTATAAGTATCTTTAAAATCTTTGGCGGCCCCAAAACAGAAAATTTCGCTCTTGTGAAAGTTGATCTTGAGACCTGATAATTGCTCGAAAGCACAAAGAAGCAGTTTAAGATTCTTTGCTTGTTCCAGGTCATGGTCAATAAAAATGATAGTGTCATCCGCATACTGTAGAATCGATAAACCATCGTCTACAAGATGGGGAATGACACCTCTAATTTGATTATCAGCTTTTGCTCTCTTCATTAGGAGAGTCAGCATATCAGCCACGATATTAAATAAGATAGGTGACATAGGGTCCCCTTGGCGGAGACCCCTCTTAGATTGGAAGTATGGGCCGACTTCCTCGTTAACCTTGATTCCCACACTTCCTCCTGTCACCATACACTCAACCCACCTACACCACTCTGATGAGAAACCTTTCATGCGTAGGGTTTGCTGCAGGAAAGGCCATTTGACCTTATCATACGCTTTTTCGAAATCAATCTTTAGAATGATCCCATCTCGATTTTTGGTATGAAGTTCATGGACAGTTTCGTGTAAGATAACAACTCCTTCCATGATATTCCTTCCAGGCATAAAAGCTGTTTGTGTGGGACTGACCACTGTCTTTGCTACATGATTCAACCTATTTGTGGCAACTTTAGTGAAGATTTTAAAGCTGACGTTAAGAACACAAATGGGTCTATATTGTTGAATCCTAGTAGCGTCAGCCACTTTCGGGATAAGGGTGATCCCGAAATTTAGGCTGAAAAGGTTTAGATCCCCTCGGTGGAAATCCGAAAAAAGAGCCAATAGGTCACCCTTAATCACATTCCAGAACACCTGATAAAATTCCGCAGGGAAACCATCAGGTCTCGGAGCCTTATTATGCTCCATCTGAAACACTGCATTTCGCACTTCGGCCTCATCAAAGTGTCTAGTGAGGATCTGATTTTCCTCTAGGGAGACTTGGGGGATATCCCCGATTAGATCCTCCCGAAGTGAAAAGTCCGAATCAACCGGAGATCCAAAGAGATCTTTATAATAACCGGTGATATGGCTTTTAAGTTGGTCCACTCCGATGACCCTTCCTTGATCATTCTCAAGTTTAAAGATATGTTGTTTTCTATGTTTATTAGTGGCAACTAGATGGAAGAACCTAGTATTATTGTCTCCTTCTAGAAGCGTTTTGACTTTTGCCCTTTCATACCATTTTATCTCCTCTTCTCTTAAGAGAGATACTAGTCTCTCTTTTAAATAGTGTTTCAGGTCCAACTCCTGAGCGGAGAGAGGAGTTGTCTCTGCTTTCTTATCTAGCTTCTCAAGAATAGTGAGAAGTCTTTTCTTTTCCTTTCTATAAGTTCCAGCGGTGTGTTTGTCCCATCCTCTTAGATGTTGTCTGAGCCTACGTATTTTATTCTGCCACCGCTCGAGAGACGAACGCCCTGAGTTCTCAGATTGCCATATATTAGCAACCATATCATAGAACCCATCCCTAATCAACCATCCCCTCTCAAATTTAAAGGGATGTTGAATAGAGTGGTGGGTCGAAGCCCTCGTATTCAGAATAAGAGGGGTATGGTCTGAGATATTTCTACCCCTTGGTTCTACCGTTGAGAGAGGATATCTGATTTCCCACTCTATGCTAACAAGAACTCTATCGAGCTTCTCAAAGGTCGGATCATCGCCCGGACCCGCCCATGTGAATTGGCGACCAGACATGACAATCTCTTTGAGATCAAGCGATTCAATAACAGCGTTAAACAAGTTAGGCCATTTGAAATCAAAGACGCCGGAGCTTTTATCCTCCGGCCCTCTCATAATATTGAAATCCCCCCCCCCCAATTAAATAGGGGAGCGATTCTTTTGAGCACGTGTTAACCAATTCAGCCAAAAAAGCTTGTTTGTTTTGCTGTTGAGCCGGGCCATACACCGTATACAGCACAAACTTGAAGTCATCGTGTTTGGAGCGTAGGGTAAATTTAATATAAAAATCACCCTCTGCAATGGCTCCAATATCAAAGACCTCAAGATCCACACCAAGGAGGATGCCCCCTGATCTGCCGTGAGGTGCCATACTATGCCAGATGAATTCTCGGCCAGCGCACCACTTTTTTAATAAATGATCAGGAAACTCATCCCTCCCAGTTTCAGAGAGAGCAATAAAATTTATTTGCTCCTCTTTTACTAATTCTTCCAAAAATCTGTGTTTAGCCAAGTCTCCAAGACCTCTGCTATTCCAGAATACTCCTTTCATTTGAGTTTGATTTTGGAAGGGGTTTTTGGTTTTTTTGGAGGTCTGCCGTAATTGGGATTTTTGGCAGTAGTAGACTTTTTCTTTCTACGGACAGGAGATAGATCGATAATGTGATCCATCTCCGTGTCTTGCATGTTCTCATTTAGATTACCACACACGTGGCTGAGAACTGCTTCTAGTCTACCTTCCTTTTCCTCGTCGCTCTCAGCAAGACTAAAAACAGACTTTGATTTAACTATTTTTTTGCTAGCCTGAAGAGCTAACCTATCAATTTCTAGATTTTTGATAGCAATATCAGAGGAATTAATACCTAAATTATTTAGGTTTGAGGCCATGCGATTAATAGAAAGGCTAGTGTAGAAGACACACCTGTAGACTCAAGATTCTTCTTGACTGCCATCCTCGCAGTCTTTTTCAACGTGTGATCATCAGCTGTGGCCTTATTTCTGGCGCTCCTGCGCACTGTGGGCTTCTCCACTGTGATCGAACCCTTGGCTTGCTGATTCGCCTCCGGGTCACCGGTTGTCAATGGTTCCTTGTTCGGCACCCAGGGAGGCGCCAACCCATCCTCCACTTGCCGGTCGGCCGGCTCATGAAGAGGCTGCACAGGTCCATGCACTGTCGGCACAGCACCATGCAGCGGCAGCCCGTGGTGCACCAGCAGGGCTGGCTCAGCCCGGTGCTCGGCCGGCTGCTCTAGCTCTCCCGCGCTGGTGTCCAACGGCGACACAAGAAGCTCGACCCCCGCGGCAGCGAGTCCACCAGAGCCGAAGCTACTCGCCGCCGTACAGCCGTCCAGCTCCTGCGTCGGGTGGTTCCCTTCACTGGGTGGTGAACTCACCACCCCAGCAGGGAACTGTACTGCTCCGTCCATGTCTGCGCCTGACAGAGGACACGAAGACGGCAGCGGGGTACCGTCCGCGACGACGTCCGACAGGGTGTCAGTGTCAGCCGCCACCTCGGCTGACGTGAGGGCAGACGGCAGCAGGGAGCCCGCTGCCACGGCGGGTGACAGGCTGCTATCAGCGACAGCAGCCGACAGGGGGTCCTTTGCGACCCCGTCAGACGCAGCCACCCCTGCAACCTGCACTGAGACACAAGGAGAAAAAAGAGAAGTAACGTCCTGTAGCCCTGGTTCTTGAATTGATTCCAGGCTTGTGACTTCCTCCGCCGATGGAGGCGTATCCTCAACCATAGTGGCATGATGAAGGGTTGGGGGTACTGCTCCATCAGATTGCTGTCCCAATGACTGATTGTTGGCGTCAGATGGTTGCTGGGTCTTGTTATTGTCTTCCATAGCATCGTCCATGTGATGATCGCCATTACCATCCATGTCCTTGTTGGAGTCATCATCTAACAAGTCATCATCATCCGGGTTGAAAGAATCAGCAGTCATCTCTGCATCTGCCGTGAAGTATAAGCGGTAAATGCTTCTGTTTACACAGATATCCACTTGCTTTGCAATCGCCCTGATATCAAAAGCAGCCACTAAAATACGGACTTCTCCCGTCTTCCGAAGATGAATCATGTCCACCTTCTGGGTCGCTCCTATGCAAGAGCCCACTGCCCAGAGTGACAGATAGGACTTGAGAATCCGTGGCACATTGGTCACCGTCACCCAGACCTGGTCCAACACCCTGATGGGTTGGACATCTGCCTCAAGCTCCTCAAAAAGAAGTGTTCCCTCCTGGTTTTTGGTGGTTAATCTGCGAATAGCAACCATTCTATCCAATTCTTCTTTGCAGGGAAAAGGAACGATATAGGCTTTGTCCCCATACCCCTGTGCTGACCAAGTCCACCGTACCGGGAGGATTCTTGCCAACTCAGACTGTAGTAGCTCTGCTGAAACATTCCCTTGTTCCACAGTGACTAGAGCAGAGAATTCGGAAACATCCACCGTGACGATCTGATTCAGTCTAGCTTGCTGAATCATAAAGAAGCCCATTCCATCCTCAGCGGCAGCACAGTAAGCGACTGTTGGTTTTGGTCCCCTGAGGAGAGGACACCTGTTGGTATAATGATCCTCTAGGCAAATTGAGCATTCTAATTTTACCAAGGGCTCCGTCTTGCGCTTTCTTTTCTGCATGCCTTGGTCTGCGCTGCCCGAAGCCTGTGGAGGTGGAGGCGCCATCGCCGTGACCTGCCGGGCACCCCTGTTGGCGTCACCACTTGGCCCAGCGCCTTCTGTTGGGCGGCCATACTGGCGCCCTGCCGGTGCTCCCTTTGGAAGATGGCCAGCGGCAGGGCCAGCACCGCCTCGGCCTCCCCCCCCCCCCGCCCGAGATCGCGTCCACCCCCGCGGTTGGGCAGGGGAGCGTGGCCCTCGGTGACTGGATCAGCATCTCGTCCGGCTGCAGCTTGGCCGAGTGGGTGGCGCCCAGGATGCGCCCCCCTCCCACGGCGCCCCCGTTGACCGCCTGGTTCTCTGCGACGGCCGCCGGCCATGACCGCCTCGACGTAGGATCGCGGCGCGGTGTAGGGCTTCGCTGCCTCGACGTACGATCTCGGCGCAATGGAGGGTTTCGGAGGGGCGAGACAGACCGGATGGTGAACGACAATCGGTTCAGCCCGGCGGCGATTAGGTTTGGAAAAGGAAACCTTGGGCGCCTGACCCGCACCAGACCGCTTGGGTGATTCCAGACCCGCACTTGACCTCTTAGCCTCGGTTGGGTTTTGGTTCGTCCTTGGAAAGGCACATGTGACGTTTCCTTTTGATCCGAAGTTCCGCAACGCAGGAAGAAGCACGTCCCCAATCGAAAGCTTTGGCGAGTGACGAGGCGGCGGCAATGGTCCTTTCCACAGCTTCTTCCACGGTGGTAAGCTCCGTTGCGGTGAAGATCGGCCTGGCTTCGGTTGGCGCCTGTTAAGTGTCCCGTCCACCGCTTTCGAGTTGTTGGATTCCGACGTCCTGTTGCCGATAGGCTGGCTTGGAATCGTCCTTGGCCTAGGCTGGCTTGGAATCGCCCTTGGCGTCTCGGCAATGGCAACGGCGGCGGCGGTATCTTGACTAGCCAGCACATCGGCGTCTCCTGCTCCGGCGCTGAAGAATCTGACTTCGTGGCACGCTCGGAGCAGTCGTAGCTCCTCTGCATCCGCATCGAGGCTCTGCGGCTCCTTTGCCGTGCATCGGGAAAGGGCGGCCTTTAGCGACTTGGATATTTCGCAGCTTGTCGGCATCGAGCGGAGGTTGGAGCCCCGTCGCTGACCAAACCTGGGACGCCGAAGATCCAAAGGGCGCGCCGGCAGGAACACCGGCTACCACCACCAGATGATCAGACCAGCATGCCGGCACGGCAGTGAGATTGACGAGCGAAAGCTATGTCGTCGTCGACCTACCGCCTGCCTGCAGATCCGCCAACGCCGGAGTAGCGACGGGTTCAGAACGTTGATGCGCCGAGCGATCGCCGCAGTGCGCCGTCCCAGAGCGCCGGCGCGCGAGGAAGAGAGGGAACGCCGGCAGCGACGAGCGCGATCGCCGCCGTACCGCCCGCTATGGTGCGACGAGCGCGATCACCGCCGTACCGCCCGCCATACCCTCACAGCTCCACTTGTAGCCGAAGCACTTACCTTGCCTATGTTATTCCGCACCACCAATTGGTTTTTTGGAGGTAGTGGAGAAGCATGGACTCCCCTGTTTGTACTTGGGGCACCCACCTTTATAGGCTCAGTTTGGAATCGAGAACCATGTTGCTTTGAGCTGCGGGTGCTATATATAAACGCTAAAACAAACGGTCTCAAAATCAAATGAGGTCTCAAATTATTTGACATGATATGGGCCATTCGTAAGTACTGAAAGTATGTAGCCCTACTTCATCATGCCCTTGTATATTGGTATATGCGCTTGGTAACGAGCTTCTTATTACTTTGCATTTCAGTTTGGTGAAGCCAATAGCATTTAGGGCCTGTTTGGAACGTAGGAATTTCACAGGAATTATACAGAAATTTTACAGGAATCAGTTCAATTTCACAGGAAAAACGCAGGAACGGGGAAATTTTCCTGCGTTCCAAACAGGGCATTGAGAAGAAATTCAAGTTTGAGTGACATTGCCTACTCGGAATTGGAGCCACCAGGAATGCAAAATCAAGTTTGAGTGACTAAAGATGGAGAACCCAACACACATCCACCAAGTGTTTCGAGACCCATTGAGAAGAAATTCAAGTTTGGACGGCTAAAGATGAACGCAACAGCAGCCGGCGCAGCACAAATTGCTCCACCTTCCCTCTCCAGCTCTCCCCTCCTCGCTCCGTTGCGCCTGCGCTAACCTAAAATCTACACCCCTCCTCTCCTAGCCACACTGGCCTGCAGCCCTCGCCCACGGCAGCCGATGTTGCCACGTCCTCTCCAAGCTGGCTTGGCCCGTGCCCCTCGCCCGCGGCAGCCGACATGTGAACATATAGGCAAGTTGGTGCCTTTCTCCAGCTCTGGTGACCTATCCGACTATCTTCTAACGATTGTATACACGTGAACATGAAGGCATGTGCAGGAGCAAAATCAAGTCCAACTTGGCTGGTCAAATGTTTTTTAGACTTATTAGTTTGAAGTATGTTTTTTTGGCTTGATTGGCTTTGGTTTCGGGGTTTCAGTACCAACCCCTGCTGCGCCCAATCCTCTTGTAGTATTGTGTCTTTGTTGTTATTGTAAGTTTGTATCCCTTCCAACCTCTCTTAATGAGACACTTCCGTTGCACAAAACTATAATTTCTGTAGTCCCATAAAGAAAGGGACTTTCAGTTTTCTCTTTTAAATGGATAAGGATATTCAAAGGCACTCACAGTGGTAGTTGTATATTTATGCGCTGAAAATACTTGGTGCGCTGCCGACAGAGAAAGACACCAAAACCAAATCATTTCACTAAATTAATGTTACTGTAAGAAGATGATGATCATTACTCCTCTGATGAGGTAAGTTAAAAAAACAAAGCCAGTAACACTACTGCAATAAGTTGCAACAGGAACGGCTCTAGACACCCCTATAGAAACGGTTTTGGCAAGTGTTCCCGCTCGTGGGTTCCTGTAGTGGAACATGCAGTAGGAGCGGGCCTCCTGCAGTGGTCACAGCAGGAGCGGTCCACGATTGCACCGCTCCTGCAGTGTCCACTTCAGGAGCGGGCCGTGATTTCACCGCTCCTGCTGTGGCCACTGCAAGAGCGGGCCGTGATTGCACCGCTCCTGCTGTGGCCACTGCAGGAGCGGGCCGTGATTCCACCGCTCCTGCGGTCGAAGATTGGACCGCTCCTGAAGTGGCCACAGCAGGAGCGGTCAACTATTGCACCGCTCCTGCTGTGAGAACTGCAGGAGCGGCTCTGGGTTCAGCCGCTCCTGCTGATGATACTAGCAGGAGCGGCTGTAATATGAGCCGCTCCTGCATATTTTTTGAAAGCTTCTGTTTCTTTTCCGCCCTATATTTTGAAAGCCCTGTTTCTTTCCCGCCATATTTAAAAAAAGCCCCCTGTTCTTTCCCACTGTATTTCTCGAATATTAATACTTTCTCGCTATATACAAATCCACATAAATACATTAATTACACATACATCGTACACAACAACTTAATTACACACGGTGATACTCCCACTCGATCAATAAAAGATATTTTTCATCTTTTGCTAAAATATCATCGTGATCGAAGAATTCCTCTCGCCGATTGAATACCTCGTGCATCGTGAAACGGCATAGGTCGCCAACGCTGTTCATGAGATCTAACTCGTTGAGAGGCCAATCTTTCAAAGGAATAGGGGGCCTGAACACAAAAAAGATGATATGAGTGTTTGTGCCAAGGTGTTCTTCATTATATGCACACATGCAATACATACAATGATGATTTGTAATGAGATGTGTTTTTAAGCACTTACGTCTTCAGGATTTGTTCTGTACCTCCCATTGACTTTGAGGAACTCAAATACATAGTATCCACAGTATCCGCTACCCTTTGGTTGCTTGTGGCACTACTTTTTTCACAACAGTTTAATTAGTTTTAGACTTATAATACATTAATTGAACTTATGTCGGTAATTATGCTCCGTAGAGTATACCGGGAAATAGGCTCTGTATACGATCATGTCCTGGCGCTCTGGATGAAATGTCAGTCCATACTTTTCCTTCGCCATTTTGAAGGCTCTATTATATAGAAACTCACATTAGTAAGACGAAACGACACAAAGATATATATATATATAGGAGAAGCCAATATGGTAGGTATATATCTTACACTCGTAGCCTTGGGGTAGACATCCAATGAGTCCAAAACCAATACTTTGCTTTCTTTAGGCATGATGTATAAACAGATCCAGTGTCCGCTGCAGATAGCAAAGCGCATGAAGTTATATATAGATGATCGTGTGTGTTTAATTTTCACTTAGTATCAATGCAAAGGTTTTTGACATACTCAAAGATGTATGGAGCAAGTATTTGGTCTTGGTTTTATTCATAGAAGAATGTCAGGGCAGTGACAATATATGCGGCAACGGTCCTTTGCGCTTGTTTGTGTAACTTTTGCCGGATTGCCTCTTTCTCACTTTTTGTTTGCCCTGCCGCAAGTTTCTCGCTATCGTCCTTTAGCTTTAGTGGCCAGTCGTGGCTATGCTGATTAATTAGTGAAGGGTCCAAGAACCCGACTCTTTTATCACCCATGCTTTTAGCCATTTGCCGCTGCATCCTGAAAGATATATTATACAGAGCGAATAGATGTTAACTACGGGAGTATATTACGTTAATTATGCACACTTAATGGGATTGGCAGGGAGACTTACATGCACCAAAGGGTCATCGCAGTGATGTCCACCTGTCCTAGGCGGAACATGTTATGAAACTCCGAAAAGTCGACGATTGTACTCTTGGTTAGTGTGTTGAAACATTGACAGGGAATAGAGGCCATTACTAATGAAACCCCAAGTCTACTTGCCCTCAGATACCAATTGTGAAATCTTTTCATCTCCCCTGACATGTATTCACTATTAAGAGCCCAATCCGGCAGAAAGGGTTTGCCACATTCGTACTTCAGGGGGTAATCCGGCAAATCGGCAATTTTGTTCGGTCCAATGAAGGATTTGTAGTCTTTTAGGTCGGGAACCGGAACTGATTTAGTTGTCACCTCCTTATCCTTTCCTACCTGTTTTGTCTTCAACCACTTGTCCACCTCCGATATCGCATCTTTTTCATATATACGTACCAATGTTGGCACCGCTGGAGGTGGAGCATCTTTAGCTGCTGCTGGCTCCTTGGCCTCTGGAGGTGTATCCGGCTTCTCAACGGCATCGGGAGGTGTTGCCGGCTTCTCAGCGGCATCCAGAGGTATAGCCGGCTTCTCAACATGTTCCGGTCAAACCAGATCTGCATGTTTGATTACTAGTTGTCCGGGTTCCTGTAGTTGTTCTTGTGGTGTCAGGTTGAGAATGTATTTCTTATTCCACAAGATGAACTGTTTCACAGACTGGCCGAGGAAGTGGATTCCCTCTGCCGTGGGGATGTCTATCATTTCTTCTTCGTGTTTAGCTTCAACGCTAAGGACCTCGACCCTTGCATATTCCGGCGGGATTGGAGTGCCATGGAAAACACCGCTGCCAGGAGTCGCTATTGCCTTTGCTACCTCCTCTGTCCTTCCATGTATTCCAAGTGGGATATGCAGCTCGTAAGGAGTCAGAGACTTGATGCTGTCAACTGGAAAACTTAGGGTGTTGCCCGGTGTAGAAAGTTTACCCTCAGCAACCAAAAAACTTTTGAACTCTTCTATAAACACCTACTTTGCAGTTTTTTTCATCTGTTGCTTGAAGCGATCATGTTTTTTATATTTGTGCCTGTCCGCGGTGAACCCATCCCTCCGGTTCATCTTGGACGAGAGCCCTCGCACTCTGCCTCCATGCTCTTTTGTGCCTAATCCTTAGCTCAAGACATCTTGCTCCTGTTCACTAACAAACTTGCCCTTTTTCTCTTGCTCTGCCCAAAACTTGATTCTTTCCACCACCTCTTTGGTCTGAGGTTTAGCAAAATCTCTTTCTCCCCCAGGCACCTTGACCTCTCGGCCCTTGACCCATTGGAACGTCCATTCATTTAACCCTTCGTATGGGTCAGGTAGCCCTTTAGCTATCAAATCTTCCCTTTCTTTCTGCCATTTATTAGCTTTGCCAGCGTATCCAGCAGGCCCAAGATGTGGCTTGTGCACATCTCTCTTTGCAAGCGCTGAGTTCGCTTTGCTAAGCTTTATGGCTTGCTCAGTTGTCCTAAGCCTCTTGAACTCATCCCACTAGGCTTGGGTGATCTTACCGTACTCCTCAAATGGAGTAAGGTCGTTTTTCAAATACTTGTTAGTGAGGTCTGTTTTCCATTTACGATTAGAACACCCTATCTGCTTAAGAGCGTATGCATTTGCCTTCTCCTCGGTACCATGTGGGAACTGGAACCATTTCTTTAGCTCTGACCATAAGAAATCCTTCCTTGTTTTTGGTACCTCCCGCCAATCAGGCCACGTTATCTCCATCCATGTCCTCGTTACCACCCCTACGGCGTTGCGGAACTTTGCTCTCACCTCAATAGGTTCCAATGGTTCTCCAACAACGCCAACCTCCCTCACAGTAAAAACTGTTTCTAATAATTTGTTCTTGGCTCGCTTTCCTCCACGTTTCCTCTTGCTTGTTCTGGTTTTCTGAGGGTCAGCTTCGGCCATTTGTTGTTCGGGCCGAATATCAGTTTCGACCATTTGTTGTTCCTGCTTCATACGAGAGTGTTAACGAAACGATGAATTTATATCCTTACAACTAAACGATCGCGTTTGGACTCACACCTCGAGGGAGGGCATGTAGTTAGGATCCTTCGCGACTTCTCGATCGCGTTTGGCGGCAAGTACGTCCGCGGCATGTGGGTCTTTCAACTCGACATTGTCATCTGCCGAGTCGGAATTGAGTGCGTTTTCATCGAGAAAAATTTCTTCGAGAAATGCATTGTCCTCTAGGACTCGCGACGGTGATCTAACCATTTTTTTCTAGAAGACGAAATAATCTAACAATGAGTATATCCATAATAAAAAAATACATGAAAAATGAGTATACATGACACATTAATATACATAAAAGGTGAAAATAATGAAAAATGTGTATACATGACACATTAATATACATAAAAATCGAGTATACATGAAAATTGAGTATACATGAAAAATGAGTATACATGAAAATCGAGTGTACATGAAAATCGAGTACACATGAAAATCGAGTATACATGAAAAATGAGTATACATGAAAATCGAATATACATGAAAAAGAAATATACATGAAAATAAAATGAATATACATGAAAATTAAAGCAACTAACTAATAACTAGTCACTATTGTCGAAAAACAACTAGTCACTATTGTCAAAAAAAAAACTATTGTCCACAAACACTACTAACTAGTCAATAATTAGTAACTAAACTAAATTGAAATATATTAACTACTAACTAAAAAACTAACTACTAATTAAACTAACTAGTCAATAATTAGTAACTAAACTAAATTGAAATATACTAACTACCAACTAAGAAACTAACTAAAATAAACAGCTAAAATATACTAACTAAAATATACTAACTAAACTAAACAACTAAAATATACTAACTAAAATATACTAACTAAACTAAACAACTAAAATATACTAACTAAACTAAACAACTAAAATATACTAACTAAACTAACTACTACTACTAACTACTAACAGAGAGGTGGAGGAGACGTACCGTACTTCCAGAGAGGTGGAGGGCGTACCGGCGGTGAGGAGGCGGCCGCGAGCGGCGGTGAGGAGGACGGCGCGGGGCGGCGGTGAGGAGGAGGACGGCAGCGGGGCGGCAGTGCGCGGGCCGGCGGTGAGGAGGACGGTACGGGCCGGCGGTGAGGAGGACGGCGGTGAGGAGGCGGTCGCGAGCTGCGGTGAGGAGGCGGCCGTGAGAGGCGGTGAGGAGGACGGCGTGGGCCGGCGGTGAGGAGGACGGCGGTGAGGAGGCCGGCGCCGAGCTCGTCGCGGCGGCGGTGCGTGAGGAGGAGAGCAGCACGGCGGCGGATTTCGGCAGCCTGACGGCGCGAAGAGGAAAAACTGAAACGCCGGGACTTAGAATTCTTCGGCTCCCGCGCACTCCACTTATACGTGGAAACAACAGCAGGAGCGGTGGATCTCGTCCACCGCTCCTACTATTATCTATAGGAGCGGTGGACAAGATCTACCTTTCCTACTGTAAAAACAGCAAGAGCGGTGGGAACTCCTGATCCACCGCTCCTGCTGATTTACAGTAGGAGCGGGGACGGGTGAGCGAGCGGTGGAGAGGGTGGGAGCGGTGCCCTAATGGGCCGCCCGGTCCACTGGGCCTCCATCGCTCTGTTTTTTTTAATTTCTTCTTTTCAATCCTTCTTTTCATTTATTTGTAAATTAAATTTTTTATTTTATTAATTGAAATACATGCATGTTTAAGTTTCTAAATTGATTCTTTTATTTTATTAGTTGAAATACATGCATGTTTAAGTTTCTAAATTAATTGAAACCATATGCACAAAGGCACTCATTAATTTAAACGCATATACGAAGGCATAAAATGGCATTCATTAATTATTGAACATTAAGCGTTTACAATTCTGGGCTCTCCATCCGTGCGTACCCTTTATTGTTGCTTCTACTTCCTTAATCTTGGTTGGTAGGTCTGTAAAAAACTCCATGTTGCCATAGTCATTGAAGGTCTCGACATCATCGACACCATCAACTCCGATAATACTTTGTTTGCCGGCGACAACTATGTGTTTCTGATTCTTAAGACGTAGGTCGATGATATATAGAACTTGTCCAACGCGTTTAGCTAGCACCCAAGGGTCATTTTTGTAACCAACCTTGGCAAGGTCAACTATTGTGAGTCTATAGTTGTCAACATGTACACCTTGTGGGTGTTTCACCCATTGGCATCGAAAGACAGGAATTTGTACGTTCGATCCATACTCCAACTCCCATATGTCTTCTATGAAGCCAAAATATGTGACCTTGCTGCCCGTTCCGTTATCGATGGCGTCAATCCGGACTCCACTGTTTCTGCACACGCTTTTCTTATCCTTTGCAGCTGTATAGAATGTCTGGCCATTGATGTCATATGCCTGCCATGTCGTGACCCGTGAAGATAGACCGGACGCCAACCTTTTCAACGTTACTTCCTCGGCAGTTGCTCCTTCGGGTAAGTTCAGATCCATGAGCCAGCTGGTGAAGCGGTGTTTGTGCTCTTTCATGATCCAGGAATCTGAGCGTTCGGGGTTTTCCGCGCGGATAATACCTAAGTGCTGCTCGACGAAAGGAGTCATCATCTCTATCTGATGCAGGACACTGAAATGAACATTTGCCACTTTTTCATATGCATTATCAATGAATGTTTTCCTCTCCCTCGTGCCTTTCCCTGATAACCTTCCAGTATGACGAGAAGCAGGCAAACCGATACCTTTCTTATCAACCAAGTAATCCTTACAGCACTCTACGACCTCCTCGGTGCAATAAGCCTCGATCATAGATCCTTCAGGATATGCACGGTTGAGAACGTAACGGTTTAGGGTCGACATGAAACGCTCATATGCCCACATCTCATGTAAGTAAATTGGACCAAGTGCACAGTTCTGGTCAACCAGATGTACAATGAGGTGCGGCATTATATCAAAAAATGAAGGAGGGAAGCACATCTCGAGCTGAGCCATAGTCTCCGTGCAGAATTCTTGCAGCGAATCCAATTCATCTTTACGAATCTCCTTTTGTGAGATCTTGTTGAAGAAATAGACCATTCGAGTGACCACCATCCGCACGAATACTGGATTGATAACTCGAATAGCAACGGCAAGGAACACCATCGTCATCATATGGCAATCATGAGCGTTGTACCCACTTATGGACAAATCTTTCATGGAGACTAGACTTCTGATGTTAGACAATAACCCAGTGGGCACTTTTAGACCTCGTAGACACAGGCACAATTCCCTTTTCTCAACTGATGTCAGGTTGAAGCTCGCGGCAGGGAGCATAAATTTTCCATTGCCTTGTTCCATAGGGTGGAGCTCACTTCTGATCTTCATATTTACCAGATCGCGACGTGACTTCAGGCCGTCCTTTGTCTTCCCTTTCACATCCATCAATGTACAAATAGTGCTATCAAACACGTTCTTCTTTAGGTGCATACAATCGATGGCGTGTGGAACCTCCAAGTCCTTCCAATATGGCAAGTACTTAAAGAAGATGGACTGCTTCTTGAAAGGCACACCTTCAATAGGGGGTTTAGTTCTCTTGATCTTTTTCCCGTAGACAATGTTGATCTTCTTGATCATATCGAAAACATGTTTGCTATCGTGTCTTCTTCTTGGTACTGAACCTTTCTCATCCTTGCCATCAAAGTTGTTGTTGAACTGTCTTCTGCGGTATCGATGTCCTTCCACTAGGAAGCGACGTTACTTCGTGTACACAAGCTTTTTGGATCCATCGAGATACTCAGACGTCGTTGCATCCAAGCAAGATAGACATCCTTTCTTCCCTTTGATCTGTCCGGACAGCAAGAAGTTAGCAGAGTAATCGTTGATCGTAGTGAGTATCATTCCTCTGAGTGTAAAATCCTTCTTTGTTAATGAATCAGTCATTTTGACCCCATCGTTCCAAAGCTTCGGCATATCTTCCATCAAGGGCTCAAGGAAGACATCTCTATCAATGACTGGTTGTTTAGACCCTTGTATCAGACCGCATAACATTGTGTACTTTCTCTTCTGACAAAGCCATGAAGGTAGATTGTATATGGTCAATATCACCGGCCATGTGCTGTGTGTGCTGTTCCTTTCTCCAAAAGGATTCATTCCATCAGTACTAAGTGCAAACCTCACGTTTCTTGGATCCTTCTCAAACTCTGGATACAATTCATCGAACCTTTGCCAGTGCCGTCAGCTGGGTGTGAAAGCTTTTCGTCATCCTTTGTTCGCTCACAAAACCACCAACGCATCAACTTCGCAAAGGCAGGGTTTGCAAATATCCGTCTTAAGCGATCGATTGGATTGAGGTACCACATGATTAGGGCGGGGAATCTTCTCT
Source organism: Paspalum notatum (assembly GCA_022530915.1). Taxonomy (NCBI): domain Eukaryota; kingdom Viridiplantae; phylum Streptophyta; class Magnoliopsida; order Poales; family Poaceae; genus Paspalum; species Paspalum notatum. Next base: position 37,337,898 of record CM039691.1, read on the forward strand.
TCTTCTCGTCGATGCCTAGGCATGTATCTTCTTCTGAAGGATCGGGTGCACCATTCTTCTTCCTCTTCTTACCATTGGTGGAAGCTTCATCATCACCTTGGAATATGTCATTCCGCTTGTAACGGCCGGCGCCACAAGTTGGGCATTTATCTAGATGCTCATATTTGCCTCGATATAAGATGCAGTGGTTCGGACATGCATGTATTCTTTCAACTCCCATTGTCAAAGGGCTAACAACCTTCTTCGCTTGATATGTGTTGGCAGGCACGAAGTTAGGTTTCGGAAGCAACCAAAATAAGAGCTTCAACGATCAACCTTCTTCGCTTGATATGTGTTGGCAGGCACAAAGTTAGGTTTCGGAAGCAACCAAGATAAGAGCTTCAACAGATCGTTCAAGCTAAAGTCAGACCACCCGTACTTTGCCTTTAGAATCAATAACTCGAGTACAAAACATAGCAAGGTTCAATGAGGAGAACAACCCTTTGACTTCTCATACACATTCTTCCTTGCAGCATCCTTTACTGTTTTCAAATTCTCTGCCCCTTTTGGACTTGCATATAGGATATCGGCCTTGAAGTGTTTCAGCATTTCTTCAAGGTCATCTGCATCTGAATCACCGTCAAGTCCCAAGTCCTCGATACTCTCTGAAGGTACGGAGCGATATGTTCCACCACCGTTGTCTTGGTCATCATCGCCATCACTGTTCAACATATCAAGATCTGCATCGAAGAATGTGTCATTGTTATCATCAACATCTGCATCTGAATGTCCTTCTTGCTCGCCGTGATGGATGCAAACAGAGTAGTCTTTCACAAATCCGGCAACAATCAAATGCGATCTAATGTCGGTTGGATCTGTCCAAACATTCATGTTTTTACAGTTTTTGCAAATACAACATATGCTTTTAACCTGCTTCGTTATTGCATCCTTTTTTGCAGCTTCAATAAATTTATCCACTTCATCACGGTAAGGACGCTCCATCCCTGACTAGTTGTACATCCAAACACGTGCCATCTACAATATATAAGAACAAGATAACAAGAATGTACAAAGTATAAATAATGAGGATCTGGTTGATGGTATATTGTACATTATTATTTATGACAGAAATTGATGTGGTATATTATCATGAATATTGAATATTCTACGACCTAAAATATATTTATGACGAAAATTAATGAGGTATTATCATGAATATATGAACATTTACATTATAAAATTAAATAATATACCATCCTTTACCTAGGGTTTCACACTGCATCTAGATCTAGATCTAAAAGACAAGAGATCCACTAATAAAGACCAATACAACACATAGAGTAACCTCAATTGCTAATCCCAAATTGAGATAACCCTAAAATAGCGCATTACCACCGAGATTATGTGGTCCCTAAAGTATTAAATACTCATTGATGATGAGAGGAGAGAGAATGACATTAAATCCTAACTATTTTAGCACCTAATGATTTGAATATTCTCAAATTAGATGCATAGATTGAGGAGGGCTTACCTTATGGAGCTTCTAACTTCTAAGAAATAGAAGAAAAAAAGCTCTCCCTTCTATTTTTCAATTTTTGGCCGCCATTAGCTTCCAACAATGGAGCTCCTCCACAGGCATACTGTAGCCCGAGCAAGAAGAAGGCTATATGGGTGCGGAAACAGTAGGAACGGTGGAACTTACCAACTGCTCCTGATGTTGATTTAACAGGAGCGGGTGGTAAAGTCCACCGCTCCTGCTGTAGGGAGCACAGCAGGAGCGGGTGGTAAGGTGGCCCGCTCCTGTTGAATGATCTCTTCAGGAGCGCTGGAACTTACCAACCGCTCCTGGTGTTTATTCAGCAGGAGCGGGTGGTAAGTTCCACCGCTCCTGCTGTATGGAGCACAGCAGGAGCGGGTGGTAAGGTGGCCCGCTCCTGCTGAATGATCTCTGCAGGAGCGGTGTACCTTACCAACCGCTCCTGCTATTTGTAGGAGCGGTTGGTAAGGTGCGCCGCTCCTGCTATTGTTGCAGTAGGAGCGGCGCACCATGTGGGACCCATCTTGGGCACAGCAGGAATGGCCCTAAATTGGAGCCGTTCTTATTTGGGTGGTGTTCCCATAGCGGACTTTTGTAGTAGTGTAATGTGCAATCACTTCTTTTAGCATACAGTTGGTGTGAATCATTAGTAAACATGAAGGTCACTTCATCATTCTCTGATAAATAGAAACACACTTCCATTTTCCCTTGTATTTGTACATTGTCTCTTCCGCTAATGCGATGACATGCATCATTCTCCTGCATTTCTAGGAAAAGAAAACATAGAAACACATTTCCTGACTTGTTGAAAGAAAGGCAAGAGAAAGATGAGAGTACTAAAAAAAGCTATCGATGCCATTAGCTACTCAAACAAGTGGCAATGTCTTCTCTTTTTAGATAATGGAAATAGAGTTTCGGGCTTCATCTCTTGTTTGGAGAGAATTAGACCGATTTTTATTACAACTCAGGCTAGAGCACTCATTAGAGTCTAAATCATAGGAAAAGAAAGCTTAGCCACATATAGCCAGCCAAAAGAAGAAACACTTGTAAAGCCACGGTCTCTAACCGTTAGCAGCCCTGAACGACCACGCTTGTACTTGATCTTCGTACCCGGAGCCAGTGACTTCCCCTGAAAAGTACCTGCAGAAAGGAATTTGGTCGTGTCTTATCAAAAACAATGTCATTTCTAGAGAGCCATAAAGCCCAGCACAACCCTGCTACGCCAAACAGGAGTAAAGTACTATGCTTTTGTCCACACTGCCTTAACCACAGATCGAAAAGGTCACCCGCATTCATTGGAGGTACAATCCCAAATGACATATAGACAACTCGCCATAGAAATTTTGCATATTGGCATTCAAAAAAGAGGTGCTATATTGTTTCAGTTCTACCACAAAAAGCATATGATTTGTCCCCATACCAATTCTGCCTAATGAGATTATCTTTCGTTAGCAACACCCCTTTCTTCAAGTACCAAATAAAAATCTTGATTTTCAAAGGTAACTTAGTACGCCAAATGTCTTGTGGCACTAAAACGTTACTATTAACAAGATATTTATACATTGATTGGATCGAAAAAGACCCATTCCCATGAAAATCCCATATAAAACATCATTCTCCTCTTGTAACGTAATATTCGAAACTCGAAGGACTAAGCTATGCCAATCTCTAAGCTTGTCTCCCAACAGCGCTCTTCTAAAAAAGATGTTTAAAGATGAGGAGCTTAGAACTTCTGCTATAATTGCATACTTATTCCTAACTATATTGAACAACGAGTGATATTGATGTTTTAAGGATTGGTTCCATAGCCAAGTATCCTTCCAAAATCTAATTTGTGTCCTATTTTTTCAAATAAAGGATTCTAGATTAAGGAACTGGCACTTGATCTCCATGAGGCCTGACCAGAAGTGAGAGTCTCCAGGCCTGTTTTAGACTTGGCTCAGGGTCTTGTTCTTAAGGTATTTATTACGAATCAATTGTTGCCAAACCCTGTCCTCATTACAAAGTTTAAAAAGCCACTTGCTTAATAAACATTTGTTCTGCAGGTCGAGATTCAGGATGCCTAGACCCTCTTGATCTTTAGCTTGGCAGAGTATCTCCCACCTAGCCAACCTATATTTCTTTCTATGTTTTATTTTGCCAATAAAGCCTTGATCTGTAGTAGTCTATCTTTTGTAGTACTCCTTTTGGAACTTCGAAGAAGGAGAGCATAAACATCGGCAAACTTGATAACACAAAATTAATAAGTACTAACCTCCCACCTACTGAAAGCAACTTTCCTTTCCACCCACTAAGACTTTTTTCAAACCTATCCTCAACTAACGCCCAATCTTTATTATTCAATTTTGTATAATGCATTGGTATGCCTAGGTGTTTGAATGGGAAAGAACCTAAGCTGCAATCAAAATAAATGAGAGTAAGTCTCTTCTTGTTGTTTAGCCTAACCAAAACAGAAGATCTTGTTTTTATGGAAGTTAATTTTTAGTCCCGACTACTGCTCAAAAGTGCAAAGAAGCAGTTTTAAATTCTTCGCTTGTTCAATGTCATGCTCTAAAAAAATCATTGTATCATCAGCGTATTGAAGAATGGATAAACCTTCTTGAACCAAATGTGGGATTAGTCCTTCAAACTGTCTTGCGTCTTTTGCTCTATTTATCATGATAGCCAACATATCCACCACTATGTTAAATAGTAAGGCCGGGGGACAATGGATCATCATGACGTACTCTTTTTTGGTCTCGAAGTACGACCCAACCTGATCATTAACCTTAACCCCTACATTACCCTATTGAACAAAAGATTGTACCCAACTACACTTTGGTGAAAAACCCTTTCGTTCTAAGGGTTTGCTGTAGGAAGTCCCAACGAACTTCGTCATAGGCCTTCTCAAAATCAATTTTAAAAACTATACCATTCCGTTTGTTTTTTGCAACTCATGAATCATCTCATGGAGAATAACCGCCCCCTCTATTGTATTTCTTCTAGGTAGAAAAGCCATCTGGGAGGGCCTAATTACTCTATAAGCAATTTGTGTCAATCTGTTAGTCGCTACTTTTGTGAAGATTTTAAAACTAACATTAAACAAACAGATGGGACGGTATTGCTGAATTTGTTTGGCCTCACTAGATTTTGGTAACAGAATTATTGTACCAAAATTCAGACTATAAAGATTTAAGGTTCTGGCATGGAACTCCTCAAACAGAGTCATTAAGTCTTCCTTTGTAACAGTATACAAAAGACTTGTCTATTTGGAATTGGAGACACCGAGAACAAGAGATAAAGCTTCAGGCGAAGGAGTTGGGCTCCCTGAGCCGATGCGATGGCGATATATATGTCACAGATTCACCTCGCACTCATGCGGCTGATGAGCCAAAGTCCTGCGTCCATACTGGAGCCTGGTTGATGCGAGAACTGTGGGGAGCAGGCCGAGTCCTAGTCCCGTGCGCACTAGTGCAGCACACGGGCGCTTGACTTCAAGGCCAGCACCTTGCTCGAGTTGCTCCTCCACACCCTCCACTGGCTAGGCCAGCTTCACAACCGATGGCAATTTCTCCAAGAAGCTCGTACAAGAAGGCAGTCGACGAGGACGGCCAAGCTGGAAAAGCATTGTTGCTTGGGTGGCAGGTCTGCGCCGCGAAGGCATGGAGCAGCACGTCGCCGAGCTGTACTTTGATTCAGTGGTGTGCACAGCGATTGTAAAGGTCTCAAGTGCTTTTTACTGTAAATTTATTAAAATTTATAATCACTTTTGTAGAAAAATATCCAGCGGATTTTCATACACAATTATTAGTTCTACCGAAGGCATGCAGGTGAATGACTATATTATTGTATATACGATGGCTAAGTGATGCTCTGCGACATAGTGCTGTCTCGTAGACACTGTGTTCAGGGAAGAAGGATTGATGGTCAAACATTCTATAAAAAAAATCAGCAGTGCCAACTATATAAAAAGGAATGAAGTATATACCAAGTGCATATGCTCCTGTCTGTTGACATGCGATTGGTGAATCATTCACTCGCAAGGAGTGAGGTAGCGAGAATGATAATGTTGCCCACTTCCTCGTGCTCTTAGATATGGTCCTATATATGGACGGCAGCACACTTCATGACTCATTCTTTATTAGATTCATACCATTAAAATTAGCTTCGTTTGGTTGAGCGTTCCTGCTGCAGCGATGCAGCGCTGATACTAGCCTTGTTTTAGGAACGCCTTCGACCTTGGAATCCACAACAAGATTGAGAAAATGAGAACCCTGCTTCTTTTCGCTGCTATGGTATAAAAATGCTAAAACGATGTCTGTAGTCTCAAATCCAAATAACTTGACGAGGATGAAAGGCAGATTCACCAAGTTTCATGGAAATTTGTGGTGAATAAATTCACTTTGTTATGCCTTTCCGTGGAGCAGGCCTAAATGTCCGATGTGCCAATTGTTGGCTAAGGCTAAGAGTCTTTATGCAAAAGTCGAATCAAATCATGTTCGGAGTTCGGACACGTTGTCTGAATATGCGATCAATGCGCTGCAGTTAAGAGACTGGAGAACAACGATTCTCTTAGTCCCAGAATAACTGCATTTATGGCTTTGTCTCAACTTAAACTATTTTAAATTTGAGTAAATTATAAAAAATTTACTGATATTTGTGATACCAAAAAAGCATAATTAGACCCATTATAAAAATAGTTTTTTTTTCAAGTGTATCTATTAATGTCTTTTGGAAATTTAATATGAAGAGATTCACTTGAGCAGGCTTAAATACGATGCCTATATTACGAACTAATGGGCCAAGAATCTTGATGCAAAAGAATGCCTGTGTTAGACACGAAACAAGGATGCAAGGAGAAGTGGCTGCAGTTATGGCCTAGAGCATCATGATTCAAATGATATAAGTTTTATGGTGGTTGAAAAAAAATAGAAACTGTCCATCAGAGGAGATCTAAAAGAGTTTAAGAATATACGGTACTACGATACCGATACCAGTCCGGTAATAAAAATGGTGGACCAGTGCCTTTTTTAAATAAATAATTCCGCAAAATTCATAAAGACCATTAAAAAAGAGATTTATTACAGTACTTGGAATTAATTGTAGCCATTCATTGGCTCTAATCTAATGGCTAAAACTTAGGAAGAACCAATTCAAAAAAACCGAGGTTGTGGACCAGAACCCAAATCTTGGACCGGAAGCTAAATCTCATAGGCCCGGAACCAACAGTTCCTCCGGTGTTGTCTCATTAACCTTATGGACCAGACCAAAAAATATATACACGCGGAACTGGATTCCTCTCAAGCACCGTAAAAAATCACTAAAAAGGGGTATTTCCTAGTACCGATGGATACCTTTCAAACCACTATAAAATATATGCAATACCTTTGTCGAAATGATTGCACCTCTAGCTCTGTCATAGTACAAGTTTAATGGTGGTTAAGAAAATAAGAGCCATTCATCAAGTGAAATCCAACGGTTTAGAAATAAACAGACGGTATCAAATAGCTCGGTACCTAGAATATCGGGACTGGTACCAATACAATTTCCTTTTTATTTTAGTTATTCAATAATTTGGCCATAAAAATAAAAATGAGCAGTACCACTGGTGGGTACCTTTTCAATCACCGCTATAAAATCTCTCTAAATGTAAAGGTCACTTGGTCGTGCTCTGATAAATAGACACACACTTCCGTTTGCCCATTTTCTGTATGTAAATATAGTTGTGGGTGCTCTGCCCTTGTACTTTGTTTCTTCCGCTTATTACACGTCTTATATAGAAAATAAAAGCATGGAAGCAATACACTTCCTCCTGACTCGTCGAGAGAACGGGAAGATTGAGAAAGATTTGGAATTGGAGACACCGAGAATAAGAGAGAAAGCTTAGAGGGGAGCAGTTGCGCTCCCCCAGCAGACACGATGGCGCCCTGTGACAGATGCTTCTCACACTACTGGTGCCCTCGAGCAAAAGAGCTCTGTCCATGCTGGAGACTGGCTGACGCGGAAACAACGGGGAGAACGTCGACTCCAACATTCGAGGGTGCGACTTCAAGGCGGGGATCGTCATGTTCTAGATGCTCCTCTCCATTGAATAGGTCGGCTTCATAGCCTATGCATCTCCAGAAAGGGCCTCCGCCACCGCATCTAGTGCTGTCTTGTAGAAACCGTGTTCAAAGAAGAAGGGATATTAAAAATTTCTATAGTTCGGAGCGGTCACGCAGGACACCACCGGAATGACACGGAGGATGAAAATATGGCAGAGGAAAACTAGTCGAAGAGTCTAGAATGTATATAGATCTATTTTTATACTCAGATTTTTATAATAGCGTATCTGCTTGCTACTTTAGGTGTATGCCTGATTATTATGTAATCTTTGATACGATTGCAAAAATAGATAATTTTAAGATATATTTGAGGATTTATTTTATTAAACTATCGGTCATAACAGGAAAGGTAAACAATTTAGATATAAATTAGAGGGGTTATTTGGTATTATCCATCACAATAGCAAATGTGATCCATTAGGTAAAATTTAGGATGTTATTTCATATTTTCTTTCATAATGGCAAAGTGGGTATCTAATATGTAGTTTTAGGTGTTACTTAATATTATTTTCATAATGGCAGAGGTGGGTAATTACATAGAAAACCTATTTAATGGCTAATGAGATTCCAATCTTTCAATTGATGATCAGATGTTTCTGATTATTTTGAATTTTTTAGCGCATCTTGTGAGGATTAATACGGAAACTCCAAAAAGAGTTTCTAATTCGTAATACTAGTCAACCAACCCGTGCTTTTGTACGGGTTAGAGTCTTAAATGTGTTATACGTAACAGTACAACATATATAGATCTATTTTTATACTTAGGTTTTTATAATAACATATCTTGCTACTTTATATGTATGCTTAATTGATTTAGATAATCTTTGATCGATTGCAAAAATAGGTGATTTTAATATAATTTTGAGAAGTTACTTTCATCATATTATCAGTCATAATAACTAAGGTGAACAATTCAAATATAAATTAAAGAGGATATTTGGTATTATTCTATCAAAATAGCAAATGTGAGCAATTAGATATAAATTTAGGGTGTCATTTCATATTTTCCTTTATATTGGCAGAGTAAGTAATTAATATGTTGTTTTAGGGGTTATTTAATATTATTTTGATAATGGCAAAGGTGGGTGATTACTTGATTAGAAAACAGATCTAATAGCTATTAAGATTCCAACATGTTAATTGATGATAGGGTATTTTTTTTATTATTGTGAGGATTTCTATAATTTATTTTTTTTCTAGCGTATCTTGTGATGATTGACATGGAAATTTTAAAAAATCTACAAAATATCTGTTTCATAGAAAGGTTTCTAGCATCTTTAATGGAAAAAAGATAAAAGCTGAAGGTAAATTTAAAAATGGTAAAAATCTAAAAAAAAGAAAAAGATATTTGCTTTCGTTAAGAATTGAACTCAAGATGTTTCGTAATGGCAGAGGTGGGTAATTACTTAGAAAATATATATAATGAAAAAAAGAGGATATTTGCTTTCATTGAGAGTTGAACTCAAGACCTTTCATAATGGCAGAGGTGGGTAATTACTTAGAAAACAGATCTAATGCCTAATAATATTCCAATCTGCCAATTGATGGTCGGATGTTTCTGATTATTGTGAGAATTTCTTGGATTTATCTTTTTTTCTAGCGCGCTTTGAAATTGGTGCAGTTTTTAGAACCTCCAATTACTAATAGTAAGATTAAGATTGGGCACAATATATCTGTTTTATAGAAAGGTTTCTACCATCTTTATCAAAAAAAATAAGGGATCATTTAGCAGAGTAAATTTGTAAATAGGAAAAAATCTGCCAAAAAAAGAAAAAATGCTTTTGGTGAGAATTGAACTCAAAACCTTAAATAACGACAGAGGTGGGTAATTACTTTGAAAATAGGTCTAATGTCCTGAAAATGGGAAAAAATCTGCCAAAAAAAGAAAAAAATTGCTTTCGATGAGAATTGAACTCAAAACCTTTCATAATGGCAGACGTGGGTAATTACTTTAAAAACAGATCTAATGGCTATTAATATTCCAGTCTATCAATTGATAGTTAGGTGTTTCTGATTATTGTGAGAATTTCTAAGATTTTATCTTTTTTCTCGTGAGAATTAACGTGGAAGCCTCCAAAAGGAGCCTCCAATTAGTAATACTAGATAGTACTCTGCGTTTTGCAATAGGAATATTACGGAGTTAAAAATATAGTAAATAAAGTTCTAAATTATGAAAAGGCCACATACGTGCATGAGAGTTATAGCCGCAGGAGATCAGTGGTAGACATAAATAGAGGGAGTTACTTAGTGGCTAATGATGTGGCATTTTCCAAGTCATAGTAGATGATGACGTGGCTTTACCAGAATGCAGAGAAATCGGTAGTGGGGGCTAGCTATTTAGATATATAAGTTTAAGACGTGGCCCCTCTTTGTCTAACTTCAAACGTTGCAGCCTCTTTAATCATTAATCTTATTATCAAGAAATTGTGTAACTATTATTAAAGTTACTTTAAGCATGGCTTACATTTTTTAAATATTTGCATTGTTTTGTTCTAAAGATGAATCGTCAAATTTTCTACTAAAATTAGCAGTGTCAAATGTATAACAAAAAGGAAAGAAGTATATTGCAATCGCATATGGTCATACCTCTTGGCATGCGATTGGTGAATCATTTTTTGACGAACCTGGAGAGGCTTCCCCCAACAGCAAAGCAAATATTAACAAAGACAAGCAAGCAAAAGAGTTTTTACAATAGAAAAACATAAAAGGACCTAGAAAAGCTATCCACGACTATTGCCGAAAAGAACATGCTGGGACGAGAAACTATGTGTCCAGAGCCTCAACACTGGGACTAAGGAAGCTTTTGCTCTTAACAAATTGACAGAGAACACCTCAATAAAAACGAACAGACAAGAATTCAGATTGGGGGTGACTCCTCTGAAAATGAAGTCAGCCAGATGCTCCATTCACTCGCATGGAGAGTGAGGTAGAGAGAATGGTACGGTGGCCCACTTCCTCGCTCTTATATATGGACGGCGGCACCCTTCATGGCTCATTCTTTATTACATCCATACCATGAATATTTGTTTGATGTGAGAAGGATAAGAAAAATGAGGATAGGTACAGACACAGTTAGCTTATATACTTAGACCAGTAAGAACAATTTGGAATCGGAGACATTAGGAACCTGGTTTCAGGAACGCCATCCACCTTGGAATCCACAGCAAGATTGAGAACCCTGGCCCGTTGCTTTCCTCTGCCATGATACAAAAATTCTAAAACGAAGTATGAAGTCGCAAAGCCAAATAAATTGAGGAGTGAGCTGTGTGTTTCTTAGTAAAACAGAGGCTGAGAGAGTTTCAAGAGCATGTATCAACTCAATGTTACGTGCACGGATGAAAGATAGATTCAACAAGTTTTTTTTGTTGTGAATAAATTCACTTTCTTATGCCTCTTCGTGGAGCAGGCCAAAATAATGTCCGTATGTACCAGCTTGTGATCAAGAGTCTTGACGCAAAAATCGAATTAAATCATGTTCAAACACGGTTGTCTGCCTGCGGTCAATTGCCTGAAAGGCATGAATTAAATCATGCAAGGAGCAGCTGCTGCAATTAGGGACTGGAGCACAACGATTCAAATGATGTACTACTATCTCAATCCCAAAATAACTGCAATTATAGCTTTGTCTCAACTTGAACTATTTTAAATTTGAGTAGATTTATATGAAAAAGAGCAGCTTGCAATTTGAACCTTTTTCTGTCCCAAAATGAGTAGATTTGTCCCAAAATAACTGCAATTATAACTGCAATTAATATTTCTGATACCAAATAAGCATAACTAAGTCCTTTATAACAATATATTTTCGAAGTATATCTATTTGTTTTCACCAAGTCTTTAGAAAATTTGTTGTGAGGAAATTCACCTTTTTATATATACCTCTTTCCGGAGCAGGCTTAAATACGATGTATATATTACGAAATAATGGGCCAAGAATCTAGGTACAAAAGTCGCATAAGATCCAGCTAAGACACATACGCCTATGTTGGAAGACAACGATTCGAATGATTTAAATGATGCACTACCTCTGTCAAAATGATTAAAATGATGCACTACCTCTGTCAAAATGATTGTAGCTCAGCTTTGTCATAAGTCAAACTATTTTTAAGTTTGACTAATTTATACATAAATATACTATTTTGTGATACCAAATAGGTGTAATTATATTTGTCATAAAATATACTTTCATAGTATGTCTAAGTTTCACAAATATTGATACGTTTTTCTATAAATTTAGAAACTTAAAATAGTTTTTCTTATTACAAATAAAACTAAAACTGCATTTATTCTACGATGAGAGTACTAATAAATTTTTTATTGATTTTTATGGAAAATAATCAGGGAACAGCGGATACACCATTTAGTTCAATATAAGTTTTATAGTGGTCAAAAAAATGAGAGCCGTTCACCAAGGGAGATCCAATGGTTTAGGAATAGGAGATCTGAAGTAAGATATATCACAAGGTACTAACTCATTTCACTAAATCAATGTAAGAAGATGATCATTACTTCTCTAATCTAAGTTGCGAAAAACGCAGCCAGTAGTGTGCAATGTGTATACACTTCTCTCAGCAGACGGTTGGTGAACCATTAGTAAATGTAAAGGTCACTTCGTCGTCGTGCTCTCATAAATAGAAACACACTTCCTTTTGCCTAGTTTCTTTATGTGAATATAGTTGTGTGTGTGGTCTGCCCTTGTATTTGTAGTTTCTTCCTCTTATGAAATGGCATGCAACATTCTCCTGCATGTCTAAGAAAAAAAACGTGGAACCACAGTTCCTGACTTGTCTAGATAAGAAGGGGAAGAGAAAGATGTGAGTAGGTATGGACGGCATCGGCTACTCACCAGATAATTAGCATTCTCTATTTGGAATTGGAGACACCGAGAACAAGAACTAAAGCTTCAGGGGACAGAATTGGGCTCCCTGAGCTGACGCTATGGCAATCTCTGACAACTCTTCTTCATCGGCTCACGCTCGTGCCGTGACCTGCATCCGATGTTGGGGCCAAGCAACCGCAAGGGAGGTCGACGAGGCTACCGCTGTAGCCGTCGCAATCGAAGACAGGTAGACGACGTTGCGACGCGCGGCACCTAAGTTCGTCAAGGGCGACAGTGCCATTGTGCCTTGTGGTTGCCTACGACGCTGCAAGGAAAGCCAATGAAGTGCGGCCAGAATAGATAGAGAATATGCTAGTAGCTATTTTTACTGCGTAGAATCAGCGATCTTTGCTGGTGGACCTCTGTTATCAACGAGGGAAGCCAGCTCAGATGCAGAACTGTGTGAGAATCCCTCCTTTGAACTTCGGACCTAAGAGATTAGACCAGAAAGGGATTAAATCCCCTCCAATCCTTTCCAAAACCAAGCAAACCGAAAACCCTTAGGCTTAGCGGTGCCGCAGTGCCGCTGCTCACACGTCCCGTAATCCCGTGAGACAGTCCACCATTTGTAATCTTTTAATAGTTATCGGATTATATCACTGTATGGATGTACTGGCATGCATGTTTGGATGGTGTGTATGGTCTAATCCAACGGAAACTTTGAGCAACATATCGATCCACGTCTTTATCCACGGGCACGACACGTGAAGAGCGGAAAAGGATAGCATTGTGGCTGGTGTCAGGGCTCTAAGGTCCTGTCCATCTCTTCTATTTTTCTAGATAATGAAGAATATCTGACATCATAACTTTTTTGAGAAGGCATTAGACTAAAATTATTATAGAAAAATTTACTTCTTTGGTTCAAAAAATTTTGTCGGTTTCTTCTTTAGCCCAAAAAAAATTTTGGTTCCTTTCTTGGTCCTAAAATTTTGTCCGGTTTCTTTCTTGACATTTCCATCCATTCTGTTATCTTTTCCATCCATGGGTAGAGGAAAAAGACAATTTTACCTCTGGTCCCACGTGTCATAAGCATCTATTCCCCTCTCTCTTTCTCCATCCGCTCGGCCTGCCCGTCCCCGCGCCGCCGACCGCACCATGCCCGCCCGTCCCCACCCCGCGCCCGCCTGTCTCCGCGCCTCCGACCCCGCCTCGCCCACCCATCATCGCCTCAGGCCCCGACGACGCACACAGGACAGGGACGTCGCGGAGCGCGCGACGGGCGCGGCACAGGCCGGGGTTTGGCCGGCGGTGCGCCTGCGTGGCGGCGCGGCTGGAGAAGCGGTGGGAAGCGGCGGTGTTGGGGGCAGCGAGCACGGGGGACGACGACTGGCCAGGGCGGCGGCTCCCCACGGCGAGGGCGCGGCGATGGCCGGTGGCGCGTGAGGACGGCGAGGGCGCGGCGACTCCGCACGGTGACGGCGGCTCCCCACGGCAACTCCACACGGTGACGGCAAGGGCTCGTCGCGCGGGCGGCGCGGCAGATGAGGAGGGCAGCGCCCAGGCAGCGCACGGGCGGCTGCGCGGCGCGCGAGCGGCGGCGCCCAGGGAAGGAGAGACAGAGAGGAAAAGAGGTCAGAGGTTCTTATGACATGTGGGACCAAGGGTAAAATTGTCTTTTCCCTCTGCCCATGGATGGAAAAGGTAACAGAATGGATGGAAATGTCAAGGAAGGAACCGGACAAAATTTTAGGGCCAAGGAAGGAACCAAAATATTTTTTAGACCAAAAAAGAAACTGGCAAAATTTTTGGCCAAGGAAATAAATTTCTCATTATTATAACACAGACACACAAAGAAACGAGTTCAAAGCTTAACATTTAATTCGAAAAACATAAGGCCATCAATGAGAAACAAAATAGTCTAAAGCCGTTGAATCTAGAAACATGCATGCCAGAAAAATTTAGCAAAATGACAGTCAAAGAAAAGATGTTGCATCGTTTCTTGCTTATCGAATAATTCACAAGTCCCACTGTTCCAATTTTTTTTACTAAGTTATCCTTTGTAAAGATGTCTTCTTTTTAAAAAAACAAAGGAAAATCTTAACTTTCAAATGAACTTTAAAATATCAAATCTCCTTTAAAATTTTCAAATACTACATACTATAGTATTCAAGTTGACGATAGAGTAAAAAAACAGAGTTTTTTTCAAAAACATATTCAAGTCTACTGAAATGTGCCGACTTAATTTGGTTGCTGTAATGGCCTGATGGATGCACTCACCGGTGCTTGAGAGAAGAATAGCCCAAGGAGACAATTACTAAGTTACCTCTCCTTACAGTAAATCATTGGTTGTTGAGATCAAGGCTCCATGTTATTTTAGGGAGAAAGAACTGAAGGTTCCTCGGTTCCTCCTAAGCACAGTAACAAATACTAATATCTCTTATTAAAATTGTTGTCCTCTCCCTAGTTGAACCTACCATTAAGGCAATTGCATGAGCCAAACTTTTGAAAACGCCTAATCATTCATCTTATTAAAAAAATATGTAAACATATCATTAAAATTACTTTAATAAGCGTGGTTTACCTTTTTTCATATTTGCACTAATTTTTTTAAGATGGGTAGTCTATCGTCCTATCTAAAACTAATAGTACTGCCATATATATTTATAAAATAAATAGATGCTTATGTCTCTCCACAGGCGGTTGGTGAATCATTCATTCAAGAGCGTGGGGAGCAGTGGTCCATGTCGCCCTCTTCATCCTCGTGCTCTTATATATGGACGGCGGAACAGTTTTTGGGTCATTCTCTTTTCTCTAGCTCCATACCGTGAGAATTTGATAAGTAAGAATGAGTATATATTTGAGAGTTGTTACGGACAGCATTAGCTATACCTTTGCAAGCAGTCGTTTGGAATCGGAGACACCGGGAACACTATAGGAAGTCGGACTGTGGGATTTTGATGCGAACCGTATCCGCAAAGTATTTTGGAAGTTTGTTAGGGAAGAAATTCATTTCCTTAAATCTCTTCGACATTATCCGCTGCAAAATTCATCAATTAATTTAGATGGTGTTTGCTTCTTGTGAGCAAGCGTTGCCTAGCCTAGGCAAGCTAGCCTGATCGGTTGAGATAGCTGTGGCTGCGCTGCAGCTATAGCTGCACAGCCAATACAGGAACAGCAACAAGCCGCATCAAGCCACAGTATTCAGCAATCGCAGCCACCGTTCCTCCATTAAAAAAGGGCAGGAAACTGCAGGAGAAGCAAGGGCGGCGCGCTGCTTCAGCTGCAGCAGCAGTTCGCATGGACGGTGGATCTGTTGCTTCGGGAGCAGCAGTTCGTATGAAGCCAACCGGCTGTGCTCAACAGCCGCTATTCCATGGGTACATCTTACCGATCCGCTGGACTCTTCAGTAGTTCAGTGCAGCCAACAAAAATCACTGCCAATCCACACCCACCGACGATGAGGTCTCAGGTCTGTTCAAAGACTCGTGCCACGAGCTTCAAGGAAGAGTATGTTGTGCCTTGTCCGACGAGCAGAGAGCACGGATCTACATGCAACTGAATCAAATCGCTTAAATGTTGAAGACGATGAGCACGTCGCGCACTGATACTTTGAAGAGCTTGGGGTCTACGCCAGCTACAAGGCTACCCGTGGTCTCAACTTACCATCCGTGCCGGCTTTCTGTTGCCTGCGCACATGGTTCCAGCAACGCGCCAATGGCTTCCTCGACCTCAGATCAGCTCTACTATACCACCAGGACGTTGCCCTCGTTGTCTTTTTAGTCACCACCCAGCAACCAGAGGCGCTGCAAGCAGAGGGTTCACAGTTGGGTCACTACCAGACTGCTAGTGTTCAGATGTCTACAGCCACACCCTCGGCGCCACCCATGCCCACCCCGACCTCTACCCTGAACCGGGAGGTCACTCCCCAGCTTGCCGACGCCGTCCCCATCAAACCCATTCCAGCTGGCCAACTCCAGCAATTAGTGTCTCTGTCATGCCTCAACACCATTGTTCATGATGAACACCAGATGTTTGATGTAACGCCCCTTATTTTCTATGCCATCACGGTTGATGATGCCATGTATGCTGGACAATTCCAACATGGCATTTATTTATGATGTGGGCAATCTGTCCAGTGGCCACAAATCATCCAAGCCGCGCCATCGGTCATTGGTTTGCGCTTTCTCAATTGATGATTGCAAGTGCCCTGAACAGCTCCTGCCCAAGACCTCATGCTCACTTGTGTTGGATACCTCTTACCATGAAAAAGTTCAATGGAAGCCTCCCTCGGTATAGCATGTGTGCATACGCATCACATACTAGTTACTATCTGACAAATAGCTCTGTAATGGGGGTTTTGACCGCAACACAGACTTGAGATGTTGCAAGATTCGGTGAATCTGGTTTGGCTGTACAGGTAACGTTGGTGTGGTTTGGCTGAAACTGAATTTCCATATGTTCTCCTGTCATTTTCAACCAATCCCAAACCGTACGAGCAAAGCGAAAAAAATCAAAGAATGAGTGTCGAACTACGTAACAAAAGAAACAAGTTTTAACTACCTTGCCAATTGCATTTGGCTAGAATACCCTTGATCAAAATAACCCCCATACGAAGGTAACACACGAAAATTTTAATTTTTAGTGGAACTTTTAGTTTCCACAATCATTTGTTTACATCAGGAACCTCACATTTAATTAATGTTTGGTGATAAAGAAATTTCGCCGAGAATTGTTCATGTTAGTGCAAATTCTAGCAAAATTCATCATTATCATGCATCAATATGTGTGATAATAAAATTATTCCATGCATGCTACCAACATTGGACATATCAAAGACGTGTTGCTTGCACCCAATGACCCAAGTTGCCACCCATGGTACTATGCTTCGGCAGTGGGGCGAGCAACTATCTGTTGCTTTTATCCCATCCAAGGTAGCGAACAACATAGCAACTCCATACGCTATTCTCTCTCTCCAAAGGCTGTTGGTAAATCACTAAAGTTTTGAATACAGGACTACAGGGTTAGGCAGCCGCGTACCTATACATATAACTAACCCCACTTTCTCATGCCCTTATATGTGATTGGTAGCACACAACTCTGATTAAGAGTGAAAACATGGTGTACTGGGCCTAATCCGATTAACCAACTATAGAAGTATTCAACAAAATTATGTGAAGAAATAAAGGACGCAAAGAATTTACACACAAATGATAACTCAGGGGGTTGATGAAGAAATTTAGGGCAAATTGGCAAAAACAGAACAACTACTAAATTAATGAGAAACTAACAATATGTTTAAAAAGGAACTAAATATATATTGCATTTATACTCATGTATCTCGGCATAAGGTTGGTGAATCATTCATTCACAAGTAGAGCGTGGAGAGCAGTGGTACATGTCACCCTCTTCATCGTGTTCTTATATATGGATGGCAGCACACTGCTTGTGGTCATTCTCTAGCTCCATACCGTGAGAATTTGATCGGTATGAGACCGATATAAGAATTATATATTTGAGAGTATTGTTACGGACAGCATTAGCTACATGGACAAGCAACAATTAGAGTCATTTGGAATCAGGCTCCGCTCGATTCGACGGGGTGCGTCTGCGTCTGCGGCTACGGAAAACGTACGGCAGGTGTGCAGGCCATCAGATCATGGCATCGGACGGCGTGCGGCAACCAGCGTCTGCGGGTTCCTTCCCGCAGACGCTAAAACGAGCACGCTCTCAGAGACACCAGGAACACAATACGAAGTTAGATTATGAATCCATGAGGCGAGGTGGATCCGCCAAGTATTTTGGAAGTTTGTTAGAGAAGAAATTCACTTTCTTATGCTCTTAATAAGCGTTGTCCAGTACGAAATACATGGAAGGATTCATGGGATGTTTGGTTCTTGCTAGCAGGCACTGCCTAGCCTAGGCAAGCATCATAGATGTATGCTACTTGTGTGTCGTATGCCGGTTATTGGACCATCAAGAAGAATTGGGAGAGCTACCTTGCTAAATGGAGCACAGAGAAGAGCATGTCAAGCGTGGACGGTGTCCAAGACCAGCATCCTAGTCTCGACTGCTTCTAGTGGGCCGTGAGTGTTGCTCGGTCTTCCTCCTTTCCCCTAAGCACTTCGTGCCCTATATCCGGAGCACTCTAGAAGCTTCCAGGTACTCAATCCCAAACCGAACAAAGCAAAAATCAAAGAATGAGTACCGAAATACCTCCTCTTTGTAACAAATGGAACACGTTTTACTACCTTGGCAATTGTGTTTGGTAGAATATTCTTGGTCAAAAGAAACCCCCTATGAAGGTACCATAGGAAAAAAAAATTAGTGGAATTTTCACAATGGTTTGTTTAGATTAGGAACCTCACATTTAATAAAGGGACTTCACCAAGAATTGCTTATTTTACTGCAAATTCTAGCAAAATTCATGACTATCATGCATTAATATGTGTACCATACCAGTATGCTACCAACTTTGGACCTATCAAAGATTATCTCCACAATTGTTTGGTTGTTATGATGTTAGCGCTTCTGCAATGGTTATGAACTAGCTTCTTCTGATGCTATATAATTTAGGGTATTGATGTTTGAAGGCAAAGTTTTCCTGCCTAATATCTTCTCATACTCTTACTTGTGATCCACTTCTGGTATCCAAAGCGAAGAAAAACTCGACCTTCTTCATATTTGCTCTAAATATAATAATACGAAGGCTAATCATCATATAAAGCTACCCGTATCAAATATTTCAATACAGAGAGCAAAGGTCGTATATTCATATCTCCCGGTAGGTGATCCATGAATCACTCCATTTGAAAGGACAGTCAGATGGGGGGGCAGTGGTACATATATACCCTCACTTGTTGCTCATGATCTCTTACATATATATGCACCACAGCACACTTCGTGTCTCATTCTTCAGCTCCGATAGCTACATGACAATCAGTAAGAGCCATTTGGAATCAGAGGCACCGGGAACACAAAATCGACTTGGTTGATTCTAGGAGGATGCACGGCAGACCGACATGTCTTTCGGAAATTTGTGAGACATTCTTCCGTGCTTGGCTGCGCAGCCAATTGTCAACTAAACGGGACAGCAAAGATGCAAGGAGGAGGAGCTGTGATTAGAGATTCGAACAGTCGAGCACAATTATTCTAATAAGAAATTCTTGAGCACAATTATTCTAATTATGCAAGAAATTCTTTAATCATTTTCGCTGCAAATCGAAGCAAGATGAATATGTAATAAAGATTCTTCGCAAAGAAAAGAAAATATGTTGATTAGTCCTATGGTGCTCTCTGACGTTAGTGTTGTTCCTCTCCTCGTTGAGACTCGACAGCCATAGAAAAGTTGCGTGCGTGCGGCCCATGGTACTCTGCTTCAGCACTGGGAAGGGCAACTATCCATTGCTTTTATCTCATCCAAGAAAGAAACTCCATACGCTCGTCTCTCCACAGGCTGTTGGTAAATCATTAATGCATGAGTACATGGTTAGGCAGCACACATGATAATCCCATTAACTAACCCCACTTCCTCGAGCCCTTATATGTGATTGGTAGCACACAACTCTGATTACAAGTGAAAACATGGTGTACTGGGCATAATCCCATTAACCAACTATGTTAGCATTCAACAAAATTATGTGCAGAAAGAACGCAAAGAATTCATACACAAATGATAATTCGGGGGGTTGATGAAGACATTTAGGGCAAATTGACAAAAACAGAACGCTGTTAAATTAATGAGAAACTAACCATATATTTACCAACAGATCATGACTTCCAAACTTGAAAGCTAAAATGATCAGTATAGATATTTTGCAAGAAACCACCACTATTTTAGCATCTCAGGCTATTATGATTTGCCTATCTTCTAGGTATTACATACACATGAAGGCATGTTTCAGAGCAGAATCAAGTCACTTGACTGCAGGAATTAGTCCACCTGAAGAACCATCAGTAGGCCCTTTTCCATGGAAAGCAGATTGC
Source organism: Paspalum notatum (assembly GCA_022530915.1). Taxonomy (NCBI): domain Eukaryota; kingdom Viridiplantae; phylum Streptophyta; class Magnoliopsida; order Poales; family Poaceae; genus Paspalum; species Paspalum notatum. The sequence goes on from CM039691.1 coordinate 37,358,296, forward strand.
CTCTCTGGTCTACCAATCGGCTTCGGAGGCAAGGGAGAAGCAGGCAGCACTGCACTAGTTGCGTTTGAGTCACCCTTCAGGCTCAGTTCAGACATATTGTAAAGGTCTTTGACGTTTAGAGTGGGTGCCGAGTGCACGGCCACAGGCTTGACAACCTCATGTGGGGCTTGTGCCGCACCTGCTGGCCCATAGTAAAAAGGAACATAACCATAGCATGGTACTGGAACAAATGCAGGGTGGTAGTATGGAGGAGGAATCATCATTGGATAAAGATAGGGCGGTGGCATGGCTTCTGGCATCACCACCCCTGCTTCTCCAGCACTTGAACTTGAGGCAACTGGGTCCTGTTCCATAGGTTGAGGTGTCACTACTGGAACTGGAACCGGAACTGGGACTTGAACTGGCTGTGGAACAGAAACAGGTGTTTCTGCAGGCACAGGAGGAGACACAACAGGGGCAGGGAGGGCCGCAACAGGTTGCAGATCATCTAATTGCTGCTCTACTTCTTGTGAAGATGAACGCGAAAGCGGCAGCTGATCAGAAGACTGAAAAAAAAATACGATAAACAGACAAGCAAATGAGGAGTTCAATTACTTCAAAGATAAGGGGTTGTAATTTACAACATCACTATATAGTACACCAATACAACAATATATGAAGGTAACAGGTATTAAAAAGGAAATGAATCATAATAACTAAATCAAGCATGAGTACACCTGGAAAAAACATAACTTTCAGAAAGGAAGCATCACTAGGTAAGCAAAAGGAACTGCACCCAACTTATTAATGCAACAGCAACAGGTACACCAAGAAAAGAATAAGCATATGAAAACATAGAACCTATTCAAGCACCATATAAGCACAGCAGCTGCAAAAAAAAATTTGCCAGCTTAACTGGCACCAACAAAAGGAAGGGAATATGCATGCTTACAAGTGCAAGGCTGCAAGTAGCTACACTTCTTTGCAAGCTGCACCTATAAATATGTTACCAAGTAGAGAGAGAGAGAGAGAGAGAGAGATGCTCACATCATCAATCACCATATCAAAGAGGCTTGATCTTCTCTTCCGCCTATGCACATTCATTTGGCGATTGAAATACTTTTGCGCATGGCTAGCCACTTGAGTAGGTGTCCTCGAAATAACATAGTTACGGGATATACCACGCCAATCACCTTTCCCTAACTTATTCAACCCCAGTAGAAACTTTTTGTGCTCCTCTTCAGTCCATGCCTCACCTGTCACCAAAACAAAAAACATGACATTTTGGTTTGTGCAATTGGAAATCCAACTAAACAATCATATGAAAAACATAATGCAGAGTGGCAATGGCAATATGCCCATCATGATGAAACAGTAATGAGGTAGTGTGCTCTGAAGGTTCAAATAAAGATGATAGGTATAAGTAATCAAAAAGTATTTAACAGCATTTAGAGGCACATAGCGTGTATATCATCACACATAACGCGAATATGCAACCAAACAAGTAGTTAAAAGAATTCAGTTCAGTTTTGTGGCGTGTAACACATAGTTTGGTCAACCAAGTCACCGTTGCCGGAGGACAAAAGAGTTGAATGGAAACAGCAAAAGCGCAAAAACTATTATTACGCATGCACAAGCAGCATCCAATTAATCAGGTTCATTTGCCAAAAATAAAAACAGTTCCAGTGTGCGTGGAATCCAAGCACACACCCAGGAAAAACCTGAAACAAACAAAGATGACTAAAGCAGAAAATTGTCAATACGCCCAGGAAAAACAATACTGTACTACGTGTCAGCAAGAAGATAAACCTTAATCTCCCTAATTCTTATTGAGCTATTTCACAATCCAAGGACATCAGAACATAATCCTCAACTGAAACCTCAACAATGTCCTTCCAGCAGGCAACCAAATCGAATCACGAACTAATAAGCCTCCGATTCCAACAAAAACGTCAACCCACCTACGATTCGATTATTCAATGAGCGTCGCAACGATCACGGCGACGAACATCAAAACCGCGTCTTTTTTTCACAGAACGATACCTAGCTCCCCACACACAAGCGCGAACGGATCCACAAAATCGAACCTTTTTCTCACTGCCTAAAACAGAGAGATGGGGACGGGAAAAAAAAAACCCTGCCCCACTCCCGGCACCTCACCTCGCTTCTTCTGCGGGCGCTCGCCGTCGGAGCCGTACCCCTCCTCCCTGCCGCCGCCGTCGCTGCCCTCCGCGGCCAGGTGCGCGATGTTCCCCATGCTGGCGCTCTTCCGGATGGGCTTGTCCCCGATGCGCACGCCGAAGAGCTTGACGGGGCGCGCCGTGCATGTGCGCGCGTTGTGCCCGTGGTGCCCGCACTGCGAGCACCGCCGGGGCCCGTCGCCCGCGCCAGCCCCCGCGCCCGCGCCGCCGGCCGCCGGCGGCGCCGCCGGAGGCACGCCGTCCCGCGTCATGGCCGTGGATGAGTCGGCCTTGCGTGGCTAGGGTTGGTGGTGGTGAGGGGGAATCTTTTTTCTCTCCCGATTTTTTTTTATCCTATCCCGATTTCTTTTTTTATTATTTTTTTCTGGGTGTGGTGGGGTGTATTTATTGGACGGTGGGAAAATCGTATACGTGAGTAGAGGCGGAGAGGGATACGGGCATATACGGCGCGTGGTGATGAGCTGGAAATTACTGTGTGTTTCTGTTGAGTGGAAGAAATCCTTTTTTTATTATGGACAAAAATAAAGCGTTTGGATTTGGCCCGATACGGTACGATAGGGTTTTTAGAAGTACCTTTTTTAACCATCGTATATCTTATCTACACCAGTTTTTTAAAAAACTTTTTTACTACAAAGATATAGATATACTCCTCACTCTGGCCCCACTGCGCGGGGTGAAAAGGCCCAAAACCCATAGATGCAAAATGTTTCATCCACTTTCTCTTTTTATTTCTCATCTCATTTTATACCTATACCCACCTGTTATTTTCCTTCTCTTCTTGATTTTAATGAAAAAGGAACGACGTCAATCAATCAAATTTCCTTCCTTTTAATTCTATTTTCTTTTTCTCTTTCATATTGCCTCCGTGATCATCTCACAACACGTGCGTGTCGCACATACATCTATGCTAGTATAATCGTAGATTTCGACTCAAAGTCAGATTTTCTTTAATGAATTGGATAAATTTGATGTTTAGCTGATTTTAGAAAACGTTTTCTATTTAAAATGGATTTAATATCTAGAATTTATAATGTTTCGTTTTAAACGGTAAAAACAATGCCACTTTTTCCTAAAAATCATCTTTGTATTTGTTTTCTTTTGACCTAATTTAATATTATTTATCCATTGTGTCATTCGTGTTACTGTCTCCTCCCATTAATATATACTACCTTCATTCTCGAAGATTTCGCGCTTACTAGTTCATTTTTGAACAAAGAAACGACAAATAAAAAACAATTGAGGACATAGCATTTTAAACTAAAAACTATCAAGTATTAATAACTCGAGGCAATGCTATATTAAGAACCTCAACAATAGTTCTCAAAGCGAACACACAATTCCTTTCAGCATTGCCAAAGAAACCTTACTTCTTTCTCAAACACGTGCTTAATTGACTATGTTTACAGTAATTTTCACCAACTTCTAGGAATTGGTGGAGGACGAGATACTTTTTTTTGTTCTAATAGTCATTCAGACAATCTTAAAATAAACACTAAAGGAGATGGCCAGACGTCACGTCAATTTATTATTTTTTTTGCCTAGGGAACTATTTACCGTGTCGAATTTCACATTTCCATTTTCTACTTTGGCTATAAATATGCATCCATCTTTTCATTGTAATAATAATTGCAATGATCATCGAAGATATGGCTCGCTCGGCGACGGCCGCCAAGTACTTAGAGGCGGCGCCCTATTACTATCACAATCTTGGGAGGATAAGGTGATGATTGTTGTTGGTTCGTGTCATCTCATTATCATCCTTTTTTGTTATTTTCCTTGTTAGGAATGGATGGCACGAAATGTTGTGGATAGAATAATGTGACCGTCCCTGGCGTGCGGGAGTCCTAAAAGTCATCTATGTGTTTATTTTCTTTTGAAGTTATTTAAATATTATTTATTCATCTTTCTAGAGTTGTCATGCGTGTTACTATCTCTACCCACTAATTTATAGCATTTTAAACAAAAAATCATCATATATTAATGATACGAGTTTATTTAGATTTTAATGCTTTCCACTGCATTAGATTATGTGGATCGAGCAAGAGGACCTGGGCATAGCACAAGAGATGATATGTTTCACACTTTCACCACATATAAATTATATTTAAACATAGCAAGAACAGCGTTTTGTTTTATACTATTGATCACTACGGATGTTCCAAACATAAAACGAATTATTAAAACAACAGCGCAAAAATATGGTTCAAATCTATTTTTCCCTTTAGAAAAATAAAATCTGGAGTGACTTGGTTACCTTAATTGTCAAGCTTTTGTCATGTTTTTTGAATTGTTGATGAGTTGTTTGCAAAGCATCACGATAATACACTGCATCTATCCCATTAAGGGTTGTTCGGTTTGATGGGATTATGGCAGTGGAGAGGGATAAATCCTTCGGATTTAAATTTCACTACTAAGGGATTGAATCCCTTCTAATTATTTCCAATACTTGTGCAATCGAACAAGGCCGACAAGTTGAGCACTTCAATAACAGTTCTCAAAGCGAACACACAATTCCTTTTGGCTTGCCAAAGAAACCATACCTGTCTCTCAACCCTGTGCTCAATTGAGTGTGTTTACGGTCATTTTCAATGAATTTTTCGAATTGGAGGATGAGATACCTTTTTTTTAATTCTAATAGTCTTTGGGGGCAGCCTTAAAACTAGAGCATTAGGATCCCTTTTAGGAAAAAAAAAACACTATAGGAGATTTTCTTATACGTGCCACTCTTTTTTTTTTTTTGCCCGGTGAACTATTCACCCTGTTGAATCTCATTGAATTTCACATCTCCATTTCCTGCTTTGGCTACAAATATGCACCCATCTTTTCGTTGTAATAATTGCCATAATCATATCGATGAAGGCTCCCTATCACAATCTCGGGTGGATGAGGCGATGATTGTCGGTTCGTGTCATCTCATCACTTCTTTTTGTATTTTTCCCTGGCTAGGAATCGGATGGTACGATATGTTAGTGGATAGAATAGCAATGGGACCGTCCCTGACGTGCGGGAGTCAAGGCAGCGTGCCCACACGTTAGGTGTGCCACGTAGGCTGCCAGTTTGCCACGTCGTTTGCTGTGTCGCCCCCGGACATTGTTGTTGACTTGCTGTCCACACGATTTTTTATTTTTGCTTTTCTATTGCCTCTTCACTCAAACTTAGTGATTCTAGCCAAACAAAACAAGTACATAGCCGTAAGACTAACAGGCACAGTAGTCAACAACAATTCTGTAAAGATGGGAGAAAACGCTAGAAAAAAAAAACTAAACATTTAACCTTAAACTTTTTTTCCAACCAAATTTACTGAAAATCTCTTGAGGATCCATTAATCATACATGCATCCTCTGTCTGTCGGTACTTGCTGACCTCTGTGACTCTGCCCCTGCTCTGTTCTGTCTCTCCAAGTTTTCTGCTGCTGCTTCTCTTTTGGTTGGGGGTGTGGGCATACTGGCGACCTCTGCTTATTATCGTTCCATCCTGGAGTTTGTTCTGAGATCACAAACCACACCAGACACCAACCGAGATTGAGCATGCAAAAGGACTTTTCTTTTTATTTCGTCGCCGTGCTCGAGATCGGTGACCCAAAGACGGATCCCGTCTTTTCTTTTCTTTTTTTCCCTTTCCCAGCTTTTGATGCAAACAGCACGGCGAATCCGATGCAAAGGCCAAAGGGCATCTGATCGCAATTCAGGGGATCGTAGCCTAGCGGACAGGTCTGATTGATCCGATGCAAAGGCCAAAGGGCATCTGATCGCAATTCGTTCAACGCGAGGACGAGGATCTTGGGTCACTGACGCGGCTGCAAAGTACTGCAGAGGATCTCAATCCGTTCAACGCGAGGACGAGAAGGCAGCGACGCGATCAGGATTCAGGACTCGGCGTTCCTCAAGTGCGCCGTCAATCTGTTGGACAAGTCATCAGGCTGAAGAGAGGGCAAAAAGACGAAGGTGAAGCTCTCTGATGAGTATCATCAGGTGCAGCGGTACAGTACATGATCAGTGCAGCCTTTCCCACTGGTGATATCTGATATCTCATGGATTTGGCCCCCTCTTTCAAAAATTTACCTGTTTTATTAATAAATGTTTACAAGAGGTTAGTTTTGAAGCACACCGCAATGGCCTATTAATTGGCAGGTTCAGAGTACACATGGGAGCTGAGCTGTGGGCCTTGGCTCTCCGTTAGTTACAGCCTTACAGGTGCTCATATTCAGGCTCAGGCATGCGAGCAACGTGCGCTAGAGAGAAGTCTACAACGGTACAAATTGACATATTCCAATACTTGTGCACGCATACTTACGCAATTACGTTCGAATCCATAGACCACAGATTCACAGTTCTGGGACGCCCAAAGTTGATACACCTGTCAGTGTAGATCCCTTGATCTCTGCCGTATTAGTCTGCTCTTGCTCTTCTGGTTCACTTTCTGCTGATCTCTTATACTGATCTTTGCCAATTCCATCATCATCGGTGCCACTAGCAGCCTTGCCCTCATTCATTTGAGCCCACAGCATGGTGTAAAGGCTTCCGACCAGCAAAATCCCACCCAAGACGCTGAGGAAGATCAATGGAGAAAACAAAGATTCAGCGCGGATTCGAATACCGTACCTTTGATCTGCGGCGGACAATGAGTATATATGATGATTTACCTGCCGAGGTGAACAATCTCTCCAAGAAAGAAGGACGAGCAAAATATTGTGAACACGAAGCAGAGCGGCGTCCATGCGGCGAAGAACATTGGCCCCCTCATCTCAATGCACCAAGCTTGCAGGTAGTAGGACACTGCCGTCACCATAGAACCCTGAACGAACCAGTTGCTTAGTAATCATCATATGCGTCAGTCAGTCAGTGCAGCCAAACTCCATAAACTATGGCCATTAGCATACACGTAGCCATCAAGGCTTGTCATAAAAACTAGTATCAATATATATTGCCATGAAAATTACTGCTCCAAACTAACCTACCATCAATGAACTCAGTAGCATATGACAGAAATGTGATGGCCAAAGGTTTCCACGAAAGACAAGTCTCTAGGGCAGAACTTACCGAGTACAAGATGGCGAGCAAGCTGATGTCGAAGCGGAGCTTCCATTTAGAGAAGTCCCGCTCGGCGACCACAGCCACGACGAACGATTGAGCCATGCTAAATAGGCACTGAACCACGGTCACAATCATCTTATCTGGATACTCCTTTAGCACCACTGCCTATACAGTCAGCAAAACACGATTCAACTATTGAAACCGGATGCAGACGACAGGCAACCAAGAACAGCTAGGAACCATAGGCGCACGTACGCAAATCCTACAGTTATGATTTATGATCAGATTCAGACGGGACCATCTCATCTTAAAATTGATGGAATCGTTATAAGCACCACGTTGTGGATAGGTAAGGGTCTGATTAGACTGATGGTATGCAAGTGCAGTGTGTTTGTTTGCACGTTGGATCCACACATGACACATCCAGCCATCCAGGCTTGCACCACTTTGCTGCCTTGCAAGAATGTCTGAGCTGGTAGGTCCCACAATCTTACTATTACAAATTATAGGCTCCAAACTTATTAACTTCATGAGATGCGGTAAATAGAATATAAATCCTAGGAATTCTTGCGAAAAATTAAAAATATTGACCATCAATCATCAGTAACAATAATAGAACATCACTTTTTATATGTATATTTTCTAAAAAATTCCCTACTTCATTGAAAAATAATTTAAAGTAACCCTAAATCTTCATATAAATTACTCACCCATGTTATCATAGAGAGACGTGTTAGAATGATTGGAAAATACCATCAGTACTTTCAATAAAATCGAAAAGTACTGTTAGTACTTTTGGATTATTATGATCTGAAATTTATATTATTAAATAAAAAACATTAAGGATAATATATTTTGGTACTGGTCCCACCTCAATTTGGTACTGGTCCCACCTCCTTTTAGTACCGGTCCCATCTCTTTTTAGTACTTTCCCACTAATTAATATTTTTTTATTAGTATTTTCTATTTTTAAAACCATTAGATTTTAATGAATGGAGGGCTCACATTAATGCCAATCATTGTAAAACTTGTATATCATAGAAGCTAATTAATATAAAGTAACTTTCTCCTAAATTGGAGGCACGGATAACAACAAAGCACATAATTGGAATTACTTAATGTGTGTGCACGGTGTACCTGTAAAACAATCCAGACAGACCAGACCATGTTGGCGACGATCATAAGGAATCAAGGTTAACCATTCCGAATGGAGATCATTTCCCGGCCGGCACCGGTATCGGAAAACCGGACGGTTTTCCGCCGGAAAATCCAAATCCCGAACGGAATCAAATTTCAAATTCAAAAAACGGGATTCCGTTTTTTCCGACCGGAAAACCGTTAAAAACCGTCGGAATTCCGGTGTTTTTTGGCGGAAAATGCAAAAAAAGAGGAGGAAAACCTTGGAAATGAATGTGCATATGAAAAAATTAAAAATTTGAGCAGAGTTTCCCCTGATTATGTATACATTGCCAGGCTATAACATATATAATATACGAAACTCCACAAAACAATTAAAAACACAACATTAAACACATAATTCATGTCCAAAGTGCACACATACATAGTCCGAAATCCATTAAAATTAGTACAACTAGTCCAAAGTTCTAATTTCAAAGTCCATAGTCCAATTATTACAACACATTGCACAGTAGTGATTCTAAACAAGTCCAAAACGCACATCAGGCCTACAACAGAATGCATCCATAGTCCATGAAAACTAGTCGAAAGGCATAGTCTCTGCATTTGAAATTGGTATGAAAATGATGGAATAAGTAGAGAAAGCGAAACATACACATAAATACTATTGAGCTGTTGGTTACCTGCATTCATCACTCGTCCTCGTATCTCTCTCCTGGTGGTTCCTCATACGGATACGGCTGACCATATAGGTTGTATGGCAATTGCACATACGAAGTTTGGTGTGGGTGCACTGGCAAAAGCACATGCGTAGGCTGCTCTGGATATGGATAGTGTGGGTGTCCATCTGGTAGCAAGCCGCTGTATTCCATATAAGGAAGTGCTGCAATTGCCCAGGGAATAGACGTGTTCTGGTGGCCTGGTGGTGGCCACAAAAAGCCCCCTTCCGGTGGAGAAGTACTGTAGGCGTTCACGCCCCATTGTGGCGGCCACTGAACACTGGAGGCAGAGTTTGAGCTATCATCATCGTATGCAATGCGAGCCTGTCGACGACGTCCACGTGCGGACCTTGTCTGTCGTTGTGATATGGGTACTCCATGATCCGTATCTTGGATGGCATGGGTGAAATCCTTCTCACCAGTGAATGGGCTAACACGACCGTGATGCGAGTCTGAACCACCCCCGCCGCCTGAAGCATGCGCGGCGCCACCAGCACTCCCACCACCGTCGTTGTCACCACTATCGTCACTGCTATCACCGTCACCATCACCGTCACCCTCACCCCCACTAGAGTCAGAAGTGGTATCCTGACTACCAATATCCTCCTCATCGTCATCGTCAGGACGCGGTTTCTTGGCTTTTTGTTCCGGAGGAAGCCTAGTCTTCCTTTTTCCAAGATGTGTGTCTCCTACTGTTTTCTCGGCCCATGCTTCTACATCTTCTTCATCACCATGAGCACGGCCTATGTCAGTGAACATCTGGTTGGGCAGTGGAGTATCACTGAAGTCTGAATCTTCATCAAAAGATGGAGCTTCATTGGACCTTGCCTGAACCATCCAATCTTCAATTGCTGTATTCCGACGGTACAAAGAAAGGTCCATGAAACTGGTAACAGGATCATAATCATAGGGATCTGCCCCTTTACTAGCACGATCCAGACGCAGCCGGAGGTTGTAGTTGACAAAGACCAATTTATCCAATTTTTTGTGACTCAACCTGTTCCGGAGTTTTGTGTGGATGTATGCAAATGTGCTCCAATTCCTTTCACATCCACTAGACGACACACACTGTGACAACAAGCGTCGCGCTACTCTTTGCAACACTGGTGTATCTCCCCCAAAAGTAGCCCACCAGGCAGCAGGTGGTGTGTTACGGTCAATTGCCATGCGCCTAGCAATGTCAGTAGAGAACTCACCTTGCTTCCTCCTGAATATTTCAAATTCCTGTAGTGCCCTTGCCGCAGCATCAGTCTCCAACATTTTATCCACCCCCATGCGCACTAACGCTAGGATATTCTGTGAGACTCCTGTGTTGTAGTGCATATAAGGGTTAAGAGCACAAGCAGTGGACATATAGGAGTCAGCCATGACAGTGGTCATCCTTGCATCTATCACTTTCATGATCCGGTCAAAGCGGGCCTTGTCAATAGCAAACTTACTTGCATATGTCTGCCTCATGTTTTGATAGTCCATTGTCACTTCACTCAAATTAGGAATCTTGTCTGAGTCAGCAAATCTCAAAAACATGTACAGAGGCTCAACATCATTGATCACCCACTCGACGTTATCCCACCACTCAAGCCTTGTCATGCAGTCAAATGCGTACCTTCCCATTTCAGTGTTGAAGTGGCGGATCCTTCTGAACTCAGGTGACATTAACCAAACCATGAATTGGTCCTTCTTCTTGAACATGCTTTCAAGGAACATGTAGTTGGTCCCAAATCTTGTTGCATTCAACTTCACCAACTCCCCACCAATAGCTTGCCTCATCATGCTATGTAGACTGTTCGAGTTGTAGAGCCAACTGCAAATGTCCTGCGCGCTCTTAATGCATGCAGCATGCTCGTCCCACTTGCCAATGTCCTTCAGCATAAGGTTGATGGTATGCGCAAGGCAAGGCTGCCATGCAATGTGAGGATACTCTTCCACCAGAAGCTCGCACGCTTTCTTGTAGTTGGAGCCATTGTCCGTCACTACCTGAACCACATTTTCATACCCCACTTTTAACACCACAGCTTTGATCTCCTGCAGAACAATGCCATGCTGCCATCATTACGCTAGTAATGGTCATTCATGAGTGAAGGACATAGGCAAGGATGCAGGACTTACCTTCAATAAGTATTGGTGGTCTTGTACTTTGTCTGTTGCATTGATGGACTTCAAGAAATACATAGTGCCACCGCTGTACACCAAAAAATTTATCACAGAGTTCCGCATAGGCCCCGTCCATGAGTCACACACGAGGGTCACACCACATTCATCCCACTCCATCTTCCACTTCTCAATCTCCTTCTCTATCTCTTTTACGTTCTCATCCAAGTACTTTCCATCGATCTCCCTACCGGATGGTATTTTGATACCAACACCTGAAATCACAGAAGAGAAAGCATTGAGATGACAACCATGGAAACAAAATCATTGAACTCAAAATTTACGTAGTTACCTTGTTTCTGGGTCTCCATGATGGCAGCCTTGAAGTAGGGGTCATCAACTTTTCGCCCAGGAATACCGATAGCATGGCATGCCTTCGCCTATGCCCTCCCGATCAGCTCCCTGGACGTCCTTCCCTTTACAGTCCATGGACCGGTATCTATCCGTTGTTGTACTGGAGCAGAGCTCAAGCCAAAGTGGTAGTCCCTAACCCTCTCAGGGACATGTGACTGGCTCCGAGTAAACATAGAAGGCAGCGGTCCAGCACCGCCTCCTGCACCACTCCCGCGAACACGGCTGCCTCCAGCACGACTGCCTGAACCAGATCCACCACCCCTCTCATAATGTGGCCCTGCGCGCTGCATAAAATTGTACTCTTCCCTTGACTGGCGTAAGGCAGCCTGCATCGCTGCATCCTCATCGAACTGCCCTTGGCCGTGGCCCTCTTCCTCCTCTGGATCAAGGTCAATGTGCGGCGCCCTTGCCGCTGCGTCCCTCAGCAGCTTATCTCGTGCCCTTGCTCTTGCTCTTTCCTTGTTCTTGTCCAACTGCTCAATGAAGAATTTCTTTACCTCGGCTGGAACGGAAGGGCAGCCCTTCGCATCATTGCCCCGGTGTGCCAGATGCTCCTTGAACCGTGTTGCCCCTCCCCCACTCCTCTGTTGCCTGCAATACTTGCATACAAACCCACTCTTGTACTTCTGCCCATGCTCCCACACTGGGTCAACCATTGTTCTACAATCATGGAAGGTAGGGTAATGCAAGTCAATATGGTTATAGGTATAGATAATGAAACTGCAAGGAAAAAAACATCAATATTCTTGATGAGTCCAGAATAATCACTAAATAAGCACTAGGTTTCCATAGATCATTTCTAAATGTGGAGATTATGTGGAGGTTACATACTACATCATAGATCAAAGATCGACAACGACAAAGCCTACCAATTTGTCTCACCAATTTTTTCTAACTCTTAAATCAATCTAATCCATCACTAACATTCAACTAACAAATCACCAACAACAACTCACTAACCCTAACATCAAACAATGAGTGATATTTTGCATCACTAAAATGTTGACTCTCATAAATCAACTAACAAATCACCAACATTCACCTAATCCATTCGATTTAACCTCACTAACCCTAGGTTTTCTACTGCTCATGTACCAAATCAACACCAACAACCATCTAGATCATAGATCGACATGAACAAACACCTAAATCGAAGATTGCAACTCACCTACAAGCTTTCCCGCCTGCTGCGCTCGGTTAACCGCCGGAAAATGGCGGCTTTCCGCTCGGGAGCGTCGGCTTTCTGCTCGGGAATCGCTGCCCCCGCCGCCGCCGGCTTCACGTCGGCTTCCCGCTGCCCATCCGCCGGATTCCCGCTACCAGGGAGCGAAAAACCGCCTCTGCGCGGCGGTTTGTCCGTGGTGGCGGCGCTGGAGCGCGTGGTGGGGGAATGCGCTGCAAGGGCGTGGGAGGGGGGGACCGACGACTCTTTCTGTCGGTTGGCTCGGGTTGGGGGGTGGATGGATAAGGTTGGAGATGCATTCAAAGTTTAGCGGGTTAACGGGTTGCTATCGGGTCCGAAACCAATTCATCAATTTAATCAGGCAAATCAACTTGGATTTGAATGATTTCAAATGCTATTAGCTCAGAAAATCATCTAGTTTTTTATCATATTTTTTTCGGAATTTTTTAGAATTTTTTTACAAATTTTTTTAAATTTTTGAATTTTGAAACGGATTCCGCCGGAAAGTACCGGTTTTTCATTTCCCGTAGTCATCCGGAAACGGAAAAAAAACCAGAAAACCGGCGGTTTTCCGTCGGGATTGTAAACCCTGTAAGGAATGTCCATTTGATCCATACCCCCTTCGAAACAGTTGATTTTGATCCCGCTGAGTCAGAGGCGAAGGCACGGTGGTGGTTGACAGGGCTTATCGACGGCCCAGCGAAGAAGGCGATGGTGAAGACACCAGCGAGGCAGAGCGCTATGCTGGTGACCTTGGCTATGCCTGAAGAGCTCCTCAGCTTAACATCCTCCATCCTGTCTCAGTATAAGATAAATTTTACATTCCAATGGCAAATATGTGCAGGTTAATTCAGTTAGCTTTCTATTTGAACCCTGGCCCTGTTTTCATTAGAAGTACAGAGTGTGCACTGGGTTTGCAACATGCAATCCAAAGATCACAAGCACAGCCAGAGCTTTCACTCCTTTGCATTCAGGTACCCAAACCCCATTTATCAAACCTATAACTGTTGGCTGTTTCCTTTCATTGGCCTAATATTCTTTTCAGAAAAAAAATCACATGATCAAGGAGACAGCGACTAATATTTTCCTTCATAATTAGGGCAGGCACCCAAGGGTTGAGCGTTTAGTTTTTTTTTTCCTGAGAATTTCTAGAATGTTTCTTCTTCTTTTATATCTACTGTGGTGAATTTCTACAACCTCAATAGGAGCGCCAAGAAGAAGGTGATCGCAGGCAGTGAGCTGTCTGCTGCAGATGCCACAGTTGCAGAGGTGAACTTGATGCTTACATGGTACAGATTTACGCCAAGCGTGATCCTGAAAAACAATTTGCATCGGTAAATTAGGTGCGGCAGTCGTTTTCTTTTCCGGTGTTTGTAGAAATATATCAAACACGGCAAAGACACGCGCGCATAAGTACCCGATTAAGACAATAAAGAAGAGCTTCAGGAGCACCCGAGATGACATTGGCAGTGCATTTTTCCTAGAAAAAATAAACAGATTTGCATTTCTTAGCTAACCGGACAATATGAAGTTGCATATATATAGACGAACCTTGTTTAATTTTCGGAAAGAAAGCAGGAGAAATTAAAAATAAATCAAACTCTATCTCGCCCTTTTATAAATTCTTCATATTGTTGGTGTCACTTCTACGGCATATCGATCGGGCTGGTTAGCTGGTGTTACCTTTGTAGAAGAGCTACAAGCAGCAAGAGGATGGAGCCAACTGCCTGGCGATAGAAAATGAAGACGTAGGTGTTAGTGCCCTGGTTGAAGGCCGCCTTGGATATCACGAACATGCCTGTGTAGATCAGCTGTATGCTGATGGCCACGATGTAAGGCTTCATACTTGCTCCCATTGTCTCCAATCAACTGACGCAACGCAGTGCCGGCGGAACAATGTCTGAAAGTCTGAATTAAAGAGCGTCTAATTTGTAACTGTAGCCGCACTCTCCTGGGATAGTGGAATAATGCTCTCATCTTTAATTACCCTCCGTCGCTTGTGGAATCCGATTCAAGCTGGTACAGTCCTCGAACCTAGGCAGCTTGCAAGCACATAGTCTTGTCCCGTTCCCTTTAGCGATAGTGCAGTCACTCTCACTCCACAGTTCAAATCAGCCTCACAGCCTCCACCCACCGCTCTCCCACGCTCCGTGCCTCTGTGAGTGACCTAGGGGTGCCCCTCTTCTTCTAGAACCCTAGGAGTCATTTTGCAACGACGTGTACAAATCGCTCGTCTTGTTTAAAAATTTTATACAATTTTTCAAAAAAATAAGTTATATTTAGAATACTTATGATTAGAGATTTTTTACGGTGCTTGAAAGGAACCCAGTTCTGGGCCTACATGTTTTTTGTTCCGGTCTATAAGTTTAATGAGACAACAGGAGCAACCGTTGGTTCCGGATCCATGAGATCTAAATTCCGGTCCACGAGATTTAAATTCCGGTCCACAACTTTGGTTCCTTTGAATTGGTTCCTCCTAAGTTTTAGCCATTAGATTGGAACCAATGAATGGCTACAATTAATTTCAAGCACCGTAACAAACCTCTTATGATTATAGATAAAATCATATAAAATAGATAATATTAAAAAACTTTTTAAAATACGACGAATGATTAAATTTTTGCATGTGGTTCCATTTTAGAAAAAGGGAGCATTTTGTTTTTCCCTGGATCCGCCGCCTCTCTATCCTGCTCGAGTGTTGCACCCTCATACAGAGCTACAACGTCTTCGCAATATTCTTTTATAGAAAGCTACTGATCTATTGTGCATGCAATTAATGTGCAATTTGTTTTCGTGGATAACTTTATTGTGCCAAACCAATGAACAATTACACAATTATGCATGTAATCCATGAGGGTTACCTTTGTGGGCAAAACTTTACATGATAAACATTGAATATAATACAAGTTTTATAATGGTTGGAAAAAAAAAAGGAACCGCCCATCCAGGGAGATCTACCCGGCAATACCAGAAAGGCTGGGACCAGTACCAATATTTTCATTGTATTTTTAAATTCAGTAAAGTGTAAATTTAATTATGTGATTATTTCTTTTCTATATTGGTGTGAACATGTAAGGTGTAAATAGATAAAAGGGAAAAAATGATAAAATGGAGGAATCTAGAGGGTGGAAGATTTTTCACTATGTTGCCAAAAATACTATTCCAATTATCTCCCTTTCTGTTTACAATAGCGCTACAGTATCAATTTGTATTATAGACAATTACTTTGTCCATCCCATTGAGGATAGACTAAAGCAGAGACGGCGCCATACCACATGGTTCACCTTTCCACCCGGAAATCATAGAAAACCGGAAAAAATTTCGTTTCCGGTCCGGTGCGGGAAAGGTTTTCCGGTCCGTTTTTTATATTTTCGGATTTAGAATATAATGAAAATAAAAAAGTAAATATTTTTCAATTTCGGATTTACACGTTGGACGCGCCACGTAGGCTGCCAAGCTTGCCACGTCGTCGCTGTCCGTCGGCCTGGGACCACGTGGTGGTGGGGCTCCCTCGTAGAACGAGCTTTGACTTTGGGTGGGTGGGCCTAAAGCCCGTGGCTTGCTGCTGTAGAACTTTTTGGATTCTTGGGCCACCTCGTGTTCCTCCGCCTGGCCCCGGCAAGGCGCGCGACGGGCCGACCACGGCGCTGCCGGCCCACTCCGGCTCCCGCGCGAGACGATGGCATCGCAGCGCAGGCGTCTGTTTCGTTACCACGTCTCCTCCATTGCCTTTGCCGTTGCTTCGTCCCGAAGCCTCGCCTCCGGTGGTGCGGCACTGCGGTGTCCTCCTGACACCTCGCCGCGCCGCCGGCCTTTCCCACCCACGGCCACGCCACGACGGAAGAGCCACCGCACCACTGCTGCTGCCTACTTTACGAAGCTTCCAGATGCTTCCTCCCGCGACGCGTGGCGTGGCGACTTTGCGCTTGCGAAATCGGGGAAACGCCAGGGGGTGCGGCGCAAAACAGCCGTCGCTTTCGAGTTCCGCCCCCCTCAAAATCCACGGAAAGCCTCCTCGACGTCCACGCCACGCGACGCGACGCTTCCGAGACCCGGTTTCCACGACGCCACGGCACGCCACGCGCGCGCGCAGGCTGTCTCCCCTGCTGCTCCGGTGCTCGATCTCCCCTTCCCTTTCCCCGCGATCCCGCCCCTCCCAGCCACCCCACCCCACAGAGAGAGACAGAGGGGGAGCTAGAGCGAGCCGGCGCCGATGGGCGGCGAGGACGACGGCGCGGCGGTGCGGGCAGAGGAATCCGTCTCCGGGGGCGTCGACGTCTGGAGCGACGCCGTCTCCTCCCACGCCCCCGACCACCTCCTCGTCATGGTCCACGGCATCCTCGGCAGGTGCCTGTCCTCCCCACGCCACCTCTGTTTCAGTTTCAACAATGTATCGCGACGGATCGGCACGGGATGGGGAGCGCCGGTCAAGGGGATTTTACTCTGTGCCTGCCTGAGCATCGCTTTTCTTTTGTTGGGGGGCGTGCGGGGAAGGCTTGGGGGCCGAAATCGGATGGTACATTTGAGTGGAATTTGTTCTACAGCAGATAGCTCTGTTGTGTGGAGTGGACAACCGGCCAACAGTCTTGTGCAAAAAGCCTCATGTCCTCATTCATACAGATGTGGCCGCTTTGTCAATGCTCTGCAAATGTGGCCATACCTCCAGATTCATAGTGTTTTCATTGATAGGCAGAAGCCCACTGCCGAGCTGCTCTGAACTTGCGAGGTTAATCGTTGCCAAACCCGCAATTTCCCCTTGCAATATAGGCAAGGGCAATATGCTGCAAGGCGTGGCGCAGGAGATTATTGTTTGGCATTGGGTACAATAGAACCGAGCATATGCGGGGCTGCAAGCCATTCCAGTGATGTTATCTGATTGTTCGCTGTGCCTGCGAGACCGTTACTTTCATTTGTGTATGATCTTCGCATGCAGTGAACATGCTTCTAGACTACATTTCCCCTCGACTTATGACCCATTTCTCCTTGCATTTTCGTTCACTCTGCTCTTTTCCTTTGAACAGCACTGCTGATTGGCAATATGCTGCTAATGAATTTGTACAGCAACTCCCTGACGATGTCATTGTGCATTGTAAGTTGTGTCACCTCTATCTATTAGCAAGTTCAGTTTCCATTACTGCTTTTTTTTTTTTTGGCTTTGATCTCTTGTTCTTATGAATATGCTCTTTCTTTGTTTTATTTGGAAACAGTTTTTCATGTGAAAATAGCAGATATAATATCTTGTGTTGTGCAGATGAATAAACTATTTCTAGCTTTGCTACTTACTAGACTATTGGTGAATTGGATAGAGTAACAATTAGTTACACAAATATACCTTTGGGCACTAGTGTTAGTTCTCAAACTGATGTAATCGACCAACCAAGGAGATCTTTTAGCTTTACTCCATTCCTAGTCGCAGGCACCATTTCTGGAAGTAGCACCCAGAATATTATTTTACTTGATCAGATATCCATACAGCGTCATTGCAACTGGAAGCAGTCCTTGTTTGGGATTTGGGGACCATTTTTTCAACATTAAGAAATTTCATTGATTGAGAAGTAGGGTATGTGGTTGGAAAGGTTTTTTGACTGTTACTCAATTTTACTACTGGAACCTTACATTTGTGAATGACAGAAGAACTGAGAAACTCAATTTTACTACTGGAACCTTACGTTTGTGAATGACAGAGGAACTGAGAAACTTGAGAAACCTTTTTTTTTTTATGAGTGCCTGAATGAACCAGATACTACTAACTACTAATGCAGTAATATATTGATCTCCTCCCTCTGCTCAGCTATCCTCACAATTTTGAATAGTTCATCTGCAAACTTAGAGTTTTGCTATGCAATTACCATACCATAATGCATATTGCTCTCTTCCTGATTTTATAATTTGAAGGAGGATGTAAGATTTGTTAAGTATGTTCATCTAGCTTGTGGTATACAGACTTATTTGTTCCAATTTACAGGTAGTGAGAAAAACACATCAATGTTGACTCTAGATGGAGTTGATGTCATGGGGGAACGATTAGCAGATGAGGTAAATAATGCAGGAAGCTCATGGGTTGACAATTAAAAATCTTTAGAAGCTAGCTGTTGCCCCATTATTATTTTTTATTTAATTTTTATTCTGTCTCAACTCTCAAATCATTCTCTGGAACAATCCCTATTGTATGAACGCAAATGTACGTGTCTAGATAATCACATGCATTATCCTCTCACTCAGGTACTTGATGTAGTTAGTCGACGGCCAGAACTCACCAGAATTTCTTTTCTTGCACATTCTGTTGGAGGATTAGCTGCAAGATATGCAATTGCAAAACTTTACAGACATCCAAATGGCACAGCTGATGGAAATACTAAAGGAACCATCTGCGGTTTGGAAGCAATTAACTTTATTACTGTAGCAACGCCTCATCTTGGTTCACGAGGGAACAAGCAGGTTCAACTTTATACTACCTCTTTTCAGTGATCTGAATGTCTCTAGACTCTAATGTGTTTTTACCACAAAGCTGATACCTGAAAGCTGATATTATATCCATCATATTTTTTTCTCGAGAACAACGCATGAGAGCTGCGTGTCAATTATATCCATCTATTTAAACAAATGTAGAGCCATTATGTCCTCTGTTATATTTTCAAACAACTGAAGAACCATTCGCTTAGGCTGAATCCAATGGGACTCTCTATCCCCACTCCCTAAACACTATTCCAAGTATCCCTCTCTCTGTGTACAGTGCAGTATTTATGTCAAACAGTGCAAAACAGTGTTTAGGGAATCCATATAGGGTGTCCCATTGGACTCAGCCTTATGCCCTCTGTAATTCGATTTTTCTGTAAAGAAAAGTCGGATGATTCTGTTAATGCTTCATATGTCTTGAGTTTGACTAGGAGGTAGAGTGTATGTGGAAATAGTATAAGGTTATTTTTTTCACGGACTTCAGAGCATTTAAAGCATAGTAAAGGGTAATGCAGAGATAGGAAAAACCTCCAAACCTTTCGAGGAAGAGAAAAAAAACTTTGTTTCCATTTAGCCATTTGGATGTAGATATTGGACCTTGGAATCTGTTTTCCCTAAATTCTGTTGTTTGGTTATGCATGGAATTCAAGAGTTAGAATTAGAACCCAATTCTTTGGTATTGGACTTAAAATGGAAGTGGCCTCTCCCAATACAGAGCGGCAGAGCCTGGCCCCTGTGAATTGAGTGGAATTGAATTCCAGCTAGAATTTCGTTACATCCAAACAGTAGATTTGGTATTGCAGCCCATTTCCAAAACCAACATGATTTGGTATTGGCACCAAATTCAATTCAACTGGCCCAAATATCTACATTCAAACGCTGAAAAACTCATGCAGTTGTTGGCAGGCTTCTTGGCTCTTACCCTTGCAGCCACTAAAAACTAACAAATCAAAATGTCACTCTTTTTATCCCTACCTAACTTTGAGTAATGTTTTATTTACCTGGAGATCTGATCAGGAAGTTATTCGACATACAAGTATACATTATTTCTATGCCATGTTCAATGAGCCATTGGCATAAAAGTGATCTCCACTCTTTTATTTGATGTCAAATTTCTTCACCAATACAAATTAGGTTCCACTCCTGTTTGGATCTGTTGCAATGGAAAAGGTTGCTTGCCGTGTCGTCCATTGGATATTTAGGAGAACTGGTAAACATCTCTTTCTAACTGACGATGATGAAGGGCAGCCACCACTGCTGCAGCGTATGGTTGAAGATCATGGCGATCTCTACTTTATGTAAGGTTTATCTTTCTCTTGGCTTATTTCACATTTTTTGTGCTATTTCTATCTTCTGGTCTGACCGTACATTGTATTATTCTGCATTGCTTATTCTCTGATTACTATACTATACTAATAATGCTCTGCCTGCACCCTATGTAGATCTGCTTTGCGAGCATTTAAGCGACGAGTGGTGTATGCAAATGCTGACTGTGATCGTATCCTTATTATTAGCAATATTTACAATCTTCTTTGTGGTGCTTGTTTTGTTACTGTATACTTTCAGTTATGCACTTCTTTAATGCATAAAATCAGATATTGTTGGCTGGAGAACATCATCTATTAGAAGAAATACTGAGCTGCCTGAGGTATTTTACTGACTTCATAATTCTTTGAACTATCTTGTAAGTACTATATATATTTTTAGCACTATCAGTTAAGTGCTCCTTTTTCTTCTGCTGCTGATCTGCAGTTGGCAGTATCGTCATCCGAGAAGTACCCCCACATTGTACATGAGGAGTACTCAGAAGAAATTGATGATGATAAGTGCCAACATTCTATCACAGACCGTGATATGGACATTCTGGAAGGTAAGTTTACAAGTTGCATTCAGAAATGTTTTTTTTGTCTGTATTTCAAGAAACTATATGGTCCCCCCCCCACCCCCCCCCCCCCCCCGGTCTCCCCCCCTCCCCCTCCCTCCCTCGGTCTGTTACAAGTAAATGATGCTTCAAGACGATGTGGAAAAGATTATGCTGTTTATTAGTATTTAGAAAATGGTTTGCCTTATTGTAGTTCTGAGTAAATATCCTTACCGGTTTAGTCTCCAGAGTCCAGAGCAGTGAGGCAGCAAGCTATTGTGTTAAAATTTATATTAGTGTGTCATTTTGATCTTGCCACCAAGAATGTATCAGTATTTTCGATGAGGCAATGACATGTCACCCAATGACCCAAAACCAAAACTGGCATCATCATTGTTCTCCTAGACTTAGCCCCTTACCATGTGAGTGGTCCTGGCCTAAGCACCTTATCAACTGGGATATTTGACGTGGTGACCGGCGTGTGGCATTTGGAAATCCGTTTATCCATAAGCTGTTGTACATCTTAACAACAGGGGTAGGCTGTTGATGTGAAATTCCCTAGGGTAGTTTGTCTGTTTTGTAGTTCCGGATTGAAGGAGCACTTAACTGATTGGACGACTAGAGGCTAAGTTTACTTGTCTTATAGTGGAAGAATTTTCATACTAATGTCTGATGTTTCAGACCAAGCATTTGTACTAGAAATAAACTAAACTTTCTTGTCTAAAATGTCATATAAAGAAAAAAGGTTGCAGTATTATACATGGACGGTGGTCAAGATGCTTGATTGTATTGAAGTGTAATAGTTGTTCTTTCACATCTCATAGATGTGACACTTTGAAGTCTGAAGTCTGAAAGCAGTTAGTTCATGGAAGATGCCCTTCTTATTGTTGTTAGTTGAAATTGGCCGTATATGTACTTAAGTCCTCTGTGATCCTTAAGAAAACAAAATGATGACTTGTTACAAATCCATTGCTTCACATTGGTAAGAAACAAGCTTCATCATAGCTTAGATAGAGCCACCTATACTTTGTGTTATTGACTTCTGAATGTAAAAGTTATGACTATCCATTGCTTCACATTGTTAAGAAACAAGATTAATCATAGCTTAGATAGAGCCTCCCACGTTTCGTGTTATTGACTTCTGAATGTAAAAGTTATGACTCTGCATGTTGGTCACAGCTAATTAGCAAGCAGGCATGTGGTATTGACTTCTGAATGCAAAACATAGGATCCCGAATGTTGGTCATAACTAATTAGCAAAGCAGGCCTGTGGTTTCAAAACAAGTAGGTTCATGACCCAAATAGTTGACTGGAATACCAGATGGTTGGAATCCTGGTGGTGCATCGCAAATGCCATGACACTTCTCGGTCCTATATTTCTCACCACGATACTGCTGGGTCCTATATTTCTCACCATGACACTGCACGGTCCTATATTTCTCACCGTGTCACTGCTTGCCAAATTGGACCTAGAAAAAAAAAATGCCTAAAGGCTTAACATTGGACCTGGGGAAAAAAAAAAACTAAAGTCTTAACATTGAACCTGGAAAAATGCCAAAATTTCTTTTGTTATCTACTATTTCGTTGAAATACTTTTTTCCGTAAGAAGAACATGTTATGGAAACAAAAAGTTCACAGCAGGATGAGCCAAGAGAGCAGAGCGTATAGGCAGAACCAGAACAAAGCGTGTCTAGATACTTAAAATAGAAGAACACGGACCCTGGCTAGCCTCATGGGAATGGTTAATTGTTGACCTATTATTGCTATTACGATGCATCGGAAGAAGAGTCGTTGAGCTGACATGTCACCAAATTCCGTGCTGTGACTCTAAACCTTGCCACTATTCTGTATCTCGTAGAGAAAATGGTGACTGGTCTTGGGAGAGTGTCATGGGAGAAGGTGGACGTGAGCTTCAACAGCAGCATAACGAGCTTCGCGGCGCACAGCACCATCCAGGTTTGCAACAATCCCCACCACCTCGCCTCCCTTTCCCACTTTACTTTACTATACTACTGTCCTCCCAGCAAGAATGCAAAATGTAATAACTCTGCTTCTTCCAACGGCGATGGAGCAGGTGAAGTACGCGTTCATGAACGAGGGCGCCGACGTGATACAGCACATAATAGATCACTTCCAGCTCTGATGAAAGTGCGCGTTCATTACCCACCCACGGCACATTTTTGTTTGAGACCCGCCTGACGCGTCCGTGGTGGTCCCCCTTCATGCGTGCTGGTGGCGATCCAAGTGCAGGGCCCCATGGCAAGTAAAGGACCTGGACCTGCAGAGTCGGTCGCAGGTCCCGAGTACTGTGACGTGCTACTGGATCGCTGAGATGGTTCTCTTCTCGCGTGTGTTTTGGTGTAGCAACGTGTTGAAACTGTACAGCACAGTATATAAAAGCACATTTTTTTGGTGCATGTGTGCATTGTGGGATTGTGTCAGACCATGCTCACCAAATGCACCCACTGTGTGTGTCTCAAACACTGTTTTGCACTGTGCACCGCAAACAAAAAAGAGTTTAAAATATAGACGGTTGGATAGGTGATGTGTTGAAGACAGCTGTTTGAAATATTGGCAGTTGGATGGATGCTGTGGTGAAAATAGCCCTTTGGCGCGGCCTCCCACGCCTGGACTACCTCCTGGGATTTTTCCGAGCCACCAAACTTGTTTTTTTGGTTGTTGTGAAGGGAAAATGGTGCCAGTAAAGGTTTTTTTTAGCAAAATTTAATTTCAACCGGAATTAAAGGGGTTTGAAAAGAATTGAAAGAAAAATAAACTAATTCAGATCAGAAATTGTTGATCCAAACAAACAAACGCTACAGTGAGCTTGGCAGCTATGGAGATCGCCCGGAAGGTTTTGGTCGGCAGTCAGAGAGGAATGATCTCAGACCTCGCGAGTGGGGTGCGTGCCTGCGTTTGTCAACATCTGCTCCGGGTGGGCGGCGGGTGCAGTGCTGGGACTGGTATTGGCCGGAGCAGCGGCGGTTCCATATGGCTCCCAAAAAGGCCTAAAGAAAGAAAAGCGGGCGGTATGAACTGGGGGGTGGGCGTGCGTGGGGTGGGTGCTCCGAAACGGCTGCTTACCAATGGGTGGCACCACCAAAGCGGAAAAAGAGCGGCCAGCCGCCGCCGTCCGCCGAGGCAGCGCAGCGCCGGCCGTACGGGACCGCCGGCTTCGTGGAACAGGACCACCGAACTGAAGCTGACGGTGATAGGTAGAGAGGCGCGCAACGCATGCACCGACCGCCTGATGCACGCCACGGCTGAAGGCTCCCGTACACGCGGCACGGCGGGGACGGGGGGGCAGCGGCTCCGGCGGTCCGGGACGGCACGACACGCACAGGAGAGACGGGCGAGACGAGACCGTCGCGTCCGATCCTGTGCGTTCCTACTTGCTGAAGAGGGACTGACTGACTGACTGTACATACTCCACCAGCGCCGCAACGGCCAACTGCTGGTGGTGGTTCACGCGCTGACAAATAACGGCAGCTGCCGCCTGCCGACCACGTACACGCGGGAGAGGCGACCGCGGAGCTCGCGCGCGCGCCCGTCGGCGTCGGCGTCGGCGTCGGCGGCGACGCGTGCGCGGGGTGTGTACGTAGCCTAGGTACGTGCGGCGCCGATCCACGCTCGCCCGGTCAAGCCAAGCGGAATACTACTAGTAATAAACAAGGGCCGCAACGCACGGCGCGATCTCCATCTCCGGCGTCCAGCGCTGTGCTGTGCATGCGCGCGGTTGACAATGGCCACTGCCGCCCGCGCCGCTCTCGCCGTACCGCCAACGCCGTGCGACTTTCTCGCCGGCCGATCCATCTCGCAAGGCCGGGCTTCTCTGCTTTTCCGCTCCACGGACTTTATACTACCAAAGCCGCCTGCAAAACATACCTCTCAAGTTCGTACGCGAACGAAAACATAATTCACAAGTTGGCTTCTTCTTCTTTTTTTTTTTGCTGGGTTTTTTTTATTTCTTGGAACTAGTACACTCACATGTCCAAGTCTTGGACTCTGACATATAGTATACGAATGCTTTTAAGAATAATATTTGGTGCGTGAATGAATGCGGATATGGCCATATATAATACTCCTACAACAAGAGTCTTGTTGGTCACTTGGTCCACCGCGCGCGTACGGTGAATCGTACTCGAGCGGTCCATGCACTATTTTAATGTTCAAAAAAATTGCTAATGTAGTACTATATATGAACATAAACAGACGGTGGAAATTAATTAATATGCTTTGGCTTCCTTGTACAAGTCTAATTGGTCTGCCACGTACTACGGGGGGTACGGCCGGTGAATCATACTTATTCCATTCATCCATTTCCGTACATTATTGTGGTGATCAAAGTGGTGTACTATGTACGAATATAAATGCGTATATGTGCTAAGACCTCTCTTTTATTGACATGGTAAGCAAAGCAGGCAGGCAGACAAATAAGTATTAAACGACGGCACACGAATGTCGTTTCTCGTACAAGTCTAATTGGTCTGCCACGCATCCATTTCCATGCATGCAGCCGTTGGAGGTACTGCCTGCTCCGTCCTCTGCTGCAACTATAGTGCATTTTGTTTTCTAGTGTTCAAATGTAAGCCAAATAAGCATCCGACATAAAAAATTATTATAGGTTCACTGATAAATTGTTTGATTTTCACATGAAGGATATTCTTCTTTGGTACTATCTCCCCCTATTAATATTGAACTAGAGGGAGTAGAAAAATAGTGCACATATATTCTTAAAAACAATGCTCTATGTTCGCAGGAAGAATGCCCTATCTTCACAAAAAAAAAAAAAGAATTGTTCTAGTTTTGGAAGACAAATTTTCTAGATTTGTTTGGTAAATGTTCTAGGTTCAGAATAGTAATATTCACAAAATTCGGAGAAGGATGAAAACAAGTTCCTTTTCAAAAAGAAAACAAAATTTATAAAAAAATAAGTAAATAAACGTCAAACTACATTAGAGCACCCATGGTGTGTCACAGAAAAATGAGCCAACAGGTAAACAAACATGACTATGATGTATTTTAGGTCGAAAAACATCTGTGAAAAGAAGCCAGATGCATGGATGAGTGGAAAGATGCTTTCAGCAAATAAATCTATCTAAATGTTTGAAAGGTGTTCCCCACGAGGTTTCCTTTCTCCAATTCTGTGGCAAAGAACAGGACCTAATGTAAATGGCCCTTCTAGTTCACAGAAGAAGGGGGAGTCTAAAAATAGACCTCTTTGGAACGCACAGGAATTATTCACACAAACCAAACCGTACATGAATTCCAAAAAGAAACCATTAGTTTGACAGGCAAGACGCGTAAGATTCATGGGGATTTTCCTTGGCTCCAAATTAAAGGAGCCTCATCAGCGTTTACAATTTCTCCCAAGGAATTGAATTGAATTGAATCTGAATATAATAGCACACAGCAAGCAGGGTAACGGCAGGTTTGTCAGGTTATTGAACCGGCCAGCTGACTGACTGACTGACCAGTACCCCGCCTCCTGTCCTGTTCCTGCATGTCCACCTCCGTCGTCCGCCGGTCATGTCTCCCTAGCTCCCATGGGGCGATCGACACAGAAGAATCCAGTGGATGGCAGTGGCAGGTAGGTAGTCCCCCTGACCCTGACCCGGAGAGAGCAGAGGAGAGGGACGCGAGCCGATGTCGATTCTTGTGCCATCGCCCATCGAGCTAGGCATCGCATCGCATCGACGACGATGGACGGCGACAGTTCCCAACTCCCGTCTGCCCGGCGGGTTTGCACTGCAGTGCAGTGCAGGGGATCCGAGCAGAATCATTCCCCCGGTAGACATTGGTGGCGAGCTCCCGCCCCGCGAGGCAACTCCGGTGCCGCCGTGCCGGTACTGCCGGAGGCTCGGTCATGTCCTATACTCCTATTAGCACTAGCACGGGACTCCGACTCAGTCCTCTTCATTCATAGCGCCACTTAAAGTCAGCAATCTGCCTTTTGTTTTTACTCTCACGCTCATTGAAGTTACGAAACTCTGTATGTAAATTTTGAAACAGAGACGATGGGATAGGCGGGCTGGCCACATCAGCCCAAGAACCAAATGCATGACACCTGCGTGTGTAACTCTTTTTAAAATATATCATGTCATGCTATTTGATAAATACCTGTTCAGTCAGTCCTATGACCTTGGAAAGTACTCTTTTCGTCCTAAAAGATGCAACCAAATCTACATAACAAAACGTGCTCATGTTTTTTTTTTTTCGGCGGATACGTTTGAGAGAGGTGCGCATCGTGTATTAAGCATGCACGAAAAGAAAGATGTGCAAGAGCAGTAAGACCACGGCTACCGTGAACTGAGAGTACACAGAGGATGATCTCGCGGAAACACAACCTCAGGTCCTCAGCCTAACCAAGCAAAGGGAGAGCCCGCGTCACAAGTCACTACTAGCATGGTGAGTCACTTATTTTAATCCATTCTATCCGACGAACAGTCCGGAGCGTGGGCCCCGGAGTACCTTTTTCTCTGGCCACTAAAACATTTTTTTTTTCTGGTGTTGTTGTGGAGTGGAAGGGAAAGGTGGAGAGCGCGAGGAAAGTTTTGGGTGGGCATGTCAGCCAGAGAGAGGAGCGATCTGATCTCACGGCTCGCAAGCGGGGTCCGTGCCTGCGTTTGGCAATATCTGCTCCGGGTGCCACGGCCGGCGGGCGGCGGACTGCTGGGACCGGGATTGGCCGGAGCAGAACGGAGCGGCGGTTCCATGGCTGGTTGGCTCCCAAAAAGGCAAAAGGTTGTATGAACTGGGGGCGGGGGTAGTGGTACCAAAGCGCGGAAAAGAGAGAGCACGGCCAGTCGCATTTCCGCCGGAGCGCCGTAGGTGATCCCCGCTTCTCCGGCCACCGTGTCAGTCGTACGAGACGAGACGACACGACACGAGAGAGGAGACCGTCGCGTGAAGCGTTCCTACGTACCGCCGCCACGGCCAACGGGAGTGTTGCTGCTGCTGGTGGTGGTTCACGCGTTGACAGAAGCATGCGGCCTGCCCTGCCGACCACGTACACGGCGTGTGTACGCAGGCCGTGGCCTAGGTGCAAGTCAAGCCAAGCGGAACAACAGCAGAATAATTAATACTGCTGCTGTACTTACTTGTAATAATAAACAAGGGCCGGACCGGACCCTCTGCTGCGGCGCCATCTCCATCTCTCCGTCCAGGTGCGATCGAGGTGCATGCGCGCGGTTGACGATGGCCACAGTGGGCACTGCCTGCTCTCCTCGTAGTCGTACCGCCAACTCGCCAAGCACCGAGGGGGTTCAGCTCCGCTGCTTTCCGCTCCATGCGCCGGCTCATGCACGCATGCCAAATAAAATTATACGGTGCTGCTGCGCGAACGAAAACACACACAAGTTGGGTTCTTTTTTTTTTAGCTGGGTTTTTTCTTGTTGGATGAACTTGTACGTACGCCCATTTTCAAATTTCAAGCCTTGGATTCTGACATATATGTATGTACGGATGCTTTTGAGAATATTTCGTGCGTGGAGCGGATGACCGTAGCACGTACGAGCCTCCTCGCTGCTCTACTGCGTACGGCGAACCGTACTCGATCGGTCCGTGCGGCCGTTGCCATGCATGTACTTTTTTTTTTTCATGTTCAAGATGTACTGATATACATACTATGAAATTATGAATACAAATGTACTACCTGTCCTAAAATGATTAAGACCACTTTTTTTTATTTTTTATTGACATGGTAGGCCAAACGGGCATACAAATAGACGACAGAAATATGATTACTACTCTAATTTTGGTTTGCATGCCACGTACGGGGGGTACGTACGGTGAATCATACTTATTCCATGCATCCGTTTCCGTACATTCTTGTGCTATTCAAAGTGTACTACGAATGAATATAAATGTATACATGTATCTGAAGACCTCTCTTTTATTCATATGGTAAGCTGGTCTGCGACGTATATAGGTACGGTGAATCATACTCGTTCCATACTTCCATGCATGCAGCCGTTTGGGGTACCGGCCGGCTCCTCCGTCCTCTGCGACTGCTAGTGCATTTTTTTTTCTAGTGTTCATCAAATGTATAGCGTACGAATAGATGTATCTCTTCTGTCCTAAAAGGGATAAGACCTCCCTTTTTATTGTCTTTTGGTAAGCCAAATAGCATAAGGCATAAAAATTTTTAGGAAAAAAATCCATTCTACAACCTTGAATTGTGCAAGACGTCTGATTTGCAACCACTAACTACGAAACCGTGCAATAAGAGCCATCATATTGTCAAAACCGGACAATATACACCCTTGAGGGCTGTTTTAGCAGTGGTTTTCTATTTTTTTTTAATGTTGATTGTTCTCTTAAATTTATAATAAATCCATTTTAATTCAAAAAAATATGAAATGTGTACCAAGTAATTTCTAAAAAGATAATCTATCCATTAGTGCTCTATTTTGAGTTATTTGGAATTTATTTGCTCCTATTTCTAATACTTCCTTTAGAGTAATAAATAATAGATGTCGAAATAAATATGTTTCAAATATTTTTAAATAGAGAACCAATGGATAGAATATGTTTTTTTTTAAATATGGTATAAGTTTCATATTTATCTGATTCAAAACGATTTAATTATAAGTTTTTACATATAAAACAAGATTTTATTGTTTCCAAAAAATAGAAAACCACCACCAAAACTAGCCTTAGAGGGTGCTCGTTTCGGCGGCATTTTCAACACACCGGGCATCCACAGTGACGTTAGGCCGCCCTCGTCGTTGGATTCTAGTGGTAAAAGGCCCAGAAGCTTCCTGTCTCTGCCCGGTTGCGTTTCTGGCGACATAGAAGCTAAAACGAGCACCTCTTAGGGTGTTACTTGTTCGGTTTTGACACTTTGATGGCTTTGGCTATCCGGTTTCGTAATTCTAAGGTTGAAAATCAAACAGCTTGTACAATTCGAGGTTGTAAAATAGATTTTTCTCAAAATATTATAGGTTCACTGATTAAAAAAATGTTCTATTTTCACATGAAGGATACTCTTCTTTGATACTACCTCCTCCTATTAATATTGGACTGGAGGGAGTAGAAAAATAGTACACATGTTCATAAAACAATGCCCTATCTTTGAAACGCGCAAGAATTATTTACACAAATCATGCGCATATGAATTCGAAAAAGAAACCATTAGTTTGAAGGCAAGACGCGTAAGACTCATGGGGATTTTCCTTGGCTCCAAAGGAGCCTCATCAGCGTTTGCAGTTTCTCCGAAGGAATTGAATTGAATCTGAATATAATAGCGCGCACACACACAGCAAGCAGGGTGTCCTGTACTGTTCCTGTCCACCTCCGTCCGCCGGTCAGGGTCTCCCTAGCTCCAATGGGGCGGTCGACACAGAAGAATCCAGTGGATGGCAGTGGGCCAGTGGCAGGTAGGTAGTGCCCCGGAGAGAGCAGACTAGGAGAGGAGAGGGACGCGAGCCGATGTTGATTCTTGTGCCATCGCCCGTCGACGACGACGGCGACCGTTTCCAACTCCAATCCCCGGCGGATTCCTGGCCTCAAGTCTCCCTCCCTGCCCTCTGCACTGCACTGCACTGCAGTGCAAGGGATCCGAGCAGAATCATTCCCCCGGCGGACATTGGTGGCGGAGGAGCTCCCGCCCCGCGAGGCAACCTAGCTAACTCCGGTGCCGGACTGCCGGAGCCCGGAGGCTCGGTCATGTCCGACTACCATTGCACGGGACCCCGACCCGGTCTCTTCGTCCACAACGCCACTTATTAAAGTCAGCAACAATCCACTTTTTCCTACCCCCACGACCATTAAGGGCCTGTTTGGAACGCAGGAATTTCACAGGAATTGTGCAGGAATTTCACAGGAATCAGTTCAATTTCACAGGAAAAACGCAGGAATGAGGAGAAAATCCCGCATTCCAAACGGGGCCTAAACCTATGGTTATACATGCACCATAGACAACCAAACGCATAATACCTACGCATACCTCGCTATCTCTCGTACTCTATGCCATGTCACCGAAACATCTCGAGGGCCACTTATTTTAGCAGGCATGATACAACGCATGGCGGTTCCTTTGACGTCAGATCAAACGTAATTCGAACGCCGTCCCCATCGGTGTTCAAATCCATGCGCATCGTACAATGCACAGGGGGGCGGCTTTGATCGACATGAGACCAGATGCATTTCAAGGCGCGTCTCCATCCGTTCCTGCGTTCTTGGCATCCCCATTTGGCTTCAGCGGGCCGATCAATTAACTCCCTTCATCTTTAGCAAAAGGATGCCCGATTTGTGAGCCCTTTATTATTACAGATTTACTCCTCTTCGCATTTGCTATTTTGATAGGATAATACCACCCTTATTATTATGGGCTCTTTTTAAGATTATTATCTACTTTAATTTTTGGCCAAACCTTTCGCTTGTTTTTCACCATCCATCTTTTTCGTTGTTTAGTCATTTAGGGACCTGGGACCGTATATATGCCATCATCATCGTCTTTTTCTTCTTCTTCTTCTTTTTTTTTAAAAAATAGAACCCTATCTAATAAATGAGAAATATACATAGTGTAATAATTTACTCTATCTGTTCTTAAGTAAAATACTTTCTTAGTTCTTTTTTATTTGTCACATTTTAGTATGAAAATGAACTAGCTGGCGACAAATATTTGGAAATGGCGGTAGTAATTTTGTAGGGTTATTTGTACTTCTAAGTCAAATTATTTTGAATTGGGTAAAGTCTAAATGGTTTTGTCATGGTAGTCGAAATTACAACCCAAAACCACAAAACTAGGTAAGACACACCCCGATACTTTTAAATCCGTCTAGAATACAACCTTGAGTGATTTTGTGGCTAGTTTTCGCTGACGTGGCACTGTTGGGCCCACAAGTCAGCACTTACAGGTGGCCCCTACCTCTCTCTAATTTCTCCAGCTGCACGCCTTACGCCTCCTCCCAACAATGTGGCTCTCCTCCCTCTGCTGGCCTCCATCCTTCGCCGCCGTCTCCCGCCGCCCCCACCTTCTTCCCCGTGTCATCTCCTGCCTCCCTCCTTCGCACATCGTGTCCTTCCCTATGCTGATTCCCGCTGCCCGCCGCCGCATGCCCTCGTTGAGCTTTGGCCAGAGGCGCGACCGGGGACATGCCACATATAGTCCCGTGATGGGAATCCTGCGATGGTGTTCGCGATGGTCGGGCGCGTGGCCAAGGTGGCGCGGCAGCGGGTGGCGGGAGCCAATGTGGGGGAGGAGGAGGCGGGTGGGGGAGGGAGACGGCCGACGGCGTGGGGAAGGAGGTGGGAACGACGGGAAGCGGAGGCGAAGGACGAAGGGAAGGCGGAGAGAGGTGAACGACAGCGTTGCGGTGGCGCGCGGAGCGGAGGAGTTGGTAGGCGGCTATAGAAAGAAGAAGAGAGGTGGGGACCACCTGTAAGTGCTGATGTGTGGGCCCATAGTGCCACATCAGCGAAAACCGGCCACAAAACCACTCAAGGTTGTGTTCTAGACAGATTTAAAAGTACGGGGATGTATCTTACCAGGTTTTGTTGTTTTGGAATGTAATTTATACTACCATAACAAATATAGGGTTGTAATTTAGACTTTACCCTTTTGAATTTGATCCAACTTCCTAGCGAAGAGAGTTTCAACATTTACAATACCAAGTAAGTAAATGAAAAAGATATATATTTCAGGATGGGTTTAATAATGCTAATTCAATGTCACAAATAATGCTACTCGTACATTTTTTTATATAGATTTTTCTAAAAAAATAGATTGTTTGAGTTATAAATATTTATTTATTATAGGATAAAATGAGTACCTTCCACATGTGGCCTCAGTTCCAAGCTAGATTCGATACTTGAAGGGTGGACTTAGACAAAATTCGAGCGAGTGCATGCTTAAGAATAACTAAAATTTAAATGTTTAAACATTGTAAATTATTGTTAATTGCCTTAGGGTCAAAATCTAGGTCTCTGTCTCAATTTTTTGCATAGAGCTAAGCTGGAAGATAAATATGTTATTTACTTTTCTTCGCCTACAAATGTTGTAAGGCATTCTATATGGTTAATTTTGTAGTTCTGCATATAAACTTGAGGTTTTGTAACTTTTTTTTTTAATTCTGTAGTTAAAAGTAGATCCATGTGACATTCAGGCCAAGCCTAGTGGTGCTCCAAGACCAAGAACCATGCAAATATGTACAGTAAGAGACAACACGATGCGACACTGTATAGTATAACCAGTTAATATTTGGTTTATACAATGTTTTCCATTGTTTGGTAGTATATCCACCAACCAAGCACACCACTTTGTCCTTGGTAAACAGTTAAGACCAAAAATAAATTAAAAAATTGCCCCCAGTCAACGCCCCGAATCCGATTATGTATATGCAAGTCCAGAGCAGCTGGCGTCGCCGTCGCGGGCGTCAGTGCACGCACTCGACGACGGTGCTGGCGGCGCCGGGCATGTCCACGCGGCCGAGCATGGAGCCCGCCATGTCGGCGCCGGCGCCGCCGCCGTCGAGCTGGATGCGCATGTCCTTGGCCTTGCTGATGTACAGCTGCTTGACGTTGCCGCCCTGGTTCTTGACGAGGCGCAGGATGCTGCGCTTGGCGTTGTCCCGGAAGGGGCAATGCGAGCCGAGGAATCCGTCGACGAGGTGGATGTATGCCTCGAGGTCGTGGCAGCAGGCGAAGTCGGCGTCCGGGCGGAGGAACGGCGACGCGCGGCTGTCGAGCCGCAGCTCGGGGCCGACGTCGGCGTAGCCCGGCAGCGGGAGCCCCGGCGGGAACCGCGGCACGACGTCGTGCGCGTTCACGACGCGGAGCACGCGCGCGCCCCGCGCCTCCACGCGCGCCGCGAAGTCACGGTTGCCCACGCGCGGCCCGCCGAAGGAGAACACCGCCACGGGGGCCCCCGCGCGCCCGGCCACGCCGCCGGCCAGCTCGTCCGCCACGAGCACCGCCAGGGCGGCACCCAGGCTGTGACCCGTCACCGTGATGCTCACCTCCTCGCCCGCGTACTGGTCGAGCAGCCGCCGTATCTCGGACACCACCATCTCCGACAGGCTCGGCGAGCGATCGCCGGCGGTCTTGTAGAGGTTCCAGAAGCCGCATTCGACTTTGGCCGCGGGTGAGGTGTCGGTGCTGCTGGCGTCGTCGGTGGCCGGGACGAGGCCGGCCCGGACGTTCTCGGCCCACTCGAGGACGGTGCAGGTGCCACGGAGCGCGACGACGATGTCGCGGCGGCCCATGCGACGGACCTCGGCGGGGCTGTCGCAGACGGCGACGTAGCCGACGAGGCTGGTCCGCTGCGCGGCGCAGGGCGCGGCGGCGGCGAGCCAGGTGGGGAGGCCGACGGAGGCGGTGGCGAAGAGCGGCGCCGTGACGCGGTACGCGGCGTCTGGGAGCGGGACGCGGGCGCGGTTGCGGCTACCGGGCTCGGCGTCGGGGCGGGCGAGGAAGGCGCCGTAGGCGGCGTCGACGAACTCGCCGTAGCGCACGAGCTCGCGGCGGAGGTCCGGGTGCAGCGGGTCGAGCAGGCCGCGCCAGCCGTCGGCGCCGTGCAGGCGGCGCCACGCGGCGGCGATGTCCCCGCGCGGGGACGGGCCGTCGGGCGCCACGGGCAGGAGCAGGCGCTCGAGCCGCCGCGGGGACAGCTGCGGCTGCGGCGCCGGCTGCTGCTGCGGGTCGCCGCCACGGGCACGCGTGAGGAACGAGGGCAGGCGCAGCAGCGGCTGCTGCCTCCGCGTGCCGGCGGCCACCACGGGCTGCACCGGCGGCGCGCTGGCAGTGTCGACAGCGGAAGCGCCGCCGCGGGCGCGGAAGAGCCTTTCGAGGTTGGCGAGGTGCGCGGCGTTGCTCGTCGTGGGCGCCGCTCTGGCGGTCACCACCGGCGCGCGGTGCGGCAGCGGTAGTGACGGCGGCGCCGCGGCGGTGGACATGCAAGGCAAAAGTAGTAGCTTTGGTCGCGGAGAACGCGGAGAGGCATACAAGTCGGCAACGCTGGAGGCGGAGCAGGTGGTGGAGGTGACCCGCTGACGACCCTGCTGACGAACTGAAGAAGATCGAATGGCGAGCTCCATGAGGGCCCAGGAGCGGCCCTTTTATAG
The DNA here is from genome assembly GCA_022530915.1 of Paspalum notatum. Classification (NCBI taxonomy): domain Eukaryota; kingdom Viridiplantae; phylum Streptophyta; class Magnoliopsida; order Poales; family Poaceae; genus Paspalum; species Paspalum notatum. The sequence goes on from CM039691.1 coordinate 37,393,436, forward strand.
AGCGCGCCAAGCGCCTCTCGGCTTCGTCAAAGCCGCAGCTTCCGAGCCGTTTCTGAGCCTTTGGTCCGTACATATGAATTTTCTCTCTGTCAAGTCTGAACAAACTGTAACGAAAAGTATCTTTCTTGGGCACTATCTGACCTTCCAAACTCACATCTCCTGGAACCGAAGTCACATCTCATATATTCAGTTTTAGTCCTGCTAATTCTAAAGCCTTTCGACTCTAGAGTCTGCCGCCACAACTCTAGTTTTCTATTTACCCCCGCTTGACTTTCATCCACTAGTACTACATCATCAGCAAACAGCATACACCACGGGATATCTCATTGTATATCCCTAGTGACCTCATCCATCACCAAAGCGAAAAGATAAGGGCTCAAAGCTGATCCTTGATGTAATCCTATGTTAATTGGAAAGTCACTTGTGTCACCGTCAGTTGTTCGAACACTAGTCACAACCTTATTGTACATGTCCTTAATGAGGGTCACATACTTTGTTGGGACTTTATGTTTCTCCAAAGCCCACCACATAACATTCCTTGGTATCTTATCATAAGCCTTCTCTAAGTCTATGAAAACCATGTGTAGGTCCTTCTTCTGCTCCCTGTACCGCTTCATAACTTGTCTTAAAAGAAAAATTGCTTCTATGGTCGATCTCCCCGGCATGAACCCAAATTGGTTCATGGAAATACACGTCAAACTTCTCAAGCGATGCTCTAAAACTCTCTCCCACAGCTTCATCGTGTGGCTCATCAGCTTGATCCCTCTGTAGTTAGTGCAACTTTGAATATCGCCCTTGTTCTTGTAGATTGGCACTAATGTACTTCTCCTCCACTCTTCGGGCATCTTGTTCGAACGTAAAATCTGGTTGAAAAGCTTTGTCAGCCAAACAATAGCTATATCTCCTAGGCATCTCCACACCTCGATTGGGATTGCATCAGGACCCACTGCCTTGCCCCCTTTCATCCGTTTTATGGCTTCTCTAACCTCGGTCTCTTGGATCCTACGCACAAAGTGTCTGTTGGCATCATCAAAGGAGTCGTCCAGCTGAATGGACGTGCTCTCACTCTCCCCATTGAACAGGTTGTCAAAGTACTCGCGCCACCTTAGTTTGATGTCCTCCTCCTTCATCAAGAGTTGATCCCTCGCATCCTTAATGCACTTGACTTGATTGAGGTCCCTCGTCTTCCTCTCACGAAACCTAGCCATCCTATAGATGTCCTTCTCTCCTTCCTTTGTACTCAGCCTTTGATAAAGGTCATCGTATGCTCTGCCCTTTGCCTCACTCACTGCTCGCTTTGCAATCTTCTTTGCCACCTTGTACCTCTCCATGTTATCTGTACTTCTGTCATGGAACACGCATTTGTAGCACTCTTTCTTCTCCTTAAGGGCCTGTTGTACATCTTTTCGTTACTTGGGATCGATGATACAAAGAGACGGGGATGTCGATGAAGATGTTAACCATAGAATCAAAGCGGGATGGATGAAATGGCGTCAAGCATCCGGTGTTCTATGTGACAAAAGAGTAAAAGGCAAATTCTATAGGACGGCTATTAGACCTGCGATGTTGTATGGTGCAGAATGTTGGCCCACTAAAAGAAGACATATTCAACAATTAAGTGTTGCGGAGATGCGTATGTTGCGTTGGATGTGTGGGCATACAAGGATGGATCAAGTTCGAAACGACGAGATACGGGATCGTCTTGGGGTAGCTCCAATTGAAGAAAAGCTTGTGCAACACCGACTAAGATGGTTTGGGCACGTGCAACGAAGACCTCCAGAGGCACCAGTGCATAGCGGCATCATAAGGCGAAACAATGATGTGAAGAGAGGCAGGGGCAGGCCAAATTTGACATGAGAGGAGGCAGTTAAGAGAGACCTAAGAGATTGGAATATACTGAGAGAATTAGCCTTGGATAGAGCTGCTTGGAAAGCAGCTATCCACGTACCCGAGCCTTGACTAGGCTCTTCTATGTGCTTCTCAAAAAAATCCCCGTACCTGAGCCTTGACTAGGCTCTTCTATGTGCTTCTCAAAAAAATCTTTAAAACCCTTGTTTTCTTGTTGAAAGTGACCTTTCAAAAAAAAAAAAACGTTTCTCGTTTCTGGCGGTTTGGTTTGGGTTTCAACTCTAGTCTACCCCAACTTGCTTGGGATTAAAAGGCTTGTTGTTGTTGTTGTGGTTGTAGAGAAAAGTCATTTGAAACATTATCAATTTTTTTGATATCATCATCCCTTGTCTTCAAATTCTAGTATAACAACATCTTCGCGCCTTTTTTATTTAAATTACCAATTTATTATTTGTGACCGTGACAATAATAAAACCATACAAGTACTGTATATTGTGTCAAATAATACATTTTTAAAAATATTTAAAAAATCTAAATAGTTACTACTTCAAATATATACGCTGGTCAATACATCCGTAAAGAACAGTTGCAATCAGTGAAATTAATGCCTCGGTTGAGACACACAGCTAACGTTGAGGTACCAATTTGTGGCCGGAGAGCTTTATTTATTATTTGACGGCTAAGTTCCAATGGCATTGAATCAGTCAGCTAAATGTAGGAACAAACTTTTGGCAATTACACCAATAATGTTTACCCTTAACTTTCAAGCGTTTTATGTTGCCGAAGTTGACTGCCACAGCCCACAAGCACATGGCTTGTTTGGTACCATAGTTTTCTAATACTATGGTTTTGCAATACTACAGTTTACAAATGTACATGACAAAAATACCATAGTTTTGCTTACCATGCCATAAGCTAGGAACACCACTAGCTATTTTGAACCGCATATAAAATAAATTTTCCCATGTGATTACTTATGTGGACAATTTCTATAAATTTAACAATTCGCACAGGTGATTTCTTGTATAATTCACCTGTAAAAATATCTAAAAAGTTTTCCTTTTTGTATCTTTATTTAATTAACTTGCAGTTAAATTTGGTGGATCAATACATCATGTCATCCCCATCTAAAACAGACAAGTATATATATATCTAGCTTTGTTTGAGTCTGCTAAGGGTACATTATTAATTCAACTTGTTCAGAGTTCCATGATCACATCCAGAGATAGCTTCCAGGTCCCAGTTCTTGCCACATGGATTTCCTCCCAAGAATCTTGGCTTACACGTCCATATTCAACTTCTTCTTGGGTTTATCCTTTGTCTTTAGGTTTTTTAGGGTAACCATATTTTGGTTCCTTTATATCGAAACTTTAATATAATATTCTGTGATAGAATGATAATATAAAAAACTTATAAGTACTGTTTATTATTGTGTTAAAGAATACAAGTATTTTTTTAAATGTTAAATAATATTAAGAGTTATTACTTTGAACATATATGTTGGTATATGATATATCCATGAAGAAAAATTGTAGCCAATGAAATAAATGCCGTAGTTGAGACACAATTAGGGTTGGTGGCTAATTTCCAATAACATCGAATTATTGAACTATACTCTATATGTAGGAACAATCTTTAATTTAGGTAATTAAACCAAGAATGTTTATCCTTAATTGTCAATTATTTTATGTTGTGGAAGTTGACTCCCACAAGCACAAGACAACCAAGTTGTGTAGCTTGATTTGTTACATATATATCTTACCGTTTCTACAAATGAAGCGATTTTCATAGGCGGTTCCTTATGTGAATTACTTGTGAAAAACTCTAAAAAAGAGCATTGAATCATGTCTTAATCATTCATTCATTCCTTAACTTTGATCTTTTAATGCTTCAAGACTTAATCTTATGAATTCATGTTTTTCTTCTTCTTATGTTTTTTTTCTTCTTTTCCCTTTTGATTCTGGTATAATAATATTTGTGGCATATATATATATATATATATAGTGCTAATATATCATCTAGCTAGTACATTTTAAATTATTCAAATGGATTAATTAAATATATTTGATGTATCCTCCACAATGCAAGAGCAGTTGCCAATAACAGTTAATTAACTACACATATCGTGGTTGAGGTACATAATTAATGGTGTTTGGATACACACATCTAAGTTTTAGCCACTAAAAATTTAGGTCACTTGTATCCAAATGAACCAACTAAAGTGGGCTAAAGTTTTCAAACACCCTATTAGCTCCTGCATCCAAACGCCCCAAGAGAAACTTTAATTAGGGCTAAACTTTATCTGTGTGTACCCAAACTTGTCCTAAAACTGACATAGTAAAAACACTTGATAGGCATCACCAGTAAAATCTACTGATGTGTAATATGTGTTCTTTTACAAGAAAAATGTCTTGAATAACTCAACTGCACGCATTATACGTACGTACTTGGAGCAAATTAACTTTAGGAAACAAAGCCAAACTATATGAACCTACCTTTATTCTCTTCATTACATTTTTAGCCGTTTATTACGTTGCAGAAGATCACATAATTACATGGGAGCTGGTTAATCAATCCTTTAATTATAGACTACAGTTAGCAGACTTCACACTTGGTCCTAACTAACTCATATCGAATAATGTCATCTGTATGGAGTATATATGGATATGCCTACAAAACTACAAAAGCATCAACCATGTCCAGCCATGTAGACACGCACATACACCAGTCCACTACAACGACTATTAAGAAACGTCGTCCTGGTCAATTATTTAAGAAATGGTCGTTCTCGATCAAGTTTCAACACCTAACAGTGCGTAGGTGGCCGTCATATATTTTTTAAACGCAGTGTAATATGTGTTCGTTCGAAATGTCCAAGAAAATGGTGTAAAAGTTGAGGTCAATTCTATAAACGGCTGGGTTTGTGCTTGACCAACCAGCTGAAGTCGTAGATCGACACGGTACGTGTGAGCCAACCTGGCAGCTGATGATGCATTCTGGTCCTCTCATTGGACTGGAAATTGGTATAGCTTAAATTTGGGTCATGCATGCCGTCAAGCATATGTGTCACTGGTGACTGCTTGTGAGGAAACCATATATGGTCGTCGTATGTGTGTTATTGCTTGTGAGCTGTGACGAAGTGTAGAATGTTTGTATTGACCAGCAACTGAATTTAAATTTATTTCTTGCCCTTACAATAATGACGTGCCGGTCATCTAACTATCTTTTCTCTCCACGCTTATCTCTCTGACAAAATGGAATATATATAAATTTGAATAGAGGGAGTAGAAAGAATGAAGGACTAAACTGTGTAATGTTTGTTTTACAAGCAATGCTGCAAGGAAGGCTTATTAATTAGGTACGTAGTCAATGAATATATAAGTAGGTACTAGTGCTTATTAGTTAGTCCTGCTGGTATCTGATCCCCTAACGAAACTCTTCGGAAGGATTATTAGTCGATTCGAGCATTTATTTGAAACCTGATGTGACGAGAATCGGTAATGTTAATTCGCCATTCGATCTGCCAGACAGCCAGAGCTTCTGGAAAAAGAACATGTATGTGCACGAATGGAAGGCGATATGAGATGCGAATATTTTTCTTCGTTCCAACATTCACCTCGGAAGGAGACCGACGACGGAGACTAACTGCTAATTTAATTTGCAAAGTGGCAAGCCATGCGTTGCAAGTGAAACTTATGCAGTACTAATAATTAGTCCGGTTAAAAGTATTTAACTCTGCCGACTTTGACAGAAGCTTGAATATTAATCTTATTAAAGAAGATATGAATACCATTTTAGGAATATTTGGCTATAACTTGTTTTTTAAATATCAAAAGGTGCTGGCTAGCTAGCCTAATAAGCATGCCTCGTATTTTTGCATATCTATATCGTATTTGTTTGTGCAAGAATAGTTCAAATCCATAAAGGGAAACTACTTGGTAGTATATATATTATCGGAAACAGTTTAGCACTAACTAGCCAATCAACCCGTGCGTTGCACGGGTTTGTGGATATGTATTTTAAGAGGGCCATTTAGATTTGCTGTTTATATTTCTCATGATTTCCTTATTTAAGAGATGAATGTTATATGAATTGTATTAAATAGAATATGTTTAAGTTAGTAGTTTATATCATGATACGAATGGGTTTGTAAATATGTATTTTAAGAGAGCAATTTAGATTTGATGTTTATTTCTCATGATTTCCTTATTTTGGAGATGAATGTAAAATGAATTATATTAAATAGAATATGTTCAAGATAGGAGTTTGTATAACGATTTTTTCTATAAATTCAAAGATATGCACGCTTAGAGCTTAGTGCTTTGCCCAGTGAGCTTGCCGGGGACCCCGCAAGGCATAACCGATTTATGGGTATTTGATATGGTGAACAATTGATTTTCTTTCTGGTCGCTCAGGTTGCATCTGAACATTAATGAGCATGCGATAGTCTTCTATTTTAGAATTTAACTGTGTATAGATAATAACATTGAAATTGGCCATTATTGATAGTTCTCCTGCAAATGAATTTTAACCTAGATTTAAAGTTGAAATGTTTGATTATTTTTTTAATCCTTCGGAGTAGCTAAATATTATTCCCTCAGTCACAAAATATAGTTTCATTTCGCCATCTTACTATCCATTTACGCTCGGATAGGTATTAATAAATCTAGGATTATGTAAAAACACATTCATTAAACAATAAATGAATCTATTCAAAAGTTAAAAGAAATTATATTTTGGAGATGGAGAGAGTAGTACAGACTAACTATGCATAGTGGATGCATGCGACAACAGTTTACCCATGTAGTATGCACCGAAAAAACCTACTGATCATGTACTGAAATTTTTTATATATATCCAACAGGGGGGAGGAGGATAACTTTGAGAATACCTAGTTGATCCTGAGAACATCGTAGAAAAGAAAGATTTCTTCCGCTGAATTCTTGATCTGGGTCAAACTCTATAGCAAGCACCATACCAAACCAAGAAGGACGGCATGGCCAAAGGACTGAAGGTTAATAACCAAATAGCAGCGCGCAGGTGGAGGATGAAGCTCTCCCTGAATCAGTCAGAGTTGCTGTCTGCAGTATTGTTGCTCCAAACGCTGATCGAGGAAATAAAGCTAATTGGTTGTCAGTAAGCAAGGCCAAAACGATGCGCTTTGCAGACGCTGCTGCGGTGTGCGCATGTGCTCTCGTCGTGCTTCATGTTGCAGCCGGCGGCGACTACAATAGAGGTAGGGCATGACGACGATTACGTAAAGAGTAGGATAGAATTTAGATTAATTGATTGATGGTATTTGTGGGTAATTTTAAACCAAGTATTGGAGGCTACTTTAGGCTATTTATCTAACGGCGGTGATCGAAGGGGGTGAACTCGGCGACCGAACATATGGAATCGGTGAACTCGGTGCCGACCTCGGCGAGGCGAACTATAGCTTTCCGCCGAAGGGAGCAGCTAAAAAACACACGTCTATAAAAACACTTGTTCGTACGGACACCCAAATCTGGAAAGATTCCCCACGCACAGTCCAAAATCGGTAAACTTTTGCCTATTTTAGTAAATGTTTTTTCACAGCAGGCCCCCCCCCCCCCCCCCACCCATCATTTCTGCTTAGGATCATCAAAGCATTTTTTTTATTGCACACAAATGAGAAAGCAAAAAATACACGAGCAAAAATCGCGAACAGGGAATTATAGTAATTCCGTTAAGAAAAATACTAGTGTCAGTAGGCAAAACATTAGTATCATTAGGCAAAATGGAAAAGGTATTTTTGCCAAATGGAACAGGCATTTTTGCGTAATGAAAACCAGTATTTTGCTTAATGAAAACTAAAAAAATTGCGTAATGGATGGGGAGGATGAGGCAGCGGGAGGACAGGAGCCCGAGGAGGAACACGATGGGCAGGATGACCATGACGGCGCCTAGGAGGAGCATGGTGCGAGGTGGGGGGGGCGAGGGGGGGAAGGTGGCTGGATATTCGTGCGCCAGCCACGACGCAGAGGTCTGCCGTGCGCCGCCACAGGGGGACCCTGGATCCCGCGGAGTAGGAGCTATTGCCCACCCCCGACCCGTGCCCAGCATCCTTTCCTGCCAGCCGCATCTGCTGCCGCACACCATCGTCGTCGTAGTCACGGATCCACAGCCTCCGTGCATCAGCGCGCGCCGACAAGACACGGAGCCTTGGATCCCGTGGGCCGCGGGCAGGAGCTGTCGCCTAGCCCCCTCCCCCGCCGGCCACATCCGGTACCGCGCGCCCCTCCTCCCCCGGACGTCCTCGTCTGCGCCGACGTGGTGGAGCAGCGGGAGAAGGAGGACAAGGAGGGCGTGGTGGCCGGGAAGAGGAGGATGAGGAGGGCGTGGTGTCCGGGAGAAGGAGGGTGGAGGAGAGGAGGAGCCTCACCGCCCACCGGCGAGGGGCCCGACGATGCCGCTGGCACATAGAGGGTGAGTGGGGAAGGGATAACGTTGATGTGGGGAAAATGAATGTGAGAGGAGGAGATGGGGGCGAAGCCGTGCGTGGGAAGAGACAAAAATACGGCCGGCCATCCGTAAATCTTTACCTTGTTGTATTAGGTAGAAACTCCTATGGATACATGTAGATATATTCGGTTTGGTGGTAGGATTTGTACGATGGATGCAGTGGCGGACCCAGGATTTGGGTAAGACTAGGGCCAAAATTCAGCGGACAAAACCACCTCATGTATGTCATATATAGATGACTCGGTGAAGTGAAGTTAAATGGTCCAAATTAAGAAGATGGTTGAACTACATGGTTAAAAGTTAAAAAGTGAAACACCATAGTAACGAAGAGGAAGAACATCATGGAACACAAAAAAATAAAAACTTACTGAGGATTGGTGCATTCACATCTTCCATTTCCTCTACCGAAAAATAAGATGCCAAAGTATCCTCTTCGCTGTCTATTAATCTGTATAGCAAAGATCTTAAACGTGTAAATTTTGTAGAAAATAGGATACAAATAAATTTTCATTCAATCTAATTCACCAACTGTATAAACTAATTAAAAAAAAGGAGAGCTAGCGTTTGGTCCTGACGGCTAGGGTGTGTGTCTGTGTCAGCCGCCAATAGGGTGTGGTCTGCTGTGATGTAGCTGCCGGCTGGTGCGCCTAGCCGATGGCTCTGTCGATCTGGTTTCCAGTGTGAGCACCCTAGCCGACTGGCCGACCAGCCGAGGCCCTGCTGTTTGTGGTGTGCAGGCCTCCATCATTTTAAGCTGCGGCGCAGCGACAAGAGAGAGCGAGGCACGACAACCACGGAGGATGGAGACCACGAGCTTCACCGGCGAGCTGGCGACGGTAGACTTTCACCTCGTGTTGCGGTTCGCAGATCGGAGGCGCAGAGCAGAGCGAATTGATTGTTGGTTGCTGCTTCGTTCGTGACTTCTCCCTAACCGTAGCCGAAGATCTACAAGTTACATGGCTAGACCAAAAACTAAGGGGTCAATGGAATTGTTGGGCCACGACTAGGGCCACGGCCCTAGAGGCCCTAGGCCTGGGTCCGCCCCTGGATGGATGTATAATGGCATAATAAGGTAATTCTTATGCAAAGGTAGGGACTATTTTAATTTATCTTTTATAATGATATGGTGGGTAATATTTTTGTTAAAAATAGAACAGATCTAACGGATACTATTATTAGAGGTTATAGATATATGGTCAGATGTTTCTCTTTACTGTGGGAATCTGTAAGATTTTTTTTTTCTAGACCGTTTTAAAAGTAGTGCTCCTTTTATAACCATCAATCAGTAATACTAGATAGAGAATATAATGTTGCTCGTGATCGTTCGTAAGAAATTTACGGTATTGATGAATCATTCAACGTACGTACATCCAGTAGCAAACTTTAGGCAATTAATTACGTTAAGAATCCGAAAATTTCCGTAACTTTTGAACCTTTAGCAGGATGTTGCAATAAAGTCCACTCTCGCAAGACAGGATGCTTACTTGTGCTCTCTGATCCTCTTAGCCTTTTATTATAGACTAATTTGTGCTCACACTTGGTCTTGATGACTGTTCATATATGGATCAGGTCCTAATACAGAACACTAACCTTGTCCACCAGACAGGTAGGATGCATATAGCGTGTAGTTGATACGTATACGCCAGTGGCCGGTCCACTAAAAATGAAACGGCTTGGTCAATATTTTTAAAAAGGGTTTATTTCCAATCATATTCATTTCAACACCTAACCTCACTTATGTACGCAGCCGCCGTTTTCATAATATTACAGCGTACGTGTTCCATTACTGTACTAGTAGTATTGCAGAGAGCTTACTTGATCCAAGGAAATGTTGGTAGATAAAATCTTAGGTCAATTCTACCAGTGTACTTGGCCATCTACCTGCTACCTACCCAGCTATCTAGTAGGTAACTTCAGCTGGATTCTGTTCCTCCCACTGGACTACTTGAACAAAATATATATACTCGTATATGCAAATAACTTTGCGTCATTCATGCCGTCACGCAAGGCAACTTTGGTTAATTCTTGCATGAAACCTCAGTTTAATAATTAACTAGGTTTAGATATTTGTTGCTTGCTTGGTTATCCCTCTCTCCACGTCAGAATTGAACAGTTTCGCGTGGAATTCATATTGCATACTGTTGTTTTTATTAAGGGGTAATATTATATTAAAAAATTCACACAATAGTAAATTGCATGCTAGGTTCTTAAACTTATTGCGCAGTACCATTTAGATCCATGTTCTTCCAAAGTGATCATCTGGGTCCATGATCTTCCACATTTCACCGGGCCACCTGGTCACGATGTGGCATGGAGTGCTACAGCTACAGCAGTATGGACGGCGTGTACGACTTACGTCTACGTACCTTGTTTTTTGGTATTTAGTCATTTGTTATCTATTTTAAAGGCACGCCATCCTATATTTATATAGATGCAACAGCCGTAAGATTTTAGTTTGTCTAACTGATGGCCAGATGTTTCTGATTATTATGAGAATTTTTAGAATTTATCTCTTTTTCTACCACGTCACGTGAGGATTAACGTGGAGCCAAAAGGAGTCTCCAATTAGTAATAATAAGATAAGATAAATAGCCAAATTTTATATCAAAAGCCAATAGTGTCATATCTATAAAAATAGAAATAGTGCAATATATGCATCTTTCAACAAAAAAAAAGACGAGCTAGGGTTGGTTGTTTCTTTCCAACAACCTCCTCATTCTTGTACATTATTTGACCTCAAACAACTCTTTCATCGTCTCCTATGACTTTGGTTATCTTCCTGATCGTAGTGTACACGTCATTAGAGTGAAACACAGTCAACCTCCTCTCTGCCTATGAAAATTATTTTAAGAAACAGTAACATCTTGATGATCTCAGTTGTATATAGTAATTTCAAACATGTTTGTTACCATTCTGGTAAAAAAAGTGGTGGTCAAATGAAGCTATATATACACGTACGATGAAGAACGTGTCATTGTCCAAAACGCCGTACCATATATGAATGAAGTTATTAAAACACTAATGACGAATGTAGAATTGTTAGTTAGTCAATGGATAGCCTAGCTTGTGCTTCTGGAGCAAGTATAGTCTATTTGGTATCAGTTCCCTTACGAATTGACAAGTCAGTGGATTCGAGCATATACACGTAATCTGCAAGCGATGCAATTTGCTCGCCATTGGGCTAGGTCTGCATGCTGCTTGGAAAAACATCAGTGCCAGTGCGCACGAATGGAGGACTGGAGATGGACTATTTTTTTCAGCATACGAATAATTTTCCTTTTTCACCAATGCAAGATCGGAGACCGACGACAAAAGGTAATTAAGGTGCCAACAACTCTTTTTTACAATAATAATTAAGAAAAAAAATTGAGCCCAGTATACACCCTTGCAAGTCTCGTACAGCTAGTCCTCGCTGCTTGCATGCGTTAGACTATGTGCAGCGAAATGGGTAAAATGATTGTCTATACACTGTAGCGACACTATACGCAGAGAGAAAGATAGTTAGAATAGTGGATACACAATGCATTTATACACCCTAGTGCACATAGTCTTACAAGTGGAACTTATAACTAGATATCTAACGTGCCGGCCTTGAAAAGCTTAACATTTTACTTTTCCCGGTTGATTATATTTTGACCATGCAGGACGATATTGTAGCTGGTTTTTCACCTTCAGAGGCTTCTTTTGGAATGAAGATTTTTTTTCCATTTCTATGTTTTTCTGTGAAATTGAACTGTTTCCTATGAAGTTTTGGTACGATTCAAATGAAATACTTTCGAAATGAGGCCTGAGTCTCCGACCAAATTAACACGTACACCCCCAGTTAGAACTCTCCGCTGAGGTAAAATGTTGTCCTTTTATTTGTAAGGTAAGATATATCCTAAAAACCAGTATAGACCAGGGTTTGGAAGTTTAGCCAAAATTTGTCGAATACCAGCCCTACCGGCCTCATGATCAGTATATGTATCGCTAATTTTGATTTTTATGTGGATGACATTTACTGAAATTTTGATCAAATTGCATCAGAAGTTCAAAATTTTGGACCGAAATTGCTGCTAATTTCGTGAAAATCGGTCCTATGGCTAGTGTCCGGTTGTGTTTTCTCTAAAAACGAAAGCCTGACCACCGCTATAAACATACATACTCAATGTTCGTGCTACAAGTCAGATGATCTACAGCTATATACAAAATTACCAGAAATTCTATGATAACAAATACATATATTATTTATGTGAGAGGTCTCTATTTATGACATCATCTACAGGTAGTTTACTGTTTCGCAGTATCAGAAAATCAGTAGTTTGTGTAACGTTACACTTGCAGTAAGTTGGATGGGGATGGGAGCTGTAACTGCGCTATTGTGAGAAGATATTATATTGGTCTCCAATCGTGTGTCCTGCATGAGTGGACAATAACAGTAGTCATCCTCATCAACAAATCAAGGCAAATTAAACTTATATACCTACCTGGAGACTCTAGAAACTGTGTTAGTTCAGATCGATCCCGTTGAACAAGCAGCACACAGTGTGTTGATCAAGACATATCGATCGTGACATATATATGGTGTCCAGTGTCCTACTTCTACTTTTCAGTCAGACGTACGAATTGGAGACGTTAGGAAGGCGCGTGGTAACTACTGGAGCTCGAGCGTCAACAATATATTCCTTAATTCGTTCCAGTTCAGCTCAGCTCAGCTGTGTCGTTGTCGACAGTCGACTACAGGTCTACACTCTACAGTGGGTCACTGACCCGGCATATCTTACGTAGCTGGCAAGGCATCGATGTATCTCTGCAACCCTGCAGCCCGATAGAAAGACTTTAGACTTGGGCCCTAATAATAAGCTTATTGCATTATCTAAAATTAATAATAAGCGTATTATAGACGACGTATGTTTAGGAATATATCCTATCTCAGACAGAGTCACACACAAGTTAATTAGCGTGCACGGCGATCCATCAGCGCTAGCTTGAAAGACTATTGATGCAATGTTATCCACTTATCCACACCACAAATGTCACCAATATGCATGCATACCATGATGACCCACTACAACTGCAGTCTACCTAAACTACACACCCCGACAAATGCAGCAACCATTGAAAGACTAAAAACCTAGGCCCTAAAATATAAGGTGTGCAGTGTTTCCACTTCGAAAGGCCGTCTTCAATTGCTAGCTATTTCACTAGCTACACGCTGTCTCTTCTACGTGAATAGAAAATGTGAGGAAAAAGAAAGTAGCTAGCGACGATCAAATAGGTAGAAGATTTCAAATATTTCAAAAAACTGAGAGTATTATGGGTAAGGCCAAGTCGTAGTGGTAAGATAAGTTATTATTTTTATTCTTCTCTCACATCCATACCAGCTAGCTATTTGTTACCACCATTGTGGACACCCTAAGGGCTTCTCCAATAGCCAGGAGAAATCTACCTCATTCTGTGGATTCTTTAAATTTATTCATCTTTTCTCTTCTTATGACCCCTTGGCAGGATTTCATTCGACACCACCCATCGCTCCTCAAGTCATGTGCTTAGAGCTAACTAGGAACCAATTAATATATATTTATTTACTTTTTGTCGCTCTCTCTCCTCCATGTCAAGCATCCAAACCTAGCCAGCATCAAATAGCTGGTGCAAAAAATAACCCCATTGGGGATGCTCTAAGATACTACTCCCTCGATTCTTTTTTATTTGATGTGGTTAACTTTTTTTTCGAAACTTCGATTCTTCATCTAATTCAAAATATTTCATTAATTATTATTTATTTTACTATTACTTGTTTTATCATTAGGAGTAGTTTGAGCATGATTTGCATTTTCATTTATTTGCTTAAATTTTTGAATAAGACGAATGATTAAAGTTTTAAAAAATAATTCAAGCACATCAAATAAAAAAGAATGGAGGGAGTATGTGATACTTTTCTTCACATATGTATCTATAACTTCGATCGCTCATCTTTATCCAAAAAATTAAGAATTTATAATTTATTTTGTTGTGATTTATTTCATCACTAAAGTAGTTTAAGTGTGAGTTGTGTTTTTCAAGATTGAATAAGACGAACGATATAAGTTGTGAAAAAAGTCAATCATCGTACATTTGTGAATGGGGATAGTACATACTAATATAAAAAATTATTTTTTAACATGAATAATTAATTATAAATACAAGTTATATTGGATGCACTAGACACGTACTACTGTATTTTACTTGTTAATAATCTTAGTTCGTTAGATGAAAATACATACCCACTAATCTTTAAATTCTCAAGCCTACATTAGCTACTTAAGCCATTCAAATAGTCTCTTTAATTAAATACAAGTCGATAATATAGTTAGCATTAGTGAGGCATATTTGTGCTGTTTCTCATATACCTTATGTTATCCTAAAATCCAAGGGTACCTATTTAGCCATTAGATCTGACCCGATGAATGGTTACCACAAATCCCAAGCAACATACATCTCTCTTATATACAAGCATCCTATGTCTAGTTTTTGCTTTTCTATTATGCTTCCATTGCTTGGAAATAGATGTCCACCTAGGTTTGTCGTAACGAGCCAAACCTTTTCTACGTACTTTGACTACAAATGTGTACAAAATTTATATGGATTGACAACACAATATTAACATTACTAGATTTATTGTTATACGACCCATATACTTTTATAGATATTGTTAGTCAAAATGTCACATTATATTATACCCTGTGGCGACATCCTAATGACTTGTATTTTGGATCAGGTGGACTTATATTTTGGAATGAAGTGCTTTGTAAGAAAAAAACACGAGTCCAACGACGGAACCATAAAATAGTAGCAGGCAAATAAACAAATTGTAGTCTCACAAATAAAAAAAAAAAGATCGTAGCAAGAGATTTGTTGATGATTGTATCGGAGGCCACCGTAGTTGACCATTTTGCAACTCCCTGTGCTCTATCCGGCCAAACCCCACTAGATCCTTCGTACACTGCAAATCAGTAGTATGAAGTTGGGGTTCACTTTAGGGGCCCATGCATCGTCGAGGATAACGCATGCATTGTCATTTATTTGTTTGTTGGGTCTCCAATGCCTACATTTAAAAAATGTCAACTGTATGTATGTTGTACTCGATGGCAGTTGGTTGTTGCATCCCAAAGTGGGACACGGAGTTGAAGAAGAAAGCAGGTAGAGCGAGAAAATAAAAAGCCTCTGAAAGTTCACATAAAAGTCAGAGGAGAGAGAGTCCATATGCATGCACGTACTAGTATACTTGCATTGTAAGGTATAAAGTGATGTTGACATGGACAAGCAAGCAAGCATGCAGGAGGTTGGCTGGTAAACCAAAGGAGTCAAGTTGGCAGTTCCGACTGCAGGCTGCAGGAACTTTCATTCCAGACAAGATCTTCTTCGATCAGTTCTTCTCTACCACAGTTTCTTCCAAAAAGATATATACTGGACCTCACCGGCTCTGAGTAAGAAACATCCACAGTAGTACTTTCTTTGTACCAAGGCACCTGCAAACACACTGTTCGGATTTGAACTCTTCTTCTGAAAATTCAGCACTATAAAGTAATAAAGTATTGACCCAATTCCATGCAAAAGTTAAAAAGAAAAAGGGAAAAAAGAAACTACGACAACCTATTTCCATGCCTCCTCTTTATTGCAAAAATAGGAACATACATACATGCAAAGGGTTGGTAGGGGAAAAGAAAGCAAACTATTCAAACTAAACTACGAAGCTTCATAACATCAAAACATTAAAGTAGGGGAAAAACTATTCCAAGCTAAAATCTTTTCTGGATCAACAGGGACACATGCATGGTCTATAAATTTTCACTTCATTGTCAGGCCTAAGACTCTAGCATTTCCATATATATGTTCCAAAGTATGCAAGCCAGAACTCTAGCTATTAAAATTTCCTTTCCTATGTTTGAATAGGAATGGCAGCAGAGTGCCAAAGTTGTTAAATCCAGTCTACATCGAACTTAGATCAAAGCAAAAAAATAATAATCAGAATTCAACACTTCGGCAGCTTATTAAAAGATGAAGGCAATCCATTTCCTAAGTAAAAAGGGCCGTGAATTGTTCAGAGGGCCACAAATTACATTTTTTAAGGAATTATTTTGTAAAAAAGGAAAATATATCTTGATAATGCTAGCCTCACTTTGTCTTGGGTTAGGTAATAATTATACAAGGAATAAAGCACAATTTAAACAAATGGGTCAATTAAAAGGCAAACTAGCTCATGATGATTGGAGAGTAATTAAAGGTTATTAGGACTAGTGAATATAAATAAACCCAATTAAATTATGAAGAAACTAGTCTCTCAACCCTGCTCTCGCACGGATTAGATTTTTAGGAACAGTTGATAGTTTATATATACGACTATTTTTATTTAATTTTTTATAAAAATAATTTTTTGTTGTTTAGAGTTTAGATGTTATTTCATTTTATATGTAGTATGTTAGAGGTGATTATTTTAATTTATCTTTCATAATGACATGTCAGATTTAATTCATCTTTTATATATAATGGCATGGTGGATAATTTATATCCAAACTTAGTATTTTTATTCATCGTTCATAATGATATGGTGGGTAATTTATATACAAATTTAGAGGTTATTTTAATTCTTATTTCATAATGGTATGGTGGGTAATTTATATGAAACATGAAGGGTTACTTTAATGGTATTTCGTAATAGCATGGTGGGTAATCTTTTAGAAGATATAATAGATTCAATGGCTAATATTATTGGATATTACTTGATGGAAGGCCAGATGTTTCTAATTTTTGTGAGAATTTATAGGATTTATCTTTTTTTCTAGTGCGCTTCAGAATTCATGCTTTTTTTAATCTCTAATTAGTAATGGTAAGATTTCAAATGTCAAAAGTCGTTATATTTGTGGACGAAGGGATTGTTAGTCCATCTCCAATCTCTAGAGTGCACATGTACCTTGTTAGTTAAACACGCCTCACCAAATACACGTGTGATGTATATCTATAGAGCCAATAGTTCTTACATAGTTGGGCGAACAATTTTATACATAGTTTCTCCAACTAAACTCTCTCTCTCTCTCTCTCCGACACACACAAAGATCTTGATGAGTATGGTCTCCTACTCGTGGAACAAGTTGAGCCGCGTGCACTACATGAGCCATATATTTTTCGAATGAAAAAATTAGTTGTTTCCTGTAGTGCAGATCAAGTGAAGGATGTGAAACATTGCTTTCCAAGAAGAATATAATAGGGCCGCCGGGAATAAAGGCACAAAGCATGTCGGTCGAAATGTGAAATCAACATTTTTATATTTGCAGCCGTATGTGTAGACATCAGAAACAACAAGTGATGAAAATATATATAAAAAAAGGGGATCCCAAAACAATCAAAATCAGAGGGCAAATTTCCTTGGTCTGAGGCCAAACTTGACACGGGCGCATTCGATTTCAGAGCAGCAGCATCCGTCTTTCCGCAAAGGTAACAAATCTCCGTTAAGATTGTTTTGACTCGTGGCAGTCTTTGAACAACTGACACAAAATCTACGATGACAGCTGTTTAAAAGCGATGATAGGTCGCTCATGAAGAACAGATCCGTGCTCGTGCACATAATAATCGTCTCTGCCAACTAATTGATAGGCTTTTCTACCAGAACAACAATAAAAACAGTAAAAAGAGGGGGAAAGAACCCATGCATTTTTTAAGTCCAAAAGCACGTCAATTCGGCAGCTTCTTTTGCTGTCTGTGATCCGTGTGGAGTTTGCGTGATGTCGCCATCTCCAAATGAAATAAATATTGCCACGTTTCTCGCTCGGAATGTGTGGCTAAGAAAAAGTTTCAAGATTTGTGTGGTGTATGCATAAAAAAGGTCAATACCAAGATATTGAACTGAGAGAGGACGGATAATGCACACCTTTATTATGGATTCGGTGGTTGGGATCCTTTAATACAAACTTCCGTGGACTTTTCGAACAAATAGTTGAGCTCCTGCAAATTTAATTTAAAAATTCTTACAAGTTTTACGGTGGTTGAAAAAAAATAAGAGCAATTCAACGAACAAAATCCAATGGTTTAGAAATATGGTGGCACCGATACCAATGCCATTTCCTTATTTATTTTTATCATTCAATAATTCGGCTAGAAAAATTAAGAGTAAAATGCACTGGGGTACATGAATTTCTGCGGGTGTGTCAAATAGGTCCATCAACTTTCAATTTGCATTTCTGAGTACATAAACTTTTTAAGTTGTGCCATATAGATCCATACCCCTTCGTTTTATATTTCTTTTTTCATTTGGATCCCTAAAACTTCTCTCTACTTGCACAAAGCTCCTAGCCCCGTCGACCGCATGCGCAGACGCCTCCTTTCACGCCGCCGCCACCTCCCTCCCTCTCTTCTCCGCCTCCCTCCCTCTCTTCCCTCTGCTGCCTCCCCTCCTCCCACACTGCCATCTGCCTCCTCCTTGTCCTCCTGCGTCGGTGACTCCTCTTGTGCTACCTGCGCCTCGCTGCCCACCTCCCTCTCTTCCCTCTGCCGCCTCCCATTCTCTCGTACCGCCGCTCGCTGCTGTGCACAGCCACATCCAGTGGTGGAGCTAGCTTGCAAATTCAGGTAGGGCAAAACCAACCTATTACTTTGTTTTTGCAGCTGCACCTTGATCTAAAATGTATACACTGCACGTTTAGTATATAAATTCACCGGAGCTAGGTAGGGCGGCCGCCGGGCCTTGCCCTATTGGTGGATCCGCCCCTGGCCACATCCCTCGTAGAGCAGCATCATCGCCGCTGCCGCCGCCGTGCACAGCCATGTCGCTTGCAAACGGCTGGTGGCGTAGCGCAACGCCCCCTGTGTGCGTCGTCGGCTATGTCCACGCCATGCCCGCGGGCGCCCAAGGTCGGTTCGTGGTGGCAACGCAGCGCTTGCAGCCTACGTGCGTTGGTTGCATCCGCGCCCCCACCCACGGCCAACTTGGCGGTGGCGGCAATGGTGAGGCTCGAGCGGGAGGCGATGGCGAGTCGCGGGTGAGAAGACGAGGTGTCGGCACGGGAGGACAAGGAGGCAGCGAGCGGTGGTGCGGGAGGAGGGGAGGCGACGAGGGAAGAGAGGGCGGCGGGCAGGCGGCGGCGAGACGCAGACGGCGTGAGAGGAGACATCGGCGCCTGCGGTGGGCGGCGCTAGGAGCTTTGTGAAAGAAGAGACAAGATTTTAGAGGACTAAATGAAAAAAAAAACGAAGGGGTATGGACCTATATGGCACAACTTAAAAAGTTCATGTATCCAGAAATGCAGTTTGAGAGTTGATGGACCTATTTGACACAACCACACAAGTTCATGTATCTCCGGTGCATTTTACTCAAAAATTAAACATGAGTCTCATTCTAGTAGGAAATCTAATATGAGTCTAATCTCGTGGAAACTTTCCACAATTTGCTTCGCTTATCTTCCAATTCCTATGTTGCATCTGAATGCTCCATTAGGTCATCATTAGAAACTTCCGCTTGTTCGCAATTCTGTTAGGGTGTTGTAACTGACGTGTATCAGTGTATGCAACCCAACCAATCCTATGTGTTTTCTATCCCTATGTCTTGGAAAATCATGAATTCCAAGAATGCCCAAATTGCAAGACTTTTTAGCCGAGCCCCGAATTGCGAGACCTTTTTAGATGAATGGTAAAATATGGAGCTTAATTGGGCACAGGGCACAACTTTTATTTAAATAAATTATTGATTATTGTTTCCTCCAAATTTGTAATGAATTTTCGACTACCATTTTCTTCAAGAATCGCTGTCCACATCCGTCATCTGGTCATGCGCGAAGTCGTCGTAGCGGTGCCATCATCAGGGCATGCTCGCACTTTGAATTAACACGAGGAGACAAAAAAAAAAAAAGGGCGGGAGCAAAAAAAAAAGTACAAGTATTTCCTCTCGTGTTGGTTATTTTTCGTCACCGGCGGCACACAAAGTTGCAGGAAAATTGAAAAAGGTGACATTCCGCTTTTGTTTTAATTTATACAAACGTGTGAAAGATTCGTCGATCGGGAGGAAAAACTGTGGTCGGAAAGACATCGAATCGTTTTTTTATTTGGTCTATACGAGAGATTTTACGGTGGTTAAAAAGATACCCGCTGGTACCACACGTCATAATTTTTAAAAACCTTTATGCCTGTTGCAAAAATAAAAAAGTAAAAAATATGAGTATCGTCTCACCATTATTGGTACCGAACCGTCCTATTTGGTACCGTAGTATATATATCTAACCTATTTAAACAAGACAAATTGCCAATATCAGTGTAAAAGAAACTATACATTAAAAGCCCGTCTATATAATTTAAAAACTAAATGAAATCCACACACACATATCATTCGCGCCCGATCGAATTTCTAAACCCCTATAACGGCTAAGGCTATGATGGGTAGCTGCGCTAGTGAATCCGAAGATCCTGTTGGTGGACCCTCAACAGATCATCAGTCACCTCACTCGTCAGCCGGCGTGGTAGGCCGAGGACGGACGGACGGATGCATGGATCGGAGAGGCATAATATCATATATCATATCAGATGAGATGAGATACTAAGATAGTTAGTGGCCGTCGAGATCATCGATATGCGGCAACCCAACCTTTAGTGACGCCTCCACTCACTCACAAGTCACACGATACGCAAAATAAAGCACACAGTCTACTACTCTACTAGAGATCTACTCGGCAAGAACCAACTGAAGAAGAAGCGCACGATCCATGTGCATGCCTCGACGCCGCGCCGCGTATCAGCGTGTGCGCCGATTTGTTTCACACTGCAACGACATCTATCGCAGACCGGCAATTGCAAGCAGCACGTTGTCCTTGTTGTGCATGCACGCCAATATCGCTAAGTGTGTGATCAGAGGCGACAAAAAGGCAGGCAGGCAGCGTCGTCGTCTACACATCAGCAGCAGGGAGGAGCTAATTAAATTAACAAGCTGACGGGGACAGAGACCGACGACGATGCTCTACCCCGCCAGCATCATCATACGCCGATGGTGATGTCTCCGACGCTGGCACGTGGGGCCCATATGCCAGCTCGACCCATCTCTCGTCTCTCCTCTCCTCCCCCCTCCATCTATCTTCAGCCTAGCTACCATGGGCGTACGATCTATCTTTGCTAGCTGCTGCTGCAGTCCCTTTCGATCTATCCACCATGGGCACCTACCTCGATCGGTCGTGTCGTCCATGGCAACCCTAGCTACCTGAGAAATTTAAAGGCAGGTGGTGCTGGTTCTAGTCCTCGATCATCGTCGGCAGTTCAAGATCGGTACTTCAGTGTGCTGCTGCCTGCCTGACAGGTGACAGAGTACAATGATCGCCGCCATAGCTATAACCAAAGTCACGGCCTATTAAGACACAATTTGTCTCCCATCCATTCGGAACTACTGGACTCTCTCTGAATGTGATAACTCTATTCAGAGCCAACCTAAATTCCCTGCCTGAAAGATTTCGTGATGGCCGGGCCGGATAGTAATTGGCAAGCAGCTAGTGGATATCTTGCTGTCTAAATCGAAGGGCCGGAATACAATTCTATCAATAAATCGTGCTGACAACCAGACAGACAGAATTATCTCTGCGGGGAAATTAATCAAACCAAACAGGTTGTTCTGAATGCAGCAGCTTGTGATTCAGTCTACCAACAGAGAGAAAAAAAAAAAAAAAACAATTCTCGGCAGACTTTCTTTTTCGCATACTTGATTCTCAGGTCCAGTCCTAATCGGATCTTCCAATTCAATCGATGGATCAGGCGTACAGCAAACAGGCGGAAAGTGAGAGACCTTGACCACAAGTACAGCAGAAGAACAACGCTGTCCTATTTTTCCAAGCTTTATTTGCACGGGAACGGTACTGAACGTACAGATGAAAGATCCAGAATTTTTTTTCCATTTACCGTTGATTTTCCGTCAGAGAAGAGCTTCTACCTTTTCCCTTATGTCACGCGCAGGAATTTATAGTACAATACGTACCATGGCAGCATTTTTTCTAGGTCAACAAGTTGTGTGTTCTTCGGTTGTGTTGTTCATTTCCATAATGTGAAGAGGTCAGGTGCTACATTTACAAGAAACCATAACAATCTAAGACACCGATCTCTCTTTCAGGAACATATACCAATTAATCCCTCTGTCTGAGATCATAAGCGAGCGACAAAGATCGATCGTTGCGGTAATGCCTTGTGAGAGAATGCCTTCTTCATCAGGCCTCGCAGCCTCACCACCAGGACAAGCGCTCAAATTAGCACATAGTCTTCACCACTACACAGACATGGATCAGACCCTCCGAGCAGTGCAAATCGCAAAATTAAAGCTCACGGTCTGCCTTGTGACCCTGTCGTCCTTGGGTAACTTGAATGCAAATGGCGCGGGTGCCTTTTCTTGACCAACATGTTCAAGTCCTCCATGGAGATGATAGACCCAAGAGTGAATGAAGGTCATGACTAACTACCATGCATACCCCCAAAAAAAACCATCCGAGGCGCAGATGGCAGTTTGGAAATAGCCTTCTGCTGAGGAGATGCCGTTGACATATAGTACACCAGGAGGTTAATTTCGTGGAACTGGGAGATTATCCCAAGCAACCCCCAAATGCAGTAGTGCCCAAGGAAGGGTTTTATGAACATTATCCAAGCAGGTCCTGTCAATCAAACATCGGAACAACATCAGTAGAGAATTGATCATTTCAGAAAAAGGAAACCAGCACCGTATCCAAAGTACTAAGGCTAAGGGCTTGGTCTAAATATCTTGACCACATGGATCACCAATTTTTAAATCGGCTCAGTGCTCGACTTTTTTTTAACCATTTGTAAAACTTGTACAATAACCTGGTTGCTCAATTGTGAAACAGCTAGCAAATCAAACCTACCGGTATATGGTCCTCTTTGAAATTAAAGGAATTTTACAGGATTCATATAGGAATTTGACGGAAACATTTCAATTTCAAAACAAAAACGCCTGCCTCAAAAAAATTTTCCGCGGTCCAAAGGACCATATAATTTGAAAGATGTTGGGAATTCTCTCTGCTCGGTAGTCGTAGTAAGGTCACTATTTTTTTATAGACGAGTCTGGTCCAGAACAATTGGTTCCACCCTTGTAATATTACTATGATGGAAAAAAATATCAGAAAAATGGTAAAGGATAGTGAATAAAAAAAGTAGCATCTTGAGTTGTACCAAGTGAACCGATATATTAGTTAGGAAACTTACACTTTCCACTTAGATAACCGAAAGGTGCTGTATAAAATCAAATTCCTTGGCAAATAGAGAACACATGAACTATATCTGCACATAAACAAGCATTTAACCATGCAAGTACAGATACTATCAACATGTTACTGCACCATGTATGAAGATTCAAGCTTCACTATAGGCGCAAATCCTCAAATGACTGACGACTGCAGATGCTGGTACAGTGGTACTGCCTTTAATATGAAAAAGGTTGTTTCATATATGGATGTCAATGGGCCTCTTATCTCATCGATGAGGGTCCATCCTATACAATTTGAGGTCCAGTCCAAGTTCTCGGCGGACTTTCGTTTTTGCACACTTCTGGTCCGGTCCAAACGGAGAGTCTTGCTGTTTAATTATTACACCAGGCATAAAAATAGGTGGGAAAGTTAGACCTTGACCGCAATTACAGCAGAAGAACAACGCGATTTTCCATTATCGTTGAATTTCCATCTTTCAGAGGAAATCTAAATTATTTTCGCTTTTTGTGACGTACGTGCAAGAATTAATGGCACCATGCCAACATTTCTCTCGGTCAATAAGTTATGTTCTTCAGTGTTGTTCATTTCAATGTGAAGATGTCAACAAGTGCTACATTCACAAGAAACCATAGCAACACCGACAAATTATCCTTTATTACTTTTATGAAAATACCAGTGACTAATCCCTAGCTAGTTGATTCACTAAAGTTTGAGTAGAGAAGCCGAATTGTTTTCCTATATGTAAAAAAAAAACGATGACCAATTCCTCTTTTTCTGAGATCGTAAGGCTGAGTCCAGCAGGGAGAACTATCCCACCCCAAAATTCAAACTCCACTGTTGCTACAGAGTCGTATTTTTGTCCGTGCTTTGCAGCCTAAGCAACCGACGAACAGGTACCGTTGCGGCAACTGTCAAGTGTTAGCCAGCTCAAAGAAGCCTATGGGCCTCGTCCTCCCAGCCCGCCGATTGGGCCCAAAGAAAAATGCTTGAACTTTCAGGTCAGCCCGATGGGTCAGTCGTTCGGCTGGATCAAAAGCCATATACACCGGCCCACGGCACACCAGTCGTTGGGGCATTTTTTTTATTTTTTTATTTATTCGTTTTTACAAAAACATACCATGGGTGGCTACATTTGCAAGAATAGGCTACCGACGTCTGGGGTCCTGGCGCCCGGAGGCCAGGCGCCAAGCCTGTCCGGCATGCAGGTAGCAGGGGCCTGGCGCCCGGAGGCTAGGTGCCAGAGTCCTGGCGCCCGGTGTCCAGGCGCCAGGGTCACCCCGAGGCGGGGCGCCAAGGACCTGGTGCCCAGGGGCTCGGCACCAGGCCCTACAGGCAGCCTACTACTAGCTGGTTGATCTCGTACTAGTACTGCTATGTGAGTGATCACTCAGACGAAATTTGCAGCGTACTTGTACTGCTATTTATTTGTCCTCTCTCTCCACTCGTTTTCTATTACAACGCAGCTCACTGCCTACATGCATATGCCTCCTTAGTAGTACTGTACAACATATGCTACTGCTTTTTCCGTCTCAGAAAGAATATCGCCTGTCTTGATTTCAGTGGGCGTTCCGGCACGAGTTTTATTCAAAAACTTAATTAAAAAATTTAGGGCTACAAACGTAATCATAAAAAAATTAATGATATTTTTAATTTTTTTGAGTAAGACGAAGGATCGAAGGTATTACATTAAAATCGAGGGCGACACTCTTTCTGGGATGGAGGGAGAATGTAGTCCTTCCGTTCACAACTAAATGACGTAGTTAATTTTTTTAAACTTTGATCATTTGTTTTTTTAAAAAATCAACATGTAAAATAATAATTCATGCTCTAGCAACATGTGAACGGAAAGAATACACACCTGCAACATATATGACGTGGTTCATTTTTTCAAAACTTCGGTCACTCTTATTATTCAGAAAATTTGAAAAGTTACCATTTATTTTGTTGTGATTTATTTTATTAATAAAGATAGTTTGAGTATAAATTATTATTTTACATGTTGAAATAATTTTTTTAAATAAAACAAATGATCAAAGTTTCATTTCAAAAGAATCAACCGCGTCGTGCATTTGTAAAGGGAAACAGTATATAGTAGCACATGTTGTGCAGTACTACTAGGGAGACATGCATGCAGGCAGCGAGCTGCGCGGTAGTAAAAGTGATTGGAGGGTGTCCATGGATGATGAAGATGGCAGATGAATAGTAGTATAAGTAAGCTATAGTGATTAATAGTACTAGTAAAAGATCAACCAACAGTACTACCTTCTGTAAAAAGACAGTAGTACTATCTACCTGTCGTCAGATCCCTCTGCCTGTAGGAGCTGGCACCAAGGCCCTGGGCGCCAAGTCCCTGGCGCCGGCGGCGGGCCCCCTGCTACCGTGGGCCACGGCTTTGGCGCCCGGTCTCCAGACGCCAGGGTCGCTAGGATCCTGGCGCCTAGCCTACGGGCGCCAGGGCCTTGCCGTGGGCCACGGGCTTGGCACCTAGCCTCCGGGCGCCAAGACCCGATCCCGGGCGTCGGTAGCCTATTCTTGCAAATGTAGCCACCCATGGTATATTCTTCTAAAAACGAATAAAAATAAATATAAAAATAAAAAAAAACGCGTCGTTGGGCCAGCCTGAGATGACCGAAGCGGGCAGCAGGGCCCACCTGGCGCACGAGCGGCGCCCGTTCCCACCTCATTCGTACCCTCGTCATGACTGGTGGGGCCGCCTTACGCGCGTGGGCCCTTCTCCGTTCTCATGTGTCCGCCCGGAAAGGAAAGGACGGCTGACGCCTGTTGCCGAGAGTGGAAAAGTCAACAGCCTCCAGTTCCAGACGCTGACGTATGGGTCCCAAAAATCGGTGGGCCCCACATCATCGCCCCGCACGCCAGTTTCGCCTACCTCATCCGCCGCTTTAATCGTCGTCCCCCGTGGTCTCTCACTGACTCTCTGGCCCCACCTGTCTTTTTACATCCACACCCCCGCCCCGTCAGTTCCACTTCCCACCCACTTCCCCTCCCCCAAACCCGAAGCCCCACCAAAACCTCCCCGGCCGGCCGGCGCTCGATCCGGGGGCCGATGTCGCCGCCGCCGTCGCCGCCGCGCCGCCCGCAGCGCCGCGCGGCGTCCTCCCGCCCGGCGTCGTACGACGAGTCGCTCATGGACGCGGAGCTGCAGGCGTTCCTGGGCGACGCGACCTCGCGGCGCGTGCGCCGGCTGCGGCGGCTCTCGGCGGAGGAGCGGCAGCGGGAGACGGAGACGGAGGCGCTCATCGCGCTCTCCCTCGGATTCCCCATCGACGAGCTGCTCCCCGAGGAGCGGCCCCAGCTCCCGCCCCACGCCGCCGACGCGCCCAACGACTACATCGTCGTCCGCAACCACATCCTCGCGTCCTGGCGCGCCGACCCGGGGGCGCCCCTCCCCCGCGCCCGCGTCCAGGAGACCGTCGCCGCCTCCTACGACCACCTCGTCGCCGCCGCCCACGGGTTCCTCGCCCGCGAGGGCCACATCAACTTCGGCGTCTCCGCCGCCTTCCCCGCCGCCCCGCCCCCCGACGCCGCGCTGCTCCAGGGCGCCGGTTCCGCCGCATCCGGCGCGTCCGTGCTCGTCGTCGGCGCGGGGCTTGCGGGCCTCGCCGCCGCGCGCCAGCTGCGGCGGTTCGGCCACCGGGTGCTCGTCCTCGAGGCCCGCGCGCGCCCCGGGGGCCGCGTCTACACCGCGCGCCTCGGCGCCGGGGACGATATGGCCGCCGTCGAGCTTGGCGGCAGCGTCATCACCGGGATCCACGCCAACCCGCTTGGCGTGCTCGCGCGGCAGCTCGGTGTCCCGCTGCACAAGGTGCGGGACCGCTGCCCGCTCTACTACCCCGACGGCCGGACCGTCGAGACCAGGCTGGACAGGAGCATCGATCTGGTGTTCAACACGCTTCTGGACCACGCCACCAGGCTCCGGGAGTATCTGGGTGAGGCCGCCGAGAGGATCTCGCTCGGGGAGGGCATCGACAAGCTCAGGAAGCTGTACCATGTGGCGAGGACGGACGACGAGAGGATGGTCTTGGATTGGCATTTTGCGAATCTCGAGTTCTCCAACGCCGGCTGCCTGTCGGAGCTCTCGCTCGCGCACTGGGACCAGGACGACCCTTACGAGATGGGGGGAGACCATTGCTTATTGGCCGGAGGGAATTCCCGGATCATACACGCATTGTGTGATGGTGTGCCGGTGTTGTATGAGAAGGCGGTGAACCGGATCGAGCACCGAGAGGATGGGGTCAGCGTCACAGTGGAAGGAGGGCAGGTCTTCCAGGCCGACATGGCGCTCTGCACCGTTCCCCTTGGGGTGCTCAAGGGTGGGAGCATCGTGTTTGACCCAGAGCTGCCTGAGCACAAGCTTGGGGCAATACAGAGGTTGGGGTTTGGGTTGTTGAACAAGGTGGCCATGGTGTTCCCGTATGTGTTTTGGGGCGAGGAGATCGACACATTTGGATGTTTGAATAAGGAGAGTAGCAAGCGCGGGGAGTTCTTTCTCTTCTACAGCTACCACACGGTCTCTGGTGGAGCCGTTCTTATTGCACTCGTGGCAGGAGAGGCTGCTTTGGAGTTTGAAAAGGTCGATCCTGTTGTTTCACTTCATCGAGTGCTTGCCATTCTAAGAGGTAAACTCTAAAACTAACGGTCCTGTGTTTTATTAGGTCAGACACAATTGAAATTTTAATAAGGACTTCATGCATTACAAAAGCGGAAAAGAAGTTGCTTCCCAGTACATTAACTAAATGCTATCTGCCTACTTTTGCTTGGTTACATGCTAGTACAAGTGCGTTGGGTTTTATTACATAAGTGCATACTTTGCATTAGTGTGGATAGCATAATTACTAATATTAAGTGGAAATGACTAAACAATGTATCTGATAATACCATATTAAAGCTTACTGGATGGCTGAGAAGAGTATACTTGTTTCTTGCTCCATAATTAATTAAAGTGCCATTTGCTGGTTTAGGATTAGTTTTAAATGATACTACAACAGTTATTGTCTGAATGCAAATATATGATGGTTGTAGCATGGAGATACACTCATTCACACTTCACACTCCATAGTTATTATGGCGTCAGTTCTATCCCTTTAAGATATGCATTTTAACACTTTCTCAATGAGCCCCAACTACTGATAATAGTCATAATGCTAATGTAAATGAATGGACTAGGTTTTGATGATCTGGCATTATGTTATAAACTTTTCTCCTTGTCATTAAACCCAGCTGATTTAAGTTGAAATTCCTTGTGAGTGAATTTGTTTTTGTGTTTGCTGAACCAAATATCCCTTTAAACATTGCATTTTAACATTTCTTAAATGAGCCCTGAGTTCCTGATGGCTGATAATCTTACTATTACTAATTGAAGGTTCTAAAAACAACACTAATTTCAAAGCGCGCTAGAAAAAAAGATAAATCCTAGAAATTCTCACAATAATCAGAAACATCCGACCATCAATTGGCAGATTGGAATATTAATAGTCATTAGATCTATTTTCTAAGTAATTACTCACCTCTGCCATTATGAAAGGTCTTGAGTTCAACTCTTAACGAAAGCAAATATCCTTTTCTTTTTTTTCATTAGATCTATTTTCTAAGTAATTACCCCCATCTACCATTACGAAAGGTCTTGAGTTCAAATCTCAATGAAAGCAAATATTTTCTCCTTTTATTTAGATTTTTTCTACTTTCAAATTTACCTTCAGTTTTTGTTTTTTTTCATTAAAGATACTAGAAACCTTTCTATAAAACATATATTTGTAGACTCCTTTTGAAATTTTCACGTCAATCCTCATAAGATGCGCTAGAAAAAAAATAAAATCATAGAAATCCTCATGATAATAAAAAACACTCGATCATCAATTGACAGGTTGGAATCTTAATAGTCATTAGATCTGTTTTCTAAGTAATCACCCACCTTTGTCATTATCAAAATAATATTAAATAACCCATAAAACTGCATATTAATTACCCACTCAACCAATATAAAAGAAAAATATGAAATAACATCCTAAATTTATACCTAATTGCTCACATTTGCTATTTTGATGGATAATACCAAATATCCTCTTTAATTTATATTTAAATTGTTCACCTTAGTTATTATGACTGATAGTATAATGAAAGTAACCCGTCAAAATTATATTAAAATCATTTACTTTTGCAATCGATCAAAGATGATCTAAATCCATTAAGCACACATATAAAGTAGCAAGATTTGCTATTATAAAAATTAAGTATATAAAAATAGATCTATATATGTTGTACTGTAACACATAATATATTTAAAACTCTAACCCGTGCGAAAGCACGGGTTGATTGACTAGTGACTATAAAGTTAGTTTGAATGAATGGTTTAGCTTTTGATGCACTTGCACTATGTTATGAGCTTTTCTACTTATGATTAAGCATCGGCTATGGAGTTTCTACTATGGGATTGTCCCTTGACTACAAACTAATCCAAATATTCTTACCTCGTAAACTTAAGAATATTGTAAAAATAATATTAGTACCAAGGTTCCTGGTCTACATATAATTGTTACTTATCCTTTTAGCTATTGCTTGTATGATCTAAATAATAAATGTTTGCTATCAAATGGCTGATTTGATAGAATACCAGAGATAAAAAAAAAGGAAATTAATTATAGTGCTAGTATCTGTTACGACTTGATTGCATAGCTACTTTTTTAACTGAGTCAAATGGTGAGGTCAACAATAAATAATTATTTTGGAGTGTGAGTACAAAAGTAGAGCAGAGGAATATTAGTAAACTTAAGCTAGATTGCATTATTCTATTTCATGGAATGAAACAATATAAAGATCACAGCTAAAAGGAATGTTATTATTTTGCCTGGCTTCTATATCAACAAGAAGATTGTATCGTGCATCTTGCTTTTAAGTCCAAGAGGTTCAAGAATAAATATTATTATTGATATTTTTCATTATGATAAATAATTAATTAATATATTATTTATTATGTTGTCTAGGTATCTATGGTCCAAAAGGTGTTACTGTTCCTGATCCCATTCAATCAGCTTGCACGAGGTGGGGTAGTGATCCATTTTGCTCGGGTTCATACTCTCACATCAGAGTTGGATCTTCTGGTGCTGACTATGATATTCTCGCTGAGAGTGTGAATGATCGGCTCTTCTTTGCTGGAGAAGCTACAAATCGTGCATACCCTGCAACCATGCATGGGGCCTTACTGAGCGGGTTAAGGGAAGCTTCCAAAATTCACCGCGCTGCAGAGAGTTTAGTGAATTCTGAACAGAAGAAGAATTCATTGCCTAGAAGCCTAAGCTCACCCAATGGTGCCCTTGAAGATCTGTTCTCGGAGCCAGACCTAGCATTCGGAAGGTTCTCATTCGCGTTCTCCTCAGTGTCACCCGATGATCCAGAGGCTCCAGGGTTAGCTCAGATTTCACTCGACAAACGTTTGGTTCTGCAGCCAAAGGGAGATCAAAAGGATCATAACCCTGCAGCTGGGGCCTTCCATCTGTATGCCACAGTCTCTCGAGAGCAGGCAGATCAGCTACAAAATTCAAGTGATGACGATAAAACTAGGTTAGAAGTGTTATGCAAGGATCTTGGTGTAAGGCTGATGGGTTATGATAGTACATGTGATGTAGGCAGCGATCTGATTTCGAGCATCTTGAGGGCGCGGAAAGCCAGGAAACTGCTGCAGCACCCAAAGACCTTCAAGATCTCGCATTGATGTGTACCAGTTATTTCTTTTCTTTTGTAGAACAGAATGCATTCTCTTCCTAGGTCCAATGAACCGCTGGTGGAGCTCAGATTTTGCTCTGATGTGTACAGACTACAACTGTGACACAGGGAGTAACTAAAATCCTCCATGTTGTGTTCTTCAATTGTAAATTGCTAGTCATGTGATTTTGGACTCCACTCGATTATATACTGTTCCCTGGATACAATCGGAATCAGAATCAGACTGTTTGTAGTTTGTAGACTTAGGTGTTTGGCCCAAGCAGGGGATCCTTACTGCATTTTGTCTTCTGCTCCCTTCTTGCCACATGTTCCAAGCGGTTCTTGTGTTGCTTCTTGCCCTCTTGCTTGCCCAATCTGCGCTGACCACCATGTAATTTGATCCTTGTGGCCGGAACAGCCTGCTCCAGGTTCGTATGGTTGAACAGTTGTGCTATTGATCTCTAAACCTCTCGAGAGTAGCTACAGTCTGGCATGATGTGAACTGGTGATTCTTGTGCAATGTGACCACAGGGTGCGGACAGGGGTTTCCCGGGCCGCCAAACTGGGTGATTTTTATCGGCAGTGAGGATTTTGCGCTGGAGCAGTAACCATGTGAAGAATTGGCATTTGGGTTCCACTGCGTTCCAGGCCTGCTGCCACGAGTAATCAGCAAAGGAACCGATCAATTGTGCATCATAAGCTGGCGCAGTAGTGTCATTCCCATCAGGTGATCGAAGCTCGGCCCATCTGTTTGCTATATGGAATGAATGGCTGGCCACAGTATTACAAATTGGCCTAGTACTGCGTCTGTGGACATTCGCCGAACCAGGCGCGGACAGCTGAAACAGGAAAAACCCGAAGGCACACCAGCCCCCGAGTAGCTGCGGCTCTGCTCACTGTGCCTAGTGGCACCCGTGAGCCAGCCACATTGACAGATGAGTCAATGGCAGAGGCCTCGATGTTAGGGAGTAGCACGACAAAATCAACGAAGGATGGCTTTGAGGGCTGATGTTTGAGATATACAACAGATCGAGGAAGAGACAGAGCGTAGGAAGGGATAGAGGCATAGAGCCCAGAGAATAAAATGCAGTATGTAGTATGTGCGAGTGGTGATGATAAAAACCAGCTGGGCCGTTGCGTGGCTGTGGCTATGCCATGTCTTAAGGGTCCTGATATACCATTTTCCTAAGGGACCAACATCATACATGCATGATTTAATTGCACCATTTGTGACCCAGGTGATTGATTGATGACGGTTAAATGTTGGGGCATTTAAGAGCGGGAACATATCCCGTGCAATATAATTGCCTATACGTGTGTAATCATCCAATCAAGTAATTAGAAGAATCCAATTAATATCCAACGACGAGGGTTTTTTTAGTAAATTTTAGAGAAAATAAGAGATTTTGTGAGGATTTAAATGTAAAATAGCAGGCACAAATAGATATAGAATAGGTTAATAAATGAATGGATACTTTCGCTAAGAGATATGCTATAATAATAGAAGGTGATTCAGATATACACCTATATATTTATTGTCATTGATTTGCAAACTGGCTGGGAGAATCGTCCTATATATATAGGCTCCCCAACAACACACAGTTTCATTGCATAAGAAATCAAAGAGAGAGAGAGAGAGAGAGAGAGAGAGAGAGAGAGAGAGAGAGAGAGAGAGAGAGAGAGAGAGCAAGAAAAACCATTTCTTCAACCAAATTAAAGTGGAGGACGGGAATCATCGTGAAGAGGGGTACCATGGTGACCTTCATCCCTGCAGTGCTACTGGTCTCCCTGACCACCACCTTGCTGTTCACCTCCGGCGACGCCTGCGACAAGGTGCCCACCATGAGTCGGGAGGATGCGTGCCTCAAGGCAAGCTCCCCCGACAAAGGGTGGTACAATGTCTGTCTGGACACACTGCGGTTAGCACCAGACACCGCGGAGGTCACCGCCTACGCGCTCTTGGTGACAAGGAAAGCTCTGGCCAAGTACAATGGCACTACGAAGAGGATCGATCACCTGCTGGGGGCCTGCTTGAACAGCAACATCACCGTCCGGGTGAAGCTAACGCTCGAGAACTGCAATCGACAGTATGGCGAGGTGCGCAGTGTGATGGACAGAATCGTGGAGCGGCTGTCCAGCTGCGACTTGACGGCGTCCCCCGCGAAAGAGGAGTCCGCGGAGTCCTTGCTTAACACCTGCAGTTACAGCATGTGGGCGGCGGGGGCGTTCCTCTACAAGCCTGTCGAGGCCCTCATGTACATTGTGACGAACGATTCTTATCTGGCCGGAGCCGCGTATGGGCTTCGAGATCTGGCTATTGCTGGCAATAAGTCATCGGTGGCGGGGTCTACGTACTGGTACTCAATCGTTTAAAAATGCATGTGCGTTCCGTAGGTGACTATAGTTCAGCTTTAGCAATGATTTCAAAAAAAAGATAAGATAGTTCAATTATGAGTTGTTTTGTTAGAAATTTTATAGGCTAATTATCAAACAAAGATGAGCATTTGAATTAGAATGCACATGTAACACCGTACGTGAAGAGTCTTTGAACTTCATTTGAAATACAATAATGATAATGGAGATTTTGAACTCCTGTACTTTTAGTGTCCCGTGTGAGCAGTGACACGCACCTCTCTACATAAGTGATGCACACTTAAAGGCCCTAGCCTCGGCCACCACCGGTGTGCCCCGGTGCCTAGGCCTCGGTCTCCACTGGCGCAGCTCCCGCGTGTTGTCCTCGATCCGCCTCGATCTCGTCTTGTGCCTCGTCGGGCATCCCGCTCATGGCACACGTGCATTTTTTAGAGGATCAAATTAATTTGACTAATTTAAATGATTAATGCTTAAACTTAACACTTAGCCTTACAATTTAACAAAGTTACAAATTAAATTCGAATGAGATGATTGGAGAATTATTGAAAAAATCATTATGTGAGAAATAATTTAAAATCGTATCAAATTTCACAAGTTTGACAAAAACTCAAAACTGACGCCCTGCCTCCTCCGGTGGCTCCACCAGCGCTGCCGCCCCTCTCTCCTCCAACGGGCGCGCTCGTCTGTAGGCGTGACACCGCCGCCGCCCACCTCCTTCTCCTTTATCACAAGGCTTGGACCATCTCTCCACCGCCCCCTGATCCCTCCCTCGTCGCCGAGCCTCCTGCGTCTATAGGCGTGACACCGCCGCCGCCCACCTCCTTCTCCTTTATCACAAGGCTTGGACCATCTCTCCACCGCCCCCTGATCCCTCCCTCCTTCCCCCTGCAGGACATGGAGGTGTTGCCGAGCCTCCCGCATCTGTAGGCGTGACACCGCCGCCGCCCACCTCCTTCTCCTTTATCACAAGGCTTGGACCAGCTCGCTGCCGTACTTTCCGGTCGTGGCAGCTCAACCTCATCACCGAGCTTTTGCCTTTTCTTTTCCCAGAAAGATCTGATCTTTTTCTTTCCTTCAGTTTCCTGGCAGGTCAGAGATGGCCGAGGGTGCGGCTCCTTGATTTGCTGGTTTTTGGTTTCCAAGATTGTCATGTGGTGTTCCGATCAGATGAGCTTGTTGAATGTCTATTGTCAAATGTCTATGAATAGGTTCATTTGGAGTATCAATGAAGATTTGGTGCTATTAGGCTATGGCATGTATCGTGTACGTATGTAGTTTATGTATATTTGCTTAACATTGGGCCTTTAATGGATCAGATTGAATAGAATCGAAAGGCCTTTAACGGATCGAAGCAGATCGAAACATGCTAAGCGAAAGGAGGCTGAGCTTTGTGGGAGCGAAAGGTGGAAGGAAATCACGGCGGAGGAGGAATCTGTGAGGATTCGTTGTGGGTACGCGGGCGGGTAAAGGCTATCTCAATGCAAAAAGTGGTAAAAATATTACATAGATGTGGCGAAAGGAGGCTGAGCTTTGTGGGAGCGAAAGGTGGAAGGAAATCACGGCGAAGGAGGGATCTGTGAGGATTCGTCGTGGATACGCGGGCGGGTAAAGGCTATTTCGGTGGAAAAAAGTGGTAAAAATATTACATAGATGTGGCAGAAACTTTTTCTGATTGCCGTATGATTTTACGGGAACGGTGGATATTGAGTTTATACCTAGATTGTGTAATCGTAAGGTGGGCCTATATGTATTTCTTTGTCCGTTTCTGATCGTAGATGATGTATATGGTGGGGTCGTTTTTCAATCAACTCTATAAAAAAGCGAGTTTAAAATAAATTATTTTATACTTAAAACTCTTCTACCCAGTTAGATACCCACCGTTAGATTATATGCCATACTGCATACTAGCGGTTCAATTGAGACCTTCGGGCCCACAAGGAATAAAAATGGACCCACAAGGCATGAAAACGCCGACCACTGATAAATATTTACATACTGTTTACCCAGTTTAAACGGTCTGATCTGATTTACTCTAACTGCCAACGGTTTGATGTACTTGGATGGCAGAAACTCTTACGCAGGTTCAATTAATCATAGGCTGTTTTTCTTTTTTTCACCGTCCCCATCCTACCCGCAGCATGTACCCAGGGACCTTCCCTCACCCGTCGGCTCCTATGTCTTAGCCCAGTCCAATACAAATGCAACACAATGATAGAGATTTGCGTCCGTCAAAAGTCCAACTACGAAAAATATTACATAGTAAAGAAGAACGCACGGTTTATAATCCCACGTCGTCAATAGAATTAAGAATTTATGCACTCGTAATCCATCTAAAGTACTCAAAAAGAGAACATCACATAAAACATCAAGGAGGCGATCTTGAGGAAGAGGCAAGCAATCGGTGCATCCCTCTGCTAGGACCCGAGTACTCGGCCATCGACAAACTCTTGCCGCGGAGAACTCGTTGGCATCAGGCTATCAGCGCTAGCTCTCTCTCTCTCTCCTGTGCCTGAAGATGAGATTGGGCCATCGACGAATAAGAGCTCTGACCAGAGAACTCGTTGGCATCAGCAAACTTCCGGCCACACTGGATGAGCTCCGCAGGAGTGGAGAAGGGAGCGGGGAGAGACTGGAGACTGGGCTGCGCAGCGTGGACCACACAGTGGTGTGTACGAGTGGTGGAATGAAGTAGTTTTCTATTTGGCCAATAAGAAGAGGTAGTATAGGATACTTGGGTTGCTGACGTGGAGGGATCGGATGGGGTCAGATGGGAGTGTGTTTCTTCCACCTTAAAATCTCACAACAGGTTGTGGCCGCGCACATCATCCGACGGCTGCACGTGTGCCGTGATTCGTGCGAGTCAAACCATCCCACAACGAGAAGTAAATCAGTTTCTCGCGAGAAACCGTGCGTCTTTCTCCGTCTCCCAACCGAGCCTCCCTCTCTCCCTCTCGACTAGGGCGGAGTAGTCCGCGCATGAGAACCAGGCTAAGGCTGTCCGCAGTGGGCAACCCTATATCCGGATGCAGTTGGATATAGGGTTGAAAAACCCTGCAGCGACACACTCTATACTTCACCCTACGATAGGGTGACCATTCTCTCACCCCACATTTGCAGTGGATGGAGTCGCTCCCTATACGCTTTCTCTCTCCTTTGCGTGGACAGAAATCAACGGCTGGCTCGTCCTTCTCCTCTACCCGCCACCTGGACGGAGGGAGGGAGGCGAGGAGGAGATCCACGCGCCGCTCCATCTCCAACCCGAGAAGGAGGCTGCTGGTGGGGAGGAGCAGCTGGCCGGAGGAGGCACGACACGTCGGTGGAGAGGAAGCGAGGTCGGCGGTGCATAGGGAAGTCGGGGTCGACCGGCGGCCCGCGCCGGAGGGAGATGAGGCTTCACGGCGGGTGGCGCAGAGGGAGGCGGCCGCACGGAGGAGCTCCACCTCCTAGGAGGACGAGCCGCGGAAGAGGAAGCGGGAGAGCCAGCCAGCGGGAGGTGGGCGTCGCGGGAGAGCTGGATCCGGGTGTGGCCGTCCAAATCAGCGCGCTGCCAGGCCGGAGAGGAAGGCTGCGCGTGGCGGTGGAGGACCAGAAGGTGGGGGAAGAGGAGGAGCCGAAGGCAGAGGTCAGGTGCGGAGGCAGCCGGATCTACCGCGGCGCTGCGCTCTCCGGCGTGGGCGACGAGAAGGGCCGGCGCGCCACGAGCATGGCTCCCGGCGGCGGCAGACGATGGGGTAGGCCGGCGCTATGACGATCGCGACGAAGGAGAGGCAGAGAGGAGAGTCCGCAGTGCGTCGTGGCCTATGTGGATTGGATCAGGGAATCGGAGAAGGAAGAGGGAGGGTGGAGGAAAGAAAAAGAAAATAATAGAAAAATATGGTAGTTGGTATAGAGTTAGATATAGGGTTAATATGGCTACGGAGGATTGTAGTATAGAGTAGAGAATCTCGCTGAACAGGACATAATATTCTTTTTAGGACAGAGAAATAGGGTAGAACGAGTGCGGACAGCTAAGTGTTGGCCTAGTGGAGTACTAGCTGACACCTTGTGGGGTAGCCTGCTGGTGGCCTAGTGGAGTACTAGCTGGCAGGGATTCGAGAATCTCGCGATATCTTCGCGATATATTGTTGCGGAACTCGAGAAATGGTGGCAATTCTGGTCAATAAAGCTAAGGACAGGTGTCAAGCAACACAAGAATCAAGGCAAGCAATGGACGGCTGGTGATAATATGCGCGGCTGCCCTCCGTTTGCGAGATTGATTTTTTGGTGTTTCTTCTGAGAGAGACAGTAGCGTCCTTTGCGTGGTTACATGGACTGGTCCCTTTCATGCCTAAACGCACAACACGTTGGAGAAAAGCGTCTAACTATCGTAATGTTGACAGGGGGAATTTGTTGCATTGAAATAGCATACAGAGCTTGTTTTTATCCAAAAAAATTCATTTGTTGTATTTGTCTAATTTGTAATTTAGAATTGTACAATGGATATCTCAGAATTCTCCGAGCGGTTTTGAGGGCGTTTTTTTTTTTTGAAAATGTTACTAAAAACCAGAAGAAAATTCATGGGTTTCTCAAAATTCGTGAGCGTCCACGAATTTATATAAATTCGTGAACCTGAATCAAAACGAAATTAATAGAAAGCCCACATATTTAAATAAATTCATGGCCATCAGCAGAAGCCCATGAAATTATTATCACCTTGAAAATTTCAAATTTTAGTTAAACTCGTGGGCTAAAAAGTCCCTTATCATCTCCTTCTCAACCTCGTCCGCAGCCGCGGCACCACTGGACAGAATATTCCGATGCCGCCGCCGCCTTTGCCCATGGCTCCCTCGCCCTTGATACGTGCTGAGAGACCATGTGGGGAGCCCTCGAACACCCTAGGAGCAACCAATACTAGGGTAGCAAGTAGCGGTGCATCCTTGGTCAGAACGGCTAGGCATAAAATCCGATACCCGAACCCCGAACCCAGTAAACCCAAACCCGAAGAGGCGAAGAGCTCGATTGCAAATTCGGGCGCTGACCCCGGTACCTGAAATTTTATAGAAAAGTTTGTGTTGCGGTGGTCGGTACCCGACAAACCCGATCTACCCGAGGCCGTCTGTCTCGAGCCCAGCAGTGAGGCCCAGAAGCCAAACCCTACCAGTAAAAACCCCACCCAGGCCACCGTCACGGCCCCTTCAGTCAGTACTCCAACCTGCCACAGCGGTGCGCTGGGGCAGTTGGATCTACCGGACTCTGCAGTGCCTCGCCGCCAAGAAAGAAGGTTGTGGCCCTGCCGACGACACTGCCTCCCGCGCTGGCGGCTCAGCGGCGACGCTCCTGCGACACGCCGTGGAGCCTGGCGATCGTGATGGAGCATGAGCGGTCCAGTTGTGACAACCCCTGGCCGCCTCCGTTTCCCATCGTGGTGCGCCTCATGGGCCTGGAGGAGTCCGCGCTGCACTCACCCAGTCGCCCACATCTGCCTCGTCGATGCTGAGGCTAGTCGTCCTCCCAACACGCCCTCCTCCTCTGGACGCCGCCTCCGACCGTCGCCGGCCAACGCTCCCCCTGTCGGCCCTACCGGCTCCCCATCCCTGCCTGGCGCCAGCACCAAAGCTCTCAGGGGCAGCCCCCACCCCAGCGTGGCATCGGTTAAATCGGACTTATCCGAACCCGAACCCAAACCCGAATCGTCGGGCCGAAATTTCGGCTATAAGACTTGTTCGGGTAAGGTTCGGGTTTCACATCTGAAAACCCAAAATTTTAGAAACCTGAAAAACCTGACCCGAATTTTCGGGCATACCGGAGTGCCCACTGCTATCGGCCAGGGTGTCAAGCAACGGCGCCGAGGCACCCCTCCAGCTCCTAGGCTAACGTTCATCCCGGCCCGGCAAGATCATAAGGTGCTCAGAACGCAACGGTGGCCCAACATTTAGAAACAGTCTGGTTTTTTATCCATATTACATAATCTAGCTTATATAATTTTGATAGGATCCATGCCTCTCTAAATTTTTAAATTATAGTAGTTCATGTTGAAAATCATGCCATCCAATAACATTTCAGACAATATGAAGACAGATTTGGATGAACCAAAAGTAGATGATAGCAAAGATAATTTATAAAACAAAATAACTTAATGTATCAAATAAATACTTTCACAAATAAAAAATAGAAAAGCACAATAAATTACTTTGTCACTTTAAAAAAAATTTACAAATAAAAAAACAAAAATTTAAAAAAAATATAAAATATAAAAACTTATTTTGTCACGTGTAGGATGCACGTGCATTTTTGCTAGTTTAATATAATGGCTGAGAAGTTTGATGGGTAAAAACCTTCGGGTGAAAATTATATTAGATTAAACTCGTATTTTTATAGGGTAGATATTGGTGTGATGAATTACTAGACTGCGCATGACCTTTTTTAATATTATATATATCTGGACATTAATAATGAATGGCAAATTAACTTTGAAGACTACTATGTGCTACTTTTGGACTTTTTGTAAATGAGAAAAATTGGACAAAAATAGAGGGTAAATTTAAAACTAGGAAAAAACTGCAAAAAAAAAAAGAAGCTTTAATTGAGAATTGAACTCAAAACCTTTCATAATGGTAGAGATGGGTAATTACTTAGAAAACAGATCTAATAGCTATTAATATTCCAATCGACCAATGGATAGTCGGATGTTTCTGATTATTGTGAGAATTTCTAGGATTTTATCTTTTTTCTTAGCTCATCTTGTGAGGATTAACGTGGAGGCTCCAAATGGAGCCTCTAATTAGTAATACTAGTCCATCAACCCGAGCTCTCACATGAGTTTGGTGGTATAGATTTAATGTTTAGTAACCTTAGAAATGATTATTTTAATTTACCTTTTGTAAATGTACTCTGGGTATTTTATATGCAAATTTAGGAATTGTTTAAATATATCTTTTAGAATGGTATATTGGATAATTTATATGCAGACTTAGGATTTATTTTAATTCATTTTTTATAATGGCATATGTGTAATTTATATGTAAATTTATGGGGTTATTTAATATATATTTTATAATGGTATGGTGGGTAATTTTTAAGCAAATTTAGGGGGTTATTTTAATTCGTATTGCATAATGGTCTGGTGGGTAATTTTTGTACAAACTTATGGGTTATTTTATTTTACTTTTCATTATGGTATGGTGGGTATTTTTTTAGAAAATATAATTGGCTACTATTATTAGAGTTACACGATGGACGGCCAGATCTTGCTCATTGTTGTGAGAATTTCTAAAATTTATCGTTTTTCCTAACGTGTTTGGTAAAGATTAACGTGAAGGTTATATATGGAACTAGATTACTCATCCTTGATGCAGAAGACGGAAATAAAAAGGCTAAAAGCGCACTTTTTTGGAATTATATTAGATGTAATACCCTATAGTAATCTAGGTCCATTAATTTTCAAAATGTATTTCAAGGTTCATTAACTTTAATTTTCAAGTGGTTCACCACCGGTCCATAGCCTTTCGTTTTATTTTGTATTTTTCATTTAGCCCTATGTAATTCTTTTCGCCATCACACATGTGCAATCATTGCGTGAAAACTTAGAACTGCTGGTGGGTTTGCACTGATAAGGGGTGATGAAACAATGACAGAAGCACTTTGTTATTTTACTTTTCCTAGTGTGATGCTTTTAGACTTGGTAATTGAAGAGAGTTCTGGATAAGTCATCACAGGAACACGGTTATCTCATAGGTTTGTCTAGAGGAAGTAAGTGTTGCCATTTCCCACTTACACACTTGCATAGTTTTGTATATATCAAGCAGCTTACTGACATAGTACTAGTCTACATGCCCGAGGAATGTCTTATCTGGTATAAAACCTGAATAGATTTTTTTTGGCACAAGGCTTCTTTTGTGTTCTTAGGTTGATAACCCCAAAAGTCCCCTGATTCTTTGCCTTGGAAGACTAGTTGCCAAGTTGCTTTTGGTGTTCGTTTATCATTCATATCATCATCTCTGCAAAGAGAGTGTTTCCTATATTTGTCAATCCGTTTGATGACCGTGTCCTATATTTGTCAATCCGTTTGATAACCGTGTCTTGCAGGGAAAACTAGAAATGCCTTCATGTCCAATATGCTACGACTCATAGGTCCTTAGGGTTGCATCAAATTGGAAAACAAACTTATAGCAGTTGATGTCCAATTCAAAAATAGTAAGTGCACAACTACTATTTTTATATTATTCATGCAGGGTATGTTTTATACATAATAGTTTAGAAGTAGGATCACAAATGGAGTTAATTGTTGTCGTCCAGTAGTGCACAAATCATCGAGGATAACTTGCCGATAACATTATTTCCTCTTCCATAGTGTGTTGCCTGCTTGCTTCATTTGTTATCCATTCAGTTGGCATGTATTGAGCTACAGTTTCATCCTCATTACTCCTCGGTGATATAATGCATGGAACAGGTTGCTTCCTAGCTAGCAAGTTTTCAAGTGTGATCTCCACTTCTCTCATTGTGGGGCGGTCTTCTCTCCTCAGTTTAGTACATGTTGATGCTATTGTGGCTACTTCTTGGACTTCTCCATCTTCTTCTTCTTCCAAGACTTGAGGATCTACTATGTCAACTAGGTTGCCTTCTGCTACCAGCTTTATGAAATGTGAAACAAGGCTACCATCATCGTTGGACTGGTAAAGGAATGGTTTTTTCCTAGTAAGCAATTCTATAAGAAGAACACCAAAACTAAATACATCACTCTTATCCGTCAACCGGCCAGTATAATAGTACATAGGATCTAAGTAACCAATTGTTCCTTGAACTGCTGTAGTTATTCCTGTTTGATCAATCGGAATGTACCTTGAAGCTCCAAAGTCAGATACCTTTGCTATTAAATTGTCATCAAGAAGTATGTTGGAGGACTTAATATCTCTATGGAATATTGGCATTGAAGTAGCTGAATGCAGATAGGATAGAGCTCTAGCAACTTCAAGTGCAATCCTTTTTCGGTCAACCCATGCTAGTGACACTGATCCTTCAACATGAAGATGTTGATAAAGGGTTCCATTTGAGATGAACTCATAGATGAGCAACGGAACTTCTACCTCAAGGCAACATCCTAGTAGCTTCACTACGTTTCTATGGTTCAATTGAGAAAGAACTGCGACTTCATTTATGAATTCGTCAATTTCTCGTTGTACAAAAAACTTCGATTTCTTGATTGCCACGACTTGTAGGCCTATGATTCCTTTGAACACAATACCATGCCCACCTGCACCGATAACACGTGCTGTATCAAAATTGTTAGTGGCCTTCTGCAGCTCCCTTAATGTAATGATCATCCTCTCTCCAATATCAGCATTATGTGATATTAGCTGCTGCAATAGAAGCCCATGATTTTGGTTGAAAAATTTCTCTCTCATCCTTTTCGCCTTTTGCAGCTTAATTTTGCGTATTATGAAGGGAGCACCAAGTGCTAGCAAAAGACTTGTTCCACTGCCTACACCTAGCCCAATGCTTAAACCTACAAAGGGAGAAATGGATGGGCTAATTTCATGATCAAGAGTTGGACCATAGTGTAGGAGCACACATGTAGGAGTTCATGTAATGTAAATGGTAATAATATGTAAAAGTAAGGTAATAGGTACGGTGGATATGGTGGCTTGTTACCTATAAAGGAATTCTTCCTTTTTATCGTAACACACCCATCTTTTGTGTAAGGATTCCCGTAGGTTCCATTAGGACATTGGCATTGAAAACTTCCAGGAAAATTTTGGCAGGTTCCATAGCACGAGTGTTCTTCGGGGTTGTCACACTCGTCTATGTCTGGAAAATACATGCATGAACAAAAAGCAGACATGCATGTTAACAAAGTATACGTCGGGAAGGGAAAACGTACCATTCACAGTCATATATTTGTTCAACATCTAGCTAAGAGCGACTCAACAGTGGTTCAGTGGATAATTATTAGATCAATTTATTGTGGTAAAGAACACAACATGGAGACATAAGTTGTAGCTAGCTAGTCTCCCAAAGCAAAGAATGAATATTTGCTTTGGTTAGGTTAGTGGGTGCTAAAAACATTTAGTAGATAAAACAAATGCTAGCAATTATTTAACGGAGCGCTGTCGTTTGGCACAATATATAGAACAACGTACATTAGCAATGTTGTATCCTGCATGCCATCTGACAACGCCACTGCAGAACTATAGCGTTGCTACAGCAGAGATAGGCTATTATTTAGCACATGGAGCCAATATAGCTAAACATGCCGCTAGCCTGCTAGTAGTGTGGGTGGGCAATGGATAGGGACGGTGCCACATAGTTATTTGCATATGTAATTAAGCGTTAGTAAACCACTGTACTGTTTGTTATTAGTAGCACTAGCTAGTAGCTACTAAGGTTGCAATAACTAATATGAGTGGAGTTACAATTTATATTCATACCTTTGCATCCATTTGGGACAGAAGAATTACCCTCGTAGCCAGCAGGGCACAGGCAAATAAAACTTCCCGGCGTATTCTTGCAGTCACCGTAGCAATGGTAGTGCTCTGGAGAAGTGCACTCATCTATATCTGATAAACAAGCACATATATGCATGCATGGAGATTAATGGGAATTTGAGTTTATTTACAGACTCATGGGTGTAGGATTTATATATGAAAGCAGTAGTTTACTAGC
Source organism: Paspalum notatum (assembly GCA_022530915.1). Lineage (NCBI taxonomy): Eukaryota > Viridiplantae > Streptophyta > Magnoliopsida > Poales > Poaceae > Paspalum > Paspalum notatum. The sequence continues at coordinate 37,437,685 of CM039691.1, forward strand.
TGTATTACTGCTATATATGTACCTTGGCATGCATGGGGTCCATGGGCGATGTAAGGATTGCCATGGTAACCGTCATTGCACCGGCACGTGTACCCACTAAGAATGGGATGGAAGTCGTCTCGTAGGCATATGCTGTTGGCGCTGCGGCATTCAGGAGCGGGCACATTTGGATCAAGGCAAAACGAATCCCTAGAAGATATTATCCAGCTTAGTGTGACCAGCTCCGGCTCATTGTCAGGCGGAGGTGTGTATTTGTGGCTAGTAGGATTATACCATTCGGTAGAATTATAAACACCCCGATCATTTACAAAGAACGAGTAACCATCACCATCGAGAGTCGCTTCAAGCTTGCGGATCTGGATGTTGTAGAAAGAGTAGCCAATATCGATGTTGTAGAAAGAGTAGGCAATTGTAACACCTTCGTTGGCCGTTGCAGAGGCAGCAGTGCAAGAAGCCAAGGAGCTGTTGTGGTCTTCTAGGTTGCTGCAGTCCATTTCATCTAGGATGAAATCCTCCAAATCGCCCGTGGCCGACAACATCGACAGGGAGTACGGGTAGCTCCCGTTCTGTGGGAAGCTGACCACCCATGTTCTGTTCACCAAGCCCTGATCACCAATTCTAACCGAGTGCAAGCTGCTGAGGACACGCACCGTGGCGTTGGGAATGGAGATCTCGAGCACCTGCGCGTCGCCGAGGAAGAGCCTGGGCGGACGGTACGAGTGGTTGCAGGTGAGGTTGAAGCCGGTGGCGTGGTAGCAGCCGGGCTCGATGCCGAACGGGAAGGGGACGCTGATGTTGCCGCAGATCCTGGTGCAGGCGTCGTTCCGGCTCCGGGTGGTGGCTGCCGTCGCAGCAGCTGGTGCCGCCGCGCCGGCGCTGCCGACCATCAGCAGCATGAGCATGAGCATGGCAGCAGCTGCAGCACTGGACGCCATGAATCCCCTGATAACCTTCGTCACCATGTTTTATGTCCAAAACACAATGATGCGCATGCACTAAGGTTTTCTTCTTCTTACTCTTTTTTCTGCGGTGAGGAGAAGCGCGAGAGAATTCATCGGCTAGAGAGATACAACGAATTTAGCCTAATTTCGTTAGGCAGATGCCGACGAATTCGTTATCTCTGGTTAAAAGCGTCAACCATTCGTCACTTTACACACGGACTCAAATCTAATTTGTCGTGGCCATTGACCACGTAGTCGTCCACTACTTTTAGAAAGAAGACCTTTCTAAAGTGGTCAAATAGTATGACTTACAAAGACGACCGCTAAGACGTCTCTTATTACTAAAGGACTTCTAATTATATAAACAGGCCATTTCCACATACAGATAAGAAAAGTCTGGCTCTGAATTCTGAAACTTGTATTTTCAGATACGACCGCTTAAGAGTCGTCTGTGTCTGAAGACAAATTCCATTCTTTTTACATAAGCTTTAATTTCATAAAGTGATTGAAAGTAGTAATACACTTAAGAACCGCATATATTTTCCACGAGAGCGTTTCACCGCTGGACACTACACGCCCACTCGCTTCCCTCGGTGAGACGGACCACCGCCGTGCGAGTGCGACAGCGGGCACTTCGGTAGTGGGCTGTATTGAAAACTGTCTGCACAGGTTTGACTGTATGCCGGGAATGTTTTGACCACTGGACTTGGGGCGTGGATTGTCTGACATTTCCTACCATGACCTTGGGTCACTGACAGGTGGACTTGACCCCAATTGGAGCATGGAAACGTTAGGAAATCTCGGCCGCTGGACGCGCTTGGCCATTCGATCACCCTGGCGGCAGCCTAGCCTCACCTTCACTCCCATCACGGTGACGTGCATGTTAAAAAAAAAAGTAAAATCCTAAAAATATATCATTGATACAAATCGAATTCTAATTACACAAAAAGTATTCTATCTTACAGGAAAATGTTACAAATTCATAATACAGTATTTCATCTTCAAAAAAGATATTCACCTCACGAATGTAAAATATAGAATGAAATATTCTAACCTCAAAAATAAGATATTCTAACCTTAAGGCCATATCCATGCTCCCTTGGCGTTGAATTAATGCTCCACAACATCATTTTCGTATCGGGGTGCCTGGAGCTGTTGCCCCCATCTCCATCTTAGGCCGGATCCACCATCATCACCTCGTCGATATTTACCAACATCCGGGTCCTCCTACGTTGGATCCACTCTCCATTGACCCCGGGAACCCCCAATAATCGTAGTCGTTAGGACTTCATGGCCCGAGCTCACCGCTCCCGCATACGTCATTGCCCCTAGTCCCCTATTGTTATAGCTCAGCTACATCATATGTCACCAAGGGGATCTACACTACACTAAGCAGAAGACTCATTGTAATCGTCATTGGGACTATACGACAACCATTACCTCCGCCATCGACACCCTTCCCTACTATTGGAGATTTTCACACTTCAATCGTCATGTGTACCGTTCTCAGTCACATGGATTGCCAGTCGTTGCGTTCACAGTTGTGGAGTCTTAGCCCGCACTCACTTTCACCGGGTGCACATTTGTGTTTTTAGGATGACTGCTGGTCAACCTTCCCAATTTCCCCTCCCTTCTTCCCACCCCCGCACTCCTAGGTCACAATTTTATTCCCATTCCTCTTTCTCTCCCTTTTGTGCCATGCCCCCTTTTGCCTTCCATCGATTTCTGATACCCATTCCTCTTTGTCCCTCCCTTCCCAGCACTTCTCCTTTCTTTGTTGTTGCTGCCCAGTCTCCCTCCTTGCTAACCCATAGCATTGCAAGGCGTAGATGCATTTTGTTAGATTTGGTTCTTCCAAATTTTCTTGTTTCGCTTGGTGCTACACCACCTATCTTGTTGAATAGTACACAATTGGCTGATTGTACATTAGTATACTACAAATTAATGTGTCAACTCTAATGAAATGTAAAGGGAGTATATATAGCCCCATGTCGGGCAATTTAAGGGCGGGGGCATATCCTATGCAATCACCTATATGTGTGCAAATATACAATCAAGTAATCTGAATCATCCATTCTCAATATCCAAGGGGGTTTTAGCAAATTTTAGAGAGAAAAAGAAATTTTTATAGGTGGAAGGGCTTAAATGTAAAATAGCAGCCACAATTGGATATATCATGTGCAATCACCTATATACTTGCAATCCAAGTAATTTGAATCATCCAATCAATATCCAACGGCGAGGGCTGTTTTATCAAATTTTAGAGAAAAGAAGAGTTCATGTGGGAGGGCTTAAATGTAAAATATCAGTCACAATTGAATATAGAAAAGGTGATTCATATTGATTGATTGCATGCTTGCACACATGCATATAAATGATAGCATAGGATGTTTTCTCTTTCAGAACTACCTAGAAGAGATGTGCTATAATAAAATGTGATTCAGATATACTCCTATATCTTTTGTCATTAATGAGGAAATTGTCCTATATATAGGGGCCCCAACAACAAAGCTTCATCACAAAATAAATCAAAGAGGGCAAGAAAAACCATTTCTTCCACCAAATTAAAGTGGAGGATTTGAAATCATCATGAAGAGGGGTGGCATGGTGACCTTCGTCTCTGCGGTGCTACTGGTCTCCCTAGCCACCACCTTGCTCTTCATCTCCGGCGACGCCTGCAATGAGGTGCCCTCCATGAGCCAGGAGGACGCGTGCCTCAAGGTGAGCTCCAACGCCAACAAAGGGTGGCACAAGGCCTGCCAGGACGCGCTGTGGTCGGCGCCGGACACCGCCGAGGTCACCGCCTACGCGCTCACGGCGACGAGCAAGGCGCTGGCCAAGTACAACGGCACGGCGAAGATGATCGACGACATGGTTGGGGATCGGAACGTCACCGCGCAGCTGAAGTCGACGCTCGAGACCTGCACCGAGCAGTACAGCAAGGCGCGCAGCCTGATGGCCGGAGTCGCGGAGCGGCTGTCCCGCTGCGACTTGGCGCCGGCGGCGTCCCCCGTGGTGGTGGAGGAGACCGCCGAGTCCGTGCTCGACGCCTGCGCGCTCGAGCTGTGGCTGGGGGAGTGGCACTACGCGCCGGCCGAGCGCCTCTTGCGCGTTGTGGACGACGATTGTTATCTGTCCGGAGTCGCGTATGGACTTCGAGATCTGGCTGCTGCCGGCAATAAGACGTCGGTGGCAGGGTCAACGGTGTACTAATAATAACCAGTCGATTCTAATTGCATGGTGCAATGCTACCGATTGCACAAGAGTTTTTTCAATATTATCTGGTCATTAATAATGAATGGAAAATTAACTTTGAAGATTATATTACTATTTTGCCACCGAATATAATTAACTCTGAGGCATTATTTATAGCATACTTAAAAAGAGAACCTGGACTGGGAAACGTTGTTAGCAGTTTAAGCTTAATATGATCATACTAGTTCGCCAAGCTCCTGCAAAGCACGAGCTTAGTATGAAAACTATTAGACATTTATATATAAATTTGATTCACAATTAATCAAAATTGCAAATATATTCATAACACACTATAGCTAATAACTCCCTCCATCCCAATTCTAGCTTTCTATTAAATTCATTCATTTCTCCAGGTATATGTGTTCAATATGTGTTTAGATTCATCAACGTCCAAACAAATATGAACAATTAAAAAAAGAGATAGAACCCCTTACAATTTGGGATGTAGGGAGTAACATTTATATCGTATAATGACATAGTATGTGACATCCCGGATTTTTGAAAATACGAAAATCTGAAATTTTTAAAACTTTTTATTAAACAAAACAAATGTGTTTGCAATCGAATAAAATATGTTGGTTTCAACTTAAATAACCTTTTCGAGTTAATTAATTTCTCACAAATAAAATTTTCTCATTGTTTGTTTGATGGGTTGATTTGAGTGCCGGTTTAATTCCGAATTCAGAATTAAACCATTATCTCTATATCTACTCTCTATCTTCTATCGTCGTTGACTTCATCGAACCCATCACCCTTATCGTGACACTCTCAGAAACTCTCCTGGCTTCATATCATTTATCGATCTCCATCCATACCGAGATTTGGATGAGGGCTTTGCTCGTAATCCTAAATCATCGGATCGATCTCTAGCAATATAGAAATTCTCGTTTGGATAATGGCTTGATTCCCAGCCTTGTCGAGTTAACTAACTTTAGTTATTTCGAAGGATTTTCACTCAACTCGGAAGTCATCAGCCTTGAAGTATTCTCTCACAAGATACTCCGCCGACAGAACAAGACCCTAAACCGATCAAGGATAAATTATCTACGATATATTTCGTGGACTATTCATCCCTTCTCAAATAAATGAGTATTTGAGGCAACATAATATTCTCAAACCGCCGAATTGAATTCTTTGCAATTTCCTTCGCGTTTGGAATTATTACTCGTCTCAAGTAAATCAAAGCACCGAAATAAATTAAATCTAATTTATTTCGCGAGGTGCTAATTTTCCTGACCAATGATTCATTTTCGGACTGTGGAGTGAATTCTCGAATCCGAATATCATCGCTCATCTAAATAGCCTCGGGATAAATTCGCGACAACTTTATCTCACAGCCAAATATCTCAACCTCTCTCTGTATCGGAATAATTACTCGCCGCACCAAATATCCGCACTTTTGAATTAGTGTCGTAGTAAATTAATTCGGTTCCGGAAATGTATCTAATTTATCTGTGCTTCGGGCTTGGAAATGGATTTAATCTAATTTATTTGGCAGAGTACAAATTTCAGCCCAAATTGCAAGGTCCATCTACCGAACCCAGTCCTAATATGAGTCAATTCCTTTAGCCATTATAAAAGTTCTCAATTCCTTTTCAGCCATCGCAAAAATTTTGGTTCCTTTTCAGCCATCGACTCAAATTTTTGGCACTGCCGTCCAAAGAAAGGTAACGGACGTTATTTGGAGTCCTGGACCCACCTGTCATCCTCATTGGGCGCCTACCTCATCCTCTTCTTCCCGCGCCGCCCGCCATCCCCACGCCGACACCTCCAGAGCTTCCTCGGCCTCGCCGGCGCCGCCATGGCCAAAGCACGGCCCGAGCTCGCATGGCAGGTTCGCGCCGCCACCGCGTCCGCGCGTGCCGCGGCAGCGGGAGCACCCGGCGCAGCGCGCCCCGCAGCCGTGGCGTGCACTGTGCGCCCCGCCGCTCCACGCTCTCTCGCGTCGCCTCACGAAGCGGTGCCACCGCGCCCTCCTCGTCCGCGCGCATCACTTTGCCCACCACCTCGTCCTCCAGCGGGTCCACCTTCTCCGGCTCCGGCGCCCACCTGCCGTGCGAGCTCCGGCGCCGCTCCGGCTGCCGGGCGCGCTGCGCCGGGTGCTGCTGCTGCCGCAGCATGCGGCGGCGCCAACTTGTCGTGCTAGCTCGGGCCATGGCGAAGGCGGCGCTCTGTAGGGAAGGACGCCGGGCTGGCGGCGAGCTCTACGGGAGCGACGGGCATGGCGGCGCCGGCGAGGCCGAGAAGGATCTGGAGGCCGTGTCCCAGCTGCTGCCGCACTTGAAGCTCCTGCTCCGGCGCGGCGCGGCTGCCATGGCCGCGCACGATGCGGGGCTCCCCACCGAGGCCGTCCGAGCTCGAACCGGCGCTCCGATGGCCTGCTGCTAGGCGTGCGGCACGGTTTGCAGCCGCGCCGACCTTCTCCGGTCCATGGGCGTGCTCGCCGATGGCCTGCTGCTAGGCGTGCGGCGCGGTTTGCCCACGCTCCGAGCTGGGCAGGGTCGAGTACCCGATGAGCAGCCGCAAAAAGAGGAGGTAGGCGCCCTGATGAGGATGACAGGTGGGTCCAGGTAATGTCCATTACCTTTCCTCCAACGGCAGTGGCACCTGAATCCACAAAATTGAAGGCGATGGCCGAGAAGGAATCAAAATTTTTTCAATGGCCGAAAAGGAATTGAGAATTTTTATAATGGTCAAGAAGGAATTGTTTCAGTATAAATATCTATCTCACTTTAACTTTTTCTCCATTTCTCTCTCTTTTCTCCCCAAATTCCACCGCCGCCGCTCACTGTTCTTCTTCTTTCCCACGAAAGGCAAGAGCAGGCAGAGCTCAAGAGCTCTTCTCCCCACGAGAGCAGCAAGCAGTAGGCTGAGTCCCTCTCCCAGGGCGCCTCCCTCTTCTTCCCCTGCGTGCCCTCTCCCTGCCTCCTCTCTCCCTTGCTCCCTGCCTCCCATGGCGCCCTCCCCTGCCCAAGCACCGACACCCCTCCTCCTTTCTCTCCCCCACGCAAGGCGAGCAGCAGCAACAAGCCAGTACCCTTTCCTGCTCCAAGCGCCACCGCGACTCCAACTCCGGCCGTCGGACCTGGTTCTCCGCGCACCTCCCTGCTTCGGCGTGTCAAGCCGTGCCACCTCGGGGTCCAAATCGCGCCACGCTGCGCTGGCCATCACTGACTCCGCCCCTGGCCCCTGCTTCGTCTGCCGTCGCGCGGTCCCTGCTCGCCAGCCACGCGCCGCCTGGACGCGTTGCCCCCCCTCCAGCAGCCATGGCGCCCCCGGCCTCCTCATCTTCCTTGGTGAGCACCGCTACTCTCTTTCCTTCTGCGCTCTGCAGCTCCCAGCCCATGGCGTCGTTCCTTTCCGCTCACCTGTCTCCTCTTCATACAGACACGAAAACCGGCCACCATGGAGCACGCCTCCCTGCTCTTTGCCGCAAGACGGCTCCCGCTTGATGTTTGACGAATTGTCCGGGACATGAGCAGCAACAGAGCGGCCTCTTCACCGTACCTATCCTTTACCTGTTCATGAATCTTTCTGCCCTGTGCACAGGTTGTGCCTATGCTGCACACCAAATGCTCGAACTCTTGCCCCAAAGGTGATACCTTCATTCTTGGTTCAATTCATACCCTGAGTTATTGCATGTCAGTCTGACCCTCGTGATGATATGGTTGACCATTGCAACGACGGGGAACACGCATCAACATCGAGCGGAACTGCAACCCATGACGCTCCTCTGCGCTCACCTATCGTTCGCTCATATTCCGCTAAGGTGAAAGCTTTACTCCTAGCTCTATTATGCTCTTGTATCTGCCGTGAACTCAATCTCACTCTTGATTGGTGGATTTGCTACAATCACATTCATGGACTGTACCGCAAGTCCGAAGATAGCGTCGATCGACACGGTTACGCCTCGACACGGCATTAGCACATTCCGGCATCGATCTTCGCCCCTCTCAGGCCCTCGGTGAGAACCTTGATCTTGTCTTCTGTGATGCCGGCCTTTGAGCCGATGAACTAGTGCTTGTGATGTCCGGCCGTTGTGCCATTGAGGCTCCTCTTATGCACATGCCTATCCGGCCTTCGTGCCGCATCTCTTTTGCAGGGCACGTTCTCTTTGTGCTATCACGATATGCCCTGGCACACGCCGTGGACATAATCGTGTTGCACACACACGACCAATCTAATCTCTTACGGCATGCACGGGCCGTGAGTTATCGCTCGGTCCAGTCGTTATGCTGCCGAAATTTCTAACTTTCCTAATACACTAGATCATTGGCACGACCACAATCCTCTGGCTACTACGGGCTGCACTCGTAGCATTGCCGATACTCTAAAGCTAGTACTCACTCAGCTCATGCGCGGCAACGAGCTCTCGTTCGCCACGGCCGTTACTCGCCACATTTAATCGAACTCTAGTGTTTGCGCACGGCCTCGAGCACTAGCTCGCCTCGGCCGTATCTGTCACTTCTAATTCATTTCTATCTTGCACATGGCAGCATGGCCCCGAGCGACTCTTGCTTCGGCCATAGCTCGCATTCCTACCGTCCTCTTTTGGATTTCCTAAGCGCGACCGATGGTTTCCATGCATGGCTTCCTGTGCGAAGGAGTTAACCCGAGTGGTTTCGGTCGTTAGTTCATTATTACTGAATGGGCTCAGATCTGGATTCTATCCGACCCAATACGAGTAATATAAACTAAGTTGACCCTCTCATGCTTTAGTATTTATATGATCGCTGTTGGAAATACACACCTCGTGTGTGGCGCACATCTCTCATCTCAATTGATAATTAATTTCTCTCATGAAATTCCGCGGAAGGGTGATGTGAGCATCACTCGTGGCTAGTATGCCCTGTTTTGACACGCTCCTAAGATCATTTCACTCACATAATCCTAGATTAATCATCGACACCCTTGCTTTCAAGGACTTAGTCAACATCACGTTATTCCGCCTACAACTCTTATCCAATGATCCTCTAATTCTAATCCGATCTTTCCTCCCATTGTCCTAATCTCTATTTTGTTATGTGTTGTATGCTTAGTTTTTATGTTGTGTTCTTTTTTCTGTTTTGTTGTTTGCGCCGAGCGGTACCGTTGGAGACTCAGGACGCGTATCGGTGGGTACGAGATCATGAAGACAAGGGACACTACACCGGAGCTTGAGACCGATCAGTTCTACTCCAGGTCACCAATCAGACACTTCCCTGCTTCGAATTCTATAGACACGCATATATGCTGCTGCTGCTTTATTTATGTCCATGCTTGCTATGATAACCTAAAAATAGAGAGCCTATTTCCATTTAGTCACTATTACCCTGCTTGCTATATTGCCACCACCATATTACTACTTCAACTAAATAAAATGAACATGATGTGAGATTGGGTGATATGATGGTATGATGTGATTACTCTTGGTGTGTGTGAAGTGGGTGGGTTTTTGAGCACGAGATGGTATGTGAGATGGGTGGCGGGAGTCGGTACAGAAATTATGGGAGAGACTAGAACTCTACACTGAGTGGAGAGAGGTGTGTGGTGGTGCGCGGCCCACCGCTGAGGGTGGCAACCGATCCCTGGAAGGCTTGCTCTCGCCAAATTAAGGACCGAGTAGGGGTGATAACTCTTGGATAATTCGTGCATACCACGCAACCTCAGGCCCGGTTCTCGATCTTCCCCAATGGCACTCGGACTGTAGGCGTAAGGCGATAGTGTTAGAGGACGATGGTGGGTCTGTGATGCAGCCACACTTCCTCGATAGACTCGACCCGTGGAGGCCCCGGATTCTTCGAGCTCACAGTTCTGAGAGTGCGGTGGATGGTATATCCGCACAGTTTTCTAGCTTAAGAAAGCAGAATGATGCCAGGAAGGGGAGGTCATTACCAGTGTGGTGGGCCCAAGGCGGTAACCGGCACCGCCCTTGGCCCATCTCGTTTGGGTACAGATGTACAAACCTCTGCAGAGTATAAATCTTTACGTAAAGCCGACGTCCACGGTCAAGGACGAACCAAGGGCAGAACTCACCTCATCTAGCATGGGTTTTCTTCTCTTATCCCTAGAGTGATAGAAACCCGGCTGAGGCCGCTGAGGATGGGCGGGTGGGAGCTTCCCATGCCGCAGAATTAGTTGACGATAAGTAGGTGTTTTGGAAGAGGTGTTTGGTGGTGAGATGTGTATGTGTTAGTATGAGTGATGAGCATGGAAACCGGTCGTGTGACCGAATTTCCGAATGGAATAATGATATAATAATTTGGATAATGTTGCTATACGCTCGCTTGCATAGGAAGCCTAGAGCTATCCACTTGTGCCAATCTCTTTATTTTTATGCTGCCGTTTAGGGGAGTGTCTCAGGATGGCCTACGCTACTGGTGCGCAGGTTTTGGAGATAAGCCAGATGGCGACCACTTCTACGGCGGACGGAGATGAGCTAGAGGACGACTACTCCTGCGACACACGGAGATGAGCTGGATGACGACCAATTCTACGACGGACGGAACGACTGAAGGTTGCTGTGCTGCGCTCAAGAATGCCTGTGGAGATGGACATGAAGACCTACCTTCCGCAATCTATACTCTGATCTCTGGTGTAAGAACGCTTCAGTCATGTTGGACTTGTACCGGTTTAGGCCAATGTTGTAATAATGTAATAATAATCGAAGTTTTGGTTGTGATATCGACTGATATATGTGGTTCACGGTAGCACTGTGCATCCTGGGACTATCGTGAAAAGCAAAGGCTTGGATTTCGGCATTGCGGAATCCGGGTCGTTTCATAGCAGTAGCTTATATGCAATTCTAGGGGTTGTTTTTAATTATTTTTAACAACAATACAATAAATAATTTATATGTCAATTAGGGGATACATATTATCTGGTCATTAATAATAAATGGCAAATCAACTTTGAAGATTATGTTACTATATTTCGCCATTGAATATAGTTAGCTCTAGTGAGACACATACATTAATTATTTATAGCATCTTACTATTATTAATTGAAAACTCTTTTTAATTAAGCCTTAATGTTAATTTTCAAAAAAATTAGAAACATTTTGTCGTCCGTCGGGTAGTTCTATTAATAATAGTCATTAGATCTATTACATTTTTCAAAAAAAAAAAACCCCACCATATCATTATAAAAGATGAATTAAAATAACCCCTAAAACGTGCATATAAATTAACCATAACGGCATTATAAAATATAAATTAAAATAATCCTCTAAATTTGTATATAAATTACCCACCATGCCATTATAATATAAATTAAATAACACACTAATTTTGTATATAAATTACCCACCATACCATTATAATAGATGAATTAAAATAATGGTCATGAGCACTTTTTTCCAGCTTTTGCGCCTCTTAAGACGCAGCTGTTGTTTGACGTGTTCATGATGCGGTATGGTGGGGGGCTGAGAGAGAAGAACACGAATAGAGAAAAATCTTCTTTGAAGCTGGATTCAGTGATTACAATATTACGCCGATATTGGGTTTTCAGTCAGTCATCGAAGTTTTTCGGTGAAGAAAGCTCATATATATAATGTTGTTAATAAAAGATGATGAGCAATGAGTAAGTAGCAAGTTGTCATGAATGATTGTTTATAGTATATATGCAAGGAGTTTATTATGTTATAAATAATTATCTAAATGTACTTAAATTGCAGATATATTATGTTATATACGAAAAGGTCGATAATAATAAATTAAGTGTATTGGGTCCAGCTCCATTTACGTAGCAGTTCTATCTTGAAACGGCTTGTATCTCCAGGCTCATTTTTCCGCTGATAGAAAGGAAAGTTGTGTACGTGCAGTCCTCCACTCCACGTATTAGGATGAGACTGTCTATGCAACAACCTTCCAACATCTGAATTTTTGACCATTAAATTTTGAATGGATGGTCAAGATTGCACTGTAATTACCGTGTACATACACCGTAATTACAGTACATGTACACCGTAATTACAGTGTAACTTCTCCTCCCCCGCCCCCAGCCCCCACCCCACCGGCACGGGCCCAGATCCACTCGCAAGCTCCCTCCCGCCGGCCTCCGCCGCGCCCCCTCCGCCGGCGCGCTCCCTCCGCCACGCCCCCTCCGCCACCGTCCCCTGCTCTGCGCGCCGCGCTCCCTCCGTCGGCGCGCTCCCTCCGCCATGCCCCCTCCGCCACCGTCCCCTGCTCCGCGCGCCGCGCACGCCCGCCGCCACCAGGGCTCCGCCCCGCCCCCGTCCTCGCCGCCGTCGAGCTCCGCGGGGCGGGCCCACGCGCCGCAGCCCCCGCGCCCGCCCTCAGCCGCCGCCGGGGAGGAGGCAGCCGGGTGATGGAATCGATCCAATCACCCGGTTGTCCTCTAGCTTTTCTCTATTAGGATCTGTCCGTTTAATCTCAATCCCGAAGAAACAGGGCAGGGCCAACCCGCCGAGATCTATCCATGAAGGAGGAGGAGGAACCCTGCCGCCAGCCAATGCCATCGTCGTCCGGCTCCGGCGGTGGAGGAAGAGACCAAGAACAAGACGACGACGCAGAGGCAGAGCCGAACCTGATCAGTTGCCTCCCAGATGACGTCCTCGGCCATGTCATCACACATCTCCCCACCAAGGACGCCGCCAGGACCCAGCTTCTCTCTCGCCGGTGGCGCCCGCTGTGGCGCTCCGCTCCGCTCAACCTCGAGGCCACCGTTGCCTCGTCGGCCGACCACCGCCACCGTGTGAGCGTGACCTCCATACTCGGCTCCCACCAGGGCGCCGTCCGCCGCGTCTCCATCACTACAAGGCTCGATTACTCGGACACCTTCGCTTCTTCTTTGGACAACTTGCTCCGGCTCCCCAGCCTCAATAACCTCCAGGAGCTGGATCTGCACTTTGCCGGCTTCACAACTTATCAGATTGGCAGTCGAAAACCGCCGCCGTCCGTGTTTCGATTCCGTGCTACCCTACGCGTGCTCACCATATTCTGGCCCTGCTGGAATCCTGAACCCTTGGTCACGGAGGCTGACTGCTGCACGCTCGATTTCCCGCACCTCAATCGACTAACCCTCGCGCGCATCAAAATCTCGGAGAGCAGTCTCCACGCCATCCTATCAAGGTGCCCTGTCCTGCAGAGCTTGGTGCTGCAGCGTAACTTCGGCTATAGCCACCTCCGGATAACCTCCTCGACCATTCGGAGCCTCAGCATAACAGATACCAGAATATACGGGTCAGAAGTGTTTGAAGAAATCGTCATTGAGAATGCACCGCTACTGGAATGGATCATCCTAGATGGTTTCTTTCGGATCCGGATTATTCAGGCGCCCAAACTGAAGACACTGGGATAACTATATTGTCGTGATTATAGAGCCGGCATCCCCATGAACAGACCTGAAACCATCGTCTTCAAAGTAAGCGCATGCGGAAAGCATTTCCATGCCTGAAATTCTACACTGTATTATATGCCTCATTGCTGGTGAATGCTTGCTCATACACTTCACTATTCCATGTTTTTTTTCTCTCGCAGAAAACGGAGCCTGTTAGCATCAATAGTAAAATCCATTTCCGGTCCCTAAACTTTTATTTTGGTGTGTCAACCAGGTCCTTAAAGTTTCAAAGTGACCATCCCGGTCTCTAAACTTGTCATGATGTTTCAATCCGGTCCCTAAAGTCTCAAAAGGGAGGTAGGGTCCATGTGCCACGTCAGCTAAACGGATGATCACTTTGAGACTTTAGGGACCGGATTGATACACCAAGACAAGTTTAGAGACCGGAATGGTCACTTTGAGACTTTAGGGATCGGGATGACACACCGAGACAAATTTAGGGACCAAGATGGTCACTTTGAAACTTTAGGGACTGGAATGACACACCGAGACAAGTTTAGGGACCGGAGATGGATTTTACTCTAGCATCAATAACGTGATTCGCACCGTGAAGATTTTTGCGCTCGTCATTCCTCTAAAACTGGATGTTGTTCTTAACTTCCTACGATGCTTCCCACGCGTGGAGAAGCTGTACCTAGTGGTGAATATTTAATCATCTCTGTTAAATTTGATTTCACAATCGCTGCTCGTTTGTTCTACCGTTATTCTGCTGCGTCAGCTGATATTGTGTTTGCACCATTAATTCTTTTATTTTCCACCCTTTATTTTTTCGATCAGGTACCAGATTGTTGGACAACACAAAAAAATGGTTTGAGCTATTCTTCCCTCGAATGCCTAGATGCACATCTCAAGACGTTGCAGCTAACATATTACCATGGCTACAGGTCAGAAGTCGACCTTATAAGATTCTTTCTCTTGAATGCCAGAATCCTGGAAACCATGAAGCTTGTAGTCAAATATCATGACAAATTCGACGATAAGTGGTTTACAAGTCGGCTGTACAGGAAGCTACGGCTTCATGGCAGAGCTTCTCAAATTGCTAAAGTCGTAAACTTTGAGGTCGTCGCCCACGATCCATTTTATAGTCGTTGCAGTCATCTGCGAACCATATTCATAATTTATCTCTGGATGATCCATTTGACAGATCATTGCATGCTACTTGCCAATCTGATGGTTTTAGTTGTCGGATTTAGTAGGATCTATTGTCTTCTAGATTGTAGATGGGCCATGTTTTTGTGATTATTCAAGAAGAATTATCAGTGTTATGGCTACATGGGAGCCGCTCCGGCTGGGAGCGGGGGCGCGCCGCTCCGCCCCGGGAACCGCTCCGGGTGGGGCCCCTCGGCGTCGCCGCCCGACGCGTGCCGCCTGGGCCCCCCGTGCGGCACGCTGGACGGGAAGTGGTTGGCCGACGCCGTGGGGATAAGAGCGTCTCCCCTGCTTTGCCCACTGTGCTTCATCTCCTGGTGTTTTTCCCTCTTCGTTTTCGCTTCCTGGAGGACGCGGTGATATGGCGTGTGTGGCGTTGCGGGTGCGGGGGAGCCAGCCTAACCGCCGCTGGACATGGAGGATTCCAGATACGACGCCGGTGGACATGGAGGAGGTCGGATCCGGCGAGGGCGAGGCGGCGGCGCGCCAGGCACGCCGCAAGTAGCCGGCAACGGCATCCCCATCCCCATCCTCCTCCTCCTCTACCGGCTGCGTGCGCAGGGAGCGGCCGCCGTAGGAGAATCCAGCAGCGGGTGAGCTGGCAACATCGACGGTACCCAACGTTCACATGTACGGCTCTGTCTGCCTGTCCCTGTCATTCACTCTTTCCCTCCGCTCTTCCTCTTCGTGCTCTAGGGACGAATTCGGTCCTCCCTCCACTGGATCTGTGCAAGGCACCGGCCGCCGGCGGAGGCGGCGTTGCAGTGATGCGGCGGAGCTGCGGCCCTAGCTGCAATGTTGCAGTGCTCAACTGCGAACGTTGTGCGGGAGCCGACGGCGCAGTGCGCAGCCGAGCGTGGGCTGGCAGTCTGGCACTGGACGGCTGGTGGCTGCAGCCCTCGCATAACCTCTTTGACAGTCTCACCCAAGCGCGACTTCCGTCCCCCTCCCTGCCGGCGCCGTTCCATCTTGTGGCTCCCACGGTGACCTGCGCCTCGCCTGGCCCATCTGAGACGAACGGATCAGGTCCTGGTAAGCACGCCCTCTGCGTTGGCCGTGGTGCCGGGGCTTAGCAGGCCGTGCCTGGCAAGGCGAGGCTCCTGCGCAGCATGCTTCAACGCCGCTGTTGCCACCACTTGGTTCTCGTGCACATCTGAAATTTATGTCTGCTACTCCATGAGTAGGCAAGGTATTTTTTTTCCCCTGCTAGCATTCTTTGAATGTAACACTGTTCTTTGAATGTAACACTGGTGAGTTTTACTTGCCGGCTTGCCGCTGCTGGTCAAATTCATAAGTGTTTGGAAAAACATGCTTAATCATGCATGAACATACGCTGCACCATTAAGCTATGACATGCATTCAGTGTGTACCAAAGGGACAACCCTATCAAGAAAAGGAGTGTTACTGGTCATGACTCATGACTGTTCATGTTTCATTATGCCAGATCTCTGGGGCACAAATATTGCTCTCTTGAAGTCATAAATATTTGTGTTGTTTTGCAATTTTTCAGAATTCTGACCGATGTCTTGGCGCTTCACATGCTCTTTATCTTCATAATTTTCTAGCTTCACATTTTCCGTGATTAATACCACATCATTTTCTCAGAGTTTCATATACTATGCAATGGTGCTGGACCCTCATGCTATTTCTTCCGTAGTTTTCTATTGCGTACAGAAAAACTCAGAGCTTTGAATCTAAGTTAGCTGAATGTAAAATAATTCACAGAAAATTCATTGGCTTTGGGACCACACTGAGATCAAGGATAATGCCTTCTTTTCGACAAAGGTACAGGTACGATTCCTTCAACTCAGGACCACCATGTGTAGTTCCAGTATACAAGCTTCGAACTAACAGTACTAAACCCAAGCTAATTTAGAACAATGGCTGAAATGTGACCAGAGTTGGCTTAGGTGTGCATTTATGCATATGAAATTAATAACAGTACTAAACCCAAGTTAATTTAGAACAATGGCTGAAATGTGACCAGAGTTGGCTTAGGTGTGCATTTATGCATATGAAATTAAAGTCAATTGGTTTATCCAAGGGTTCAGTGTGCAGGCTGGTTTATACCTGCTTCCAGATAATATTTTTGCAGAACCACCTATTACGATGCTACTGATACATACTACTATCCTATTATTCCCTGCATGCTCGCTGCTGTAAATGCTTACCCAATTCTTGGTCCTGGCAGGGCTCATGCAAAGAATATAATGAGAGTTCTCTATTTTCCCTGCGGAGTTGTGATGTAATAAGCAAGTTTAACCTGAACGGCTTGGCTTTGACGATCATCCTGTCTATTATCATGGAGACAATCTGTCCCTACATGCAGTGTTTTTAGTATTCTATATATACATATGTCAATATGACCACCACCTTAAAATATACCATTTGTGCCATGGCACCATTGGCTTGGCTTTCAAGTCATCTCGTATAATATTCAGGCCTTGCAGGCTATGCTTGCCCTTGTTTAGAGTCTGAAGAGCAAAAGCGCTAGGGCAATATGAAACAAAAGAGCTACCTCAAGCAAGCATTAGCCAAACCGTGGTACTGTATCTGTATTTCCTTCCTAATATCTTTAGTGCTAAATTTCCTAACCCATCTGCTGCTGCATGATATTATGTTGCCCAACCTAACTGTTCCTTCCCTTTATTTAGGTATTTGTTTGATCTGTTTTATTGGCATGTGTAAAAATGAATAATCAGTTTCAGGCTTTCACCTTTTTTCCTGTTGCTTTGACATTGGTGCGGGCCTAAGTGGTGGTTCGGTTGATATATTATTGTGTTGGTGATTTGTTTTGAATATATTTTATATTACTAAAAACAGGAAGAATAATATTTTTTCTAGAGTTTGAATGATATGACCTGGTACCGAAAACACTTCTGCCAGAAACAGATGGTGATATATTCCATTCCAAGCCCAACTACGTAATCTCTAGGAATAGGTAGTGATTACAGATGGTAGCATTTTGCTGTTGATTGTCTTGTACCTGTCAGATACCAAATCTTGCTCTAGACTGGGTCTACTTCATGGCTTCATGGCTTTTATATGCATGGGTCTACTTCCGTAAAATCGTATTAGGACATCATTTTATGTTTCCCATTTTGTCTCTGTGTGTAGGAAGCACATTTGTGTTCAGTCCTTATACTGAAATATTGTCTATATAGTAAGCATCTCATATATCTTTGTATTCCCCTGGTTCAGGCTCTACATGAGTGGACTGTGGAGAGATCGTATACCTCGTCAGGAAGGTGAGAGCACTGGCTATATGTTGCCAAATAGGACTTAATTGAGATATGAATTGTTGTTTTCGTTAGTTTGTTACAGTTCAAAACACTGGATATGCTGTGCCAATGGTTTGTTGGCCCATATTAGTAAAAGCAGTGTTTCTGCAAGTGGATTGCTTAAGGACAGGGAGGTGTATGCTATCCTGCTCTCTAGCACCTAATGAAGAATGTTCAATTTTTGGGGGAAAAAGTGAGTTAGTGGAATGATGTTTAACTAACCTTAGGTTGGATATGCTTGGTTATTTTCTCAATTGTTTTTTTTCTCAATGTTGCTTCGCTTGCTTAAATCTTGTAGGTTGTGTCAGTAAAACTATGCTGAAATCTTATTTCATTATCAAAGTAGGAAGATAGAACCCCTATCAGGAACTCCTTGTAGCAGCGGAAATAGTAGGCCAACTTTTATATAGCTAGAAATTCCCTCCTTTTCCATCTTTTATATAGCTAGGAATTCAGCAGAAGAAGCCCTTCATTGTGCTCTTCATTGTGCCAGTTGGTAAGCAGCATACCAAACATTACGATGCTCATGGCCTCAAACCATAAGTTTGTCCATGTTTTCTTTGTCGTTTATCTTATTATTAGCTTGCTTTGTTTTTGAGTCTTTCTCGTCTTTATATTTATAGATACATTGAACTATTTTATACTTCGTGTCATTACAGAAATTCAGTATTGGGATCACCTGACATCTTATATCGAGACCCATCAAAGCTGGAATCACTACTTCCAAAAAAGAAGCAATATGTATCAACCATTTGCGTGTAATTGTAGTCTTGACTACTTTAGTCGTGCTATGTCAGCATCCTTATAAGAAGTGTTTGTGTTATCTGAATTCTGCATATGGAGTATTATGCGAACTTCAATATTCAATTGAGTGCTCTATTAAGTGTGTACCTGTGTGTTATTATGTCGGTTTATTGGATCGGTTACCTATTTTGAAAACGCTACACTAGAGCTAAATATTGTGTTAGCCAAACTGACGTTCTTGCTGCGATGAGAAACCATTTGTGCAAAGTCACACGTGAGAACATGGGCGCCACAAAGATGCAACCGCAAAGAAAAGTTACAATAATGCAGCTCTAAATGATGCAACCACGAACAGAACTGTGAGTGGCACGTCGCGCGCAGCCTTACACTAGTGTAAATGGGTGCGTCTACAAAGATCACTTCTGCACTAGTTGCATGCGGTGTTCTAGGTCAAGATCTTTATCTTTGGAATAATGGATGAGTCCGCATAATACATTGTCATTCGTGAACCGATGCAAGTATGAAAACAATATAATCCATCCAATAGAATAATAAAGAAATTTTGAGGTTACTTAAAGCAACCATGTCAAACTTTCGTGATTAATTTTGTTTTAAGTTGAATTGGATGTTGATATTAAAATAGGTTTGCCTTGGAAATCAAAGGCTTCACAAAAGTGCATATTTGCCACTTTTATAAATATTTTGCATTAAGAATACTAATCTATCTTGTGTTTTGTACGTAGACTATATAGATGTTTAAAATATTACATATTTATGATTGAAGTTTTTGTATAATATATTTTTGTATAATATATTATTGACTAGTCCATGCTAATTTTCAGGATTATGATAATTTTATCTAATTAAACCTAACAAGAAACATTTGCTTAAGTCTAAACATGACCCGCTTGATGAAGTAGAGGTGCTTTGGAAAATGTCTATGGAAGAAGCTATAGGCCGGGTTTAGTCTAATTTCAAGATCTCATGCATTTGCCGACAAAACAAAGATCTGCATATTGTTTGATTGTCTATTTGTCTAATAGTAACGTGATTATTGGTTGTACATGGACACGAGCGACCATCAATCATTCGGACGAGGGACCATGTTGATTCTCCATGGCGATGACATGATAGTATTTGTGTTTCTTCCGTACACGAGGAAAACGTGTGTCATTCTTTGGCGTTGATCACATATAAAGAGATATTTTACGATGGCTGGAATGAAACCCACCGGTGCCAGACGGTACTGAACGGTACCACTATTTTTTTAATTTTTAATTAAAGGCCTTTTATAACCTTTGTGAAATTAAAAAATAAAAAATATGGGCACCGGTCTCAGTATTATTGGTTTCGGACCCTCCTATTTGGTACCATCCGGTACCGGTACCGTGGTACCGTTTATTTTTAAACCGTTAGATATCATCTGATGGACGGCTCCTATTTTTTCAACCATCGTAAAATTTTAATAAAGATATTAAATATTTATGGTTTGAGTTTTTAAATAATATATTATTGACTAATCCATGCTAATTTTCAGAATGATGACAATTTTAACAAATTGAACCTAATAAGTAACATTAGCTTAAGCCTAAACATGACCCACTTAATGAAGTAGAGGTGCTTTGGAAAATGTCTATGGAAGAAGCTATAGGGTTTACATCTAATTTCAAGATCTCATTTGCCGACAATACAAAGATCTGCATATTGTTTGATTGTCTATTTGTATTTGTCTAACTAGCCCATCAACCCGTGCTAATCCTTAGTAATACTAGTCTCCCAACCCGTGCTTTCGCAAAGGTTAGAGTCTTAAATGTATTATGTGTTATAGTACAACATATAGATCTATTTTTATATCTTGCTATTTTATATGTATGCTTAATTGATTTAGATAATCTTTGATCGATTGCAAAAGTAAGTGATTTTAATATAAATCTGAGGGGTTATTTTCATTATACTATCAATCATAATAACTAAGGTGAAAAATTTAAATATAAATTAGAGGGGTTATTTGGTATTATCCATCATAATAGAAAATGTGAACAATTATGTATAAATTGATGGTGTTTTCATATTTTCTTTCATAATGACAGGGTGGATAATTAATATGTAGTTTTAGGGGTTATTAAATATTGTTTTGATAATGACAAAGGTGGGTGATTATTTAGAAAACAGTTCTAATGGCTATTAAGATTGCAACCTGTCAATTTATGATCGGATTGTGAGAAATTCTATGACTTTAATTTTTTTATAGTGCATCTCGTGAGAATTGACGTGGAAACATCAAAGGGAGCCTACAATTAGCAATAGTAAGATTAGGCAAAAAATATCTGTTTTATAGAGAGATTTCTAGCATCTTTAATGGAAAAAAAGAGACAAAAACTGAAGGTAATTTTTAAAATGGAAAAAATCTAAAAAAAAGAAAAAAATATTTGCTTTCGTTGAGAATTGAACTCATGACCTTTTTACAGTGGCAGAGATGGGTAATTATTTAGAAAATAGATCTAATGGCTATCAATATTCCCATCTGGCAATTGATGGTCGGATGTTTCTGATTATTGTGAGAATTTTTAGGATTTATTTTTTTTCTAGCACGCTTTGAAAGTAGTGTTTCTTTTAGAACCTTCAATTAGTAATAGAAAGATTAGAGGTGATTATTCATCTTTTGTAATGGCATTGTGGGTAATTTATATGCAAATTTAAGAATTATTTTAATTTATCTCTTATGATGCCATATTGGGTAATTTATATGCAGATTTAGGACATATTTTTATTCATTTTTTATAATGGCATGGTGAGTAATTCATATGCAAATTTAGTGGATAATTCAATTCATATTTTATTTTATTATGGCATGGCGGGTAATTTTTATGCAATTTTAGAGGTTATTTTATCTTATTTTACATAATGGCATGGTGAGTATTTTTTATATAAATTTCGGAGGTTATTTTATCTCATATTTCATAATGGCATGGCGTGTAATGTTTTAGAAAATATAATGGATCTAATGGCTATTATTATTAGAGTTACATGATGGATGGATGGATGTTTCTGATTTTTGTGAGAATTTCTAGGATTTATCTTTTTTTTTTCTAGCACATTTGGTGAGGATTAACGTGGAGGTTAAAAAAAAGAAAGGGCATTTACTTATTATAGAGATGGTGCGATTTTACTCTTTTTTTTCTAGCCGTTCCTACGTCTCATTCTTAGGAGAAAGAGAGAGGGTTCACATAGAGAGAACAAAATTAGTAAAAGAAACCCGCGTTTGGGGAAGGTGAGGTGAACTAACAATTCCTTGTATCGTGTATCCTCGATTGATGTTGTCTTAGATGCTTCAATTGTAGAGTTGAATATTGAGGGAAAGGTTACACCTACTGACCTACAAGATAGGTTCTGAGAAGCTTAGTAAGATAGTGACGTGATTATTTGTTGTCTATGGACACGAGGACCATCAATCATTCTGACGAGGGACCAATGTTGATCCTCCATGGTGATGACATGATAGTATTTGTGTTTGTTCTGTCACACATGCTGCAGCACGAGGAAAACGTGTGTCATCCTTTGGCGTTGATCACATATATAAGTATCGCTATGGCAGCTACAAAGCCTTGCCATTCAGAAATAACACATCTTGAGTTCAAAGAAAAAAAAAATGTCGTGCCCAGGAAGAGGTGAGCACTCAGAGCCTGCATGCAGGCTACGTACAGATGTGGCACCAAAGCCTTTTCCACATCAAATCCACGGGGCTCCTATGCGTAGTTGGGCTAGGCATCCCTACCGCAATCCATCGGCGTGGTGGTGCAGCCACGGTCTCGAACATCGTCAGCGAGACCGGCGTCCACCCATCCAAGCTCCCATACCTCCAACGCCTGATGCGCATGCTTGCCTTGTCTGGTATATTTACCGCCGATCAACCTGACAAGAGTGATCCCATATACAAGCTCACTCCGGTGTCCCACATCCTTGTTCAGGATAGCGCTTTAAATCCATATGACATGTCGCCGTTGCATCGCATCTTGGCACGCCCAAGTACGGCGATCTCCACATTCTTCAGCTTGGAAGCATGGTTCAGAGATGGTAGTGCCACGACGCTCTTCGAGATGGCACATGGTGTGCCTTCATGGAGTTTGACGAAGAATGATGCCTCATATAACAAAGACATGAACGACTCTTTGTTTATGGATAGCAGCTTCCTCATGGATGTCATGCTAAAAGAGGTTGGTAGCAAAGGTATATTTGATGGGCTTAGATCGCTTGTAGACGTTGGTGGGGGCATGGAGGAGCTGCCAAGGCCATCGCTCGAGCCTTTCCGCACATCAAGTGCAGCGTGCTAGACCTCGAACAAGTGATCAGCGAGGCACCTTCTAATGGTACGGTGCAGTTCATCTCCGGTGACATGTTTGAGTCTATTCCACCAGCAGATGCTGCTTTTATAAAGGTAGGTAACCCTATATTTATCTTTCAGCATTTAGTATCACTGGTAGTAGAAGTATTCTTTATACACAAATTCTAATTTTGACGGTCAATATGTATATATGTTCCAGTTAGTTTTGGATGGTTGGGGTGATGATGACCGTGTGAAGATACTTCGTCAGTGCAAGAGAGCAATTCCCTCAAGAGATGCACGAGGAAAAGTGATAATTGTGAATTTCGTGATTGGACAGGGGACACGTGACAATGTTGCCTTAGAGACGCAACTGTTGTTTGACGTGTTCATGATGCGGTATGGGGGGGCTGAGCGAGAAGAACATGAATGGAGAAAAATCTTCCTTGAAGCTGGATTCAGTGATTACAAGATCACGCCGATATTGGGTTTTCAGTCAATCATCGAAGTTTTTCCGTGAAGAAAGCTCACTATATATATATATATATATATATATATATATATATATATATATATATATATATATATATATATATATATATATATATATATATGCTGTTAATAAGAGATGATGAGCAATGAGTACGTATGTTGTCATGAATAATTGATTATAATATATGCGGAAGGAGTTTGGTATGTTATAAATAGTTATCTAAATGTACTTGATTTGCCGATATATTATGTTATGAAAAGATCAATAATAAATGAATAATAAGTGTCTTGGGTCCAGCTCCATTTACGTAGCAGTTCTATCTTAAAACGGCTTATATCCCCAGGACCATTTTTCCATTATAGTAACCACAAGGAGGCTTTTCGTAACCAAGGCACCTCGAGTGTTCAAACCTGTCAAAGATAAGATAGATTAAAGTAACTTCTGAATGTGCATATCAAATTAATCAACATATCATTATAAAATATGAATTAAAGTATTCCTAAATTTACATATAAATTGATTAAAGTGCCACTGTGGAAGTTAATTTAAAGCAGCCCCTAAATTTGTATATAAATTACCACCATTCGTTATAAAATATAAATATTAAAGCTTATTATAGGTAGATAAAATTTAAAAACTTATGTATATATACACATGAGATATCTTAAATAAAAGTAACTTAAATAAAATATGGGACTCAAATTTACATATACTAGCACGCGCAGGAGGTTTTAATAAAAGGAAAAAGTTCATTTTTGACCATCCAACTTTCGCACAAATCCGGATTTAGCCATCGAACTCTAAAACTAGGTAAATCTGACCATCCAACTATTGAAAACGGACATATTTGGTCCTCCGGGTGGTTTCAAGGACGGTTTTCACGTTTAAAATAATAAAAATTATATTTAATCTTAAAAAATTCATAACTAATTTATTTTAAATAAAAAAAAATACAAAACCAGTGTTTCTAAAAATATAATCTATCTACTAGTGCTCTAGTTAGAGTTATATAAATCTCATTTATTTCCACTCCTAGCGTTTTAATGTTCATATCCACGTCTAACATTTATACGTATTATTGTTTTGCACTGTATTAAATCGGGAGATAACCCAAAAGATTACTTTTTTATAAAAGTTTGTTACCAGTTTCATATTTTTATGATTTAAAAAGAATTAGTTATGAATTTTTGAAGAGTAAATATAAATAATAAAAATATGAAACAGGTACCAAACTTTTTGTAAATATGTAATATTTTGGGTTATCTCCTAATTTAATTAGTGTGGTGTAAAATAATAATACATATAAATATTAGATGTGAATACGAACAATAAAACACTAGTAGGTGTAATCAATGAGATTCATATAACTTTAAGTAGAGCACTAGTGGATATATTACATTTTTAGAAACATTTTGGTACTAGTTTTATAATTTTTTGATTTAAAATGAATTAGTTATGAATTTTTGAAGATTAAATATAATTTTTATTATTTTTAGACATTAAAACCGCCCTTGGAACCACCCGAAAGACCAAATATGTCCGGTTTCATTAGTTGGATCCTGATTTTAGAGTTCGATGGCTAAATCCGGACTTGTGCGATAGTTGGATGGTCAGATATATCTAGTTTTATTTATGGGACATGCAAATGCATTAATTCTGCAAGCAATGCTGCCAAATAAAGGAGTTGGGAACATAGAGCTGGTGATCGCATGCAAGGTCACAACTCACAACTTTAATAACAGGCAATTCAAACAATAGTAGTACTCCTATGTTTGAAAATATCTGAATGGAACTGTATCCTCTCGGATGGAGGGAGTATTGAATGCATCTCTATCCACCAGCCAAAACATTCCTCTCATAAATTTCTGTTGGGAAATTTGCATTCACACCAGAGAAACCAACAAAAATAATACAGTTATTTTCCAATACAATGCAAGAAGACAATTAACAATGACGACGTTCCATTGAAGAGAGTTTAATGCGTTTATTTTCTGTCTGCAACCGATGGCTTTGATTCAACCAATACATCTAAAAAACGTACCATATTACAAATCGATCATATAGCTAGCACAATTTATTCATCCATCACATCATCAACACACCTCTCCAAGTTCTTCCAACTCCAGCCTCATGGCCATGACGACAGCTGCCTTCTTCCTCCTCCCCATCGCCTTCCTCTCCGCGGCGCACCTTGCTCCATTTCCTCCCGTGTCCGCGTGCCCTAACCTCCCCTCCATGACCGTGGAGGACGCGTGCCAGAAGGCGACGGGCACGCTGCTCATGTACGAGCTCTGCAAGGACGCCATGCGGGACGTGTCGTACCCGTCCAACGGCGTGGACCTGTACGCGCTGGTGGCGGCGAAGCGCGCCCTGGCGTCCTTCGCCGACACGGCGCGCGCCGCGGACGCGCTGCGCGGCGACGGCTCGCTGCCCGGCGCCGACAGGGACGCCTACGCCGCCTGCGAGGAGTCCTACCGCGCGGCGACGGGCACCCTGGACGGCGTCGTGGCGGCGGTGGCCGGGTGCCGGTTCCTGGACGGGGACCTCGGGCAGGTGTACCGCGACGGGATCGCGCAGGTGGAGAGCTGCAGGGACCGCGTGAGGGACCTGCCGGCGTCGCCGCTCTATGCAAGGAACCTCGTCGACCGGAACTTGGCCGTGCTCGCCTACTTCGTCGGCAGGTTGCTCGGCGTCCGGTAATGATGCAGCGTCATTCGTCTTGCAATGGAGAGGGACAGTGGCTGGTGATGACCATGCATGGTGCTATGCTGTGTGCCAAAAATCTAATAATTTTCCTTTTTTATTAAGTTGGTGAGATCGACGACGGCATGAAGAGACGAACTAGCTGCCTCGATCTGTAGTCTTGTATCCATCATGAATGATTGTATTGCTAGCGATTTCATCACTAGTTAAAAATTTTTCCTTGAAAAATATCTGGATTACAATTGTGGACTTGGATATATACGCAACACTTTTTGCCAATGGCCGACGACGAAAATTGACTTGATTATTACTGCCGCCTAATGTAGGGTGGCCAAGTACAGAGGAAAATTAGCATACAGAAGACAAAGGTAGTTTTAATCAGAAGACAATTGCTGTAGAAGGATTCTCTACAAATCGCGCGCGCATACTGTAATAGTGATTCATGCGATGCGACCAGATTGTGCACAATGGGCGGACTATTACGACTGGCTCAAAGCCAGGATTGTAGACTTGGTAGTCCAAGGTCCAGAGTCCAGACAAACACAAATAATACTGATGATGTAGTTCTGTAACTCCGCATTATATATGGACGGCTATTTACATTCGAGCATGACCGTCTCAGCATGCAGCAGCCAGTGATGCATTTGGATGGCTTGCGGCCGTGCGGTGCGGGCCATGCATGATGCCAAAGCATTTACCGGCGCCTTGTATCTCGATCTCTTGCAACTTGCAAGCAGACAAGCACTGCTCTCCATGGGGACTAAATGTTAGTACAAAAATTTGAAATAAAATGAATTACATTTTTGTTGTACTCTACTGACTTTGGGCACCTTATTTGTTGAACCAGCTGGCCGGCGATCCAAATCGATCCCAGCAGGAACATTGAAGAAATGGAATTCTGGGACAGCTAGCGCAACAACGCAAGCATCTCTCAAATTAAATGGCACGAAGCAGCCCTTCGGGGAAGCCGGCCAGCAGTGGCGCATGTGTGCCAAGACTTTGCAGAGCCCACCCATAACCTCTTCTGTGTGGCACTCCATAGAGCTGCTGCAAGTTCAACCTGAGGCGTTTTCCCTCCAGCTTAAGCTCGTGGACGGTGGATGTTAGGTGCCGGTGTCCGATGACAGTAAAAAAAAAACGTGTGGAATTTATATGTGTGAAGTGTTGTTTACATTTGTTAATCAGTGTTGGGAGAAATAGGCCTAGCAAGGAGTTATTTGTAAAGATTGAGCAGCTGGACTCTTTACCGTGTGGCGTGTGTAGTGTTACGCTGTAGTACTTTTACCATTTTCATACTTTTTGTGCAGCATCATGAACTAGCCAGTAAGCAGCACTTTTGTCATGCGCCACCGTTTACATGCAAACTGCATGAGACTCACATCACAAGAAACAGCTAGCCAAACCGACTCTAGCTAGGGCACTAGAGTACATTATTACATGTGTAATATAATTCCTGAAAAAGCACGATTCTAGCTTTTTCGTTTCCGTATTCAACATCAATGATGCGTAATCTAGTTCATATATAAAACAACTGCTTGCAATTGCAAAAATTCACTCACT
The DNA here is from genome assembly GCA_022530915.1 of Paspalum notatum. Lineage (NCBI taxonomy): Eukaryota > Viridiplantae > Streptophyta > Magnoliopsida > Poales > Poaceae > Paspalum > Paspalum notatum. The sequence goes on from CM039691.1 coordinate 37,465,471, forward strand.
GATAGCTCCTAGAAAAGTTACAGAGCATGCATGTAAATGTCTTGCGCTCGTCACTCTCAGCGCGCGTCCGGCCGGCTGGCTGGCCAGTGAATAATCATCGCAATGCTGCTATAGCTAGCGTTGTGAGTCCTCGCGGCTCCTCGCTTGTCGATCGTCGGTAATTAAACGGCTTGAGATCTGAAGAACATTGGACGCGCCTTGATCGACTTCATTCTCAACGAGTAATTGGGGACGACGTTACCCCTCGCTATCCGACCCCAAATCTCGTAATAGTTTCAGCAGAGGACGCACGTACGGCTAATTCATCAACAAAACGAAAGGGAGATACTGACAAACAACAGTTGAGAAGAGCAGCAAACGAGGATGCATCCAGTACATGCGGATTAATTTATCAATCAGGCGCCTGTTTATTTAGTACATGATAGGAACCCGCGCGCGCCTGCAACACACACCACGCACAACACACTGCTAAAGAACGAACTGACCAAATCAGTAGTAATCTGTCAGCTCGATCAGTCAAAGCCCCATCACGGTCTTGGTTGTTCTCCCGGACGCCCGCTCATGGGTTTTGGCAAAGGCTGCCAGAACTTGACTCTACCTAAGCACGGCTGGCCTTTGCAGGTTTTGTCGCGCCAGTGGATGGAGACCGTGGGAGCGGCATGGTCCCGTCGCCACGCCTTTTCACAGGCGGAGCGGTGAGGTTGCGGCGTCACTTGTAGCTGTGGATATGAACTCCTCGTCGCTGAGGTCGGCGAAGACGTTCAGACCCAGCGCCTTGTAACCTGTGGAGCTTCCCCTGGGGTCGCGTGCCACGTTGTAGTGCACGCCCCACCGCTGGTACAATTGCCACAGAGACTCCTCCGACTCGAGGTCCTCTTACTGAACTTCACGCCGGCAGTGTTGAGCCGGTGGCCGTCGTCGTCGCCGGCGTGAAGTTCAGTAAGAAGGACCTCGGAGTCAAAGGACAGCGCCACGCCTAGCGCGGTGAGCTTCTTCACCATGGTCTTGATCGGCCTAGTCTCTCCTGGTTGGTTTGGCAATGCTCTCTCCGGTCTCTGCTCCTCTAGCGAGGCCGCATGCGTCCTCAAAACAAAGGTGCATTCCCTTTATTTATCAGTACGCATGGCCTCGGTTAGTTGAGCAGCGCAAGGGGTGTGGCTGGGGCGCGTGGAGATCGGACGGCAGGTAGCACGCAAAAACAACGTGGCTTCGTCGCCCAAGCACGGCATCGTCGCCTCGGTTGCCGGCCACACCTCCAGCGCCCGCCCCGCTAGCAGCTAGCTGCGTGCCCTCACCACCGGATCACGGTGACAGTATCGTGCCTTCCGAGACATGGCATCCTTCTCGCCGCGGAAAACGTACGTGATCGTGATGGGCATATCATCTCCGTACTTGCCGCTGCCACCACCTGGGTGTTCTCCCGTTCACATGCCCTGCCTTGCCCTAGCATTGCCAATTTGCTGGAACATCAGGAGGGCCTTGATCCGCATCGCCTCGCCGTTCTTGCCCATAAACCCAACTTGATCCACCTGTCATCATCATCAGTATACATTGTCAAGTGAGTTTATCATCATCCCAGGTTGATCGACAGGTTGTTTACACAAAACCAATAGCCGTTGTCGTTGACATTTAACATCAGTATACAAGTTGTCAAGTTCATGTTGTTTTTTCGTCGAATACGCAAGAGGTATGCGTATCTTTGTATTAAAGTAGGAGTGACTACTAGAGTACAACGCGCGAAAGCGCAAACCGATCAGAGTACAACGTGCGCGAGAGAGCACCACCACATAGGAAAAATAAATACTACACAAGAGTTAACAACCGCGCCTAGCGGCCTAGGAGGCCCGCCGGTTTGACATAGCAAATAGCCGAAAACACACGTGAGAACAATCTTTATCATAAGTTGGAAATGCATACATTTTCATCTCAAATTTACCATACTAGTTCATCAACACTTGCTTTCACACGTGTTGGAGTTTAAGAGATATAGATTTAATCTTTAGTAATACTAGCAAGAATGCACGTGCAGAACGCACGTGACTAATAAATATTTGATAAAACCCAAACTTAAAAATTCAAATTTAAGTACTTAGATATTTTGAACTGCATTTTAAACATAAATTTTATAGAAAATACTAAACTTAGTTGCAGCCCACTCACCCTGTTGCCATAATGGACTTGCCGTCAGATGGCATCGGGGCTGAAAGCATCGCCCGTCGCCACGCCATAAGGGGTTCCCCAAACACTGTTTGGCACTGTAGATGACATGACGCATAGAGTGGAATGAAATTTAAAGACAGCCTAAATCTGTCGATTTAAACAATATTTAGAATTCAAATTTAAGTACTTAGAGATTTTGAACTGCATTTTAAACATAAATTTTATAGAAAAATACTAAACTCAGTTGTAGCCCACTTACCCGTTGCCATAATGGACCTGCGTCAGATGGCATCGGGTTTATAGAGAAATACTAAACTCAGTTGCAACCCACTTACCCAACTGCCCTAATGGACCTGCCGTCAGAAGGCATCGGGGCTGGAAGCATCGCCAGTCGCCACAACATAAGGCTCACTCCAAAGGGGGTTTTCCAAACACTGTTTGACAACTGTAGATGACATGACGCACAGAGTGGAGTGGAATTTGAAGACAGCCTAAATCCGTCGGCTTAAAAAAAATATTTGGAATTCAAATTTAAGTACTTAGAGATTTTGATCTGCATTTTAAACATAAATTTTGTAGAAAAATACTAAACTCAGTTGTAGCCGCCAGTCGCCACGCCATAAGACTCACTCCAAGGGGGTTGCCTAGATACTGTTTGGCACTCTCGCTTCTTGAAGAAGTCCACGCCATAAGGCTCACTCCAAGGGGGTTGCCTAGATACTGTTTGGCCCTCTCGGTTCTTAAGTCAATAATCCCTCCGGTAGAAGGCGCGTCCAAGCGAGCCCAAGGCGTTATTGTGCTGATTCGATTGTCTTATGTGCTTCTCGGTGTTTTGGTCCACGAGTGCCAATTATGAATTGGCATAAACTGAGTTTAGATGGCGATGTGGTATTATTTTTCTTCGATGATACGTTTGATTGAGATCTCGGTATGTACATGGGCATATGAAACGTTGATTTGGGCTAAGAAGAATCTAAAGTAGTACGAATTTTGGGCTGTCAGGATTATTGGCCTCTTATGCAGGCACAGACCGGGTACAAACTTGCATGGTGGAAAAATTTTTGCGGTAACCCAACCATCGCCGGCAGGAACGCGTTCTGTTCTTGAGTTTATTGGGCCCACACAAATTTTGACCTTTAGATCTTAATCTATTCACATCTAATGGTGAAGATTAATGTAACTTTGTTTAAAGATGCACGATCCATCTCGTAGGTTCGTGGGGCACATCAATTGTGTGGGGACATCTACTCTAAGCCCTAAGATATTTAATCTGATTTAGATCTAACGATAGAGATTAAGGTGGGTAGGTAGCATTTAGGTGTAAATTATTTTCTCCTAAACTCGCTCTTTATATATATATATAGTACTGTTATATTGTAGCCGGCCGTAGAATAGGTAATTCTGCGGCCAGACTCAAACCAGCGAGCACTGGTTGGCTAGTTAGCCAGGGTCCCGTTTTATCCCGATCGGGTCGGCTCCACCGTCAAATTTGGCTTGGCTCGGCTCTAGCTCCGGCTCCGTCATAGTCGTAGCCTCGTAGGTCGTCACCCCAGTAGAAGAGAAATTTGCTTCCCGACCATTACGAAACATGGGCTTCGCTATTATGCCATCGCGGAATTGTGTTTCTCTCTTTAACCATTCTTCACACGTGGCAGCACTTCAAAATGCCATTTCCTCCGTTCTCCAACATTTCAACCGTTTTTGCAATATAATGGTACACGAGCTGACCGTATTGCCCCTGTCCCAGGCCATTGCCGCATGGTCGCTGCCCCCAGACCGTCGCCGCTGCTCATGGCCGCGCCTGTGCTGCTGCCTTGGCTGTTGTCCAACGCCGGCCCCGCCACGGCCGTCGCGTAACCGCCCGCCCAGACCGCCGTTGCCGTCCATGACGCTCAGCCTCGCGTCCGCCGCGGTCGCGCTGCCGCCGCCCCCGCCCGAGCATCGCGTCGTGGATGCCGGAGCGCGCCTCCGCCGTCGCCGCGTACAAATTCCGAGCCTGCAGCACGCCTACGCCACCACGCACCTCCCCGCCTGCTCGCCCCCATGCGCTCGTGCTTCGCTGCCCCGCCGCTTGGCCCGCGCACCTCTGGCGGAGACGCCCCGCAGCTGGTTGGCCCTGCTCGCCTCGCGCCGTCCTTGGTGGAACAGAGGAGATCGCCGGGGCTTGGCCGCAGAGCTACTCCGGTCTCCGTTCTCCGATCCGAGGGTACCGGGAGAGTGAGGAGCGCGGCGCGAATCCGTCCCGGGGTTTGTGGGTGCGGATTGATCCATCGAGGAGGTCGCGCCACGGGCGGCCATTGCCGCAGCCGGGGAGCTATGTGGGCAGCCCGCTGCGAACAAGGGAAGGAGAAATTGGAGCCGGGTGGAGGTTGAGGGAGGTGTGGTGGTGCTCCCTGGTGTGGGAATCGGACTGTGGTGGCCGGTAGGAGATGAATTTGGGTGGCGGTGTGGAGAGGGAACTCGGCGGCGTTCATGGAGGGAGGCTGGAGAGAGGAGGAAGAGGGGCAAAACGAGGCCGGGGAAGGGGGCGGCGGTGAGCCGCGCGACGAGGCCGGGGGAGGGGGCAGCGGGCCGCGCGCAGAGGCAGGGGGAGGAGGTGGCGGCGGCACGGCGGAGAAGTGCGGCCGGGGGAGGAGGTGGAGGCGGTGCGGTGGAGAAGTGCGGCGGGGGAGGAGGCAGCGGCCGACCGGCGGTGAGGAAGAGTAGGGGTGGCGGCGGCGCGATGGAGAAGTGCGGCGGGGAAGGAGGCACCGGCCGGCCGGCGGTGATGAAGAGGCCCGGTGGCATCCTGGTCTAGTGAGAGGGGCAAAATGGGCAAATCAATTGCTATTTGTTGGCCAAAATAGCTAAAAGGTGGAATAATGGAGAAAAAAGCATTTTGGAGTGGTATAGAATGGTGAAAGAAGGAATCTCATTTTTTCGATGGCAAAATGGCGAAACTCACTTTTCATAATGGTTTGGAAACAAATTTTTTTTAAAAAAAATTCCCCAACCCCCCCCCCCCCCCCAAGAAGCCATTTGATGCGGCCGGCACCGACGATGCACCCTGCGAGGAATCCCCTGCGAGACGCTTCCAAGCTCGAGTCTGTCTCCTTTTGCCATCAGTACGCGTTTTTATCTGATTTATTATGGTTCGCTATCACTGCGTTTCGAACAGATGCGATTTTTTTCCCGTCTGGATTGATTGCTATTGTTGTCACTGCGGATAGGAGACGACGGAGGAGGTCCCTCGCTTTGCCGCAACAGAACATCTAAAGCACCAGTGTCCATCAGTGTCCATGGCGGCATCCTGGTCGTAGTGCACTACGATGCACCGATACTGCACCGAATACGTATCGGATACTTCGATACTCCGATACTCCTTCGATACTGTATCGAAAAAGTATCAGAAAATAAAGGCAAAAAATAAATAAAATTAATCCCGATACTTATTCGATACACTTCGATACCTCTTCGATACTTTATGAGCCACTTCGATACACCAACCTTAGCCTTTAAGTCTCATTTAGTCTGGCCATACAGCTAAATATTACTATCTCATATTATTAATCATTTCTCATTTCTCTTTAGAACTTTATTGCAAGAACAAAATACAATGTTGTCTGAGATGTGTTATTGAACCATGTTATCTTTAATTATCTTTATTGTTATTTTTATTTATTAATTTTTTTATATACTTAGAGTATCGGAGTATCTTTATTTTTCGTAACCGTCGTATCGGAGTATCAGTATCCAGTATCGGAGCATCGTAGGTAGTGCATTGAACGACCTACTGTGCCACGACGGCCGCAAGCTTGGTGCGAGGAAACCTGAAAATCCCCATTTGCGAACAGAGCAAGCTCCGTGAGGTCAGCAACTACGAATATTCTCACCCCTCATTAGATCTTTCCTAAATCATTGACGGGAATCCCTCAGCAGTCAGCACGCGGACCTCAGTCTAGCATCGAATCTGCATCATCAATGCCCCCTCTCAGCTACTCGAGTTGCCACTAGTGGTAGCTAATGGATCTGGATGGGGAATGTCGAAATTAGTGCAGATACCTAACTGCTGACAATGATCCCAACCATAGACCAACAGGGTCCACTTTTAAGCCTAATTGATGATGTTTGCCTTACTCTATCAGCAGAAGGAAGCGGTAGATTATATAGTGAATCTCCACTCCCAATTCAGTATAGTTTGATTTTTTTAATCAGGGTTCCAAATTTCTATTCATGGCGTTCATATTTTCTGAACATCCGATGTTACTAGTTTCCATAATTTTGGTTGTTTTGTCGGTTTTGTTCATAATGCCAAACCAAATTTTGAATTATATCATAGATAGATTTGATCCATAATAACATAAACACACCTATGCATGCTACATAATTATTAAAAATTCTATTTGACTTTTGTACTACATAATCATAGATTTCATCAGGTAGCCTTTTCTTTGAATGATGTACTAGCACATAACCATATATTTTGTGTTTCAATATCCAAGGCATTATTATTGTAAACTTATTCTTTATATTAAGTCAAATAAATTGGGCATACGTATATACTTTTGTAGTTAAATTCTCATAAACCTGTTAAATTTGACCTGTTGAATTCTCATGGTAAATTACCAGACGTCCAATTGCATTACGTAGTCTAATATGGACTCTAGTAACTCCATATTATTGTCACGAACTAATTGCATTATCGTACTAGCACTCTACGGTAAAGTTATAATAGCCAATATAGTAATTGGTTCCTCTGTAGCTTGACACAGGCCAAAGTGTTGTAATCTTGTTGACATAGGCCAAATTGTCGTAATCCTCATCCTAATTATCTTCTGTCCATTTAAATTTTCATAACTATTCCATGGTAAATTTGACTCATTATAGTAATTGTTTCCTTAGAATAGCTTGGTGTTAAATTATAGTAACTCTGTACAGTGTACACTAACTATTGTCTCAAGCCATTCGAATTCTAGTAACTATTTCATATCATATTATTCAAAGTGTTAGCATTTGTCGGACCGCATGAACATAAATAGTGGTAATTTCCCACCCTAACTATCATCTAGGACCATTCCAACTGTTATAACTATTTGATGGTAAATCTGACTAGTCAGTATAGTAAAATTTCTACTGAAATAAGTTAATGCCAAATTATGGTAATTCCATGTCCTAATTACCACCTGAAGCCATTTATGTTGTCTTAACTATTCTATAATATTAAGCGTATCCAGATTTAATTACTGTAACTTCCCGTCCTGATTATCTCTCGAACTGTTGAATTCTTGTAACTCGATTCATATCAACTTACAATTTGTTGTAATTTTGTTTCTCATAATCACAGTCGGTAAATGACGAAACTTGAAAAAGCATTGTTGTATTCTGGTAAATTTGTTAAATTTGTTAATGGTGCATTATCGGAAGCATCTGCAAGCCAAATTTCTTCAAGTGCTTGTCTATTTGTATATTATGGACTAGTGTCTTCACACTACACAAAAAAACACAATGCTTATATCATATCATTACGTTACTGGCAAGATATACCTCTCTTGCCGATCATTGTATTTACTATAAAATGGGATTTAAAAAATACTCGATCATGGAGGAGAGACGTGCATTGACATCGCTAACACAGGATTATAGTAAATATTCTTCCTTAGTACCTTCAATCGTAAGATTCCATATACTAAATTTGGCATACTCTTATAAAACTATGTTTCTTTTTCAGCTTGCTTCTTGTTTAATTCAATAATATGCAGCCTAACATTTATTAATGGCCATATTATTTGCTACTGTTATTATTTTTATAGGATTTCAGGTGACGACACTTCTAGGGAGATAACTGGGTAGCACCAGTTCACGTATTGCAGAGAGCAGCCTCTGCATGGTGGATCTAATCTCAACACTAATGATGTACTGGCTCCCTTGTGCATTCTGCCATTCTCTTCATCATACTTGCGCACACTTTGCATCGACGATGCTCATCTTCTAGGGCTGGAGGTTGGGGAGAGCAATGCACCAGCCAAAGTCCTGCTCAAATTGACCATTATCGTACTAATACTTTTTTATGGTAAAGTTATAATAGCCAATATAGTAATTGGATCCTCCGTAGCCTGACATAGGCCAAATTGTTGTAATCATGTTGACATACGCCAAATTGTTGTAATCCTCGTCCCAATTATCATCTCGTCCATTTAAATTTTCATAACTATCACACCATTCTGTTGTAACTACTTTTGGATCTGTTTGAATTACCATATCTATTTCTATCACAAATTTTTCATACCATTATCGTAACTTTGCCACACCATTTCATCGTAACTATTTTGTGGTAACTTTATCTCTATTTATAGTAACGGGTTGAGAAATAGCTTGCTGGCAAATTATTGTAAATCCCATCCCGAATATCATATAGATTAATTCAAAATGTAGTAAAAATTTCATGTTAATTAGGTCTCCATATCATTGCAACCGGTTCCAAAAACGATTTGTGCCAAACGTTGGTAACTCTCTATCCTAATTATTAATTAATAATATTATAATATTACTACCATTCTAATAATTATCGTAACTATTCCTTGGTAAATAAGTTTCACATTATAGTAATTGGATTGCATCCTTAGGACAGTTTCGTACCAAAGTTACGGTAACTCTATATCCTAATTATCGAACAACATTAGAATTACCGTAACTCTCCATGGCTGGCTTTCATTCATGCAGGCATAATTCAGACAACGACGCCATGAGAGATGAGACCTTAACTAACGGAAATCACGAGCAGGTCATTTACTGTCTATTGCGTGGCTACCGGGCTGCAGCGAGCCGGCTTGATTATCATTCAGTCCGCTCGGCTCGCGTCAATTAAAGCCCAGGACAGAACCTGATCTGCATCGATGGCCGGTCGGATGGTCTGGCTGCAGAACAAGCTATTCCGTAGCCGGCTGCGGAATATACCTAAATATATGTGTGTGTATATATATATAAAAATTTTTTACATGTGCTTGTAGCTACACCCGCTTACGTATCTCAATATTTAGGCCGTATCTGGTGAAACGGAAGGTATGTATACGGAGTATGTGATCATACTAAACCATCTGTGGTGTATATAGGTAAGGTATACGAGTATATCTGAGGTATGTGGACATACTCCGTTATATGTACTAATATAAATGTATTATTAAATAAATTAAAATTAAGGGCTGTTTTGTAATTTTTTACGCGTGGTGACTTTTGAGGTATCTTAAAATAAGGACGTGAACATACTCAAACTGATAAATAAGTATGCGGACATACCCCTTATTGGTTTATTGAAGGTGAGTGTAGCTACATGCACATGTAGATAAAACTCTTCATATATATATACAGGAATTCTAATGTGTGCAGGTTGCGACTTTTCGAACTGCGAATGTCGCAACCGTTGCGATTTTTTTTTTCAGCTGTTGCGACGTTATGGTTTCTTTACAAGTAGCAACCGTTGTGATTTTTTGGGAGGTGAATTATCAAGTGCTGTTGTGCACTGTCAGTGCATGCATATGCGAACAGACAATGAAAGATGCGCATATGCGATGTTTAGTCGTGTCCTATATATATAGGGACGAGCTAATGGAAGTCCTTGGTTACAGGAAGCCTCAACCAGGGAACCGGCCCAGGGATGCAGTCAGCAAGCACGCATGGCCAAGGGTGCGGGCTGGGTCGGGCCCGATTGGCGTAAAATGTAAGCAAAAATACCGTAAAACTGTGTATAACTGAGTGTAAACTTCGTCTACTGTAGCAGAATGAACCGATGACTGACACATTCCGCTAAACTGACGCACACATGCATGCATGCAGTTCATTCTATCATACTAGTTTTTCTACGATAATTTTTTATTCGAACATTCAATTCACAAACGGTTTTCACTAATAGAATGCTGATATTTTTCTACACGTTTTGATATCCATTGTGACTATATTTTTTTGAATTTTTTTGAATTCATAAATTTACATTTTTAGGTTGAAAGTTCTATAACTCAAAAGCGTAGTTCCTGAGCATAAAAACATAGAAATGTGATCATGAAAACCTCCTCTGATCTGCATAAAAGACTAGTGTCGTGGCATAAGCCTAGATAAACTCAGCCATAGAAATGTGAATTGATCACAAACGGTTTTTACTATTAGATTCTTAGTGTTTTATGCATGTTTGAGATCCATTGCGAATATATTTTTTTAAAACAAAATCAAATTCATAAATTTACTCTCATTTATACTCTGACACGCTAGTTGTTCTCTAATATAAATATTGTAAGCTATAAGTATAGAAATCTTCAAAGAGACCTATGCTCAATGGTATTTATACTTTAGCATGTTAGAGTTACAATGCAAACTAGTTTCTTTCAATTCACATTTTCACCGTGGCATAAAATCATGTTATGCAAGCATATAATCTATTGTCACGCAACAACATGACACATTATCGAAGATTTATACTCGGCAATTTGTTAAAATAACATGGCATAATTTCTTCCATTACCAACCATAAGTTTTCGTCAATAACATAAAAGATAATGACAACTGTTGCTATTTCGAACCATAATATCGGACAACAAAAACTGCACTACATAGGGATTTACATTAATTTTATTACATGTGCACTGGTCCTAAAAATAAGAAAACTCGGCACTGATGCCGGCAATCATGGCATGTGTGAGACTGCTAGCTTCTTCGAATGTTGCCCCATCGCTGCTGATCATTCATCAATGCCTGGCATCAGGAAGGCATAAGAAAGTGATGGTAATCATATAAGTCAATGCAAATCTACGTAAACTTTTTCTAAACAGTTTTTTATTAAGCATAAATAAAACCACAGAGTATCCGTCACATGAGAAACAACATAATAACAAATTGTGTTCATAGAACTAGTACCATACATTACCAACACGAAGGCATACAAACAGTGAGAAAACAATATCTTGCAAAAAAAGCATAGAAATAGTGAGAAAAAGGCATACAAAGATCCAAATTTTCTCCATGATAAGAAAGCTAGTTAATTCTTTGGTTCAATGGCATAGATAAAATCCTTGTGTAGAAACAAACACGATTTTGAAAAAATACTAAAAATCTTTATCCAGGTAGTGTGCCAGCTGTTAGTAAATTGATATGAAAAACGTAGCATAGAACCATACAACATAAGCATAAAAGACTGGCTGATCATATACAATGAATAAACTTAGAAAAATAGTAAACGAACAACGATGGCATTGCACGCTAGCGCACCAAGCATATAAATTAACAAGCAGTGGCATAAAATGGATATCAATAGTTCATTCAAGCAAAATTCACTCATGCGCATAATTAGCAGAAAGTTGTTGCAAAATCAACGTAAATGAAGCTCAAGCCAAATTCAGTAGGCAACACATAGATCAAGCCGCCTCAAAATCTCACCCAAAGTGGTAACCTCAGGGCCAATGGTTACTAGTATAGGCAGTCATAAAAATTCTACAACAGCATCGTTAAGAAGCAATAAGCAATGGAGCATAAACCTATGTTAAACTGCAAGTTCTGTAAATCAAAACATACAGGCATAAAAACAGTTTCAACATGTTCTTATCTCATGGAAAAGCTCAGTTTTTAGCTCAATGCTAGCTGATAGTGCAACGACAATCATAAATAGTGCAATGGTATACATAAATACTATTAACACATTTGACTTCGCGCTGACCGCAGGACTGTAATCACTGGTCCTGTATCTCGTTTCCCTTAAGTGCCAAACTAAACAAATGTTGTAATAGTCCATTCCAATGACGATTCTTCTGTAATTCGATAACATTTACGTTTACATTATCATATCTTATAAAAAAGTACATATATTTGAGGACCGAGGGAGTAGCAACTAGGCAATGCTCACCGGGTTAGGTTGCCTTTTAACGGTGCGCATTCCGTGCCCACCAAGGCTAAAACAGTTCTGGACAACTCTTCCAGCTTGTGCAACGGCGTAAAATGTTGGTGTATGTGCGAGTGCGTTGAGACATAATCTAACACAAAATGCCCGCTAAGTGCCTAAGACGATTACACTAGAAAAACGTTGTGTGTCTCCATACCAAAACACAAAAGGGTGGTAGCTCATCAGTTGGTTGTGGTGTTGGTCTTGCACGGCGTAAGCGCACGTACGATTTTTTTTTTTTTTTTTGAGGAAAACTGGAGGGGTTTTAGCCCCTACAGAGATATATTAAAAGCCACCGAAAACAGCGCACGAACGATTTCCTTGGTGCCAGAATTCACGTTACAGCTTCTGTTTTACCGCCAAATGGACTAGCACTCCAAGTATAAATACGCTCACACCGTACAGAAAGAGGCAACATAAGTAATCGTACCGGTAAGTTTGCAAGCCTACCAAACATGGACTTAAACATAGAGCCACAAGAATATTTTATTACTTGTGGCATTGATTTAAACATGGACTTGGAGCCACCATTAGAAAATGAAATCGGTATGAGTCACGCCTTCTTTGCGAGGAGTGCTTGCTTGGGCTTGGGCAGGGACGGGTGCTGGACTGATCGCCGGTTGAATGCATGCAATGCACTGGGAAAACGAAGCCTGCGGTGGGAGTAATTGGCCATGCAGCTGAGAGCATGTGCATAGATCATTTACTTCTACATGGAAAATAATATAAGTGGACCAGCTAGATAAGGGGTATACTAGTTCAAAATGAGTTTCAAATACTTAAACGTCAATTATTTGCATCCAAAGCGAAACCCATAAAACCCTTCCACTTAGCTATTTGTCTTGTGTCTAACATTTTTTTCGGCCTCTGGTCCAACATTGACGACGTAGAAGCAGCCATTGCATCCCAGTCGACGTCGTTGACCATGCCGCTCGCCTCTACGGCGGCCACTCTGGCCACCCACATGTGGCGGAAGCGCGCCATCCTGAGGCCCGCGCTGCATGGCATCCAGGGAATGGGCACCCGACTGCGCCCGCCGACTGATGGGAGGTGACAGAGATGGAGGAGGGCGACGCGGAGCCACTGCCGTAGTCTTCGGGATCGTCGATGATGATGGGATTGTTGACTGTGGACACCAGGACGGATGAGCAGGGCGCTAGCGGCAGCGCCGAGACGGCGGTGGTGGGCCTTCCACCCGGAGCGGCGACAGCGGTGGTGTAGCCTCCTCTCGGAGCTGTGATGGCGGACGAGGGCCCCGGTCCGGTGTCGTGGGCCACGCAGTCCTCCTCAGCTGATTGGTGGCACCGAGGAGCCAAAGGTGCCATAACATAGAACCGCAGGACAACTGCTGCCGCATCGAGACCAATCGGCGGCGCCCATTCGCCGCGCGGCGGGAGCTCCGTGCGAGCCATGGCGAGGCGGCGGTTGAGAGGAAGACGAGCCATTGCGAGGAGGCGAGGCATGAGTGAGAGTGAACCATCGAGGTCCTTGAGGTTTTACTTTGAACATGTGGGAATATGGAGGTGAGACTGACATATGGGTCCACAAACGAAATTCTGGGGCGGACGGTGTTACGGATCGTCTCTGAAAATGAGCCTTTTTTAAGGAGCGGTCTAAGCTACATGCCACCCCTAAAAAGTCTTATTTTCAGGAGCGATTCATACTATGGACCGTCTCTAAAAATGAGCCATATTTTCAGAGGCAGTCTTTGATACGGACTGCCCCTGAAAATTTTTAGAAGCGGCTAAAGACTTGGAACCCACACAAGTTTTATCAGAGACGGCTCGCTATGTGAACCACCCCTAACATTGAAAACCAAGAAAACATGTAGGATCTGATTGGTTTCCTTCTCCGTGGAGCCTGGCTCGCATCTGGTAACCAGGCCCCCACCGACCATGCCCTATGCATGCAAAGAGGGATTGTTTGGTTGTCTGTTTTCTACCAGCTTGTCCAGTAGCGAAAGTATTTGGTTGCATAAAGCAAGCTGCGGCATGATACGTGAGAGGAGTCGTCCGCGCTCTTGCATTGCGTCAGCCAGGCTGCGAGAAAACGCAAAAAATGTTCGCATATAGAGAGCCAGGTTCGGAACCTCTTTTTGCACCTCGGGGGGCCAGACCCCAACGCTGCTACAGGTTACCAATCAACTGGTGTTTGCATCGCATCCCGTGGGCCTAGTTGCGCTGCGTACGGCCAACCAATCCCGTGGGTCTGGTTGCGCTGACCAATCCGGCCCCTAGAGTTTCTGGGCGCTCGACGCCGCTCCGCCCGCTCCCCGACTGTGGCCGCCGATGCGGCGATGTGCGGCCGCCGCCGCGCGGGGAGCCGCTCCGGCTGGGAGCGGGGGCGCGCCGCTCCGCCCCGGGAACCGCTCCGGGTGGGGCCCCTCGGCGTCGCCGCCCGACGCGTGCCGCCTGGGCCCCCGTGCGGCACGCTGGACGGGAAGTGGTTGGCCGATGCCGTGGGGATAAGAGCGTCTCCCCTGCTTTGCCCACTGTGCTTCATCTCCTGGTGTTTTTCCCTCTTCGTTTTCGCTTCCTGGAGGACGCGGTGATATGGCGTGTGTGGCGTTGCGGGTGCGGGGGAGCCAGCCTAACCGCCGCTGGACATGGAGGATTCCAGATACGACGCCGGTGGACATGGAGGAGGTCGGATCCGGCGAGGGCGAGGCGGCGGCGCGCCAGGCACGCCGCAAGTAGCCGGCAACGGCATCCCCATCCCCATCCTCCTCCTCCTCTACCGGCTGCGTGCGCAGGGAGCGGCCGCCGTAGGAGAATCCGGCAGCGGGTGAGCTGGCAACATCGACGGTACCCAACGTTCACATGTACGGCTCTGTCTGCCTGTCCCTGTCATTCACTCTTTCCCTCCGCTCTTCCTCTTCGTGCTCTAGGGACGAATTCGGTCCTCCCTCCACTGGATCTGTGCAAGGCACCGGCCGCCGGCGGAGGCGGCGTTGCAGTGATGCGGCGGAGCTGCGGCCCTAGCTGCAGTGTTGCAGTGCTCAACTGCGAACGTTGTGCGGGAGCCGACGGCGCAGTGCGCAGCCGAGCGTGGGCTGGCAGTCTGGCACTGGACGGCTGGTGGCTGCAGCCCTCGCATAACCTCTTTGACAGTCTCACCCAAGCGCGACTTCCGTCCCCCTCCCTGCCGGCGCCGTTCCATCTTGTGGCTCCCACGGTGACCTGCGCTTCGCCTGGCCCATCTGAGACGAACGGATCAGGTCCTGGTAAGCACGCCCTCAGCGTTGGCCGTGGTGCCGGGGCTTAGCAGGCCGTGCCTGGCAAGGCGAGGCTCCTGCGCAGCATGCTTCAACGCCGCTGTTCCACCACTTGGTCCTCGTGCACATCTGAAATTTATGTCTGCTACTCCATGAGTAGGCAAGGTATTTTTTCCCCTGCTAGCATTCTTTGAATGTAACACTGTTCTTTGAATGTAACACTGGTGAGTTTTACTTGCCGGCTTGCCGCTGCTGGTCAAATTCATAAGTGTTTGGAAAAACATGCTTAATCATGCATGAACATACGCTGCACCATTAAGCTATGACATGCATTCAGTGTGTACCAAAGGGACAACCCTATCAAGAAAAGGAGTGTTACTGGTCATGACTCATGACTGTTCATGTTTCATTATGCCAGATCTCTGGGGCACAAATATTGCTCTCTTGAAGTCATAAATATTTGTGTTGTTTTGCAATTTTTCAGAATTCTGACCGATGTCTTGGCGCTTCACATGCTCTTTATCTTCATAATTTTCTAGCTTCACATTTTCCATGATTAATACCACATCATTTTCTCAGAGTTTCATATACTATGCAATGGTGCTGGACCCTCATGCTATTTCTTCCGTAGTTTTCTATTGCGTACAGAAAAACTCAGAGCTTTGAATCTAAGTTAGCTGAATGTAAAATAATTCACAGAAAATTCATTGGCTTTGGGACCACACTGAGATCAAGGATAATGCCTTCTTTTCGACAAAGGTACAGGTACGATTCCTTCAACTCAGGACCACCATGTGTAGTTCCAGTATACAAGCTTCGAACTAACAGTACTAAACCCAAGCTAATTTAGAACAATGGCTGAAATGTGACCAGAGTTGGCTTAGGTGTGCATTTATGCATATGAAATTAATAACAGTACTAAACCCAAGTTAATTTAGAACAATGGCTGAAATGTGACCAGAGTTGGCTTAGGTGTGCATTTATGCATATGAAATTAAAGTCAATTGGTTTATCCAAGGGTTCAGTGTGCAGGCTGGTTTATACCTGCTTCCAGATAATATTTTTGCAGAACCACCTATTACGATGCTACTGATACATACTACTATCCTATTATTCCCTGCATGCTCGCTGCTGTAAATGCTTACCCAATTCTTGGTCCTGGCAGGGCTCATGCAAAGAATATAATGAGAGTTCTCTATTTTCCCTGCGGAGTTGTGATGTAATAAGCAAGTTTAACCTGAACGGCTTGGCTTTGACGATCATCCTGTCTATTAACATGGAGACAATCTGTCCCTACATGCAGTGTTTTTAGTATCTATATATACATATGTCAATATGACCACCACCTTAAAATATACCATTTGTGCCATGGCACCATTGGCTTGGCTTTCAAGTCATCTCGTATAATATTCAGGCCTTGCAGGCTATGCTTGCCCTTGTTTAGAGTCTGAAGAGCAAAAGCGCTAGGGCAATATGAAACAAAAGAGCTACCTCAAGCAAGCATTAGCCAAACCGTGGTACTGTATCTGTATTTCCTTCCTAATATCTTTAGTGCTAAATTTCCTAACCCATCTGCTGCTGCATGATATTATGTTGCCCAACCTAACTGTTCCTTCCCTTTATTTAGGTATTTGTTTGATCTGTTTTATTGGCATGTGTAAAAATGAATAATCAGTTTCAGGCTTTCACCTTTTTTCCTGTTGCTTTGACATTGGTGCGGGCCTAAGTGGTGGTTCGGTTGATATATTATTGTGTTGGTGATTTGTTTTGAATATATTTTATATTACTAAAAACAGGAAGAATAATATTTTTTCTAGAGTTTGAATGATATGACCTGGTACCGAAAACACTTCTGCCAGAAACAGATGGTGATATATTCCATTCCAAGCCCAACTACGTAATCTCTAGGAATAGGTAGTGATTACAGATGGTAGCATTTTGCTGTTGATTGTCTTGTACCTGTCAGATACCAAATCTTGCTCTAGACTGGGTCTACTTCATGGCTTCATGGCTTTTATATGCATGGGTCTACTTCCGTAAAATCGTATTAGGACATCATTTTATGTTTCCCATTTTGTCTCTGTGTGTAGGAAGCACATTTGTGTTCAGTCCTTATACTGAAATATTGTCTATATAGTAAGCATCTCATATATCTTTGTATTCCCCTGGTTCAGGCTCTACATGAGTGGACTGTGGAGAGATCGTATACCTCGTCAGGAAGGTGAGAGCACTGGCTATATGTTGCCAAATAGGACTTAATTGAGATATGAATTGTTGTTTTCGTTAGTTTGTTACAGTTCAAAACACTGGATATGCTGTGCCAATGGTTTGTTGGCCCATATTAGTAAAAGCAGTGTTTCTGCAAGTGGATTGCTTAAGGACAGGGAGGTGTATGCTATCCTGCTCTCTAGCACCTAATGAAGAATGTTCAATTTTTGGGGGAAAAAGTGAGTTAGTGGAATGATGTTTAACTAACCTTAGGTTGGATATGCTTGGTTATTTTCTCAATTGTTTTTTTGCTCAATGTTGCTTCGCTTGCTTAAATCTTGTAGGTTGTGTCAGTAAAACTATGCTGAAATCTTATTTCATTATCAAAGTAGGAAGATAGAACCCCTATCAGGAACTCCTTGTAGCAGCGGAAATAGTAGGCCAACTTTTATATAGCTAGAAATTCCCTCCTTTTCCATCTTTTATATAGCTAGGAATTCAGCAGAAGAAGCCCTTCATTGTGCTCTTCATTGTGCCAGTTGGTAAGCAGCATACCAAACATTACGATGCTCATGGCCTCAAACCATAAGTTTGTCCATGTTTTCTTTGTCGTTTATCTTATTATTAGCTTGCTTTGTTTTTGAGTCTTTCTCGTCTTTATATTTATAGATACATTGAACTATTTTATACTTCGTGTCATTACAGAAATAGCTGATGTTTTTATCATACTATTGTACCATACTGGACTTCAGTATTGGGATCACCTGACATCTTATATCGAGACCCATCAAAGCTGGAATCACTACTTCCAAAAAAGAAGCAATATGTATCAACCATTTGCGTGTAATTGTAGTCTTGACTACTTTAGTCGTGCTATGTCAGCATCCTTATAAGAAGTGTTTGTGTTATCTGAATTCTGCATATGGAGTATTATGCGAACTTCAATATTCAATTGAGTGCTCTATTAAGTGTGTACCTGTGTGTTATTATGTCGGTTTATTGGATCGGTTACCTATTTTGAAAACGCTACACTAGAGCTAAATATTGTGTTAGCCAAACTAACGTTCTTGCTGCGATGAGAAACCATTTGTGCAAAGTCACACGTGAGAACATGGGCGCCACAAAGATGCAACCGCAAAGAAAAGTTACAATAATGCAGCTCTAAATGATGCAACCACGAACAGAACTGTGAGTGGCACGTCGCGCGCAGCCTTACACTAGTGTAAATGGGTGCGTCTACAAAGATCACTTCTGCACTAGTTGCATGCGGTGTTCTAGGTCAAGATCTTTATCTTTGGAATAATGGATGAGTCCGCATAATACATTGTCATTCGTGAACCGATGCAAGTATGAAAACAATATAATCCATCCAATAGAATAATAAAGAAATTTTGAGGTTACTTAAAGCAACCATGTCAAACTTTCGTGATTAATTTTGTTTTAAGTTGAATTGGATGTTGATATTAAAATAGGTTTGCCTTGGAAATCAAAGGCTTCACAAAAGTGCATATTTGCCACTTTTATAAATATTTTGCATTAAGAATACTAATCTATCTTGTGTTTTGTACGTAGACTATATAGATGTTAAAAATATTACATATTTATGATTGAAGTTTTTGTATAATATATTTTTGTATAATATATTATTGACTAGTCCATGCTAATTTTCAGGATTATGATAATTTTATCTAATTAAACCTAACAAGAAACATTTGCTTAAGTCTAAACATGACCCGCTTGATGAAGTAGAGGTGCTTTGGAAAATGTCTATGGAAGAAGCTATAGGCCGGGTTTAGTCTAATTTCAAGATCTCATGCATTTGCCGACAAAACAAAGATCTGCATATTGTTTGATTGTCTATTTGTCTAATAGTAACGTGATTATTGGTTGTACATGGACACGAGCGACCATCAATCATTCGGACGAGGGACCATGTTGATTCTCCATGGCGATGACATGATAGTATTTGTGTTTCTTCCGTACACGAGGAAAACGTGTGTCATTCTTTGGCGTTGATCACATATAAAGAGATATTTTACGATGGCTGGAATGAAACCCACCGGTACCAGACGGTACTGAACGGTACCACTATTTTTTTAATTTTTAATTAAAGGCCTTTTATAACCTTTGTGAAATTAAAAAATAAAAAATATGGGCACCGGTCTCAGTACTATTGGTTTCGGACCCTCCTATTTGGTACCATCCGGTACTGGTACCGTGGTACCGTTTATTTTTAAACCGTTAGATATCATCTGATGGACGGCTCCTATTTTTTCAACCATCGTAAAATTTTAATAAAGATTTCAAATATTTATGGTTTGAGTTTTTAAATAATATATTATTGACTAATCCATGCTAATTTTCAGAATGATGACAATTTTAACAAATTGAACCTAATAAGTAACATTAGCTTAAGCCTAAACATGACCCACTTAATGAAGTAGAGGTGCTTTGGAAAATGTCTATGGAAGAAGCTATAGGGTTTACATCTAATTTCAAGATCTCATTTGCCGACAATACAAAGATCTGCATATTGTTTGATTGTCTATTTGTATTTGTCTAACTAGCCCATCAACCCGTGCTAATCCTTAGTAATACTAGTCTCCCAACCCGTGCTTTCGCAAAGGTTAGAGTCTTAAATGTATTATGTGTTACAGTACAACATATATAGATCTATTTTTATACTTAGTTTTTTTATAATAGTATATCTTGCTATTTTATATGTATGCTTAATTGATTTAGATAATCTTTGATCGATTGCAAAAGTAAGTGATTTTAATATAAATCTGAGGGGTTATTTTCATTATACTATCAATCATAATAACTAAGGTGAAAAATTTAAATATAAATTAGAGGGGTTATTTGGTATTATCCATCATAATAGAAAATGTGAACAATTATGTATAAATTGATGGTGTTTTCATATTTTCTTTCATAATGACAGGGTGGATAATTAATATGTAGTTTTAGGGGTTATTAAATATTGTTTTGATAATGACAAAGGTGGGTGATTACTTAGAAAACAGTTCTAATGGCTATTAAGATTGCAACCTGTCAATTTATGATCGGATTGTGAGAAATTCTATGACTTTAATTTTTTTATAGTGCATCTCGTGAGAATTGACGTGGAAACATCAAAGGGAGCCTACAATTAGTAATAGTAAGATTAGGCAAAAAATATCTGTTTTATGGAGAGGTTTCTAGCATCTTTAATGGAAAAAAAGAGACAAAAACTGAAGGTAATTTTTAAAATGGAAAAAATCTAAAAAAAAAGAAAAAAATATTGCTTTCGTTGAGAATTGAACTCATGACCTTTTTACAGTGGCAGAGGTGGGTAATTATTTAGAAAATAGATCTAATGGCTATCAATATTCCCATCTGGCAATTGATGGTCGGATGTTTCTGATTATTGTGAGAATTTTTAGGATTTATTTTTTTTCTAGCACGCTTTGAAAGTAGTGTTTCTTTTAGAACCTTCAATTAGTAATAGAAAGATTAGAGGTGATTATTTATCTTTTGTAATGGCATTGTGGGTAATTTATATGCAAATTTAAGAATTATTTTAATTTATCTCTCATGATGCCATATTGGGTAATTTATATGCAGATTTAGGACATATTTTTATTCATTTTTTATAATGGCATGGTGAGTAATTCATATGCAAATTTAGTGGATAATTCAATTCATATTTTATTTTATTATGGCATGGCGGGTAATTTTTATGCAATTTTAGAGGTTATTTTATCTTATCTTACATAATGGCATGGTGAGTATTTTTTATATAAATTTCGGAGGTTATTTTATCTCATATTTCATAATGGCATGGCGTGTAATGTTTTAGAAAATATAATGGATCTAATGGCTATTATTATTAGAGTTACGTGATGGATGGATGGATGTTTCTGATTTTTGTGAGAATTTCTAGGATTTATCTTTTTTTTTCTAGCACATTTGGTGAGGATTAACGTGGAGGTTAAAAAAAAGAAAGGGCATTTACTTATTATAGAGATGGTGCGATTTTACTCTTTTTTTTCTAGCCATTCCTACGTCTCATTCTTAGGAGAAAGAGAGAGGGTTCACATAGAGAGAACAAAATTAGTAAAAGAAACCCGCGTTTGGGGAAGGTGAGGTGAACTAACAATTCCTTGTATCGTGTATCCTCGATTGATGTTGTCTTAGATGCTTCAATTGTAGAGTTGAATATTGAGGGAAAGGTTACACCTACTGACCTACAAGATAGGTTCTGAGAAGCTTAGTAAGATAGTGACGTGATTATTTGTTGTCTATGGACACGAGGACCGTCAATCATTCTGACGAGGGACCAATGTTGATCCTCCATGGTGATGACATGATAGTATTTGTGTTTGTTCTGTCACACATGCTGCAGCACGAGGAAAACGTGTGTCATCCTTTGGCGTTGATCACATATATAAGTATCGCTAGGGCAGCTACAAAGCCTTGCCATTCAGAAATAACACATCTTGAGTTCAAAGAAAAAAAAAATGTCGTGCCCAGGAAGAGGTGAGCACTCAGAGCCTGCATGCAGGCTACGTACAGATGTGGCACCACAGCCTTTTCCACATCAAATCCACGGGGCTCCTATGCGTAGTTGGGCTAGGCATCCTTACCGCAATCCATCGGCGTGGTGGTGCAGCCACGGTCTCGAACATCGTCAGCGAGACCGGCGTCCACCCATCCAAGCTCCCATACCTCCAACGCCTCATGCGCATGCTTGCCTTGTCTGGTATATTTACCGCCGATCAACCTGACAAGAGTGATCCCATATACAAGCTCACTCCGGTGTCCCACATCCTTGTTCAGGATAGCGCTTTAAATCCATATGACATGTCGCCGTTGCATCGCATCTTGGCACGCCCAAGTACGGCGATCTCCACATTCTTCAGCTTGGAAGCATGGTTCAGAGATGGTAGTGCCACGACGCTCTTCGAGATGGCACATGGTGTGCCTTCATGGAGTTTGACGAAGAATGATGCCTCATATAACAAAGACATGAATGACTCTTTGTTTATGGATAGCAGCTTCCTCATGGATGTCATGCTAAAAGAGGTTGGTAGCAAAGGTATATTTGATGGGCTTAGATCGCTTGTAGACGTTGGTGGGGGCATGGAGGAGCTGCCAAGGCCATCGCTCGAGCCTTTCCGCACATCAAGTGCAGCGTGCTAGACCTCGAACAAGTGATCAGCGAGGCACCTTCTGATGGTACGGTGCAGTTCATCTCCGGTGACATGTTTGAGTCTATTCCACCAGCAGATGCTGCTTTTATAAAGGTAGGTAACCCTATATTTATCTTTCAGCATTTAGTATCACTGGTAGTAGAAGTATTCTTTATACACAAATTCTAATTTTGACGGTCAATATGTATATATGTTCCAGTTAGTTTTGGATGGTTGTGGTGATGATGACTGTGTGAAGATACTTCGTTAGTGCAAGAGAGCAATTCCCTCAAGAGATGCACGAGGAAAAGTGATAATTGTGAATTTCGTGATTGGACAGGGGACACGTGACAATGTTGCCTTAGAGACGCAACTGTTGTTTGACTTGTTCATGATGCGGTATGGGGGGGCTGAGCGAGAAGAACATGAATGGAGAAAAATCTTCCTTGAAGCTGGATTCAGTGATTACAAGATCACGCCGATATTGGGTTTTCAGTCAATCATCGAAGTTTTTCCGTGAAGAAAGCTCACTATATATATATATATATATATTATATATATATATGCTGTTAATAAGAGATGATGAGCAATGAGTACGTCTGTTGTCATGAATAATTGATTATAATATATGCGGAAGGAGTTTGGTATGTTATAAATAGTTATCTAAATGTACTTGATTTGCCGATATATTATGTTATGAAAAGATCAATAATAAATGAATAATAAGTGTCTTGG
Organism: Paspalum notatum; assembly: GCA_022530915.1. Taxonomy (NCBI): domain Eukaryota; kingdom Viridiplantae; phylum Streptophyta; class Magnoliopsida; order Poales; family Poaceae; genus Paspalum; species Paspalum notatum. The sequence goes on from CM039691.1 coordinate 37,488,860, forward strand.
GTCCAGCTCCATTTACGTAGCAGTTCTATCTTAAAACGGCTTATATCCCCAGGACCATTTTTCCATTATAGTAACCACAAGGAGGCTTTTCGTAACCAAGGCACCTCGAGTGTTCAAACCTGTCAAAGATAAGATAGATTAAAGTAACTTCTGAATGTGCATATCAAATTAATCAACATATCATTATAAAATATGAATTAAAGTATTCCTAAATTTACATATAAATTGATTAACGTGCCACTGTGGAAGTTAATTTAAAGCAGCCCCTAAATTTGTATATAAATTACCACCATTCGTTATAAAATATAAATATTAAAGCTTATTATAGGTAGATAAAATTTAAAAACTTATGTATATATACACATGAGATATCTTAAATAAAAGTAACTTAAATAAAATATGGGACTCAAATTTACATATACTAGCACGCGCAGGAGGTTTTAATAAAAGGAAAAAGTTCATTTTTGACCATCCAACTTTCGCACAAATCCGGATTTAGCCATCGAACTCTAAAACTAGGTAAATCTGACCATCCAACTATTGAAAACGGACATATTTGGTCCTCCGGGTGGTTTCAAGGACGGTTTTCACGTTTAAAATAATAAAAATTATATTTAATCTTAAAAAATTCATAACTAATTTATTTTAAATAAAAAAATACAAAACCAGTGTTTCTAAAAATATAATCTATCTACTAGTGCTCTAGTTAGAGTTATATAAATCTCATTTATTTCCACTCCTAGCGTTTTAATGTTCATATCCACGTCTAACATTTATATGTATTATTGTTTTGCACTGTATTAAATCGGGAGATAACCCAAAAGATTACTTTTTTATAAAAGTTTGTTACCAGTTTCATATTTTTATGATTTAAAAAGAATTAGTTATGAATTTTTGAAGAGTAAATATAAATAATAAAAATATGAAACAGGTACCAAACTTTTTGTAAATATGTAATATTTTGGGTTATCTCCTAATTTAATTAGTGTGGTGTAAAATAATAATACATATAAATATTAGATGTGAATACGAACAATAAAACACTAGTAGGTGTAATCAATGAGATTCATATAACTTTAAGTAGAGCACTAGTGGATATATTACATTTTTAGAAACATTTTGGTACTAGTTTTATAATTTTTTGATTTAAAATGAATTAGTTATGAATTTTTGAAGATTAAATATAATTTTTATTATTTTTAGACATTAAAACCGCCCTTGGAGCCACCCGAAAGACCAAATATGTCCGGTTTCATTAGTTGGATGGTCAGATATACCTGATTTTAGAGTTCGATGGCTAAATCCGGACTTGTGCGATAGTTGGATGGTCAGATATATCTAGTTTTATTTATGGGACATGCAAATGCATTAATTCTGCAAGCAATGCTGCCAAAAAAAGGAGTTGGGAACATAGAGCTGGTGATCGCATGCAAGGTCACAACTCACAACTTTAATAACAGGCAATCTACCTCTACCATAACCTATGTTTGTGTATACCATTTCTCTCCTCTCGCGTGGCCACGTCGTCGGTTAGTTTGGGCTGTTAGGTTTGCTACGTGCCGCAGCCACGAACCGTCCATTCCCAGCTGCTCCACCGGCTTTCTTCGTCATCTGATCTAGATAGTTCCTCACTCCTCTCGATCTCCATCCCTGTGCACCAATCGCCCACCCGCGGCCGATAGCCCGCCCCACCGACGGTGCCGTCCTGGCCCGCGGCCGGCGCCTCCCCGCCCCGCGCTGCCCGCCGCCCGGCACCGCCCCGGCACGGCGCCTCGCGACAGCCGACGCCACCTGCTCCGGCCCGATGTCGTCGTTCCGCCCCCACACCTTCCTCCAAGCTGGCGCTGCCCCGGCCCCATGCCCGACGCCGCCTGGCCGGAGGGCGCTGCCTCGGCCCGCGCTCGGCGCCTCTCCGCCCCACGCCCTCGAGCCGACCGGCGTCTCACGACAGCCAGCGCCAGCCGCACGCCTCGAGAAGCCGCCGCCCCGGCCGGTGTTGCCGCTCCTCTCCCACGCCTCCGCTCCCCGCGCGCCCTCTGCTTGAGCTCTTCTTTTCCCCACACGCAGCAACAAGATGGCGCTTCTCCTGCTCTGAACGTTGCCGACTCTCTCCAACTTCATGGCCGCCAGCTACCTCCCTCCAAGGCGCCTCCACCCCCTAGCTCCCTCTGCTCCAGTGCCACTGCCTGCTCCCTCAGTGCCTTGGCCCCTGTCACAGCAGCAAGAGGGTGACCATGGCGCCGGCCACCAGTCCCCATGGCGCTTCCTTCTGTTTTGGGCGCCTTCCTCTCCTTCAAGCAGCAGCAGTGAGACGACGGCCCTCCTCCTGCAGCCCTGGACGATGACCACCCATGGCGCCTCCCTCCGGATGCACCTCTCTCTGCGCCTCCCTTACAGTAGGAGCGCCATCAACCCTGCTGCTCGCCATGTGTTCGAAGAAATGCCCATATAGCAGCAGAACCATGCCACTCCCCTGGGCATGGCCTTGCCAGCTACGCCGCCTCTACTGCTCCCAGCAGCGCCTCCATCGATGCACACCATGTGTTTGATGGTATGTTTCAATGGTGAGCACTCGCTCCTAATTTCGGCACCTTCCATTTTTTGTGACGCGCACAAACTCACCCATTGTGCTTTCTTGGTGATGGCACTCAACCTCGAGCCGACTCCCAAGCTACGCCCTTGCTGCGCGCTGTGTTGAGATGTTCTGCTACAAAGGTGACGCCTTCACTCCTATTTCATGTTCCCATGCATGTGCTAATCTGTCAGGTATATACTACTGCAAAACCAATAATTCATTTGGCTTTTGATATGTACACAACAATCTATTACTGTCTATTGCCCCAGGTCGAAATGAAATAGTACACTTCTGCACCTCTTGGTCAATGCAACACATATGCAATATTAGTATCTTCCATGTACCAATATTTGCAGCGCTCTATCATTTCCCCTGATAGCAGCAGTGTTTCTTTCGTCTGAAGTGGCACTATCTTTATACAGAATATGCCATTTATTTTCCCTTTGCGCTTTCTATGACCATTCATTAAACCGGCAAGTACAACTGTGTCTGTCAAATTTGGTAAAACAGTTTATCATCGTAGTGCACTCTTATATGCAATGATGATTGCGTATTGAAGTTTGATAGTTTGTGTATGGAAGAAGAATGTACACGTAGCCACTACAGGAAAAACTGAAGCACATCTTTATTCCTGACTGCATTTGCATTTTTTAAATACGTTTATTCTTTACTCTTATCGTTTAGTTCTTCTTTGGACCCAAGGTGCAATTTTGAATGCATCCGCACTCCATTTTGAACCATTTTAGGATTATATTATGGGTACGTGTCCTTGACTTCCTGCCCCGCCCAAAGGGCGGGGTTACCGGCTAGTTCAAACAATAGTAGTACTCCTATGTTTGAAAATATCTGAATGGAACTGTATCCTCTCGGATGGAGGGAGTATTGAATGCATCTCTATCCACCAGCCAAAACATTCCTCTCATAAATTTCTGTTGGGAAATTTGCATTCACACCAGAGAAACCAACAAAAATAATACAGTTATTTTCCAATACAATGCAAGAAGACAATTAACAATGACGACGTTCCATTGAAGAGAGTTTAATGCGTTTATTTTCTGTCTGCAACCGATGGCTTTGATTCAACCAATACATCTAAAAAACGTACCATATTACAAATCGATCATATAGCTAGCACAATTTATTCATCCATCACATCATCAACACACCTCTCCAAGTTCTTCCAACTCCAGCCTCATGGCCATGACGACAGCTGCCTTCTTCCTCCTCCCCCTCGCCTTCCTCTCCGCGGCGCACCTTGCTCCATTTCCTCCCGTGTCCGCGTGCCCTAACCTCCCCTCCATGACCGTGGAGGACGCGTGCCAGAAGGCGACGGGCACGCTGCTCATGTACGAGCTCTGCAAGGACGCCATGCGGGACGTGTCGTACCCGTCCAACGGCGTGGACCTGTACGCGCTGGTGGCGGCGAAGCGCGCCCTGGCGTCCTTCGCCGACACGGCGCGCGCCGCGGACGCGCTGCGCGGCGACGGCTCGCTGCCCGGCGCCGACAGGGACGCCTACGCCGCCTGCGAGGAGTCCTACCGCGCGGCGACGGGCACCCTGGACGGCGTCGTGGCGGCGGTGGCCGGGTGCCGGTTCCTGGACGGGGACCTCGGGCAGGTGTACCGCGATGGGATCGCGCAGGTGGAGAGCTGCAGGGACCGCGTGAGGGACCTGCCGGCGTCGCCGCTCTATGCAAGGAACCTCGTCGACCGGAACTTGGCCGTGCTCGCCTACTTCGTCGGCAGGTTGCTCGGCGTCCGGTAATGATGCAGCGTCATTCGTCTTGCAATGGAGAGGGACAGTGGCTGGTGATGACCATGCATGGTGCTATGCTGTGTGCCAAAAATCTAATAATTTTCCTTTTTTATTAAGTTGGTGAGATCGACGACGGCATGAAGAGACGAACTAGCTGCCTCGATCTGTAGTCTTGTATCCATCATGAATGATTGTATTGCTAGCGATTTCATCACTAGTTAAAAATTTTTCCTTGAAAAATATCTGGATTACAATTGTGGACTTGGATATATACGCAACACTTTTTGCCAATGGCCGACGACGAAAATTGACTTGATTATTACTGCCGCCTAATGTAGGGTGGCCAAGTACAGAGGAAAATTAGCATACAGAAGACAAAGGTAGTTTTAATCAGAAGACAATTGCTGTAGAAGGCTTCTCTACAAATCGCGCGCGCATACTGTAATAGTGATTCATGCGATGCGACCAGATTGTGCACAATGGGCGGACTATTACGACTGGCTCAAAGCCAGGATTGTAGACTTGGTAGTCCAAGGTCCAGAGTCCAGACAAACACAAATAATACTGATGATGTAGTTCTGTAACTCCGCATTATATATGGACGGCTATTTACATTCGAGCTTGACCGTCTCAGCATGCAGCAGCCAGTGATGCATTTGGATGGCTTGCGGCCGTGCGGTGCGGGCCATGCATGATGCCAAAGCATTTACCGGCGCCTTGTATCTCGATCTCTTGCAACTTGCAAGCAGACAAGCACTGCTCTCCATGGGGACTAAATGTTAGTACAAAAATTTGAAATAAAATGAATTACATTTTTGTTGTACTCTACTGACTTTGGGCACCTTATTTGTTGAACCAGCTGGCCAGTGATCCAAATCGATCCCAGCAGGAACATTGAAGAAATGGAATTCTGGGACAGCTAGCGCAACAACGCAAGCATCTCTCAAATTAAATGGCACGAAGTAGCCCTTCGGGGAAGCCGGCCAGCAGTGGCGCATGTGTGCCAAGACTTTGCAGAGCCCACCCATAACCTCTTCTGTGTGGCACTCCATAGAGCTGCTGCAAGTTCAACCTGAGGCGTTTTCCCTCCAGCTTAAGCTCGTGGACGGTGGATGTTAGGTGCCGGTGTCCGATGACAGTAAAAAAAAAACGTGTGGAATTTATATGTGTGAAGTGTTGTTTACATTTGTTAATCAGTGTTGGGAGAAATAGGCCTAGCAAGGAGTTATTTGTAAAGATTGAGCAGCTGGACTCTTTACCGTGTGGCGTGTATAGTGTTACGCTGTAGTACTTTTACCATTTTCATACTTTTTGTGCAGCATCATGAACTAGCCAGTAAGCAGCACTTTGTCATGCGCCACCGTTTACATGCAAACTGCATGAGACTCACATCACAAGAAACAGCTAGCCAAACCGACTCTAGCTAGGGCACTAGAGTACATTATTACATGTGTAATATAATTCCTGAAAAAGCACGATTCTAGCTTTTTCGTTTCCGTATTCAACATCAATGATGCGTAATCTAGTTCATATATAAAACAACTGCTTGCAATTGCAAAAATTCACTCACTGATAGCTCCTAGAAAAGTTACAGAGCATGCATGTAAATGTCTTGCGCTCGTCACTCTCAGCGCGCGTCCGGCCGGCTGGCTGGCCAGTGAATAATCATCGCAATGCTGCTATAGCTAGCGTTGTGAGTCCTCGCGGCTCCTCGCTTGTCGATCGTCGGTAATTAAACGGCTTGAGATCTGAAGAACATTGGACGCGCCTTGATCGACTTCATTCTCAACGAGTAATTGGGGACGACGTTACCCCTCGCTATCCGACCCCAAATCTCGTAATAGTTTCAGCAGAGGACGCACGTACGGCTAATTCATCAACAAAACGAAAGGGAGATACTGACAAACAACAGTTGAGAAGAGCAGCAAACGAGGATGCATCCAGTACATGCGGATTAATTTATCAATCAGGCGCCTGTTTATTTAGTACATGATAGGAACCCGCGCGCGCCTGCAACACACACCACGCACAACACACTGCTAAAGAACGAACTGACCAAATCAGTAGTAATCTGTCAGCTCGATCAGTCAAAGCCCCATCACGGTCTTGGTTGTTCTCCCGGACGCCCGCTCATGGGTTTTGGCAAAGGCTGCCAGAACTTGACTCTACCTAAGCACGGCTGGCCTTTGCAGGTTTTGTCGCGCCAGTGGATGGAGACCGTGGGAGCGGCATGGTCCCGTCGCCACGCCTTTTCACAGGCGGAGCGGTGAGGTTGCGGCGTCACTTGTAGCTGTGGATATGAACTCCTCGTCGCTGAGGTCGGCGAAGACGTTCAGACCCAGCGCCTTGTTGCTGCAGCAGCTCGGAGATGGACGCGCCGCGCCGTGTCCTTGGAGATGTGTAACCTGTGGAGCTTCCCCTGGGGTCGCGTGCCACGTTGTAGTGCACGCCCCACCGCTGGTACAATTGCCACAGAGACTCCTCCGACTCGAGGTCCTCTTACTGAACTTCACGCCGGCAGTGTTGAGCCGGTGGCCGTCGTCGTCGCCGGCGTGAAGTTCAGTAAGAAGGACCTCGGAGTCAAAGGACAGTGCCACGCCTAGCGCGGTGAGCTTCTTCACCATGGTCTTGATCGGCCTAGTCTCTCCCTGGTTGGTTTGGCAATGCTCTCTCCGGTCTCTGCTCCTCTAGCGAGGCCGCATGCGTCCTCAAAACAAAGGTGCATTCCCTTTATTTATCAGTACGCATGGCCTCGGTTAGTTGAGCAGCGCAAGGGGTGTGGCTGGGGCGCGTGGAGATCGGACGGCAGGTAGCACGCAAAAACAACGTGGCTTCGTCGCCCAAGCACGGCATCGTCGCCTCGGTTGCCGGCCACACCTCCAGCGCCCGCCCCGCTAGCAGCTAGCTGCGTGCCCTCAGCACCGGATCACGGTGACAGTATCGTGCCTTCCGAGACATGGCATCCTTCTCGCCGCGGAAAACGTACGTGATCGTGATGGGCAGATCATCTCCGTACTTGCCGCTGCCACCACCTGGGTGTTCTCCCGTTCACATGCCCTGCCTTGCTTCTTTCCCAGTTTCCCTTGCCCTAGCATTGCCAATTTGCTGGAACGTCAGGAGGGCCTTGATCCGCATCGCCTCGCTGTTCTTGCCCATAAACCCAACTTGATCCACCTGTCGTCATCATCAGTATACATTGTCAAGTGAGTTTATCTCCATCCCTGGTTGATCGACAGGTTGTTTACAGGAAACCAATAGCTGTTGTCGTTAACATTTAACATTAGGCCCTAGAAAAGTTCCTGGTTTTTTTTTTGTTAAATACACAAGAGGTATGCAGCATATCTTTGTATTATAAGGTAGAAGGAGTGACTAGAGTACAACGCGCAAAAGCGCAAACCGAAGAGTACAACGCGCGCGAGAGCACCACCGCATAGGGAAAATAGATACTACACAAGAGTTAACAACCGTGCCTAGCAGGCCTGCCAGTTTGACATAGCAAATAGCCGAAAACACACATGAGAACAATCTTTATCATAAGTTGGAAATGCATACATTTTCATCTCAAATTTACCATATTACATTAGCAATTACATTAGCAACATTTTTATTCTGAAATTCTCCGGCAACAAATGAGAGTGACGTTCACATCGGCATGTGTGCTTCATCTCCAGGAATGGCGCTACCTCCAGACTCTTTGTTTCAGTTCCGAAGCAATGCACCTGCAAACCTGTATGAAACAAGTTTTTGTAAATGAATAGAACTGCGAGGAGGTTTTATGCCAGTGATGACAATGAGTAGATGCTGCTACCAATACGATTGTGAAAAATCCACAAGAGATTCAGATGTAACAAGTTTCCAAGACCACCAAGCTATTTAGCATCACGCCAAATGACAGCAACCAGTGAGATCGTCCATTAGGGGAAAATCCTTATCAGCCATTAGCGCACAATAATTTTTACCCCTCTTCAGCTAAGCTTATCTCAGTCCAAATGCTGAGAAACTTTAATGTCCATGTTTGATGAACATACTTAAAAGAATATATTTTTTCTATAACACTCGTTGACCATAAAATCAAACCCCTGATTCTCCTCCATATTATACTCCAGTCGCAGTCGGTACCAGAATCACACAATTATACAACAAGTTCCAGTAAAACCATCTAGGAATTGAAGGTATATCAGTTACCATATACTAGTAGTAATACTAGATGAACTGCTAGTAGGTTAATCATATCCAAAGGTTAATAAAAATCTTGACATACTTGTCTAGTTGTCTTTAGCTCTAGAATGTTGTATAGTCAGATAACAAGTCCTACTACCAATATAAAAAAAAACATTGTATTATGTCTCTCTCTATTTGTTTATCTATGAAGGGATCGATAATTAGTTCCGTTGTCTACCCACCAAGGCACTATTCAAAATCTCAAGATGCCACATGGTTCTTTGCACATTACAGACTGGTTCACAATTCAAATATGCGCTCAAAATTGCAGCAATTTTCCGTTTGATCATCAGGCAGAAGACATCCCCGGCCTACTTGTGTTCATATGGATATACAGAAACTAACTACTGCAGTTGACCCAAAAAAAATCCATATTCCCCATTGCATTGGTTGCAAATGTGTAGAATCAACCACGGGACAATTTCTTTATTTTAACCCCAACAAGAAACAACGATGATGGGAATGGGATGATTACCTGGTACCGAATCCGCTTCTTATAGTCATAGGCGGTGGTGTCCCCAGCGACGGCGGCCTGGCACCTGGCGCTGAGCTTTCCCAGCCTCTCATCGCCATAGACGACGATGCCGTCATCCCCTGCGGCGACATCGGCGGCCTGGCACTCCCCGCCGCGCCCGTCATAGCCGCATCCGCGGACCTCCTCATTGGTGAGGTCGCCGAATCGGTTGAGGCCGTACGCCGCCGTTTCTTCCCCGTCTGCCGCGGCCGCGGCGTTGAGCTCGACGACGACGCGGCGGTTGCCCTTGAACACCATGTACCGGCACTCCTCCTCGCCGGGGTCTCTGTAGGCCTTGCCGTACTCGGCCTTCCACGCCGCGAACGACCGGCGGGTCTCTTCCTCGTACGATCCCTCCCCCGGCTGGGCCCAGAGCATCATGGCTACCTCCTCCATGGCGTGGCCGGCGAAGCCGTTGAGGCCCGACGTGGTCACCCCCGCTGCTCTGGACCGGGCCACGCGGCACCGGGAGTCCTTGAACAGCGCGTACCGGCAATCCTCCTCGCCGGCGGTTTCGTAGGCCTGCTTGACCTTGGCCTTCCACGCCGTGAACATCCGGCGGGTCTCCTGCTCGTACGTCGTCTTGTCCGGGGCAGCCGGCGACTCCGGCAGCAGCAGCAACAGCGCCGCCGCCGCCATGAGAGCAGCAGCTGTGGAGGGAACCCTCCTCATCGTCGCACCGCAACCACGAGAGCACGAAGGAGGCCAACGACGGGGAGAGAAGGTGGGGAATTGGGTGAATCCATCAAAAGGGGCCCACGTACGGTACGGCACCACCCTAGAGTCATCGCGTCGACATGGATGGAACAGCTGGCCTAGGAGGCCCGCCAGTTTGACATAGCAAACAACCGAAAACACACATACATTTTCATCTCAAATTTACCATATTACATTAGCTTCTGAATTTCTCCAGCAACAAACGGATGTGACATTTAGATCCGCATGTGTGCTTCATCTCCAGGTGGCGCTACCTCCAGACTTTGTTCGTTTCAGTTCCGAAGCAATGCACCTGCAAACCTATATAAAACAAGTTTTTGTAAATGAATAGAATTCCGAGGAGGCTTTATGCCCGCGAGTAGACGCTACTACCAATATGATTGTGAAACATCCACAAGAGATTCAGATTTAAGATGATTCCAAGACCACGAGGCCCATTTAGCTTCATGCCAAATGACAGCAGCCAGTGAGATCATCCATTAGAGGAATATGGCTTATGGATCTACCAGCTTATCAACCATTAGCGCACTATAATTGTTTCTCAAAAAAAATAGTGTGCTATAACTTTTACCCCTCTTAATTAAGCTAAGCTTATCTCAGTCCAAATGCTGAGAAACTTTAATGTCCATGTTTGATGAACACACTCAAAAGAATAGCACTTTTTATCGATAACAGTCATTTACCATAAAACCAAACCCATGATTCTCTTCCATATTGTACTCCAGTCCCAGTCGGTAATAGAATCACACGATTATACAACAAGTTTCAGTAAAACCATCTAGGAATTCAAGGTATATCAGTTATACAATTAATACAATAAAATGAACTGCTACCAGGGTAATCTCATCCAAAGGTTAATAAAAATCTTGACATACTTGTCTTCCAGCTTTAGAATGTTGTATAGTCAGATAACAAATCCTAGCAATATAAAAAAAATAGATTGTATTATGTCTCTCTTTATTGGTTTATTATTATCAATGAAGGGATCGGTAATTGTTCCCTTGTCAACGCACCAAGGCATACTATTCAAAATGTCAAGATGCTACATGGTTCTTTGCACATTACAAACTTGTTCGCAATTGAGATATGCGCTAGAATTAAACCGCAGCAATTTTCCGTTTGATCAGCAGGCAGAAGGCATCCCCGGCATACAGAAACTACTGCAGTTGACCCAAAAAAATCCATAGTCCCCATTGCCTGAATTTGTTGCAAATGTGTACAATCAACCACGGGACACAATTTCTTTGTTTTAATTTACCCCCAACAAGAAACAGTGTATTATGTATGATATATATATAATAAAGAAACTAAAAGGAACCAGCAAGATGATAGGATGATTACCTGTGACCGAATCCGCTTCTCATAGTCATAGGCGGTGTCGTCCCCTGCGACGGCGGCCTGGCACCTGGCTCTAAGCTTTCCCAATCCCAGCCTCTCATAGCCATAGACGACGACGCCGTCGTCCCCTGCGGCGACATCGGCCTGGCACTCCCCGCCGCGCCCGTCGTAGCCGCATCCACGGACCTCCTCGTTGGTGAGGTCGCCGAATCGGTTGAGTCTGTACGCCGTTTCCCCATCCGCCGCGGCGGTGGCGGCGGCATTGAGCTCGACGACGACGCGGCGGTTGCCCTTGAAGACCCTGTACCGGCACTCCTCGTCGCCGGCGTCACGGTAGACCTTCCCGTACTCAGCCTTCCACCCGGCGAACGCCCGGCGTGTCTCCTCCTCGTACGAGCCCTCCCCCGGCTGGGCCCAGAGCATCATGCGGAACTCCTCCATGGCCAGGTCGGCGAGGCCGTTGAGCCCGGACGTGGTGTCCCCGTTGTCTCTGGACCGGGCCACGCGGCACCGGGAGTCCTTGAACAGCGCGTACCGGCACTCCTCCTCGCCGGCGGTTTCGTAGGCTTTCTTCATCTTGGCCTTCCACGCCACGAACATCCGGCGGGTCTCCTGCTCGTACGTCGTCTTGTCCGGGGCAGCCGGCGACTCCGGCAGCAGCAGCAACAGCGCCGCCGCCGCCATGAGAGCAGCAGCTGTGGAGGGAACCCTCCTCATCGTCGCACCGCAACCACGAGAGCACGAAGGAGGCCAACGACGGGGAGAGAAGGTGGGGAATTGGGTGAATCCTCTGCATGCAGCTCTTGCGGATCAACGGATCGACGTACGGATCAAAAGGGGCCCACGTACGGTACGGCACCACCCTAGACCCTCGGCAGCGACTCGGTCCTCCTCCTCCCGCCACCGTCTTTCCTGTGTCTTCTCTGTCCAAGTTCCCTTCCTCGTCGCCGGCCAGGGCGAGGAGCACTGCCGACCTCGCCTTTCGTGTCGTTTTCAGATGCTGCTGGGTCATGAGATCATGAGATCCGGTTGAGTCCCGGAATTGTCCTCATGTGTAAGTACACTCACCTATCGTGCTGTTGATTCTGACTTACTTTGCTTTGGGATTTATGTTGTCAACGTGTTTAATTACACCAAGTGATCAATGTGTTTACACCTAGCAACAGGACACGTGAGTAGAGTAGAGGTTTAGCAAAGCAGTGTGCCGTGTAACTTGTGTGTTTTGTGTGCTGTTCTGCAAGAGCAGGTGCTATAGCCAGTGTTCAGCAGTAGCAAGTGATATGTACACTGTGTTGATGATGCTAGCAGATAATCACTGTAAAGGCTTCTCTGAAATGCCATCTTGTCACTGTAATGACCACTGAATATTTACAAGTGAAATGCCTTCTTGTTCACATAATGGTCACTGGAATTGGTGGCAACAGAGCTTCACTGTGCCTCTTGATGGAACTAAACATTCAAATAGCCAAAATATTGAAGTGTGGGCAACAGGAAGCGTTTGTTTTCAGATTAACCATACCATTCATAAAAGATATTGTTGTGCTCTAATCTCAATGATGGTACATACCTACAGCATCAAGTTCTAGCAATAGCAGTACGCCAGTACCATGCATGCAGATACTTTAATTATAAACCAAAAGCAAGCTATTGTCCCAAACAAACTCTCAGCCAACTGCTGCTGCTGCTTGGTCTCTAGAGGGACATTGTAGCCTGCCTGACAACAGTGCAAAAACCTACAGGCAGCTGATCTATTAATAGAATTCAGCATCAAGATCGATGATAATTAAGGACTCTTTGAGTCTTTGTATACATCACCAAAAGAATAGCGGATCATGATGTCTCGGTGTTATCCACAGGCGTCAGGCGTAGGTGCTTTTGGGCCTCACTTCAGTAGGTGCAGCGGATGGATAGGCCGTTTCTTCGTTAGATAGTAGAATTAACACCTGGGTATTTCTGTTCGTGCCGGCCATGTGTTCAGTTCAGGAGCATTATGTGATGACAAAATTGTACAACACCACCTGATCCTTGCTCTGTGTTTCAGAATTCAGACCCCTCCCTATGTGAATCCCTCAGTCAGGCCTCAGCTGGAGCTGTGGAGCATGCTGCAGCCATGAGCACCTTTCTCGCCTGCTAGTGTGTTTCTGTACCCACAAGTTGAATTTCAAGTTCATATTCCGTGGAGTGATAGATGACATCATAACATATGTTAGAAAAATATTTTAAAAAGTTTCATCATTATTTATTTATAATAATTTTGTATGACTAAGGTAATAAGTTTAATTTCTTATTAGGTGCCTAGTCAATGAAAATAATTATGAAAATAATAATAATATATTTTGTGGGCTAATTTATGATATTATCTATCAACTTAAAAATTTTGAACTCAAAACTCGATGGAGAAACAAAAAAAAATATATCATTAAGGGGTAGATTTAACCAATTGACATAGGTGGAGGGGTAAATCGAAAAAAGTTACTTTGGATGGTTATCCAAAGATCGACCATAGGTGAACGGTGCAATTTGGACTTTTTTCTTTTTGCCATATAGGCATATATATAGTATAAAGTATCATATAGGCCTATGCTAACTTGTTTCGTATACTTCATGTGAAACTATGGACCGGACTAACGCCTGCGCGCGCAGGAAAACAACACACCGTCTGCACACACCTTTTTAGGAAAGCGGCAATCAATGTTTCCTTTTTTGGTAAAAACTCTCCCTGCGTTGAGCCTCTGCGCGCGCTGTTCCCGCCTTTTTCCCACCATGGTCCCACACCTTTTTCCCTACCGCGCGTGTTGTTCCTTCTGGAACCAGCGCTCCCTTCTGAACCTCCGAAGTAAAATTTGATCTATCTGGAACTCAGAAACAACTCTTGCTAAAAAAATCTCGTGCGACAAAAAACAAAAGGCAGATCATCCGAAACCCAAAAACAACACAGAGATGGAGGCATGGAGCCCTCAAACCCAAAGGCAGATCAAAGTAGCGTTAGATTGTTACAATGGAATCAAGCTAGTTACACATCCATGAGTTGCTTTGAACGGCGCAGAAAAAAGTCCTACAAATCATTTCTCTATACGATAATTTTTGTTCTGCTGTATGGCATTGCGCATCCTCCCTGCCAAAAAAAGCAAGATAATTTTTGTTCTGCTGTATGGCATTGCGCATCCTCCCTGCCAAAAAAAGCAAGACAAGTTCGCACTAGGAGCTGTTTTCAAACAAATTTGACAAAGGAAGCCAACTTTGCTCTAGAAGCACCTCCCCCTCCCCATTTGTGCACTTGTTCTCTTTGAGTTTGTTCTGCATGTATGGATCCTGTAAAAATAAAACAAAACAAAACGATGGTATTGGTGTATTATTACAATAATGGTTCACTCGATTCTAACTGTTTATTAAAAAATGCTTTGAGATATGCATTAATATGCTTTGAGTTATGCATTAACATGCTTTCATATATGCATTAATATGCTAAAAACACTTACACTAAAAAAATGCTTTGAGATATGCATTAAATGCTTTGAGTTAAGCGTTAATATGCTTTCATATATGCACTAATATGCTAACACTTACACTAAAAAATGCTTTGAGTTATGCATTAATATGCTTTCATATATGCATTAATATGCTAAAAACACTTAACACTGAAAAAAATGCTTTGAGTCATGCATTAATATGCTTTGTTATATGCATTAATATGCTAAAAACAATTACACATTGCTGAGTGGATTAATTAAGTATATCTTGCTTTGTATCAGACTGTATCCCACCGATCAAATATTCTCGTAGCATTAGATTGTTATGATACAAGCAAGTTAGGAATGCATCCATGAGTTTCTTTGAACTACACAATAAACCCTTGCAAAATATTTCCCTACATGATAATTTTGTTCTGATGTATGATAGTGTGCCAATCAGCGTGTCTGTGTATCCCACTGCCAAAAAAAAAAGACAGGTTTGTACCAGGAGCTGTTTTTAAACAAAATTGATAGAGGAAGCTAACTTTGGTCTGGAAGCCCCTCCCCATCCATGCACTTGTTCACTCTGAGTTTGTTTTGCATGTATGGATCTTGTAAGAATAAAAAAAGCAAAAACGATGGTATTAGTGTATTATTACAATAATGGTTCACTCGATTGTGATTTTTAATTAAAAATGCTTTGCGATATGCATTGATATACTTTGATATATGCATTAATATACTTTGATATATGCACTAATATGCTAAAAACACTTACACAGTGCTGAATGGATGAATTAAGCATAAGGCTTGTTTTATATTCACATGTGTTTTGGTGTGTGCAGTTCTTGGAAAAATGCTACATTATTAAAAAAAATGCTTACATATAACACAAGGAAATATGGTTGGTTATAATCAATGAAATGCTTGCAGCTATCTATAAAAATGCTAGATCATTATTAAAAAAAGTCATGCCATTATGTTCAAGTTCAGGTTCAGGGCTAGTTCGACCCCCGTCTAAAAAAGGGGGTTCTAGGCCAGTACTGCAGGCTATAATTTTAGGAAAATGAAGACCACTGGCTGATGAAGGCCATGCATGGGCAGTGAAAAAAACGTATCTGAGTCTTCTTCCCAATTAAAATTAACATAAAACTAAACTGCCTCCTCTAAAAAAAGATAACTAGTTAATAAGATAACTGCTTGTACCTATTTATTGGCCTATTGGGTACTGTACTTCCCAGTCTCATTATATTATGCTATAACTACCCTGTACCTATGTACTGGAGGGTAACTGATTAATTCAAAAAATATATTGATATCATATTAATATTTTTCTATATTTAGAAATGCAAAAACAGGTGCTGTAGTTCAAAAAACGAACAATGAAATAGCAATGTAATTCGTTATAGTGTTGGATTTACTTAGCATAGGCAGCCAGCCAAAAAAAGTTCCTAATCAAAAAGACTAAAAAAAAAGGAAGACCAAGCGTAACAACTGGGGGTCGTCAAGAAGTATTCAAAAGAGAACCGAGAACAAAAATACCCTACTCTTCATCTGTAATCCTCCTCCCTACTGTTCTTCTTCATCCCTTGGATTTACCCTTTATCTCTAGGTCCTACTAAGTCATTGATATTTCTACTCCTCATCATCTCACTGCTAATCCCCTATCCCTCATTTTCATTTCTCTCATACTGTATCGGTCTTGTGAGTTACAGCTTGTTTTGTGACCGGGTTGATTAAGCCTGTATGTAGGTGCTAACAGTGCAAACTTCAACATTAAAAAATAACAGAAGCACTCTAGGAAAAAAAGAGATGTTTATAGAAACGCACATGCACGCGCAAGCAGGGCATTACTCTGAACTAGAGTAGCTTCTACTATACATGTAATGCAAAATCGATAGAAAATAGACATGAAAAAACGTCAAAAAAGCAAAAAATGGCCTCATATTAACGAAGCTCAGGCCAAGTGTGGGCTCCCCCAACTTCCAATCGAATACAAATGGACCCTGTCAGGCGTCTACCGGATCATTCGTATTTCTACTTCTAATCAGCTCAATACTGATCCCCCTGTCCACATCTTAAATTTAGCTCATACTGTATCGGTAGTTACAGCTTGTTTGTGACTTAAGATTAAGGTTGTGTGATTTGGGCTGCTAGTAGGAAAAACACACACACACGCAAAGTAGGGCATGCTCTGAACATGACTACCTTCTACTATATCCTCTGTAATGCAAACTGACAGGTAGTACACATGAAAAACGTTCAAAAAGCACAGAATGCCCATATTCGCGAAAGCTCACCTTAGATCTGTGCTCCCCACCACTTCAAATGGACCCTGTCTATTGTAACCACACAAAAAAAATTATCATCAGTTCATGAAAAATTAAAAAATGCAGCCAGAGCGCGTGATATGTCTGGAATCACACCTGTAATCTCTCTACCCTTCGAGAATTTGCGCTTCCCCACCTCGAGAAAACATCACCAAGGGTTAGAAAAACGAAAATCACAGCGTAGTAATAGAGCGGAAAGGGCAAAACCCTGCACCTATGGCCGCTCGGATCTACGCTTCCATCTGGACATAATCGATGAAATCGAAAATATTACATATAGATCAGAGAGATTGGAGCACGGAGCAGTGAATCTGAAAACGAGACACACCGTTCTCCCATTCCCTCCTCCCCTCCTCCGAATCCACCACCTTCTGCTGCAGATCCGCACTGGTCCTTGACAGATCCGCCGGAAATCATCTTCGCGCTGCGAGTTGAGAGCAGGGATTGGGGGCGGAGGATGGGGGAGAGCGGTGGGGGGAGAGGATGGGGGAGAGGGATGTCCGGGGGAGAGACAAACAAGAGCGGAGAGGGAGCGGAGCAGGGAGACAGCTGAGCGCAAGGAATGCGTAGGCCCCAGCAGTTGATGAAGATGGACGGTTGGAAGGACTGCGCGCGCCGATGCCTCCAATCTTGCACGGTTGGCGATTAGCATTTAGGTAAAACTATTAATGGTCAAGCTAGCGGAATATATACTATTTGTTTTAGGAATCGTGATAATAAGAAATGTTTCAATTCAAATTGAATTTGAGGCAATATCATATATAAATACGTATATAAGCATTATGCACCACTTATGGTCCAGCTACAGAAGAGAAAGGTACATGATTCCTAAAATATCACGTGAAATCACAAACTGTCGTATTTGTTGCATTCTTATCAATACTTACCCCCCACAAACCTTTAATTCTGTTATTGATTAACCAAATTGCGAATCATCCTATTTAAAGGCGACACTCCCCGCCAAGCTTCAACACCAAACAAGTCAAATAAAAAAAATAAAAAAAGCACCGCGATCAATAAACGGCCAATCGATCGAACCACGACGAAAGCAGCCATGACAACGTCCTTCGTCCTCGCGGTGCTATTATTCTCTCTCACGGCGTCGTTCGCCGCCGGCGACCCCTGCAACAACGTGCCCACCATGACATGGGAGGAAGCGTGCGTCAAGGCATGCGCCACGGACCCGGACAACGCCGCGCGGCTGGAGCTGTGCAAGCAGACGCTGCAGAGCGGGCCGGACAGCGCCGAGGTGACCGTCTACGTGCTCATCGCGACGAGGCTGGCGAAGCTCAAGTACGAGGACACCATGGCCGAGATGGACCAGATGATGGGGCCGGGCAACCTCGGCGCCGACGAGAAGGCGGCGATCAGCCTCTGCAAGAAGAAGTACGGCGAGGCGAGCAGCCTGCTCGCCAGCGTCAACGACCAGCTCTTCGCCTGCGACCTGTCGCGCGTCAGGCAGGAGTTCATCGACGCGCAGGTCGCCGTCGGGGCATGCCAGAACAGCATGTGGGCGTACCAGAGCATGTCCTTGTTCACCAAGGTCAGCGCCGATAATGACTTGACCGTAGTCGCGTATTTACTGGGCGCCCTCATTGTTGGCAGGTAGAGAATAATACGCTGCGGACGATTCACGATCGTATTAGCTTCTGCATTTGCAAAAGTTCACAATTTTTGGTTTTGTTATTCTTAGTTACTATTACTATATATATTATGTATTCATCGTTGACACGATCAGCATGCAAATCCGAACATTTTGGTGATATAATCCATTTCTTATCATTTAGTATATTTCATACCGTCACTCTGGAATCCAAGAAGGATCCAAAGTTTTATTTGAGCCCTTGCAAGCAGATATAGTGTTTGCTCATGATTTTACAGGGATTCAGTAATAATATTAACGTAGGAAGGTAGTGGATTCTCTGGTGCATATGCAGGAGTGGAGGCACTGATGAGCAGTGCAGTGAGCCAGCGAGGTCGCCAAAAAACAGCAGCGTTAGAGAGATGATGTACACATTTTTAAAAAAAAAAAAACAACCCGGCAGGAGTACTACCTATTTATTTTTGGAAAATATCATTTCCACAATTTTCAACACATTGTTCAAGTTCACCAAGATATATACGGGCATCCAGGCGGTGGATAGCACAACCAAAACCCTTCAATATGTAATGGAAAATAATGTACAACGATATCCATACTTTTCTTGATCCCCATGAGCCGTTAATTTTGGTAAATAAAGTTTCATCGGACGTTTTCTCAAGTTCTCATCAACGGTGGTTAAGCTACGTTGAGCTCGTGTAGCGAAAGACCCCTGCCTCCCATAGCCGCCTCCGATCCACTAATGTAGTAATGTGTATGTGCGTTCCTGCACGTGCAACTTTACTAGTGATCTGCGCACACGTGGCGCTACCACTGCTTGATCTTTTGCTGCTACAAATAGGGGAGGGGCGGAGGAAAGAGGAAAGAGATAGCAGAGAGACCGTGAGGGATGGAAGGCTTTTGGTGAATATAGAGAACTTTACAAGGGAATACTACTGACAGATGGGTCCTCTTCATCAGAAGTGATGCTATGGACATGTGTTCTCGCTCAAGTCATTGTATCGTAGCAGTGAGCCAACTAAATCTGATTGGGGCTCCCCATAACTCCTCGTTTGGTTGACAGTGGTGGATCTAGAATGAATGCGGAGAGGGGCTAAACATGTACAAAGATATCTTAGCCCCTACCTCAATTGTTGTAATGGCAAAAAAATCTAAGGTACGGTGGAGCTCCAAGGGTTTGGCAAGGGTAGTTGTCTAACTGGGGCTTGAGCCCCAGCCGACCCGCCTGTAGATTCCCGTGTTTGGTTGAGTTTTTCTCTGTCTCCTGGATACTCTTAGCGTCATTTATTGTCCAGCTAGTAAATAGATACATACGTATATATCTTCTTTTAGGAATCATATCAAGTGAAGATCACAAACTTACCTTATTTGTGGCATTCTCATAAATGCATGCATATTTTTCCACACAGATTTATATTTGGTCAGTAATCAATCGATTTGAGAAATATCTATTTATAGGCCACTCAACACTTAGCCGTGTCAACAAATCCAGCAAAGAATAGCATCGATCATATATTAAGTGGCCGAAGCATATATGGCGAGAGCAGCCATGACCTTCGTCGTCGTCCTTGCATTGTTAATAATCTCCCCCATGGCGTCGTTCGTCGCCGGCGATGTCGACACCTGCAAAAACGTGCCCACCATGGCATGGGACGACGCGTGCCTCCGGTCGTGCAGCGCGAACGCGCGGTGGCTGCAGCTCTGCCGGCAGGCGCTGGAGCAGGGGCCGGAGACGGCGGAGGTGAGCGTCTACGCCCTCCTCGTGACGATGCTGGCCAAGGTGCAGTACGAGGACACCATGGACAGGGTGGACCAGATGCTGCGGTCGGGAAAGCTCCCCGCCGGCGAGAAGGCGGCGGTCGACCTCTGCAGGAGGAAGTACGGCCAGGCGCACGTCCTGATGACCGGCGTCGCCGACCAGCTCTTCGCCTGCGACTTCTCGCGCGCCGGGCAGAAGTACGCCGGCGCGCAGGCCGCCGTCGGGGCCTGCGGGGACGGCCTCCGGTCGTTCCAGGGCTTGCCATTGGCCGCCAAGGTCTCGACGGATCATGACCTGACCATGGTGGCCTCTTTACTGGCCGCCCTGATTGTTGGCAAGTAGAGAGAATACAGCGGCGGCAGGCTGCCGAGTGCCGACGACGATTATTGTTAGCTTGTGCTTTGCCAAAAAAAAAAAGGATCTGGGGTTATTTTGATTTTTGTTATTCAGATGAGTTATTATGAATTCGTCGTTGTGAGCTCTTGATCAGGATGCAAATCAGAACATTTTGATGATTTATATATAACTAGCGAGATGGCCCGCGCAAATTGCGCGGGGTCGAAAAACTTTATTTTTTAAAAAGTCGGTATTGTTTGATTATCTTTATTTAATGTTATTTATGTTGTTTTATTTTATTGGCAATGAATGATTTTATTTTTTGGTTTATTATTTTAATAACATGTTTTAATAACACCATCTATTAAATTTTGCTAACATATTTTTTTAACAAAACATTTATAAGTTCTTTGGTCATTGCTATTTATAGTTGTGTAACCACTATTATGATTTGGTCTATGAATTTTTTATTATACTTCTTTGTCAAATATAGCTTCTATAACTTTGTCTAGATTTTTATATAACTTTGTCTAGATTTTTAGAAAGATCACCAACATCTATATATATTAAATTAGGTACATAAAGTTATACAATAAAATATATTTTGACACTTTTTTATTTGTTTCATAGATACTTATATTTTTTAAAAAGGCTTAGAACAAAAGAAAAGTGGATTACATTTGGAATGGATACGTCACATGTAGAACGGAGGAGCATGAACTACTTAGAACATCATATATTACTTTAGTCATTGTTTGTTTCTTCGAGCAGATTATATCGTCTAGCTTATTTTGATATATTATATAAGGTAACTTAAATGGTATTGGTGGGTAAACAGTTTAAAATGGTATATACATACTATATTATAGTATAGCAAATTGGTAGGAAAAAATCCAAAATAAGTATCTCTAGGTTGTTTATATATAATCATAGTTTGACCACTAAATTATATAAAGTATAAAATAAGTATTTATGTTTGTTAGCCACTAAAAAATTATATAAGCCAAATTATGTATTCTAAGAGATAAACAAATATACCCTTAAAACCTTAAAGTATTATACTACATCCCATTAATGTATGACACATTTAAGCTTAATTTTGAATTAAAATATCATCGAGATGCCACTTCTCATTGCCATAGTCCACGACCGTAGTGGTACTACTTTTATTACGATGTGTGGAGGTACAATTCTACTCCTCATCGATATGATTTTAATTCATTAAAAGCCTTAATGGTAATTATATTTAGTTATATTTGATTTGTTTGATTTAATTAAATAGATTGTCTGACAATGGATGTCATTTTATTTTTCTCATTTAATGTGGTAATTCTAAGTTCTCGGCTACTGATTTAATATAGATCATTAGATCTTCGTAAAATCCGACGATGGAGTTTTTTTTTTCTAATTAACGTAGTAATTTTTGGATCCTCTTGCCATATGCAGTAAATGTAGACGGTTAGATTCTCATGAAATCTAACAATGGATGTCTAGATGACTTTTGTTTATTCTAATTAATGTGATAATTTCTATACCTTCCTGGTAAATATATCTTCCAAAGAATGAGGTTCTTTTTATAAGCCATTTGATTTGGGACCCTTCAAATATATTCAATCCTTTCGAGCTTAGGAGACGATAGATAGACGCTTCATCGACAACATCAAGATGGTGTGATCCTTCTAGGTTTATAACATGATTTGTTCTAGTAAGATGGTGGATCTGATTTAATCGATTGATGAGGTGGCGTTTACCCTTATATTTATATTTATTTATATATAGGACCACTATTCTTGTACGATTCTGATAATCCACCACTCCTTTTGTTTAACGTAATAAGAATAAGGTTCTTTACGTGTGTACTGTGTATGTGAGTCACATGGTAGGATACATATTTTCTTTCCGAATCAAAATCTGAGTTGGTGTGCGTGTCATATTCGATCTAGAAACTATTGTCGTACCTTGACATATTTAGTTTGTATTAAAACTATTACTATTTCTGAATTGATAGATTATTTCCATCTCCAATAACTCATATATAGTATATGGACTCTTAATTGAATGTGGACCGTTAGATCTTCATAAAATCCTACGGTGGAGGGCTTTTCTTTTTTTCCGATTAACGTGGAAATTTTTTGGCCCTCTCGGCGAATCTGGTGGTTTCTTTTAACACTCCCTTATTAATATAATAGATACCTACCTCGATCCATCCGTTTTCTCTTTGTCTATCCTTATAATCTTACACACATACACACTCCCATATACCAAAGCCAATGATATAGCACATTCCAGATCTCATGGCTAAAAAAATAGAAAAGAAAATCCATTTTACAATCACGAATTGTGCAAGTTGTCTGATTTACAACATTGAACTACGAAACCGGATAGCCAAGACCATCAAACTATCAAAACTAGACAAACAAACACTCCTAAGACATGGTTTTTAATTTTTATAAATCATATGATCTTATTTAATATCTAAAATTCATATTTAAATCATTTTAAATAAAATAAATATGAAAATCAAACCATAATTTTTCTAAAAACATACTCTATGTATTGGTGTTCTATCTAAAATATTTAAAACTTATTTATTGCCACACCTATTATTCTGTTACTCTAAATCAAACATATATTATAAATAGTAGAAAATAAATTTCACATAATCCAAAATAGAGCAGAAGTTGATAGATTGTTTTTTTTTTGAAATTATATGATACATATTTTTTATTTAAAATAAATGTATAATAAAATATTCTAGATATTAAATAAGATTATGTTGTTTTGACAATATGATGGCTCTGATTATTCAGTTTTGTTGTTAAATGTAGAAAATTAGACGACTTGCACAATTCAAAGCAATAGAATGGACTTTTTCCTAAAAGAAATATGGTTTACATCTGTAATCTCAACTCTATATATTAATCTAAGGCATACTGTATATGAATACAGTACCTCACTTTGTAAGGGAAATCCAATGCCTCTCCAAAAGAACCTCACTTTGTAAGGAAATACAATGCGTCTCCACGTATCTTGACAGAGGTGGTAGCTGGAGTCAAAGATATGGTGCCTTCAAACCACTTTGTGTCAGAGAGGAATGGCTTGCTGAATGTGAACCCTAGCGACCGTTGACCTGATATAGAACTGTTTGGAGTCCACAATCCGTGTAGCAATATAGAGTTATTGAAGAAAGCTGACAAAAAACGTCCGCTAAGAGGGATCATTGGTTGAACTTATAGTTTTCTTTAAACGGAGGCCTGTTTGGTTCAAGGCCTTCAGTGGCCAGGCCAAAATTTGACAACAGTTTGACTGTGTTTGACTCTAAATTAAAATTATACTATACAACATAATTTTCATCTATATGGTTTATTTAGCTATGCCTAATAAATAAGTAATTTGTTGTTTGGCTAAATTTTAATTTATAGTCAAACATAGTTTGACCGTGACCAAAGTTTGATCTGGCCATCAATGGCCTTAAACCAAACAAACACGAAATCTCAATTGCATGCTCTTTATTTTGGTATTGCTAACGAAGGACTGGTTTCCTCTCACATAGACATAGAGCCCAAGAGGGGAGAAATCGTGGGTATCAATCTCCTTTGTGCACGGCGGATAGATAGTCCATTAGAGATGCTTTAAGAGCAACTATATTAGTGCTAGTGATCACTTGAGTCAATAAGCCAACTACCCTAGCTGCAGCCCCATGCAGACGCTATATCCAGCTATAGCGGACGTTGTAGCTAGCCGGAGATTTAAATCCTTAATATTTGGTCGGATTCAGTGTCAAGAACGATATGCTACACACTGTACAACCACTTATGACAAATAAATAGAATATCTTGAGATCATATGTAAAATCACAATCTTGGGATTTTTATTGCCGTCAGAGAAATAAATGAGATTCACATTTTCTGCTTCCTCCGGTTATTAATATATGATGTTTGTCAGTGTAAATTACACTAAAAAATCATATATTAATGGGTGGAGAGAGTACCATTTGGGAAAGAAAATGAAATGATCGTATAAATAGGGTCCTCAATTGTCTAGAAGGAGACAGAAAAATAGGCATCAATCACCAAGAGAAGACATGATGGAGAGAGCAGCCTTGAGCACGGTCCTTGCAACACTGCTCTCCCTCGCCGCCGTGTTCATCGCCGGCGGCGACGCCTGCGACAAGGTCCCCGTCATGAGATGGGCGGACGCGTGCAACAAGGCGTGTGAGACGCCACCTCTACGCAGCCTCTGCCAGCAGATGCTGCACAGCGCGCCGGAAGTCGCCGAGGTGTCCGTCTACGCGCTCATGGCGGCGAGGTCCGCCGCCCAGTCGTACGGAGCCCTGGTGGGCACGGCGAAGCGGCTGATCGATAAGGGCTCGGTCTCCGACGACCAGCGGGCGGCGTTCCAGCACTGCATCGACGGCTACGCCATGGCGCACACCAAGATGGAGAGCGTGATGGCTGAGTTGATGAACTGCGACCTCAGGCGCACCAGGCAGCAGTATGTCGACGCGGTGGCCACCATGGAATCTTGTGGGAAAGGGTTGTCGTCAACGGGCACGCCGCCACCGCTTGTTGACATGAACGCGGCCGACAAACTTCGGACCTTGCTTGCGTATGATTTGGGCTCCTTGATCGTTGGCAAATAAATAGAGGAATAATAATGTTAAATTATTGGGCTAGGGTCCATTTAATTAGTCTACCCTATAAAAGTGCGAGATCTATTAAATATGTTTTGCACTTAAAACTTTTTTACCCAAATTTATACCACCCTTAGATTGCCTTCTATCCATTAATCAAACGGTCGATTTTATTGATATTGGATCCACAAACGGCAGCGACTGCGGTGCAAGCAGCACATCGGTGCAAGCGTGCAAGCAAATACTCCGGTGCGTCAGATTGGCATCCATGGTTTTTTTGCATTTTGACTCTCCACTCGTCCACCTCTGTTGCAAAGCAAAAAACGCCAAGTAT
The DNA here is from genome assembly GCA_022530915.1 of Paspalum notatum. NCBI lineage: Eukaryota > Viridiplantae > Streptophyta > Magnoliopsida > Poales > Poaceae > Paspalum > Paspalum notatum. Next base: position 37,514,424 of record CM039691.1, read on the forward strand.
ACACCCTGTAATCAATCAACGTTGTCCATTCAGTCCCCTTTGCACGCGACTGCCTCCGTGATTCCACAGCCGCCTCTAGGCCGGACTGCTGCATCGCCGCCGCCCCACAGAAACCAAAGCAATCAGAGCCACCTTGGCGACCACCTCCCCTACAAGCCGAAGGCGCCGCTCGAAGCCAGAGCCTCCGGTGGCTGCTGCGCCTCCATGGGCGACCTGCAGTTCTGTGCCTCCACACACCAGATCAATGTTCCTTACTTGTGGAGGTCTTTGGTTCGATAGTGTGGTAGACGGCTGTAGATATGGCCAATATTTGGTAAGCATCTGGTTGCCCATGGAGGGATTGCTTATTTGAATCAGTTCAATGCTGCATTGTTTGCCATGGAATACTGCTTGTTGGAATCAGTTCAATGCATTGTTTTCTAGCCACAAGCATTGGCTGAGGAATTCAAGCAGATGACATGTGGCTACAGCTGAAACTGGTATTTCAGGTAGTGAATACATGCTTAAAGCCCGAACAGGAATGCCGCTTGCCTAATGCTGGACTGCTGGTCGTTGAGACTTGAGAGTTGAGACAAACCGGGTCAAAACGCAACCTGCGGCAGCCTGAATTTGACGGCTTTAAGTTCTGCCTGACGTCCATACAAACGAAGTTTGAGTAGCATGCTCAGAGGGGCGATGCGCTCCAAGGCCCAGCAACATGGAGGGTAGCAGCTCAGCCCGGACGATTCTTTAGGCGTGGCACAGATCGCTTCCGCGGCCCGGCTGCTTCGAATAACGGTAGCAACGCATGAGGCGTGCCGGTAGCACAGCAGTTCACCAGCGAGCGAGGTGCGGTGGCGGCGATGTAGCAGTCCAGCTTCGACAGCCGGCAGTGGAAGCAGCGAGGAGACCGAATGATTGATTCCACGGTGTATATTTGGCGTTTTTGCTTTGCAACAGAGGTGGACGCGTGGAGGGTCGAAATGCTAAAAACCAAAGCGCCGTTGGATGCCAATCTGACGCACCGAAGTATCTGCTTGCACGCTTGTACCGATGCGCTGATTGCACCGCAGTCGCCGCCGCTAATCACTGATTATTCTACAACCATATGTAGGGGCGGTTCGTTAGTCGTTCGCCCATGGAAATCCCACATGTTATTTTTTGATACGCTCTAAGCCATTTCGAATTTATGGCATATTTTAATCTAGAAAAATGTATATAACAGCATGACGTTTGTGATAAATGAACATGATGAGAAGGTTAAAACTTTCACTATACATTTGATAGTTCATATAAAATTATTATCTCGAAGAAAGAGATCAATAAACAAAACAAGAACATTAGTATACCCAGGAGCGGGACCAGTGCGGGAGGCATGGGTGCGCTGTTACTATCAGCCATCTTGACAACTCATTCGATATAGCCGATCTTCAGCGATGCAGGAAAAAGTTTGCAGATGAAGGTCAATGTGTTATCGAGCGAAAGCAGTAGTGTTGTTGTCCTCCCTAAAAAACTGAGCAACCTTCTATCCTAATTCAGATCTCTTTGACGACGATGATTTTAGAGTCCTGTTTACCTTGCTTCTTGTGCGCACAAGAAACACGGAGTCAGGAATGTCAAGAAGTTGTGACAATAATACTGGGGAAGACACGCCTTCTCTTATATTCGCTAGCAGGGGAAAGGTTCATTGAACCTGTGCATTATTACTAGTTATCAACACTTCATTGCTGGTGAACAACTCATAAGCTGCTTGGCAAATGCTAGCTGCCAATAGTGGAGAAGTCTATAAGAGCACCTCCACCACACGTGTTGACATAAGTAGCAGAAGCTGGTGTCAATGCGCAGAAGAAAGTTTGAAGTATAAGGTCCATGGGCGTGCTAAGCTTTCACCCTTGTTCAAACAGATTATTAAATCTCACTCTCAGACTTCATCTATTTCTTTATTCTTCTCTTGCTTGAATGTCCACACTTTATGTCTCGGCTTGTGAACTTGCTGGTAGGAAAAGAACTTTAATATGAATCTTTGCACAAAAAGATTTTAGCTTCCTTTCACTTCACTTGCAGGCTTGCAGCAGTAGCATATCTTTTTCCTTTATCTAGTAGAGGAAATGGAAAGAGATTCCATTTGAACAACTTATCATGTACTCCTTACTAAAATTCTAGCAAATGTGCTTGAACTTGTCCATATGCTTGTAAGTATTTTCAGTATCCACTAGCATTATTCAAAAGATATTTAAAAAAAATTAAGGTGTGGTTTTTATGTTCTAAATTAGCACCACAAAAATTTGGGATGTTTTTTTTAAGGTTGACGGGGCGGGGGATCCCCACCTGGATTTTCATTGCATTTCGGCCCTTTAAAACTTCCTAGAGTTGAATTTTACACGGGGTGCACGGCTTGAATGCCGGTGGAGAAGGAAAGCAGAGGGAGACATGTTTGCATAGTTTCACTGGTGAACACCGATTGCCATGCTTCCCTGATGGCCAAGCACTTGCTCCCCCGCCGATGGGCCCAGTTTCTTGCCTCCGCGGCACAGGTCTTCCGCAGCTGCGGTAGAGTAGTGTGCTCGTTGTCGAAGACGCAGCGATTGGCTGTTTCCAAATTTCTCAGGCACAGAAAAGGATGAAGGAGCTGAATTCATCTCGGGGGTGTACGGTGGTCTTGCAATGCTAGGCAGATCATTGACATGGAAGGTTGGCGGCACTGGGAGACGACATGTGAGGAGCAAGTTTCGGTTTCCTCTTTGCAGACATCGCACTGGTCATCTTCAAGCACCCTTTTCCTGAACACGTTGCTTTTGCTTTGGACCAACATCAGACATCAATCATTATATAGCCAATCTATTATATTAATAAGGGAGTGTTAAAAGAAGCCACCACGTTCACCGAGAGGGTCTAGAAATTACCACATTAATCGGAAAAAAGAAAAGCTCTCGGCCGTTGGATTTTATGAACATCTAAGGGTCTAGAAGAAATTAAAATATTTATATAAAATATATCCTTCTTTAGTAATCATACTGTATTCCAAAACAAACTCATGAATCAGATAAGGAAACCTAAACATATATGGAACAGATAACAGACTATATAATTATTATGCTGAGGTCCGACCCTAGAGAGAAAAAGGGGTGCGGCCGCCCGCTTTGGCCCCCGGAGTAGTAGATTGGATAGCAGGAAATATATAGAAACGAATCATCACAAATTACTCGCTACTTCGTGGACTGTGTGAATACTGAATCGGCACCGCCGCCAGGCTCGCACAACACTGCCCATCTAGCGCCCTGCGCCCTTGCTGCCGCTGCCGACTGCAGCCGGCCCCGTGGCCACGTCTAGCCGTCTGCCTCTCCACACCAAGTTGCACCGCGCTGAGAGCCACAAGGCAGGGATCCACCTCGCGTCTAGCCATCCAGCAAGTACTGACTGCAGCACAGGTAGCCTTGTACTTAAGTATCATTGTATCAATCAATCAATTTATCCCTAGGTTAGGTTTTGTAATATGTGGTATTACTCTAGCATTTCTATTGCAGCCACCAGCCAGTGGCGGAGCCAGGATTCCGTGAAGCCCCGTGTGACAAAAGTACGTTGAAAAAATAAACATAGTTCAAAAGGTATATATAACAGTATAATGAAAAGTAGATGATAAAGAAAAAAGTTATTGCGAAAAAATATCTTTATCCTTCTTCATTAATTGTTCAAAATTCAGGAGTAGAACCTATACTATAAGAAAGAAAAACATATATTGGAATAGACATGAATTCTTGGAACACAACAAAAGGCAATCTGTATAAAAATAATACCTAGCTACAATTTGCTCACCTTCTGAGTTTAGTGTTTGCTATGAGCTCCTACTATTTTGGGTATGCTCCTTGCGCTTCTGCTATTTCAGTTTGTTTGTCTGATACATATGCTACAAAACAGCAAGGGGAATGTATGGTTGAACACTTAAAAAGTTTGTCTTAAGATGCAGTTTCCAAAAGCTATAAAAATGTCCAAAAGAACATAATGCAGAGTCTCCAAATGCAGTAATTAGACATCTGCTTCCTCATCCACAATCTAAAGCCTGATACTAAATTAATGTACGTTCAATACCAGCTTCTGAAACAAGTAAATTCCACGTATGGCAAATCCATAAGAAAATTCGTATACATCATAGACTGTGACCTGCATTCAGGAACTACCAAACAGTAAAAATAAGTATGTTCAAACAAAAAAGATATATAGCACTGTTAAACCAGAGTTTTGCCTTCCTCCTAGCCGTCGAGGGGCTGGCGCAGCCACGCAGCCGCCTGTTGCCAGCCAGCCGCCGCCCGCCAAGGCCTAGCCGCCGTCCTTCTAGCCGCCTCCCTCCTAGCCGCCGTCCGCTAGGGAGGGAGCAGCCAAGGGCCGAGGCGCCCAACCGAGCTGGTCCAGCAGGAGCGAGGGAGAAGGGCTGGATGATTTAATCATACATATTCATTGCAATGGGATGTTCCTAAATGAATATTTTGAGAGTTCTACTAATAGTTGATAAGATTTATTTTGAACTATCATCTAGAAATATATATCCTAGGGTGGAAAAGGAAAAAAGAAGTAAAAATGGAGATGGAATTATCATTATCATCGATGACTCCACGTCTAGATATACACAACATTTTTTTTGGTAACGTGTGTAAATTGATAGGCATTCATATTGCTTCTAGGTACAGTTTAATGTTTATAGTAATATTGTTTAGCGATTAGTTAGATTACACGACTATTTAATGGGCTAAAAAAAGTTAAACAGTATCAAATGTACTAGACCGCCAACACAGTTGGTGGTTAAGTAGTATTTAAATGGACGGTAAATGGTCTACATGGTAATGTATAAGGTGAACAATGCTCTCAATAGAATTACTCCAAAATCTCAATAGAAAGGACCTCAATGGGTTTTTGTAGGATTTGTGGGAACTCAATTCTTTGTTTCAAAAGACCACACAGAAAAAAATTATGTAAGATTTGTATGCTCCAAAAGTCCTACTCCTTCCGTTCTTTTTTATTTAACGTGTTTGACTTTTTCAAACCTTTAACCCTCTCATTTAGAAAACTATGCAAACCTATGAAAACGAAGTCATACTGAAACTATCCCTAATGATAAAGTAATAGAAAAATTAAGGATAAGTAATGATTTTTTTGAATAAATTTCAAAATTTTGAAAATAAAATGTCAACCACGTCAAATAAAAAATAACATAGACAGTATATTTTTCCTTTCCTCGCCAAAGTGGGCCACATGTTCGCAAGGGACCTAGAAATTACTACATTAAATACAACTAAAAAAATAAAAAGATCTACGATATTTGTTGTTATGGGCATTCAATGGTCTAAATAATCGAAATATTTTGTGCCAAATTAAAATAATATAGAAAATGATTAATTTGCAAAAAAAATACAAAAATCTTCAATGTTGATTGTAAAAGAACACCATGTTCTATGTCAATGCTTGAAATTTATCATGTTAGTCGGTGTAAAAAGAGAAAAAATTTCACAAATGACATAGTAGACCCAAGTTATAACAACAAAAATCATTGTAAATTGCAAGGAAAGGAAAAGAACTTATATGTGGTAAAAAAATTTACATTTTATTTTCTTATTTATTATCATCTTCTATGAACCAAAAGCAAGGAGTAAAAGGACAAAGTTAATGTTATGCGCCTCTACCTTATATTTAAAAAATAGATGTTAGAAAAGATGAGTACAAAATTACATAAAAACAAAATGAATTAACATAAGAAATTGATTTCATATTTGCTACCGCCAAACTAGGCCATGAGCACCCTCCTCCTTGGATATTAGCGTCATCACTGTCGCACAAGCCACCAACCAATTTTACGATCTTGCAAGGTCAAAGCTTCTCTACGCCAATTCAATGACAAAGAACCATGCCGATGAGAATACAAAAGCACACCTTATACACATCACTAATGTCTCCACAATGCCACAACAAGTGCATCTACATGAGCAAGTGACATGCTCCTAAAAATATATAAATATATAAATATTTTTATTAGAAAAATAGGTATATAACTGCATAAATTTGGTGCCATCGTGTTTACCGATATAGCCTAGAATTACCAAATTAATAAAAAATATTTGGCTGTTGGATTTTATGAGCATCTAATGATCTATATTTACTCATTGGTTGCTATGAGCATCCAACGGGCTAGACTAATATAAATATTTTGTACCAAATAAAAGTAAAAAAAGAATCAAATTTGTTAAAAGAAACCACCATGTTCACTAAGATGACCGACCTACCCCTAATATAGTCCTTCCATATGTTGTCTTATATAGGAATAAATGTGCTATTTTCTCATAATCAGTAAGCAAACATGATTTTTCACATTATAGATGCAAACTCAAAAAAGGTTTGATGGTGAGATTGACTCTAACACAAATAATTCTGAGTCTAATAAATATAAGCTAACATAATTGATATTACTAATTTATTTTCCCAGATTTTTTTCAATGGCTACAACGAATTGTATCAACTTTTGACCCTTGACCTCTTTCTTACGGGATCCATCGAGTATTTGGTTGAATGTCAAGTATTTAGAACCTTAAATCGGTTACTGCATCAATTTTGGATGAAGCAACTATCATATCAAATATATCACTTGGATAGTTGTCTAAGTGGGAATACGACAAAAACATTGTGTACATATAAAGAGAATAAATAGCAATGTTATTCAATCCTACACGCTATTTATATCAAAGTATATAAATAATTTTATGAACAATATAACTACAAAATGACTTACTAGAGTAATATGTTCTTAGAACACTACGCGAAAAAGTTAAAATCGAGACAACAATATGTATTGTTAGGGACCAACAGAGAAAAAAAACAAGCAATTAATAAGAAAACTAAATAAAAATAACCAAACAAGATTAATATGAAAAATCTAAAATATTAGTGAAAACTAGCTACCCGCGCTATTTGCGCGGGCCAACTTGCTAGTTAAAGAAATTTAATGGTAAAAGGATTTAACCCTCTCAATTAACCAAGAAATAGAAAACTCTCGCACGATTCTATTACTACCTCCATTTTTTTTCTTTATTTGACGTTTAACAGTACAAAATGTAACTAATGACGCCAAACATTAAGGGATCTTTTGGAACTTATTAAAATTTTAATTAAATTAAATGGCCCTAGCCAAATATACTAATCTAACATTATTACCGCCTCTGTTCATTTGCCAACGATCAAGGCACCCAAATCATACGCGAGCAAGGTCCGATCCTTATCGGCCGCGTTCATGTCAGCTAGCGGCGGCGTGCCCGCTGACAATCCTTTCCCACATGACTCCATGGCGGCCACCGCGTCAACGTACTGCTGCCTGGTGCGCGTGAAGTCGCAGTTCATCAACTCAGCCACCACGCTCTCCATCTTGGTGTGCGCCATGGCGTAGCCGTCGATGCAGTGCTGGAACGCCGCCCGCTGGTCGTCGGAGACCGAGCCGTTATCGATCAGCCGCTTCGCCGTGCCCACCAGGGCTCCGTACGACTGGGCGGCGGACCTCGCCGCCATGAGCGCGTAGACGGACACCTCGGCGACTTCCGGCGCGCTGTGCAGCATCTGCTGGCAGAGGCTGCGTAGAGGTGGCGTCTCACACGCCTTGTTGCACGCGTCCGCCCATCTCATGACGGGGACCTTGTCGCAGGCGTCGCCGCCGGCGATGAACACGGCGGCGAGGGAGAGCAGTGTTGGAAGGACCGTGGTCAAGGCTGCTCTCTCCATCATGTCTTCTCTTGGTGATTGATGCCTATTTTTCGTTGTCTCCTTCTAGACAATTGAGGACCCTATTTATACGATCATTTCATTTTCTTTCCCAAATGGTACTCTCTCCACCCATTAATATATGACTTTTTAGTGTACTTTACACTAATAAACATCATATATTAATAACCGGAGAAAGCAGAAAAATGTGAATCTCATTTATTTCTCTGACGGCAATAAAAAAAACCCAAGATTGTGATTTTACACATGATCTCAAGATATTATTTTATTTATTTGTCATAGACTCATAAGTGGTGGTACAATATGTAGCATCGTTCTTGACACTGAATCCGACCAAATATTAAGGATTTAAATCTCCGGCTAGCTACAACGTCCGCTATAGCTGGATATAGCGTCTGCATGGGTCTGCAGCTAGGGTAGTTGGCTTATTGACTCAAGTGATCACTAGCACTAATATAGTTGCTCTTAAAGCATCCCTAATGGACTATCTATCCGCCGTGCACAAAGGAGATTGATATCCACAATTTCTCCCCTCTTGGGCTCTATATATATGTGAGAGGAAACCCAGTCCTTCGTTAGCAAATACCAAAATAAAGAGCATGCAATTGAGATTTCGGGTTTGTTTGGTTTAAGGCCATTGATGGTCGTACCAAACTTTGGTTACGGTCAAACCATGTTTGACTATAAATTAAAATTTAGCCAAACAACAAATTACTCATTTATTAGGTATAACCAAATAAACCATATAGATGAAAATTATATTGCATAGTATAATTTTAATTTAGAATTGAACACGGTCAAACTGTGGTTAAATTTTAGCCTAACCACTGAAGGCCTTAAACCAAACAGGCCTCCGTTTAAAGAAAACTATAAGTTCAACCAATGATCCCTCTTAGTGGACGTTTTTTGTCAGTTTTCTTCAATAACTCTATATTGCTACACGGATTGTGGACTCCAAGCAGTTCTATATCAGGTCAACGGTCGCTAGGGTTCACTTTCAGCAAGCCATTCCTCTCTATGACACGAAGTGGTTTGAAGGCACCATATCTTTGACTTCAGCTACCACCTCTGTCAAAGGTACGTGGAGACGCATTGTATTTCCTTACAAAGTGAGGTTCTTTTGGAGAGGCATTGGATTTCCCTTACAAAGTGAGGTACTGTATTCATATACAGTATGCCTTAGATTATATATAGAGTTGAGATTACAGATGTAAACCATATTTCTTTTAGGGAAAAGTCCATTCTATTGCTTTGAATTGTGCAAGTCGTCTAATTTTCTACATTTAACAACAAAACTGAATAATCAGAGCCATCATATTGTCAAAACCACATAATCTTATTTAATATCTAGAATATAAATTATACATTTATTTTAAATAAAAAATAAAAAATATCAACTTCTGCTCTATTTTGGATTATGTGAAATTTATTTTCTACTATTCATAATATGAGGCTTGTTAGAATGATTGGAAAGTACCATCAGTACTTTTCATAAAATCGAAAAGTACTGTTAGTACTTTTGGATTATTATGATCTGAAATTTATATTATTAAATAAAAAATATTAAGGATAATATACTTTGGTACTGGTCCCACCTCAATTTGGTACTGGTTCCACCTCCTTTTAATACCGGTTTCATCTTTTTTTAGTACTTTCCTACTAATTAATATTTTTTGATTAGTATTTCGTATTTTTAAAACCATTAAATCTTAATGAATGGAGGGTTCACATTAATGCCAATCATTATAAAACTTGTAATAGTAATAATGCATAGGTTCAATGAACCTTTACCCTGCTAGCGACTATAAGAGAAGGCGTGTCTTCCCCACTATTATTGTCACAATTTCTTGACATTCCTGACTCCGTGTTTCTTGTGCGCACAAGAAGCAAGGTAAACAGGACTTTAAAATCATCGTCGTCAAAGTGATCTGAATTAGGATAGAAGGTTGCTCAGTTTTTTAGGGAGGACAACAACACTACTGCTTTCGCCCGATAACACATTGACCTTCATCTGCAAACTTCTTCCTGCATCGCTGAAGATCGGCTATATCGAATGAGTTGTCAAGATGGCTGACAGTAACAGCGCACACATGCCTCCCGCACTGGTCCCGCTCCTGGGCACACTAATGTTCTTGTTTTGTTTATTGATCTCTTTCTTCGAGACAATAATTTTATATGAACTATCAAATGTATAGTGAAAGTTTTAACCTTGTCATCATGTTCATTTATCACAAACGTCATGCTATTATATACATTTTTCTAGATTAAAATATGCTATAAATTCGAAATAGAGCGTATCATAAAATTAACATGCGGGATTTCCATGGGCGAACGACTAATGAACCGCCCCTACATATGGTTGTAGAATAATCAATGATTAGCAACCCAATAACTCCTCCTCTTAGGTTGAACATGTAGAGTTATATACATATAGATGGCAATGGGTAAGTACCCATTAGGGTCCCATCCCATCTATATCGTTAAACATGTCTGTGGTGGGTGTTCAACTAGGTGCAAGTTATTGTGTTTTTTTACTCGCACAAGTAGGAAGACATCAAAATAGGAAAGTTCACATTACCCCAGATGAGAACTAGCAACAAGCAAAGTTCACCAATTTTTGGGCAAAATTTCACTTATTTGGACTTAATTTAGGCTTATGTATGACTTGTGTGGGCAGACATTACCCATGAGCACACAAGTATGTCTAGTATACACAATACCTGCATCCGCTCTACCTGATGGGTACAAGATTATGCACATTAATTAATAGCATATATTTGTAGGTGAAGAAGTTATTCTTTACCCGTCCTTATTATTTCAGGTAAAACAAATCAGGTTTTAGGGTTCAAGCAACCAATGTCAATCCTACGTGTACCTGCGGGTCACCTTATAATATAGAAAAGAAAGAAAAATGCTAATGATAGCACCATTTACGATGCCGCCTGTGCAAAAAGTAAGATTTAAGATTCTTTGGAATAAAAGGCTTGGCCTATTTGTGGCATTTTTAGAAATAGGGGAGTTCCATATTTTAATTGCAAATCTGCAAATTAAAATTTCCACTACATATATATAGGGGCCCGTCGGTTTCACTACCCTGCAGGCGCGCCGTAACAAGTAAACAGATTACTACTCCTACTTAGCTTCACCTTGGGGTAAAAAATAGTCCAAGGAAAAGAAAAGGCATACATAGAGAGATTCAGCAGGAGCAGCCATGGGAGTGCTTGTCCTTGCCATGCTGGTCTCCCTGGCCACCCTGTTCGTCGCCGGCGATGCCTGCGACAACATCCCATCGCTGACATGGAACGACACCTGCACCATGGCGTGCAGCGGTGAGAAGACGCCGTCGCTCTACAACGTTTGCAAGGAGATCCTGACCAAGGAAGCGCTGTACATTTCGCCGATGACGGTGTACGCGTCGGTGGCGGCGAACCACAGCACCAAGTCCTACGACGACACCGTGTACAAGATCGACGACATCGTCGCCAGGGGGCTCCCCTACGAGGAGCGGGAGGCGTACCAGAGGTGCATCAACATGTACGCCACGGCGCGGATGCAGATGTCCAGCGTGGTCTCCGACATGGCCACCTGCATGTTCGCCGGCACCAAGCAGGAGTACGTCACAGCGGTCGCCGGCGTGCAGACCTGCCGGGGGAATCTGAAGCCGGGATGGCCGCTGGTCGGCAAGATCGCCGCCGACCTTGATGTCACCACCGTCGCGTATAAGCTGGGCGCCTTGGTCCTTGCCAGGAGTGGCTCGTAGTGAGTCCTCTGGCTAGTCCTGGTTGTATGTACTGTAATAAGTAACATATATGCAGCTGGTCACTGACTGATGAGGTTTTGCTTATTGCTAATGCTAGGGCTAGCCGGCTAGAGCTCAGCTGAGGGCGCTGCTAGGCATGCATCAGATTATGTTGTTGTGATCAGTGATATACTCCCTCTGTCCCATAAAATAAGGCGTGCATGTTTTTTAAAAAGTCAACTCTTTAAATCTTTGACTAATAATTCAGTCAAAAATATATATGTTTAGTGGATGCATGTTATATATTTGGATTCGTATTCAAAAGCACTTTAATATAATGCTAATTTTGTATTTGTAGATCACATATTTTAGAAGTAATAAATGGTCAAAGTTCTGCTTTAAAGACCGTGCTAAAAACATGCACGCCTTATATTATGGGATAGAGGGAGTATGTGTGAACACGTGGTTGCTAAATTGTTCCCGTCGTCGGATCAACTTGGCAACCAAAGGGGAGTGAATAAATTAAAGGTTGGCTTCCATTTTACTGAACTGGTTTTTTTTGTCTCATCTCGTTTCCAACAACAACCTCAAATAAAACATGCCAAATTTTGCTACAGGACACTGGTCGTTCGTGGATTTGGCTATTTCACCCTGCAAAAGGGAAATTTAGCTGTAGGACACTATGCGAAGAAATAGCTAAATCCATAAATGACCCTGTAACAAAATTTGCCAAAAAAAAAAAGAGAGTAGAAGCTTCAAACCAAAGCTAGAAAAGCGGATGCCCTTTTCTTTTCTTGTCTCATTTCTCTAACGACAGCCAAAACAATATATTCACAGCTTAATTACTGAATTTGGAAACCATACGAGAGAGAAGCTTCAAGCTAAAGCTGTAACACTGGAAAAATTAATGCTAAATAAATACGGATAGCTAGACCAAAATGCTTCTCAGCTCTAGGCTGCTGTTTGGTTCAGCTAAATGTAATGTAATTGCATTTCTGAGAGTAATCAATTCCGTTACAGTACAGCTATTTGTTAGCACCGGTCTCAGGGGTGGATATGGGCGGAGAGAACAGACGACAGCCACACAAATAAATAGCAGCTCTAGCAGCCACAATAAAATGTGCCATTGATCCGTCAATTAAAGGACGGCCTTGCCAAGCCAAGCCACCATTGCGCTCAAGCTCGCCGGCCGGCCGGCGGTGTCCAAGCCGCGTCCTTCCTAGTGGTGCAGGGCAAAAGCATAAAGCATGGAGACGTGGAGATGGATGAGGACATGCACATGCATGCGAGCACACACGCACGAAGATTTTTCTCCCAACTCCAGAGGCGAGAGACGAGATGCATGTGTTATCGCCTAAATCCGCTCGGGTTCAGATAAGCGACACACATGGGATCCAAGAAGTATGCTAAATCCGCTCGGGTTCGGACAAGCGACACACATGGGATCCCTGCCGCTGCGCAGACCCTCCAAACGAATTCGAGGGGGTTAAGGGCGTGCCACCCGGCTTGACCTTCTAGCCGAGGAGATTTGCGTGCGTGTGCATGATTGGAGGATCGCCCCGCAGATACACAGACAATCAAATGGGCATGAAATTCTAGCCGATCGTGTGGATCGGCCTAAATGCTCCAAGTGGATCGGCTCTCATACGAGCCGATCGTCTCTTTGCTTCCTATAAGGTTAATTCATCGGCAAAGCACAAATAAGGAGATAAAAAAAACAACCTATCTAAAAGCATGATATAGCATCCTATCAAATCAGCTTCTAACCAGGGCTTTCAAAGAAGTCCATCTAACTAGACAGATACACATTACGACATGTATAGATAGGATGCTTGATGTACGTTATCTATCGGCATGTTGTATGCACACGCTGCGGCGGCATGTCGTGTATTGTAACTAGCGATTAGGTAACGTACAACAAGCTACACATGAACCGATCTACTAACATGAAGCAATGCAAGACGAAGACTCGCGCTTCAACACGCACCGGACGGTCCGGTGACCTCCAACGGTCGACTCAACGGCTAGTCACTTAACACGCACCGGACGGTTTGGTGGCGTGACCACCGTACGGTCTGGTGGTGACGCAGAAACAGGGAGGAAGCTCCCAATGGATAGTTTTGGAGGTGTGAGCTATATACCCCCTTGGCCAGCCTCCACTGTGTGGTTGGAGTATCCTGAGCTAACACAAGTGTAGAGGCACCCATTTGATCCATCCCAAGAGCCTCGTACACACATTTGAGAGCCCAACCACCACAAGAGCAAAACTAGACATATCCGGCATAGCTAATGCTTAGTGCATCCTTGCTTAAGCCACCTTGTCCATTACCCGTGCCTGCGTGCACGTTTACCCTTGTGTGTGTAGGGTTGTAAGTCTTGCGAGACCCTCCGGAGTGTGGAGTGACCGCCACCACCTTGTGAGAGGGAGGAAGGCCCTCGGCGTTTTGGCCGAAAGCTTCCCTTAGTGGAAACGGCGGGATAGCTCTACGAGAAGGACTGAAAGACCCCAACAGCCCCGATATTTCTCTACCCTTGCGTGGGCGAGGCCGTAGTCTAAGACTACGCGAGAGAATGGCTTGTGTGGATGTGTACCGAGGATATCCGGAGACCCAATCGGGGTTGCTTGACTTCCGCGGAAGTCACTTTGCCATCCTATACCCTTGTGTGGGCTAGGCCACACTCCTTTGAGGATTACGCGAGAGCAAAGCCTGCGGGGACACCTAACGAGAACATAGAGGGTGAGAGGGCAAGTTGGCCTCCCTCAACATCAGAAAAAATATCGCCGTGTCTTCCTCGTGTGCCATCGCCTTCATCGTCATCGGGAGTATGCATATCTCTTCTCATCTCTTTAGCTTCCACATTTACATTCTTGCAATTGTATGCTTACATTTCTAGACTAGCTTGATAGGTTAGTTTCTAGGTGGAACTAGATTGCAAGACTTGGCCACGGTAGTAGTAGCAACACTTAGCAAAATTATAGTGCACATAGTTAGATTTATTTATATAATTTTTGCTTAGTAGTCGTAGTTTTTAGTGAACCTTAGTTTATAGAAATCCTAATTCACCCTCCCTCTTAGGCGTCGGTCCAACCTTCAGTTATTATACCCTAGGAATGATAATAAAGCACATTTTAGTCCCATTATGAATGTGGGGCGCTTCAAACAAGAAGCCCCCATGGCCCAATCGGCCACCCTATTCCCTTGAGGCCTTTTGCCAACCATAGACACCACCTGTAACCCCGTATTCTCTCCACCTCCCGTGATTCTTCTCGTTCTATTCGTCTCTGCAGTCCGCATCAAGAGAAGCCGAGCAGCCGTTGTAGCTCTCCTTTCCGGTGTCCATCTCATCTTCGGCCATCAAGCAGGTGATTCCCCTGCCCAGATCCATCTCCCCTTCACTTCCCAGCCCTAGCTCTCGACTCCCATCCTCACTCCTCATGATTCCCCATCGCCTGAAGTCTAGCATGGAGGAGGAGGCATGACAGAAGGGAATACTGTAAGGAAAATGGGCCCTAAGCCTTGTGCTTGGTTTCCATATATGATTTTGGTGGTTGAATTGACAACACGTGCCATGGGACTAATATTTATGTGCAAGTGTTTTTGTCTAAAGTCCTAGGGTGTAATTGGTAGACTTGGAGTACAAACACCTCAAAGAAGGATCTGAAAAACACAAGAAAAGACCCAAGCCGCCATCAAATTGCAAGCGAACGTCCTGACTCGGCGGTCCCTACAAGGAGCCGAGCTAAGAGCTAAAGAACCAGTGCAAAATTCCATACACCGGACAGTCCGGTGGCTCACCACCGGACGATATAGGCTGAGAACAAAAGGGCGTAGTCTGACGCTGTAACACCCCAAAAATTAGCGTCGGGATTTTTCTTCTAACCTCTCTCTAATTCAAAAATCAAATTTTCGAAGATCTTGTTTATTTGTTGTTTGTGTGTTATATGAGCTCAATGAAAAATCTCCAAAAATCCAAAAATAGTTCATCTCCAAATATTTCCGAAACACCCTACCAAAATTCCCTCAAAACTATACTCCAAACTCCCTTTCAAATTCCAATCCAAAAATCAAAAAAAAAAGGGAAAAATCCCCAATCCCTATGCCCAGGCCGAAACCGGCCCGTCTCCTTTTCCCCCCCTCCTTTCGGCCCACTCCCTTTTCTCCCCCATTGGGCCGAACCCCCTCCCCCCCGCGGCCCAGCCAAGCCGGCCTGCCTCCCGCCGCTCCCACTGCCACCTGGGCCCGCCGTCATCCTCCCCCCTGTCCTCTTCCTCTGCTCGGACGCGGGCACACGTGCCCGCGTGCCGCGCGACGCCGCGCCGGACCCCTCCCCGACCCGGCCTCGCCGCGCCCACGCGTCGCGCACGCCTCGCCACCCGGCCCCGACCGCACTCGACTCTCCTGTCCCCGCCGTGGTACCGCCCCCACATCGCCGCACCGGCCCCTACTCACCGCGCCGCGACCGGTCCCCGCCGCGGGCCGAAGTGCCCCCCCCCCCGGTCAGCCCCGCCGTCGCGCCCGTCTTTACACCCAGCCCCCTCCCTCTACAACCCGGGCACTCCACACTTGCTCTCGACCCCTCCTCAGCCGGCTCCCGAGCCCCGCCGCGTTACACGCCGCACCTCGCCTGCCTAGGCTCGCCGCGCCGACCCCACGCCCCGTGGCTTGCACAGCGCCTCCATGACCCATGGCCGTCGCTCGGCTATAAATGGCCCGCCACTTGCCGCCGCCTTCCCACACTGAGCTCGTCATGGTTCATCAGCCGCCATTGCCCCTTCCACTCCTCCGCTCTGCCTCCGCCCCGGCGAACACCAGCGGCACTGTGCCGCCGCCAAAATTCCCCACCCACCGACCCCAATTTCCCAATTGGTCACACCCTGAGCTCCGCCACACCACCACCTACCTCCCCGGCATCTCTCCGACCCATCTCCCGCATCACAGAGCCGCCGCCGCGCGAGCACCTCGCGCCGCCGACGCGCACCCATGCCATCCCACCATGGACACCCCACCGCCGGCCACCAAACCCCTCCACGAACCCCATCACCCGATTCGCCTCGATGATCTTCACCTCATGGTGCTACCCTCATCGCCGGAACCGTCACCTCTCACCACCGGTGAACCGCGGGCGAACCGTCGCCGAGGCTCGGTCGCCGCGACCCCGGTTGACCCGAGCCGGCGCCGTCCACTCACCCCCTGACGCCGTCCCCTACACGAGTGGTTGACACGTGGGCCCCACGCCTGACGCCGTCGCCGCGCCGTCGCCACCCCCCCCCCCACCGCGTTGGGCCGGCCCATTTGGCCATACCGCGCGCTCAACGCATGAGTGGGCCGCGCGGGCCGAAAGCCACCCCCGGCCCAAGTTCCTTTTTCCTCGGGCTGAATCCAAGAAAAGTATATTTCTAGCCCTCCAACTTTCCAGAAAAGTCCAAATCTACCCCTTGACACTATATACTCCGTATCTCCTCCGTTTGAACTCTGATTTAGGTGATTTTCGCGCCTAAATTCATCTAAAATCAAGCTCTACCTATCCATACACTCTACAAAGAATCTTTTCCCCTATAACATCGCCATGCGACCACCCTCCCGCCATTTCCGCCACCGCCCTAACCGCCCCGACCCACTACCGTGGCAATATCTCCATAACCGCCACCATGCCCGTCAGCAAAGCCAACAACCCGCACCACCATGAGCTCCCCTCCACCATTTTCCAGAACCAACACCTCTGGTAAGATCCGACCATCCAAATAAACACCAAACTTCCACCTACCTAAGATTTATGTTGAGCTCATGTTTACACTCGATATGTGCGCTTCCTTGTTTGTGCGCGTAGGTTATACCGGATATCATAGCTGGCACGCCACTCGCAAAGATTTCCGTGACACTCGAAGCCTGCGCCCGGCGATTGCAACAGACGTTAGCAGAGCACGCTCAATGGATGGCGCACCACCGCGCACAGCAACGTGCTCGGCATGCCCAGTGGGTGAGGTACCATCGTGCCTAGCAGTTGGAATACCAACGCATTCGGCAGATGGCATACCTCCGCCACCAGTGGCTAGTGCGTCATCAGCGCCGACAGCAGGAGCACGAGAATGCCCAATATTGGGCACTATACCGACGTGTTATACAGCAGCAAGGAGGACCACGGCAAGTCCACTGGAATCCCCACTTGATGCATAAATTTTCTATGTTTTGCAAACACAACCCTTGGCCTGATAATCACTATAAAAACTTGCATGTTTTGCTTGCTAAGGTAACCCTACAAATATACCACCACCTAAGCCTATTTTGGGTGTAGTGCGCATAGGTGGGATCACTCACTTAATTATATCTATCATAATCTTGATGCTAAGTTAGGATTATGGTTGTGAAACTTGATGGGTTTTGGGACGACGATAAATGTGTGTGTTTTAAAATAAAATGGGGAAGAACCCCGGCAAACGACCCACGGGTCGGGATACGCCATTCAGTACAGGAAAGCAGATAAAATTCGTGGGCCAAAAACCCACGAATTTAGGGTAAAACCCACGAATTTAGGTTAAGTTCGTCGGTTTTGGCCTGGCCGACGAACTTAACTGCGGCCGTCGGTTAAGCTCGTCGGCCCCATGCAGGCCGACGAACTTAACTGGGCCCCGAGTTAAGTTCGTCGGTCCCTGGTGGCCGACGAACTTAGACCATGGCCCTCGGTTAAGTTCGTAGGCCCATGATGGCCGACGAACTTATTATTATTTTTATATATTACCACTACCCGAGGGTCTGCCCTGCAACAGAAAATTCCAGAATAATTGAAATAAAATCCAGAACATCTCAGGCAGTTTATATCACAATCCATCACAATAAACCATATCACAATCCATCGGTATTCATCACAAAGTCGAAAGTCCATATTATCCATCACACAGTCGAAAGTCCATATTATTACAAAGTCCGATACATGCATGTGACGTCCATATTACAAAGACTATATCTCACATGCGCAAAGTCCGAGACATACAAACCTAACGTTCATCAATTGGTTGGTTCGAGTTTTGGCCACTACCTCCTGCGCCGCCGGACTGGTTTAGGAAGGCATCGACTTCGTCAGGATTTTGTGACGGCGCTCGGGAAGTAGAACCCTGCAAGTGTATATCAAGTTGACTATAAATTGCAAAGTTTATGCACATTTGACTAATAGAGCAAACTAAAGCTAAAATTGACTTAAAATGGCATACCTAGTCTCTATTTGACTTAAAAAGAGAAAGTTAGCATGAAATTGACCAATATCTGTCTATATGTCAAACTTAACCCAAATTTGACGAGAATGGCATATTTAACCTAAATTTGAGTTCAAGTGACAGAATTAACCTAAATTTGGACTATGTCTGCATATGAGTCAAACTTAACTAAATTTTTCTAAATTTAGACTATATCTGCATATGAGCCAAATTTGGATGATATGGATATGTTTACGTACCGGCGGTGTCATTGGTGGAGCTGTGGAACGCCATGGCATGTAGTAGGGCGGCTGGCTAGCGGGGTAGAACATCGACTGCTGCCCACGATACATCATCATTGGTTGACCAGGGTACACCCATTGAGGAGGCGGTTGTGACTGTTTGTATAGCATGACATATATTACTTAGATTGAACACGCATGCTTTACTTCCTAAGTAATAAGAAAAATGAAAACACTGTGACCTGGCTTGCATCTCCAAAGGGCGGTCCTTGGGTAGGATAGATCCATTGTTGAGGCTGGGATCCCTGCAACTCAAACAAATAGATATAACATATATATTTAAGAACTCAAAATAGGTCGGTTACGTCATAGTAACTCAAATTGCAAACTATGTACCTGGCCAGATGGTATTATCTGGTTATAAGGCTGAGAACCCTGAGCATCTCCAAGTGGTGATCCTTGGCTGGTAGGAGTGGTCACGAAGTAGTTAGGTGGCACCTGCAAACCATGTATATCAATAGATCAGCGGGTTGAGAGGCACTAATTGGTACAAGCAGAGTTTACCTGTGGTGAGAGTTGAGGAGGTCGAAACTCTGGAGCATTGGATCCAATCCATCCCTGAGCATCTCCAAGTGGTGGTCCTTGGTTGATAGGCCGCTGAAGTAGGTAGGTGGCTCCTACAAAACATGTATATCAATATATTAGTTGGTTCAAAGGCACTAATTCATGCAACCAGAGTTTACCTATGGAGAAGGCTGTGGAGGTCGAAACTCTAGAACTGCTCCGCCAAGCTTCTGAGACAAGACCTGTTAAAGATTTATTACTTAGAACACAAGGACATGTAAAATTCTATAGCAACAACTACAGATATGAATGGGTGGCGGCGGGGGAGCGGGAGACGGTGGCGGCCGGACGGCGATGCGGGGGACGGCGCCAGCCGGCAAGGCGGTGCGGGGGACGGGGGCGCAGGGGACGGCGGCGCCCGGGACGGCGGCGCGCGGTGGGCGGCGGCGCGGGAGGGGCCGAGGACGGGCGGCGCGGGAGGAAGGCGGCGACGCGGGAGGACGGCGCGGCGGCGTGGGAGGACGGCACCGCCGCGGGAGAACGGCGCGGCGGCGCGGGAGGACGGCACAGCGGGGAGCGGGCGCCGCGGGAGGACGGCGCGGGGTCGACGAGGGGCGGCGGCACGGTGAGTTGGGGAAAGAGCGGCGGCGCGGGGAGCGGCCGGCGGCGCGAGGATGAGCGGAGCGGGCTGCGGCGAGGGAGGACAGAGGCGGCGCGGTGGAGAGCGGCCGGCGGCGCGGGAGGACGGCGGCGGCGTGGTGGAACGTGGGCGGCGGCGCGGTGGAGCGCGGGCGGCGGCGCTGTGGAGAGCGATCGAAGGGATGCGGTGGAGAGTGGGATTGGGAGAGAGAGGCCGGCCCGATTCAAACCTAGGGACGATTAAGTTCGTCGGCTGGGATGGCGGCCGACGAACTTACTCGCCACGTGTGGGACCCACCACTTAAGTTCGTCGGCTATTAGCTGGGGCCGACGAACTTAATTAAGTTCGTCGGCCCACTAGGAGCCGACGAACTTAAGTCGGTGGGCCCGGGCACGCCCGGACCCGACCGTTGACCGGTGGCGCATAAGTTCGTCGGCCTCCATTTGTGGCCGACGAACTTAAATTTCAGAAATAACCGACGAACTTAAGCCCTATAAGTTCGTGGGTCTCTCTTAGGCCGACGAATTTATATAAACCCACGAACTTTCTCTGCTTTCCTGTAATGATTTAAGGGCAGGGTATGAACGGTGACTTAGCAACTCGCGGTTACCCAGGTCTCAGGAGTCGTGGAGACAACCGGGTAGGTGGATGCTTGCAGCGTCGAGCAGTGGAAAGTTGGAATTGTTCTACCTGCGCTCTGTAAGGACCGCGTTGATTTTCATTTTGCCTAACTCCTTAGTACAACCACTTGCTTTGTATGAGGCATTGACTAGGCCCGAGCCGGAGTGGATAGCCTAGTAGCTTCTGTGCTGGCGCACAAGGGGCAAGGGAAGGGGTGGTGTGCCGAGGGGGTGTCGGGGGACACCAAGGTGCGGCTCGGTGGCCCAAACCTCTAAAGTACTGCTAGGCGATGAAACAAAGGCAACGTTTGGTTTGGAATTTGGATGCTTATTTGGCCGTAAGTGTCGCTGAGTCCAACTTGTGGGAATTAGTACGACCTCTGATTAGAGTAAAACCTATTCGAATAGTCCGAGTCCACTGGTATGGATGAGTTACGGTTTGGTTCTTCAATTAGCACCTTTCATAAACTAAAACTGTGGAAAAGGTTTGGTTTTGGATCTGTAATGGTCTTTTGGGTGGAAGTTAAGCTTCGGGGTACAACCCTGTAGCGTTTGGAAAGTGTGATGGCTGGAAGGTCATTGGCCATGCAGACCGGCAATTCCAGTGGCACCCCTTTTAAGAAAAACTTTGTTTCTGAATGATTAAAACTTGTTAGACTATCTTGAACCTGGCATACAAAGTGTCTTTATGCAAAATCTCTCTAAGCTCCAGATATATCCTGCATGTAGAGATAGCTATACCCCCACTCCTTACGGAGAAGGTGGGCTTGCAGAGTACGATTGTACTCACCCTTGCTTTGTTGATGTTTTTCCAGTGGAAGCAATGAGTGCACCACGCACGACAGCGATTAAGGGCAACGACCTACAACCGCGACGTGGGGAAACTTGGACCTACGTTTTATATTCCGCTGCTTAGTCTTCAAGGGCTGCGCCCCTTTGTTGTCCGACCCGTTAGGGCGGATCTGTATCACTCTGATGTAATAATGTGATTACCAAACCCTGGGATGGTAATAAAGCACATTTTAGTCCCATTATGGATACTGGGGCGCTTCAGGCGCAAAACCCAGCCACCGGACTCACCACCAGACAGTCCGGCGGTGCCACCGAACGATATAGACCGAGAGCATTCCAAGTCAAAGACCCGGCGCTACAACGCACCGGACAGTCTGGTGTCTCCAACGGCTATATTTTCCAGTGCAACGGTCGACTGGAGACAGCGATGATTTCACCCACCGGCCACCGGACAGTTCGGTGGTGTACCACCGGACTGTCCGGTGGTGACGCAGAAAAGTGAAACTTAGCCCCAACGGCTAGTTTTTGGGGAGAAGGCTATATATACCCCCTTGGTCGGCCTCCCACTTGTGGTTGGAGCATCCTGAGCCTAGCACAAGTGTTGAGACACATTTCCATGCCCATTTGAAGTGTAGCAACCACATTTGTGAGCGTAACCACCATATGAACAAATAGATACATTCCGGCATAGCGAGAGCTTGTTAACATCTTGGCTTAGGCCTATTTGTCTAGTATCCGTGCCTGCGTGCACGACCTTGTATCAAGTGAGGCTGTAGGTCTTGCGAGACCCTCCGGAGTGTGGAGTGGCCGCCACCATCTTGTGAGAGGGAGGAAAGCCCTCGGCTAGTTGGCCGAAGCTTCCCATAGTGGAGACGGCGGGGTAGCTCCGCGAGAAGGACTCGGAAGACCCCAACGACCTATCCATCCTCTACCCTTGCGTGGGCGAGGCCGTGGTACGGGAGGACCACGCGAGAGATAGGTTCGGGTGGTTGTGTACCGAGGATATCCGGAGACCCGACCGTGGTGGCTTGACTTCCGCGGAAGTCACTTTGCCATCCTCTACCCTTGCAAAGGGTGAGGCCGTGTTCCTTTGAGGACCACGCGTGAGCAAAGCCCTTAGTGGAGCACCAACGAGGACGTAGGGGGTAGAGACCGCGAGTCTCTCCGAACCTTAGGAAAAACATCGCCGTGTCCTCATCGTGTGCTATCATCATCGTCATCGGGAGTTTTCATTCTCTATCCCATCTCTTTAGCTTCCGCATTTACTTTCTTGCAATTGTATGCTTACGTTCCTAGACTAGCTTGATAAGTTAGTTTCTAGGTAGATCTAGGTTGCAAGACTTGGCCACGGTAGAAGTAGCAACACTTAGCAAAACATTAGTGCACATAGCTAGATTTACCTTGCATAGGTTTTTCTCAGTAGTTGCAGTTTTTAGTGAGCCTTATTTTTAGAAATCCTAATTCCCCCCACTCTTAGGTGTCGGTCCTACCTTCAAATATGATGGCCAGAGCACCTTGTGCACGGGAAGGGGGACGGCGACCAGAGCGGCTACTGGATTTTTGGGTGGCGACGTTGGGTCAACGGGTCGGCCCATAGGTCGTCGGGCAAAGCAGCGGGCGGGCTTGGGTCAGGAATCCTGGCTCGATGCTCGGGTCGTGGCCAGCAGAAAGGAATGTCGGGTTTCTTTGGCTCGACCCGAACCCGACCTGAGGAATGATCAAGTCTAGTATCAGTGCACCTCGTGCACGGGAAGGGGGACGGCGACCAGAGCAGCTACTGGATTTTTGTGTGGCGACGTCGGGTCGTCGGGCCAAGCAATAGGCTGGCTTGGGTCAAGAATCCTGGACCGATGCTCGGGTCGGGTCGGGCGCGGGCCAGCCGAAAGGAATGTCGGGTTTCTTTGGCCCGACCCAAGGAATGATCAGGTCTAGTATCGTTGCACAGTAGGTTCCTGCGGCCGACAAAATGGCCTCTTGATCTGTATTGGTTCCTGCGGCCGACAAAATGGCCTCTTGATCTGTATTTTTTCCTAATTCTTTTTATGAAGTTCTCATGTGACTTGTGCCATGTGATTTATTCTTGTGCGTTAGTTTTCTTCGAAGAACACAAAGACGAACAAGAATTTGTTAGAAAAAAGTTTGGAATTTTTTTTTTTGCCGCCTTTCTTTTGGACATGCAAGGAACGGATATTTTGGGATTACACAAAATCCAAACCCGATTTTAGGGTACCCAAAATGTCACATCCACAAAAGCTCATGGACTTTGGCTAAACTATAAGAACCTGAAATTTATAAAACCCAAATTATCCGACCCAAAATTTTTAGGTGGCCCAAATGTCCATGATGACACTGCGCACACACATGGGCTGGGCTATCATGTCAAGTTGACCGTCAAAGAGGCCCACCCGCAAGCTACAGATAGAATATGAGGCTTGCGGAAGTTCATTAAGGTTAAGGTGGCCATCTAAAAAAGCCCATTAATTGTCTGACGGCCCACTTCATTAAGGTTGATGATGTGGTGATGTCCAGAAGCAAAATCGGCGCAGCTGGACACTCTGCATCTGAGTAGAATTTTTTTTTTCTGCACCCAGGGACAGATTCTCCCTTTTTATGTATTAAAATATTCAACATAACCTTTTTGCATCAACCAAAACATATTTGCAAAAAATGTTAAAGTTTCATATATAAATGTTGAATAGAGAATATAGAAATTGCAGAATAAATAATTTTACAAATTGATTGAGTTTGAATAAAATATTGAATATGTATGTATGCAACATTTTCAAATACCTTATTCAACATTTTATCTAACAGAGCACAGCATTTTATCAAAACTAGCTCAACAATCCATATATAAAATATTGAAACAATGTAATTGAAATGCTGAAATGACGTAACTATATTGTTGAAATAACGTAAACGGAGTGTTAATAATACTATATTCAAAA
This sequence comes from Paspalum notatum, assembly GCA_022530915.1. Lineage (NCBI taxonomy): Eukaryota > Viridiplantae > Streptophyta > Magnoliopsida > Poales > Poaceae > Paspalum > Paspalum notatum. Next base: position 37,538,889 of record CM039691.1, read on the forward strand.
TTTTCAAATGTCAATAGGAAATGTTAGTTAAAGAAACAGAAGACAATTTAGTTTAATAAAAAACGTGCAAACATGTGTGCCAGCTCCTGTACTTCCCCTCCAGGCACAAATCAGTTGCTGGCACTCCTCCGAACATGATGTGCATGTTCCTCGTCGCACCTCCGCTAGAGCAGATGGCAGCGTCTCAGCGTAGGAAATGGAGCCAGGAACAAGGAGGCGTTGCGAATGCTCGTACGGAGGAGTCAGTCGAGGAAACGAGACGGGGGTCGAATATTGAATGGTGGAGAAAGACGGTACACATCTTAAACATAGGAAGACACCTCAACTTTCCATCTTTCAGAACACAGATAGGACTTATGCAGCCAGTCTTCTAACAAGTCAGGTTATGCAGGCGGGTCAGGTATGTTCTATTAGACCATCCCAATGGAAATGCCTATATGCATTGTCTATCACTGTTTCTCCACTATTCTAACTGTCTCTATTTCTGTCAAGTGTCAACAGTAGCGCTACAGTGTCAAATAGTGTATAAGCAGCCGCTTTATACATCCTCATTGGAGATAGTCTTAGGCCTTCAGATTTTCTATTTTGTTCATTTGCAAAGTAATCCATTCTTTGTTTAAATTATTTTTTTAAGATTCTAGAAATCATAGTTAAGCGCCAAGAAAAATACCCCTAAGGTCCTAAAATTCTAGTGAAAAAACCTAAAAGTATATTTAGGCCTAGTGAACCAAAATAAAATTTTGGAGCACCACAAACACCATCCACAACAGCATATATATGCAACACACACCCGATATATCCTATGCCAAATTGGTCTTCCTTCTAAATTAATTATTTATTTACATAAATGTCTTCATCAAACGTCGGCAAACCCTATATAAATTAATATGGAAAAGATACCAATGGGCGATCCAGCCACTACTTCGCGCGCGCTTTTCTTTATTATGTATTTATTATTACACTAGCAAAATACCCGTGCGTTGCAACGGGAGAATAACATCTTTAAGCACATCTAGATAAATACATATAAGAATAGTCTCGCAAATCAATTTCATATACTATTCGAATTTTTCCTTCCATGTGACCGAAATTTAGGTGGTGCTAGTTTGGTAAGAAATATTATTTTTTTGCTTTTCGGCAATATATAGAACATCGAAAACGGTGTCCATGTACGACATGGGTATCCGTTTTCATGTAGGCTACTCCTGCCGTCTGAATCGGGTTTCCGAATAAATTGTAGACCATATTGTCTTGATGATTTCTGTTAACTGCGAGCGAATTTTAGAGTGATGCCAATTGGGTTGGAAAAATTGTTATTTTATTTTTCCATCGATATATATAACGTCAAAAAACGGAATCCATGCAATCTGGACGTCCATTTTCGCGTGGGCTGCCCCATAAATTCCACGTCATATTGTTTCAAAGATTTTCGTCAACGGACACCGAATTTTAAAGCGTGGTTGCCAAGTGGCGTGCGTGACCGGCGTCGATCGGTCACCATCACAATCACAATGTCATGTTCGTTCTCACGGGATGGATGGATGGAGGCTTTCCTTCGGGTGTGAATTCATTCTCAGCTCTGTCTGTTTTATTTGCATTGGGTTGGCCGATTGGTAGCGGTGTGGTCTAAATAACGTACTGGACAGCGGCTGGCTGGCGGGTCACGGGGGGTCGGTCAGCATTCAGCAACTTTGGTTGGTGTCTTTCTTGCCGCGGACGTCAAAGGAAGGAAGGACAAGGGATCCTTCGGCGATTCCACCAACGCAGGCAGCCGCACCGACACCACTGCACATGCAGCATGGGACGAAACATGCGAATATGCTCCATTCTTCTTGGGAGACAAGTCAAGGCGTCAGCACCAAAAAAAAAAATCATTACCTAGGCTTATATTACCCACCAGCGGCCGCCAATAACGTACAATGCTGCAACGACACTACTACGATCGATTTTGTTTTAGACGCCCTGGTTTTTTTAAAAGGCCTCTCCAAATCGACTGCACAATTTTTTTAATGCCATCCACAACCGAACGATTTAATGAAATGTTGCTAAAAACATAGTACTTGAAGGGCCCATGTCCTACAACCCTAGCTCTCGACGAATCCACGCGTGACAGCGGTGACACTGAGCCACACCCTCGCTCTCGTGCTCCCCTCTCACCGCTAGAAGCTCCGTTCCTTCCTCCAGTTTCTTGGCAGAAAATTTTGCCAAACAGTAATGTGTTAGGAGATGTGACATTTAGTACCCTATGTTTGAATCCCATCGTCTAGAAACGTCATGATCCTGTTGTGCATATCAGTTCTACAATAACCTTGCCCGAAAAAACACGACTAGAGTCTGGTTCTCTACATATGAACCACACGTACTACCTTATGCAAGCAACCAATCAAGCGCTCAATAAGCCTTGCTGGCGCCTCTAGCGACCCTGGTACCGGCGGCGGTGAATCCTCACCTTTCCTCTACTCCTCTTTTCTCCTTCCTTCCCCTTCTCCTTTTCTTGATGGCAGAGGAGGTTACAATGAGTCGGAGTTCAGATCCAGTATGACAGCACTTCCTGATCCTTCTTTGGCTGCAAATCTAGTAGTGGCACGTCACCTAGAGTCGCTAGTGACGGTGGTCACTGATCCATGGCCTTCTGGCAGTGGTTGGTGTATTCAGGTTGGCGACGGCTAGGGTCATCTGTGGTGCTCTCCTACATCGCCCCTCGTGCTTGAGGCGCACTGGCCTATCCCATGGCTGCACAGATCCAGTTACAACAGTCGCTAGTGACGGTGGTTGTGGCGGAACCGCCCTGCTTAATCCAGACTAAGCACACCTGCCACCTCTGGCTCACAGTGCACTTAGGCCGGACTAAACCCGGTAGTCCGTCGAGCTACCCAAAGGGCACTCGATGTAACCATCGCCCGAGGATACCGACATCACACACATTCAGCTTTCGAAAGAGCCACAACAGATTACATCATCACAAACAGTTGAAGTAGAGGATAAGTAGACTTAGTTTACAAACCGAAGATAAATAGTCAAATACATGTTCAAATATAGCGGAGCGAAGTCAAAATATACATGTATAGATACATATAGCGGAAGCGTTCAAAACATCTCACAGCGGAAATAAAACTCAACTAGTCTTCAAGTAGAGATAAACAAGGCGAGTAGCACCGAGCCCACCGGTACTACCACCTCCAACACAGTTGTCCGGATGTCGTCAGCACCTGTAATCCAAAAGTGGGGGCAAACCGTGAGTACTAATTACTCAGTAGGACTTAATGGACGGGGCTTACGGCTGACGCAAAGCATGCTTACTAATCATGTGGATCCTTAGCTGTTGATTTTTAAACCAAGTCATATTGACATAAGATAGCAGGATTTGACAGCTGCTATTCATAAATCAAGAAGATCATTTATATCATAAAGTAAATACTTGCAGTAAGTAAAACACAAACACATGTCCCGTTCCAAGATTCATAGCACTTCCATCACACCCCTGGGAGTAGCCGTCTCAGGAGCGATACCACGGTACGTCGGGTCAGCCCTCCCTCGACTCCGAAGCATCTCCCAAGTCCATCGACCTCCTACTAGTGGACGGGCAGCACCAGGAACAAGGGAACGGATCATATACATCCAAGCATGTTGTAATAAAGAAACATGATTATAAACATAAAGTATTTGAATTATTACTACGTTCGGACGTCAAAGGCATTGGCATTCTCACACCTGGTGAGCATCAGCGATTCGAATCGATTTGTTAATTCCCGGGAACAACTAAAAATGCCAGGGGTATATGCTTACTAGCCATCGCGTTCCCACATATAGCCCCCATCTCCACTTGTCCCATCCCAAGTTCGATTCCAACCCGCCACTTCCCTGAGTTTAGCCCCCATGGAGCGTTACCTCGGTTCGTCGGGTCCAGCCCTCCCATGAGATAAGCGCCCTCAGTTCCATGGTAGGAACAAGTCTCTGTTCTTCGGATGGCACAAGTAAGACTTTCACCGGTCCATTATCCCGGATAAGCACCTTAGCAATGTTATGCCGACCAATAGGCGAACAACGGACGGGCCTTATACAACTCGGGCGGAGCCCACCAAACCATCCATCTCATCATCATCATTTTTCTTATATACCCATATCTCCGCCCGGTCTCCATTTAAAACATGTCATAATCAAAGTAAGATTCATAATAGTGAGATTTCTTTTATGAAAAGCAATCCCTACGGGACGAGTGACTCCATTCACTCGTGTCTACTCGTACCTAGCATTACTAGGCATACTCGTCCTACGTAGTCTATTTTAGGTGCTAGGGCCAGGGCGGCCAGGAAGTCTAATGCAGTTGGTTCCAAACAACTCCTAATGCAGATGCGTAAGCATTCATCAAATATATTTGCTGGGTAAAGCATGGTCCTGCCTACCTTTGCTTGATCTTAAGAAAACCAACAAACTAAACTAAGTTAGTTTGCCGGGTTGTGAGGCTTTGCCCCAGGCAACCCCTTGAAACAGGTACGGATGAAATCAGCGACCCTTCGTCTTCAGGTTGGGGAAAGACCAACTCCTGGTGAAATCTGTTGTACGGCTTCTCGATCAAGAGTGGCTCTTGTGTTGATCCTTGTTTCGCGGAATCTATATGCATGGTATAATATGCAAGTGAGTGCAAGAGAATGCAAATACATGCAATAGGTACAAGTTATATGTATGATATGGTGCGATAACGAGTGCTACGAATGCAATTGTATATACGAGGTGCAATGATACATAATGCATGCCAAGTAGCTTGTGACGAATTTATTCGGTTACTCTCAATTTAAACACATTCCATAATAAGAAAACTTAACAACTTTCCTAAGAAATCATACAGCCCATTGCTAAGAAATCGTGCAAACCATCGCCACATTTTATCTTTGAAGTTATTAGGAATAATTGTTCTATATGTGTACACAGTCCCTATCAAATGAAATGAAGTTGTCCCTTAAAGTTAAACATATACATGCAATTTAATGGACACGCTACCTTTATGAATAAAATGTACTCATAAGTTCATGTAGTTAGAAAACTCCAATCGATCTCAAATCTTTACCACATGCAGCAACATACTCCATAACGCTACTAGATTTTTCCCAAAATTTTCCTAGCAGTTTAAATTCACCTTTTCCTATTATTTAGTTAAACATGTGACACTTTATTATTTTCCAAACACCATTCAAACTTTACATGCAACGTCTCAAACTTTACCCGCAAGCTACCCATACTATATAAAGTACATGAAAAATACTAGAGGTCATATTTGAGCATCTTTTATATAGCCTTCATTTTCCAAGTTAATTAAACACACAAATCACATGCATAAGGGCAAAACAGTAATTAACCAGTCAATGCTAGGGCTACCAAAAATCACACAGTACCTAGATGCCATAACAAAGCTACTGTCTAAATTTCATGATTTTTGGAGTTCATTTGGTCCATTTTTTCCATTTATTTACCTACACCATGCACGCACTAAACCAGGGGCAAAACAGTCTTTTTACACATCCACATCATACCTATCCTGTAGAGCTACTCGAGAGGAGTCCATAGCCACTGAGTTTGTCCATTTTGGATTTTTATTTGAATTACTATGATTTTTCAAAGTTCATATGCCAAATCCGGAAGTTAGTCAAATATAACCCTGTAAATGGACCTATACAGGATTAACCATAACTTCGAGGGGCTAAAAGGCAAGACTCTCAAGACTCATTGAACAGAGCTCGGACGAAACCGCAAAATCATAAAAGCGCAGGGGCCTAAACGCAAATATGGCGTCTTCTTCCTCCGGTCATCGTCCTCCTCGCGACCGAGGGGGAGACGGCGGCGGCGCTCGGCCCATCCGGCCGTGCGGGGCGCGGCGGCTCACCGGAGGCGGCCGGGGAGAGGGAGTAGGGGACGGGGAACTCACCCCACTGCCTGGATGCGGCGTAGGAGGCGCGGAGAGGGCCGGCGACGGCGAGGTACGGGCGCGGGACTCCGGCGAGGCAATGCGGGGCGGAGGTGCTCTCTCGGCGGCCTAGAACGGGGCGGAGCGGTGGAGCCGAGGGGCAAGAGGGGCGGCGCGGCTGCGGGGTGGCGTGGGAGCGGCCGGAGGCGGCGGGGGAGCTCCGCTCCGAGCTTGCCGGCGATGGCGGCCGCGCGAGCGAGCGCGAGGCGAGGAACGGCTTGGGCAAAGTGGGGGCGAGGGGAAACGAAAGAGGGGAGCCGAAGCTTCGGCCTCCACTTAAGCGCGCGGCCGGAGGGGGTCGATCCGCGGCGCGCGGCGCTGGCCGTACGCCGGCGGCCACGCGGCGCGCGGCGGCCCGGACACCGCGTCGCGCGGCGCTGGTGGGGCCCGCCTGTCGGTGGGTCCGGAAAATGGAGAAAAAAAGGAAAAATGGAAAATGTGTTTTCTCTTCCACTGAAAATCGCGATTTTGACCCATTTAGAGTCCGATTTTGAAAAAGTGCCAATTGGAGAAAATGTTCTACTCTTCGAGCTCTACAACTTTGTCAATTGGCTTGATTTCAAATTCGGTACGGAAATATGAAATTCATTTGAATTTAGCTCTCAAGTTGAATTTGGCCCACAAACCCATTTTATTGGAAAATTCCAAAACTCCTATTTATGGACATTATCTCCCAAGGTGCCTTTTGAAAAGTTTGTTTATAATTTTAAAACCTACAACTTCTCCAATTTGAGATTTGCATGAAAGTGGCTGTAGGTTAGTCCAAATTTGAGATTTTTAAACAGGTCAGGTTTGAGCTGGTTTTCTAGGTTGGCAGTAAATGGTACAAAACTCTAGGTAAACATTCTTATATGGCTAAGCCCCAATTATAAAAGTTGTGCACCTCTTGTTTATCTACAACTTTCCTAATATGAGCTTCACCCAACCCTCGACAGAATCAAAGTTATGACTATAAACATAGTATCGCACATGCAACAAACAAGGTTTTGAACTTGTAGTTTAAGCCAAATTTGATTCAGATGCACAAACACATGTTATGCCATGATGCTTAAGGATGATGCTTTATGTATGATGTGTGATTATGCAATTGAGATGCCGGAGCATCACAACCCACCCCCCTTAAAGAAATCTCGTCCCGAGATTTTGATGTGCTGTGGGTGGATAAGTTATACGAGAAGAAAGTGCATCGTGTATGAATTTGAAATTTTTAAACTGCGGTGACGTACTCAATTCGTAGTAGATGGAAGAAATCCGGGGTATCTAGTTTGCAAAAATTCTTCTTGTTCCCACGTTGCCTCTTCTTCGGAGTGATTACTCCATTGCACTTTGTAGAAGTTAATAGCTCTTCGCCGCGTTGCTCTTTGCTTTTGGTCGAGGATCTTTATGGGGTGCTCTTCATAAGTGAGGTCCGGTTCAATCTGAATTTGAGATGTATCAATTTCATCTTCTGGAACTCGTAAGCACTTCTTTAGTTGCGAGACATGGAACACATCATGGACCGCAGCAAGGTGTGGAGGTAGCTCTAACCGATAAGCAACAGATCCACATCGTTCGGTGATCTTGAATGGTCCAACGTACCTTGGCGCTAACTTTCCTTTTACCCCAAACCGATGTACGCCTTTCATCGGTGACACCCGAAGGTACACGTGATCGTCCTCTTCAAAAACTAAGGGTCTTCTCCTCTTATCAGAGTAACTTTTCTGCCGTGACTGGGCTCTCTTCAAATTGTTGTGTATCATCTTTACTTGTGCTTCAGCTCGTGTTACCAAATCCGGGCCAAAAGTGACACGCTCTCCAGGTTCAGACCAATTGAGTGGAGTTCTACATCTTTTACCATATAAGGCTTCGAAAGGAGCCATATCTAAGCTCTTTTGATAGCTGTTGTTGTAAGCAAATTCCGCCAAGGGAAGGCACTCGTCCCACTTGGTGGAATAGGTCATAGCGCAAGCTCTCAGCATATCCTCTAGTATCTGATTCACCCTTTCTACTTGGCCACTGGTTTGAGGGTGGTATGCCGAACTACGAATCAATTTGGTTCCAAGAGCATGTTGTAGTTGCTCCCAGAAGCGAGATACAAACAACGAGCCTCTGTCCGAGGTGATGGTCAGTGGAACACCGTGTAAGGAGACAATTCTTGCTATGTAAAGTTCAGCATAGGTCTTGGCATGATAAATTGTTTTTACCGGAATGAAGTGAGCTGACTTTGTGAATCGGTCAATAATCACCCATATGGAATCATACCCCTTCTGTGTGCGGGGTAGACCTACAATGAAATCCATATGTACATCTTCCCACTTCCATGCTGGGACTGCCAGTGGCTGGAGCAAACCAGCAGGCTTTAGGTGATCGGCTTTAACTCTCTGACATATGTCGCACTCGGACACATATTTGGCGATCTCCCGTTTCATGCGAGTCCACCAAAACTTCTGTTTCAGGTCTTGGTACATCTTATTACTGCCTGGGTGCATAGTGAACAGGGATGTGTGGGCTTCATCGAGTATCTTCTTTCTTAATTCCATGTCCTTAGGTACAACTAAGCGATTCTTAAACCAAAGGACACCCTGCTCATCAAGTGTGAAACAGGCTTTCTGCTTATCACTTATGCCCTCACGGATATGTGCCATGCCCTTGTCTTGCTTTTGTGCTGCAATGACTAGATCTTTTATTGTTGGTTCAATGATGAGGCTATAGAGCTCAGCATGCTGCTCTGTAGGCATTTCAATCTCGTCTATTTCACAGCATAGTACTCTCACTGTTGGACGTGCCTCAATGAAGTTGCAATGAGCCTTGCGGCTTAACGCGTCTGCTACTACATTTGCTTTGCCGGGATGGTAATGAATCTCTAAGTCGTAGTCCTTTATTAACTCCAACCACCGTCGTTGCCTCATATTCAATTCTGGTTGCGTGAGGATATATTTGAGGCTCTTGTGGTCAGTGTATATGTGGCAAGTGTTGCCTAGCAGGTAGTGTCTCCAGATCTTCAATGCGTGCACAACTGCTGCTAGCTCAAGATCATGTGTTGGGTAGTTGGCTTCATGTTTTCTTAGTTGGCGTGAGGCGTAGGCAATTACTCTACCTTCCTGCATCAACACACAGCCCAGCCCATTGCCGGAGGCATCACAATACACATCAAATGGTTTAGTAACGTCCGGTTGTGCTAGTACTGGTGCTGATGTTAACAGTTTCTTCAAAGTTTGAAAGGCTTCTTCACAATTTGAGCTCCATAGGTATTTGGCATTTTTCTTCGTTAGCGAGGTCATTGGCTTTGCAGTTTTGGAAAAGTCCTTAATGAAGCGGCGGTAGTAGCCCGCTAAACCAAGGAAACTCCGAATCTCAGTCACCGTCTCGGGTTGCTTCCAATTTAGAACATCTTTTACCTTGCTAGGATCAACTGCTACCCCCTTCTCAGACAGAATGTGACCCAAGAAACTCACTTCTTTCAGCCAAAAAGCACACTTGCTGAATTTGGCATAGAGCTTGTGCTCTCTAAGCCGCGTGAGTACAATCTTCAAGTGCTCTTCGTGTTCTTTTTCACTCTTGGAATAAATTAGTATGTCATCGATGAATACTACCACAAACTTGTCAAGTTCATTCATGAATACCGAATTCATCATGTACATGAAGAAAGCCGGTGCATTGGTTAACCCAAAAGACATGACCAAATACTCGTATAAACCATATCTGGTCGAGAAAGCTGTCTTGGGTATGTCTTCTTCTCTGATCTTTATTTGATAGTAGCCAGACCTTAGATCAATTTTTGAAAAGACTTTAGCTCCAGCTAACTGATCAAACAAAATATCAATGTGTGGCAAAGGGTATTTGTTCTTGATGGTGACAGCATTCAAGGGCCGGTAATCAACACATAGCCTTTTACCACCTTGGTCCTTCTTTTCAACAAAGAGGGCTGGGCAACCCCAAGGTGAAGAGCTCGGGCGAATAAACCCTTTGTCCAACTGTTCTTGCAATTGTACTTTCAGTTCTCTTAATTCACCAGGCGCCATTCTGTATGGTCTCCTAGAGACAGGTGCTGTGCCTGGGACTAGGTCTACCTTGAATTCAACATCTCTATCTGGGGGAAGTCCTGGAAGTTCCTCCGGAAACACATCTGGATAGTCGCAGACTACTGGGATCTTTGCAAGTGCTTGTGCGTCTCCTTGAGCATCTACGACATTTACCGTGTGAAGCATATTTTTATGAAGTGGCACGTGAATGACTACGTCTGTGCCGCTGCTTGAGCATAACTGAACTGATCTACTTCTCACATCTATTTTCGCATTGTGTTGTTTCAGCCAATTCATCCCAAGAATAATATCAATCCCTAGCTGTGGGAGTACCAGAGAATTGATGAACAACTTCTCCCTTCCTACTTGCAAACATAAGTCTCTTACCATGTGATTGGTGATTATAGCGGACCCTGCAGCTGTAATGTGGTAGTCCTGCTTCAACTCAATAATATCATACCCATGTTTCAGTGCATATGCCTCGCTGATAAAAGTGAAGGATGCTCCCGAATCAAACAACACAACCGTAGGGTTAGTGTTGACCAGAAAGGTGCCTGCCAGGACAGGTTCACTTTCTGGAACTTGCTCCAGCTGACTGTACTGCAATTGGCCCATCTTCGGGGTTGGTTTCTTCCCTTCGCTCAGAGGTACTGCTCCCTGAGTCTTTTGTGGTGTGCGGCAAGTTCGACTAGCATGTCCGGCTTTCCCACACTTGGTGCATGGGTAGCCGATGCCTCGAGTTGCAGGCGGCACTGAAGTAGGTGGATGCAGTGGTACATCGTAGGGTGACGGTTGCTGTGGAGTCCCACTGGGTTGCTCTTGCTGCTGGGGCATGTCAATATAGTATATGTGCGGCGGTGGGCGATGTACGACCCGCTGCCGCTGAGATGAACCCAATGGAGGTGAGTTTGCAATTCTCTTCTTCCGCTGATCCTCTTGGGCCCGCCTAAGGCGATCCTCCATGTCGATGGCGGCATCTACCAGCTGGGTGAAGCTGTCGTAGCTGCGCCCCAAATGAGTTAGCAGAGTGGGATCGAATCCATCCAGTAGACGGGTAGCCCTACGTGGGTCAGTGTCGACGTCTCCAGGGGAGTACTGCGACAGGCGGATGAAAGCTTCCACGTATTCGAGTACCGACATATCACCTTGTCGGAGTGCACGGAACTCCCGTTGCTTGAGCTCGATGAGGCTAGGCGGGAGATAGTGAGCCCGAAAAGCCACACGGAACTCATCCCACGTGACCTGGTGCCCGGCTGGTTGCATTGCCAGGAATGAAGCACACCAGGCCCCCGAGGGACCATGTAGACACTGTGCCGCGAAGCGAGCCTTCTGTTGCTCAGTGAGTTGGGGCAGTAGACTGAACTTGGACTCAATGATCCGAAGCCAGTCATCAGCATCCAATGGATCAGTGGCAATGGTGAAGATCGGCGGTTGTAGTGCCGCAAAGTCAGTGTAATTGATCTCTTGCGGATTGCGCCGTTGTTGCTCTTGAACGAGCAGGTTGATGATTTGACCTTGCTGAGCGACCAGAGCAGCCAACTCAGGAGGAAATTGTGCCCCATGGGCATCCCCTTGTGTAGACGTCTCCGGTGGAGTAACCATCTACATGAATGAGGCCAAAAGTGATTAGTTCAACAACTTTTAATGCAACCAATGCGGTGATAAAAAGACCATAGCACCATAATTACGTTCTGAATACATGAAAGCACGTAAGTGAATCAGAACAACTTGATTGCACATAAGGTGTTAGCCATTATCTTATAGGTCTTGAAAATCGTCATTGCTAAGGGATAATGTGTGCGTTGTTTTGGATATAGGACCACACTCCAATCCATCTGACTGGGACAACGGTGCAAGGTCTATTTACTAGCTGCAGGTATACATGACTTCAGGTCGCAAGCCGGAACCAAAGCTTCAATTCAACCCTAAGGGTCTCTCCTTAAGGCTTTTAATTTATCAAGGTGAAATAGGTTCCTAGAATTTGATGTTTCCCATTAGTGAAACGTGCAAAAGTTGGCTTAACTCACGATTTATTCCATTTGTCTTTTATCGATATCCCCAGAATGATAACAAAAGATACATGATGCATGTTCCGTCCTGTTTGGTCTCACATCACACATCCTATATATTATATATATAGCTAGCGATAATTCGGTGACATATATGCACGCCTCTCCTTAATGCAACTAGCCGTTCTCTAGTCGTTCCTAGTTTCGTACGTGGTTAGTGTACCTGCAGAAGAATGCATGCTCATACATTACCACCTAGTGTGGCATCCATGCGTGACCGCTGCGTGGACAACGTTGGTGGGCCGATGCACCTTTTCCTCAAAGCCTGACTTTTCCACCAGTACTGGGGATTGTCGAGAAAAAGGTGGATCCCAAAGCCAAATGTAAGTGTGGTGGGTATGAAAGCATCCAAAGCATGCCCACCACCCTTAAAGAGCTTTTACTACGGGGCATGAATGCAGGGCTTACAACTATTCGCAAATCCCAATAGCTTCCACCAGTACTGGGGACAGCTATGGCCAAAAAGTTGCTTCCCAAAGTGTCGAAAATGCATATGAGTTCTATCTAGGTCAGAATGTCAGTGATGTCACCTGGATAGCACTAACATCCTTAATATGGGCATATCGCATACTCTCATTTTTGAATTACTTGAAAAGGGCTTTCGAAAATAGTTTTGTAAACCAAAACTTGATGATATAACTGTTGTCTGTGTATCATCGGCTCTGATACCAGCTGTGGCGGAACCGCCCTGCTTAATCCAGACTAAGCACACCTGCCACCTCTGGCTCACAGTGCACTTAGGCCGGACTAAACCCGGTAGTCCGTCGAGCTACCCAAAGGGCACTCGATGTAACCATCGCCCGAGGATACCGACATCACACACATTCAGCTCTCGAAAGAGCCACAACAGATTACATCATCACAAACAGTTGAAGTAGAGAATAAGTAGACTTAGTTTACAAACCGAAGATAAATAGTCAAATACATGTTCAAATATAGCGGAGCGAAGTCAAAATATACATGTATAGATACATATAGCGGAAGCGTTCAAAACATCTCACAGCGGAAATAAAACTCAACTAGTCTTCAAGTAGAGATAAACAAGGCGAGTAGCACCGAGCCCACCGGTACTACCACCTCCAACACAGTTGTCCGGATGTCGTCAGCACCTGTAATCCAAAAGTGGGGGCAAACCCTGAGTACTAATTACTCAGTAGGACTTAATGGACGGGGCTTACGGCTGACGCAAAGCATGCTTACTAATCATGTGGATCCTTAGCTGTTGATTTTTAAACCAAGTCATGTTGACATAAGATAGCAGGATTTGACAGCTGCTATTCATAAATCAAGAAGATCATTTATATCATAAAGTAAATACTTGCAGTAAGTAAAACACAAACACATGTCCCGTTCCAAGATTCATAGCACTTCCATCACACCCCTGGGAGTAGCCGTCTCAGGAGCGATACCACGGTACGTCGGGTCAGCCCTCCCTCGACTCCGAAGCATCTCCCAAGTCCATCGACCTCCTACTAGTGGACGGGCAGCACCAGGAACAAGGGAACGGATCATATACATCCAAGCATGTTGTAATAAAGAAACATGATTATAAACATAAAGTATTTGAATTATTACTACGTTCGGACGTCAAAGGCATTGGCATTCTCACACCTGGTGAGCATCAGCGATTCGAATCGATTTGTTAATTCCCGGGAACAACTAAAAATGCCAGGGGTATATGCTTACTAGCCATCGCGTTCCCACATATAGCCCCCATCTCCACTTGTCCCATCCCAAGTTCGATTCCAACCCGCCACTTCCCTGAGTTTAGCCCCCATGGAGCGTTACCTCGGTTCGTCGGGTCCAGCCCTCCCATGAGATAAGCGCCCTCAGTTCCATGGTAGGAACAAGTCTCTGTTCTTCGGATGGCACAAGTAAGACTTTCACCGGTCCATTATCCCGGATAAGCACCTTAGCAATGTTATGCCGACCAATAGGCGAACAACGGACGGGCCTTATACAACTCGGGCGGAGCCCACCAAACCATCCATCTCATCATCATCATTTTTCTTATATACCCATATCTCCGCCCGGTCTCCATTTAAAACATGTCATAATCAAAGTAAGATTCATAATAGTGAGATTTCTTTTATGAAAAGCAATCCCTACGGGACGAGTGACTCCATTCACTCGTGTCTACTCGTACCTAGCATTACTAGGCATACTCGTCCTACGTAGTCTATTTTAGGTGCTAGGGCCAGGGCGGCCAGGAAGTCTAATGCAGTTGGTTCCAAACAACTCCTAATGCAGATGCGTAAGCATTCATCAAATATATTTGCTGGGTAAAGCATGGTCCTGCCTACCTTTGCTTGATCTTAAGAAAACCAACAAACTAAACTAAGTTAGTTTGCCGGGTTGTGAGGCTTTGCCCCAGGCAACCCCTTGAAACAGGTACGGATGAAATCAGCGACCCTTCGTCTTCAGGTTGGGGAAAGACCAACTCCTGGTGAAATCTGTTGTACGGCTTCTCGATCAAGAGTGGCTCTTGTGTTGATCCTTGTTTCGCGGAATCTATATGCATGGTATAATATGCAAGTGAGTGCAAGAGAATGCAAATACATGCAATAGGTACAAGTTATATGTATGATATGGTGCGATAACGAGTGCTACGAATGCAATTGTATATACGAGGTGCAATGATACATAATGCATGCCAAGTAGCTTGTGACGAATTTATTCGGTTACTCTCAATTTAAACACATTCCATAATAAGAAAACTTAACAACTTTCCTAAGAAATCATACAGCCCATTGCTAAGAAATCGTGCAAACCATCGCCACATTTTATCTTTGAAGTTATTAGGAATAATTGTTCTATATGTGTACACAGTCCCTATCAAATGAAATGAAGTTGTCCCTTAAAGTTAAACATATACATGCAATTTAATGGACACGCTACCTTTATGAATAAAATGTACTCATAAGTTCATGTAGTTAGAAAACTCCAATCGATCTCAAATCTTTACCACATGCAGCAACATACTCCATAACGCTACTAGATTTTTCCCAAAATTTTCCTAGCAGTTTAAATTCACCTTTTCCTATTATTTAGTTAAACATGTGACACTTTATTATTTTCCAAACACCATTCAAACTTTACATGCAACGTCTCAAACTTTACCCGCAAGCTACCCATACTATATAAAGTACATGAAAAATACTAGAGGTCATATTTGAGCATCTTTTATATAGCCTTCATTTTCCAAGTTAATTAAACACACAAATCACATGCATAAGGGCAAAACAGTAATTAACCAGTCAATGCTAGGGCTACCAAAAATCACACAGTACCTAGATGCCATAACAAAGCTACTGTCTAAATTTCATGATTTTTGGAGTTCATTTGGTCCATTTTTTCCATTTATTTACCTACACCATGCACGCACTAAACCAGGGGCAAAACAGTCTTTTTACACATCCACATCATACCTATCCTGTAGAGCTACTCGAGAGGAGTCCATAGCCACTGAGTTTGTCCATTTTGGATTTTTATTTGAATTACTATGATTTTTCAAAGTTCATATGCCAAATCCGGAAGTTAGTCAAATATAACCCTGTAAATGGACCTATACAGGATTAACCATAACTTCGAGGGGCTAAAAGGCAAGACTCTCAAGACTCATTGAACAGAGCTCGGACGAAACCGCAAAATCATAAAAGCGCAGGGGCCTAAACGCAAATATGGCGTCTTCTTCCTCCGGTCATCGTCCTCCTCGCGACCGAGGGGGAGACGGCGGCGGCGCTCGGCCCATCCGGCCGTGCGGGGCGCGGCGGCTCACCGGAGGCGGCCGGGGAGAGGGAGTAGGGGACGGGGAACTCACCCCACTGCCTGGATGCGGCGTAGGAGGCGCGGAGAGGGCCGGCGACGGCGAGGTACGGGCGCGGGACTCCGGCGAGGCAATGCGGGGCGGAGGTGCTCTCTCGGCGGCCTAGAACGGGGCGGAGCGGTGGAGCCGAGGGGCAAGAGGGGCGGCGCGGCTGCGGGGTGGCGTGGGAGCGGCCGGAGGCGGCGGGGGAGCTCCGCTCCGAGCTTGCCGGCGATGGCGGCCGCGCGAGCGAGCGCGAGGCGAGGAACGGCTTGGGCAAAGTGGGGGCGAGGGGAAACGAAAGAGGGGAGCCGAAGCTTCGGCCTCCACTTAAGCGCGCGGCCGGAGGGGGTCGATCCGCGGCGCGCGGCGCTGGCCGTACGCCGGCGGCCACGCGGCGCGCGGCGGCCCGGACACCGCGTCGCGCGGCGCTGGTGGGGCCCGCCTGTCGGTGGGTCCGGAAAATGGAGAAAAAAAGGAAAAATGGAAAATGTGTTTTCTCTTCCACTGAAAATCGCGATTTTGACCCATTTAGAGTCCGATTTTGAAAAAGTGCCAATTGGAGAAAATGTTCTACTCTTCGAGCTCTACAACTTTGTCAATTGGCTTGATTTCAAATTCGGTATGGAAATATGAAATTCATTTGAATTTAGCTCTCAAGTTGAATTTGGCCCACAAACCCATTTTATTGGAAAATTCCAAAACTCCTATTTATGGACATTATCTCCCAAGGTGCCTTTTGAAAAGTTTGTTTATAATTTTAAAACCTACAACTTCTCCAATTTGAGATTTGCATGAAAGTGGCTGTAGGTTAGTCCAAATTTGAGATTTTTAAACAGGTCAGGTTTGAGCTGGTTTTCTAGGTTGGCAGTAAATGGTACAAAACTCTAGGTAAACATTCTTATATGGCTAAGCCCCAATTATAAAAGTTGTGCACCTCTTGTTTATCTACAACTTTCCTAATATGAGCTTCACCCAACCCTCGACAGAATCAAAGTTATGACTATAAACATAGTATCGCACATGCAACAAACAAGGTTTTGAACTTGTAGTTTAAGCCAAATTTGATTCAGATGCACAAACACATGTTATGCCATGATGCTTAAGGATGATGCTTTATGTATGATGTGTGATTATGCAATTGAGATGCCGGAGCATCACAGTGGTCACCGATCCATAGCCTTCTGGCAGTGATTGGTGTATTCAGGTTGGTGACGGCTAGGGTCATCTGTGGTGCTCTCCTACATCGCCCCTCGTGCTTGAGGCACACTGGCCTACCCCATGGCTGCACAGATCCAGTTACAACACAATGTGTTGCTCCGCCGATGGCCATGAGCCTAGATCCCGCCTACGGTGGCCGCACTCCTACCACCGTAGCTCTTAGCGACGATGTTGGCCAGTAGGACGGGCCAGCAGCCTAGACTATGGTCATCGTTCTCTCATCCCTCTGCACGTCGTTGCCACTTGGCCTATCTCATGAGACCCTTTCTCCCGCGGCTAGTCGACTTGGGGGCCATGCTGGTTTCTGCGTCCATTGCTGGTTTAGCTTCATGCTGTCCGTTTAGATTACCGGTTGTGCTTCCAGATGACAACCGCCGATGTTCTCTTTGTGGTGTTTGTGGAGATGTTTTGCTAGCTCCTTGGCTTGTGGTTGCTATCATGCTTCTCTGGAGATGCCATTGCTCCATTTTGCCCTTCTTTTCCTTGCTTCATGGTCATTGCACGTAGCTTGTAATCTCCTCTCCTAATTTATGAAAAAAAAAAGAAAATATAGTGTTGTGTGCTATACACACACAGTCGCAACCGAAAAGAAATGGCAACAAGGATGGGTAGTCCCTTCCAAAGGATGGTCAAAATAACGCTGCTTCTATTATTAGAACGTGGGGTAATTTGTTTTGGTTTGGTGTCCAAAATGTCAGGGATTCTGGAACAGCGCTCCTGGGTGACCATCAGTAGAAGAGAAGAAGAAGAAGAAAAAAAACGCGAAAATGGCCGGACCGTCACATGGAGTACATGACGCGGCGGCTACAGCTGCAGCAGGAGGAGCAGCGCGCAGGTTCGCTTTTGGCACGCCGACCACGTGTCTCTCCCTCCCTCCTTCCCTCGAGGGGGTGCCCGGCCCCACCTGGCAGCCACCTACTACCTCTCTTCTCTTGGCGAGCGGCGCGGGGAACAAATAAAAGGGGGAAGCGGCTCCATTCCGCTCCATCTCCTTCCTCTGCCCAGCGGCCTATAGCTGCTGCTTCCTA
Organism: Paspalum notatum; assembly: GCA_022530915.1. Taxonomy (NCBI): domain Eukaryota; kingdom Viridiplantae; phylum Streptophyta; class Magnoliopsida; order Poales; family Poaceae; genus Paspalum; species Paspalum notatum. Next base: position 37,556,972 of record CM039691.1, read on the forward strand.
GCTCCTTCCTTCCAGCCTTGCCTTGGTCGGTCGTAGGTTGGTTGGGTGATTCCAAGATCACCGGAGGAGGAGGAGCGATCAAACACAACAACAAACAGATCGAGAGAGGGTAGCAGGCAGGAGATCGAGCATGAGGTGGGCGGCGATGCTGTGGGAGGGGGCCGCGTCCGGCTCCGGCCGCCGCCGCCCGGGCGTCTCCAACCTGCTCCTCGTCGTCGCAGCCGCCAGGTAACAACAACAACAACTCCGCTTCAATTACTGGGAAGAATGCATGGTCGCCCTCCATCTCCGGCCATCCTTGATTTCGTCGCCTCGCTCGTCCGTCCGCCCGCCCGCCCGCCCGCCCGTGATGAATCCGCCCGTGATGAATCTGATGCTTTCTTTCTTCTTGGGAGACAAGCCATGTCGCGCAGAGAGAGAGAGAGAGAGAGAGAGAGAGAGAGAGAGAGAGAGAGAGAGAGAGAGAGAGAGAGAGAGAGAGAGAGAGAGGGGTTGGCAACCGGGGGTTGGGTTTCGCTGTGTCCTTCCAGCTGCTTCCGGGTCGAATAGAAGCCAACCATTTCCTCTCTCGCACTCGCGCCGCTGCTGATTCCAGATCGCCCCCCTCTTCCCCTGCCTCCGTGCGTCGTCTCAAACCAAATGGTGCCCCGCGCCGCGCCTCCCCGGTCTCCGTTCTGCTCCTCGATCCTCGTCCGGCCCGGCCAATCTCCCGGATCTTTGGGGTACACAAGGAAGAAGAAGAAGAAGAACCGGCCTTTTCCCCCCCATTTCTTTACCCCACACACAGGCGGGCGGGACCTACCTTTTCACATGGACAGAACAGAAGAAGACAGAGGATGGTAAAACGAGAGAGGGAGGGAAGGTAGAAGAAGCTCGTTTTCATTAGATGAAGGCTGAAGCTGACTGCGTCCCCACCCCGACGCCGTTCGGTCCACACAGGGGACTCCGACGACTGCATGTGAATATTCCACGCCACGGTGGTCCATGTGGCCAGCCCAGCAGCAAAGCCTCCCTTCGCTCCATTTCTCCCTTCCATGTTCTGGACTCTCCGAATGGTGCGTCGCTAGCTCCGTCTGTTGTACTTGTACATCATTATTATTACAAAATTCCATTTAATTAGGGGGGGGGGGGGGCGGTCAATATGGTACGGACGAGACGAACCATGCATAATGCAAACAAAAGAAAAAACTAAAGGTATGGTGTGCTGGAAATCATGTGGAATCTGCACGCGGAACATGTTCGTGTCTGCTATATATGTGCAACTACTATGCTCTCTCTCTCCCTCGTTTTATTCAGAGCCCCGCTGGCTTAAACAAGGTGTCTTGCCCTTTGAATACCAAGGATCCACAATAATAATAATGAGGTGTCTCTGCTCCATGCCATCCCCGTTTGTTGAAATAGATGGTAGCCAAATAATAAATAATGAGGTGGCTTCAATGTGCAAAAAAACAGATTAGATCGTCAAGTAAAAGCAAACCCATAAATCTGTAGCACCACAAGTCCTGCCATGCTATGTCAATTCGAGGTCGGTTACTCATAAGCTAGCTAATAAATCTGCAGTAGTGGAGGCCTTGTTGCGTATGCGGACTCCGGATCAGATGCTGCTGCTGTTGAGAAGCCGCAGCTCCCTCCGAGGAAGAAAGTCGTGGTGCTTGGGACTGGCTGGGGTGGCACCACGTTCCTCAGGAACCTCGACAGCAAGTTGTATGACGTGCAGGTTATATCTCCTCGGAACTACTTTGCCTTCACGCCGTTGCTCCCGAGTGTCACCTCTGGAACTGTTGAGCCAAGGAGCATCGTCGAGCCCATCCGTAGGATTTTGGAGAAGGTATGCTGTTTACTGTTAAATAGATTCTAGTGTTTCCGTTATGTGTTCTCTTCCAGTATTTATTTATTCTCACAGAACAGAGCAATATAACAATGAACAGCTAACATTGTTCAGTTTGCAGTAAAAAACAGTATCGGTGTCCCTACATTACATAACTTGAATGCTTATGTTTGGTGGTGGCTTGAATTGTTTTTATTTTGTTTAGTGGCAGCTTAAATTCTATTAGTCCAAACTGTTTGAACACTTACCGGAAAACTACTACAATATTTTCTTTTCTCTGATGAACTGATGATGTTTCTGAATTCTGATGTTGGCATCTTGCACCTCACCAAGTTGAGTTCCACGATACAATCAGCTGATGACTCAATTAGGAGGAACAACCATATTTCTGTTTTCATTTTCTAAACAAGGGACCTGTAAAACTATTCATGTTGGAGTAATTCCAAAATATTGAATGCTAGTACACTTCCCAAATTAGATGGCTACATTTGTTCCTGGTGAACTAACATTCGTCTTTTTGCCTGTTATGGCTAACAGAAACGATGAACTAAAATTCGTGATTTTGTCTGCTATGCCTGACAGAAAGGTGGAGAAATAAAATTTTGGGAAGCAGAGTGCTTCAAGATTGATCCGAAAAACAAGAAAATCCATTGTCGCTCGAATATCGGGACAAATCTTGATGGGAATGGCGAGTTCTTAGTCGACTATGACTATCTTGTGGTAGCAGTCGGAGCTAGGACAAATACATTCAATACTCCTGGTGTGGTCGAGAATTGCCACTTCTTGAAGGTAACACTGCAGGCCTCCACTATGAGTTTATGGCATGATTTCCAAGTATATGTGCACTGTTAGGTCTGTAGCTATAATAATCTCCATTATACTCGTCCAAGGGGAAATAGATCTTGTACAAACTCCTAAGAGCTATGTAAGATGAACAGTTTACATTATATTGTCCAGAAACAAAAACTTTTAGTTCGTTTCCATGGTTTCTTGTTTTACTCATTTTGTCCTTCTTTAACTACAGGAAGTAGAGGATGCTCAGAAGATCAGACGGAGTGTGATGGACTGCTTTGAGAGGGCAAGCCTCCCCTTCCTGGATGAAGAGGAGAGGAAGAAGAATCTTCATTTTGTTGTTGTGGGTGGTGGACCTACTGGAGTGGAATTTGCAGCATCTTTGCACGATTTTGTTACCGAAGATTTATCCAAGCTTTATCCCTCGATTCAGCACCTTGTCAAGATATCATTGATCGAAGCTGCAGATCACATACTTACCATGTAAGGCATATATCCATCTGTTTTCTCCATTACATTTGGTGCTTTACATAGGGTTTCACCCCTTTTTTCTATGCCCCATTTGTCAAAAAAAATTGCATTTCCTTCATAGACTAATTTGTTGCATTTCCTAAAGGTTTGACAAGAGGATAACAAACTTTGCCGAGGATAAGTTTGGAAGGGATGGCATTGATGTGAAAACTGGATTCAAAGTTGTGAAGGTTGCTAAGGATGCTATTACCATGCAAAATCCTGCCACTGGGGACATTTCAGTTCCTTATGGAATGGCTGTCTGGTCCACTGGTATTGGAACTCGTCCATTCATTGTGGAATTCATGAAACAAATTGGCCAGGTATATATAAAAATCGAATATTTGCTTAGTATTCTTCTGAGGTTAAGTTGGCTATCTGAACATTTATCTGCATATACAGGCCAATCGGCGTGTCTTAGCAACTGATGAATGGCTAAGAGTCCGTGAATGCGATGGTGTCTATGCAATAGGTGACTGTGCTACAATAAACCAGAGAAAAGTAATGGTATGTAATGGAAGCTTTTTAGAAATTGTTTCCTTAGGTTATGCTTGACTTTGTATTGTTCTCGCTCAGAACCTGAAGTTCCTTTCATGTCAGCATTGCAACCTTACTCCCTCACAAACCTATATGTGGAAATTTTACTGCTAATATTCTTAAGGTTTTTCTATGCATCCATAAGAAATAATGAGTTTCAATAGGAGTTCCCATAAGGGCATTATATGTAGATTATCAGATACAGACATACAGTTTGTACTTCTTGTAGGTAGTTTGACTTGGCATATTGGTTTTACAGTTGGCCAGCATTGAGAATCTGTAATATACTATTAAAGCCAGCTGATGATAAATATTTTGCTTAAAACTGGTATTTACATTTAGATACTTATGATCACGATGTTAATGCTTTCAGGAAGATATTTCAGAAATATTTAGAGTTGCAGATAAAGATAAGTCTGGAACCTTGACTGTGAAAGAAATTCAAGATGTCTTGGATGATATTTACGTGAGATACCCACAAGTGCAGCTCTACCTTAAGAGCAAGCAGATGAACGGTATAGCTGATTTAGTACGGTCTGCCAAGGGAGATGCTGAGAAAGAATCTGTGGAGTTGAACATTGAAGAGTTTAAGAAGGCCCTTTCCCTCGTGGATTCCCAAGTCAAATTCCTACCTGCAACAGCCCAGGTGGGGTTCTATTCTTCTTTGCAATTCTAATTGTTTTAACATCTTCAAAGTGATTGATTTGAATAAGAAACATAATCTTGTACACATATTAACTACCTTGTTTTCCTTCCAGGTTGCTTCTCAGCAAGGGCAATACCTTGCTAGGTGTTTCAACAAGATGAAGGATGCTGAAGAAAACCCTGAAGGCCCTATCCGCATCAGGGGAGAAGGCCGCCATCGCTTCCGTCCCTTCAGGTTACCATTCTATCATCATTTCATTTTGCCCATTTATTTTCCTAGTTGCTTGATTCCATTTTATGATCTTCATTCCGATCAAATTGCAGTGTTGTTTTCCTAGTTGCTTGATTCCATTTTATGATCTTCATTCCGATCAAATTGCTGTGTACCTACAATGCTATGCCACAATGTAGCTCCAAAAGTGTGCACTTTTATCCTCAGCATCTGATACTATTTCTTTTATGATTACCTAGGTATCGGCATCTTGGCCAATTCGCGCCACTAGGAGGTGAGCAAACTGCTGCACAGCTTCCTGGAGACTGGATCTCCATTGGCCACAGCACTCAGTGGCTCTGGTACTCCGTGTATGCAACGTAAGTGTTTCCCTTTCCATGATATCAATGTAGATTAGACTATCACTCTTGTGCCCCATATTTCTTATTCATCGGCAATATGTCTAATGATCTTGTCGGTTCTATGGATTCAGCAAACAAATCAGCTGGCGCACGAGGATGCTGGTGGTATCTGACTGGACGCGCAGGTTCATCTTTGGAAGGGACTCGAGCTGCATATAGTCAGAGAAGGAAACTGAAGATTATGCTCTGACATATCCATATGATCAAGGCCAGTAGAGCCTCCCACTTGAATTTTGTTTTGAGATAAATTCTTTTTGTTAAAGGGAAGAATGTGAGTTCCCTTGCACTTGTACAGTGCGCCACGAAGAAATTCCTTTGTATACCTTTTTGGAGAGACTTGTTATGCACTTTCTTGCGGCCTGAGTAACCTCAGATTCTTTTAATAGCTTTTTCCCTACTAAGATATGATATGCAAAAGGGGTCAGTATTGATCTGATTTTGTTGCGTCAAGTTCTGTGTTGTCTATCTACGGTACTGGTCCAGTTGGTTACATGAATGTCACTGGTAAAATATCTGTACCAAAAAGTGGTTAGTCGGTACTGACGGTTTAATAAAATTCTGTGAAGTTTACAAAGCAGTTATGATCTGATAATGTAATGGCTGAGTTGTCGCTTCCGTGCATAACTACTCCCTTGAACTGCGTCTTCAGGTCAGCTCGTGTTTGTATCAATTAATGGTGAGTTTCTTGTGTTGACATCATTGAACATTACAGCCGTTAGTGGGGGCAGTCGGGCAGATGGGTGCCCTCAAACACAGAGCAGGATGCAGAATTTAAGATGAGGTGTACTACTAGTACTAGCAAAGAGAGATATTTCCCACGAGCAGGAAGGGTGTAGCAAAACAGAGTTTGATCCGGACTTTTTAACAAATGTAAACTTTGCTAAACTTCAACCTCTCATATGAAAATTCGAAGTCAAAGCATGTCCTTTTGCTATGTTGCCGTTCCTATCTTTCTGTGTTCTGTATCAAAGACGGACCCAATTTGACAGTAATCCAGCAGACAAAAGCATAGCCATTCTAGAACGCACACTTGATGGAACAATCCAATTGCATCATCGCTAGGCAGCAAAATACCGGTTTTGTCGCGATCCAGCGGATAACCCTTCCAAAAAAAAAGTCCATATTGCACAAAAAGAATATGTTTATTCTTAAGAGTGCATATTGGTCTCAATGAAAGCGAAATGGCACTAAATTGAAGGCAGCAACTTGCACGTATTCAATCTTAAAAGTCAAGCATGTATGATCACTTCTATCTGGCTATGGAACTGAAATGAGCATTTAACAAATCGCCCGATACGAACGAATTCAAAGAAAGCAACAGCTTGTCCAGAGCACGGAAACGACTAAAAAAATATCGTTCCATTATCATCCACCTCTTTGGTTGGTGTGTTAGGTATACTTGTACCTAATTCCTACAGCTCAACAGCCGCATTAGTACAGATCATATGAACACAAAGAAACAAGAACAATTATATCAGTACAGATCACACAAGAACAATAAAGGAGCATGAGGAGAGAACCAGATGCTGAGCCTAGCCCAGAATGTTTCATGGGAGCACTCAACTCAACATACATGGCATAAATCTCAGGGTGGCATAGCATGTTTCTAGTAGCAGCTCCACAGGGAAGATTCCCTGGATGATTGGTACCAAGCTGACTTCTTAACATTACTTTCCAGCTGCAACATGAGTTGTATAAGCAAGTGGATGGAAGAATTAGTGTAACATGGTGGGAGAACCTTCATTAAATCACCCTGGAGAGTGCCTTTTGAGATTACATTACACTTTTAATATTGATAGGACAGCAGCTAGGGAATGTATCACATTCACATGTTGAGTCCACGATCCACAACACCAAATACATGGCTTAGCACAGAATGTATTATTATCAAGCAGTGACTGATTATCTACACACATGCAGAACCGAGAGAGAAGTACGGGCGTACAGCATGAAGCTCAAATCCTAATTACACAAAGCCTCATTCTTGTTGGATTGCTCCAGTCCGAACCTTCACAAAATTAAGCTCCAAAACCATTTGACGAATGGAGTGTGAAGGGGCGGTATGTCGTGCCGGTAAAATGGTATGTTCAGTTTGCAGAGTTTACAGAACTGCACCGTGCCACCATGTCTACACTGAATCAACACCTTCGATCTGCTGGCGGGCAAGGTATCTCTCTCTTCGTTCCTTCTGGAATAGCATAACCAAGAAATTAACATATGAGCACATGATGCAGAGCAGCATCTCAAACACTATTGAACATTATTAAAAGACTAGCCACTGTCATTAAGAACTACTACAGAGCATTGATCTTACCCATTCGTCGATCACAAGGCCTTCACCGACAATACGGGGACCAGTGTCCTCCGGAGGTTTCTTGCGTGCCTCGAGCGCGGCTTCTGCTTCAGCAAGCTGGCGCTTGAGCTTGTCCATTTGCTACAAAATTGTTGCCAAACGCGTCAGACAGAGTGACAACTTTCTATCCTTCATAAATCACACTGGATTAAGAAAAAATCAAAAGGAAAGAAGAGGCTTTGCTCAGGCTTACAGGGCTCTGACGCTCAGCATCCAAGAATACTACCCGCAGAATTTGCTCGACTGCAACCTGGTCCTTCTGCTCATCAAACTGCATCGCAAGGGTTCAAAACTTCAGTTTAGGCACCAATTCAAATGGCAGTAACAACATTTAAACTGAAAATGCATTGAGTCTGCCAGGGTTGCTGGAGAGAGGATTTACCAATTCAGGGACATACTCCATCGGGCCTTTGATTTTCAGGCTGACAATCTTGAACTTAACCTTGCACTTCTGGTCCAACGGCTTCTCGTTATTCTCAGGATGCTCCACGAACTTGAAAACTGGCATTCAAGTAAAGGGATGCACGGGTCATCAGGTCATTATAACTTGCGAGCACCACAGCTACTGATGGACTTCATCGGCCTCAGACAAATCGTATTACCTGTTGCAATGATGCTTTCTCCTGGAGCAAGTATGCCGCCGGGAGGCCTCATGAAGCAGCTCTTTGGTGCAGTCGTTTGGAACTGGAACAGAAACCATGCCAAAGATTCAGTATTTTGCTGACATGTATTCTGCAGCTGTGGGCCTAAATAAACCATCATTAATTGCACTAGTTGCAGTAATTAGTGGTGACGAACCTAGGAACTGGTTGGTTGGAAATTTTGAAAAACTACCAGAATACCAGCAAGCTGTAACGAAATGGACTTGCATAGTCAAGTTGAATAAGAGAGGAGTGTTTATTACCTTGAAGGCCACATGGGACTTGCTGATGTTCTTGATCCTGACCGCGCTCCGGACTTGCTTCCCGGGTTCATCTTTACAAGTCAAAATTAGGCGAGGACGAAAAAAAAAACAGATGGATGGAAAATTCTTTCCCCGTGAACTGCACGGTTTATGGCACGCACTTTGCTATCCATGGATTTCTAGTATCTTTATGCGAATTGGCGTACAAAACCCGCCCTGCGAAAAATCCCCTTTTTACAGAAGAACAAAAATCCAGTCTTAAATACTACACACCAGCAGGTGGAAGTTGAGAGGAACAACTCTCTTTCCTTTCACAGAAGAAGCAAAGCAGAGAAAGGTTTTGTGGAAGCAGAGAATTTGAAGGGACGTAAGAAGACGACGAAAGGCGACGCGTTGACGAGACAGAGCAAACAGCAACTGAACCAAGAACGCGAACAGCAACGGGTGTCGAATCGAGACCGTAAGCCGAGGCTGGAAAGGATTGAACAACGGGACTTTTCCGTTCCCCGGGAACAGGAACAGGAAGAGGGGGGGAGAGCAAGAAGAAGCGGAAGAAGACGAGCGGGGGCGCGCGAGCCGGTGGCGTACATACATGGGAAGTAGAGCTTGGCGGGCGGGTCGAGGCGGAGGCGGCGGCGGGTGGGCAGCAGCGACCGGATGGCCTTGACGCCGCCGCTGGAGCCCGAGGGCGCGCGGGCGGCGTCGCTACCGCCGTCGGCGGCCGGCGGCGCGGACGCGGTCCCCCAGAGCGGCATGCGGCACAGCCCCAAGCGCCCGGCCCCCGGGGCGGCGTCCTCCGGCACCGGCAGCAGCAGCGGCAGCGGCTCGCCGTCCGCGTCGGGCACGGGCGCCGGGGAACGTATGGTGGGGTGCTGGAAGAGGACTAGACTAGGGGAGGAGGTGGAAGAGCAGTACGAACGACACTGTTCGCGATGGCGACGCGGTGGTGGAAATCGTCAATTGTGACGACGGACGGAGTGAGTGGAATGGAAATATATATACGCAGGGGCTCGATTGGGGTGGATGGATGGATGGTGGGGACCACCACTGCGCCATTGTTGTGTCTTGTGGGTGCGCTCCTGTGTCCGTTGCTGAGTGCTGATGATGGACGATGATGGTTGGAGAACCCAGTAGATTAGTACTAACTGTAGCGGTTTAGTTGGATGGCACCGTGGCAAGGCGGTTGGGTGCGTCTATTGTAGCCCCAATCTGGTTTTGGCCTAAGAGTCTCTAGGATGTAATTAATCAATATTACTGCTACTACATATGCACATATTTTTTTTTTATCTTCACCCTTCTACTCTAGCCTCCGGTTAATTTCTTACTGTTACTGATTAGTCTTCGTTTTGAAGCCTCCACGTTAATTCTCACCAAACGCGCTAAGAAAAAATATAAATTTTAAAAATTTTCAGAAAAATCAGAAACATCTGGCCCTTCATCATGTCACTCTATAATAATAGCCATTACATATATTCTATTTTTCCTGAAAGATTGCCTATCGTACCATTATGAAAGATAAGATAAAACAACCTTCTAAATTTATATAGGAATCTCACCATGCAATTGTGAAAAATGAGATAAAATAACTTCCTAAATTTATATAAAAATTATCCACCATGTTATTATGAAAGATGAGATAAAAATAACCCTCTAAATTTATATAAAAATTACCAATCATACCATTATGAATACGAATTAAAATAACTCTCTAAATTTGCATAGAAATTACCCACCATGCTATTATAAAATATGAGTGAGTTCAGTTATACCCTAAATTACTCACCATGCCATTATAAAAGATGAATCCTAAACCTACATATAAATTACTCAATATGTCATCATGAAAGATAAATTAAAATAGTTCCTAAATTTGTATAAAAATTACCCACAATGTCATTACAACATATGAATAATAATCTCTAATATTATTAGGATTAAAACTCTAACCCGTGCGAGAACATGAGTTGATGGACTAGTTTGTCTAATCTATATACTACCTCCGTTCTAGAGTGCTAGAGATGAGTAATTTATATGTAAATATATGTGGTACTTAATCATTTTAGCAATAGCACAATGGGTAGTTTTTTTAGAAATAGAATAGGTCTAATAATGCTACTATTATTAGAGTCTACCTAACGGACGCCTAGATTTTTTCTGATATTTAGGAGGATTTAAAAAATTTTGTGTTCTTTTTAAATCATCAATTAGTAATAGTGAGATGGGTCAAGCTCCATCTTAGAATGAAAAGTGATGTCTTGGCCACTTTATATTTTCCGCTCCTTGTCTTTGAAGGAAACCAAATGTGGCTTAATTAATTTTTCCCTACACACATGCGCACATAATTATTTTCAGTACAAACCTAGTGTAAGTCATGTTAAAAAAAAAAACTGTTCCCTCTATTCGTAAATGTGACACATTGACATGGTTGATTTTTTTTCACATCTTCAACCATTCGTATTATTCAAAAAATAAAAAATATTATTTATTTTGTATGATTTGTTTTATTATTGAAGATAGTTTAAGTATGAGTTGTGTTTTTAAATGTTTGAATGAAATTTTTGAAGAACACAAATGATCAAAGTTTTAGGAAAAAAATCAGCCGTCTTGTACATTTATGAACAGAGGTAGTAGTAGAAGCGAGGCTCCTTCGCTCAGGAAAGGAATTCAACCCTCTTCTGTAAATACATGTAATATCGGTGTATTATGGCTAGTTTTTTTTTTTTTAAGAACAGAACTGAGGATAGTAGAGATGGAACTATGCATATAAGGTCCCTACTTTATTCAGGCTTGAACCCCAAAATTAATCTCCTAATTAAGTGAACATCGAACCTTCTTACATCGCAGTCCTTGTTTTGCTGGAATTCTCTAAAAAATGTTTCTTTGTATAAACGTTAACTTGAGAAACCAAATCCCCAAAGATGGCTATATATTAAACAAAAAAAAGGAACATATGCTCTTTGTATGAAAATGTACAAGCAGGGGCCCTCATCCTAGATCCACTTTTCAGGACGATATGATCTACTACTACGAGACTAGCACCATAGAATGCTAGACCTAATCCTAAAATGCCACTGGGTGCCATCCAAGACGCAAAGAAAATACTATTAAAATAAAAAATATATATATATACTATAATGTATCTATGGATGGATTGACCCGGGCGAGTCGTCGACGAGTCCACGCATCCTTTCTTCGATCGGACTTTTCCATTGGGCGAGTTGTCTGAAATTTTAATTTTGCTCGACTGGCCTCTGGCTGGGTGGATGCTGAGCTAATTTGACTAGTAGCAGTGCTAGTGCGCGTTTGCTTTACGGAAACAATGCGCGGAGACACATGTGGGCCAGGGCTTGCGAGCCCACGCGTGTAGATTCTGTTAAAAATTCGGAGAGAAAGCGATTAAATTTGTTGACAATGTTCGGTTGTCCTTATTCGGAGAAGCTAGCTTCGGCTAGTAAAGCCAGTTTTGTACAGACATCAAGGCCATATATCGGTGATTACTGTGGTCTATTGATCGAGTCTCTTGATTAGCTGCTAAAAACCAGCCAGCAATTTGTAACTAACCGTCCAGCCCATATATATATATGGGCGATGCAGCTAAGGTAATGCTAACTCATGTTTACTGGGCTAGCTTTAAAAAATAAAACTAATCTAGTCCAACAGACTGTTCATAGTATAAAAACAACATTTTAACTATTGTAGATATAATAAATTTAAATATAATCAATGGAATAGACGAGATCTGCTGGTAGAGAGTCAGCCTTAGCGTGTACAGTGACTGAAAATGACGTTGTTGGAGCCTGCTGGACGAAGGAGCGGCTAGGCGGGCGGCTAGCGCTGCACAAGTCAATGGCCGGGAGGCACGGGAGCCTGCCCATATGCCCGGTATGTACCTGATGTCCAAGGCTGCAGCAGGATGGCAGCGGCTTGCGTGCCTCTTGCTGCTCTTGGAGCTTTGCGCGCAACAGCAGCCAGCACGGGAGTTTGTTCGGCTCGAAATTAAAGGCCTCCAAGCCCGTCTCTAGCTTCCTGTCGTCAGGACCAAATTAAAGGAAATTCCACGAGCAAGCTTGAGAACTCTTCTCAAGATTGCAAACAAGGTCTTAATTTCTCGCGATCAGTTTGAGCACCACATCATCTTGAAAATCCATCCATCCATTGGTCTCCGCGAATGATTTTCTTTTTTTGGCTTTGAGCGCACGTATACGGGGGAACACGGTCGGTGAACTGCAGTGCACCTCCAACTGCAGACGACCGGCCGGTGCGAGTCTCTGCGGCGAGTCAATGGCCGGGACAATGCATGGGCATGCCCACCCGTGGGTCTGACGACGTCTCTGAAGGAGTATGCACTACTGCACGCGCCGAACGAAAAGAACACGAGACTTGGACAAGGCGACATTGACCGGCTCCGATCGATCCTGCACGGACCACCATTTGCACTGCATTGCATTGCATGTTCCGTAACGTAAAGATCCACATCCGTCTAAAGATCTGCCTTTTAATTAGCACGTAGTACTAGCTACATCCTGTCCTGTACTAATAGTGTAAGATGCATGGAGCGAAATCCCTTTCAACATTAAAAAAAAAACAATATCCACACATGTAGCAATTACTTTATTTACGTAGGTTCAAATTAAAATGTTAGAACTACAGCTGATGACGACAAGCACCATTGATTTTGGAAACTCGGTAGGATATAGTGTCATCAAATTAAAGCATGTTAGGGGATTATATATGAACGCTTGGAACTTGTCCTAGCTAGGCCATTCTCGATCGATCAATGGATGACTGGAGATTGAAATCATGATTGAAACAACCACGTTCGACTCCTCATGGGAGCTAATTTAAATAGGGTTGTTGAAAAAAAATCTCCTGCGCCGGCAATGTACGGAGTTTGAGGGGGGTTTCTTCGCCGGTTAAAATTGAGTATCTTCTATCTTAATTACAAAATTGTTGGGGGCAATTCTTGTCCATGGGCCGATTTTTTTTTTTTTTTTTTTTTTTGCTTCAGTTTGTTCTCATGTGCATCTGATTTATCCTTTTTGGGAGAGCTTCAAAAAATCTTTGGGGAAAATGGAGGCACGTGCTGCACGATAAGCAGTAGTATGAAATTCAGTAATAAGTGAACATTAGATGATGTTGATGATGATGCTACGATTGTGACAGGCAACCGGTCCGCAGGTACTGACAGGGCTTTGGCACGCTTTCGGCCCAGTCCGGGTGGACTGGGAAGCTGCTGGACCGTGTTGTAGAGGAGATGTTGCCCAAATTAAACGGCCGAATAATTAAGCCCACTAGAGTGCACATTCCATTTTCACATGGTTCGGCGCTGACCGGCCCAGCAATACCGTGTGTTTGCATCCTCTCCTTGTACGATGGCCCGCTAGTTTGGATAATCCATTTCTCACGGGATTAATTAGAGGGGAATGACCATTTCAATCCTAAGGGGATTGTGTTCCCAAAGTAAGCATTTTACCGGACGCTTACAGATGAAATGTAACTCATGCACCTTGGAATGCAAATCATACTCTCAAAAAAAAAAAAAAAGAAGGAAAAACAAGAGAAAACACAATGGAAAAATGCAACACTAATTAGGTAGAGAAACAAACAAGCCCACGAAGCGGAGCAGGCTGACGGGGGCAAGAAAGTAGTCCATATAGCAACTGAATAGCACGGATCCTCAAACGACTGTAGTAGCTAGCGCTAGCGGTCTTTTTCTGTAAAGATAGCAAATTATAGTTTTAGAGAGTAAACCGCGGTTTGTGAACTATGGAAAAGAAAATACAAAGAGAAACCATCCGCACACTAGCACCATCCAAATAACCAAAACTACTATAGGTGTAACGACGAACCAAATGGAGAGGAGAAATAGGATGACGCCTTCAACAAGAGAAGCGACGCTCGAAGCATCGTCGTCATCAAAACTAAGCCTTCGCTTGTCGAGGGCGAGGGCTCTGATAACGCCTTCAGCAGAGAAAACTACATCAAAGAGGAAGTCGTTATCAACACCAAAACAGAGCTGGTGGCGTAGCTTTCGCTCGGAACACTTTTACCCTAATCCAACCTCTTAGCACACGAAGACCACCTGAAATTGTGTTTTGGAAAGAAGTAAAAATAGCCGGTTATTTGAGAATTGAGATTTCGGCAAAAAATATTGGCAGTTATTGGGTAACTTTAAGCAGTATAACAAGCCTTACACACCAAGTTTCGGGAAAAAAAAAAAGGCAAACCTTAAACACCACGTTAAGCTTCAAAAACCAACTTAAACCTGCAAAGCTAACTAACTTGCGGGTCTAGCAATCAAGTTAATCAGAAGCAACTTTATAGTTTGGTGATCCTTGACCGTCCTCCAAACCAGTAAGCAAATGATTGGAGGGTTTGAACAGAATAGAATGGATTTAAATCTATGATAAAAATACTCATCAATTCCTCAAAAAGTTCCAATCCACCTCAATTGTCCTCACTCTGAGAGTTTGTCAAACTATGTCTAAACAATATGACAGCCTTCCAGGTTCCTCTATGCACCGCAAGCCCTCCACCCGCCCCCGCACTCCATCACTTTTTTTCTTTCCACACAATAGCATCATTTTTTTTCTATTTCTATATTTTTCTTTGTACATTTCATTTTTTTCAAGTTACATTTATACCACCATAAGAAACCTATTACCTTTTTATTATTATGTTGCAATAGAATGTTATACATCTTGCATCAGGAATCTCTTTTCTTTGTCCTCAATATTGGGGTTCTCAAGGAAAAATAATAGTACTCCCCACACCAAGCTTTTGCGCACACCAAATAAATTCTGCCAGTCTATATTTCACATCACGTGTAGAATCTGTGCAGCCCCTAGTCAATTCACATTCACAGCCGAGAGGTGCGTTGTCCTCCCTTGAGCATGACCTTTGTGTTGTGCTGGCGCCAATCGCATTTGCACCATGTGCGGTTTATTTGGCTGGTTATATGTTCAAAGGGAGTAATAAATTTGACGTCAGGACAAAAAGTAGCATTTTATCTAAATTTGTCAAATTTTACATACTTTGAATTATTGGCAACAATATTAATTGTGCGTGCCAATATACATTTCCACTCGGTCATAACACAGGTGGCAAATAAACATTGGAACATGTCACAATCTCCCTCTCCCGAATGGTCACGAGATATTGTCATCTTCATGTATTTAAATTTGTTTGCATGTCTAATAACCACACTGTGCCCATTTGACTCAGAGACAGAGGGACAGCTACACATCTAGGGGAGCCAACTGCGACTCGCAAGTCGCAACAGGAGATGCCAGCCAACCACGTTCACAGCGACACCTGAAAAAGTTGCCGGCGATCGAGTCCTGGATCTGGTCTATGTGTACAGCATGGGGCGGTTGCTGCATCCATGTCTCGTTAATACGAGTGGCACATCCCCATCTGACATATAGGATTGGGCTAATTCTTTATAAATACAGCTGTATTTCTAATACATATATTTAGATACGCACAGAGTGCACCACCATCCACCCACCCAAAACTCAACTTGCGCCAATCCAATGTGGAACTGTGTGACAACTAGTTAAACTATTGTCATTATGGAGTGTAAAAGAATGTGCAAATAAGCACTAAATAAAAGGTAAAATACAAGGTTGGATAGATGGGCACGTAACAAAAGTTTTACACCTTGTTTGAGTTATAACAATGTCACAACTAGTTGCAACTGGTTCGAGCTATAACTTGTGACTATATTCCAGCCATTTAGAATTGGTTTGAGTTGGATATCGAATCGTAATCCGTTGTAGATCCGGAACCGGGATGGATGTTTTGAGAGTTGGATCGGAATGACACGGGGTGACAAGTTTAAAGGCCGTTGACGTATTTTACTCCATGCTCTTCATCATGTAAGTTGAACAAAAGCTAGTTCAATAAACTGGTAATTTATTCCGGCAAAAGGCAACTGAAATATCCAAATACTCAAGCGATAATCAGTAGTGGAAGGATCCTGGCAGAAGTGTTTTTATACAGTGGAGTAAAACCATTCGAACACATCGGCTCCATACAAGTGGTAATGATTAGTGTTTCTACTCTCAGTTTAAAGTTATACGTCGTTTAATTTTTTGATACCAACTTTAATTCACTCGTCTTATTTAAGAAATTTCACAATCTTTATTTGTTTCTACAATAATTTAGTTTAATATATAATATAATTTTGAACAGAATTAAATTTTGACATACTTCCGTAAAATTTTTGAATAATACGAAATGGTTAGATTTGGTGTAAAAAAAATCAAACAACCTATAATTCGTAACGGAGAAAGTATCAAGGATGTAACTGACACGCTCTGTGGAGATACGTCCTTCTCTTCGATGTCTTCACAGCACACCGACTGTCACTGCTTGTGCATGGGGCTCTACTTGAACAACCTATCCACCCGCTCCCATCCTTTCTTCCTCGTGCTTTTCTTCCCCTGTGCGGTAGCGCCCGCCGTGCTCAGTGCCCTGCAGCCTGCCTGGGAGCTAGCACTTTCCGGCGGCGCCTCCCAACCTAGCTTCCACCTCCGCTACCACCGCCTCGCCGTGCTGCCTCGTACCTTCCGCCACCGCCACGCAAGCAACTGAGGAGGAGACGTGTGCTTCATAGGTCGTTTTAGACCAAATTGGAAGTAGAAGAAAGGTGGACAAAATCTAAGATCCCCACTTGTGCCTCGCGAGAGGAATGGAAAGAAAATAGAAAACAGGGAAAAAGTTTGCAAGGGATGCTAGAGCTCTAGGGGCCACGTATCGGTAGCCCGCGCAAGATTCTATATATGGTGCCCCTAAACCCGAGCAGGTTTTAATAATCTGGTGTCTACATATCTCTACCTAATATTAAAGAGAATAAGGTTTCACGGTCCCTCAGTCATCATCTCACAAACATGGCACGTGGGATCGGTTTTATACGATACGGTGTCGGTTTCATCGTATGATACTGACTCGTTCGATTGTTAGATGCCGATACGATGCGATGTGTCCGTCATCTCATCCGTGCAGGGCGCCGCCTTATCTTTGGCTGTTCGATTCCGATGGCCCAACTATCACCATGTATATATAAAAGGCCCAAGACAAATATTATACATATGCAATAGAACAATATACCACATCGCTAACTTAACTTTTAATTCGCAAACTCATAACCGGTCAATTTGATCATAGAACACGAAGCATAGCAGGCTTGGTAAACTTGAGAAAAGGAAATAAACCATGTGGAAAAGCAAGCGGACGGGGAGACCGGCGATGATCGGCGAGTGGGCGAACCATATTCAGATGGACGCGGGTCAGCTGGGAGAGAGCTCCCCGGCGATGTTTGTCCCTAGCAATGATGCTGCGACTTGGCCGTTCTTGCTGCGGCAGACGGGGAGGCCGGCAATGATCAGATGGACGTGGGTCATATACAGATTGACAACAATGATGCTGCGAGAGCGAGCACCTATGGACCAAGAGGACATGGACACCAGAACCATCCGCAAAGAGAGGGCCGGATCTTAGCCGTTTATGCTGCCGCAGTTCTAGAACCACAAATGGACTAAGGATTTGTTCTACTAAATTGTGGGGACGCTGATGGAAGTTGAGTTGGACTGAGCCGCAGACGAGATATTACATGCTAAAAATTAAATATGAGCGGGATTTTTTTTACACAATGTTTAGAATTTTGTTCTGATAAAATTTTCCATCCATCGTCTACCTCTCACAGCTCTAATTTAGCTTGCATATTAACCCTTACTGAATATTAATATGTTCCTAAATATTAATATTAATTCAGTGTGTCACGGACAATATATATGAAAACGATCACCTAAATTCCATACTAGCTTCGTTTAGACGTCTTACACATATAGAAAGTTAATAAGATAAACTTTCAAACCCAATTGACATCATTGAAAAATTGGCTCAGATTCAACAAGAATCATTGAAGCACACTAACATCACAAGAAATAAATGTTTGGTGTGTCATCCCACACAATGTATGTTCCGCATCTATGCTCAACAACTATGGTTACTTTTGGCGTTAAACTGTAGTCTTCATGGTACATCAAAATAAAAAAAAACACATCGGACATATCAAATTAGGAAAGCATGTCGATATATCACTCAATGCGAGACCTATGTGCCATACACTATAACTAATAACTAGATTATACCCGTAGCAACGCACGAGCACTTCTTGCTAGTATAACGAAATTGTGAAATTTCACGACAATGGCTGTGTTTAGATCCAAAAAGTGGAGGCCAAAAGCAGACGAAATCTGCCAAAATTTGGCCAAAAACATCACATCCGACACTGTAGCGCACTGTAGCACTTTTCGTTTATTTGTGGTAAATATTGTCCTACCATGGCCTAACTAGACTCAAAAGATTCGTCTCGCAAAGTACATCTAAACTGTACAATTATTTTTTGATTTCATCTACGTTTAGTACTCCATGCATGTGCCGGCATTTTTAATGTGATGGAAAATCTTCTTTTTGCATAGTAGAATTTGGGGGAAAATTTGGATCTAAACACAGCCAATAAAGCATTATGGCACATATTGGTATATAGTATCTGGCTACATTAATTATACCCTGACACATACTCATGCCGACATGCCGTGTTGTTTGCATCGCGATCGAACATTTAGCATGCTCTGCATGCAGTGTTGATCGGGGCACAGATCTAGCGCAGCATGCCACATTTAATTTGCGGGTTGGCAAGTTACGAAAACGGACCCAACAAGCCCTAACAGTGATCTCCAATAGTTGCTTTAATTCCTATGTTAAGCTAAACAACATCAACACCGTCGCAATCTTTCTATTACTACTTGAAAACTTTTTTAAAGCTTACACGTTAATTCACACGAGACGTGATAGGAAAAAAGATAAATCCCAGAAATTTTCATAAAAATCGGAAACATCCTGCGTCCATCACGTAGCACTAATAATAGTAGTCATTAGATCTATTATATTTTCTAAAAAATTATTCACCATACCATTATGTAATATAAATTAAAATAACCTCTAAAATTACATAAAAATTACCTACCGTACCATTATAAATATGAATTGAATACCCTCTAAATTTGCAATAAATTACTCAACATGCCATTATAAAAGATAAATTAAAATAAGCCCTCAATCTACATACAAATTACCCAATTTACTATCATAAAACTAAATTAAAATAATTCTAAATTTGCATATAAATTACCCATAATGACATTATGAAAGACGAATCAAATTAATCACCTCTAATATTTCTAAGGATTAAATCTCTATCTCGTAACACGTACGAGAGTATGGGTTAACGGACTAGTACAGGCTAATTAATAAGTTCATCATTATTACATGTAGTGCAGGCAAAATAAATATAATGATCTTGGACGTATGTGGAATCATCCCGAATCAGAGTGAGCCCTTCTCCTCCCTTGTATCGATGATCAATTCGCCATACTATGTTCCGCCGCTCTGTCCATCCGCTCCATCTCCAATGGCTCTCCATCTCCAATGGCGCATCAATTTGATGCACCTCGTGAATCTCAGATTGTGTCTCCGCATCATCTTGTCCTGCACCCTCGCTGGATGTCCCGACTTCATCTGGCTGGTAGTGGTTGTGGGGAGGAGGCCTCGTGAATCTCAAACCGTGTCACCGCGTCATCTTTTCCCGCACCCTCGCCGAATGTCCTGGCTTCATATGGCTGTGGGCAAGAGACCTTGTGGATCTCAGACTGTGTCTCCTCGCCATCTCGTGACTGTTGCTTAGTGGCGGAGCTAGAAACATAAAGTTTTTTTTATTAGGTGGACTAATAGTTTTAAATTTTTAAATTTTGTTTGAATTTTGAAAAAGATAGTGCTAAATTTTCAATATTAGGGGGCTTATTAGGCCCCTCCCGCCCCTCCTTGTCTCCACCCATGGTGTTTCTGGTGCTAGCACCACTGAGGGAATCATGGATGACTTCTGGAAGACATACAAGCCAGAGTCATTTGTATTACAAGATTGACCAGGTGCCTGATCCATAAATTATTGTTCTCAATGGAGTAGGCTGTGGTAGAGTCTTGGCCGCTGAGGTGCCGTATCAGAAAAAGGCACCCGGAGGAAGGGCAATGTGTCGCCAAATGCCAGCCTCTCTGACTTGTATTGTATTTCTCCTTTTACAGATCAATGAAGAAGCCAAGAGCATAAACAGTAACGAAGTCTGCCCCCACATAAGCCAACCATATTAAAACCTTGAGCAGTACGTTGATCCTCTGGTGCCTAAGGTTCTCGGTAAGCAAGAGAAAGATCTGAAGCACAAAACTAGTGAGTACAATCACCTAAAGCTTCCAGTCATTCCACAACTGAAGCAGGATGGACGTGGAAGCTGATTGTTGGGTATTGTAGGCCATTTCTGCCTCGGCGGCATCTGGCACAGTAGTTTTAGAAAAAATTGCTTGACATCGTTATATTAACGATGCATTATATTAAATTTAAGTCAGATCATGCATGTAGTACTAGCTACCTTCATAGTTTTTTCAGAAGCAATTCAATCTCTTTTTATATTTAAGATGACGACTACCTATATGTATACGATGCTAATTCAATATACTAGTCTTATATATATGTGTGTGTGTGCGTGTGTGTGTGGTGTGTGTGTTGTGTGTGTGTCTTTTTTTGTTATTAATTTTTTACAACAATATATTTTTGTTCTTTAGACTTTAGATGCTATTTTTTTATCTGTAGTATACTAGAGATGATTATTCTAATTAATCTTTTATAATGATATAGTACACTTAATTTATCTTATAATATAATGGCATGGGTAATTTATATGTAAATTTAGGGGTTATTTTAATTTATTGTTTATAATGGCATGATGCATAATTTATATACAAATTTAGAGGGTTATTTTAATTCATATTTCATAATGGCACGGTGGATAACTTATATTAAAATTTAGGGGGTTATTTTAACGGTACTTCGTAATGGTTTGGTGGGTATTTTTTTAGAAAATATAATACTCCCTCCATATTTAAATATAAGTCGCGGTTGACTTTTTTTCAAAACTTTGATCCTTCGTCTTATTCAAAAACTTTATGCACATATATAAGAAAATTAGCTATGCCCAAACTCTTACAATGATAAAACAAATTATGTGAAAAACTATAAATTTTTTTGAATAAGATGAGCAATTTAAATTTTGAAAAAAAATCAACCGCGACTTATATTTAAATATGGAGGCAGTAGATTCAATGGCTAGTATTATTAGGTACTACTTGATGGAAAGATAGATGTTTCTGATTTTTGAGAATTTTTAAGGTTTATTTTTTTTATTCTAACGCACTTCGCAATTCATGCCCTTTCTAACTCCTGATTAGTAACTGTCAAGAAAAAAATAGTAGAACAGAGCTGTCGGGCACTACCGCCCTTCACATGCCTTGGTTGCATGCGCAGGAGATGGAGATCGAGCAGCTGGACTCCCGTGTGGCATGTGTAGTGGTATGCTGTAGCACTTTTACCATTTTCATGCTTCTTGCAGCACTTTTACCATGCGCCACCGTCTAAGTGCAAACGGCATGCATGAGCCTTTCCTCACAAGAAACGGCCTGGTCGACTCTAGGGCATTAGGGTACATTTTTTTTTTTGTCGAATACGCAAGAGGGTTGTGTATTTTTGTATTAAGAAGAGAGAGTTGTCAAAACAAATACAAAAACCCAGCCACAAGGGTCGGGCTAGACACGACGCCGATTACTCCAAAAACCCACAACCGAAGGCGCCTAGCTCCTTCGCTCTTGCATGACTCCAAAAGGACCCTTCGTCGTCTCGGATGGCTCGCCGGACAGAGATCACGTCCGAAGCGACATGCCTGAAGCACCTAGCGTTCCGCTCCTTCCAAACGACCTAAGACACTGGATCAAAAAGAGTGTCCGCCCCTCCCTGAGTTGGCCCGGCCAACGACATATGAAATGGTCCCAAGCGCCAAGAACGCCTGGCCTCTCGCCTGCTGGGGCGAGGCTAGAGGGTCCTAAGCTGCCAACCCCCAGCGCTGCAAGGACGGCGTTCCACACATCAAGTGTGAAGCGGCAGCGCACAAAGAGGTGATCGACTTACTCTGGCTCCGCCTCACAAAGCCAGCAGGTCTCGCACGCTTGGAGCCCATGCCTGTGCCTCCTATCCGCAGGCTAGAGTCGGCGCCGCGAGGCCAGCCAGAGGAAGATCTTGACCCTAAGAGGTCCCCAAGTGCTCCATATAAGCTTCCAATGCGGGGTCGCGACCGACCCCGCATGCAGCATCTAGTATGCTGAGCGCGAAGAAAACTCACCGTCCCGCGTCCATCTCCAGACCGTACACAATCGGCGATGTCCGGCTGTAGGTGGACGTTCTCCAATAAATCCTAGACACGGAGGTACTCAGCAATTGCCGTGAAATTAAGGCCGCCGATGATGGTCTGAACCCAGTAGCAGCCGGGTAAGGCTTTAGCCACCGTCAACGTCCGCGCCTTGTACTTAGGCACAAGCGCAGAGAGAGTGGGGACGATAGAAGACAACGATCTCCCATCCACCCATGGGTCGGTCCAGAAAAGGGTGCGCTCGTCATTCCCGACCTTGACGAAAATCGAAACGTCGAAGAATGCCCTAACCTCTGCCGCAACCTTGATTGCAAGGCCGGCCCAGACGCGGTCCTCGTCGACCCGCTGCAGCCACAACCATCCGGATTGGAGGGCTATGTTGAACAACCTGATGTCGAGAACTCCAAGGCCACCCAGAGCGCAGGGTCTGGCCACGACCGGCCAGGCCACCATACATTTTCCCCTGGTATCTGTATTCGCACCTGCCCAGAAGAAGCGCTTGCACGCCCTCTCAATGTCAGTGCAAGCCCATGGCGGCAACGAGTCAGCCATCATGGTGTAAACTGGGATGGCCGTGAGGACAGATTTGATCCAAATCAACCGTCCACTCCTCGCCATCAGGGGCCCAAGCTGGGTGGGAAGCCTGGAAGCCACCTTAGCTTGTCAACCAACTCCTGTTGCATGTGATATAATTCCTGAAAATGCAATACTTTTCTCAAGCTGAGTCCAGCAGCCAGGGTTTCCACCCATCCATCCACTGTTCCAATAGTGTCGTTTTATACTGTACCCGGCTATTTACCCGGACTGCTGAACTCGGTTTCATGCGCCACCGTCTAAGTGCAAACGGCATGCATGAGCCTCTCCACACAAGAAATGGCCTAGTCGACTGTAGGGCATTAGGGTAATTATTATTGCATGTAATATAATTCCTGAAAAAGCACGATTCTAGCCTTTTTCATTTCTGACTTTGACATCAATGATGAGTAATCTGGTCTCCTTAATTAGGGCCTTTCAATAAAGAACACTGCACATCAAGGCAATACGTGCTCTGCCCATCAATCAACAAATTAAAGAGGAAAAAAAAAGAACAACAATGTATGGTCCTTCGATTCTATGCCTGCTGTGCCCCCTGCAACAATATCTCGCCGGCGGTTTTCTTGATGAGCTCCCACGCGCTCCGCACGTGCCTCTCCTCCTGCAACGTCGAGCCGACGGCGAAGCGCAGCACGAACCTGCCGCCGACCACCGTGCTCGCCAGGAACGCCTTCCCGGTCCCGTTGACGCGCGCCATCAGCTCGCGCCCGGCCTCGTCGGCTCCCTGCTCCGTCATGCCGCCTCTCGGCCTGACCCTGAAGCACACCAGAGCGAACCTCCTCGGCGCGGCCACCTCGAACCACTCGTCGTCCCTGACGCGGGCCTCGAACGCCCTGGCCATGGCGACGTCGCTGCGGATGTGCTGCTGCAGCTTGCACGCGCCGTAGGTGCGCATGACCATCCAGAGCTTGAGCCCCCGGAAGCGCCGCCCGACGCCGACCTGCATGTCCATGAGGTCGGTGACGGCGGCGCCGGAGCCGCCGCCGGCGCCGTAGTCGTGCTTGAGGTACTCCGGGCTCGTCTCGAGCGACGCGGTGAGGCGGCGCGTGTCGCGCACCCACAGGCAGGTGCAGTCCAGGCAGGTGAGGAGCCACTTGTGCGGGCTCACGCTGATGGAGTCGGCGCGCTCCACGCCGTCCAGGTGGTGCCGGAACTCCGGGCAGATGCAGGCGCTGCCGGCGTAGGCGGCGTCGACGTGCACCCACGCGCCGAACTCCCTCGCCACGTCGGCGATGGCGCCGACCGGGTCCACGGCGTTCGTCGACGTCGTGCCCACCGTGGCGCACACGTAGGTCGGCACCAGCCCGGCGTCCACGTCGGCCTGCATCAGGCGCCGCAGCCTCGCCGCGTCCAGCGCGTACTGCGTCTCCGCGCCGGCCGGGATGGTCCGCACGCCGGACGGGTCGAGACCGACGACGCGGCACGCCTTGTAGAAAGTGGAGTGCGTCTGGTCGGAGCCGTACGCCGCCAGGCGCGGCGGCAGGCCGTCGCCGGAGCCGCCGCCGCCGCGTCCGGCAGCTCTACTTCTACGCAGCGCGGCGTCGCGCGCCGCCACGAGTGTCACGACCATGGCCTCGCTCGTCGTGCCGAGGATGACGCCGCCACCAACTGCGCCGCCACCGCGGCGGCTCGTGAAGGCCGGCGGCAGGCGCAGGAGCTGGGCGAGCCAGTCGAGCGCGAGCGCCTCGACCTCGGTGGCGGCCGGCGCGGCCTGCCAGGTGAACCCCACGGTGTTCATGGCCGAGGCGATGAGCTCACCGGCGATGGCCGCCGCGCTGTTCGTGGCCGGGAAGAAGGCGAAGAAGTTGGGGCTGGCCCAGTGCGCCATGCCGGGGACGACCGCGGAACGGAGCTCCTCCATCGCCACGTCGAACGGCGCCGAGGACGCCGGCGGCGCCGCGCTGAGCAGCCGCCGCAGGTACCCCGGCTCCACCTCGGGGACGACCGGGAGCGACTCGACGGACTGGAGGTAGTCGGCGACGAAGTCCACGGCCTTGTGGAGGTACGAGCGCACGTCGTCGGGGTCCAGCGGCCGGAACACGTCATTGCCGTTGGTGCCGTCGTCCATGGCGCCGTCCTGCACCTGCAAGCTCCCCATAGCTGCAGATCAAGCTCACTCTCTACGCACTAGGCAGGCAGTGCCGCAGTGGGCACCAGGTGAGCTAGTGTTTGCTGCAGTGTGCCTACTGCCTAGGGCTCTGCATGTACGCGCTATATATATAGCTAGTGAGGGAGACGACGCGAATGTTTCCATCAATTTTTTGATCCTTTTTTTGGTAACGAGAGCTGCGGCTGACAGAGACAGTGAGGAGATATATATGGCTTGAACTCTTGTAGGTTGGCTGGTGGCAGTTGCCTGTTGCAATCATGTATTTTCAGATTTTCACACGCTTTTGTGTCGATGCAAGTGGCTGAACTGGGTTGAATGGTTGATCCATTGAACAAACACTTTCAAGCATCTTTTATACAGGATATATAGTATGCTGGTAAATGAAAAAGACATAGACTAAGGCCCTGTTTGGAACGCGGGAAAATTTTTCCGTTCCTGCGTTTTTTCTGTGAAATTGAACTGATTCCTGTGAAATTCCTGCACAATTCCTGTGAAATTCCTGCGTTCCAAACAATTCCTGTGAAATTCCTGCGTTCCAAACAGGCTCTGATTTTTTTTTCGAAAAAAATATTAGACTAAGACTGGGTTCACCAATGAGCCTATCCAACCCGCCCATTCACTATTCCAATTACCTCCCTCTCTGTCTACAGTGCGCGTATAGTGTTTGGGCATCCATTTTAGGCCAACTGGTGAACCCAGTCTAAGCTCATATATGATACATATATCACATACATTTACTTCTATGAACGTACAATCATACATACACTTTGCATCTACAAGAGCACCTTTGAAAAATTGGGATGACAGCTGTGTGGAGACTGATAATTTAATCATAGACGCATCAATGTCAATACGTACATGACCCACTATTGAAAGAATAGCGTTGTTCAATTTTGGAATAAATCCAGAAAAATAGTTCGGGTGCCCGTGTCAAATCAAAGACTTAAATATATTTTAGTCGACAAATAATACTACAAAGAACTTAACTAGCGTGGACGCGCCTCCAGCGCGGTGGTGAAGCCTCCCGTCACGGAAGGCACCCACCCGGGTTCGATTCCCAGTCTGGACGACCCAAGTGCCGCATGGGGATTTATTCCTTGAGGGGGCTGAGCAGTGTGTGAGTGTGTATAGACGTGTTAGGGAGTGAGTTGGTCTCAGTAGACGTGTTCCAGACTACTGGACAGTCTCATCTGCGTTTGAGCGTGCGGTCGGCGCATGTGCCCAATATGAGTCTTACATGAATAGCCAGTGCTCCTGGCAATATTTTTTTTTAAAAAAAGAACTTAACTAGCTGAGGTGTGCTCTCTTAGCAGAGATATGCTCACGTCCAAGTACAATAGACATTAGATACACACATGGAAAGGAAAGGAAAAATTATCACAACGTTGGCCACTTGAAATTAATCGCTGGAAGCCCTCACGCAAAGAACAAAATGTTGGCAGAACACTACAGCAAAACCAGCTAGTAGAGATCAGGAGCGGATTTAGGGCCCTGGCCCATGTATTGCCTTGACATCAGCCCATAGACATGGCCCATCTCCCTACTCCTTCCAAGCCCATAGACATGTTGCAGCGGCTATAACGGTATTTTTTAATTTAAAACTAGTAGAGACGGATCTCAACAAAGTAGATACAATTGCGAAGACCACATGTCTACTAGCCTGAGACAGTCCTTCAATTAACACAGTTTAAACCAAGGCAACTACATGAACTTGAATTATAAATTAAATTGGTAGAAATAGGAATGCATGTCTATAAATTGCCGACGTACTTACCCCGTCTAAACATGAACTTGAATTATAAATTAAATTGGTAGAAATGCCCTTAGGCTGTCACCAGCGCCTCTCCCATCTCCTCCTCAATCGCTGTTCCAACTATCTTTCAGTATACAATAACAGTGCATCATTTAATTTTTCAGAACCGCTAGATTGAACCTAAATTTACTATAGGGCCACAGGTGGGGTGTGGCCGGCAGCCGGCAGCTGGCAGCCTGCGAGCAGGGTGGCGGTGGTCGTGAGTGTGTGTGCACGTGCGTTGAAAAGAGAAGCGTGCAGGACCTTTTTTTTTTCGGCTAGGAGACGCCGCCAAAATTAGTGTACACCGCAAATAACATGCTAATTTTCTAAAAAAACAAGTGTATTCGTGTTTCCTGTACGGTATCCAAGTCGTCCTACATCACAGTCATTTCCATGTCCTACTTTACTATTTCCATGTCCTACTTTACTATACTGGCAGTATACGTGTACGTGCTCCTCCAGCCTTTTTCAGTTTGAACAGGGATGCTTGCATAAATCCATCGGGTATTCGAGTTGAAATTATTGACTGTGGTTAATTATTATTCGTATGCATGGAGGACATATATATATGCTCTCTCTATATATGTTCAGGTTGACTTGGTCACCGTGCTAGCCAAAGCTTCAGGGGAATATGAGAAGACATGTCAAGAATTGTGGCTGTTAATTGTTTCACCGAGCAAATTGAAGTCCGTGATCTTGTTCCATCCATGCCATCATGCGTTAAACGTCCTGAGCTTAGCGTTTATTGCTACTAGCGCGCAAAAAGGATTATGTCAGTGTGTTGCACCAGGAGAAAAAAAAGTGTTATTAGACCCAAAAATATGGCCCAATACCCGTAGATGTTGGTGCATTGCCATGGCCACAAAATTTAATTAAACAACTTTTAATATAAGATACAAAATATGCAAGTACCCCTATGTGTCTTGAATTCCGTTGTAACAGTATTTTGTTTTTTTTTCCTTCTCCTTGATTCCTATCCTACACTCCACAAACAATGTTATGCTATCCTCCACAATATATACACGGCAATGGATACGAGTGAACCATTTGTTGGTCATTCTGATCCCAAACTAAATTGATTCAAATGGGCAATTCACCGAGATAGGAAATTCCATGCACCAATATAATTGTTTTTTGTGAAAATTGGTCTGGGGGAATTGTTGCGCGATTATTTCTTTGATTTTTGAAATTGAAAAATATCTAATTAAATTTCACATCTAAAATAGAATTTCACACTTCAAACGCTAGCAGGATGATCTTGAGTTTGCATATGTTTTTTCTCGCTCGTTGAGGATGTACTAAAATTTTTGGGAGAAAATTTCTTATTTGACACTTAGAAACTCGTTGGTTCTTTCTATGGCCCTCAAAACTTAGATCTTTCCTAGTTGACATTGATTTTATTTTTTTCCTTATTTGACCTTCCGTTAACTTGTACAATTAAAATCAACCGCCCCATCGTCTGTCAACTTCTGTGTGGGTGGATAAAAATGCCCTTCAGTGTGTCAAGATCGGGAGAGGATTCCCCGACCCCGGTGACCTCCTTTCCACGCATCTCTAAACCAAAAAGGAAACACTTAGCAAAACATCAAGGATCAAGAATGTTAGAAGCATCAAGGATGCAACAATTGCAAAGCAATGTCATAATGTCATCAGTGACTACTAGAATTGACAATTAAATAAGGGCAATAGAAGCACATGTTCCCACTTTCCAACATGCAGGTTGAGCTTGACAAATATTATCAGCAAAAATTGCCTACAGGAAGGAACAGAAAATTCTGAATTCTCAGGTATGAACTTTTTTTTTGATTTAATCGGGGGGATGAGGGTCTGCACCTTTTCATTTTCCATTGATTCTAGAATAATCCGGTGATGGAAGGACATACATGGTGTGCCCTAGAGTTTACAAGCCAAACGAGGATGGGATAGATTATAGAGGGGGGTTGAGTAGAGCGTTACATATCAGTAAAGACACTACACCATTTGTTAACAACTTCAGCTCCGTAGCTTGGTAGCCTACACGCCCAAAGGCAACTTTCAGCTTTGCATGTGGAGAGCAATCTTCTCATGTCAGGATTTTGGCCGTTGAACACAGCGTCATTCCGATGTTTCCATAGGTGCCAAAAGCAAAGAAAGAGCATGGTGGAGAGGTATTCAGCCGGCAGATGCGATGGGGGCTGGGCAAGCCATGGAGCTGAGGCAGTGGGAAGACCATCAGGGTTCCATCCTAGCTTTGCCCAGAATGCTTGGGCGAAGCAGCAACCAGAGATGATGTTGTTAGAGTCTTCTTCACTGTTTTTGCAGATGGGGCAGCTTGCATCATCAATCATTTTCTTGCGTAGCAGATTTACCCTGCATTGGATGCGGCCCTGGACAAGAAGCCAACTGAAGAATTTCACTCGGGGTGGTGCAAAGCTCTTCCATACAAAGCCAAAGTGCTCACAGGTGCTCCCATCAGCGGTTGAGATTCTGTAGATTTGAGAGGTGTCCAGGTTATGTTCTTCATCAATGAGAGGGCTGCATCGAGCGTCTTATTTGTCATTCAGTGCCAGGGAGCTCAGGATGTTTTGCACCCCTGCCAGTTCCCTGATTGCCACTCGGGAGCGCCTTGGTACTAAGTATCTCTCAAGGCCATTCTCTGAAACAACACTAACCGAGGCCATGTCATCAGTCAGATGGCTGTATAGAGCCGGGTAGGATTGTGCCAGGGGCTGCTCACCGGTCCAGTGATCAAGCCAGAAATTTGTGGTTTGCCCGTTCCCGATCGTCACCCGCGTGATTGTTCTGTAGGCCGGTAGCAGAGCGCGGGAAGGTTCCCAATGATGGCCAAAGACTTCTCCTTGGAGTGAGTCCAGGTTAGTTCTACTGCGTGCCCAAGCAGCCCAGAAGGAGGAGCCAGGGTTGTATAGCCGATGGACAAGTTTCAGCAGCACACATGAATTCTGAACATCTAGGCGCCTGATGCCTAGGCCGCTGTCTTCCTTCGACTTACAAGGGGTCTCCCATGCTACCAGGCACTATCCTCCTTTGGATTTATCACTTCCTGTCCAGAGAAAAGAGCGGTGCTTGGCTTCTATCTGTTCCCTACCGGGAGTTGCAAAGCTGTCATCAGATATAGGGGGAGTCCATCAAGAACAGAGTTGATGAGCACAACCCGGCCTGCTAGGCTAAGCAGCATGGCTTTCCACCCAGCTAATCTTTTGTCAATCTTTGCAATAAGTGGAGCAAACGAGGACAGCTTGAGTTTGCAGTTGGAGAGAGGCAGCCCGAGGTACGTTTGGGGGAAAGATTCCTGCTTGCATTGGAGAATTCCAATCAGCCGCTTCATGGTGGTCGGCTTCACATGCATTGGAACCACAGTGGTCTTGTTATAGTTAATCTTGACACCTGTAGCAGGTGCGAATGAATTCGGGATTTCTCTGAGCCTTTGGATGTCCTGGGTCGTGGCACGGGCTAAGATTAGAGTGTCCTCTGCGTACTGTAGGACGGGGCATGCGTCGTCAATGATTGAGTGTCGGACTCTGCCGTCCTTCTTAATCATTTGTTGCAAGACGTCTGTGACCAGCAAGAACAGGTAGGGGGATAGAGCATCTCCTTGCCGCAATCCTCGCTGGCAGTTGATCCACGGTCCAGGGTGCCCATTCACTAGTACAGCGGATTTGGAGGTTTGCAGTAGTTGTTGCATCCATCGGCACCAAATTGGTGGGAATCCCCGAGCTTCAAGTATACTTAACAGACTGCACCATTCAACTGAATCAAAGGCTTTCGCAAAGTCAAGTTTCAGGACTACAGTGGCACATAGCCGGCGGTTGCAGCATTGAATCAATTCAGTGGCATAAACGAAGTTTTCTGTGATTGACCTGCCTTTCATGAAGCCGGTTTGATCTAACTCAATCAGAATGCCGATTTGTTTTTATAGCCTGGTAGTAAGAGCTTTAGTGATTACTTTGATAGGGAAGTTCTGCGAGGAAATTGGGCGGAATGTTGCTCCTGGTCGCTTGGGGATCAGTACAATGTGAGCACGGTTAATTCTCTCCAGGTCTGCTGTCCCGCTATGGAAGGACTGAAATAGCACATCGAGGTCTGCACAGGTTTTCTCCCAAGTCCGGCAGTACTAGGCGCTGCGATCCCGTCTGGGCCTGGTGCACTATTTTTGTCCATGCCTGACACTGGTTCTTTGATTTCTTCTAGGCTGAAAGGGGGAGATGTGTTACGGTGCTTGGGAGGAACTAGAAGTTCCGGCTGCCTAAAAAAATATAGACCGTAGATGTGGTTTGCCTAGTTTAATTAGGCCAATGGTAGTTAAGTAAATACACTTTTTGGGATGACTGCCGATCCAACCCAGCGAGGACTAGGCCTCGTCACTTCTTTCGCCGTTGGCCGTGGACGCAACGCAAGCGAAGGGCAGGCTGCCGGCCGCGGGCATGGGGCTTCCGTAGGGGCAGGCCGCCTCCGGTGACTGCTGGGAGTCTCCGGCCACCGTTACTCGTTTCATCCGCCCGCAGATGCAAGCAATGGGGCAACTGCCGGCCGCGGATGCAAGCGAAGGGTAGGCCGCCGGCCGCTGCCACTCGTTTCGTCCGCCCACGGACGCAAGCAAAGGGGCAACCGTCGGCCACAGACACAAGCGAAGGGCAGCGGCCACTTCTCGCAGGGCCGCTAGCTGGCAGACCACGCCGGCTCGTCAACCTGCTCATTCCTCGCCGGCGCGGCCTCCAATAATCAACGAATCTGCAGGAGGCAGGTGGCGTGCGGACGCCGGGTGTTGAGGAGCGGCGCGGGTGAGAAAGGCTGCGGCCGCGCGGCGGGCCGGCTGGAGGCGTGTGAACTGTGAAGTGAAACAGTGAGAACCGATAGTTGACAAAAGAATTGAACCAAGAATAAACCGGTGTCTTTAGATGCTAACTTAAAATTATCTATATGCCCTTTTATAATTATTCTATGCTCATAAGTTTTAAGTTCCTGGCCCACCATTTTTTAGTTCCGGCTCACAACTTAAGTTCCTCTTAGTTAGTTTCTCTTTTAATTTAACCATTAGATCTGGATTAATGAAGGGCTATGGATGATTCCAAGCGTCGTAAAATCTCTCTGAAAGGGGCAGTGAGTTCCTGAGAGGTTTGAACATGAAAGGATGTTATATTGAGCCCCAACAATTAGGAGTTCAGAACACAATTTGTCACACAGGATTGTTGTGATTGATAAATAATAATCAAATCAATGTGTACTTAATAACATAATAATTAATCACATAAAGCTCATCCAACATGGCACACAATAGTCTTCTCTTGGATTAGCTGCTGCCTTATGGATAATGGCTCACATCATACCCCACACAGGACATTTCGGTAGTTTAATTAACTGAAAGCCAGTAATTAATCAGAACCAACTGCAAGATGTGCTGTGTCAACTTTATGATTGGCGTTACCATTATCAATCTAAGAACAGTTGCGCATATACGACAGAAGAGTGCTGTCGCGACAAAAAAAAAAAAAAGCTAAAATATTGGCAAATAGGGAATGAAGACAGAACGCACATAGCTAATAAATTAATCAAACTTTTAATCGAAATTAGTACACAGCAAAATACAGAATTAGCGCGATCCAACCAAACCATTCGCCGATAGGCCGCTCAGCCACAAGCTAATCAACTACTGACAGCTCAGACAAGCAGCATCAAGACTATTCTATCTTCGCTGTTCTTGCTCTTTGCACCACGGCTAGCTCTACACAGTAAAAACACGCCGCTGCTCTGCTCATGATTCATAAACCAAGGAAACAAAAACCAGGTAGGTAGCAAGGCCATTTCAGTTCTTCATGTCAGATGCTCTTGACACGACGATGAAGTTGAGGCCGGGGAAGGTGACGCTGAGCGCTGAGCTTTTGGATGTGCGCTGACCGCCGGCGGTGGCGGTTTTACGGGTTCCTCCAATCTCACTCTCTGTCACTATTTTAACTATTTTTTTTTCTGTCTGTAGTGCAGCATTTATGTCAAACAGTGTTTTAGATAATTCTTTTGAAAAATCTCATAGTGGATAGCCTTACCTAGGCACAGCCTCCTCATCTCCACCCTTATTTTTAAATTCCACTACGTCTAGTGTACAGTGCAGCTATACTAATCTATACGCTCGCTCCGCTCGATCGAAACAGTCTATGCTCGAAGGGCCAAACCAACGCCCATGGTCACGGTAAACGTCCAGGACGCGTTGGCGCGGCCACTGGGGTCTAATTTATGTATAGGATAGATTTGTGTGGTTGGACGTGGTGCAGTACGTGAGTTAGGATTAATGCTAGTCTAAACGGTAAAGAGTGAGTTATCTATTGTTTAGCTATTATACGGTGCCCTAGAATACCTATAAAATTTAATGGAATTAATGAAATGGACTCTTCCTTTCTCAGAAAAGGGGCAAGTGGGAAGTACAGGGCATGTGGTTGGCAGCGTGTTGACTGGTGGCGCTAGCCAGCGGTCACAAAATAAAACTAAAAAAGACTAGATCGAGCGCAGTCAAGGGCCAAGTGACTCGTATACGGTATCTTATGTATATTGTATACACCGCAGCTCTCTAAAACACGGTTGCATCAAATCAACCAAGGAAACACAAACCAAGCTAGCAAGGTCATCATTTTCAGCTCCGTCCTCATGGCGGGTGCTCTTGCCACGCCCGTGAACTTGGGGCCGGAGAGGGTGACGCTGAGCGAGGAGCTTTTGCACGTGCTGACCTCCGGCGACGCCGTCCGCTTCAACGAGCTACTGAGCTCCTCGGGCGGCCAACTCAGCAACGGCCACGTCACGGTGAACGTGGGAGTGGGACCCACCGCAACGACAGCGAGCAGCTCCTGCCAGCTCCTCGGGGTGAGCAGCAACGGGAATACGGCGTTGCATCTCGCCGCCAGCCGCGGCCACGCCGAGCTCGCGGCGCTCATCTGCGAGAGGGCGCCCTCGCTCGTGGCCACGCGCAACAGGTGCCTCGACACGCCGCTGCACTGCGCGGCGAAGGCCGGGAGCCGGGACGTGGCCGCCGCCCTCCTGGCCCGGATGCGGGGCGCCGGAGCCGGAGCGGACGAGGAGATGGCTCTCCGCGCGAGGAACCGGACGGGCGCCACCGCCCTGTACGAAGCTGTCAGGCACGGCCGCGCCCCGGTGGTGGATCTGCTCATGGCGGCGGCTCCGGAGATGGCTTCGCTTCCTACTCATGACGGTTTCTCACCGCTCTACTTGGCGGCGTCCATTGATGAGCTAGATATGGTCCGGGCGCTCCTACGGCCGTCGCAGGATGGAACGCCGTCGCCGGCGTCGTTTTCTGGTCCGGAGGGACGGACTGCTCTGCACGTTGCAGCAACGAGCACCAAAGGTATCCGTCGCTTGGTATAGAATGTTTGTTCAATATATCAAATGCAACATCAGTTAATTACTTGTGTGTTGGATTTTGGATTTGTTTTCAAACAAGCTCTTATTCTTAATTTAAGTTTTAGTATATATGCAATTCGCAACATGTTATCCCCGTCGCTTGGTACAGTTAAGAATGCCCTGTTTATTTATTTTCAACCAGAAATCGCTGAAGAAATACTGAGCTGGGAACCAGTAGGTCCATCTTTGCTTACTGAAGTCGATTCGTCAGGAAGGACACCTCTTCAATATGCAGTACTGTACGGAAGTTCCCATGTTGTTCAGCTATTCCTGGATGGTCGTACATCTGAGCAGCTTCGCATTCCAGATAACCATGGCTTGTTTCCAGTTCATACTGCTGCTATGGTGGGGAGATCAAGGGTTATTGATGAGCTGACAAAGAGATGCCCCGACTATTATGAACTGGTTGATGATGGAGGAAGAAATTTGCTTCATTGTGCCGTTCAACATGACATGGCAAAGGTGGTCCGCCACATCTGCCAAAATGACAAGTTGGAGATGCTGCTGAATGCAACAGACGCGGAAGGGAATACGCCGCTGCATTTAGCTGCCAAACACGGATTTCCAAGGATCGTCAGTTTACTACTGCAGAAAACGAGCGTGGAAACAGGCATTACCAACAAGGATGGCCTAACTGCAGCAGATCTTTGTCGCCGTGCGATAGCACCTAGAAGTTTGCACTATTTCCTGGTAACTTATCTTCCACGCCGCCTTGTTATCGTTCTTTAGTTAATTTGGCCTGTGTCATTCTCCTTAATTTTATCGGAGCTAGCTAGCTTGTCATTGGATCGTACCATTCCCTTTTCTGTTTATAGATTGATTGATGAAGCGAACGAAGCTTAATTTTTGCATGTTCTTAGAATGGTCCGATGTTTAGCACGGTCCAACAAACCGTACTATCAGTTGCATTGATCTTGGTCGTTCTAAATTCTTCACCACTCCTTTGAGAATACTTAGACCGTATTGTTAGATCCGCATAAACCTTGTGAGGTTTCAGAGTGGCCCTTCGGATCTTGCCTTTGCCTTTTTATCTTCTTCATCCTTTGAACCCAAACATCTGACAATGTGCATCTAGAGAAGTTTATTAGTCTTAAGTGTTGGTTCTCAATCAATCACCAAAACATAACTATGAAAATATGGCATAAGAGTCCTTTTACCTTACTTCGGTTTCTCCCCTCCCCCTGTCGGTGTGCGCAGCAGCGAGGTAAGCCCTCACCTTTGGATCTACTCTGATTGAGCCTTCTTGCCGAGGATTCTTGGGTTGAGGTTTTTTGGGTCGGAGAGAAAAAATCAAGAACTTGAATAAAATGTGAAATTCCCCTCTGTGGCGGAACCGCCGATTTAATACGGGCTAAGTACACCTGCCACCATTAGCTTACAATGTACTTAGACCGTACTAAACCCGGTCGTCTGTCGAGAGGCCTTCGGCTCTCGATAACACCATTTCCCAGAGGAACCGACATCATACACATCTGACTCTCGATGGAGCCACAACAGTTACATCATCACAGGCAGTTGAAATATAGAATAGATAGATTTAGTTTACAAACCAAGAATGTATATAGTCAAATACATGTCCAAAATATATATAATGCGGAAGCGTTTTCAAAACATCTCGCAGCGGAAACCAAGTACCTAAGAAGTCTTCATACAGACGAACGAGGCGAGTAGCACCGAGCCCATCGGTTCTACCCTTCTCCAAGCAGCTATCCAAAAGCCGCCAGTACCTGTGAGCCAAAAGTGGGGGCAAACCCTGAGTACTAATTACTCAGTAGGACTTAATGGACGGGGTTTACGGCTGACGCAAAGCTTAGCTTACTATCAAGTAGGTCCTTAGCCATTGATTTTAAACTGTAAAATGTTGTTATAGGATAGCGGGATTTGACAGTCGCTATCCTTTAATCATGATTATCCACTATGGTTTAGTGTCATACTATAGCGGGATTTGACAGCCGCTAGTCCTTATCCTGAATCTCATTGGTAATATAAAGTAAGTAATTTGCATGAAGTAAAACAGGTATATCCAATGTATAGTAGCAAATCATCAATTCCATAAAACATCATGCCTCAAACAGTTCTACGTTGCCCGTCAGTGATATTGGCATTCTCACACCTGGTGAGCATCAGTGATTCGAATCGATTTTTATATTTCCGGGAATAACTAGAAAATACCAGGGGCCCATATGCTTACTAACACGACGGCTTTCCCACATATAGTCCCCCTTCTCCACTTGTCCCATCCCAAGTTCGATTCACTCCCGCCTGACTCCCGGGTTGTGCCCCCATGACGAGCCTGCCGACATCTCGGTCTCCCCGTCATGAGCACCAAGCTCCCCCGGGCCACCTTCCTCTCAACCAGTGGGTAGGAACGTGTTTCTGTTCTTCGGATGGCACAAGTAAGGTTTCACCGGTCCCATTTCCCGGATAAGCATTCTAGCAATGTTATGCCGATCAGCAGACGAACAGCGAACGGGCTTTATGCGACTCGGGCGGAGTCCACCATACCATCGCATCATTTTTCAACATAGTAATCCCATATCTCCGCCCGGTCTCAATTGAAAGCATAACATAGCAATAATAAATTCATAGTAATGAAGATTCATCATTCGAAAGTAAACCCTACGAGACGAGTAACATTGCTTACTCGTGTCTACTTGCGCCTAACCATTCTAGGCACCCGTCCTACGAACCCTAAGTATAGGTGCTAGGGCCAGGGCGGCCGGAAAGTCTAATGCAATTGGTTTCAATCAATCCTAATGCATATGCGTAACTCAAAATAATTTGTTTGCTGGGATTTGCATGGTCCTGCCTACCTTGATTCACTTTAATAAACCATCACACTAAGCTACTGTTAGTTTGCCGGGTTGTGAGGCTTTGCCCCAGGCAACCCCTTGATCCCTTGGACAACTCCTCCGTCCAAACACGACTGGTGGGCCCTCCAGGTCGTGAGTGGGTCTTAGTTGGTCTTTTGGATCACCGTTGGTTGAGGTAGTTCCACGTGCTCGTTTCTAGATTACGTATCTGCAATGAGCGTCGCTATATGAATAATATGCGGGATGATGCAAGAAATGAGATGCTTAACACGAAACACACATATGAATATCCATTCCATGAACCGACAAAAAGGTGATCGATAAACTACCTAAACACGGAGTACCTCAATGGACCTAGTTCAACATATACTTTCTGGACTCCATATCATGCTAGCAACACACTAGAATTTTTCTAGAATTTTCTATACACCCAAAGGTCACTTTTCCTATTTATCAAGTTTAGCAAGTAACCTTTTGTTAATTTCAAAACAGTGACCAAACTAAACATGCACACCCTAAATTCTTACCAGTGAGCTTCCCATACCATGCAAGGCATAGGAAAAATAGAGGCCTGTCACTCTAAGCATACATTGTATGGGCATCATTTTCCTAGTTGCATAAATGATCAATTTATACATGAAATGGTGGAACAAAAGGCAAACTACTTAGGCTATAGCCCACATTTCACTTACACAGTACCACTACACCTTATAAAGACTAAAACAAGACCCCATCATTTTAGGGGTTTATTTGTGCCACATTTTCCCTTTGTCTATTTATACAAGTTAATATTTGTCCTTTCTAAATCCCCTTCCAAACCTAACATGCAGGGGCTCACAGTTCATAGTTGGGTTACTTATACTATCCAAGGTGTATGAAAATACCAGAGATCCATTTTATGCACATTTTGTATAGCCTCCAATTTCTAGGTTGAATAATTGCTCATAACACCTGTATAATGGCAAAAGAGTAAATAGCAGCAAGTTCTAGGGCTACAAAAATTCAGACAGTGCCTAAATATCACACTAAAGCCACTGTCCAAGTTTCACAACATTTGGAGTCCATTTGCATCACTTTTGGTAATTATTTTGCTTTAACATGCATACAACAAAACCAAGGGTATAAATGTCTTTTCACACAACCACATCATACCTAACCTGTAGATCTACTCAAGAGGAGTTCATAGGTACTGAGTTTGTCCATTTTCGATTTTTCTTTGAATTGATATGATTTTTCAAAGTTCAAAGTCAATTTACATACATCTAAATAGAAAATTACTCAAACTAGGGACCCAAACGTAATTAACCGTAGACTCCAGGGGCCTGCACAGAAGATTCCGCTGACTCAGTGAATAGTAAATGAAATCGTCGTGTAGAAATGGAAACTCACAGGGGGTTTTCTGCAAAACCTCCTCTTTCTTCTACCTTCGGCCGGGGGGGGGGGGGGGACAGCGCGAGGCTCGGCGTTCCGGCGCTTGCGCCGGCGCGTAGGGGCGGCGTCTTGGAGCCGAGGCGGCGGCCAAGGGTGTTCCCGGCTGCGGGCTACCTCTCGGGGTAGATCTCGTCGCCGGCGATGGAGAGGGGAGGCGGCGCGGCGAGGGTGAACCCGGGGGTGAACGCGCGGCGGGGCCGCGGCGGCGCGGGGTCGATCCGCCGACTCCGGCGACGGGAAGGGGCGAGGACGGGCGCGAGAACTCCGCGGGGAGATGGCGCACGCGGTGGTGGTGAAGTGGAGGGGCGGGGATGGCCGGAGGAAGGCTCTCCGCGTTGAGGCGCGGGTGAGTCGGGGCGGCGCGCGGCGTCGCGCGTGGGGAAAGGGGCTAGGGCCGACGGCGGCGGCCTAGGGCTTGGGGCTTCGGTGGAGGGAGGTGCGGCGACGACGGGGCGCGCGTTGGACGACAGGGAGGCGGCCCGAGGCGACCGGCATAGCTAGCTCATCGCGGGCTAGGCCATGGCGCGGCCGCGGCGTGCGCGCACGCGGAACGAGCTAGAGGTGGCGGGGCGAGGCCGAGGATCGGCGGGGACGGTGGAGGAGCT
This sequence comes from Paspalum notatum, assembly GCA_022530915.1. NCBI lineage: Eukaryota > Viridiplantae > Streptophyta > Magnoliopsida > Poales > Poaceae > Paspalum > Paspalum notatum. The sequence continues at coordinate 37,596,238 of CM039691.1, forward strand.
CGAGGCGACTGCGGTGGGGATGGTGGCTAGGCGAATGGCGGTCCGCAGGGGCGGCGGCGCGAGCTCACCGAGCTTCGACCATGGCGGCCCGGGCGCGTCCTGCGTTCTGCGCGAGAGAGCGGGAGGAGCAGGGAGAGAGACAGGGCTCGGCTTCTCCTTCAAGGGACCGGGCGAGGGGGCAGGGAGGCGCGGCCTCGGCGCGGTAGGGGCAGGCCGGGCAGAGCAGGGCAGCGCGGCAAGGATGGCGGCGTCGGAGACCGGCGGCCGCGTGGCGTCGGCCGTGCAAGCGCCGGACGCTCCCTCGGATCGAAAGGCCCACCTGTCAGTGAGAGCGGGGAGAGAGAAAATGAAAGAAAACTGAAGATGTGTTTCCTCTCCACTGTAATTCGTTAGTTTGACCAATTTAGAGGCCGATTTTGATAAAACCCCAATTGGATGAAATGTTCCACTCTTTGAGATCTACAACTTTGTCAAAAGGTTCAGCACCAAATTCCAAGTGCAAATATGATTTAAATTCAAATTTGCTAGCAGCCCTAGTTATGGACAGAAAACCTAGATGGCTTTGAAAAATAAAAAGTCCTATTTCCAAGCCTTTTCTCCCAAAATGCCTTTTGAGTGAGTTGTTTAGAATTTTAAATCCCACAACTTTTCCAATTGGAGTTTTGCATGAAAGTGGCTGTAGTCTAGAGCAAATTGGAGATTTCTAAATAGGACTGATTTGAACTGGTTTTCTGTGTTAGTAGAAAATGACTCTAAACTCCATCTAAACTTCAATATGTGATCAAACTCTAGTTACCAAAGTTGTTCTCCAGTATTTTATCAACAAGGTTGGTAATATGACTTTGGCCTGAAACCCAACAGATTTTGAATTATAGACACTATTATGTTCCAAGGTTTATTAAAACAGAAATTTCACTTTGAGTAGGGACTTTCTTGTTTCCAACTTTTGGAGTATCAAATGAAGTGCAATCACTTTCACAATAGGTGCATTTGAAAGGAGATAAGTTCAATTTCATTTCATAGAGAGGGAGAATTTGAAATCATATAGTGAAATCAAAAGTAATTTCAGTGTGAAGTTTGGTGACAAGCTGAAAATCTAGACTTTTTTGTATTAGGATAGAAAGATTTTGATTTAGTGGTTTCTCCACCTAATCCTTGTTACCCCCAAAGCCTGATTAAACCCTAATTCATCATTAGCTTGTGTCTAACTGCGTGTCAAAACGCTTGAGATGCCCGGGGCATCACACCCTGCTTCTATTTCCTTTTTGACGGGGACTTGCTCGGTTCAGTTCTAAAACCCAAAGGGCTCTTCGTGATCTCGATCTATGGCTAGATCTAGGGGCGCAACCATGGCTCTGGTACCATTGTTGATTCAATAGGCGCGAGAAAGTTGGACCGATGCCTAAGAGGGGGTGAATTAGAATTTCTAAAACTAAGGCTCTCTAAAAACTGCAACTACTAAGCAAAACCTATGCAAAGTAAACTGGCTATGTGCACTAAGATTTTGCTGAGTGTTTCTACTTCTACCGTGGCCAAGTCTTGCAACTTAGTTCCACCTAAAAACTAATCTATCAAGCTAGTCTTGGAAAGTAAGCACACAATTGCGAGAATGTAAATGCGAAAGCTAAAGAGATGTGTAGCGATATGCAAACTCCCAGTGACGATGTCGGCGGTGGCACACAATGGAGAAACGGAGATTTTTTCCCGAGGTTCGGAGAGGCCAACGTGCCTCTACCCCCTACTCCTCGTTTGGTGCCCCTCGTAGGGCTTTGCTCTCGCGTAGTTCTCAAAGGACTTGCCTACTCAAGGGCGGAGGATGGCAAAGTGACTTTCTCGGAAGCCAAGCAACCACAGTCAGGTCTCCGGATATCCCCAGTACACACTCACACGAGCCCTTCTCTCGCATAGTCTTCGACTACGGCCTCGCCCACGCAAGGGTAGAGGATTGTCGAGATTGTTGGGATCTTCCGAGTCCTTCTCACGGAGCTACCCCGCCGTCTCCACTATGGGAAACTTTTGGCCAACGTGCCGAGGGCCTTCCTTTCTCTCACAAGTAAGGTGGCAGCCACTCCATACTCCGGAGGGTCTCGCAAGACTTACAAGCCCCACACTTACAAAGACGACGTGCACGCAGTCACGAGGATGGACAACAAGGCCTAAGCAAATATGCAACTAAGCTCTAGCTTGTCGGGATATGTCTAGTTATGCTCTAGTGATGGTTGGGCTCACAAATGAGTGTATGTGGCTCTTTGGATGGATCAAATGGGTGCCTCAATATTTGTGTTATCTCAGGAGTCTCCACCTGACATGTGTTGGCACTGGGTCTTTGACATCTATTGTCCTCATTCTATATCGTCCGGTGGTTAGCCACCGGACCGTCCGGTGCATGGAATTTTGCACCGGATTCTTCAGCCTCTGTATTGGCTACTTGTCTACACCAGACTGTCCGGTGCTGCACCATCGGACTGTCCAGTGCATGCGTTTGCTTCTGTTTTTGAGCCAAAAAATCGGCCTATGACCGGTCAGCGGGACCACCGAATCAGGGCATATGCTTGCATCTTGATAGCAGCTTGTGTCTTTTCTTGTGTTTTCTAAGTCCTCTTTGAGGTGTTTGTACCCCAAATCCATTTCTTGCACCTTGGGATTTAATCAAAAATACTTGCACACTCATTAGTCCCAAATGGTACGTGTTGTCACTTCAACCACCAAAATCACATTAGGGAACTAAGCACAAGGCTTGGGGCCCATTTTTCTTACAGCGCGAATCTTGCCTCCTCTTATATCCATAACCACTAGATATAAGGAACTAGGTAGTGTACCTTCTAGTCAGAGCGATGAAGAAGCTGAAGTGGTTTTCGGTGGCGGGAGAAAGCTGCCACTATTCTATTTCTGTTGGGCGCCACTGCCGCTACCGCCATTGAAGGTGGTGGCAGCTGGATCAGGCTCCTACTGCAGATGTGACCCGGCGCCGTCATTGCGCGGCGCATCGCCATTGTCGTTGGTGGTGTCACTAGGGTTCATGTTGGCATCGTCCATGGGTGGCATGGACAAGATCCAGTCACTTCGTGTGCTTGGTAGATCAGATCTAGGGATGAAGCGTCCCCAGCCCTTAAGCAGGACTAAAATGTGTATTGTTACCATTCCCAAGAGTTATGGTAACCACATTTGTTCATCAGATGTATTCAGATCCGCCCTAACGGGACAGACCAAACGGGGCGCAGCCCGAAAACACTGCAGCGGAAAACTTTAAAGCGCGACCCATACTTTCCCACAACACACAGTTGGGAAGCAGGCCGTAACCCTCACACGTCCATGATCTTCTTTGCTCTGTAAACCAACAACAAAGCAAGGGTGAGTACATACGTACTCCGCAAGTCCACCTTCTTCCATAGGAAGAGGGATATAAGCTATCATTACATGCAAGATATAGCTGGAGCTGAAGGTAAGTTTGCAGTAAAACATTTGATATGCAGGGTTCCTTAGTTCTCAGTTTTAATTGAGAAAACATCTTTATCCCAAAAGAGGTTGCCACTGGACTTGCCGGTCCACCGCGGCTCGTGGCACGCATGCCATCACATTTTCCACACACACACCTCCTCGGCAACCACAGCTGCCTCAAAACCATCATTTTGATCCCAACCCGAAACCATATTTTTATAAGAAGCTAGTTCAGAAACCAAGCCGTAACTCGTTTGTCCATACCAGTGGACAGCGGACTATCATGATAGATTTAGTTATACTCTGGCCAGAGGTGCACACTTTACCCACAAGTTTGGTCCAGGCACTCATGATCAGTGAGCCCCTTTCCGCTCGCCGGTTTTTCCCCCGCAGGGCGCTCCCCAGACTTCAGCCATGAGAGAGTACGGGCCCACCTGTCGCTCAGACCCGCAGCCACGCGACTGTTGACCCCTGACCGCAGCCATGCAACCGCGCCCATCCACCCAATCTCTCATGCATCCCAGCACACCGGCTTACGCCTGGTTCGTCCAAAGCGGGTTCTAACCGAGGGTTGCCGCATACAACCTCGAGTGGTTGCGCTAGATGAGTTAGGCAAGATGAAACGTCAACTCGGTCCTTCAGGGTGGAACTCCCACAATGCTCACGCATGAGCAACACCAGCCCAGTCCTCACAACAAGGACCAGGTTTCCACCCCGTAAATGGCTTCAACAACCGAAGTCGTCTGCCAGGGTCTTACCCTATGTTTTACTGAAAAACAACCGCCCATACCCACCATCATATTCCCATCATTTTCATCAAGATTAATGTATATAATTGAGTGAGCGATCCACCTAAGCGCACTACATCTAAAGTGGCTCGGGAGGCTATATCCTACTATGTTTTACCTTAGCCAGCAAAACATGCAAGTTTTCTTGTTTTACAAGGCAATAGGATGTGTATATAAAAACATGGGTAATTTATGCATCAAGTGAGGATTCCAGTGGACTTGCCTTCATTCGCCGAGGTAGCCGGTACGACGGTCGTTACACCATTGGACTCCTGTTCCGGTCTCTGAGTCAACCATTTCAGAGACGGAACCGAACGGCTCTCCGAGAAAGCCTACACGTACAGACAAGCAAAACACACCAAATCAAGGTACGCTCTGAGCTCATCAAGATATGGGCTTTGTGGAGCTAAAGATATCCTTATGGTTTTCCATGTGATCAGAACGAGAGTCAAACGGATAACTGGCGCGTTTGGCATCCCTTTTAGATATCAAGAGTTTGATCTTTAGTGCCATCCATGCCGAGCTCACGAAACGGATTTTCCGGCAGCATGAGGGCAGCATGTCGGCAATAAAGATTAATTTGGAAGAAGAGAGAGACGACACGGGCCAAACCCCGACGCGTGCGGTCCAACTCTTCCTTCCGGTTGGGCTCGGTCTACTCCCGCAGCGCGATGGGCTTACATCGCGGTGAGGGAGAGAACGACGAACTCGGGCGGTGCCAACCATCCCCACCTGTCGTCCGCATTACGGGGACAGGGGTAGAGTTTGACAACCGTCGGGTTCGGTTCAACCAAACCGGGTCTTCAGTGAACCGATCGGCGAGGGCGGAACTAGTGCACAAGTGGCTTGCCACAGGTGCCCTAGTCCCGTCGTCGCGGATCGACCCAAAAACGACGTAGACCGTGGATCTTCAAGTGTCGTGGTCGGCGGAGTATGTGAGGATATTATGAAAAGTACGTGAATAGATAGAGCTTGATTTTCAGAGAATTTAGGTGCAAGAATCACATAAATCGGAGCTAGAACGGAGAAGATACGGAGTATTTGTGACAGGGGGTATATTTGGACTTTCTGGATAGTTCAAGGGTTAGGGATAAACTTCCTTGGATGAATTTCTGATCTGGCCCGAAGGGGAAATCCGGCCCACGCAGGCCCTTTTTCTTTTTCTCTTTTTTCTCTGCTTTCGGCCTGGCCCGCGCGCACACCGGCCTACTGGGCCGGCCCATGTGGCCAAAGGCCAAGGCAGGGGCGAGCCGAGGCGTCCCCGGGCGAGCGCTCGCTCGCGCCGAGCGCTCAGCTCGCGCCGTCGCCGTCGGGCGGACGCCGAGGCTCGCCGGTGTGCGCCGGGACGGTGGTTCCCGACCACCGTTGGAGAAGGCGAGGGCACCGGCGCGAAGAGGAGGGCAACGCGGGTCCGTCCGAGGGCTTCCGGGCATGGGAGGACGCGCGGAGTAGGGACGTCCACGGACGCCATGGCCGCCGCCTCGGGTGCTCGCGGGGAGCGCGACTGGAGCAACGGGAGGAGAAATTGAGGCCGGGCGGAGGTAGATGGCAATGGTGTGGTGGTGTATGCCCGAGGAATTGGACTGAGGTGGCTTGTGGATGGAGAATTTCATCACGAGGCGGCGGCGGCTTGCTCTCGGGCACGAGCAGAGCAAGTGGGGGAGGCGATGGCGCTCGCGGCGGATGGCTCCCGGACCGAACCAGGGGCTGTCCGCGGCGACGGTGCGCGGTGTGGTGGCGGTTGCTCGGCGAGGTGGAGCAAAAGGAGGAGGAGCTCGCAGCACCGGCGCGGCTCGCAGTGGGTGTGAGCGGCGCGGACGACACGAGTGGGAGCGAGGAGTAAGAGGGAGGAACGGAGGGGACGAGCGCGGCGTCGGCACGGCTCGTCACGCGGGCGAGCGGCGCGGGCGGCGCGGTGATGCGGGGAGGAGAAGGGGACGGGGATGCTCGCATCGGGCGGCTCCGGGTCATGGCGAACCGGGGTCGGCCGAGGCGAAGAGGGGGAGAGAAGTGTGCACGCGCGTGGCGCGGTGGTGATGCGGGGTCATGGCGTCGTCCGGGGCCCGGGGCCCGGCGACAGTGCGCGGCGGGGGAAAGCGCGCGTGGCGCGAGGGCGCGGCGTGATGAGCACGGGGTCCGGCGCGGGGGCGCTGGCGCGGCAAGGGAGGAGGGAGATGGGGGAGGGGCCGGTTGGGCCGCTCGGCTTGGGCCGGGAGGGGGAGTGGGCGAAGTGGGCCGGGGGGTGGCGAGGCCCACGTGGGAAAGGGGGAAGAGGGAGTTGGGCCACGGGGAGGTGGGCCGAGAGAGGGGGGAAGGTTGGGCTTCGGCCCAGTGAGGAGAGGGAGGAGTTTTTCCATTTTCTGAGTTTGATTTGGGATTGGAATTTGGATGGATTTTGTGGAAGGAAAATTGAGGAATATTTTGGGAAGGGTTTGAGAGGATCTTTCCCGGAATATTCGAGGGACTTGAGATGATTTTTATGAGCTCATAGTGTACACTTCACAACAAGCAGGTTTTCAAAATCATATTTTGAATTTAGACGAGAGATTAGAGGATAATTTCTTAGGGTCAAATTTCGGGGTGTTACAAACCTACCCCACTTAAAAGAAATCTCGTCCCCGAAATTATGTTAGAAGGGTTTACAGGGATAGCTTTACTTCAGCTAAACAGCTTCTGCTTACAACTGGAACTTAAGCCTGCACGAGCGGAAGATGGAACTTCAAGAACAAAGAGCTCTTGCTTGGACTTGATCCTCTTTTTTTTTTTCATTTCTCTTTTCTTCATTCGGGAATTTTTGCCGTGCAAATCTTCCACATGCAAAAGAGATTTTTCTATCTCTTTCACCTCATGCACTTGGAAGGTTGCTCTGGGCAGTAGCGGCAGGCGGTGGCATGCACTGGCAACTCATGCATCATCTAGAAGTTTGCATGCCTCAACTTTCTGGATCTTCCTTCATCAGGACTAGCAGAGGGGAGGCTACCCCACTTAAAAGGATTAGGGTACCCTCTAAGTGGATTACTATCCCTTCTGGAAGCGGGGAGTTGCCGGGGAAAAAGCGGTCATTTGGGATAAACTTCTTCATGTTACTTTTCTTTTTATCCCAAGCGCTTCTGGTTACTTTTCTCTTTATTCCAAGCATAACTTATTGCCTGCTTGTTGTCTTGATTCCTTGCTTGCTTCTTGGAGCTCCTTCATCTGGGGGCCGCTTTATTAGCAGGGAGCTTCTTCTTGCTTCTTCTCTGCCCGTGGGAGAGTGACTAACCGGAGGAGGATTAGGAGGCATAGAACGAAGATCTCAGCAAAGACTATGTAGCGAAGTGGAAGGCAAGCTCTGGTTTCTGGGTTCATAACCCGAGTGGATTCGGTGGAGGGTGTGGGTAGCAAGGCTTAGTCTAAGTAGACAATCTCACAGACGATTGTCTCCTTGGGGGGTGGAGAACAAAAGGATGGCTATCCGGAAGGAGACTTTGATTATGTTGATGAGGACGATCAATCGGACGAGAAGGGCAAAGAGGGTCCCCAAACTCATCGATTCTGGGTGGTGTGGGCTTATCTCTCTTGTTTTGCTCTCAAGGGAGGGTTTGATGAATCTTCCCACAAAAAAAGGAGGTACATGATGAGAATGAGAAAAGCAAGAGCGTAGAAACCAAAGAGGACTTGTTCGATCAGAGAATCAACGAACATCTGGGGAAGGATTATTTTGATTTAGCTGGTGGAGGGAGAGTGTTATGAGCTTGCTCGGCGGGGTGGATGAAGAGCGACGTCCGGGGGGGGGTGCTTTTATGGACGCCCGGGAGAGTGGTGGTTACGGTGCGGTGGCTTGTGCATCGAAGGGACATGAGCGGTGGAGGTGGTGTTGGTACACGCGGCGATCATGCAGGGAACAAGGGCAGTGGGGACCGGGTTGCGGTTGACAGCGGCGCGGAGGTGTGCTGCAAAAGCGGCAGGCAGGGTACGAGCGGATGCATGCGGCGGCCTGCATGCGATGGTGTAGGGGCCGGTTTCGGTCGGCAGCAGCGCGGGGGTGCACTGCTAAAGCGGTGAGCGGTGGCACATGTACATGCATGCCGGCGGCAGAGGCAAGTGGGTGGCGGGGCACGCGCAGTGGGTGCGGCGAAAAGACAGGAGCGGCAGCTGATAAGGCGGGGAGGTGAGGGCGGTGGGAAGACGAGAGCGGCGGGGAACTGTGGCGTGCACAATTCGCTTAGGGATTGTAGTATGCAGTGTCTCATCCGGTCTTTTCCTTTTTCCCAGGGCACTATTTCCTTTCACTGCGTACACTTTATCTCCTCGTTTTCTGCTGCTGGTACTGTGCTTTCTTGAACACACTGTTGTTGCATGCTGACTGACTGGTTTGAACAAGGCTTCTTGTAGGCGTTTTGCTTCTCTTTAGCAGACGGTTTTTGAGGTAAGGAGGGGAAGCAGGGATAAGAGTTAGGTCTACAAATGATGTGTTCTTTATTAGCAAAACTCCACAAACAAAACTGCAAACACAAAAACGAACACACTAACGCGACTACTCACGCAGGACTCCTTTCAGCTTCTGCTGCTTGGAGGCTCGGTCTTGCACTGGTGGCTGACCACTGGATCCTTCTCCTGGGAGCGAGAGCGACAAAAAGGCGCCCATGCTTGCTTTATCTTCTCGTCTGTTGAGGTCTTCTGGGTTCTTATCACTGGTCTGCATGTGATTGAGCAGGAGGGCCTGAAAATTTCCAGGATGACTCAGTATTGGTTGGTTAGGAGGGTTTGAACTTCCTGCCATCATGGGGTTCTGTATTTCTCCTTGAGGTGGGTGGCGAGGACCGGACATGGCCCTTACCCTTACTCCATGACTGAGAGGGGAGTCTGTTACTGATCCTGGATGCATCCACGCCCTCTTATACTTGACCAACTCTCTTTCTGTGTCTTGGTGTCGGTCTACCAACCTGTCATGCAGGCGGCTCAGTTTTTCATACTCGTCGTCCAAGGCGAGCAGATACTGGACCAGGTAGGCTAGGGTAGGATCTCTGGACTTCTTGATCTCTGTCAAGATTGCTGTCCTCTTAATCCAAGTACTAGCACGTTGGTTCACTGGTGGAAAGAACCTCATAGGGCTGCTTTGTACTGCCCCATGGTAGGTCGAGCATAACCTTTTTATTGCCCAACGAGCGGCAATGTGGCAGGCTTCTAAGAATCCGTTGCCGATGGCTCTGCAGTACCAACCATTGAGATTGAGGTTCTCTCTGATATAGAGTGTGACGGTCCATCCTCGTTCTTCCCTTTCGGGGAATGCTAACCCGCAGTACTCCGGGTATCCTGGAATACTGAGGTATCGCATGGTATCTCTTAGCAGCTCGGGAAAGCCACTTTCTTCTCGGCAGCAGCTGACATACTCGGCAGATTCCATCTGAGCAAAACAGGCCGGACTCGGCTTACCACTAGCGCAACAGAGGACAAAAGCTACAACACAGACGACTACAACAACACTGCAAGAAACACACGCGAACTAAACGATTCACTCTTACAGAGGGTGCTAACCTAAGTGGAACAAAAATTCCACTACCCACATGTAAGAGGGGAACTGGGTACAACTAACTGCGGACCACACGGCTTCACTCCCGGAGGGCACTGGTGACTTCATCCGGGGATGACTCCCTGGATCTGCTGTTGACCTCTTGCAACGACGGGGGCCAGACTACTGAGTCTTCTTCCTGGCGGGACGAGGCAGAGCTGGATGGTTCTGGGGTGGACTCCACAAGAGGAGACGCAGCTCGCGTCCTCAACAGCTCTTCCCAAGGCAGCTCACTGAGTAAAACAGGACTTGGTGGCGGAGCTCTTGGGCTTTCTACTGACAACGGGGAGGTTGGTGCAGCTTCTAGGGTTTCTGCTAGCTCTGGTGAAGGAACTGGGGAGGGTTCTGGGTGATCTGGCTCACTCTCCTCAACTGGTATGCCTTCTAGGATCGGAACTCCATTGATGAGGTCTCCGACCTTTCTCTTCTTTATAGGCGTGGGGATGCCTATGAGCGTTGGAGGTTGCTTGGCCATGGCTGCTTGTATTGGGGCAGTTCTTGAGTTCTTCTGGCCTTCTGGTGGGCTTTTAAACACCTTGTCGGCGTGTCTGGGGCTGAATTCTGGTGTCCTTTCCAGACAGCAGACGCGGCGTTAGGCACCGCTCACTGTGTTGCACTGATTCAGAGGGGCTCTGCATGCACGGTCCCTTGTCCACTGTGCTGCACTGCAAGGCCTTTCAAGGCAAGGGAGGCGGGAAACACAAGGAGGGTCACTTCCTTGTTTCCCGGTGCACGTCACGGTCATCCATAGGGTAGGATGCCACTTTTGACTTCATAGGGTGTGCACACCTTTTGTTGCAGACAGGTTGAACACGGTCTTCGAAGCGGAACACTTGACTGAGGAAGGGGAAAAGAGCAGATAAACTCATTTTGAAACGGAGTAAGATAAGGAGTAGAGGTGTTTTTCAACTGATTTTGGACTCAAAACCCTTTTTCCAACCTAGGGTTACGTCCTACGGCCAACTTACGGCTCTGATACCACCTGAAGCGTCCCCAGCCCTTAAGCAGGACTAAAATGTGTATTGTTACCATTCCCAAGAGTTATGGTAACCACATTTGTTCATCAGATGTATTCAGATCCGCCCTAACGGGACAGACCAAACGGGGCGCAGCCCGAAAACACTGCAGCGGAAAACTTTAAAGCGCGACCCATACTTTCCCACAACACACAGTTGGGAAGCAGGCCGTAACCCTCACACGTCCATGATCTTCTTTGCTCTGTAAACCAACAACAAAGCAAGGGTGAGTACATACGTACTCCGCAAGTCCACCTTCTTCCATAGGAAGAGGGATATAAGCTATCATTACATGCAAGATATAGCTGGAGCTGAAGGTAAGTTTGCAGTAAAACATTTGATATGCAGGGTTCCTTAGTTCTCAGTTTTAATTGAGAAAACATCTTTATCCCAAAAGAGGTTGCCACTGGACTTGCCGGTCCACCGCGGCTCGTGGCACGCATGCCATCACATTTTCCACACACACACCTCCTCGGCAACCGCAGCTGCCTCAAAACCATCATTTTGATCCCAACCCGAAACCATATTTTTATAAGAAGCTAGTTCAGAAACCAAGCCGTAACTCGTTTGTCCATACCAGTGGACAGCGGACTATCATGATAGATTTAGTTATACTCTGGCCAGAGGTGCACACTTTACCCACAAGTTTGGTCCAGGCACTCATGATCAGTGAGCCCCTTTCCGCTCGCCGGTTTTTCCCCCGCAGGGCGCTCCCCAGACTTCAGCCATGAGAGAGTACGGGCCCACCTGTCGCTCAGACCCGCAGCCACGCGACTGTTGACCCCTGACCGCAGCCATGCAACCGCGCCCATCCACCCAATCTCTCATGCATCCCAGCACACCGGCTTACGCCTGGTTCGTCCAAAGCGGGTTCTAACCGAGGGTTGCCGCATACAACCTCGAGTGGTTGCGCTAGATGAGTTAGGCAAGATGAAACGTCAACTCGGTCCTTCAGGGTGGAACTCCCACAATGCTCACGCATGAGCAACACCAGCCCAGTCCTCACAACAAGGACCAGGTTTCCACCCCGTAAATGGCTTCAACAACCGAAGTCGTCTGCCAGGGTCTTACCCTATGTTTTACTGAAAAACAACCGCCCATACCCACCATCATATTCCCATCATTTTCATCAAGATTAATGTATATAATTGAGTGAGCGATCCACCTAAGCGCACTACATCTAAAGTGGCTCGGGAGGCTATATCCTACTATGTTTTACCTTAGCCAGCAAAACATGCAAGTTTTCTTGTTTTACAAGGCAATAGGATGTGTATATAAAAACATGGGTAATTTATGCATCAAGTGAGGATTCCAGTGGACTTGCCTTCATTCGCCGAGGTAGCCGGTACGACGGTCGTTACACCATTGGACTCCTGTTCCGGTCTCTGAGTCAACCATTTCAGAGACGGAACCGAACGGCTCTCCGAGAAAGCCTACACGTACAGACAAGCAAAACACACCAAATCAAGGTACGCTCTGAGCTCATCAAGATATGGGCTTTGTGGAGCTAAAGATATCCTTATGGTTTTCCATGTGATCAGAACGAGAGTCAAACGGATAACTAGCGCGTTTGGCATCCCTTTTAGATATCAAGAGTTTGATCTTTAGTGCCATCCATGCCGAGCTCACGAAACGGATTTTCCGGCAGCATGAGGGCAGCATGTCGGCAATAAAGATTAATTTGGAAGAAGAGAGAGACGACACGGGCCAAACCCCGACGCGTGCGGTCCAACTCTTCCTTCCGGTTGGGCTCGGTCTACTCCCGCAGCGCGATGGGCTTACATCGCGGTGAGGGAGAGAACGACGAACTCGGGCGGTGCCAACCATCCCCACCTGTCGTCCGCATTACGGGGACAGGGGTAGAGTTTGACAACCGTCGGGTTCGGTTCAACCAAACCGGGTCTTCAGTGAACCGATCGGCGAGGGCGGAACTAGTGCACAAGTGGCTTGCCACAGGTGCCCTAGTCCCGTCGTCGCGGATCGACCCAAAAACGACGTAGACCGTGGATCTTCAAGTGTCGTGGTCGGCGGAGTATGTGAGGATATTATGAAAAGTACGTGAATAGATAGAGCTTGATTTTCAGAGAATTTAGGTGCAAGAATCACATAAATCGGAGCTAGAACGGAGAAGATACGGAGTATTTGTGACAGGGGGTATATTTGGACTTTCTGGATAGTTCAAGGGTTAGGGATAAACTTCCTTGGATGAATTTCTGATCTGGCCCGAAGGGGAAATCCGGCCCACGCAGGCCCTTTTTCTTTTTCTCTTTTTTCTCTGCTTTCGGCCTGGCCCGCGCGCACACCGGCCTACTGGGCCGGCCCATGTGGCCAAAGGCCAAGGCAGGGGCGAGCCGAGGCGTCCCCGGGCGAGCGCTCGCTCGCGCCGAGCGCTCAGCTCGCGCCGTCGCCGTCGGGCGGACGCCGAGGCTCGCCGGTGTGCGCCGGGACGGTGGTTCCCGACCACCGTTGGAGAAGGCGAGGGCACCGGCGCGAAGAGGAGGGCGACGCGGGTCCGTCCGAGGGCTTCCGGGCATGGGAGGACGCGCGGAGTAGGGACGTCCACGGACGCCATGGCCGCCGGCCTCGGGTGCTCGCGGGGAGCGCGACTGGAGCAACGGGAGGAGAAATTGAGGCCGGGCGGAGGTAGATGGCAATGGTGTGGTGGTGTATGCCCGAGGAATTGGACTGAGGTGGCTTGTGGATGGAGAATTTCATCACGAGGCGGCGGCGGCTTGCTCTCGGGCACGAGCAGAGCAAGTGGGGGAGGCGATGGCGCTCGCGGCGGATGGCTCCCGGACCGAACCAGGGGCTGTCCGCGGCGACGGTGCGCGGTGTGGTGGCGGTTGCTCGGCGAGGTGGAGCAAAAGGAGGAGGAGCTCGCAGCACCGGCGCGGCTCGCAGTGGGTGTGAGCGGCGCGGACGACACGAGTGGGAGCGAGGAGTAAGAGGGAGGAACGGAGGGGACGAGCGCGGCGTCGGCACGGCTCGTCACGCGGGCGAGCGGCGCGGGCGGCGCGGTGATGCGGGGAGGAGAAGGGGACGGGGATGCTCGCATCGGGCGGCTCCGGGTCATGGCGAACCGGGGTCGGCCGAGGCGAAGAGGGGGAGAGAAGTGTGCACGCGCGTGGCGCGGTGGTGATGCGGGGTCATGGCGTCGTCCGGGGCCCGGGGCCCGGCGACAGTGCGCGGCGGGGGAAAGCGCGCGTGGCGCGAGGGCGCGGCGTGATGAGCACGGGGTCCGGCGCGGGGGCGCTGGCGCGGCAAGGGAGGAGGGAGATGGGGGAGGGGCCGGTTGGGCCGCTCGGCTTGGGCCGGGAGGGGGAGTGGGCGAAGTGGGCCGGGGGGTGGCGAGGCCCACGTGGGAAAGGGGGAAGAGGGAGTTGGGCCACGGGGAGGTGGGCCGAGAGAGGGGGGAAGGTTGGGCTTCGGCCCAGTGAGGAGAGGGAGGAGTTTTTCCATTTTCTGAGTTTGATTTGGGATTGGAATTTGGATGGATTTTGTGGAAGGAAAATTGAGGAATATTTTGGGAAGGGTTTGAGAGGATCTTTCCCGGAATATTCGAGGGACTTGAGATGATTTTTATGAGCTCATAGTGTACACTTCACAACAAGCAGGTTTTCAAAATCATATTTTGAATTTAGACGAGAGATTAGAGGATAATTTCTTAGGGTCAAATTTCGGGGTGTTACAAGGGATGCGTATGGCTGTGGGGAATGTTGGTTTGTGCGCACGTGTGACCGAAGCTACAACCATAGGTTGTTTTGCGCCCCTAACAGAAACGTGGTTCATCACGACTCGATCTCAAGCTCGAGATCAAACCGACACCTATATATATCTCATCGTCACCAATGCCAACCCAAGCCATGCCCTTCTCACCCTACTTTCCTCATCGTCCCTAGAATCCTTAGCTCCCTTTCTGCTGCCCGCTGCCTCGTCACTAGTGGCCACGCGTGTCTGCCTCTCGCTGTGGGAGACCACGAAGACCATCGTCGTGGTAGTCCGCTTACAACCCGCATCATGCCATAACCCTGTGTAAGGAAAATGACCTCTTATGACATATTTCCATAGTTGTGTTTTGGTGATTGATTGACAACCAATACTTGGACTAATAAACTTCTCTAGATGCACATTCTCAGGTGTTTAGGTTCAATGGATAATGAAAAAGAAAAGATGAAGTCAACGCCCAAAGTTCCACCCCAACGAGGGTTCCACTGAAACCTTACAGGGTTTGTGAGGATCGGACAGTAAGGTTTGCATGAACGGACAATCCTTCGAACCTAATTTCCCAAAGGGAAGAAGATTTGGAAGCCAGGAAAAATTGTGAAGACTGGATGGTCCAAACACCCAAGAGATCAATGAACCGGACAACTTCAGCAATGAAGTAGTGGAAGCGACAATATCAAGGACCGACCAATAAGGTTTAAAAGGCCGAAATTGTGAAGTTTGCAAGCAAGGAGGATTATAATGGACTATATGGTACAGTCCATCCGACCAAACTATACATCAAACTAAGTTTCCCAAAGGTGTGAAGTTTGAAGTGGATGAGTTACATGGACCGAACAGTATGGTCTGTGAAACTGTCCTATATATCGGACATTACAACGCCTAGTTCAACAGCTAGTTGGCAAGTACAATGGACCAGACAATCTAAGGTACGCCAAAGTGAACAGACCGTATGGTCTGGTCTAGCTAGGCACTTTCTAGCAGCCTTTTGGCCAATGGCTAATTCATGTTTGGGGGCTATATAAGCCATTACCCGGCCATTTGAAGTGTGTTGGAGCCACTGAAGTTCAGAGCAAGTGTAGAGGAGTATTCCAAGCACATCTACCACTCCAACCACCAAAAGTGAGCTTAATGCATAATCCTAGCTACTTAGAGCTTAAAGAGAGTGAGCTTGCGAGCTCTTCTTAAGTGTACGTAGCTCCTGCGTGAGCTATTGGAGAAGACTTGGCTGCAATCAAAACACTTGTACTCGTTGCTAGACCCTCCTTTTTGTGGAGTGGTAGTGACAACTTGTGCGGGGACGAGGAGACCCAACAAACTTTGTAGTGAAGGCATCCAGTGCCTTGTGACTGAGATAGACGGTGGCGGTGTTTAAGCCTTTGTGGCTTTGTGGCACTTAGCCTTTGCTTGCTAT
Organism: Paspalum notatum; assembly: GCA_022530915.1. Lineage (NCBI taxonomy): Eukaryota > Viridiplantae > Streptophyta > Magnoliopsida > Poales > Poaceae > Paspalum > Paspalum notatum. Next base: position 37,612,168 of record CM039691.1, read on the forward strand.
GAGCCTTTGGTGCCAAGCGCAAGATGGTGATTGGAGGAGACTTGGTGATCGGCTCGGATATTGTCTTTGGTGGCAAGCCCATGGACGTAGCCCTTAGCGGTGAACCATGTTAAACCCTCGTGTCTTCTCAGAAGTTTGCATCCCCTTGGCCTTACCACTTTACTTACCGCATTTACGTTTCCACATTTACTTTCTTGTGTATCTTTTGCTAGTTAGTTTGATTAGGTTTGGCTCTAGGTTGCAAGTGTTTTGGGCAAATTAGAGAGTGCATATATAAACCTTAGACTTAACTAGCATGTGTAGGACGTGATAGGTTTATCTTATGCATTGGAATGCCCTAGGTTTTCGAAAAGCCAATTCACCCCTCCCCCTCTTGGGTTGGATACCCCAGCACGGTCCTTACAACTCGCGCAGTTGCTCTTGGGCCCGAGGTGGGAGCTCATCAACAAGATGCATGTGGTGGTTGGCCATAACAGAGCGGAGGAGTCAACAAGTCAGACAACAATGGCAGAGATAAGATGGTGGTAGGGGAAAGATAGCGATGCTCACCTCCACTGTCATTTCCTCATCGTGGATCCAAGCTCTGATGGATCCAACTTTATAGCGGCGGCGGTGCCAATGTTAGTTCTTACGCTCCCTCATGGTTTTGAATGTAATCTAGGTGACCCCAACAATCAATTGTGTGGGATGGGGGTGCGTCCTGTGGTACACGCAAGTGGAGGTGATGGCGCACTCGGTGGCACGTATCTATGTGGAGGAGCGGTGCAGTGGCAGTGGAAGCAGGCAAGGTGGCATGGAATTGGCATCGTGAGTAGGTGGAGCAGCGATAGTGGTGCCTGCGACTAGAGCAACGAGACGACACGAACAGGAAGAGAAGACATTGCGGCCACAACATGGACCTGAGGAGAAAGATGAAGATAGATTAGGGAAGCCGGTGTTGACATGTGGGCCCCTTGAGTTAATCAGATGGAGTGAAAGAGAAGATCAGGGGCATTTTTTCCTTATGAAAATACAGTATCCTGCACATGGGTCTATAGGCATTGGATGTGTAACAAGTGGTATATTTCCGGTAAAAGAAGAATTGTCCAAATAGATGAATAGTAGTTGTAGTTATCCAAGCCTAGGCATTCGTAATGGCACAAATCTAATAACCCTTTAAAAAACCAATGTTGGTATTGTCCGCATACTCATTTATCGATTTGAGTATGTTCGCATACTCGTTTTAAGATATCCTAAATAAACTATATGTAAAATTAGAAAACAGCCCATATTTTTTTATTGTTTTTAAGATGCACCTTAACTTCCTCTTTTGAGCATGGGTTGATTTTCTCCAAAGAGTGTAATCCTTCCCCTCCGTACAGAAGCGAATCCCCTGCAGTACATTGGCTGGCTGCAGCCAGAGTCTACTCCTTAGGTACGCTGCGGTGTAGTCCTCTTTTGCTAAGTAGTACTCTTAAGGTTTATTTGGTTCGAGGGGATCCAAGGGAATTGGAGAGATTTACCCCCTTCAACCGAACAAGGCTTAACGTACGTGGGCCCTTGACACGTGGATCTAATTCCACACGGTCGGTAATCCAACACCAATTTTGCTTGGTATTCCTCCTTTGCCAAAAACACTGCTGCATGGGAAGGTAGACATTGCTCCATTGCTGGCCTCGGTGAGTCGGCATGGGCAGCCTCTGTATTAGTGAGATCCCCGCCGCCGCCGCCACTGAGAAAACATGCTAAAGGGCCGGCCCCTTGCTCAGCTTGCTGCATGCACAGCTATGATGAGGAGGCGCACCTCCATTGCTTTGTCACATAAGCTTTTGCTTAATTTTACTTACCTTAAAACTTCTATTTGGTGTCTTTGTCATGGAAGTGTTTGATTAAATGCCAATGAGTCTCATGAGACGCCATATGATTTGTTCCAAATCCTTGGTTCTTAATCGCTTGGTGATTTTATCATAAACGGTACTGTTCTACTTTGCATTGCTTACGCTCATTAACAGTGGCTTTTATTTGTCCCATCTACTGGGGAAAAAAAAGAACTGATTCGTTCTCTTCATTTGCTCCTCCACAGAATCCACACAGCGTTGTGCAGGATTGTCTTTATTGGCTGAGAGCACACGTTACTTTAGATGGACATCATCCGTGGTATGTGGAACACATTGAATCATTTCGAAAGAAAATCAAAGCCAATGAGGATGAAGCGTCAAACAAAGAGGACGATGACATGATAAATGATGGAACCATTGAAACCATTGGATCAGTCCTGATCGCCACTGTGGCATTCGCAGCAGCATTCACCGTGCCAGGGGGCTTTATCGCCGATGACCACCCAGGTGCGGGGACAGCTGTATTTGCAAAAAGGTTCGCGTTCAGAGGATTTGTGGTGTCAGACACCATGGCCTTCGTCTGCTCCTTTGTAGCAACCTGCTTCCTTATGTATGGTTCAATGAAAGTCCCGCGCAGCCATCGTTTGGGGTATCAATTACTGGCATCTGGCTTGGTGCCTGTGGCAGCTCAGTTCATGATCGCCGCATTTGCTTTTGCGTTTCATCTGGTGCTGGGTGACGCCAACCGTGGCCTCCTTGTGTTTGTATACACGTTGTGTTTGGCTACGGTGCTAGTTTGCTTCCCCGGCATTTGGGTTCCACTGCACCTCGGCCTGCCAAAAGCGGTGTGGCGGCGAGCCGGATGGAGAGGACTTGTCAACGTATACGGTCGCCCGTATAGCCTGCGAGAAGTATTTTATTATTTCACCTATAGCCTTCTGTTCGATAATCTTAGAAGGCCATTTTTTATTGTGCTCATCTCAAGTGCCTTCATTGTCGCCGTCGCACTGAATATTGCTTTGCCAAACTACTGAGCTAGTGGTACATCAATGTTTCATATTACTGCTAGCTCTTGATATGCATCATATCGGTGTTAATGAGAATGATTCTATATATGTACTGAATAAGTTATCTATACATTCTATATATGTTTCTTTTTTGGTGTAAAATGTTTATAGGATGTACATGGATTGATGTTGATGCATCTTCTCCGATAAACGAATTCAGCACCATGGACTTCGGCAGACAGCCCATATTTTGATCTGAAGGCTAAGGTTGCGGCAAGCGTTGGATCCCTCCGGCAGCTTCCTGAAAACAGTCGCACTGTCGCACCTTCCATAGGCCTCCGACTCGCTTCAACCGTTCTCAGAAAAAATAACTCAAACCGACACACTACATCTTGTTAGCATTATAGTGTTCACTATCGATGTGTCACCTTCCATCTTACTCTGTATTTTGGGGATTTCACGTGCGGTTGTCACGTCTATCTGATATCATTTTCTGCAGGATAGTGGATCGAGCTATGGACAAGATTTTGTCCACGTTATTTTATTGGCTTTTGCTCCAATACTCCTCTTTTACTTTATTTTATTTTTTGCATGAATCCCAAAGCAGCAAAGGAATCAATAATTAATCCTCTACATACATGGTTAAGTACCAGATATCACCACACTGCACATCATATGGTGAGATCATCAAGCGTATTTATCCTGGTTGGATTATGGTCACCGCCACTACTGGTTCTCACCGAAGGAGATGGGAGCAAAGAAAGAGATTTTCTTGTTGGAAAAGAAAGATATATTATCTTTCAAGAGTCAGAGACACTTGGAAGGAAACAAGTCATCCGGCTTCTGTTTGGAGAACACACAGCCACACAGCTTTAAATAAAAACACATCTGGTAAATTCCGATAGCAGATAATTAAAATTGAATAGAGAAATGACTGCAATGTTGTACAACCAATTACCTTGTTTCTACTGTGTTTTTGGGCAAAGACACGTTATTTTTTATGGTCTATAGCAAAAGCTATCTTTTTTGAGTGTCTACCGACTAATTTTGACTTCAAAAAGAGAACACTGCCAATATCTGTCGTGCATGGACAGATGCTTCATTCTGCAGGACACGTTACATGGTGGATGCCGCTGGATTTATGCTTCGGGAGCTGTCCCTCCGACGCATCGAAGTGTGGTGTAGATTTCGATGACATGGCACACTGAAGGCCAACGCGTTTCCTGTCGCATGCCTCGAGGGTGGTTGCATGCGAGGCATGAGAAAATGCGATGATTGGCGAGGCATGAAGGGGCGGTGAGTCGTGAGACAAAGCATCCATCAAAGCTCGAAGTGGTGCTGACAATTGGCACTAAATGTGAAATGTCATCAAAATAAGAAAAATACTACATTTGGGGATGATGTAGATTACCCTGTATATGTCAGGGGGTTATATAGACCTTTTTTTTAAATCACTCACCAAAACCAATTAGGAGTTATTTGGCTGGTTTTATATAGTTTAGGGTGTTAAAAATCCGGTTTTGAAGATGGGGTGTGTGAAATAGACAACCATGCAAAAGTTTAGAGTTATGTAGCGTTTTTCTGCAAACAAATGGTACGGTGAGGATGACCTCGAATCTACGACGACCATAAGTGATTAAATAAAGATTTTTTTTAATTGAAAGGATTTTATTATCCAGCCTATTAGGCATACAGAGCCTAAAGCGTAAAGACAAGCAAAACATATGTTCTTTTTACGGCATATATGATGGGGTTACCATCTCCACAGCTTTAAAGCGTTTAACAACACCAAAAACGATGGAAGGAAAGAAAACACACACTAAAGTAGTCCGCTCCTAGAAGGAATAGCCTAAACCATTTAAACCACCCAGGTATTTAGTCTACAAATTAACAAAAGTTGCGTGCAAGACCACATTAGCACCGCCTCTTGTCCACAGCATTCTTCATGAGCCAGTTAGCCTCAGGCAGCTCCTGTTTCTGTTTCACCGAGCGTAGGGGACAACCCAATTTTGCACCAGCCCAGCTGCCCAGCCCAGCTATATATCGATCCTCCAAAGCTAGATTTCCATATACTTTTCCACCTCAAACCCTGAAAGCAAATTTCATTTCTTAATTAGTAACCCCGCCCGTAAAGCAGCAGCGCTAGCACAGATAATGTTATGAACAAAATATATCTTTTATTTCTAAATAGGTACATCCCACTAGAAGATTTCTCTAGATATGCATAGAGCCACATCATCCAAGGGATCCACTTGGTGGCATGCCACATCACCATACACTAAATTATCTATTTATAACTTCTAAGGATTCTCTATGGTTAGATGCATGCAATACTATTACGTGGCATATATATACATGGTACCACTCAAATTTCCGCAGCAACGCGTGGAAAATTCATCTAGTATCTCTTATTACTAAGCCACATGGTTCCAATGCATGGACAAAAAGTCCTCATTGTTATTCAAAGACATTTGCAGCAACTGGGACTTATACATCGCTATCCACAATTTCTTTGCAACAACAACACAGTCAAAGAAGAGGCGGCTATTAACCTGCCAATCTCATAGTAGTAATAAGGCTGGACCGGGCGAGAGGAACAAACCCCACTGGAATTAACCTGCCAATTAAACTGAATTGTACGTCCTCCTCATCACTGAATTAAGGAAATGGTCGATGCCAATTGAAATGCCGCACCTCATATATACATACCGTCCACGTACGCAATAACATCATGTACGTCATTATCAACTGCAGCCCGCCCTTGTAATAAATTAATAAAGTCAATACTCAAGAGTTTTGCCATCCCGGAGCGAGCGAGCTGAGGTCTGCCAAATAAATTAATAAATTCGTTGCTCGTCTGGCCTGTGTGACGCCTGCCCGCAGCCGCATCATCGCATACGTAGCATCCCCGCCGTCGACGATAGGAACACGAACAGGACGAGAGGTCGGTCAGAGGGAGACCGACCGGAGAGATAGGATTTGCATTGGCTGGGAGCGGAAGAGTAAATGGCTGGCCGAATGATGCGCGTGACAGATTCAGAGGAAATGGTTTAATTTGATCCGGAGATAAGTGGCATATCAGGAGATATCAAGTGCCTGCCTGCCTGGGTCGTACTATGGCTGCGAATAATAGCTGGTAGCAGCATGCCCTTCTTGGGATATGCATGCATGCAACCAGATGGGTAGAAATTAACCTAGCAGAATCTAGGGGTACGGTGGTAAAGCATCGTCTTTAAATTTTACCTCAAATTTCTCTATTCATTTTCAGGATAAAAATCACTAAAACATCGTGAAAAAGATATTTGGACAGTACTCTACCTAGCCCATATATATATAATAATGGTTTCGATCGAGTGGATGGAACAATTAATATACGTACTGCACGTACTCTATGCACATTTAAATAGTAAATGGAACGACGACCGACGGCCAAGACGTACCTGTCTACTACCCGCCGCGCGCCGTACGTGGTGGTGGAACGATCTCGATCGTGCTCGTCTATATAAACCACAGCTGGGAGCTCGCCCTTTCTTCTCCAAGCAAACCACGAAGCCCTAGCAACAGCCAGCCGCCCCTACAGCCTTAATAAAACAACACTATATATATATATAGATATAGCCATAGCAGCAGCAGCTAATAAGCAGCCGTGAGGAGAGATGACGAGCACCGCCAGCGGTCCCGTCACTCTGGCCTCGCCGTCGCAGGTGCCCCGGCGACCATACACCCCCAGCCCCTGGGGAGACTTTTTCCTCCACCACATCCCATGCACTCCATCACAGGTAAATATAATGCAATGCATGCTTGCAAGACGCCGCCAACTATATACGATGATATATAGTGTGCACTGAGTGATCCATCTATTAATGTGTCTAAAATGATATATATTAAGTACGTGGATTATAATAGTAGTGTATACCTTAAGTTATCCAGTGTATTAACATATTTTAAAATGATATTAAGGCTTAATGAGATAAACTATAAGGAGTATATATAAATAAGTACATATAGTTGCATAAAAAGACAGATATAACTTTTTCGTGCATGGCAAACGTTGTGTTGCATTTAATTCTGCGCATATATTCTAATATGTCCTTTACTCTAGTTCATGTCTCTGGTATAAAGGGATCAAGACCATTAACACTCTTCCTCTACGGCCCAATAGAATGACTAGGCCAAGATATATATAAATTCAAACACCTATTGCTTTATTACTCTAAATTAAACATTATGATATATCTTACATAATAGCAGAGTTGATAATTAAGATGTAGTTTTATGGGATTATGATATATCTTTTCGTAGTAGAAGAGGTGGGTAATTAATTAGAAAATAGAATTGACATAAAAGCTATATATTAAGATTTTAGTCAACCAATTGGTGGACAGATGTTTCTTGTCATTATGAAACTTTCTAAGATTTATTTTTTCTAGCGTGCGTCATAAGGTATAACATAGAGGATCCAAAAATTCCCTAGTTAATTGCCTGTCATAATAGAAAGTTAGGTAATTTAGATAGAAATTTAGAGAGTTATTTCATATTTTCTTTCATAATAGTGCAGAGGGCATATGTAGTTTTAGGGAGTTACATTTAATATTTTTATAACGACATTGGTGGATAATTATTTAGAAATGAAAATAAATCTAATGTCTATTAAGATTTTAGTCTACCCATGGATAGCTTGATGTTTCTAATTATTGTGGAAACTAGATGAATTCCCTATGCATTGCAATGGGAATTTAAGGGATACCGACGCATACACCATAAAAAAGCTTTACATGCATAAAGTCAAAGAAAACCAATGGAAAATATAAATAGAGGTCTTATTGGATGGTGATGTGGCATGGAACTTGGTGAGCCCTGAGATCACGTGGTTCCATGTATGTTTAGAGAAATACTAGTGATTTTCCTAGTGCGTCTCATAAGGATTGCATAAAGGCTCTAAATGAAATTTACAATTAATTAATAAGATTAGCCAAGAATGCGAGCACTAGTGTTGAGTTGGAAACTCAAAAAAAAAACAAATGATGTTTTGTTTCCTAGATATATATTTTGAGCACCAAGAAGATTTTTAAGATTTGTTTTATATAGCGTGTCTCATAAGAATTGCATAGAGGCTAAAGGAATATGTAGTTAGTGTAAGAGGAAAATTAGCAAAAAAAATGCGAGCACCAGTGTTGAGTTGGAAACTCAAAAAAACAAATGATGTTTTGTTTCCAAGATATATATTTTGAGCACCAAGAAGATTTTTAAGATTTTTTATTATAGCGTGCCTCATAAGAATTGCATAGAGGCTAAACCGCTAAAGGAATATGCAGTTAGTGTAAGAGGAAGATTAGCCAAAAATGCGAGCGCTGGTGTTGAGTTGGAAATTCAAAATGACAAATGATGCTTTATTCCCGAGATATATATTTTTCCCTATAACTATTTTTTATGTTTCAGCTCGTGACAATGAAAGAGAGGGCACTGATCAAGCAAGAAGAAGTGAGAGAGATCATACTGGAAACATTTTCATCCTCTATCTTGGTTCAGAAGATGGAACTCATCGACATCCTGCAACGGATAGGGGTGGACTACCACTACAAGAAGGACATCAATGAGTTACTCTGCTCTATCTATGATGACAAGGATGGAGGCTCTGACAGTCTCTACATCACCTCTCTGCGGTTCTATTTACTCCGGAAGCATGGGTACAAAGTCTCTTCGGGTATGTAAAGACCATCGTCGATGATGTTCTAAATATAAGTGTTGGCTATAAACTATTTTTTTGAAACGATGTGTTGGCTATAAACTATAATTATGTGCAATTTTGAATTTTGGTGACATGAGAATGAAATGTTGAAATACATGTGCAGATGTGTTTGAGAAATTTAGGGATGAGCAAGGAAACATCTCAAGCGACGATGTCAACTGCATGTTAATGTTGTACGATGCTGCGCATCTGAGAGCCCATGGGGAGGAGATACTTGACAACATCATCAGTTTCAACAAGAACCGCCTCCAATCTGTGATGAGAATAGATTTGGAATCTGCACTGGCCGAGGAAGTGAGGTTCACATTGGAGACAACTAGATTCAGGCGGGTTGAGAGAGTAGAGGCACGACGCTTTATCTCGTTGTATGAGAAGAATGCTACAAGAAATAAAGCCATACTGGAGTTTGCAAAGCTTGACTACAACATCCTGCAAGTCCTCTACTGTGAGGAGTTGAAGGAACTAACAATGTAAGTAGTGGCATGTACTAATTAATAAGTAACTAGTGTGCTAATAATAAGCATAAATATATTCATCATTATATTTATATTCCTCAATTTTATTTCAGATGGTGGAAGGATTTCCAGTCTCGGACAGACCTGGGGTTTGCACGGGACAGGCTGGTGGAGATGCATTTTTGGATGATGGCAGTGGTCTATGAGCCTTACTACTCATATTCACGGATAATGCTCACAAAGCTGATCCTCTTCGTGTCATTGTTCGATGACCTCTATGACAACTGTAGCACTACAGAGGAGAGCAACATCTTTACTACCGCCATGGAAAGGTATGTGTAATGTGTTAGCCAGATAATGTCATACAAAATTTCGGTTTATGAGAAATAATTAACTAACCTATGCTTCAATCTGAGACGATGATACAAGGTGGGATGAAAAGGCCACAGAGCAATTGCCAACATATTTGAGGGATTTATATAAAAATATACTAGGCGCAACTGATGAGATTGTTGAAGAGTTAAAGCATCAGAATAATAAGCATGCTGAATTAGTCAGAAAACTGGTACGTTACTCGAAATTAAAGGTCTCACCAACAAGATACAAAAATTATCTGACATTATCTACTCAGGTAATTGACATCGCCAAGTGCTACCATGCCGAGGTGAAATGGCGCGATGAACACTATGTACCAACCAATGTTGATGAGCACCTCCAAATTTCAGTGTGCAGTAGTGCTTGTATGCACGTAACAAACCTTGCCTTCATTTTACTAGGAGATGTGACTACAAAAGAGGCAGTTGAGTGGGTTTTCACGTATCCCAAGATTGTCAGAGGTGTTTGTATTGTCGGACGAATTGGTAATGACATTGTGTCACATGAGGTAAAGTATATATAGCAGACCACTTCATCATGTCTATTACTATGTAAACAATGCAAGCAAGTTTCTAATAATTCGTGTGTGTATCATCTTTTATTTTTCTTGAAGCGAGAACAAGCTTCGGAGCATGTGGTATCCACAGTTCAAACTTGCATAAAACAGTATGGGGTGACAGTAGACGAAGCCAATGATAAGCTTAGGGTAATAATTGAGGAAGCATGGATGGACATTGTCCAGGAATGCCTCGATCAGAAACATCCCATGGCGCTTTTAGAGAAGGTGGTCGACCTTGGGCGAACAATGGATTTCATGTATAAGCGTGAAGATGCATACACCCTCTCATTTAGCCTCAAGGACACTATGGATTTAACGTACGTCAAGTTCGTATGAGTTTCATTTCATGTCCGGTTGCCGCCAAATATGGCTTTTTATCTAGTAAGTTCAAAGGTCCACCGAGGATAGATATATTGTACTCCACTACTTTTAAAATAAAATTGTATGTGATGTACTCATGTACATATACATGTAATGAAAAGGTGAGTGTTGTTTTTTCCCGTTAGCTCCTGTAATCAGCTCTAAAACAGTTACGGCCGTTTCATATTAATGAACTAGATGGTTTCTCTTATATCTTGTCATCACTATTCCATTGTGCCACTATTAAAAAAGCAGACTTTTAACGTACGTAACTCTACAAATAGAAGAAAGTGTATATCATTCATTCAATGTAAGTAGAAATATTGATCGATATAAGGTGCAGCAGCATCTGAACCTCACCCATGTAAATAGTTGAATGCAATGAAGGCAAGAAAGCAGTGGGAATAATTTCCATATATTATCTTTGAGTGTATGTACATATATAATTGTATATATACATGCATGATGAATAGAAAAAATTCAAAGACACCAGTTGATCTCTAAGATCATTGCATTGTACTATCTCAGTTCTCGAATGTCTGTCGCTAGCTAGTTCATTTTTGAACTAGGAGGCATCAAACATAAAAAAAAGGGTTATTTACAAGTCTCCCCCTAGTTAAGCCCCACTCCTCATTCCTACCCTTACTTCCTGAGAATCCTCAGTCGTGCCCTCCAACTCGATGTTGTCCTCAGTTTTGCCCTCCCGCGCCGCTTGAGCCGCTGCCGTTACCACATCCGTGAGCTCCGTCCTGACACACGGGTCCCGCTGCACGCGCTGACATGTGGGGCCCGACGATTCGGCCCTATCCATTCCCATTCGAATCGATTCGGCCCGACGCCCCCGTCGGTGGCCGCCGCCAGCTCGTGCGCCTACCCGCCGCCGACCACCTCCTTCCCGGCTGCGGCCGCTCGGCCCTTCCGCGCCGCACCCCCTCCGCGACGCCGTTCCCCCATCCACGTCGGGGGCTCCGGTCCGCTTGCATTCGTGGCGGCCGGGACGCGGTGCTCCCCATCCGCGCCGCACCCCCTCCGCGACGCCGTTCCGCCATCCGCGGCCGGAGGCTCCGGACCGCATCCATTCGTGGCGGCCGCGACGCGTTGCTCCCCATCCGCGGCGGGCGGATCCGCTCCGCTTCCATCCGCGCACAGGTAATGCTACCTTCCCACCGTCTCGGATACATCTGCTGCCGGAAAAATGCCTGCTCTAGTGGTCTAGTTCCAGTTCTGCGATCGGTAATCTTGTAGTAATATCCTGAATGCGCTAGTTGATTTCATGATCCGCGTGCCTATCCTTCGAGGACGGGCAGATCTGCCAAGCTATAGCCCCTCGCTGCACTGATCCACCAAGTCGAGGGAAGAGCCGGATCACGTCCTCGGTGCCCCCTTCCTGCACGGGTACCCTTCCTGCACTGGCCTCCGCCCTCCGCTGCCTCACGAGCTTACCATGCCGCCCGCTGCCCATGCATCGCATTATGTACGCCACCGGCACCCGGCAGTGAGGAAGCCGGCATCCAAGCTACAAGGGAATGCGCCCTAGACATTGCTTGGAAAACCAAATTGTTCGCCTGGGGATGAATTTGTAGATTCAGGGAAAAAAAAGAGAGAGATAATCAGCCAAACCAAACCAAAACTGCATCCAAGCTACAAGGGAATGCGCATTGTGCTTAGTTATATGATTGTCCTTCTTAGTAGCATTCCAGCGGCATGTTAGCGGCATTGTGCCCAGTGGTATCTATCTAGCATGTTAAATTAGAATTGGGCAGCTATCTAGCATGTTAAATTAGAATTGTTATCATGGTATCCCTCTTTCTGCATCCCTATTAATCAAAACATTTTATAATATTTGCAGCTGCTATTAGGATGGATGCAAATATCCCTGATGATTTGCCAAACCTTGGTGATCCAGTAGAGGTTGTTGCACCAGTTGATGAGGATGAGAGGGAGTACCCTGAATTATGGGGACATGTTGGTAATGTGGAATCTGAGAGAGATGTCATATCAGCACAATTTGAACCCATTGGTGAAGAAGAGAATCAGGAGAATAATGAGATGGGGGTGGATGAGAATGAAGAGGTTCCGGATAGATTGAAAATTGAGTATGACAGAGATAATCCTTCTCTCACAGAAGGTGTCACATTCGAATCAATGATGGATTGCAGGAATGCCCTTGCCACTTATTGCATAGTAAATGAATGTGATTTTGAGATTGATAAGAGTGAGCCCACTAGATTGACTGTTCACTGTCCAGACAGGAGGTGCCAGTGGCGGATGCATGCTTCTTGTATACGGAATAGCACAATTGTTCAAGTCAAAGTGAACCCATTTCCTCATACGTGTGTAAGAGCAGGAGATGCACAAAAGGCAGCTAAAAGCAGATGGTGTGCCGATGCAATGTCGGAATGGGTGAGACAGAACCCAAGCATTGGTCCAACTGAATTGATAAATAGGCTCCATGAGAAGTATAATGTGAGGGTGCCTTATATGAGAGTGTTTTATGGTAAGGAAATGGCCCTCGACAAGATTTATGGTCCGTGGAAGGATAGTTTCAACCTATTGTACACATACAAAGCTGAAGTGGAGAAGGCATCTCCAGGAAGTGTTGTAGAGATTGACCACGAAGCAGTGTCATATAGAGTGAAAGGCAAGACAATGAAAAAGGAATGTTTCAGGAGGGTTTTTGTTGCTTTCGAGGCTTGTTGGAGAGGGTTTAGGGCTGGATGCAGGCCTTATCTAGCAGTGGACGCAACTGCTCTAAATGGAAGGTTCAGAGGGCAGCTAGTTGCAGCTTGTGCAATTGATGCACATAACTGGCTTTTTCCAGTTGCTTATGGTGTGCTAGAAACTGAATCAACAGAGAGCTGGACATGGTGGCTTCAGAATTTGAAACAGGCTGTGGGCTTTCCGGAAGGATTGGTTATCCGTACAGATGCTGTCAAGGGATTACAAATTGCAGTAGACTTGGTGTTCCCTGGAGTGGAACATAGGGAGTGCATGCACCATCTTGCTGCAAACTTTGGCAAAAGATTCAAGGGAAAGTTGTTTGACGATAATTTATGGCCGGCATCATTGACATATAGTCTCAAGAAACATAACTACCATGTGAGCCAAATGTACACGAAGCCAAAAGTGAAGCGCTACATGGATGAGGAACACACAAAGATATGGATGAGAAGCAAGTTCAATGAATTATGTAAGGTAGATTATGTGAACAACAACTTGGCGGAGTCTTTTAATGCATTGGTTAGGAAAATCAAGGACCTTCATGTGGTGGATTTGTTGGATAGAATTAGAGTGATGATTATGGCCAAGTTTGAGTTGCGCCAAAGAATTGCAAGGGAAAGATTTGCAGGTCACAAGATAATTCCAGTGGTGATGTCAAGGTTGCATGAAAAAACAAGAGGTTTGAAAATGTCACTCGTTCGGCGCAACCCCTATGAGGCTGAAGTGACTGCATTGGACAGGGAGAAGAGGGAATGGAAATACGTGGTTCACTTGGAGAGGATGACGTGCTCTTGTAGACAGTGGCAGATTACTGGACTGCCGTGTGTTCATGCCCTCTTTTTCATTACATCCCTTAGTGGTCGGGCTAGAGAAGTTGATCAATATGTACATGATTACTACTCAGTTGCCCAGTTTAATGCTACATATGTGGACAATGTGCCTGCTATAGAGTCCAAACATCAATGGGACTTTGTCGATCCTGGTTTCGTGCTCCATCCTCCAGTTCAGGGAAGGGCACCAGGAAGGCCCAGGAAAGTTAGAATAAGATCAAGTTCTGAGGGCAGTGGACTTGGACCAAGGAAGCGAAAATGCAAAAGATGTGGAGGATTAGGACATATTGCAAGAAATTGTAAAAATGCAGTAGATCCAGCTTTCGAAGAGGATGAGCATTGGGGTGCAGAAAATGCAGATGGGCCACTAGATCCCTCCATTACGGTGCCCTCCACTGCTGCCTCTGTTATGCCTTCCTCCTCTACGGTGCCGTCCTCTGTTGCCTCTACGGTGCCCTCCACTGCTGCCTCTGTTATGCCTTCCGCCTCTACGGTGCCGTCCTCTGTTGCCTCTACGGTGCCCTCCACTGCTGCCTCTGTTATGCCTTCCGCCTCTACGGTGCCGTCCTCTGTTGCAAGTGAGGACCGGATTGTGGCAAAAGAGAAGAAAAGAAAGAAAGGAAAAGAGGTGGCGGCTACAAGTGAGGACCAGGATGTGGCAAAAGAAAAGAAGAGAAAGAAAGAAAAAGAGGTGGTGGCGAAAGAAAAAGAGGTGGTGGCGAAGAGGACCAAGCGAGTGATCAAGAAGAAACTTGTTCTGGACTTGTAGGACCAGGTATGTCAAGCACTAACTTTGGACTTGAACAATTTATGTTGTGGACTTGTGTAGTGTGGATGTAGTAGTGTATTGCAGCTGGATATGTTCAGGCTTAATTTTGGTGATCTGTGGAAGAAACTTAATATTCAGTAAATGGGTGAAATATTGACCTCTTTTGTATCTGCTATGTGGTGCCAATACCGGACTACAGTTTGCTGTGAAGAGGAAAGCAGTTGGTATCTGGGGATGCAAGGACTGTGGGAAGGTTAAGGCTGGTGGTGCCTACACCATGAAGTATGTGCTGATATCCTGTTACTTGGTTTATATTGAAATTAGCTGTGTCTATTGTTCCTCTGTGTTTTCTAATGTGTTACTTTGCATTTCCAGCACTGCTAGTGCAGTCACTGTGAGAAGCGCAATCCGCCGCCTGCGGGAGCAGACTGAAGCTTGACTGTGTGCAGTTTGGAAAGGGGTGCCTGGATTTTGTAGTTCAATCAAGAGTTATGATGTTGCTATTTTGCCCATTTAGCTAAATGAACAACCATATATGTCCATCTATCTGTAGTGACCTTGATACTTTGTCCCTGATCGAGGTATCATCACTTGTTTGTTTTGAGCACTGGGAATTACTGCATGTATATAGCTCAATATTTTCAAGGACGACCCTTTTTTTCTTGCTTAATCTGCTACTTTCAGACGAGTATAGGAGTATTTTTTTTTTTTTTGCGGAAGCAGAAGGCACTTTTCTTTGATTATAGATAAATTGGGAATAGAATATTGTATCCAAAATTTATATTCTTGTTTTTGACAATGTTCTTGTTAAGATTCATAAAGAATAAACCTCAAATTCAAGCTATATTTTCTCAAATAATTGAAAAGAAATTCGGATAGTTATTCGGATTCGGATGTTTTTTTCACTTTTTCCTCTGTAGAATGCAAATAAAACGTAAAAAAATTTGGGCAAATTTTTTTTATTTTTTCCAGTAATTAGCTCGTAATAATACATAAAAAACTAACACTAAATACATTTCATATCGATCTAGAAGTGCCAATCTCTAGATCATCAGGGCTCTTGTATGAGAATATAGTGATATGTATCATCAGGGCTCTTCCCAAAGGATTGAAGTAAAGATGTTGGTATGATATTGAATTAGGGGATAAACTTATGTTTTTCCTTGTTATAGCTGTAATTTCAATTGGTAAATCAGCTCCACATGAGTGTTGTATGGTTCTATCGTTCAAACTGAGCAAAGCAAACCAGCAAAATGAGTCAAATTTTCAAAATTCGTGGTGGATGATTCCATTTGTTAACTTCATTGTGGATGAGTAGGTACCTTCACGGTGGATGATTATATTTGTTAACAAAGTGCATATCAACAATCATGAAATCATTTCAAACTTTTCACATAAACTCTTCTGATGGTAATATGACTCCATTTGTTAACTTCATTGTGGATGAGTAGGTACCTTCATGGTGGATGATTATATTTGTTAACAAAGTGCACATCAACAATCATGAAATCATTTCAAACTTTTCACATAAACTCTTCTGATGGTAATATGACTCCATGCAAAATTTCATAATTTTTGGAGCACGTTTGCTATATATTAATTTTTTTTGCGTGTTATAAGGTAATGCAAAAGCACTAATATAAGTGCAACTTAGCATGCTTATGTGCAAATGGAGAAACTAGTTTGCTCGTTATATACTTCATCCATATCAAAATATAAGTATTTTTGGGCTTGGTCCAGATTCATAGCATTTAAATAATAGTTACCGTCCAGAGATCTTTAACCATAGGAAAGGAAAAAATAAAATAAAAACGCTGTAAGTGCCAAACGCTGTAAGTGCCAAACCGACAGCTGGGTCCCACGAGACCTAAAACCAAACGAGGGCCGCGGATCTGGCGGCTGCCGCGCCGAAACGGGAAGCAAATTCTCTAACGCGATTCATTCCCGCCCACCCACCGAAACGCATCGCGGCCAGGCCACCGCATCACGCCCCTCCACGTCAGCGATCCGACCTCATGCGTCTCCACCAATCAGCGCTCACAGGGCGGTCTCCCACCTCTCCTTTTCTTCAGCGCATCCTCCTCTACCGCCCCCCAGCTCTCCTTTTCTTCAGCGCATCCTCCTCTCCCGGCGGTCTCCCTCCTCCGCGCCGCCCGCCGGATCCACGGGGATCCAAATCCGCGCGCCGGCGGCGGCCTCTACCCATCGTCGCCGCCTCTGGCCCTCACCCCGTCGTCGCCGCCCCCACGCCGTGCGGCCTCCCCCACCCCGTCGTCGCCGCCCACCGGATCCACGGGGATCCGAATCCGCGCGCCGGCGGCGGCCTCTACCCATCGTCGCCGCCTCCGGCCCCCACCCCGTCGTCGCCGCCCCCACCTCTACTGTTGATTTTAAACCTCAGGTAGGTCATGCTGGGGATGCATTTCCCTAGCATGTTAGGCATGCTTGCGTGCAATGAAACCTTTACTGGCACTTGGTTCTTTTGTTTACTACTAACACTCTCTTTTGGCATCCAAATTGTTCCCTTCTTATTATAAGATCCCCAAAAAAAATTTAGTAAAGCCATAGCCTTCCTTTCTATGCCCCACGAAACTTATGTAATACAGATGTGGCAACTGTTTATTTCATTTTTCTATTGCTGCAGACCAAGAACGCCTGGATTTCGATACCAAGAAACTGCAAAGCTTTGTCAAGGAAAAATCACTTGTGATCGCCGAGAAAGGTGCCCTGGCGGGCAGGTTCAGTGTTGACACTGTGAAATCCTTGGTCAGCCTTACGGACACACGGAGGTCCGCAGGGGATGGAGGGGAGCTTGTGCAGGCCCCTGAAGTGAAGTATCAGTTGGGTTAAATCATCAGCTGTTCGACCACGATACTGTTTCTTCGATGTCTCTTTGTAATCTGTATAGATGCTCCCTGGTGTCAAACAAAACTTTGCATGATTTTCATACTCAGCAAAAGAAGTGCTGAATTGATGTTTGGTAGTTGCTCTGCAGTGGACCCGACTTTCTGAATTCTCATTTGCTGTGACCGGTGACATTGTGGCGTAATCAGTATGTGGTTCCTGATGGGGAATCCTTGATGATGGCTAGGTGCAGACGAGATCACCGATCCGGTAGCAGTACCGCTTCACACCGACTCGAGTTTCTTTATGCGCTGTCTCAGTAGCGGAAGTGCGGAACCAAGGTCACAACTTTTTGAGTTTGTCTCCCTCAGGGTAAATCGCACGAGAAGTCTGATAACTTGCATAATGTGGGCCATTGTTCAGCTACCCAAAAATTCAAAACTGCACATATGCAGCAGCCATGCCTCGTCGCACGATTGAGCTTAGGCTAGTCACAAATGCGTGCATTCAACAGTTTATATTTTTCAACTTTACTGTATCAACAGGTCGACATGAGTACATGACTGTTGGAGTGGTGGGTTTCCACCGTCACAGACCCACCTGTTTTCACATATTGAACGTTTAACCCACGGCTTGCTGAAATTTAACATCTGAATTTTCTCTCTCCGTCATGCAATTTTATTAATTGTAACCTCTAGTTTTCAGAACTTCCTGCACAGTCTGGTATGACCAGGATTAGTGTATTTAAGCTTTTACACGGCATGTTTGTTTGGCTATATACTCGTATATTTCTAGTCCGATCGATCCATTGACAATTTTGCCCTAACTAGCTGTCCTCCAATATTTTCCTTGTTTTTATTCAGCATATTTATTATGGAACTTCATGCATTGTTTAAGATTAGAACATGTATACTAAATGTCTAGATGTGACTATTCATATCTAGCAGTTGGTAAGAGGACTGCAAGTTCGTAATGAATAGCCATAATTAATAATATTTACAAATCCTTGGTGTCCTCAGCGGACCATGATAGGTTGCCAGCTATACTATGTTCTCTGCATGTTTGGCCGAGTTAGAAGGGGAAAATGAAACCTCTTGTGCACTAGACTTCCATTTTACCTGAACAGATTAGATTAAATGTGTCCTGTGATCTGTCCGGCTCACTTTCTTCCAGTTAAAGATAAAACTGAACCATTGCCAATGCACTTGCGTATGAAGATATGATTCAGACAACAAGCATGCCCAAGGTACTGTAAAGAGCCTAAGATCAATGTCGAGCAGGAATAAGTGTAGAGAAATAAACAAAGAAACAGTGAGACAAACATGACATACATCAGTACAACTGAACAAAAGGATGACAGACATCAATTAATCTTGTTCAATACATGACAACAACACAAGCATCTCAATACATGTAACAAGCCATAGCCACTAACAACATCGGATAACTAGTACTACGCAATCAATCCATGCGACGATCTAAAATTTCTTCAAAGTCAATGTCATTCTCAGCACACCATGACGCATCGTCCTGCAGGTACTCATCTTCCTCCCATTGATCACAGCCATCAAATGGCAATTCGTCCTCTGGTTCCGATGGCGACCTTGGATTGGCATATAAAGCCTCTTGGCATTGCAGGGATGTGTGTTCGAGTGACTCAGCCATTTCATCTAGCTTGACAAACAACTCATTCACCACATGACGCGGAACAAACTCGTGCACCACCTTGTACTGTGACATCAGCTTCCTCATCCGTTCGGCGTTGTCCTGCATCTCCCTCATACAGGCAGCCAGGGCTCCCATTGTTCTCTTCTGAATAAGCTCAGGACTCTGCATATATGCAACCAACATTGGAAAATTTAGCTCCACTACCCTCTGCACCTAACAGCATGAAAGCTGAATTGTGTTGCAGTGTTGCTCCTTCACAAGTTATGCCATAACATTTGGCACTTGGGCAAACGGGGCCAAAAGATATATCATGAAAATTCTCCTGTGCTAAATATAACATAACTAGCCTTTGTTCCTTCAGTGAGGCATAGCGCCATAGCACAGGAATTAATTATAGAGATAACAAAATCCTAAATGGAGATTCTATCTTGATCGAAATGAATGTTGGGAGACTCCTCTAGAGTTGCCATGGCCTCTGGGAGCGATCTAAGATGCCGAAATCTCAGCATGTCAATTATCAGAATTCGAAGAGCTAGCTGCCAGGATGTAATTTGCATTACTTGATTTGTTCCAACATGGTTTTCCCAGAGTACAGCAAAGAGGACTTACGGCATTTGCAGGAACGGAGCCCCAATGAACGATATGGCGAGCCAGGCTACTGCGACGGCCGGCCATGCCGTGCACGGCGGGGTCGGACGCACCGGCCTGGACGCCGCTGCCGATGAAGCTTGAACGCGCCCCCTCCTCTGCGGCAGGGCTCGGGATCCCGCCGAAAGCTGCGCCGTGGAACGCCTCGAGACCCATGGTGGCGGTGGGGTTGAACGGCGCACCGGCCTGGAGGCTGCCGTGCCTTGGCCGCGCCCCGTCCACACCGGCAGGGCCCGGGATCCAGCCGAAAGACACGCCGCGGGAGGCCTCTAGACCCATGGTGGCGGCGTCGGGGAACGGCGCACAGCCCTCGAGCCTGCCGTGCCTTGGCCGCGCCCCCACCACACCGCCAGGGCCCCAGATCCCATCGACAAACGCGCCGCGGGAGGCCTCCAGAGCCATGGCAGCACCGGCAGGGAGCGGCGCACCGGCCTGGACGGCGTTGGGGCAAGCGTGGCGGCGGGGCATGGACTCCTGGCTGGGTCGGCGCACGAGCTGGCGGCGGCCACCCACGGGGGCGTCGGGCCGGCCAATTCGAAAGCGGACCGGAGCCCCCGACGCGGATGGGGGAACGGCGTCGCGGAGGGGGTGCGGCGCGGAAGGGCCGAGCGGCCGCAGCCGGGAAGGAGGTGGTCGGCGGCAGGTAGGCGCACGAGCTGGCGGCGGCCACCGACGGGGGCGTCGGGCCGAATCGATTCGAATGGGAATGGATAGGGCCGAATCGTCGGGCCCCACATGTCAGCGCGTGCAGCGGGACCCGCGTGTCAGGACGGAGCTCACAGATGTGGTAACGGCAGTGGCTCAAGCGGCGCGGGAGGGCAAAACTGAGGACAACATCGAGTTGGAGGGCACGACCGAGGATTCTCAGGAAGTAAGGGTAGGAATGAGGAGTGGGGCTTAACTAGGGGGAGACTTGTAAATAACCCTAAAAAAAACAGAGTAACACTCTTTCTTGATAAAGCCTATTATTTGTACATAAGTTACTGATATATCATATAAAAGCATGTGGGGGTTGAGAATACATCCATATATGCACACTTGCATAATTTGCCTCACGTAGTGATCATTTTATCTGAGAAACCCAAAGAGAAAAAAAAACTCATACAAAGAGAAGAGTACAATATGATGTTGAACAAGTTATAAATCAAAAGAACTATCCTTGGAAACAAAGAGGGAAATGTCAGTGTTTGGATACCTTATAAATCGTAAGGACCCCTTGATACTGCAAATCTCTAAAGGTAGCTTGGGACTTGAAAAAAAAAATGAAAAAATCTTGAAGCTTGCAAAAGTTCAAAGAAAAATCCTAAAGATACATTGGGACTTGAAAACGGAAATAAAATATTTTGAGATCGTTAAAATATCTCTAAAAGCTTAAAAAAGGTTTTTTTAGATCTAGAAAAACAGGAAGCAGATTCCTATATGCAAATCTGAAAAAAAAATACCATAGTATTCTAACCAGTGCGTGTCCAAGGACATTTCAAAAACTTTCAAAAGCAAAATGATGCGGCCCAAAACCTCTTTAATTTAGAAGCCACGCTTTTAGACGGGACAGCAGGGAGGAGGACATTTTGCCTAGTGGGCGTACTATTTGCATTTGAGTTGCGCTCCGACTCCGATAACAGTTCAAGGAGGTAGAACAGACTCTTTCCCAGCCCGTTCCATGGCGTTCCAGGCAGCCCGGACTTCAACCTGGGCTGGCCCCCCGGACCGGCCCGTAGTAATTCGGAGAATGGCCGGCTCGAGCAGAACAGGTGGCCCATTTCTTCGTGTGGTACAGATTTTTTTTTTTTTCACCGCGTGACGTCATCACGGCGCTTCCCGTGCAAAAAAAAAAAAAAAAAAGGGTACTGTGGGGGCAGAGATTTATTAAAATCTTGGAAGTGAAACGGCGGCACAGTGCACACTAGTACCACCACCAGTAGTACGCCAGAACCGCTGGACTTGAGAACTTTCCTTGAGAGTTGAGACTCTAAAGCAGAGTGCGGAGACATATACGTAGCGGCCAACCGGTGGAGAGGAGGATGAAGCTTGAGGAGCACGCCCAACGCAACCTACACTCAAACCTGACGGGAACGCACGCACACGACGCGGCAGTACCGGCGCGCTCGAAGCATCGCCCTCGGTAGCGGCTCCCAGCGATGCCGCCTCCTTTATTGTCGTTGCCACGCGCACACTCCTTGCCGCGCTTCTCAGCAAGATAAGTAGCCCGACCCTCGCCCGCCTTTCCTCTGTCCGACCGGCTTTCATAGCGGTCTCCTTCAATTCCTTGCAATTTCAGAGGCCGGTCTGAATGTTTGCAACTTGTTCTTGTTGTTTTCTGCTTCCTATGGTTCATTGACAATTATAAACGTATATAAATAAAGTTTCTGAAGTAAGGTGGGATGATTATTGTTTCTACCCTCTGCTCTTGGCAGAGAGCCAAGAATCACTTTTACTATCACTTCTATCATGTTCATGGATCTTACCTTTTATTTTGGGCTTTTTTCTTATCATGATGGGCCATCGGATCCGGATCGGAGCGAATGCGGGGAGAGGGCGATGTACGAAGCTGGAGAGCACGGACAGGAGTACACGACGGACCAAGAGGTAAAGAGGCCCATACGTCAGGCCGTGTGTCATTGGACCGCAGAATCCTTCCATATCTTATTATTAGGTAAAGATAAAGATAAATATATGCTCTTTGTATGTCAAGAGTTTTCGTTATTATTAATTGTTTCACCGAGCAAATTGAACAGAAGTTTGTGATCTTGTTGGGTTCGATACATACCATCATGCGTTAAACGACCGGAGCCGCTCTCTCAGTAGTGTTTATTGCTACTAGCAGATAGGATTAGTTTAGGGCGTTGCAGCACTTGTTCTTAGGCCCAACAAAAAACGCACGGCCGTAAAAACACTTTTCGGCACGCACACCCTTTTTTAGAAAAAAAAAGTGAGTCCACAGATCCACTCGTTACTACTTTTGGCAAAAAAAAAAAAATCAACGCATACTGTTTGCTCCAGGGAAGTTGTTACCCTCTCGCAAAACAAGAAACAAAAAACATCAACAAAATTCGTGAAAAAGATAACGCTGGTTTGCCTAATAGAGTAGTGTTTTCCATTAGGCAAAAATACTAATGAATGCAAAAATAATAGTTTTGTTAGGAAAAATAGTAATATCATTAGGCAAAAATAGCAAATGGTACTTTTGCCTAACAAAAATCAGCATTTTGCGTAACGAAACCCTCAGATTTGCTTAATGAAACCCACAAATTGGTCTAATGGGAAAAGAGGCAAGGAGCGGGGGAGAGAGAAACTCGCGAGGAAGGTGCCGGGCTAGCGGCCGTCGAGGCAGGCCGCGCGTGGTAGGCGGCGCGCCCAGGGAGGCACCGGCCAGCGGCCGTCGAGGCAGGCCGCGCGTGGTAGGCGGCGCGCCCAGGGAGGCGCCGGGCCCGCGGCGAGGCAGGCGCAAGGGTGACGGCGGCCGCGCGCGGGGCGGTCGGAAGTGGGCGCCGGCGGCGCGCCCAGGGAGCGCAGGCGCCGCGCGGCAGCCGACGGCGTGCCTAGGGAGCGCACGCGCCCGCGCGGGGCCGGCGGCCAGCGGAGCGCCCATGGAGCTCAGGCAGGCGGGAGCCGCACCCAGGAAAAGCGGGGGCGACACGCAGGGGCTGGCGATCGGCGGCGCGCCCATAGAGCTCAGACGCTGCGTGGGGGCTGGCAACCGGCGTCTATGGAGGCAGGCACCGCGCCGCGCGGGGTCAACGGCGCGTGGGGAGGCAGACACAGCGGCTGGCGTTGCGGCCGATGGTGAAGAGGAGTTCGGGTGGGAGAGGATAGGGTGGAGAGAGAGGAAGAAGAGAGGAATGAGTGGCCAAGAACGAGAGGGATGGGTGTATGCGTATGAAAAAACTAAAATACAGCCGTTCGGATTGTAGTCTTTACCTGTATGTATATATATATATGCCAAAAAATTGATGGAGACGAGTGAACCATTTGCTGGTCATTTTGATCGTCCCAAACTAAATTGATTCAAACGGGAGCAATTCACCAGGATAGGACATTCCATGCACGAATATAATATTTTTGCAAAAATTGGTGTAGGAAATAATTGTTGCGCGATTATTTCCTGGATTTCTTTTGAAATTAAAAATATTAATTTTACATTTGAAATAGAATTTCACACTTCAAACGCAAGCAAGATGATCTTAGTTTGCATATGTTTTCTTGCTCGTTGAGGATGTACCAAAATTTGGGGTACTGGGGGATCAAGAGTACACATGTATGGCCCAGTTCATGGGCATAGGAGTGTACTAGACCAGAACAGTGTGTGGTTGGCGTGGACTGGGCTGACTAGTCTAGGAGATCGTACAGCATTGCCACAAGCTGGAAACCTGGAACTGAAGTTTTGCAAGTTGCCGATAGAGATTACTCACGGATGCCATGCCCCGCCCGTAAATGAAAGACATGTTTATACACGGGCTATATAGGAGGGCTATACAGGAGGCCGATCTGGGTAGAAAGAAATAACCTGAATGGACTGTGTTGGACACGCAAGGGCCAGGGCAAGTGAACCGATCATCATTCATCAGCTGCTGGCGAGCCCAGGGAAGGCCACACAGGGTGGGGAAAGCACACGGCGAGAGGACAGCCAATGGGAAGCAGACACGCCGACGCACCGAATTCAGCAGCTGCAAGTTGCTCACGTTTCTACGAATACTGGCCTAGATGCACGTACGTAGCGCAGATGACCAGCCGAGCTTTCAAAGAAAAAAGAAAAGAGTTAAAAGAAAAGAATACTAAATGCTTGATTGTCGTCGTTCTTTTCTCGTTAATAACAAGACAAGAAAAATATCCAGAGAATATGGGTATAAAATAATATGAAAAAATAAAAGACTAAATGGTAAAAACATTTTGTTTCTATCGGTTTTAAACACTTTCCAAACCTTTCCTATTATGTCCAACCGACACAGTGGGGCCAACATGAGCGGTACAATAGGATCATCGTAGGTAAAATGAAGATTTTTTATTAAAACTCGCTCTTTTATAGTGTAGTTAACAAAACCACATGAAAAAAAATCTATATAACTCCCTGAAATATATACGGTAGAACACATCACCCTCTGAACTACGAAACCAGATGTTTTGCACCAACTGGTCAAATAACCCTCTGAGTGGTTTTGGTGGGTGGTTTTGATGACATGACATGTTGATGTTTAAATCACCCCTCCAACTATTTCTGTTAGTACATTCTAACCCTTGATAAATTTATATTTTTTGTTTCTTCGTCTACAATTTGAATTTGAAGTTTAAATTCTGCAGGATGATAGTTGGGGTCATAACTTGTACTAGAAAAAATAAATGGTGATTTTTATGATTATTTTTCTTTACAATTTTATATTAGTAAAGTTAATTTATTATTAAATGTCTAACTAATAAAAAATTATGATAAAATCTGGGTAAATATTTCTAGCATAAGTTATAATGTTTTTCCTAACCTTATAAAATTTAAACTCTAAAACTCAATTTGTATATGGAGAAATGAAAAATACTAATTTATTATGGCGTAGAATGTACCAACTAAAATAGTTGGAGGGGTGATTTGAACACATAAGCATGCCACGTCATCAAAACCACCCACTAAAACCACTCAGGGGGTTATTTGACTGGTTTTTGATACTTTAGGTGCAAAACATCCGGTTTTGTAGTTCAGGGGTGATGTGTTCCACCGTATATACTTCACGGAATTATATAGACTTTTTCCAAACCACATTTACTATATATGTTTTTTTTATTGGCATCTCATTCCTATTCCCATACAGGTAACCAAACATCGTCTGTCCGTACTATATGAACTAAAACATGCAAACCCAATAAGAGGCTCTTATATAAGTTTAGCCTAGCTCTATGTTTCAAACCAAATAAATGGCTCTTATATGAGTTTAGCCTGGCTCTATATAGCCTTGCTCAAATGGGAGACAGAGAGTATTCATGTGACCAACCAATCAAACCCTAAAAACACATGGTGTGAGAGGATCGGCTAGGAAGACACGCTGTGCACGGCGCAAGGCAGAGGCACAGCTAGCCCTCGCACTTTGCTTTCCTAACTAGTAAAAATGCACGTGCATCCTACACGTGGCTAAAAACAAAAAAAAATTCAAAATGTTATCGGTTGAAAATTTGAAATATCCACTTATGAACAAATAAAGAAGTGGTGTGAAAAATAGTTATGCAGGTAAAAAAATTAGTTATATTATTGTACAATTAGTAGCTGTGTATATGGTTAAATATAAAATATTATGTAGTTCTTCGGTAAATCAATTGTAGAGTTCATGATGTCTATACATAAGTGGAACACTCGTGTCAATCAAAAAAGATAAACATATTTTTCATTTAGAAAACTTATATAATATACCAAACAACTTGTATTGAGGGCTATAACAATAATTTAATGTGGACTAATTTAAAGAACTAATGCTTAAACTTGACACTTAGCCTTACCGTTTAACAAAATTATGAATTTTTTTGAATAAGACGAGTGGGGAGTTGTTAAAAAAAGTCAACCGCATCTATAAAATAATTTATTAGACTAAAAATATACACATAGAATTGAAGGCTCAACAAAAAACTTAGTCCAAATACTTCTAGAATAAACAAATCACATAAAACTCATTTAATAACTAATTCTTAACTCAATGTGAAAATTTAACACAAACTCTTAAAATTTATGCCCAAAATTTATTTAGAGAACAATGCACTGAATAAAAGAAAAAACATCACTCATTTCGGCTTTCAAAGCCCATGACTGTGCTGTTTTGGTGGCCAAACTTGCGATTTGAATCGGATAGCTCCAGTGGCTCAGGGCCGGAACAAAAAGCGGGAGACGGAACCCTAGCCCACTCCCACTCCATTCCTCGCTCTCCTCTGCAGCTTCCTCCCATCTTGCCAGCCGGCCCCTGCCTACTCGCCTTTCCGCCGCACCATCCCCTCTCTCTCATGGCAGCCTCCTCCCCCCCCCCCCCCGCCCCCGTCGCACTGGCCGCCTCCTCCCCCGGGCCACAGACGGAAGCCGAATGCGCACCGGCCGCTCGCCGCCTCCTTCACCCCGTTGCGCCGGATCTGCACCGGCTGCCAACTAACACCCGCTTCAGTCATGGTCACAACATATCCAAAGGGGCCAGGATAAGGTGATGAGCGTCATTCTTGCTCACATTGTCTCATCTTTGGTCGTGCTTGTTTGCCATGCAAGAAATACATTTGAACTCTGTTTACTCTCGTGCATGTGATTCCTTGACGACAAGAACAAGAACAAGACAATTCATTTTGTAATATTATGTATGGGCTGCGTTGAATTTTAATCTATTTCGGCCCTCAGTTGTATTTTTTGGCCTTATTGTTAAGGGCTGTGTATATTGATGTGTTGTTGTATTTTGTTCTATTTCAGCCCAATGAGTTGTATTTGCTATTGTACGTACCGTTTATGTATTTGTATAGGGTCTAAAATCTGGTAAGAAAAGTAGACAATATAGTAACATAGCCCGCCAATTATACAAGCAGGAACTTGCGTTCTGCCTGCCAATGAAATCGCTGGTGGGCCATGTTCCTACGTCTGGGCCCACATCATTAGATGTTAATAAACGCACCGTTAGATCAAAGAATCCAATGGACATAGACAGACGCGGCTAGAAACCCATCAGGTGAAAACACATTTTAATTAACTCGCGCTTTACAGGATAGATAAGTAGGCAGATATTCGATATGGCCATATGATGACAATCCCCGGGGAAAAGGAAAGGGCAAGGTTTGTTCAACTGTCACATCATACTGTAGAACTATAGCACGCCGCGGAAATGCAAGTATCATGTTTTTCTATCGTATATATATGGCATACATCAAAGGTCATGACGTGCATTTTGCGACAAGGTAAATCCCAATCAGGTCGACGATGACAGGTGGCGAACAAAGAGTTCTTTCTAACTACGTTTAAGCCTAGTTTGGCAAACGACTTCTAGATTTGAAGGGATTGAAGTGAATTAAAAGTGACTAAGAGAAATTTTGATCCATATACTCCCTCCGTCTCATGAAATAAGGCTTGCATGTATTTGGAAAAGTCAAACTTTGAAATCTTTGACCATCAATTTAGTAAAAAATTATAAAATTTTAGTGTATGCATGTTATATATTTGAATTCGTATTAAAAAACACTTGAAGATGATGATACTTTGGTATCTATTGATGTCATATTTTGAAAAAAAAATAAGTTATCAAACTTTTGTTTTAAAAACCGTGCTAAAAACATGCACGCCTTATTTTGTGAAACTAGTCCATCAACCCGTGCGTCGCACGGGCTAGTCTCAAGGCACACGCATAGTATTATGTGTATATCAAAATATGGATAATTTTAATATAAAATTAAATAGCTATTTTAGATATTTTATAATAACAATTAAATATGGTTAATTTAGATATAACCTTGGGATCGTCATTTTTATAATTGTGCATGTGTGTAATTATTTAAAAAAGTGTCCTATCTAATCATTATTAATATTTTAATCTATCTAATTAATGGTTAGATGTTTTCAATTGTTATGAGAGTTATTTTAGGTTATCCATACAATTGATACTATTGCATTGTAGATGCCGCTAAATTGATGGCCGGATTTTTTTTATTTTTTGTGTGATAATTTCTAAAATTTATCTATTTTTCTAGAATGCCTCGTAATTAACACATATTTTAGAGTTTTGAATTAGTAATAGTAAAATTATCTATAAAGCTACGTTCTCATAAGATTCAGAGTCACATGAGACATTAGTGTCATAAATATGCTCTCGTAAGATTCATAGTTATACAGGATATTTGTGTTATCAATTCATAGATAAATTTAGTAGTGATGGAAGTTGGAAATTCAAAACATACATATCTTATCTATTTTTTCTTTAGACAATTGCTACAGTGTTCTGAAATAACTATAGATCATAAATTTAATTTATCAAAAGTAAATAGATATGATGACTTATGACCTCCTCGAATATAATAGATATATATTTCTCTATTTTGTTATGTAAAATAGCATAAATTATTTTCTACCACTGTAACATGACAAAATACCTCTACGATCTATTTTTATATTTACGTGACATTAGAAAAGTAACGTATCTTGCCATTTCAATGTTTGAGAAGATACTATAGGCTGTGCGTTTCACATGAGGCCATATGAGCTACATGTTTTTCTAATTAATTATTGAGAGTTTGCTCTCCAATGAATCTATTAATTTAGATATCGCTCTCCAATAGATCCGAATCTTTTTGTCTTCTAATTAATAATAGTAATATTTTTAATTAATACGCCGAATGTTGCCGGCATGGCGATTTGAACCGTGGTCTTCTACTGCCATAGGCTTTATTTTTTAAATTAATACGCTAAATGCTGCCGGTGTGGAGATTTGAACCCTCGATCTCTTGCATCTACATTTGTTGTGATTGGTTTTTTTAATTAATACGCTAAATGTTGCCGGAACGGAGATTTGAACCCTCGATCTTTTGCCTTTATTTTTTTAGCGCGCTTTAAAAATAGTGCTACTTTTACAATCTCCAACTAGTAATAGTAAAATGGAGGGAGTATTGTGGATCTAAATCCACCTCAATCCATTCAGCCTCCTTAAGAGTTGTCAAACTAAACCTTTGGCCACAACATAGGACACATTTTTTCAGACAATGGAAATAATTTGGCTTCAGACCTCTTAGAGAGGCATACATGGGCCTTAAATACCGACAAAGCTGGCAGGAATCCAGAGCTTAGTCCTCCGAAATAAATCCCATCAGCTGGAATTCTTGTAAATAGGGAAATGGTCTAGCAGATGGGAAAAAAGTGTTCGGCAAATAGAAAACTGTTGCAGGAATGTGATGTGACAATACGCATTGCACCATGATACTCGTTTTTATGAAGTTCCTGGAAGGTCTTGAGTACACATGTATGGCCCAGCTGGGCATAGAGAGTATACTCGGCCAGCTGAACAATATGTGGCTGTGGCTAAGCTAATTTGAATGTACCACACAAATCCATTGAGAGGAACCCAATCCCAGATAAAACAAACAAGCATAGTAATGGCCACAAGCTCTAACTGAAGTCTTGTAAGTTGCCGGCAGGGATTCTTCGGTAGGGCCATGGATAACACTGCTGTCACGTTTTAGGCGTGTTTAACCACGCGTGCCAATCCCTGAGGAAAACGACACACAGGGCTTCGTCGTTTCCACCCATCTAGATCTGTGGTCATATACTGCGCTGTAGAGCTAGCATGCCGCGCATGCAAATGCAAGTACCACGTTTTTTTAATCATATAGGATATATACGTCAAGGGTACGGTCTTAGGCGTGATTTGCGACAAGATGAAAAACCCATCAAGGGGTCATCAGTACGACGACTGGCCATGTAAAGTCTGTTCAGATGATTAACTAAAATTTAGCTGCTAAAAGCTATGAGCTTCATCTAACTGCTGCTAATAGAAATGCAGATTTGTACGTGGTTGACCCCGAATAGAATAAACTGGCTAGTTTTTATCAATCATCGAGTAGCTAGGTGCGTGCATCTAAACGACATGGGTGTCCTCACGCGTGTTCATGGCCTCATGGGTGAGTCAAGTATATTCATATACGAGGTATACGCCCATGTTGTATTTTTTTTAAAAAAAACAAAGCTCTTAAAAGGAATATAGTTATATATTACAAAATGTTTTTGTAACGAATCTAGTAATGATGATCCTGTGTAATTAAGATGGACATATCTGTAACGGATAGGGAGGAAGTGTGGGCCTAAGCCGCCTAGAGCAAGCAACAGGAGGATTTGTCAAGCTAAGCCAGCGATCACCTTCTGCTACGTAATGTAAGTGCTTCCAATAAACACCCCAACTGAAGAGTGTTCGTGCCTTTCAGCTCCTCGTCTGAATCTAGTTCTAATAACAGAGTTCCTTCACTAACACGTGGGTATATGCAGCGTACAAAACGGGTGCATTCGCTTTTGCGAGTCTATATAAACACAGGGAGCTCGACCTTTCTTCTCCAAGCTAGCACTAAGCATACAGAGGCCAGCAGCCACAGCCTCTGCTGCCTTCATCACACTATAGCTAAGGCCCCAGAGACCGCAGCCGTAGAGAGACCGATGACGACCAGCAGCGGCGGTCCCGTCACTCTGGCCTCGCAGTCGCAGGTGCCGCAGCGGCCTTACACCCCAAGCCCTTGGGGAGACTTTTTCCTCCACCACATCCCATGCACTCCATCACAGGTATGCATACAGCACCCATTGCACACGCAGTAGCAAAGATCGAACCAATTCCTCCAGAACATACTGTTTTACTTTGCATTTTACTCCACCATGTATATCTGATGTGGAGGCCGGGTATATGCTGGTATCTTGATCAGAGTACTAGCTAGCAGTGTATAGGCTTGTGGGAAGGAAGACACGTTGGTCCCAAGTTATTGGTCCTACCTTTTGGGCTGACTTAGAGCTCATTTAGCGGGGATTTGCTGGCGAGAGGCCCGACTCGACCCGCTTTGGACGGTCCAGATCGCGTGCTGTATGGATCCAACTGTTAACGGGTTTCGGGCGACGTGAAGTCCCTCTCTAAGCGAGATTGTGCCCTGATTTCGTTATAGGAGATTTGGTGGGGATTTGCTGGGCTCTTGCTCCGGCACTCTAGAGTCTAGAGAAGCCGAGGGAGCCTCAGAATATTGGCTTCTTCAGATCCTATTGCTTCACGCACAAAGCTCGTGGAGCCACTAATTTTGGAGCCGGAGCTAGTGTGGGTGGAGTTCCTCCAAAGAGGCCCTTACTTTATGGTGTCGATCTGGTGTCAGTATATGTTATATGTGTATAATATGCTCTACAAGCTAGTGAACATCGCTTCTCTCTCCCTCTCAACTGAGTTTCTTTTTTAGATAATCCTAAGTTTTGCTTAATATTATATTTCGTCTTTGCATTACATGTTTGACACAGCATGCATATATACACATTGCGAATAAATAGGCATTGCACATTCAATTTAGTCTTTACATAGGAAAATGGACATATATGTATATATTATTCTTCCCGGAATTTCAGACCTCAAACAAGTTTCCATATTTCCTAGTTGCGATTATTGCTTCATAATCTATTTTTAAAAGTACACTAAAGCTCCGGATATATAGAACACTAATCACAAGACGCTACAAGAGAATAGAGCTGTGGCCTAACTACCTAAGCCATAGCCAAATAACCTTGTTACTCTTTATGGCCCGGTAAAAAACCACAAGTATCATCATTTTTAGCCAATTTATAGTTCATCCTATTTTTTTCGAAAAGTATGATTTGCCAACCAACATAGATACACCTTCCTTGCAGTATTCAGTGATGACGGATAAAGCCAAACTCAAGAAGGAAGAGGTGAAGACAATGTTGCTGGATATGGATTCTTTTGATTTGCATGACAAGCTAGAGTTTATTGATACATTAGAACGGCTTGGACTGGGTCATCACTATATAAAGGAGATCCATGAGTTGCTAAGCAATGTCTATAAAGTTAGGGATAGAGATCTTGATCTTCCGACAACGTCCCTTTGGTTCTATTTGCTTCGGAAGCATGGATATCATATTTCTTCTGGTAAGATGCCAAATAACAAATAAATTATGCTTGATAATCTTATATTTGTCATATCTAGAACTTTAAATAAAAGAAAAGAAGATTTAAATTTGGTATACAACATCAAAGCTAAACCACAAAGGTAGGGTATTTATTACTTTCGGAACATCATAGGAGTCGTTATTCCAGGTGCACATTAACAGATGAAACTACACTGCTACCCTCAAATGAGTTGTAATACAGCACATCATTATCTCTTGTTGCAGACATATTTCTGAAGTTCATAGATGACAAGGGAAATATTGTAAGCAATGATGCAAGTTCTCTTTTGAGACTGTATGATGCTGGACATCTCAGAGTGCATGGAGAAGAAATACTCGATAATATCCTAACTTCTTCCAAGAGTCAACTTGAATGTATTATAGAGAATCTAGAGCCGGTGTTGAAAGAAGAAGTGGAATATGCATTGAATACACCTCTTTTTAGGAGACTCAATAGAATAGAAGCAAGGGAATACATCTCAGTATATGAGAAAAAGACTACACATAATGATGCAATGTTGGAGTTTGCAAAGTTGGACTTCAACATTTTACTCACCCTATATTGCAAGGAGCTAAAAGAACTTACATTGTAAGCACAGTTACTATCTACGTGTTTAAGGTTGTAGTAGGTATTTCCATTATAAATGTCAAATGTGCTAGCTAATACGGTTACTACAAATACAACTGCAGGTGGTGGATAGAGTTTCAAATTCAGGCAAATACATCAAACTATGCACGAGATAGGATAGTGGAGATGCATTTTTGGATGTTGGGAGTGTTCTATGAGCCCCAATATTCATATTCACGAAAAATGCTTACACAACTTTTTATGATCGTATCTATACTTGATGACTTGTACGATAGCCATTGCACCACAGAAGAAGGCAAAATCTTTGCTGCAGCACTACAAAGGTCTGCATAACTTTTTTTAATTCAACATGCTCCTTATACATTTAGAAAATTATCTATAATGTTCATTATTTGTTTTTATGATGGTATTGGAGAAAATATCATAATTAGTTCTAACATTGTGGATACTATTTCACAAAAGGAAAGAAGACGAGGCAGAGTTTATTCATAGTTATTTCTATGACAAACTATTTCCATATAATACTATAAGAAAAGGGATAACCTTGTTCCTATGTTTTGAAACAAAATTCTTATATAAAGACTATTTTTACAAGCATATCTCAAAACTTGCTTGTGCAGCTTATCCGTACTAAACATTTGCATTTGTGAAATCTTAAAGACCAAGTCTTGTATGATCTCAATATTTGTTGGTGTTCGTAAAAGAGATACGGTAGTTATACTTCTCAATATATGTAAGAAACTTACATTTGATGGGTATAACAGGTGGGATGAAGAAGCTGCCCAGCATTGCCCAGCATACCTAAGGAACCTATATATAAATATATTTGCCACTGTAAATGCTATCGAGGAAGAGCTGAAACTTCAAAACAACAAGCATGCCAAGTTGGTAAAAAGATTGGTATGGTTTCTATAATCTTATCAATACAATAACGTTTAAAAGCAGAAAAATATGTGTGTAACAATAGGAGGAAAATTATGGTATACAATAATCATGGGAGGTGTTCCTTAGTGGATCATTGTGGGCATAATAAGAAAATGTGATTTTATTTTCACTGTGCACCATTGGATAAAAATATAATATTTTGTACAAAAAGAATAATGTAGTAATATTATTAAAAGTATTTTGTGTGTGAGAGCAAATTAGTTTTCCTCTAGCATCCATACCATATCTCTGAACTTTTAACATTAACCTTTCATTTAGATAATCGACATGGCCAAATGTTATCATGCTGAGGTGGAATGGCGTGACAAAAAATACGTGCCAGCTACTGTTGAAGAACATCTCAAGATTTCAGCACGTAGTAGTGGTTGTATGCATTTTGCCACCTTGGGATTTATTTCAATGGGGGACGTGGCAAGTACTGAGGCTATTGAGTGGGCTTCTACATATCCGAAAATTATACGAGCTGTTTGCATCATTGCACGGCTCGCTAATGATATAATGTCGTACAAGGTACTTGTTATTTTAGTATGTATTTTGCTAGTGAAAATAAATAATGAATATATATCAAATAGAGTTGTTCCAAACTTTTCACATATATTCTTTTTTCTTGAAGCGAGAAGAAGCCTCCAAGAATATGGTATCTACACTGCAAGCTTGTGCACGAGAATTTGGCATCACAATAGAACAGGCCATAGAAAAGCTTAGAGAACTAGTTGAGGAAGCATGGATGGACATCACTGAAGAGTGCCTAAGACAGCAACACCCAATGGTTCTTCTAGAGAGGGCAGTCAACCTGGCACGTACAATGGATTTTCTGTACAAAGACACTGATGGATACACTGATTCACATAGTATCAAAGACACATTGGATTCACTGTATGTGAATTTCGTGCACTAAAACTTGGTGATGATGGCGTCCCAGTGATGATGATCATGCGCAGAAACAGAGAAGCTCAATGTGCTCTTCAGGGACAG
The DNA here is from genome assembly GCA_022530915.1 of Paspalum notatum. Classification (NCBI taxonomy): domain Eukaryota; kingdom Viridiplantae; phylum Streptophyta; class Magnoliopsida; order Poales; family Poaceae; genus Paspalum; species Paspalum notatum. Next base: position 37,647,104 of record CM039691.1, read on the forward strand.
AGCTAGGAAATACACACTGCAGGACCAAGGCGGACAAAAATGACAGGAATATTAAACTTTAGTAAATAATGGAGCCTCCATATTGAATCTACCAATTGTTACAGTATTTTGGAATATATCTAGATACTGTAGATCAGTTTTAATTGCAACTTACGTTATCTCTAAAGCTGGGAGGCTACTTATTGAATGTCCGAACAATGTACTACTATATAATCCATCAACAAGGATCAATAGTGCAATCAATAATTCCATTAATTCTATTCTCTATGCATCTTCCAAGTTATACTCATTCTTCTGTAAAACTAGCTACCTAGTCAAGTTTCTTATTTTAGTACTAACTACTAAAAACAAATTTTAATACTTGATCACTATCGGAGGCTAGCATGCCATGTGCAAGATTATCCATGGATTATTTATCACAGTCTTGCCAATGTAGAGTAGCAAACTATGATCATATATGCCCACATGATGTAATCCATTCTCCATGGCTTAGTGATCCTTCTCCTCAATTCGTCAAATAGCTCCTCTGTTTAGCTAAACTGCATGGCCGGATCTAGCTGCATCACAGATTCATGATGATTGGGACACTGTATCAATTAAGCTTGGGTGGGATCAAGAACTAAGTTAAGCTGCTTTGAGTGGTGACAACTTTTGGAGTGTTTATTTTTATTAATAAAGATCATTAAACTTCTCTTAGATTTGAGGGGAATGTGACCCCTACCGGCCTACTTGTGCCACCAATGCTTTTATTAGATTTAATGATGTATCCTAGTTCTATTGAATCCACGGGCACTGGTCTTTTATTAGATTTAATTATGCACCCAGTACAGTTGCACAAGGATACGCGCCAATCATCGCGCCAGAAGACCCACCAAACAAGGAACAATCATGGACCCTAAGCCTTATACTTGATAGGATTTTGGTGATTCAAATGACAACACAATCATTTGGACTAAGATTGTTTGCCATATCATTTGTTTAAGTCCCAGTGATGCGAGATATGGACATAGAAACAAAACATCAAGGGTTTATCAAGAGGACCAAAAGAAGACCCTAAAGATCATTTACAAGATTCAATAAATCAAGTGGAAGAAATTTGGAAGAGCCACTAGTAATAATAGGTTGCGCTCCTGTGAGTTCAGGTGGGAATGAGTAGACCGCATCGTCGTGTGCACTGTTATTGAGGAGTGGGATGGCAGCATGGCACACACTCATGTAAGGCTGATGTCATCAGAAAGTGCATGCAGGCGCATCAAAACACTATATAAGCATTATATATAGATTAGAGTTTGAAATATATAGATTAGAGTTTGAAATATATACGGTTAAATAAATAGGCTGGTGACATTAATTAACTTGAGATCGTGTCGTGCCCCATGAGCATTCAGGAGGAGAACATAAGGACTCCACTTTATTTAAGCAATATAGTCAACAGAAAAGCTGCCACTTCCGCAGCAAACAAAAGAGCTCATGTGTTCAGTTTCCATCGATTGTGGTGTTTGGTACTTTATCCCTAGTAGAACCAAACATGTGCTCATAATGTCTGAGATAATATGCTAAATAGGCACAATCACAAAATTCAATGTAGACAACATTTTATCGGATAGTGTGCATTATCTAGATTCCAAAAATCTAGTGGCGACCAAACACCCTCTGAGTCCGTTGACATGTGCTTGCTGCTAATTCACTGCTACCTGCTACTCCCTCTGTCTCAATTTACAAGTCGTTTGATTTTTTTTTTTACATCAAATTTGACCAATTCGTCTTAATAAAAAAAATTACAAAAATATGGAAAAAAATGAGTCATAATTAAAGTATATTATATACTAAACTAAATCACAATCTTACTGTTACTAATTAGAGGCTCCAAAAGGAGCCTACACGTTAATCCTCACGAAACACGTTAGAAAAAGGATTGATTTTAGAAATTCTCATAAAAATCAGAAGCATCCGACCATCAATTGACATATTGGAATATTAATAGCCATTAGATCTATTTTCTAAGTAATTACCCACCTCTGCCATTATGAAAAGTTTTGAGTTCAACTCTCAACGGAAGCAAATTCCTTCTTTTTTGGGAGATTTTCTATTTTCATATTATTCTCTAAACAATTACCCACCTCTGTCATTGTAAAAGGTTTTGAGTTCAACTCTTAATGGAAACAAATTTCTTCTTTCTTGACAGATTTTTTCCATTTTCAGTTTATTTTCTAAATAATTACCCATCTCTGTTGTTATAAAAGGTTTTAGTTCAATTCTCACAAAAACAAATTTTTTCTTTTTTGACAAATTTTTCCCATTTTCAAATTTACTTAAAGTTTTGTTGTCAAACTTTCCCATTTACAAATTTACACTACTAAATGACTTTGTAACTTTTTTTATAAAGATGCTAGAAACCATTCTATGAAACAAATATTTTGTACCTAATCCTGCTATTACTAATTGAAGACTCATTTTAGAACCTCCTTATTAATCCTCACAAGATACGCTAAATAAAAGATAAAATCACAGAAATTCTCACAGTAATAAGAAACATTCTATCAGCGATTGCAGATTGAAATCTTAATAGCCACTAGGTCTGTTTTCTATGTAATTAACATACTTTTATCCATCATGTAGCTCTAATAATAAATCTGTTTTGTAGAAAAAAAAAAGATAAATTCTAAAAATCCTCACAAAAATCAGAAATATCCCGTCATCCATCATATAGCTCTAATAATAGTAGTCATTAGATCTATTATAGTTTCTAAAAAAATTACCCAACATAACATTATAAAAGATGAAATAAAACAATTCTCTAAATTTGTATAAAAATTGCCAATTATGAAATATAAATTGAAAAACCCCTTAAATTTGCTTAAAAATTACCCACTTACCATTGGAAATATGAATTAAATAATTATCTAATTTGCATATAAATTACTCACCATGCCATTATAAAAGATGAATTAACATAAGCCTTGAAGCAGCATATAAATTACCCAATATATCATCATAAAAGATAAATTAAAATAGTTTCTAAAGTTGCATATACATTACCATATTTCAGTTATCAAGGATGAATTAAAATATCAACACTAACATTAGTAAAGATTAAATCTATATCTCTAAACTCCAATCCGTGCTCTCGCACGGGTTGATGAACTAGTGGAAACAAATGGTAATTATAAAACTTTTTTAAATAAGACAAACTGGTCAAATTTAGTGTCAAAATGACTTACTCCGTATAAATTGGGATGGACGAAATACAGCTGGGCCTACGATTCCTACAGGAGCCCACTTAAGACAGAGTGTACAGTCGGCACTTCATGAATGCCTAGTATCTGCGAAGATATAAACACCTTAATTTCCAAGTATATTGGAGTACTTATCATTAGTTTCGTTCTCTATGCATATACTTTTCTGTAGTATGCTCAGTGTGCATGCATAAGGAAAATCTAAGAAAATAATAATTCAACTTCGTTTGCAATTTTGCTTCCACCAAAATGCACTCTCTTTCAGACTTCGAATACTAGATTAATTCCACTGCCACCATGCACATTGGGTTGTTTGGTTTAGGCAATGAGATGGTCCATTATCTTTTTACCCCTCATTTTTTTTGGTTTGTGGAATGGAGTAAGTTAATCCATCGTCATCTTATTCCTCACAAGCTAATAATTAAATTAGTACCACGATGAAGAATGGGTTCATTCTAGTAAATTTTATGGGATGAATGATCCATCATCAACCCATTTTTGGTGAGTCCATTCCTCAAACCAAACACCTCCAAAGTATATCACAGGCTCACACTTCACATCCATCTAATCCTTGCCGAGTTAAATAAAAAATCAGTGTAAGAAACTTATGGACGGTATCAAAAAAGAAGAAAACAAAGCAAACCGAAACCTAGCCATTCTGATTACTAGCAGGAGATGATGGTTTACAGGCTTAGCAACCATTGGAACTGTTCCCCTGTACTTGAAACTTCATAACGAAATGTATTATTTTCCTTACTACTGCGCTTGAAATTTCGATATGTGCTTCTTGACCCCCACAATATCTGCTACACAACAATAAGAAGCCATGCAAGTAGTGGATTGATCACCCCTATATATTTGGCTATATATATCCAGCGCATCGTAATATTCTAATCCAAAATCAAAAGTAACTAAGCATGCGTGAAATTTCTTGTTCGGAAGGAAGAATCATAGAAATTTAGCAGTCAAATGCTCCGAACTCAACCACATACATATCATCGTGGCAATTACTGAACCATTTCTCTTCCTGTCCAAAATCCAAAAAGGAACAAAATAAAAAAACAAAGCTGCACTTAGGTCCGCCAGCACAGAAAGATAATTAAATGATTTTCTAACTCCAGTTTTGTTATCCCTGGATTAGCTAGAGAAATATAATTAAATAATTTTCTAGATAGGTAGTCTCCGTATGCTATATACCTCACGGCTCCATGTATGTCCAGCATATAAACTGAGCCTTATGGGATCCTTCTGGACTGCACTTAGCCAAGAAAATCACCAATTGGCGTGCAAGCGTAGCTCTGAATTGAAGCCTGAGCCTGCCTCAGGCTAAGGCAAACTTTGTTTGCAATAACAGCTCCAATTTAATCTCCAGGGACAGAACAAACTCGCCGGCAATAATATCATATCGGCCGTTAACAAGTAGCCAAAGCAATCGTCCGCAGCGTAGTAAACTACAATACATATTTTGTTCGGCATACTAACGGACTTGGAATAAAATACCCAACATTAGCTCTCCTTGATCTGGCCAAATAATGTGTGCCCCCAAACAGTGGGATCAACTCTACCTTTCCTGATTCTTTTACTTCCTTGCCTGCACGAATGCTTAAACGGCCGAATCAAATAAAGGTGGCCGTATCAACTATCCAAAAAAAATATTTATTAATTCGGCAACTGAACTGGTTCACACTACTAATCAGCACTAAACCGGCTAAGCTTCACTACTGACACTTATTACACATCAACCGATTACAGACGAACCCATCAATCAAGTGCTCATACAAATACCCAAATAATAATGCATCAAGCCCAAATTATTCTAGGTATATGCTGCTAAATTTGAGTGCGAACATATATGCCTCCCCTATTTTTTAATTACCAAAGGATGTGGGCTCATGCACGCCCGCCCGGCGTTGAGAACAAAACCATGAATATATTGCACAGGAATTCACCAACAACTTGGGTCATGCATCTTGCACACGCCATGCATGCATATATGCTGTATGCTTCAACATGCCATGCCCACACACATAGCCATGCTAATTGCTACACGCACATGTAAAGCATCCATGCCACGACATCGTGACGCCTTCTTCGACCACTCTCTTCCCATACACAACCTGTATTGTGTGCCTACGTGCCTCCAACACAACACCACCTCAAACAATGCATTTGTCGGCGAATTTGCACAACAAAGCAATAACATATTGTTAGGCTGTGATCACCAGTGGTGTCCATTTGGACATCCAAAATACGGTTTTGCACTATACGCACACCGCAAATAGAGAGGAGTTTGAAATATAGCGGTCGGATGAGCGGACCGGTGAACATGGCCTCAGCATGATTATCAGATCATGTCGAACACAAAGCAAGTTTTATGCACACTAGTTTGAAATGGCGAAAATATCAAGTTGTTGGTTTCCAGTTATTAGGAGTTGTAGGGCATACAACTATTGATTGATGTAACTTTTAATATATGTAGGTACAAGGGAAGTTTAATCGATGAAATGAGGACTATTAATTATTGATGGTTTCAAGCATAGTTTCAGGGTTGATGGTGGGAGGAACTATTGCACAAGCCATCTGTATATAGGTGAGGTTTTGTAGGAGTATATGTGCTAGTAACAACTACTTGTGCTTGTCGTTTATACTTTGGAAACCTTGTAAGGGCAAGGACCAATAATAATATTTCCAGTAAAATGAAGTTAAGACCCTCAGCATGGATGTGTTTGGCCATTACACGTGATGTCGAATTGCTGACCTTCGCGGTCGTTGGAGGGGTCTATATAAAGCCAGGGAGCTCGGCTGTCTTCTCCAAACAAGCTACGTATTACCCAGGGCCAGGGAGCTACACAACCTCTCACCTTCGATCCCTATGGCGGTCTCGCAGGTGCAGCAGCAGTACAACCCACGGCCACACACCCCGAGCCCCTGGGGCGATTTTTTCCTCCAGCACATCTCGTGCACTCCATCACAGGTATACATGCACAAAACGGCCAACCTTATTAACTCTATCTTTGTTGTTACTAACTCAAATAATATGTCGTTTTACTAGTTCATGTCTCTGGTGTAAAAGGGATCAGCATTCAGCAGGACGTATATACCATTTATTTTCCGCTGCGCCCCATTAAAATGACCCAAAGATGTGTTAGACAGGCTTCCACAATGCAGCCACACATGATTATTGGATGGTTGTCTAGGCCTGCTAGCCTGGCCCTGCAGGCCCTGTGAGAATGAAAATTTCAGCCGATCCCCAAAGTCCCACCTCGTTTTTTCATATGGCCCTAGGCGCATCCAGGAGGCCACTCAACAAAATATAGGTCGTTCTAGGGTTACCACCGATGCCGCCACACTCTCTTGTCTCCCACTTATCTCAATTCACACACCTCTCCCTCTTCCTCTTGGGTGTTATCCACCGCTCCTCGCCGGATTAATTTTTCCTTGTGATTAATTTTTTTTATGTTTCAGCTCATGTCAATGAAGGAGACAGCACAGGTCCAGCAAGAAAAAGTGAGAGATGTCATACTGGAAATATTTTCATCCTCTAGCTTGGTTCAGAAGATGGAACTCATCGACACCCTGCAACGGATCGGGGTGGACTACCAGTACAACAAGGAGATCAATGAGTTACTTTGCTCTATCTACAATGACAAGGATGGAGGCTCTGACAGTCTCTACATCACCTCTCTGAGGTTCTATTTACTTAGGAAGCATGGGTACACAGTCTCATCGGGTATGTAGTAGGACCGACGATGCTGTTCTAAATATGTGTGTTGGCTATAAACTAGAATTATGTGCAATTTTGAATTTTTTTGACATGAGAATGGAACATTGAAATACATGTGCAGATGTGTTTGAGAAATTCAGGGATGACCAAGGAAACATCTCAAGCAATGATGTCAACTGCTTGCTAATGTTGTACGATGCTGCGCATATGAGAACCCATGGGGAGGAGATACTTGACAACATCATCAGTTTCAACAAGAGCCGCCTCCAATCTGTGATGATGGGAACAGATTTGGAACCTGCGCTGACCGAGGAAGTGAGGTTCACATTGGAGACAACTCGATTCAGGCGGGTTGAGAGAGTAGAGGCGAGGCGCTTCATCTCGGTGTATGAGAAGAATGCTACAAGAAATGAGGCTATACTAGAGTTTGCAAAGCTTGACTACAACATCCTGCAAGTTCTCTACTGTGAGGAGTTGAAGGAGCTAACAATGTAAGTAACGACATGTACTACTAAATAATAAGTAATTAGTGTGCTAATAATAAGCATAGATATATTCACTATTATATTTACTAGTCAATCAACCTGTGCTTTCGCACGGGTTAGAGTCTTAAATGTGTTATGCGTAACCGTACAGGTTTTTATAATACCATATCTTGCTACTTTATATGTATGCTTAATTGATTTAGATAATTTTTGATCGATTGCAAAAATATGTGATTTTAATATAATTTTGAGGGGTTACTTTCATCATATTATCGGTCATAATAACTAAGATGAACAATTCAAATATAAATTAAAGGAGATATTTAGTATTATCCTATCAAAATAGCAAATGTGAGCAATTAGATATAAATTTAGGGTGTTATTTCATATTTTCCTTTATATTGGCAAAGTGGATAATTAATATGTAGTTTTAGGGGTTATTTAATATTATTTTGATAATGGCAAATGTGGGTGATTACTTAATTAGAAAACAAATTTAATGGCTATTAAGATTCCAATATGTTAATTGATGAAAGGGTATTTTTTATTATTGTGAGAATTGACATAGAAATTTCAAAAAGTCTACAAAATATCTGTTTCATCGAAAGGTTTCTATTATCTTTAATGGAAAAAAGACAAAAACTGAAGGTAAGTTTGAAAATGGGAAAAATCTAAAAAAAAAGACATTTGCTTTCGTTGAGAATTGAACTCAGAGCTTTCGTAATGGCAGAGGTGGGTAATTACTTGAAAAATATATATAATAAAAAAAAAGAAGATATTTGATTTCATTGAGAGTTGAACTCAAGACCTTTCATAATGGCAGAGATGGGTAATTACTAAGAAAACAGATCTAATGGTTATTAATATTCCAATCTGCCAATTGATGGCCGGATGTTTCTGATTATTGTAAGAATTTCTTGGATTTATTTTTTTTTCTAGTACGCTTTGAAATTGGTGTAACTTTTAGAACCTCTAATTAGTAATAGTTAGATTAGATATCGATCGATTTTATTTCAGATGGTGGAAGGATTTCCAGTCTCGGACAGACCTGAGGTTTGCACGTGATAGACTGGTGGAGATACATTTTTGGATGATGGCAGTGGTGTATGAGCCCTACTACTCATATTCACGGATAATGCTCACAAAGTTGATCATCTTCGTGTCATTGTTCGATGACCTCTATGACAACTATAGCACCACAGAGGAGAGCAACATCTTTACTTCAGCCATGGAAAGGTACAGGTTGTCTACATTAACATCGTACAAATTTTGGCTTAATTATGAGTAATAGTTAACTAGCTTATACTACAATTTGATATGATGATACATATAGATGGGATGTAAAGGCCGCAGAGCAATTCCCGGCATATTTGAGGGCTTTCTACGAAAATATACTAGGCACAACTGATGAGATTGTTGAAGAGTTAAAGCGTCAGAATAATAAGCATGCTGAATTAGTCAGAAAACTGGTACGTTACTTAAAATTAGAGGTGCAAACATTACCAGGCATTTAATATATTGATCAGATAGTTGTCACATCTTGTATGCACATTATCTACTCAGATAATTGACATGGCCAAACGCTACCATGCCGAGGTGAAATGGCGCGACGAACACTATGTACCAAGCACCGTTGATGAGCACCTCCAAATTTCAGTGCGCAGCAGTGCTTGTATGCACATAACAAACATTGCCTTCATTTCGCTAGGAGATGTGACTACCAGAGAGGCAGTTGAGTGGGCTTTCACGTACCCCAAGATTATCAGAGGTGTTTGTATTGTCGGACGAATTGGTAATGACATTGTGTCGCACGAGGTAAGTATATATATAGCATATCACTTCATGACATCTAAATACAATGTAAACATTGTAAGCAATTTTCTAATCATCCCTGTGTTTCTGATGATCATTTATTTTTCATGAAGCGAGAACAAGCTTTGGACCACCATATGGCTTCCACGGTGCAAACTTGCATGAAACAGTATGGGGTGACGGTAGAGGAAGCCAATGAAAAGCTTAGGGTAATAATCGAGAAAGCTTGGATGGACATTGTCCAGGAATGCCTTGACCAGAAGCATCCCATGGTGCTTTTAGAGAAGGCAGTCCACCTTGGACGAACAATGGATTTCATGTACAAGCGCGAAGATGCATACACCCTCTCGTTTAGCCTCAAGGACATTATAGCTTCAATGTACATCAAGTTTGTGTGAGTTCCGTTTCATGATCCGGTTACCGCCAAATATGGTTGTTTTTTTTGGTACCTCCGCTACTTTTCAAAATAAAAATAGTATGTGATGTACTTACATATATACGAGAAAAAAAATTAGTGTTATATTTTTTTTTTCTGTTAGCTCCTGTAATCAGCTCCAGAACAATTATGCCCGTTTTGAGATCATAAAAATATCTCTAGAAGCTTAAAAAAGGAATTTAGATCTAGAAAAATAGGGAGAATCCTAGACAAATCTGCAAAAAAAAAAAAAAAAAAAAATCTCAAAGTGTTCAAGGAGGCGAAACAGAGTCTTCCCCAGCCCGTGCCACGACGCTCCAGGGCAGGCAGGCAGGCAGGCCGGCCTCACCTCAGCAGCAACTGAGCACCGGGCCCGGCCCGTAGCGATTTGGACAGGTGGTGGGCCGGGCCTTTTCTGCTTGGCTAGTACTACTACTGATGTACAGTAGATTTTTTTTTTACCCCACCGCGTGGACGTGACGTCATCGCTGGCAATGCCGGGCCAGAAATTTCGATTTCGGAAGGGAGCGGGTTTGGAGGGAAACTGGCTGGCCGGGCGGCTGCCTGAAGCGTCTGACCGGTTCCCCGCGGCGGGAGGCCGCGCGGGCCCCACGCCGCGGTCAAACCGTCAGTCAAAGTACAGGCGCGGCGGTGGTGTCGTCGTAGCCGTTGGGACGGGACGGCGGCGCCTCGGCTTCCACGCGCGCGCGGTGAGAAAGGGTCAAAGCAGGGCAGGACGATACAGGGCCTGCTCTCCGGCTGTTCCAGGGACTGTGGTGGGCTACGGCGTGGTGGGGCCGGCCGGGCGGCGACGAGGGAGCGGATAAGGCGCGCGGTGGCTGGTGATGGTGGAGCCCCGGCCCGCTCGCCGGCCGGCCGTCCGCCGGATTCCGGCCACGGTTGGGCTTGGCTGACGAGGCGGTGACCCTACCCGGACAGGGCTCTCTCCCCGTCGTCGGCGTTTGGTGCCCTGGTCGCTCAGATGTGTGATGGGTTTGGCTTTTGCTCCTTTGGAAATGGTGACCCCTCCCGTTCTTTTCTTATGTAATTAACGTGTGGTTTATTTTGTTTTTTCTTTTAAATTTTGATTCCTCATCTAATTCAAAAAGTTTTGTTACTTATCATTTTATTTTATTTTTATTGTTTGTTCTATCATTAGATATAGTTTGAGTATGACTTGTGCTTTTATATATATATTTATTACATGAAATTTTTTGAATAAGACAAGGGATCAAAGTTTTTGAATAAAATCAACCGCGCTAAATAAAAAAAATAAAGGAATATATGTAAGTTTATGTTGTGTCTATAGTTTTTTTTTTACAGGGATGTCCCTAATAATTGTAGTTTCTTTTTTTAACCAAAGCATGTACTCCTAATAACCCCTTTGCGTATGTTCATGTCTGATTATATCGCTAGTGTCAGGGTTGTCCAGCCTGTAGATACCGAGCTAGCTATCGAAGCGCAAACATCGACTATGGTATGGATGGATATATTGTTAGCATGCGACGATCGATCAGATCAGAGATCAGCAAGATGAAAAGAGAATTTTTTTTATGACTTTCGCTAATTTGAAATAGTAGAAATTAATATCAAGTCATTCCTGATTTTCTTTACGATGACTTACTGGGCATGCAACTACTGGTTCATGTAATTTTTGCTATTTGCGGGCACGAGGGGAATTTGATCGCTATTTGATGGTTTCAACTTTCAAGCCTAGATTGACGGTTGATGGTGGTGGAACGAGAAAATTTGACCAAGACATGTACTGTAAATAGGTAAGGTTTTGCATGCTAGTAATAACGTCTACTTTTGGAAGGAAGCATCATGTGGAATCTACAACCAACTAGAAAAAATGCCTATTTTCGCCAGCATACGGGGTAACGAGTTTTTGTATGTGTGGAGAGAAAAATGCGTGCCATTCAAACCAAGCAAACGGATACAGCTGCCAATGCTTTTATGTTTTTTTTTTCTTTATACATACTCAAATATCAGTTTACTGATGGTTTTCTTATCCTTGTACTCCCTCCGTATTTTTATATAAGTCGCGGTTAATTTTTTTTTCAAAACTTTGATCCTTCGTCTTATTCAAAAAATTTGGGTAAACATATAAAGAGACTAGTCATGTTCAAACTCTCTATAATGGTAAACCAAATCACATCAAAAGAAATTATAAATTATAAAAATTTTTGAATAAGACAAGCGATTGAAATTTTGAAAAAAAAATCAACCGCGACTTATATTTAAATACGGAAAGAGTATATATGAGATAAAAATGTCGGCTTTCAAAATAAACAAGTATTTTTCAATAAAATTAGGAAACATGACAATTTTAACTGCAATAGTCACCGAATATACATATACTTTAGCCATGCATTATTGTTACAAGAACAGGTGTCGAGTCCAAATATCATAATATATAGTTCATCATCTAACTACTCCTATCACTTATCATCAAGGTACAATTAGAGCATTATATTCTTGTCACACAACCACACGCACACATCTATAGGAACTTTTTTTTTTTTTTTGAAACAACATCTCTAGGAACTTGGAAGTGGACTAACCTTCTATATTCTCTCGTTCAAAAATTAGGTCTTTTTAGTTTGGTCCTAAGTTAGCATTATTTAACTTTGACCAGTTCTATAGAACACCAAATAAATGCACTATAATACTACATATTTCATGGTGGATGTAACCGAACTAGCTAGTTTGGTGTTTTTTATATCTTGGTGCATTTTTCAAAATAAAAAACTTGACTAAGGTCAGATAAGCTTGGGTTAGGATGATGACACTTTACATATTTTATATATCTAAATAGAAGAATCCCACTACATATTTCTCTCAACATACGTGAAGCCACGTCATCGTCCACATCACCGTCCATTAAAACCTCCATTTAAACATTTCATTGATCTTCTGTGGCTTTATGCATACAATAACTTTCCGTGGTGTATGTGAGGGTGTCATTCAAATTTCTGCAGCAAGATGTGGGAATATTTTCTTTCATGATGTTAGTGTTTTATCTACTATTTCTTAATCTATGAATCATATTATATTTTACGTTATAAAATTCCAGCGGTAACGCGCTAGGTATCATCTAGTTGGAACAAATGGAGCAGCCACTAGACTTAGAGCACCGTTTTTCTCACCTATGGGCTCTAAATTAAAACACCCCACTGATGCATGGCGTGTGGCACAGTACACAATTTTTTTGGACACATAGAAGAAAATAGGATTTTATATAACAAGTAACATAACAAGTTGTTGACCACACTAAGAGGTTTTAAATATTTCCCTCTTTGGAAGCAATGCTCCATCCGTCCCATAATATAATGCGTGCACGTAATTTAAGATTCAAAGTTTGAAAATTTCAACCTATATCAATAATTATGTAATGAAAACTTATTTTTATAAAAATTATATCATTGTATTCGTGTTTAGAAGTACTTTTATATGATTATATATACTTTTGGTGCTACAAACATTATAGGATAAGAGATATTTAGAGTCAAATATTAGTAGTACTAATCATGTCAAATTTGACCGCACCTTATATTTTAGGATGGGGGAGTAATATTTAGGGATCTTTCATATTTATTCTATTGCCTTTAGTATATTCATTAAATCGATCAATGCATGCTAACCATCCCGTTATTAATAATTTACTTCATCGATATATATGAAAAGCAATAGTATATACTCCCTTTGACCTAAAAAAGTGTCGCCCGCCTTGATTTCAGTGCATGGTAAATCATTCGTCTTATTCAAAAAAATATTTGCAAATCATTCTTCTTATTCAAAAGAAAATATTTGTACTGAAATCAAGGTGGGCGACGCTCTCTCTGGGACGGAGGGAGTATATCGTATAAGAAGATTGACTATACAAAGTTGGTCAACCTTTCCACATATGTTCTAGAAAACCTCAAAGTCTAACAAAATGACTTTTTTCGATAAAGAACAAAGACTTGAAGGGCAAAACAATTGAAGTTTCTGAGTGTAATATTCCTTTGATCAATACTTGCAAGTGGTGATGGATATCCTTCCTTCTCTGACCGTATCAACCCAACAAAAGCCCATCAAGTCCATCACAATCTTGCTAGCCCCCACAACAACTAACAATATATTGTTATTTTACTCATATTGCCATGCGAAACGCATGAAAGAACATACATCATGGCGTAGTAGCAAAGCAGTAAAGTACCATGTTCCACGTTCAAAAATTGGTCATTGATTACATATACGACAGAAACATATCAACAGTATGTCTTCGAACGCTGAGGCCGTGGCAACTGTCCATTTTTGGCACGAGGAGCATGCATCCTTATCATTATCAATAGCAGGGTTGTTAACTTTAGACCATTTAAACAACTATTTCAACCAATATCTTTTCAATTAAAACGTAAATCTTCTATTTAATAGTGGGCAAAAATATACATTACTGGGATACTACAACATTGATGACCAGATACTAAATTGCAGAACGCAGATCTCATATGTGAATCATAAAAAAAAACTTTTTCCATATGACCTTTTTAAATGGAGCGTGTTAACGCACGACGGGTCGTGCACTCGGAAAACTTGATATTCTTTCTTCTTACGTGTCAGCACCTGTTTCTCCTAGGCTCCAGCAGCATCCCTTTGCCGCTCGTCACCACCCCAATGCTAACCTCAGCCGCCTTCCTGGCCCCCCGCCTTCTTCTGATGGCTCCAACGGTATTCATCACCACGTCTAAATAAACACATCATGGTGTCAACTTTTCTAGCCTAAACTTCTCCATTGTCTTCCACTCCCCACTGGCCGTCCTATGTCACCTGGCTCCAGCGGAGTCCTGCTGCTTCCGCTCTATCACCCACAACCCACCTCCACATCTAGCCATCGAACCACCCCAAACCCTCTATATAGGTCCATCGGTGACCACTTCTCCTACAGAAACCCTAGACCTAAACATGATGGTATCCTCTTATTCTTTTCCCTCCTCCAACAAAGCAACGAGCATGAGGTGACGGATCGCGCGCTGGCACAATAATTTTTTGCACTTTTTGCCTTTCGATCGTGCAATCAACGTGAGTATGTTAAACTATTAAGAAAATGTAGAATGCTAACGGATATCTATTTTAAAAGATGCCTTATCCGTTACTATGTAGTATACCGCAGTAGATAAGACATGCCTATCCGTTACTATGTTTAGATAATTGGACAAAATTATGGGATGTAGACAGAGATAATTGGACAAGATTATACCGCATAAGAGAGGAAAAATATGAAAGGGTGGAATAGGGATATACCTATCTCATATTCCTACCATTTTTATCCTCTGATATAAAACAAGCAAGAAGAGTATGCTAGAAGCTCTTTAGCAAGTTAAATAAAATGAAAACCTATGAAGATATTGCAAAGACAAAACACACACGCACAAAAAGCCATTTCACGGGAGACTACTAGCCCAAGTCATAGCACACTATCGCTCACCGGGTGGTCTCCCCACTCGCTCGCTCGCTCCCACGGCAGCCCGTTTCCGTCCACCGGAAGTGCCGGACTTTCCCCACTCCTTCCCAACCCCCCACCTCTTCTTCTTCTTCTTCCCTCGTCGTCTTCGGCGTCCTCCTCCAGACCGGAGTGAGCGAGTCGCCGAGTCCCCACACGCCTCCCGTCCCGTTCCGCCCTTCCCCTCCGCCGCGGGTCCTGCCGCCTAGAATGGAGGCGTGGCCGGACGACTTCCGGTGCCCCATCACGCTGGAGGTCATGACGGACCCCGTCATCCTCCCCTCCGGCCACACCTTCGAGCGCCGCAGCATCCAGCGCTGGCTCGACGGCGGCCACCTCACCTGCCCCGTCACCAACCTCCCGCTGCCGCCCTCCCCGCCTCTCATCCCCAACCACGCGCTGCGCCGCCTCATATCCGCCGTCTCGCCTTCCGCGCCCGCGCCCGTCTCCGTCCCCTCGGAGGGCGGGGGCGCTCCGGCGCGGCCGGCGCCGGCGCCCGTCCAGCCCGCGGCGTCGCCCGTGCCGGAGCTGCTGCGGCTGGCCAAGTCCGGCGCCGCGGGCCGGAGGGAGGTGCTGGAGTCCGGCAGCGCGGCGGTGCTGCTCCGGCACGCGGAGGCCGGGGACGAGGCGGCGGCGCGGGCGCTGCTGCTCCTCAGCCTGGACGGCGACGACGCGCGCGTCGGGCTCGTGGCGGACGGCGCCGTCGACGCGCTCTCCGCCGCCGTGTCCCGAGGCGGCGCGGCCGCCGCGTCCGCCGCCACGGCGCTCACCAGCCTCGCCACCGTCGGCGTCAACAAGTGCACCATCGGGGCGCACCCCGCGGCCATCCCGGCGCTGGCGGGGCTCCTCCGCCGCGGCGGCCCGCGGGAGCGCCGCGAGGCCGCCACGGCACTCTACGAGCTCTGCAAGCTGCCGGAGAACCGCCGCCGCGCGGTGCGCGAGGGCGCGGCGCCCGCGCTCGCCGACTTCGCCGCCGACGGCTCCGCGCGCGCCGTCGAGGTGCTCGCGCTCCTCGCCAGGTGCCGGGAGGGGCGCCAGGAGCTCTGCGGGATCCCCGGCCTCGTCTCCGTGCTCACCGGCGTCGCCAGGGGCGGCAACGCCCGCGCAATCGAGCAGGCCCTGCTCGTCCTCGCCTGGATTTGCGCCGAGAGCAACGAATTGGCGCTGGAAGCCATAAAGCTGGAGGCTTTCCAGCTCTGCGAGGCTCTGGTGAACGACGACAACTGCAAGATCGCCAAGAACGCGGTCGAATTGGCCCGGACGCTCGAGAGAGCGTAGAAAGAGATTGGGATGTCGTAATTTTGATTCAGTGCCTGCCTGCTCGATTGGGTTTTGGCCTCATTGTACAGGGGTAGCGACAGCAAAGGTGAACCTTTTTATCTTCTTCTCTCGTTCTGTTCATTTCCATTTCCTTTCCATCCATGTTGTAGCAAAGGAGGACAGATCAGTAGAAGTTAGTGTCTGTTCATATGCTTAGAACAGAAAAAAAAAAAAAAAAAAAAACAGAGTATGGATCCTGAACCTGGCAGCTAGGACTGCTTCCATGTTTCTTAGAGTCACAAGATCAGCCAATCTGAAATGTCATCGTTCACAAGTATGATGATTGATCTTGTGAAAGTGACCATATGGTCGCTCTGAAGTGGCTCAATGCAATCAAGTAGGATCACTACTACTCTGTTTCTTATTCCTTTGCTCGCTGTGTTCTATAGTCTTACTTTTACATGAGGAGAATTGAAATGTGTGTATAGCCTATCATCTCCTTGTGACTTGTGATAAGAAATGAAATTCGCCAGAAGTACAGAGCCTGTGGCTCCCTGTCTGCTCAGAAAATCTTGTGTGCTGTTAAACTTGATGTGTACTTCACCAGCTATTTGCTCTACTAGGTTTGACATTTGGTGCTAATATTATTTCCATGTAGTGCATTGAAAGGTCGTGATTTGTCCTAAGTTTTCCACATTGGAATTAAATAACTAGGATGAGCTTACTGTTGGGCATATTAGGCTGAGTCCAATGGGACTCCCTATATAGGTTCGCTAAACACTGTTTTGCACTGTTCGACATAAATGTTGAGAGAGAGGGATAGTTGGAATAGTGTTTAGGGAGTGGGGATAGGGAATCCCATTGGACTCAGCCTTATATAGCCAATAGAGATCCTGATGGAACTCGTGTAGGACCCTCAGCATCTCTTGCATCATCCTAGTGTCCTAATTTCTCAGTAGATTGTGCAGCTGATGTTCCTTTTTTAAATTCAGATACGGCCATAGATATGAGATAGGCTAACTTTTGCTCTATAAACTATACGATATTCTATCATCCCTGAATAAACTTTCAAAGTGCTGTTATGTGGGAAGATATTATACCACTAAGAAGGGGTCTTGCAGCCAAAGCCATGTGGATCGCTCCAGATTGCTTGTGTCACTTTTGTCCTCGAGAGAAATGAGTGGTTATTGTGCAGCTTTGAATACCAATTTGTTTGACAAGGACATGCTAGTTTTTTTAGATGGCCTAGCTTTCGCTACGTCAACTAGCTTACAATTTCGACATCAGATTGAATATTGAGAGGTCTAAACACGCCTTTGTCTCATTAGTAGGCGACAAAGCAGTGGGGATTCTTTGAGATCCGACCAAATGGACAAACACCCAAGAAACTAAACGACTTTTGCTTGTGGGTGATTTGCCACAAAGATAGCCCAGCCCTTAATAAGCTAATTAGCTCTAGTACAGAACTTAATGAGGATTATGCAGTGGTGATGTGGCGGTGATGGTGACAATATGTGAATGGAAACCTAGCAACCGTAAGATAAGGGTTGACCTTGACCACAACCACAAGCTTTTTTTTCCTGGGGGTGGTTGGCATGTCCATTTTGAACGAATGGCTTGTTCTGAGCCAACAAAAGCGTGTTGGCGCCATTACTAAAAGCCGGAACGCGGTGATCTCGTTTAAGTGAGCGGGATTAGTGATGATGCAGATCGCAATCATCAGTTTCCCTGATCGGCGACCCATCCTGTGCAGTTCTGATGTGCTCATGCACCTTTTCCTTTTAGCAGTGCAGTGAATGGTGTGGAGAACTGGTGATACTGACACCTTTCAGAAAGATTTCCCCCCTTGTATCACCATTTTGGCGCGTGATGGATCTGTGGATGCTCCAGTTTAGTGGACGTTGGTGCAGGAATAGCAGCATGGGGGCATCTGTTTCCCGGAATACGCTGTGCTTCTTTCCTGATACTTGTGGGTGTGCTTGCAGATCTATGCATGTTTGCTTGCCTCCTGATATATCTGCTCATCATCTGCTGCATGATTGTCGTCAGCGCCGTGATTGTGGTAACTAGTACAGTGCCTTCACATCCGCTACGTCATTATCACCATTGGGGGGGTTTCAGCTCCCTGCAATGCAAAGCCACTGCCCCTTAGGAATCGTAGGCTCATATAGCACAGAAAAGGGGAAACGGAGATGATAGGTTGTGTCACAAGAGCAGGTTGTCCATTGAGGAAAAATCCAGGGAACTCATGAAGTGACCATGACTCGAAGATGCGTTCTGATCAAGAATACTAGGTGCAAGACGACAAGCATCATGCGTTGTTGACATGTGGGGCCTTGTGCTAGGGACGGTAAACAGAGGCGGGGATCTATATTATGCTAACCCTGTCCTAAAACGCAGGGAACATGAGTATGTTAAGTCAAACCATTTTATATTTAACCAAGTTTATAGAAGATTGTTTCAAAGAAAAGGTTTATAGAAGATAGGGATAGTAATAATATTTAAATGTTACATTAGTACCATTATATCCATCATGAGATGTATTTTCACATTTTTCTTTCTTGATATGATGTATGTTAATGCTCTTCTCTACCAATTTGGTTAAACTTTAAAAAAAATTTGAACAAACTTTAATTTCCTTATCTCAAAACAGATGAAATATATTCACTTCGTTCAAATTTATAGGTTGTTTGACTTTTTTATACCAAGTTTGAATCAACTCGTCTTATTTTTAAAAACATTGTAAAAATATAGAAATTAACTAAATAAAAAAATGGATAACAATTTATAATTTTTTATAAGACAAAAAATTAAATTTGGTGCTAAGAGTTCGCGTCTACAGTACTGTCGTTGCATGAAACAGTTTTTTTTTTTTGAATCCTCAATGCTCCAAGTACAAGTTGCAGTATCTGAACTCACGCACTAACACACCTCACACACACGCCACACTCACGCCCACATAGCGCAAGCTAGACCTACAACCTATACCTAAAGGGACACATACGCAGCTGAGAGGTATCCAAGGCAACCTTGGGCGTTGGCGGGCACGTTTCTCTGACCATTGTGCAACATCTGCTTGAGGATACCTGCAACAATAAATGGAGAAAAACCCTCCTAAATGACACACCAACGTCGAATCGAGGACTCGAACCTTGGTGGGCAAGATGCCAACCACCGGCATTTGCCACCCGCACTAGGTGCCGTTGTCGCCTAAAACAGTTTTGAGGCCTCAATCGGGCGCATGTTCAACACCGAATCCAACCAATAGGCAGTGCCTATCCAAGTTTAAACTTTTCTCCGGTCCCGAAGAAGAGCGAACTAGTATGAAGAAGGCGAGCCCGTGGCGATCCCACTCCCTTTGTTCCAAATTATGAAGAATTTTAGGTCTAAAGCTAGTATATTAATCTGTTCAGAAGCTAAAATATCTTACAATTTGGAACAAAATAGTATTTTCTTAAAGAACAAAGTAGTATTCAATAGTGTGTTTCTTTCTCTAAAAGTTCTTAGAGTAGCTGTGTGTCGAGTGACGTTTCAACGGCGTGAAGAGCATTATCCACGCTCTCGAGCCGAAGAAGATGCGGCCGACCATGAGGACGTCATCCGCTCATCTTCAACCACTGTTTGCTTAAACATGCCTAGATGATTGCTTAGGCGCGGCTAGATGCTAGACCGAGGCCTTAAGTCTCGTCTAGGCGATATAAATACGCGATTAGACAATGACAAGTCAAGATTTGACGCTAGTCGCGGAGGTGCCGTCTAACCACATCTAGCGTTTAGGATAACACTGTCTCCAACTACCTCGCTTATGTCGTTTTTACATCCTATCACTAATGGAAAACACATACTCCTGTTGGTGTAAAAACCGTCAGGAAAATGCAAAAACCGAATGAGAAATTAGAAAATCAATTTCCTTGGCGGCGCAATGGGCCTGATCGTTTGCGCTTATCATGATGGCTGCCGCTGCGCTTATTACTGTTTCACACTGCCATAACACGCGCAACCACAGTCGTAGCTAGCAAAAACGATCGGCCCCAATAATTTCTTTTTCTATTTACCCTTGCTCGGAACTCCTATATTACTTTGCCTCCTCGGGTTCTACGCACCCCTACCCCCACTTCCGGCGAAGTGACGCCACATCCCGTGATCTATTATATGGATACGAGGATCCTCAATCTAATCTCTGTCAGATTTTGCCACCTTCTCCAACCTCTGGGTGACAGCATATTTGAGTTCTCTTGACAGCATATTTGAGTTCTCTTTAATACCTACACGGGGTTGGTCTTACCTATTATTTGCCTCTGTGCCATTTACAAGTTGGCCACTCTAGGCTCCGTACGAGCTGTACATCAAGACCGGTGATTGTTTCATCGAAATCCTTGCTTTGACCCGTGGCGCCTCTAGCATTCAACCAAACGGAGGTGAGCAACGTTTCTGTTTTGCCAACGGTGACATCCTCCCACGGAGGTGGACGGCTCGGTTATAAACTTCATGCCGCTTTATTGGAAAAAAAAAACCAATGGGCAATGGGGCGCTGCATCATTGCACCCCCTCTCTCGCGCACATAAACTCTCTCTGTGTTGATTTCAAGATCTCCGATTGAACTCATGAACAATCATCACTGTGCATCAGTGCCCTTTTTTGGCGGCCAACACCGAACCAAACCAAAGGCAGACCGATTAATAAGTGGAGTGCTGCCAAACCCAAGGAAAGTTCTAGATGGATGGTTGGATTTTCCTTTGGCCAAGAACAATGGACCATGGACAACATCGATCTCAACTCATCAGAGAGGGAAGGGAACGGGGAAAAAGGCTCGTCCATTGCAACAGCACTCGGACGGATTGACGGACGGTGGGCGAACATGGGGGCCCAGCCCTAATCCGTCTGGGATCTTGCTCTCGTCTGCCTACCGCGCCACTTGTCGACTTGCCGCGGATGATTGCCACCACCGGACGTACGGACACTGTGCAGTGGACCTCTGTGGCGCCCTTTGTTTTGGCTCTTCAATTATTCGGCCATGGGGTCGATCGTGGGAATATGGGATGTTTGCATGCAGGTGTTCGTTGGGATTTTGCTCGTGGCTCGCATTATTTCTAATTACCTTTTGTGGCTTCATCTAGCTTGTTTATTGGAGATCTATAGTGTTTTAAGCTCACTGACATAAAGGTATGTGCTACATGCTACATGTATGTAGTGAATTCAAAGCGTCTAACGAAATAAAGGGGAATAGAAAAAAGAAATAATAAATTGAAAGAAAGGAGACATGTTTGATTGATGTCTTTTCTTTTTCATTAATTTTAAGACAAAGAAACTATCTGGTGGGTATGGATACAAAATGATGTGAGAAAATAAAAGACCAAATGACAGAAATATTTTCTTTCTATCAATTTTAGGACGTTTCCAACCCTTTACATTTTTTTCAACCTGTCAGGTGAGGTCAATGCGAGGGGTATAGATATTTTTATTGGGTGAAAAATGGTATTGCCAAAGCTAGTTTGACAACCCCATTGTCTCAAGGGATTTCCATTTTCCCAAAAAGAAAATAAACTATTTTTCTTTTAATTTTCCAAAATCTATTAGAAAAATTGGGTTGCCAAACTAGCTTTTATAGGGTAGAATTTGCAAAAGAGGGCTTGACCAAGTTAGGAGGAGTTGGGACAAATCTCGGCGGATACGAACTAACGTGCCACATGCATAGTAGTCAGTTATTCACCGGGTTAGGCGCGTTGAATGCTCAGACAGAGAAAGAGTATGAACCAAACGTCAAACGTTAAAAAAAACGAGGCAAGACCTTCGTTCTCTCTCCCCTGCAGTCTGCAGACACAGAAAGAGGCCTACCAAGCCAGTGACATATATATGATATATATCACATCTTTTTCCACCGCCGGTACTCCGAGTCATTTGCCGTTTTTTATACCGAGGTTCGTCAACTCATTTTAATTATAAATTTTGTGAAGATACTTGAAAACTTAAGTCATAGTTAAAGTATATTATGTACTAAACTAAATCATAAAGAGAATAAACGATAATTTCAAACTTTTTTAAAAAAATAAGTCAAATTTAGTGTTAAAAAATTAAAAAAATATTTCAAAAGGTGGCTACTACCTTCAATGTGTAGGTAGAGGAGGTCAAACCTATCACTTCCAACTAAAGGCCTCTAAAAAAAGATCATTTCTAGAGATGGCTGTCTCTAAATACATTCCTACAAGCAATCAATGTCGGTCATGTTAAGTCATTTTTAGGAGTTGACCAACCAGCTCTAGAAATATTTCGGGCATTTTAGATCTTTATGTGAAAACCAAAATAAATTATATGGTACATTGTACGACAAGCATGTATATGCAATCAAGTAAGGCCCCATTTAGCAGAGCTTCGCGAAGCTCTCAGATTCTATGGGGTGAATCTGTAGAGCTCTGTCAAACAACAATTTTCTAAGATTCACTCCCAACACATAGTCAGGTTTGGGAGCTAAAAAAAGCTGCTTCTCCTGATTCACTCCCAACACATAGTCAGGTTTCCCATAGAGTTAAACCTATAGTTTCATTAGGGAATCATTTTCAACCACAGAATCACTTATATCAGAGGATCACTTGTAAGAATCGAACTAAGCGGAAGCTCTACCAAATGGACCCGTAGAGTGGTCAAACTATCACTTACGACTAAATACAGGCAATTGTCTAGAGTTGGTTGTGTTAAGAGTCATTTTTAGGAGCTGAACAACCAGCTCTAGAAATATGTCCACCTTTGGACTTTAGATGAAAACTAAAATATTGTATATGCAATCGCTCACAACAATATTTTATACCTAAATAGGTATACCCCGCTATACTATTTTTCTAGATATGCATGAAGCCATGCGGCTATATCATCTCAAGACTACACTAAGTCGAATGCCATGTCACCATCCGCTCAACCCTCTATTTATATCTTTCATCAATCTTATATGGCTTCATCCACACATAGTGTGTCACTTAATTCAGCAGCAGTATAAATAAATGATTTGAATCCAAATGAACCCAAACAAGTAAGCCCACATTGTAAGTGCCTTGGCCCATCTTAGCAAGCAAGCCCAGCCCGGATCCATCTTGGTACGGCCGCCTACCCCTCGATCGGCCCGCCCAACCCTGCGGCCCAAGAACACGGCCCACCGCCTCCCCCCACAAAACCCCAACCGCCTCCAAACCAAGATCAGAATTCAGAGAGCAGGAAGGAAAGAAAACCAGCGCGAAACCATTCGCTTCTCCGCCGCCCTCCCTCTCTAAACCCCCTTTCGATTCCCTCGCGGTCGCGGCCCGGATGACCCCGAGCTCCCCCCTTGCCGTCCGCGGGTCTCCCGGTAAGCTCTCCTCCCCGGCCTCCCTTCTCCGGCCGGCGCGGTCCTCCGTTGCTCGCTCGGTCAATCGGTGTCTTTTTTTCTCTGTTCACGGAACCCCAGAATGGGTTCCATTTCTTGCGTCTTCTTGATTGGGTTGGTTCCCCTGCCCTCTCTGGGTGCGTCTCGCCTTTGAGCTCTCTTGGTTCGATCCATCCCTGGTTCCCTCGGATCCGGGCAGCTGTTCTTGGTTCCCTTCAGAATGGTCGCGATTTCGGTTGTTCTTTGTCGAATTCTTTTTCTCTGGTTCGCCGCTGCCGGTTCTGCCCTACTGTTCTTGGCGGCGGTTATTGATCCCGCAGCGTTCTTTATTTCTTTCTTGGTGGTTGGGGGTTGCTTCAATGGATTCACGCGGCTCTTGTTTCCTGTGATTCTTTTGCTCTAGGCGCGACGATGAGGACGAAGAGGAGGCCGCCGAAGGGGGAGGAGAGCCCGCGGAGATCGAAATCGCCGCGGCTGGGCCTGCAGGCTCTGGCGTCGGCGGCGCTAGAGGCGAGTGATCTGATGGAGGAAGGAGCGGAGGGGACCGGCGACAGCAGCGGCCGGTGCGAGCACTGGCTCCCCGACAGCGCTCGCGAGGCCCTGAGGTCGTTGCTGCTGTCCATGGGCGCCGGGACCTGCGTGGGTTGCTGGCTCGAGGACAGCTGCCGGCTCCAGGACATGAAGCTGCCCGTTAAGCAACGGCCCGAGAAGAGCAGCGTCTTGGTGTGCCTGCAGTGCGACCAGCGTTTCTGCAGCGGGGTTGGAGGGATCGCGTACCCGTTTGGGCACTCCCGGGCGCACGCCTTCAAGGATCAGCACTGGGTTGCTGCTCTGTGCGGTGACGCAGCAAGGGGATACTGCTTCAAGTGTAATACTGAGGTGGAATTACCATTCGAACTCGACCCAGCTTCTGGTAAGCTTTCTGCTTTCCTCCTGTGAATTCTTGAATCGTCCGCATTCTTAGGGATCTTGCTTGCTTGGTGGTTTGGGGGTTCAATTCAATGATTCCTTTTGTTCCAGATGCGAGGCCGAGGCAGGAAGGGACCGGTGCTAACAAGGGTTGCGATCATGTCCCCACTGACAGAGTTCACGGGAAGATTTTGAGGTCGCCGTTGGGGAAGTGCGACTACTGCGGGCGCATGGAGGGCACCAGCAAAATCATGGTGTGCCTGGGATGCAGCTGGGAATTCTGCGCTGAGCACGCTCTGGGTCACGCTAAGCAGAAGCAGCACTGGTTTGCTGTGCTGTTCAAAAGTCCGGAGGTTGGGTTCTGCTTCAAGTGTGAAGCTGAGCTGGATGTCCATTCAGGCGAAATTTGGGCAGGAGGTCGTGCCTCTGGGTTTGGTTCTGTTGTTCCAGGAGTCATGGGGGATGCGAGGCTGAGGGCGAGGAAGGCGGATGAGAGCTCACGGGATGCTACGGTGCTGGCGGCGCCGCTGGTGATGGATGACCTGTTGGACCGGGAGGAATGGCCGGAACCGGATAGCCGGTGCAATCATTTACCCAGTGAGAGTGCTTACAAGGCGATTTTGATTTCATTGCTGCTGTCGGGCGAAGGAGGGACCGAGTGTGAGGGTTGCAAGAGTGATGATCTGCCTGTAGGTAGCCGCCTCTTGATGTGCCTGGAATGCGGCCGACGATCATGCGGTGATCTGGTGTGTCTTGTCCCACGTGGGCATGCTCGGGATCACGCCAAGCAAGAACAGCATTGGCTTGCTACGCAGTCCAATGATCTACAAACTGTGTTCTGCTACAAGTGTGAAATTAATGCGCTTATGTGGTCAGATTCAGATTCAGAGGAGGAGGAAATGTTGGACAGAATTGAGTCACGTGGCGATGCATTTGGATCTGATGTGGCCCACCTCCCTGTTGCTCTCAGTGTGTTACCAAGTCTCGGAGACACATCATATGACAAAGAGTTTGGATCAGCTAATGTGCAAGGCTATGCTATCAAAGGGATACCGAATCGTGGGAGCACATGCTACATGAGTGCAATGGTGCAGTGCCTCCTTGTGCTTGATAAGCTGCGGGCAAGGATGTTAGGACCAGATCCTCCACTGGGTGACCTTGGCCGGGCACTGAAGGAACTTTTTGTGGAGGCAAGCACTGCACATGCTGTAGGAGGCACGCTGAACCCTGATAAACTCTTGACAAGTGTGCGCTTTCATGCAGCTGAGTTCCAAGCCCATAGAATGCATGACAGCCATGAACTGCTTGACTCCTTGCGCGATGCTCTGCATAACGAGGGAAATGGAATTGAGACTCCTTACAGGCAAAACGGTGCCCCTACAGTTATTGATTCGGTTTTCAGTGGTGTGCTGTCTCTAAAGCGGTCCTGCATATGTTGTCAATCTGTTTCGGTTGTCTATGAAACTTTCTGTGAGCTCTCACTGGCGCTGCCATCAAAGGACCTTACATCCAGAAGTGATGCATCACCACAAACAAGCAAGAATTTCAGATCTCAAACAAAGAAGGCGGCTGCTCAATTATTTGTAGAAAATGAGAGTAGCTCTGTAAAAATCGAAGCAGTTGCCAAAAGCGTTGATTCCTATCTTGGTTCGGAACTGAAAGATGTGGAACCAGAGCCTTTGGAAGTTGGTGAGTTTTTTTTTGTGCTCCTGCACAGCACCATTCAAAAGTCCTAACTGCAGATTTTGGTAATGTCCTATAGATGCCCTAGACCACACTATTGTTGAGGAACCAAAATGGAGGAAACTGTGGAACACTACACCGCCATTATCGATGTCTGTTTTTATTAACATAAGATAACAATTGTCATTTTCTGAATGGGTCTCCACTCTCCACTTGCTAAGTGGAGAAAATTGTTTAAGGGGACCGTTTACACACATGGACTGAAGATACTTCAGGAAACAAAAAACTTGAGGACATAGAAAAGGGAGCAAGATGTTCGACAATCAACAGGATTAACGTGGCAAGGCTGTTTGCTTTAGTGTAGTTAAAAATGCTACTAGAATATAGCTTGCAGAGTTGGGTCCTTCACTTCATATAATAACTTTTGCTGGAAATGATTGCTTGACTTAATCATGTATGGAGATTCTAGAAATGATTGTGGAGGATAAACATCCTAAAAATATGTTGAGGATGACAGATACTTTTTGCATGATATTGCTATTGCCGGTAAAATTAAATATTATATGCTTGGCTTTGGCTATGCAGATTCAGCTGAAGCACAACATATCTTCCAAAGCAAAGATGTTATACACAATCCTCTGCAGATTCTCACATGGTCTGAACTTCAAGAACTGTTCATTGAGGTGCCACTAAAGTCTGTCAGTCCTGTTCCTTGTAACATGTCTGATGTCAAAGTTGAGCAAACAATTGGAACAACAACAGATTCCCACTGCCCAGAAGATATCGGGCCACATCCCCTTGGTGCTTCACTCAGAGCAAATGATTCACAGAAGGCTGCAGGTAACTATGTAGGTCAACATAACAATGGTGATTCGGGCGATGTATTGAATCGGCCGGAAGTTAGTATAGAAGATAAGGGCAATTCTGTTCCATCAATCGAGGACTGTCTATCATTGTTTTTTGAAGAAGATACTGTAGAACGGAGCTGTGGTTGTTCCATGGTTGCTGAGCAACCAAGTACCAATCAAAGTGAAAATAGTAATATTATGATGGCAAGTACCAATGATGAGACAGCAGTTGAGGTGGACCAGACTGAACAGTCAGACATGACAATATGCCCAAATGAGCAGCCTAATGAACTGAACAGTTTGTCAGTAGAATACAAACTTTCTTCAAGTAGGGAACAAGATAGTTCTGATGCAGACAGTGAAATTATACAAACAGCGGATATAAATACTGACACAACAGATGTGAAGATGAGTTGTGATAAGGAACATGAATGTCATGATGGTATTCAAGAGGCTGTAAGTAGCTGCCTTCCTGCTGAGAAACAGACTAATCAGTTGAGCGGCCAGCATAGTCAAATTTTCAACACTCCAAATCGTGAGCATGCTAGTCAAAGACCTCAAATTAGCAAGCTACCACCTGTATTAACTCTTCATCTTAAGAGGTACATCCAGGATGGCAAAAGGCTTCATAAAAATGAAGCATACGTGAGCTATAAGGAGTATCTTGATGTAGGGCGATTCATGGACTCCAGGTACTTATAGCTCTTAACAGTAATATCTAATACCTCTACGCATTTCTAACAATTGTCTGATTGCATCAGTTTTTTTTTTTTTTGCCTAGTTTGTTGCTGCTATCGTGAGGAATGTAAGCATGGCATTGTTGATCAAGGATTTGTTTAGACTGTTCATATTCTAGTGTTCTCATTTGCGATTATGTGGGCATATGTAGCCTTGTACTATGTGCATATTAGTTTTTGAGTTTTCAATTCAACTAGTAGGGTCTCAAAGGCAAGCATATTATCTTAGTTCCTGAAAATGAATGACATAGAGCATGTCAGTGTGCCTGTGCAGTTTTCCTTCTAGAATTTTTTAAAAGCTATGCTGTTTTCATTTGTGTTATAGAGAAAGGGAATGATATGTCAATGCAAATGATCCTACTCTGTTTTCCAACTGCTTTATGTTCCTGTTTGAGAATAAACTGAATTTAAGTGCCCTTTTTTCCTGCAATCTGATTGACGAGATCCTGTACTATCTGCCTGTGCAGTTTTCCTGCAACCCTATTCGAATCTGAACGGAATGAAAACGCTATGTGCTACAAACCCATTCATATTAGCAGTGCATCACTTACTTACCTTGGATATTTTAAAAAACATCGTTTTATAAAATAGAATTGTCATATACTAGGTCTCATTGTTTCTTTGTTTGTGTTGGCACTTTCCAAATGCCTAACAAAGTAGTTTTCTGTTTGTTGGAAAGGTGGTTGTTTGATGACTTTGGTGTTGTCATTTCTAAGATTGATGGATACAAATAACTAAATAAGCTTAGTATTCTGTTTGTAATGGTTATCATTATCTGTGGAGCATGGTATGTTTTTTTTTTTTTTTTGTTTCTTTTGCTAGATGTCAGTTGTTTGAGAGTTGAGAGGGATCTTAGTGTTTATTTGTACAAGTTTCTTGTGAGCAATATTCAGTTATGAGGATATGTATATATGATCAAGACGTTATTTGAGAGGGATCATAAGGGTGTTAATTTGTAGAGGTTTCTTGTTCACAATACATATAAAATCATTAGGATATAAAGGCATAACACTGTTAACAACAGATTACAATAGTTTGTAGCCATACATTTGGTTTAACTGTTTGTTTTTCGCCAATTTTCAGTTCCATGGACCAAGGTAACACCATCTATCATCTAGCTGGTGTCGTGGAGCACCGTGGACCCTCCATGAATTCAGGACACTACGTGGCTTATGTGAGAGCAAGGAGGCTTGGAGATGAGCCGCAGCAGAGCGGCCGCTCTTCCTCATGGTTTTGTGCAGACGACGAAACCATCACACAAGTCAATCTAGAAGAAGTTCTCAAGCGCGAGGCTTATGTTCTTTTCTATGAGAGGATGGAAGGCTAGGGACATGCCTGGCATAATAAAATCTGACAGCACATCAAAATAAGTAACAGTGTACGTCAGCCACACAATAAGGTGACGAGTGAGATTAGGTAGCCTTCTTTGGATTGCTAATGATTCAGTGACGTAGTCGTAGTGTACATGTTTGGCTCTTGATGAAGCCCATTTTTTGTCGCATGGCTTCAAAATGTCTGCAAACTGTACAAGACCAGGGTTTTTTTTTTTGACTGGTCTGGTCAGGCTGATTCATATCCGATTCTTTTTGCCTTTTAGGACCAAACTATATAGATATAATGGGACACACGGCATTGGTCAGATTGGTAAATTGACTGTACGTACCTTGTGTGGTTGTGTTGGATGGTAACGTCACATGCTAATGGTTTACATTGCAAATTGTGGAATGCCAATGTATTGGTACTGGTGAAATTCAGTTGGGTTCATTGTCGTAATGCAATAGAATAAGAAAAGGATTACATAGGTAACGTAAACTATTGCTGATTCAAGTTAGCCAATTTAATGCGAATGCTTAGTTGATGCCACTATCATGGTTTCGTACTAAAAATAATATAGTGATTGAGTAATAGGCGGTTGAATGTTGTACTTGCTCTGTTTTTTTTATGTTTGTTTGATATGTTTGTGAATGGAGGTAGTACCACCGAAACATGATGCAAGTCATGCAACCACTGGATTTAAGCAGCCACGGTCGCTGCTACCAGGCATTGCTGCAAGTAGTGCACCCATGAGCCATGATGGACGAAAAATTCCAACTCAAAATTGAATTTGAGAGCAAACATGGGGCGCCTGGTCTGGTCTCGCGCGACGAGGCGACTGCCCTGCCTCTGCCTGCCCTGCCGAGATGGAGTAAAATAGGGCGCCCGAGGCCGAGGCCTCTGCGTGACAGACAGCGGCGACAACACACGAGACCGAGGCCACCAGCCCACCACCAGCAGATGTCATTCTTGGCGGCCGCCCAATCTTCCTCAGCACACTACTGCTGCCTACGACGAAGCCTCCTCCCACTACAAGTATAGCTCGTCGTGCTCAAAGCCGGCCTCACCATCCCGGTGGCCAGCTCCATTATTCCAGCCTCCCGCTACTCTTCTTGCTGACCACCAAGATCTACGTCGTGTAAGCCTTGCTGATCAACTCATCCGCCTGCCACCGCTCTCATCAGCGCACACACACTGTACCTGCAATGGCTGAAATCGTCAGATATATTAGGGTCTGATTGGTAGGCCGGATGAGGGTAGCCAGGCTCGTATAAGGTAGCCAGGCCCTCCTTGGCCAGGCTCTACACGTACAAACACAGTTTGTTTGGATGCCTGCATCACTTCGGCCAGACTCTAAAGAGACATTGTTTGGTGGGCTGACTGCGCGCAGCATATGAGCTCCCGGTCTAATCCCAGCCTGCCACGTAACCTTCCTGCGCACCGCGCCAGCCAAGCCTGCGGGATACGCCCAATTTCCTCGCATGCTCAGAGCCAGACCCAAGGCCTCCTCGTGCACGTGACCAGCCAGACCTAGAAGCATATCCAGCCTACCAATCACGCAAATTTTGCATCCGGCGGGTGCCAAGCCTTATCCAGGCAACCAATCGGACCCTTCCTAATCAATCCTCCTTTGCAATGCTGCAACTCCTGAACCCTGCTCTTCCGATTACCTGCACTGCAGGTACTATTCCACGTACGGCCACGTCGCCGCGCTGGCCGAGGAGATCAAGAACGGCGCCGCCTCCGTCCAAGGCGTCGAGGTCAAGCTATGGCAGGTACAGTAGTACACTACCACGCAGCAGCAAATCCTCAACAGCCCTGATCGATCATCCATCCGATTGAAAAACACAACACATGAACCACCATTCCTCAGGTCCCGGAGACGCTCTCCGCCGAGGCGCTGGGGAAGATGGGCGCTCCCCCGACGAAACGGGAGGACGTGCCCGTCATCACCCCCGCGGAGCTCGTCGCCGCCGACGGCCTCCTCTTCGGCTTCCCCACCCGGTTCGGCGCCATGCCCGCGCAGTTCACGGCGTTCATGGACGCCACCAGCGGCCTGTGGTGCGCGCAGAGGCTCGCCGGCACGCCCGCCGGCCGGGCTCTTCTGCTCCACCGGCTGCCAGGGCGGCGGCCAGGAGACCACCATGTAAGTGTATATGCTGATCGATGATTAGATGACGTACGGATCTCTGATCTTCAATTCTTGATATGGGTCGTAGGCTGACGGCGGTGACGCAGCTGGTGCACCACGGCATGGTCTTCGTGCCCGTGGGGTACACCTTCGGCGCCGGCATGTTCGAGGTCGGCGAGGTCAAGGGTGGAAGCCCCTACGGCGCCGGCACCGTCGCCGGGGACGGCTCCAGGGTCCCCACCCAGCTCGAGCTACGCCAGGCCTTCCACCAGGGCAAATACTTCGCCGCCATCGCCAAGAAGCTCAAGGCCTCCTCCTCATCATCCGCATGATCCATCATCGCAGTCAAACTAAATTACGCTGCTAGAGTTGTTCCCTGCTGAATAATAATAATAAAAGAAAACTTTGGAATTTGGATGCAGTAAACTGAATATGGCAGTGCTTCGCCACTTTGAATTCATAAAAGCCTTCGCATCTGCGTTGGAACAAATTGCTGTTTCATTTCAGCTGAGTCAAAGTTGGCCCGCTAAATAAGTACCATTCGAGCCCTGATCTGGCCCGGCCCACTAACGCCGGCCCACGGGCCGGCTAAAACGTCTCGCAAAATATCTCCTCCGTCCTTTCCTTCCTTCCTGCCGTCCCCTTAAAAACGCACCGCGGACACACTCTCTCACCTTATCCCCTTCCTCCGCCCAAAACCCCCGCTCGCGCGGCCTCTCCGACTCCGATGGCCGCCTCCTTCCCGGCGACCGCCGCTGCCGAGCGCCTCGCGGCGCAGGCCCTCGCGTTCCCTTCGCCCAAGCTTCCCACTGCCCCCGCGTCGTCCGCGGCGTTCCCGCGCGCCGCCGCCTTCCCCGCGGTCGCCGCGGCGGCGGCAGCGGCAGCGGCAGCGCCCCTGCGGTCCCGGCGGCCGAGGCCTCCAGCGGCCGCGGGCGAGCAGAGGGAGACGATACTGCTCCCAGGGTGCGACTACAACCACTGGCTCATCGTCATGGAGTTCCCCAAGGACCCCGCGCCCACGCGGGAGCAGATGATCGACACCTACCTCAACACCCTCGCCACCGTCCTCGGCAGGTACTCCTCCCGCGGCTTTCCTCGATACTCTTCTGGCGCTCAATTGTCGTCCCGTCGTGCCACGATCAATGCTGTGGCACTAGCTCCTCTTCGATTTCCCGTGCTACGTTGCGGAAGTGTGGGGGCAAAATAGCTGGGGAACAACCTTGCCCCAACTACTGGGGAACGTGCTGAGTCTGAGCGGTGTCGGAAACCCAAAACATAAACATCACATATTAATCGGTCTGTTGGTTTGTGCTATATGTAGCTGAATCCGGGATTTTTGTGCAGATTGTGTACCTTGGGCAGATAGGTACTAGGTTGCCACACATCATGTAGCAGTAAGAAGCTACTGTCTAGTCGGCAGGTTTAAAAATTTTCCAACGTGCACACAGGAATGTTGTCGGTTAGGTAGCACTTAGAAGTTTACTCCTACAACGTTGAGTCATTTCCATGGTTACTTCAGATATATATGTGAAGAGTGACATTGCGCTGCCTGATGTGACCAGCTGTGTAGTAGAGCGTCAGTATTTTCGTGATGCCATCATCCTCTAGCTCATTAGCCTGATAAGATGGCCGTGCGAGCATTAGCTGATGTTGTTAAACTGCATAACTGTGTTGTGCACATATGAATGATATGATTCTAGATGAATGTTTTGTTGGATTGGCAGCATGGAGGAAGCCAAGAAAAACATGTATGCCTTCAGCACAACCACCTACACTGGGTTCCAGTGCACTGTCGATGAAGAGACGTCAGAGAAGTTCAAGGGTAAATCCTCAATTCCAGTAACCAATCGTTCCAAACTCTTGGATGGCCCTGCCTCAAACTGTCAGTCCACTTGTTGTAGGTTTGCCCGGTGTTCTGTGGGTGCTCCCTGATTCCTACATTGATGTAAAAAATAAGGACTATGGAGGTCAGTGCAACGGTGTCAACATCTGCAGCGTCGCTTTTTTTTATATGGTTCATCCGTCACCAGTTGGTCAACCCTTTTTAACTTCTCCCCGTCCGACAGGTGACAAATACATCAACGGTGAGATAATTCCCTGCACGTACCCAACCTACCAACCAAAGGAGAAGAGAACATCAAAATATGAGAGTAGACGGTACGAGAGGCGAAGAGATGGGCCCCCAGCCAACAGGAGACCAGCAAGGCAGCCGGCGCCTCAGACCGAGTCAGCGTCTTCATGAGGTAGAAACACACCCAAATCTATCTGTCTGTGCAGATTGGTGTCTGAACTGAACCCTGTGCTTCTCATATCAGTTTTGCAGGCATTGTTCCACACACTACTGAAACAAAGATCACGCCAAATGCTGTCACTTTGCAACCCACACACGGACGGAGCAGGCAGATCCATCATGGCCCTAAAAATATCCTCACGGGTACTGTGCCTCGTAGCTTGGACCTGGATCATGTGGACCGATGCTGAAATTTTGAGTGGAGAATAACATCTCAGTGTGACACGGACTGGAAACCCTAATTTATCTAAACATTGTTACTGTTCTCCCGACTCCTAGTGAACTATCCTCGTGACATATTCTGTGATGTCAACTGGTCTATCTGTATTCCTGATTGTTTGACATTTGTGGTTGAACTGAAGTTGGCATTTAGCCATTGATATGCTCGCATTGTTCTGCTCCAATTTGTGTGTTGGTTTATTGAAGGAAGTGAGATATACATGTCCTGGGGCATGAACCTGACGTGTTTCTTGCACACTGGGTTGTAAAAATGCTGCCTGACGTTTGATTGTAAGATGTGAATCTCGTGCGCACAGCTTGCAGTGGTCTCGCAGTCGAATGGTAAACCGTGGATTGTTCACTTGGGTTTATCCAAGGTGTTTGTTCTGTGATTGGATGGCCTAGCCATGAGAACAAAGGGGTATATCCGGACGCACTGCGGCACTGCTACAGAATGGTGGCAGTATGAAGCGAAATCGTGGGCTTCATCTGCCAAGAACTTTTGCTTTTGTTAAATAATCTATCTCGTACTTGCAATCTGGTAGACAACAATACGAAGGTATCAGAAACTTTTCAGAATCAGTGTAGAATTTTGTGAAATACAATCACTCACAGCGAGCTCTGAGAACAATAATTTCCTTTCAATGCGATCATTCCTGGCATTGTGTTCATTATTTCGCACGAAATTTGTATGGTTATTTGGATCCATGCCATTACAATTTTTACAGTTTGATGAAAATGTACTACTACAATTCATATATTAAAAATCATGCCATTACAAAATGTTGTGTAACTGATCCAAATCATTTAATACGTTTTATATATAGTAGGGTTATTTGGATCCAAGCCGCTACAAAGGCGTGGTTGAGGGAGGTGGGGAGAGGTCGCACGGCGCTGGCGAGAAGTCCGTATGTGGGCCCAACAACCGCCAAGGCGTATAAAATGGTATGAATAAAGTACACAACATTTTTTAGATGGCAAGTCTAATACGTGAATTGTGCGTATAATGTTTTGAGCAGCCTTTGGGACTTTCTGGTGAGTCTAATGACGTGATCCAAATAACCCATTTTTTTTTATAAACAAATAACCCAATTTTGTACAAGAACACCACAGTCCAGTCCAGGCAAGGACCTGAGCTCGTGTGAACGGATGGCTCTCATGAAGATCTCAGCCGTTCAGTTACCAATCCGACGGCCACTATATTGCTCTTAAACCCCAGGGTTAGCAGTGGCGCGCATCCCTAATCCCTTGCACCTCCTGTCTCTCGGCGCCCAATTCCAGCGGCGGCGGCGGAGATGGCGGCGGCGGCAGCGAGGTCAGGGTTCCGGCGCATGTTCTCCGTCTCGGCCTTTGCGCCGCCCAAGGCGGCCGTACCGGCCCCCAAGGCCGACCCCTCCCCCAACCTCTTCGTCTCCGGTGCGGCTCCTCCTCCTTCCCTTTCCTGTTCCCCTTTTCTGGTGTCGCCTATGGCGGCGATTTCCATGTTGGTTTAGCTTGGATGTTTGATCTTTGACGCCGGTGGGTGATTACGCCTGCCCGTTAGGTTTGGTGGCTCTGGATCTTGTTGGGGTTAATGTATGGGAATGGGTAGATTGCTAGCTTGCTTCTTGGAAATTTGGGAGGATTTTGTGGTGAATGGAAACACAGGGCGACCTTTGCATCCGTGCGGCTGGAGAGTGGCACTCTTGGCTTCCCTTCATTCTCGTGGTAGGCTTAGTTTTCACTTCGTTAGTCCATCGACGGTGGTGTTGAAAGAATACCAGTAACTAATCGGTGGGGAGCTGAAATGTTAGCCAGCTTGATCCGTGGTTATGAAGATACGAGGAGCGTTATAGTTGCAAACTAATGAAATTCAGAGAAGACCTAGAAACACAACTTGAACACAGTATAAGAAATCCTAAGGAAATGCTATCAAATTGGTCTGGATGCTGAGTGTATTTTTTGGTCTTAGCAAAAGCTAGACGGCAGTAGTGAGTTAACATCTTCTGTTACAGAAATTAAGGTTTCATTCATCTCTCTGCACCGTTATTATGTGTTTGATGTTTCCAATCAGTTGTTGATCTTAACATCTAGTAATTTGTAGGATTGAGCAAACGCACCACAACAGAAGGGCTTAGAAATGCTTTTGCGCAGTTCGGGGAAGTTGTGCATGGTATGATTTTCCTCCCTTCTCTGGCTTTTCTTTTCATGCTGTGAATGTTGAGCTCCTCATTTCTCTTCCAAATTGCAGCTAAAGTTGTGACAGACCGTGTCAGTGGTTTTTCTAAGGGCTTTGGATTTGTAAAGTATGCTTCGACTGAAGAGGCAGCTAAAGGAATAGAAGGAATGGATGGAAAGGTATGGCTGCTTAACATTTATTTAGTCTTGTATTGCAGGAGTGCTACTGTTTTATAATGCTTGGTGCTATCAGTTTCTAGACATAGTGCCGCATTGCTCATTTTAGATAGTCTATTCCCCTAGAACTCCCTCTTCCCCCAAAACTAAGCCACTTTTCTGTTCATTTGCTCCTGCCCTGATAGCCAGTCAAGTCCTGCTGTGGAAACTGCCTCCCTGCTTTCCATGACATTGACAGCAGTGACACCGCTACACAGCTGCCGTAACACATTCTTCATTGTGTTCCTAATCCTAGTCCAGGGCACCTTTAGTTGACTTGTTTTTCTTTCTTTCTTTTACCCCCTTCTTTGAGGTTTGATTGCTTCTTTTCATTGTGTAATTTGAGTTGTAAAGTTGAATCCAGTGCCCCTAATGTGCTTTATCATTGCCTCATCTAAAATTGAATCCTGTGCCCCTGCCTTCTGTGAAAGAATCAAGTAAGGGGAACTGTATTTGCAATCGTCAAAATCAAGCTTGAGCTTCATTGAGCCTGCCAGGCCCGCTCGCTCTCATCTCGAGTTTGTGTTGAGCTCGAGCCTAGAAGGCTTGGCTCGTTCAAGCTCGGCTCGTCGACAACCCTAGCCTAGACCCAGTCCATGTCCTCTCTTTGAGTTGACCCAATTGTAACCTCTTTCCCATTTCACTGTTTTTCACCTATCAGTCACATGAACATTTCGTGGGACTCTGCAACACCAGGGCAACACTTCCGTTGGTCCTTGGCATGTGTTCCATGCTGTCTTGTGCATAGTGAGAACTGAGAAGATGATCCTGATCTGGTTGTATACCCAACTGCTAGCAATCAGTTGGCATCTCTTGTTTTTGTTTCTGCTTTGTTTTTATGCTATGAAATGGCAGTGAGGAGATCTGAAAGGCCGGTCTTACGGCTGCCTCCTAGTTTCCTAGATATGAGGAGTCCCTTATTTTCTAGGAATGGGATGGTAGTAGCATGATGTGATTCGGCGAAAGGTTACCTGAGCCATCTACTCAGAATTTCTATCGTTTAGTATAAATTTCGTGTTTGACTTTGGTTGACAGATGCCTTTAAGTCCTTCAAAAATGGGTCTCTTTGTACTTCAATTTTTCCTTTAAAATTCACTTGAGACTTGACTCAGATATCCAAATAGTCATTTAGCATTGTATGGTGTATAGATGTAACTATTGACTTATATATCGTGTTTTTTTTTACTATTTGCTAAACTAAACCAGATCTAAATGTGTGAAGTGAACTGTGAAGTAAAATCCCAGTGTAGCACAGGAACATTATTTGGTAATGACAGCTACAAAAGAAAGGAACTCTTGAAACTTTGACAGAATATAGTGTATTGTTCCTTAACAGTGCAACCTCATTCCCAGTATTCTATCAGCTCAGAAAATTATTCTGGTCTATAAGGCCCATTTGGTTGGGCCTTGCTGCCATGAACAGATTATTATCGTTGGTCCTAGAACTCTTAGTCTTCCAGTTACATGGTCAACCAGGTGAGTATTGGCTGGACCGGCCCTTTGCATCCTTTATTATAGGGCCAATTAAGTGTGGACTGCAGATGACCTAACCACAATTTTATGGCCATTTTGTTTTTCAGTGAGGTTAAGCCCCCCTTTGGCAGGGCTTCTAAGAAATGGCTTTAACCCATGAGCCAAAGAAGCCGGTGAAGCCATGTTTTAATGGCTTCTTTTCTCTATTGTAAAAATGGTTTCTCCTTGAAACTGTTTCTTAGAAAAATGTTTGGTAGAGCTTCACCTAAAACCATGAGAAGCCGGAGCCGAAACTACACAAAAAGCCATGCCAAAGGGGCTCTAACTTTGGTGCTAGTTTGGCCCAGCACATGTATTTGACACT
This sequence comes from Paspalum notatum, assembly GCA_022530915.1. NCBI lineage: Eukaryota > Viridiplantae > Streptophyta > Magnoliopsida > Poales > Poaceae > Paspalum > Paspalum notatum. Next base: position 37,685,213 of record CM039691.1, read on the forward strand.
GTTTGTGTGAAAGTTAGCAATCACTGTTCTGCTTAATCTTGATCGAGCTGACACATGGGCAGCACATAATCGAAATTACACTGGTTGTACTATTAAAAAGCGAAGTAAAATTTGTGGGCCAAGTGACCAACTTGTTTCATGCATCTCTAAACGTCTCGGTACGAATATTTAGTTTTTTCCACCCTCAGCTGATTCTTTCTAGTTTCTACTGCTTCTGCACACATCGTTAATGGTCTCATAAGAATGCATGAATAAGTCACAAAGATGGTGTGCAGATTTCTTAATAATAAAAATTTAAAACCTCATCTTAGTATCAGATGCTGTCATGCTGCTTTGTTCTGTCACTCTAGATCATTCGAATAATATTCTACTTTGCCTATGTTTTAGATTTTCATTAATTTTGAGATATCATCAGCATACAAATCTTTTGCATATCAGGCAAGGCAAGGAAAAGAATTGGAATTTGTTTGGCTTCTTGTTGGGCTTGCAGTCTTGCTAGCATCTCTATCTATCTCTATGAAATATATTGATGAGCAGTGGCAGCCCAAGTTTCTTTACTTTTTTATGTAGTCGTCCTGCAACGCATAATGATATGCAATTCTTTTCAGCGCCTTGACACCTTCATTTTTCCTGCAGTTCCTTGATGGATGGGTTATTTTCGCGGAATATGCTAGACCCAAACCACCTCCACAGCAAGCAGAGATGAATTCGCAGCCACAGCAATCATGGGGCCCTCCATCAGGTTCCTGGGGTGCACAGTAGATGAGATTTCCAAGAGTCCCTATCCACAGCCTTGGGGCTCACACTACGAATTGAGAGGCCATCAGTTCTAGATCTAATTCATAGATATTGTACGTGCCTGGTGTCCCAGGTGTGAATGCCCTTGCCGCTCTGATATTCTTACCGTGTCCAGGTGGTCGTCCATGGCTTCCACACGGGGAGGTAGTTGTCATTCTGAACACGGACCAAAACAAGTACCATTACTGTCGAATCTGCAACAGTCGAGAAACAGTTGAAAACCTTTGCGAATAATGTCCGTTGTCGTGCTTGTCATGTGGTGTTGCTACATGAAGATATCGTTGTATTTGAATTGTCGATGCGCTTATCTGCTGGCAGCATGTGTGCTGGGCTGCCCCTACACCAGTTGTGTTTGAATTGTTCGCTGCGCTTATCAGCTGGCGGCATGTGTTCTGCTGCCCCTGCACCATATAGGGATCTTGTCCAATCTGCAACAGTCGAGAAATGGTTGAAAACCTTTGCGAATAATGTCCCTTGTCTTGCTTGTCATGTCACGTGGTGTTGCTACGTGAATGTATCGTTGTATTTGAAATGTCGTTGGTCGTATCAGTTGGCCGCATGTGCTGGGCGATCTTGGATCAAGAACACGTCTGGCGACCGAGAAGGCGTTCTCCCTGATGGACCCGTCGGCTGATGGTGACTGTGGAGCTGATCTGTGCATTGTGCTGCGTTCGTGATCATCGTCAGTGGATCGATCTGCCCCTGCGTGTCGTGTATGATCTGATGAGGGGGGGTTAGTTTCCAGAAGTGGTTCGGACACGTGTTGCCTGATATGGTTTCATCCTGTGTTCTCCAACCTGTTGTCACTGCACCATTCGTTCACTAGTTTTGCCTGCCTGTTGTTGATGCCTTGCGTGTACGTCTCCACTGGTGTACCTGCAGCCAGGCCTTCATCGTCTCATAATGCACTCAGGTGTTCAGCCGTGGCCGCCGGTGAACCCGATCACCTGTCCTGGGTTAGCGTCGAGAGCCCGAGGCTGTCCGTGTCGTCCCTGTCGGATCTGAGCATGGGCACCACAAGGCTTCTTCGTCGCCGATGAGATGTCGACGGCTTGGGGGGCGAAATCGGTGTGAACTGCAGTGGCCGGGCGCCTCAGGGGTGGCTTTCAGGGGATCGGGCGCCGCGGATATATATGGGCTGAGATCCAAGCGACGGCGAGAGGCGCCGGGCGTCCCAGGGAAAGCACCTCGTGCAGCGACGTGGCCACGCGGTTGCAAGCACTGCACGGCTGTGAGCTGGCTATCCTCGTGTCATCCAAATCTTAAGTATGGAGGTTGAATGCGTCAACAGTGACTTGAACCAAACCCGGCCAAGATGAGAAGCTGGAATTGGATGGTCTCCAGGTGCTGCATGATTCAGGTGTAATAAGTAACTGAAGCTAATCGATCCACAGTGTAAGAGCATGTTTGGACAGAGAAAATTGGGCTTATTCAAATAAGCCTTAAAAGGGAAAGACCGATAGATGTTCTTCCATAGATCGAGTATGTTTTTGAAATGTATCCCCAATATTTTTCTAATAAATTGCATAAGTTATACGGTAAATTTGGTAGATTTATATCTAACAACCCACGTAACTACAAGTATTTTGCAAGTGTGTTTTCTTGGATGGGAACCCCGTTTGGATAAGTTTACGTCTAGGGCTCGTTTGGAATGCAAGAAGAAAATCATGCAGAAATTTCACAGGAAAACACAAAAATAGAGAAATTTTCCTTTGTTCCAAACATATGCCCCTAACCTACAAAATATTATTTGTGATCCTTGTACTGCATATTCAAAACTCTATGTGATCTTTAATTAAAAACTTTAAATTCACATACATATCTCATCGAGCATTACAACGTTTACATAGATCATATCTTCAGTATTTTTTTTAGAAAAATAGTCTCGCTCCTAAATGAAAAAAATTCATCAGTTACAAAATTTATATCTTGTCGAGCAGAGCACCCAACTTCATATGAGAAATTACTTGTGCAGCCTCAGTATATAAAATTGGTGCACCCAACTTTTTATCTTGTCTTAGCCTGCACTTGGCATTTGGTATGACTAAAACATGGACAATAGTGTATATCAAACCTCAAAATTGTTGGACCAGATGATGAGTTCCAAAATTCCAGTGGTTTGCTGCACCATAACACAAGTTGTAACATCAACATTAGAGATGTTCTCACTCCCTGAATTTTTGGAACTCCTGCACATGATCAATCTCTTCCTGTCCTTTATGAAGAAACCACAGCCCTGTCCTATATGTGATGTTTAAGTTAACATCAACATTAGAGGTGCTCCACGTGTCGCACTGTTTGCGTCACACGATTACTAGGAAAGCAAGGCACCTAGAGATATTCACATATGTTTCCATTCCATCCAAAGTTTAAGCTTTATTACCCTGCCCTGCCCTGCATGGCAATGGCGTCCACCAACCACCATGCCCGCCGTCGTCGTCGTCGTTGCGGTTCCCTCAGATAATATAAGATTCCATGGTCGTCCTCCTCCTGCGGCGTACGAGCGGCCCCACCCCCACAGGGTTCGAGTTCGAGGGCATTCCGGTCATCTTCAACCTCTCGCAAACTCTATAAAGCAACGCCTGATCACGTGAAACCCTCCCACACACAGCCGCTCCATTCCACGGCTGCTTTGCTCTCGATCGATCGGCTCTCTCTGGCCACTCGTATAGCCAGTGGCATTCCGGCCGTCACTAGCTAGGCGCCGAGGTCTCGCCGCCGCCCCACCGCCGGCCGGCCTAGAGAGAGAAACAGCTAAAACTAAGAGGGGCGCTAATTAAGAGAGAGGAAGAGGGCCCGACCGGGGCGGCAAGATAGAGGGGAACGTGCGCAGGAAGCTGATGAGGCTCCTGTCGTTCGTGCCCTGCGGCTGCCGTGCTGGACCCATCGACGACGCGCCGCCCGCGGACCACCACGCCGCCGCCGCTAGAGACGCCGCCGCCGCCACCAGGAGGAGGCGCCGGAGGAGGGCCGCCGCAGCCAGGTCCGCCGTCGGGGCAGCGCCGCAGTGGCGCCCCTCGCTCGGGGACATCTGCGAGGAGTACGACGGCACCGCCGCCGCCGCCGCCGCCGCCGCCGGGCCGGCCAGGGCCAGGAAGGCCGCGTCCTGGTACGTCGCCAGGGTGCTGCCCCGCTCCCACAGCGATGAATACCGGTACGTACCTACTACCTATATATATGCATCTCTCTCTCTCCCTCTCTAGCTCGTCGTCGATCGTTGATCGTCGTCATGCTAGTATTAGCAAAACAAGCGTAATAACTTGCTACCATGCGCAGGCACTCGTCCATGCCGGCGTTTGCACCGACGGCGTACCTGTTCTGACGATCATGGCGTCGGCATCGACGATGACGACCCATCGGCAACGATAACGACGACGAGTACCAACAAGAATCATTATTATTGGAAGCATATATGCAGATTACTGTCCACGTATTGTAGAACCAAGGATATATATGCACCTGCCAGGCCGGAATAATAAAGCTATCTCTTCTTCACAGGAGATAGCGCGTGTGTAAGTATACATGTATATACAGTGCACCCGTTTCTCTCTGTGTCCGAATGCCATGTGTCTACTAGCTAGATAGTGCGTGCACATATATGTCGCATCCATCGATCACCATGTATATATGACCTATACGTAAATCTTCTCTCATGGTGTAAGGCTATGTTCACCAGTGAGTCCATCCAACCCCGTCCATTCATAGCATATGGACGTCCATTTTGGACCAAATGGTGAACATAATCTAAACGTGTCATATTGTCATGTACATAATTATATTCCATATAATACATAGTCTAACTAGTAAACAATAGCATACTCTCAAAGTTACGATTATATATTAAGGCCTCGTTTGGAAGCCGCAGCCCCAGGTCCTTTCCTGGACTTTTCCCCGGGCAGCCCTCCCGCGGGGGACTCAGCCCCGGCCCAAGCCGCCTGGCCATTTGGAAGCCCATCCGCACAGGGAGACCATCCAACCCCGGCTTTTTCCACGGGAAGCGCTCCCCCATCCATCGGGTCCAGGCGGCTCTTCCCGAAGGCGACGCGAGGATGAGGGCTCGGCGGCCGCCTCCATCGTCCGCCATCACCATCCTCCGCCGCCACCATCCTCCGCCACGCTCAGCCCCCGCCGCCTCCGTCGTCCTCCACGCTTGTCCGCGCCGCCTCCGTCGCCCTCAACACTCGGCCGCGCCGCCTCCCCGTCCTTCATGCTCGGCCGCGCCGCCTCCTCGTGCTCCAAGCTCGGCCGCCACATCCGTCGGCCGCCGCTGCTCGCAGGAGCTCCGCCATCGCCTCCTCGTCCTCCACCGACGGCAAGTTTGTCCTTCCCCTCTTCTATTATCTAGGTTTTGTAGATCTTGGCCAAGAACCACAGTAGATCTTGCAGAGAGCTAGAAGTATTTACCTCATAATCCTTCTACTTGCAGCAGTAGATCTTGCTGAATCCAGTTCGTGAACTCAAGTTGATCTCCAAGATCTACTGTTAGGTCATCTCCTCTCCTCTCTACGCCTTGCACTAGATTGTTCACCTTCTGTTATTTCTTCTCCGATAGATCAATCTGATAAATAGTATCTTCATTATTGATGTTAAATGAAACTAGGGTCTTTATGCTTTTCTTGCTATCTTCAGATACGGTTTTAGTTATTGATGTTATTCAAATTAAGTATTGATTGGTTAGCAGTTAGTACAGAAGTGAAATTAGATTTGGGAAAATGGTAGTTCCTTCGCTGTATGGTCATTTAAGAGGCTGCAATTTCTACATGCTAGTAGTTGGTTTAGCAAGGGTAGGGACATGCTGATGATCTCCTTTTTCCGCTGCCTGATCAAATCAGTTGGACATTCAGTCCCTGCATTCTCACTTGCATGCAGGGTTAATACCTTTTTCAGTACTCTATTTGGAGGGGCATAAAGTGGGGTCAATCAGTCCATCACAGATCTCCACAATTGCTATATCACATCTTTGTTTGTATATATATGCTTGGCACACTTGAATAGAAACATGATTTATTTTTGCTAACTATCAATATTACCTATATATATTTATTAGATAATGGCTTCCTGGGAGAAAGAACTGAATCGATTTCTGCTTGAGGAGGAAGAGGGCAATGAATTTTTTTTTTTAGTTATTGTCCCTGCTGTTCTCACATATCTGTCTGTAAGTTTTTGCTGATATACGGTTTGGACATTGTTTCTACATTTCTTATTTATTCTTGTTGTTGTGTTACTTGCAGAGTGATTGCTGGAACGATCTAATGTAGAATGTGGCAATGAAAGCCAACTTGTTCTCAAGTTGTTCCCATGTATTTTAGACAAGTCCTACTCCTATATATCAAAGATGGAACTGTATGACACTCTTGTCCTTCGTTCATGTGTGTAATTGAAAATGGTTCCTAGATCCATGGTGTGCTTGGTTGTAGGCCCAAGGGTGCCAATTGGAACCCTCCAGTTTTTATTTTTGGTGATCTAGTCCGTTCCTAATTCATATTAATTTTTGTGGAATCATTCAAGATTTGCATGTTTGCTTTTTGTTGTCACAAGCAACCTCCAGTTAACCATCCGTTTAAATACTTAAACTGATCCTAGTTGTGGGAAGATACTATTTGGACTACAATGCATGTGGGTTGCCCTTTATTGCTGTTGTATGAAAAAGAGATAAATTGATTGATCCCTTTAATTTTTTATATGGCATCTTATGTTGTTTATATTTGAAGTAAACTTGATGGATATGGTCTTTACTGCAGATGTGTTGGTGCAATGGAAGGACAAAACAAGTCTTCCCACAGTAGCATACTCCCCAACGGCGTGGTTGTGTCCACAGCCTACCAAACTAGTCATGGCCGTGTGTAGTATTGAGATTTTCTTAATTATAGTTGTCTTTCTGTAAACTGCAATGGGTTAGACCTATGTACTTGTAGTAGTGCTGCTATTTTGTTCGGTTGAGAGGTACATAACTTATGGAAAGAGCAGAGATAGAACAGTTAATTATTGATTTAAAGTATGCTTGATGGCCTCTATTGACCACAATTTTGAGTTTGTTATGTATGTATCTGTATGTTTGTAATTTTGTTGAAATAATGTTGGCTGTTGCAATGAATTTTTTGTTTTTATTGATTTTTTCTAGAATTTCCATTGATTTTTTGAGTTTTTGTTGGAATAATATGTTGAAATAAAATTTCTGTTTTTATTGATTTTTTTCTAGGATTTCCATTGTTTTTCTTGAGCTTTTGAGTATTTTTCTGATAAAAAACGATTTGGTACAACTTGAAATAGGTATCTTTGGTCTGTACAGTGAAGAAAAGGCTCGGGACGGGCCAAAAGCTCCCGCCGGCAGTAGCAGCCCGCACGCTTCCAAATACCAGCAGGGAAGTGGGGAGGGAAGGGGTAAGGGGTAAATGGCCCAGGGAAATGAAGGTCCAACAAAATCGCCTCCGGGCCGCTTCTTCCCTGGGCTGCATTTCATGTGCTCCCAAAGGAGCCCTAAGTAGATTTGTTTGGCCAGGAGGCTCCCATTAGTCCCATGGCATCCGACACACTAACCGCATCCACCATCGCCCTCAACTTCATTCACTGAATGGTGATACATGAGAATGCCATTGCACAAGCTTAGGGGTGATAATAATAGACTAATAGGCCAAAGCCCTTAAGATCTTTCTTACAATCCAACTTGGTTCCTGATCATTTGTTCATAAATTATACAAATTGACAAATTTAGTCTACTATTTATGCCTAATCAAAACCTTAAATTTCATAAGCAAAATTGTAAAAGCTCTACTCTTACTTTCTTTAATAAACTTTGGCTACTCATGGATGACATGATTAGTGAGGTTTGTCTTCAATCAATAAAAGGAGAATCAGAACTCGAAACCATCTTGTTAAGTAGAAAAAGGATGATAGCAAGAAGCAATTGTGGAGAGTAGATGAAAGCGAGGCGAGAAAGAAACCCCACGTCCCACCCACCATCTCCTATGGAGCAACTCAGAACCTTCGGCAGCGCCTCCGCTTGGTCATGCATCTAGCCGTCAACATCGGTGTCTCTGCCTGTCGCTGGTGACTAGCAGCAACAAAGAAAGAGGTAGCCAATGCGTCCCCTCTCCCCTCTGTTCCTCACCTCCCCTTCTCCCTTTGCGTCTCCTTGTGTCACTTCTTCAGCCACTTGTGGCCTCCGACTGGCTCTTCGTCACTAGATCAGGGACGTTGTGGTATGATCTACTCTTTCAAAAGGTTGTTGCTTCGTGTGGTATTGTGGTATCATCATTATGTCATCGTCTCGTGCCATTGCTCTTCCAGGCCACCTCCGCCTCTACCCACCAGTGGGCTCTGACTGACTCGCCCTTGGATATATAGGAGGCTCCTATGGTCAAATCTACTCCTAAATGGGACGCTTCTTCTTGTGGCTTCACCATCGTCGACACACTATCGCTTCTCTAGGGTTTCTCTAGTCTACCTTCACATGCCACCATTGGTGGCCCGTCATCTTCCTCTCCTCCTATTGTCAGGGGCATAGGTGCCACCCGACCATCTCCCCACCCATGGACTAATGTCTTCATTGAGGTCACTGCACCCTACCGCCGTTGGGTGGCCTCTAGGTTGCACTAGCCTCTTAGTCCTCATCGCCCCCTTTGACGCCAACCTACCTCATCGCTTTGGCTACCCAGGGCCTACCTTGTTATCCGTTATCATTTCTCATATGTATTGGGGTTTGGCCTATCGTTGCTACCTTGCACACTTAGGTATCATAGGTCGCTAGGGTCTAGGGGCTAAGGTGACTCAATAATTCTTTAGTAGGCTGCTACCGGTGCTGATAATAGCGATGTTCATGGGTGCAGTTAACCCTGCTGGGGGATTGTTATTGTTGTTGCTTTCACCCCTCGCCAAGTGAATGCTTGATACATGAACTAATGGACAGTGGTTGCAAACCATTGCCATAATCTTCTTGGAAGCACTATCTGGCTTTGCTCCGCTAGGTTTCTCCGTCAACCACTTATGCTTGATTAGTCCATTGGACAGCCATAGTGTTTATCGATTTTAGGGTCACATGGGTCTTGGGATGTTGGTGCTTTTAGGGAGCTTTTTTATTTGTTCTTTTAGGTTTCATATTAGTTCGTAATCCACGGTTTATGACTAGTAGCTATAATCCTGTTAATGAAATACATATTTTAATTTACTTGGCCGTGAAAAAAACAATAAGTTGTGGAGGCAATGGGGGCTAGATGTGGCCATGGTCCCTCCCCCTCCATGCTTGTGTCACTCAATTATCACCCGTGAAATAATATGGATTCTTGTTGAAATAAACTCTTGATAATTAAGTTGAGAGATGAAGTAGTTATTTGGATGAAGGTAGTGGTCCATATTAACTAATGGATAGTATATAATCTCATAGCAATTTCATCAAACTTGTTCATTCCCTCATCCCTTACCCACCGCCTCTCAGCAAATCCTAGCTAGTTCCACTGGTCGGCCGTACCCCCGACGACAAGGACTAAATAGAACTATTATTTGAAGCATATATGCACATTAATTCATAGAACTTTTGGTTAATATTAAAAGTACAGGATTAAATAATTCCTTTGATGATATCTAGCCTTTTGGTTAAAAATATATGTAAGCTGGATAATTCCTTGGATGACTAGATCATTCAGCTGGTGGGCCGAGGCAAGCCCAGAGCCGGTCGCAAGTAATATATATGGGCCATTTAATTTCCTCTAGAAAAGAAGTAATCAGATATACGAGCCATGGGGCTGATGGTCGTTGGTTAGTTTGGGTCTTGCGTATGTAGCTGTCGTTCTATGTACATAACTTCATCAATCTCAAGATATGCCGATTCAGTTTTTCAGAGATGTTCATAGAGATAGAATATGCTTGCGTAGAGGTGAGTATGCGTGTGTATGAGCGTCTGCGTTTATACTGTGTTTCTCAAAAAAAAATCTTAGGTAATGCTAGCCAAATTTATTAACTAATTCCTTATTTAACGCGCGATGCACCGACAGTGTTCCAACTTCCTTCCCTGCACGCAAGCGAACTGACTACTGAGTCATTAGTGACGCTGATGCCTGCTCGGCTGCTCGCTGCGCACGTCGCTTGTCCGTCCCAGTGCGCGTTCGCCCACCAAGAGACTCGCCAAAGCAAAGCTGTTCACTGGTGTCATATTTATTAATTATGTGTCATGTAGGATTTTTCGATGATGTGGTAAGACATTTAATAAGAAAGAAATGGAAGCGATGTCTTGCTCAAGGTATTATCTTGGCACGGTATCTTAGGCTATGGCACAAAATCTAATGGTTTGGGTTCATTTTTATAGACACAAACACTACAGGAATTAATTATCTTGGATATTAAAATATGATACTATGCATTGTAGAAGTTGTTTCGTACTAATAGTATCATTCTTGCATATTGGAGTATGGCACCATGCACTGAAAATAGCCTAAGGATCCAAGTGAAAAGCCGAAAATATATATCACTCGTTTCACTCATCATACGATAAAATAATTAACTGAATCAACTGAGTAAGCCAAGCACTGAATGAACTAGCTAGTGTACAGTAAACCAAGTAAGTTTTCGAAGAAAAAAGATGCTAAATTAACTCATTGCCTTTTTCATGAATGAACTATAGTGTGCAGTAAACAAAGTAAGTTTTCGAAGAAAAAATTGACGTGCGTCTAGCCGATCATGGTCGCTTCAATCTACGATCTACGAAAAATTTATGCTCTCTCTCTTTCAAATTAAATTCATTAAATTTTTTTGACACCAAATTTAACTCGTTCATCTTATTCAAAAAAATTTTATAATTATTATTTATTTTTATTGTGATTTGTAATATAATATACTTTAGCTATTACTTAATTTCTTTTAATAAAAAAGTTAGTCAAATTTAGTGGTTAAAAAATTCAAGCAACCTATAATTTCGAGCAGACAAAGTACTGGACGCAGATCCCATTATGCCGCGATATCTGTGACTTGAGAGTACACGACTTCCGATCCATTTCATCAAACTTGTTCATTCCCTCATCCCTTACCCATCGCCTCTCAGCAATACGTTCCCCGATCGATTCAGCATAGATGCGTACAGCTGGACAACTAGAGAAATAAATGAATTAATAATCAACTGATGTTGCGATGTTTTCTGGAATGGAACGAAAGATTAGGGGCTGCAAAGTGGCCATGCAACTGGCGACCATAAAGGTCTCTCCGTCTCTGGTGCCTGTTTGTAATTAGGTGATTACTAGCAGTGGGCCCGTACGTTGCTACGGGATATGAAACTATTTTTTAAACAAATGAAATGCAAATGAAGTGAGATACACTATATTTAAATCCTTTCAAATATTTGGAAGTGCATTATTAAAATATCTGAACATTGAGAAAAAAATATAAGACAAGACATAAAAAAAATTGGTGAATCACAAAAATTAGCTTAATATAATCATTCCCTAGAAAAGAAACAAATGAGTTAGAACTAAATCATAACCACTGTCTTAATACAATCGTTCCCTAAAAATTGAGAAAAAGTATACATAACCCCCCAACCTTTGAGCAGTGGTCTACTTCACCCCCTGAACTTCAAAACCGGATTTTTAACCCCTTTAACTTTGAAAAACCGGATAAAACACCCCCTAAGGCGGTTTTGAGGGTGCTTTTGCTACATTGGTACGGGAAAAGGTATACATAACCCCCCAACCTTTGTGTAGTGGTCTACTTTACCCCCCTAAACTTCAAAACAAAATATTTAATCCCTTTAAAGTTTGCAAAACCAGATAAAACACCCATAGGGCGGTTTTACTACAGTAGCACGCCAGGGCCCACATGTCAGTTCCCTCTCCTTTTTTTCTCTCCCGTTTTGCTCCCCTCCTCCTCTGCGGTCTAGCGGCCGCCACATCCCATCTGCTTCGTGGTCGGGTGCCGCCGCGCCTCCACCTCGCTTGTGACCGGGCGCCAAAGTGCCCCCGCCTCCCATGCATCTGTCGCGGCCCTTGCTCCGCGTGCCACCCGCTCACCGCGGCCTCTACATTGTGGCCGTGAGCAAGATGGAGGCACGGCGGCGCTCGACCTCGGAGGAGATAGGGTGCGGCGGCCGCGAGACCGTAGAGGAGGAGGGGAGCAGAACGGGAGAGAAGAAGAGGAGAAGGGAGTAACATATGGGCCCCACGCCACGTGTCACCTGACATGTGGGCCCTAGCGTGCCATTGTAGTAAAACCTCCCTCAAAACCGTCCAAGCGGGTGTTTTATCTGTTTTTTACAAACTTTACGGGGTTAAATATCTAGTTTTGAAGTTCAGGGATGAAGTATACCATTGCCCAAATATTGGGGGGTTATGTATACTTTTTTCCATGCCATTATAGCAAAACCACTCTCAAAAACTCCCCAAGGGGTGTTTTATCCTGTTTTGCAAATTTTAGGGGGTTAAATATCCGGTTTTGAAGTTCAGGGGGTGAAGTATACCACTACCCAAAGTTTGGGGGGTGAGGTATACTTTTTCCCTAAAAATTGTAGACCATAAAATAATGAACAACATTTTTGGACTTTGCTCTCCTGGAGAAGGGAATATTTTTTATTTTTAGACTTTGTGGGATGGGAAAATATATCGGTATCAGCTGGCGGGTGTGGTTTCGGACAAAAGCTGGTGGCTCCCGCTAACTGGGTTAATTGGCACACCGTTTTATAGCCGGATAAGGAAGCGGCAAAAATTATGAGACTGACATGGGTGGATAGAGTTTGATTTTAGAATAATTTTGGTGAAGGTATTGCTAGAATTGGAGTTTAAACGAAAAAGATATGAATTGGAGGCTATATGGGCTATATGTCAGCAAAAAAAATCTTACAATATTTTAGAATCCGAATATTTGAATCTGAAGAATTAAATTTATTTTTTGTTTCTAGAAAAACAGAAAATATTTCTAAATTGCTCGTGAGCAGAGCTTCGCGTCAGAGCCAGTGGTTCACGCCTACTGTGTCAAACGTGACACTGTCTTGTAGGTGGGTCTAGGAAACTTCTAAAATCATGACATTAATTTGGACAGTAGATATTGATTTTAGATTAATTTAGGAAAAAGAATCGATGGAATCGGAGTTTAGATGGATGAAATATTAATCCATGAGATAAAAGAGAAATCGAAATGATGACACATAATCTATCGTCACGTGAGACTGGCCGCGGTTATTGTGATCATATAAGGAGCGGGCCCACCTGTCATCGGCTGAGACGGAGGTGAAAATTACAGAGGCAGGGGCAGAGCAGGGGCTGGGCCGGAAAGAGAGGAGCGGTGCTGCTGCTCCATTTCCCCTTCGCGCCGCCGCAAGAACAGAGGAGCTCGCCGGGGCTCTCACAGGAACAACAACCGGCCACCGTTCTCCGATCTGAGGGCACCAGGAGGGAGAGGAGGGGGAGACGGATTCGATCCCCTAGTTCTTGGTGCGTGTAGAGGTGTGGAAGGTGGCCGGCCACGGGTGGCTATTGGCGCCGCCCAGGGAGCTTGTGGGGAGCTCGGCACAGGCGGGGAGAAGGTGGGGCTCGGCTTGGGCAAGATGGAGGGAGTGTGGAGATGCTCACGGTGGAAGCAATCGAACCATAACAGCTCGATGATGGGGAATGGCGCGGGGCGGTCGGATACGGTACATCCGCGGGGACTGACGAAATTGGAGAGGTGAGGGCGGAGGAAAAGGGCGCAGCGGAGCGAGCAGTGGCGGCCGCTCGAGGGCGGGGAGTGCCACGGCAGGGGCGAGCGCGCCCGGCATGGGCAAGCGGGTGGGCGTGCGGGCCGGACGACGGGGGCGAGGCGCAGGACGGGATCACGCGGCGGCCTCCTTCCCCTCCGCGCCACTGCCGGCGCGCCTCCTCCAGTCCTCCTCCCGCGTCGCCGCTGCCTCCTTGCCCGCCGCGCCTCCTCCCGCGTCCTTCTCTTCCTCCGACTGCCGCTCCCGCGGGTCATGGAGGGAGGATTTGGGGCACCGGCTGCTATGGCAGCACATCCAGGGGCGTCACCGTTGCCTCCTCCCGCCGACGGCTTGCTGCGGGATCGGGCGCTGCCGCCTGACGCCTCCATGGCTGCCATGGGGGTGGAGGCGACGCGGGAGAGGCGGTGCGGGACGGGGGCAGGGGCGGTGGGACGGACGGACGACACGGACAAGTGAAAGACGGACGACACGGGGCGGGCGAGGGCCGAGCAGTGGCAGGGCGAGTGCGAGGCGGCTGCAGTCCGGTGACGGGGAAGCTTGCAAGGCGGCTGCAGGCTGCAGGCGCGGGGTGGGAGGCGGCGCGGGGGTGCTGACCGTCGGTGGAAGTGGGGGCGTGGGGTGGGAGGCGGTGCGGGTCTGCGCCTCTGCGGGTGCGGAACAGGGTGGGAGCCTGCGGGAGAAGGAACCGACACGGACGATGGAAGCAGTATGCACTTTTTAGGAGTAGAGATAGAGATAAACAAACTGTACTAGCTTTTCTAAATGCATGAGTGCCTGTTTTTTGAGAAACAGGCCGTACTCAGGAGAAAAATTGGGTCACAGTAAATATAATTATCAAGTTGACCTTTTTTTGGTGTGCGTGTAAGTAGGGCCTTGTGATTCATTTAGGGGGCACCCAGCACCCATAGTAAAATAGTCAACTATCACTAATTTTTTACATTACACATCTCAACTACTACAGCTAGCTAGCAAACCCTGAGAAAGGCGTGTGTGCGCTGACTCAGAATTGTTGTTGCCTAGAAAATCACCCTGATAAGTTTAGGAGTCGTTGGGTGTAATAGAGCCATAAAAAAGGTTCACATGATATAAGATTTGATGATCATAGCTGGAAGACAGGTCCACAATCATCTATTGTGAGACAATGGATCAACAAATAAAAGCATCATGCCACTACCAAATTTAAAATCAAATGAGAACATCTTTTTCTTTACCCTACTTTTAGACGTGCTACCAAATTAAGTTTGAGTCTACCATAGCTGTGGCTTTGGTGCTTGAGTTATTGGGTACACCTACACGCTCCATTGTGTATTGTCCAGACCACTAGTGGTTCTTTTTTTTAATATATGTATATCTAACTAGTGAGTCCATATTGATTGTCATTAGCGTGTTGGGTTTGCTCTTTATCCTTTTATAGGCTATGTGTATCTCGCTATGCAGAGGTTGTATGTGTCTTTGAAGACTTTGTATAGTGCTTTGAAATTCAATAAATCTTTCTTTATGGAAAAAATATATACTAATTCGTAAGTGGTCCTCAAAAATTTACATGGTTATATCACTATATATATTTTCAGTATCAACTTTGCTTCTACATATATATAAAAGATAAGCTTTTATACTCTAATTTTGGGAATTTGGCTTGTTTACCCATAAAAATTGTTTTTAATTATGTCGTGTGTTTTGGCCACTGTCTTATATAGCCACAAATGTTTGGATTTGGCCAACTATTTATATATGTTTCATAAAACCTCATTGATTTTGTTTATCTTTAATTATTTACAGTAATGTTCCGTAAACAATATATATGTAGAATTATGAATTCCGTAAACCTCATTCATAAGATAGGGAAGATCATCTCACGTTGATGCAACTAGGACTATGTCATGGATATATGTTTTTCTCCACCGTGGACCATGCATGCATGATGCCTCTAGGCCCCCTTGTCAAATGTGAGAAAAAACATCGCATATTTATAACAGTTCATGATAAATTAGTATCAGTTTTCTTTTGTCTTCTCTATTATAGTCTCATCGATGATGAGAAAATATATATCTAAACAGTGTCGTTTTAGAAAAGTTAGAAGTCAAACTTTTAAAACTTTAACTATATATAACTTTTATATGATTTAGTTTTGAATGTTGAAAGTCATATGTATAGATTTGTCTTACCAAGTACTTTTATAAAAGTATAAATTTCTTATGTTATTTATTTTTATTTTAACAAAAACATTGGTCAGACTTATGTTTGGGAGACCGTGTCGATGTCCAAAACAACACTCTTTTGGGACCTGGAGGGAGTACCATACTATTATCGCACGGCATCGAGAGCAGCTCAAAACTTAAAGCGCTCCTTTTTATAGCATCTTTTGAGACTGTAAGTTAACAATCTTATCTTCCTCCTAAAAAAAAAGATGTTTACGTGAGGTTGGGAGGACTCCGTCCCTTTCTTATTCACACCTCTAATCGGTGCCTCCTACTCGATATCAACTATCAAGTCACCTCACCAAATTCCGATAAGCCGATATGTCATGTATTTTGTTCCTTCCCTGGGTCATATAGGTTGAAAAGTAAGCAAATGAAAAAGTTCTACACATATTACATATATGTTGTTTATTTTGCTAGGAAGTAGCAATCTATGGCAATTAAATAACCACTATAACTCATGCACACTATATAGATCTTTCTCTTTTTCACTGGTTATGGCAATTAATCTTAAGCTTTGATAGAGAACATTGGCAAAAATCCAACGATGTAGCATTTTTTTTTCTGATTAGCATGGTGATTTTTATGTTACCTCGGCTAACATAATGGTTTATTTTACATCGTCTCTTAATAATTATTAAGATAATAGCTATATTGGCGTCTCATCATCGGAATTGGGTAATAACAAGCAACAGTGCCATGTTAGCATTACATAGAATGGATCTGAATATATTCGACATGGTGATGAATGGAACCATATGCACGTGGTAGTGTAGAGATATATGTGTACATGTGTACCGAGATTAGCCATGTACGAGAACGTGCAGTGTTACACAAGTCGCGTGTACGTGCTTACACGAGTCATGCACCCACGTGGGGGGTGTCAGCGCTATAGGTACTCAGAGATCACCCACTTACACGTACACTACATGAGTACGCTAACCATGCCAACCATGTGACTGCTTTCTTATATATAATGATGATCTTCGGCAATCGTACGTATGTGATTGATCAGCTGATGACGATGAGAGATGATGATTTGTTAATTTCAGTGACCAAACAAAGTACTGCCAACGCGCTCCTTTTCCTTGGCTGTGTTTAGATCCAAAGTTTTGAGTGTGAAATGCACTGTAGCGCTGAAAAATACACTGTAGCATTTTTCGTTTGTTTGTGGTAAATATTGTCCTACCATGGCCTAACTAGGCTCAAAAGATTCGTCTCGCAAAGTACATCTAAACTGTGCAATTAATTTTTTATTTTATCTACATTTAGTACTCCATGCATGTGCCGGTATTTTGATGTGATGGGAAATCTTCTTTTTGCATAATGAAATTTGGGTGAAGTTTTTTTGATCTAAACACAGCCCTTGTCGTTTTGGCATCGACGCAGACTTTGGTCACTAGTTAAATTTTATGCAATGTTACTATAAACTATTTGAAAATATGACCATATACAGATACTTATTTTTTTCTTTGTTATTAGAATCTTATACCAATCTTAATTATGGTACGGTATTAAAGGCAGGTGTGTAGTACTCGTTTTGTGTACTGTGTGCGTGAGACATTAATTAATAAGAAGAGGTGGTGTATATGTAGGTCGGGTACCATTGCATCTCTGCTAACCACCACAAGACTGCAAGGGTGTGTTTAGATGGTTGAAAAAAACACTGTTTCGAACTGAAAAGCACTGTAAAACTACTGTAGCACTTTTTGTTTGTTTGTGGTAAATACTGTCCTACTATGGCCTAACTAGGCTCAAAAGATTCGTCTCGCAAAGTACATCTAAACTGTGTAATTATTTTTTTATTTCATCTACATTTAGTATTCCATGCATGTGCCGGCATTTTGATGTGACAGAGAATCTTCTTTTTCATAGTGAATTTTGGGAGAAAGTTGGAGTACTAAACAAGGCCCAAGATGGAGTACCGCACACGTACGGTGCCGTCAGATTAGGATCTGTAGGTGCCGTGCAATAAAATGCATTATTAAATGAATTAGGAGTGAATTTCTAAACATTAATGGATTGCTCGGCCGGCCTAGCTTACTAATCTTATTAGAAACTTTATTTACATAATTTTTAGTTTTTTATAATAGAAAATAACGAAATTAAAAAATACAGGTCGTGCTATATGGTAAGTCGTGTGACTCCTGCCACATTGTATATTCCTTTTTCCCTCTTCTTTCCCATTGTCATTTTGTGTAGCATGCACCACCTACGCACTGTCATGCCAATCTGGACCTACATACACGCCCTGGTCCCTTCCATGTTTCTCCACCCCAATGGTGGCTATGGCGCCTCGCTCTTGTGCCGCCTGCCTCAACCTCGCCGCCCACTAAGCATTCGCAAATCTTATATACATGTTTCACATAAAAGTACATCAAAAACAAAATGTGGCTTCGATGGCGCATTACATGTCCATTTTTTTCTTTCCAGGTGTATGCGATCTTTTTTTTCCCTCCCAGGGTACATGCATAGTATGAATGCATGGAGACACGCATGCCATTTCTCTTTCTCACAACACTTCAAATCTGCCAGGGAAAATCTTAGTGTCGGTACGGACAATGCCGTACTTTTGTTTTTAACAAACCAGAGGAATTGAAGTGTTCAATGATCCACCACCTTGATTAATTGGTGTGGCTTAGGCATGCACTTATTGTACTGCACAGTAGTACTAGCAGTGAAGTCCGCTAAGGGCCTTCTCTTCAGCATTAACGCAGCGGAGTGGTTCAGCTCCACAAGTCAAGAAGCTTCGTAGGCCGTTGATCTGTTCAAATCAGTGGTTCCTGTCAGCTCGGGCTACTGTTCGGCGGTGCGTTTAATCTCCGCAGCCACCGAAAGAAACGGAGCCTACTTGTATTTGTACGAATAGATCGTATACACAAAAAAAAAACTAATTTACCATGCATTATTCATTCTCCCGCGCCCTCGTAGCCCCACGTACTACGTGATATCGCTCAATCACACAGGGACAGTGCATTGCACGACATGAACACACATGTTCACAAATTACCGCTGCTGGTGCCATGGCAGGGCCAAAGTCAAGCAAGCACACAACACAACCCCGCGCGCGCCGAAACAGGGGAAAGAAGAGGGAGGGCACTCCGGTCATTTCATCCTCAGCGAGCGCACGCCTCAAAGCCGGAAAAGGGGAATTAAGGGTGACCTCTTTCTTCAGTGGGTTGCTGCTTTAGCAAGCACATCTCGTCTAGCTTTAGCATTTTCGGAGCCTCGATACACACGACTTCAGTTTTGTTTAGTCCGTTCCACTGGCCGGCGTGCTGAGAAAGCAACACAAAGAGACAGCAAATTTAAAAGGAATAGAGAGAGCAGATTTGAAATCCAATTATTCTTAGGGCATGCACAATACACAAAGCTTTAGCATTTTCGGAGCCTCGATACACACGACTTCAGTTTTGTTTAGTCCGTTCCACTGGCCGGCGTGCTGAGAAAGCAACACAAAGAGACAGCAAATTTAAAAGGAATAGAGAGAGCAGATTTGAAATCCAATTATTCTTAGGGCATGCACAATACACGGCAGCGAGACTCAAGCGACGACGTACTCCAAAGAAAGAGAGTTGTGTGGGGGAGAAGCTCAACTCCCAATACGGTCCCGAGAAGGAGAGAGAGTTGTGTGGAAAGTAGTTAGGCTAAAACCAACGGCGACTGCAAAATTAAATGCGGTACTGTTATAGTATTGTAAACAGAAAGAAGAGTAGTTGAAATAGTGATGGAGGAAAAGAGATGGAGGTGTCCCTTGGTTTCAGCCTTAGGCTGGGCTCACCAGAGTGCCTAAAAATGTGCCTATGCACTGTACGGTACTGTGGTAGTTGAAACAGTGGATGTGCGAGATTGAATGGGCACTCTGGTGAGTCCAATCTTAAAGATGGATGATTAAAATATTATATAGTTATAAATTCAACATACAGAAAAACATGAGCGCAAGAGAATTTGATAATAGAGAAAATGATCTTTTTAACTATGCCACGAATATATTCCTTTAGGTAACAAATACAAAGAAATACTGGTACGAATCCTTAGACCTGTGCAATTTAGAATCCTTAGACTATCCACACTTTATATTTTTCATACACCTTGAGCAGATTTTTTTTTTTACTTTTATATCACAATCTTCCGTACTCATATTCCTCGGCATCTTTTCTTTGTATCTAATATCTAATATTTATACAACCATCTTCAGCTGGCATCTCCTATTAACAAAAGCTTATCAATATTGAAAAATATTTGGAACTGTATCGTAAATTGATTATTAATGTATAATTAAAAAAATCATGATCTATTTGAAACACATAAAATCACGTACAAATTTCACTTAAAACCATTCAATTTTATAAAAAAACGCAACCATATAGAATTTATCCGGTGTTCCAGACCGACCTCAAACACATCCTCACCGAAGCCCGGAGCCCCGGAGAAATCTTCCCCTGCCAAAATCCATCCCATCCATCCGTCTGCGGTCCTGCTCGCCTCCGGTGTCCGCCGCCGCTGCACTGCTGTCTGCGGATGGCCTAGGAGCCGTGCATTTACCAAGCTACCCCCAACGCCTTCTCTGTTTGTATTTCCTTTCTTTTATCGAACTTTCTTTTTCAGCTTTTCTTTTTCCATGTTTGCTTTATTCTCAACGCAGGGAGTTACACTCCTCTCCCTCTCCCTCTCAAAAGTCGTCGTCTTTCTCCTCTCGCCTCTCTTCTCCAGAAGCCAACCCACGTCCACGTGAACACCGGTTCCCTCCCTCCATCCACCTCTCTAGCCCGGCCATCCGCCCACGAGCCGCGCAACCGGCCGGGATCCGCCGCGCGCCGCGCCCTGTTCCGGACGAGCCCAGGGGTTCCATCTCCGGCCACATTTCGGTAAACCGACCCCGCTCCTTCCTTTCTTGGCCGGATTCGGCTCCGCTTCTGATCTGCAGTTCCTTGTGCGTGTACTCTCTGGTCAAGGAAAAAAACTTTTCTTGGATTTGTTGTACAAGCCGGTCGCTTTATCGCTATTCGTGGGTTTGGGATTTGTTCCTTCCTTCAACTTTCGATCCTTATTTTTTTTCCTTTGCTCAAACTGTTTCTTATATTGTCGGTGTTTAGGATCAGAAGAGTCATTGGTTCTCCAGTCAAAGGGGGGAAAGGGCAACTTTGCATTTGGTGTTGTTGGCGATTTTAATATTTGTAGAGGCGGGAACAAGGGAAGCGGATGTGTAATTTATTATGTAGTATATAAGTAGTTCATATGTTCTGATGATGAGGGAATCGTGAGTGTTCTGTACCAGTGAACAGAATTCATGCCTTATTTTCTTTCGGAGTCCTTGGGCTGAAATCCCCCTTTCTTTTTTTTTTTTTTGGATATTTCAATCGAAAGCTACTGAAAAGAAAGCAACTTTGATTTATGTGTTTCTCGCATTTAAGCAACATGGAGATTTTGGTCTGCTCTTGAAGCCCAGTTGATATGTGGGTGACATTAAAGTCTATAGGTGGTTCATCTACTAAAAACAAGTGTCTCTTAAGCTTCGACAGTTCGACGAAATAAGGAAAGTGATGTGTCAGTATGGATGTTTGTTCAACAAATATGGCCATGTTTAGATCCAAATTTTTCTTCTAAATTTTACTATGCAAAAAGAAGATTTCCTGTCACATCAAAATGCCGGCATATGCATGGAGTACTAAATATAGATGAAATAAAAAATTAATTGCACAGTTTAGATGTATTTTGCGAGACGAATCTTTTGAGCCTAGGCCATAGTAGGACAAACAATATTTACCACAAACAAACGAAAAGTGCTACAGTGTATTTTTCAGCGCTACAGTGCATTTCAGTCTCAATTTCAGCGGATCTAAACACAGCCTATATCGAACTCGTCTCTGTCAAGTGTCAAACTGTTATTTTTTGTATCTGACAAGTCCCATCGCTGTGTATCGTTTTTCGGTGCTGATGTGCCTGTTTAGATTCAAAAAACTTCTCCCAAATTTTACTGTGCAAAAAGAAGATTTTCCATCACATCAAAATACCGGCACATGCATGGAGTACTAAATGTAGATAAAATAAAAAAATAATTGCACAGTTTAGATGTATTTTGCGAGACGAATCTTTTGAGCCTAGTTAGGCCATAGTAGGACAATATTTACCACAAACAAACGAAAAGTGCTACAGTGCTTTTCAGTTCAGAACAGTGCCAGTTTTCAGGGATCTAAACACACCCATGGCAAAGTTTGACCAAATGTTGCTGTAACTCTGTTTTATCTGTGTCATCGAAGACTGGCTTAACCTGCACCCTGCCGTGCATCTTGTCCTTGCACAGACATCTAACGAGTTGAGCCACATGTTGCCAAAATTCAACGCTTCCGACTTACTTACTATTCTTCATTGTGCTTCTTGGCAGGACATATAGCTGTTGTGCTTCTTCCTCCTTGGAGCGTCCATGAAGTGGATGCAGCATCCCTAGTGCCGGGATCTGTGGTTGAATGGGGAGAATGAAAGGGGTTTCTGAAGGTCTGATCATTGGAATCACAGTTGGAGTGGTGATAGGTGTGCTGCTGGCGGTTGGAATACTGCTGTGCTTGAGGTATCGGCGTTCCCAGGCACAGATAAGGAGTAGCAGCTCGAGGAGGGCATCGACAGTTCCCATACGTACCAATGGTGTTAATGCTTGTGCCATGCTCTCCAACTCAACTACAGGGCAGGAGTCTCCAAGGGAGCTTGAAGAGCGTGGGAGTTCTCTGTGGATCGAAGGGCCTGGTAGAAAAAGCATGATTTCAGCTTCTGGGATACCCAAATATGCATACAAGTATGTTCCCTGAATTCTTATGTGTTCTCGTTGTTTGATTAATTTGCTTAGCATATGATCTAGTTTTGTTAAAATGATAAGTCAGTTATTAGATTCTTTTTTTTAATCTGCTTAGTTATTACTGAAAGTCTGAAATATTTGACAATTGATTCATGAAAGTTGGTTGCCCTTCTTGTTTTCCTGCCTCATGACACATTTGGCAATGGCTTCATTAAAAGCTGTGTTTCCATCAGAAATGCTCGATATGGAGAAATTAATAGTGAAGGGTGAGAATGTCCAGATTTATCTCTAGTTAAATATATGGAGAGAAACAAGAACGGCTGATGGGAACATGAGTCATAATCTAAAAATAGCGTTAATGTCAAAGTAAAACATTCATGTGGATCTCAATGAGGTTAAAACCAACTTGTTTTAACTTTATACATGGAGGACATGTGCTTCTATGTTGACCAAAACATCCAGACACATGTGGAAGTCTCGCTGAATCAAACTGCAAGTGCTAGGAACCAACATTTCATCCTTATGAAAAGTACTGGTTTTCCACCCAACACAATAAGGTCAAACTCAGATATGACTCCATTCATTAGTTTGTGAGTATAAAATTATAAAACTGTTACACTTTTTAGTGGGTCAGTGCACTGTCATGTCATTTTTCTGAATTGTCCCCAACCCTCCCTGTGGGCTGTGGGGCAGACTGTCACTCCTAGGAGCAATTAATCAAACCATATCCCATATTTATAATGAGAATTCAGTATCAATCATTCAACGTTACTGCTACAAATTCCAGCTGCTGTTTCACATGATGTCTTTTACAATTTTGCACTGCTCAAAGAATTCTGAGGCACTTCCAATGGTTACTCTTGCTGAACTGCACGGTTTTGTCTCATCTCTAGGGAGCTACAAAAAGGTACCAGCAATTTCACGACATTATTAGGACAAGGAGCCTTCGGCCCTGTTTACAAAGCAGATTTGTCTTCTGGTGAGATACTGGCTGTTAAAGTGCTTTCAAACAATTCAAAGCAAGGTGAAAAGGAGTTTCAAAATGAGGCAAGTTCACATTTGTAGCCTTGTACTTTTTAAATTTGGAACTACACCTCATAGAAATATGGTATGCTTAGTATATGATATCTCTTGACTTCAGGTCTTACTTCTTGGGCGACTGCACCACAGGAATCTGGTGAATTTGGTTGGCTATTGTGCTGAAAAAGGGCAACATATGTTATTGTATGCATACATGCCTAATGGGAGCCTTGCATCACACTTATATGGCATGTCTTCTCTTTATGTGATCCCAAATTTCTCTCTCATGATAGTAATTATTATGGCATATCTATGCTTTGCTCGTGTTAACCTTTGTGGCATAGCTAAGGCAATTCAAGAAGGATGAGTTTAAAATAATTAAAAGGGGCAACATAATAGGACATTCTTAAAACACAAAACTAAGATTTTTATCCGTCATTCAATACATTAGAATGTCAAAACTTGAGGCTTTATATCTTGAACCTTGAAAGCACTTGGTTACTGATAAACATAGACACCACCATTCCAGCTGCTTTATCAAAACATCCATGTGGTCTCATTATTCTTACATCAATTGAATCTATAGACAGTACTTTAGTCATTGATTTTTAGTCCATGCACCATGTTCTTAAAAAAGAAATGGATTGGACATACTCGTCAATATATATGTAGAAGTTTGGTATCTCAAGCTGGTATTTAAGATTTTAACTGTACAAATTGCACATGATTTTTTTTTTAGCTAACTGTATATTCCTTTTTTGTGATTCAGGTGAAAACAGCGCACCACTGAAGTGGGATTTGAGAGTAAACATAGCTCTAGATGTTGCTAGGGGTTTGGAGTACTTGCACGATGGGGTAAATCTTTTGTAACGCAGAATTTGGAGCATGTCACATAATGCAAAGATATCCCTTGATCTGGTTTACTTATGCGCAGGCTGTTCCTCCAGTAGTTCACCGTGACATCAAATCCCCAAACATTTTGTTGGATCAGGCCATGCATGCTAGGGTATGTTAATAATCTCACTGATGGTATATCATTGATAATGTGCAACTGCTTCCTGGCCAGTATTTGCTAGGACCCAATTTTATAAAAAAAATGGAAAAGAAGAACCCTGGGTTCACACACACCAGAAGTTCCTGCAAGCCACTGCTTCTGTTGCACTTTGTTTAGAAGTTCTCAGACGTAAATAGCCCTTGCTGGCCAGGTTGCTGACTTTGGATTATCTAGAGAGGAAATGGTTACTCGAAATGGAGCCAACATACGAGGAACATATGGGTATCTTGATCCAGAGTATGTATCCACACGATCATTCACAAAGAAGAGCGATGTGTACAGTTACGGAGTTTTGCTATTCGAATTGATTGCTGGAAGGAACCCACAACAGGGTCTAATGGAATATGTCGAGCTTGTAAGCCGCTTTTCCCCTCACTAATTGTAGGTTTTGGTTTGAGGACATTAACATTTGTAGGTGCTGACTACATTGCAATCTATTACAGGCTGCAATCAACGCTGACGGGAAAACTGGCTGGGAAGAAATTGCAGATTCTCGGTTAGAAGGCACATTTGACGTGGTGGAGCTCAATGACATGGCCGCTGTTGCGTACAGATGCGTAAGCCGTGTGTCCCGCAAGCGCCCAGCGATGAGAGACGTCGTCCAGGCTCTAACACGTGTGTTGAAGCACAGCCGCAGCAGGAAGCATCAGAGCAACAGGCACACAGAGGCAAGGGCGGACGATGAATCTGTCGATTTGGAGGCGTCCGAGGTTCACTCATCTTTCTCTGGCCTTCAGAGAGAGGAGTCAGTTGGCAGCGTTTCTGATCTGCCAGATGTTTGACTGAAATTAACTGAATTTTCCAGTAATTGGCTGGCATTTCTTGGTCTGTGCAATTCTTTTGTTTTGTTGATATAAGAAAATCACTATGATCAAATATTGGGTAGAGATGCAGTTTTGAGCAGCAGGGGTGGGTGACTAGTGTCAAGATCTGTCAATAGTAATTGTGTTGTATAGAATGCATTGTGACTACTTGATAAATAGAAGCTGATTGTTACCGTCTCCTTTGCCATTGCCTTCCTCGGGAGATCAGGAAGCGCACAACTGTAATCTCCTTGGTAATTTGGATTTATTTGATTTAAAAGATTTGAATTGAGTGGCTCCCAACCGACGAGATCATGGTTCATCAACTTCATTTCAGATTTCATGTTCATGTTTAACTGATCCGAACTGGGATTTGTTCTCCCGTTACCCTTGGGGCTGCTGGAATCTGCAACCTTGTCTACCACACAACATGACATGACAGTGATGTTACCTTGAGAACCAGGGTTGATTACTTAATTTAATTTTATGATGGAAACCCCCACAGCTGACATGTGGGCCAGGATTTCAGTGTAAAAATCCTCAGCCACCACTACACTGTGCTTAAGCACCCCATGAAATATGTTTTTGTATGAATTAACGAAAAAACTGGATAAAGTTTACATATCTATGAGTTGATAAAGTTTACATGTTCTATGAGTTAACTTCTGACTTTTGAACATACAATGTAAATTTCACCTGTTTTTCTAAGCACTCGCACCAAATCAAACCACAGGCATATCTTTTCCTTTTTGTTTAACTCTGACTGGTACAGGACAACTGGATGCTTATAAAAGCCAAATCACAAACAAAAAAAAAACACGAAGCAACGGAAACAAGCAAAGAATAGTGATGATCTCTTGGCCAAGCATCATGCAGCTGGTGGGTAAGGAACCTCGTGTGCTGCGGCAGTGGCCGTGACATAGTATGCAACGGTGATCCCGCCATGGACGAAGCACATGATCCCTCCGAGGGCCAAGGTGTGGCCATGAGTGAATCCACATGACGTCTTGGACTTGGAGTTGGACATGGCACCAGCTAGCAGAAGCGAGAATCCAGCAATCAGAGCAATCCTGTAAAGTCACGGAGCAACTGCAATCAGTAGTGATCACAAAACTTCCTGTTAAGTTTGGTCTGTTTGCTGTGGTTTAGATTCATGATGGTATGATGCGATAACATGGTTGTTTCTTGTGCAGTATTTGCACATCTTCATAGTCACAATGCTTCAACTCAAATAAAATAGGGTATTATTAAAATTCCGCTTAGAGTAAAAGTCCATGTTAGATGTTATGGATTAGCAAAAGAAATTTATACAGAAACCAAGTTTACCACGAGAGAATTATGGTAGTGGCTGCCAGCTTCCTGTTAATGGATGCCTTGATGAACTCTAGCTGAGAGCAGATACAGGCACAGCCGCCGAGGAAGTTGGCTATTGCGTGGGCAACTACCAGGAGCACTGCAGCTGCAAGGCCGAGCTGGTATGCTTTGTGAACTGGTTTCTCACATTGGATGAAGAGAATTGTCACCTTTTTGGTCTGTAGAAATAATATCAAATACAATGCCAACATCAGTCATAAATTATATATAACCAGACACCTTTGAGCTCAAATACCAACAATCATGCATGATGAAGCAAAAACATACAATCTACGAAACATTTCATTTTCAAAATCTCTTTGTGTTTTGGGTAAAACAATATCAATATCTCGAAACTCTACCTTGTTTTGAGCAGCCTGCGCCTGAATTCCCAGTATGCCAGCCGTGACATCCAGGGCTAAAACCACTATGCAGACTAGAATAGCAGCTCCCATCTTCGCCATTGTAGCGTGCTCCCAGACTTGTCAGCTGAGAAGCTGTTGAAGGAAGATCACCTGCTTACAATGGAATTGTGAACTGCTGACTGCAACCCTTTTTATTGCTAATTGGTGAATAAAGAGAGGCAAAAGTAAAGCAGGGTATATGTTCTCCAACTATGATGCAGGTATGAAGCAAGAAGAAACTAGCTGTCCCAAAATTCTTATACTTTCCTTTGATCTTGATCCTTTGTTACATCTGAGCTTTATTCCTTCCTTGGAGGACACAAGTAAAGATTGGCATCTCCAATGTGAAAGACACCCAACACATATTCAGCCTACTTTTAAAGATCTGCTTTTACAAGGGCTGTAAAGCTAGTGGAAACACAGGGAGAGACATCTATCTGATTGTGCTCAAAGGAAAATAATCTTCTAGTGAACACATCACAACAGCCAGCTTTTCTACAGAGATAAAGGCACACAAGATTCTGCTTACAGTATTCTGCTGACAGTTAAAGAAGAAGGGGAAAAGAAAGGGGCAAAAGGACACATCAATGTGAATGAAACTTGTGGATTACTCTTCAGAAATCTTAAGAAATTAAAGAGTTTCAAACTTACCAAGCCCACATGATCACAGAAAGTGAAGCATCATGGTTGACAAACCTTCTTTATTCTCATTAATTAATTATAATCAAAGTTATTTTCAGCACAGAATTGGCTATGGAACATCTGGGGTCATTAGCTGTTAGCAAAATATGTACTACCTCCGTTCCAAATTTTAAGGAGTTCTAGCTTTTGAATAACTTCATGCAATAATCTATGTATGTGTTTTGTATATGTGGTGCAAAGCATATACTATTTCACATACGGCAATCCGCAAAGCAAAAAAGGACACTGCTGCCGATCAATCTCATAACCTTTGCTCAGTTTTAGTGTCAGAGTATAAAATTACAAGATAGGTGGACGTACCCAACTACCAGTAGTCACCACAAGAGCAGATCCCAAGTTTGAAGTGGTGGAATCTGCTACCATCCCGTACAACAATTTCCCTCTTGGTGATTGTCGTCACAAACTTAATTATCTTGTGGCAGTCACTGCACAAGCGATGGCTTTGAGTGATCCTCAAGGGAGCATGTGGAGGCGTGCAGATAAGTCCAAAACAAATTGCCAGTCGTTCACTGTGGAAAGCTCTAGATATCTTTTGCTCGTCAGGATGAATGTCGGGGAGCAACTCATTCTCCTCAGCAATATATCCAGCTTCTTTTGTCTCCTTCATTAATGTATCTAGCCTCCTGTATATTTCAGCACTTTGTGGGTGCGAACTATCTTTGAAGAAAAACCTATGATCTTTTTTCTTGACTGTGACCCAGCTACAAGCATTATGAATACATAAACCCTTCCTGTTCAATGTTTCGACTACCCTGCAGGCATCATCCTGTCTACCAGAGCTAACATACAGGTTGAATAGCACAACATAGTTGTTTATTTTCTCAGGTTCCATTGCCAATAGCTGCTCGGCAGCTAACTTTGCAAGATGCGTGTTCTTATGGATCCTGCAAGCAGTAAGCAAGGCCCCCCACATGTTTGCAGTTGGGGCAAACGGTGCTCTCCTTATAATCGAATATGCTTCATCAAGCAGGCCTTCTCTACCAAAAAGCTCGATAACACATGCATAGTGCATAGCCCGCGGTTTGGTTCTTGGATTCTGGGCCATTAACTGGAAAATCCCCTTCCCTTTGTCAACAAGACCAGAAAACCTACACGCATTCAGCACCGCCAGAAGGGTCACATGGTTTGGAGCGATCCCATCGGCTATCAGCCTCTCAAACATCTCGATCGCTTTATCCCCCATGCCATGGTAGCCGTACCCTGCAATCAGAGCATTCCAAGAGATCAAGTTCCTCCTAGGCATCCTCTCAAAGACATTCCTCGCGTCCTCCATCCTCCCCCACTTGCAATACAAGTCCACAAGCGCCGTGCTCCCAACAACGTCCAGCGGCAACCCTCTCTGGATGAACCCCGCGTGCGCCTGCCTCGCGTGCTCCAGCAGACCCAGCCTGGAGAACACCCCGAGCACCGTCGAGAACGTGAACTGGTCCGCTGCGACGCCACTCCCACACATCTCGTGGTACAGCTCCAGGGCCTCCTCGCTGCGGCCGTGGAGCACATACGCTGCCAGCATCGAGTTCCACGCCACGACGCCCCTCTGCCGCGGCACCATGCCCTCAAACACCCGCCTGGCCCAGTCCACCCGCCCGCACTTGCTGTACATGTCGAGCAGCGCGCAGAGCAGGAACCGCTCCCCGTCCTCGCCCAGCGCCGCCCCCGCCTTGACGACGCAGCAGTGCAGCTGCCGCCCGGCCCGCAGCGACCCCGAAGCGGTCGCCGCGCGGACGGCCACCAGGAGCGCCCTCGCCGGCGGTGGGGCGCCCCCGCCACCCTCCGCCCACATCTCCCGGAACAGCGCGAACGCGGCGCGGGGGTGGCCCCGGTCCACGAGCCCGCCCAGCATGATCCCCCACGTGGCGCCGTTCCGTTCGGGCATGCCCTCGAACACCCGGCGCGCCTCCGCGAGCATCCCGCACGCAAGGAGCATCCCGAGGACGCGGTTGTGCGCGTATACGTCCATCGCGGCCCCGGAGCTCTCCGCGTGCCAGGCCACCGCCGCGGCGGCCGCGGGCTCGCGCAGCGCCCCGGCGGCCGCCGCCAGCGCGCGGTAGGTGGCGGGCGGGAGCGGCGTGAAGGGCGCCGCGGCGCGGGCGAGGCGGAACAGGTCGAGCGCCTCCGCGTGGCGGCCCGCGGCGGCGTGGCGCTCGATGGCGGCGCATAGGGCCTGGAGGCGGGCGGGGCTGAGCCCGGGCCTGGGGACGGGGCTCTGGAGCGGGTGCCGCGGGCGGGGCTTGAGGGGCTCCGCGGAAGAGGAGCAGGAGGTGGATGGCGCGGAGGAGGAGGTGGAGGCAGAGGAGGAAGCGGACGTGGGGCGGTGGGAGGAGGCGAGGAGGCGGAGGTTGCTGAGGGGCGGTGGGCTGAGCTGCAGGTCCATGGCGAAGCGAGTGTGGAGGTCGAGGGTGGGGGGTTTTGCGGATTGGAGTCAGCAGAGGAGGGAGGAGGGGATGCGGTTTACCTGACATGTCGGGCCCATTTGACAGTGGCTCAAGTGTTTGAAGGTTGGTCGTTTGGTTTCGAGACGAAGTAGGATGGGATGGCTTTATTTCTACTTTCGGGAAAGGGATGGTTCTATCTGTATGTTCAGTGGAAAGACGGGGTAACCCAGTTTTGTGTTTGGTAGGAAGGATTGGTGTTGAAATGGGATAGAGGACAGTTCACACCCTTAGGATACTCGTTAGTGGGCCCCGCCTGTCATACTCACACACACCCTTTCTTATACCTCTCGCTCACGGTCGGGCCGAGGGGGCCGCCGCCTCTTGCGGTCGAAGGAGGGCCGAAGGCGCCCAACCCCGCTGCTCCTTCTCTCTTCCCGGCGGCACCTGGCCCTGCTGCTCCTCCTCTCCTCCCAGCAGCACCCGGCCCCATGGCCCCTCTTCCTCTCCCGGCGGCGCCGGGCTCTGGGCTCCTTCTCCCCTCCCAGCGGCGCGCCCCAGCCCCGTCGCTTCTCCTCCCTCTCCCGTTCTCCGCCGGCACCATCTTGTTCCCCGTCGGCGTGGCCCCGCGACTCCTCCCACACGGAGACGACCGGTCAGCCATGGAGGAGGCGTGGCTGGGAAGAAGCGAAGGGGCTGCGCTAGGGCGGACGAAGCGGAGAGGCAGGGCCGGGCGGCGGCCTTGCCGACGGCGGGCAGGGACGGGCGGAGACTGGGCGGCGGCGGGCGGGATGCGGGCGGGAGAGACAAAGAGAGACGACGTTGAGAAGGGACAACGTGATCCCGGTTTGCAAAAGGGACGAAGGAGGATGTCATCCAAGGGGTATATTTTCTAAGTGGGATGTCTCCGTCCCATATCGCACCCAAACCAAACACTGAAAAAATGGGCTCATCCCGTTCCATCCCGTCCCTCAAACCAAACTTTACCTAAAATCCTTAGGGGTCGTTTCAATGCAAAGTATTTTCTGCAATTTTATAAAAATATCATGATTTCATAAAATACTTTGGTTTTATAAAGTTATGACTTATGAGGTGTTTGGATGGAAAAAAAATACAATTTTAAAAACTATGTTATTGTTAAAACTGGAGTATTTTAGAGTTCTAAAAACTCCAATCTAGACTTTTTTTTCAAACCATGATTTTTACCTCTTGCTTGAGTTTTCTTATTTCTCAAAACCATATCCAAATAGAGCCTTAGCCGTCAACGGATGGTAAAGGACTCCCCGGTGTGTATCCTGTCCACCGGAATTTGATTCCTGACTGGATCGTTTCCGAAATTTTCCCAAAGGAGATTGGCCGTGTGTATATGAATAGGTGTTTGATAGGGTGAGTTTACTCAGTCGGTGTAATCGACTAGCTTCACTTGTGTTCAAGCGTGCAATCAATATGGATGTCTGGTACGAGTTCTTATATGACCTACTAGTGCTTCTAACGAGTTAAAAAATTAAGCCTATAAATTTTTCTTGTGTCTCATCTGAGTCCAAATGGTCCATGATCCTCTCTAAGTATTGATATTGAGTGCTAATTGCATTAAAACTCTCTTCTTCGTCTCTATCATGTAGAGTATTGATATTGAGTGCTAATTGCATTAAAACTCTCTTCTTCGTCTCTATCATGTAGAACCCTTTTGTAAACAAAAATAATTCTTTTTTTCTTCACATCTCCTTTGTCTTCCCTATCCTTGTCTCACTCATACACCAACCCTCCTCCATCACCACTCAACTAGCCACGGTCAGTTTTAGGCGTGTTTGGTTGTTCCCTCGCCTGGCCTCTTTCGACGGCGCGAGCTACAAGAATCTTGCACGTCCAGGCGTGCCGAATCGCTCTCTGCGAGAAACAAGACAAACCTTGCTTAACCCCAAGACGCGGTGGCAAGACATCCAAACAGATACATTCATTGGCTCTCCTATCTCAGCGAGGCAAAATAGTGCATGCCAAAAGAACCAAACAGCCCCTTTGTTTCATGTCTCCTTGCTGGCGCTCAAACCCACCTCACCACCAGTACTTATGCTCGTCTCCTAGTGGCAGGTATTGCCTAACATTTGTCCACGTCACTGACCGGTGAGGCTATGCTCACCTAATCGAACGTTAGGGTTAACATACATCATGCGATTCCACTGCACTTGCGGCATCGCTAGAACCTGCCATGCGATTCCAATTCATTTCTCTCGCCACACCTCACAAATGTGGTGAACAAGTTGTCCATCGCAATTGCGGCGCGGCAATCCACATCACGTACCAAACGCACTAAATGAGCACGTTCCGTTTGAAGTTTGAACCTGTGCCTTTTCCAAACACATTTTGGACGGATTCTCCTCTTGAAGGAACAAGATGGCACTCCCGGCAGATTTGTAAAACCATGTGTACATTTTATAAAAAGCAAATAGTATCAGTATCACATAAATACACATATACTATAAGAGTAAAAATATCATTAAATGCACTTAGATATCTATTAGATATCTAGATCTACTAAACTTAAATTCAATATATGGATGTATATGCTAACTAATAAATAATCCAAAGTTTAAATGGCCCATCATCCATTAGCTGCTCAGTACATAGGTCAAAGCTATTGGTTGGGACTTGGACCATATCATGATAGTGGCATACTTTGGTCCAATATTTCCACGAGGCTGTTAGGCCATTTCTAGTAGGAATTTTTATCTTTTTAGTTATTAGTGCAACTTTAGATTTTGTGAATTATTATTATTTAGTTATGAGTGCAACCTCAGATTTTGTCAAGGTTACTTTGTATCTTAAGTTTTATATCACATGCCACAAAACTCTCTATCTTTTTCTTCATACTCTTTTGCCATATCACCAAACACACAAATAAAACTTCCCCTGGAAATGGCAAAGGCGCTACGGGAGTGATTGTTTCAAGGGATAATACGTTATCCAAGAATGTATCTACGGTGGATGAGACCTTGGAATGTTATTCAGAACCTTGATTAGTACGTAGGTTTACATGGATGAGGGTGGATCAGGTGCGACAGTGACTGTATTTCACTGTTTTAGAAAAAGAATCACAATCAAAAGCTGATTGGCCAATTATACTACAAAAAAATGTTGCCATGCAAGGGGAAGGTGGGTCGTACCTGGCCACCTCTTGATGCCGATGGATCTCCTCCAATCGTGGCGCGCCACGTCACACCGCGCACGCCACCACCTCACCTACTCCTATCTCCCGCCGCAGCCACAAAGCGAACCAAAGCAAATTGCCATCCGCACCCACTCATCCCACACACAAAACGTGCCAGGGCCCACCTGTCATCGACGCCACGGCCCGCCTTCCTATTCCCCTCCAGTCGCGACGGAAAAAGATCCACGATTTTCCTTTTTAAAAAAGTAAGGAGACAGGTAAAGGTCTCG
Source organism: Paspalum notatum (assembly GCA_022530915.1). Taxonomy (NCBI): domain Eukaryota; kingdom Viridiplantae; phylum Streptophyta; class Magnoliopsida; order Poales; family Poaceae; genus Paspalum; species Paspalum notatum. Next base: position 37,718,812 of record CM039691.1, read on the forward strand.
CCTTTGCTCGGCGGCGGCGACGGGGGCGGCGATGTCTCTCCCCCCGGCCCTCCCGGCCCCGGCTGACGGCGGAGGCGGTGCCGACGACTGGTTCCTCGACTGCGGTATCCTCGACGACCTCCCGGCCGCGGCCTGCGGGGCCTTCCCGTGGGACGCGTCCCCGTCGTCCTCCAACCCCAGGTAGTAGGTCCACCGTCCGCCAGACGATCGATCGGTTCCTCCCTCACTGCATCCCCGCATCCCTGATAGTTCCACATGCAGCTGCTTTATTTAGCACATGATTCTTCCCCCGTAGTCTTTACCCGATTGGATTCCGGCGATCGGCTCCGTGACCATGGTGTTTCCGTATCTGGGCGGTGATTGAAGATCGCGGAGGTTTGCTAGGTTCCGTTGTCTGATCAAGGGCAAGAGACGGGTCGATCGATTGGTTTTGGGATTTGAGGGCTTTTTTCTTCTTCTTTTGCGTAGCTGATGCATGCGCCGGGAGGCATCTAATCTAGTCCGTAAAGGCGGTTGCTTTATACTCCTACAAGCAGATCTTCTAGTTGATTATTTGTGCTACATATAAACTTGCGGAGGTTGCTTTTGTTATAGGTTAGAGTTGCCTCGAGAAAAAAAAACATTTCCCTAAAAAAGGGATTGCTGAGTTTGCATGTGCAGCAAGATGATTTGTTTTGTAGATTTGTTCTAGTGTTGCAGTGACTGTTTATACTTTATGGTGCTGGAATGGATGCATTTTTGTGTCGATGATCAGTGGTTTAGAGAGTACTTAAATCGGTGGGGATTGGATAATTTGGATTGCCAGTCTTCATGATAAGTATGTGATGGCATGTTCTGCTAGCTTATGGATGGAATTAAATTACTGGACCCTGTTAAGAGACAAACAGTTTACTCCATGTGGTGCTGGTGCTGATTGGAAATATCCCATCTGTCATGTATGTACTGGTGCTGCTATGATATTAGTTTTGGGGTAGTTTGCAGTGATACTAGTTTACTGAAAGCAGTTTACTCCATGTGTGCAGAGGCCGATGCCTTCCATATAGCTTGTTCTCTGGTTAATTTTGTCAGTGAATGTTTTTTTTTTCTGTTTGGTTGAAATTAGGTAGGAATTGGGGAAAATTGCATTTATTGTTGGAATTGTAATCGGTTTCCCCCCTTATTTGCCAGCATGGAAATGAGCAGCTATGTTAACACCGCTGATGTCTTCAAGGAGCCTGGCAGCAATAAACGGTCTGGCTGTTATTTCGCTCAGCAAATTACAAGAGTATGCTTATCAGCTTGTTGTATGCAATCATCAGTTTTACATTTGTAACTCTATTGCAACTCACAGTTTAAGGTCAGGATCCAACAGTAGGCCAACATCTAAAGCTTGTAGGGAAAAAATTAGAAGGGACAAGCTGAATGACAGGTAAATCAAAGACACAGTTTTGCTGACAAGAGTGTGAAACATAGATTGCCATGTCATTGACATACAGTTTCTATTATTTCTTATATGGTTTCTAGGTTTCTTGAATTGGGGTCTACTTTAGAACCAGGGAAGCCAGTAAAGTCTGACAAAGCTGCTATCCTAAGTGATGCTACTCGTATGGTTATTCAACTTCGTTCAGAAACACAGCAGCTGAAGGAGACTAATGGTAGTCTTGAAGAGAAGATTAAAGAACTAAAGGTTATTCAGTTATTTTCTGTGAACACTGTTACTTCACATATAATTCATTTTTACATGGGTGAGCATGCTTCGCATTATCCGTGAAATCCATAACATTTTATAGGAAGGTTTTATGATTTATCCATTTCTTGTTAGGAGTGAATTACAGTTTGGTTCAGTTCTTAATCCATATGCAGTAGTACTGAGTCCAGCAGCTTGCCTATGCCAGTGTTTATTTTGCACAGTCCGACATCTTGTTTCCCGCATGCTCACAATATATATATGCACGATTTTCCGAACTGTCTAATTGATTGTCTAAAATGCACATACACGGCCATTTGCACGATCTGCTGAACTAGGTCCATGTTAATCTATAGTCATGAGATCTTTATCTAAGGATAGCAGTGTTGTATGCTAGCCTATTCTGCACTTGAATACACTGTAACTGTGCTTGCGTAGCTCACTCAAGATATTTCTCGTTACCAGCTAATATTATTGCTGCAAACTTCCTTTTTCAAATACGAATTGCCATATCAGCCGTTGGCTGATAACAAACTACATTGCTGGTAATATATGGCGATTCTGTGCGCCACAACAGATCACATAGCATCTATTGATCATATAAAACTAAATTTTTTATGATAGATGTTATTTACTATTGAGCTTTTGAACATTTTGTAATTCTGGGTGGTCACAGTCCATACCACTCTGTGTGGAGTCCAGGTCTGTTATGAATTCTGTTAGACGGTCAACTATATTATACTGTTCAATGTGACTGCAATGGTTCAACTGCTCTCAAGTCATTTATTTTGCAGCTCGGGCTGTGGAAAAATTTTCTTGAGTGCACAAAGTTGCTCCCTTTCTGATATATTTTTCTTCTATAATCTGCAATATTTATGGAACCAATGTTCTTTCTTTAAATTCCAGGCCGAGAAGGATGAGCTTCGCGATGAGAAGCAGAAGCTGAAATTAGAGAAGGAGAGTTTAGAGCACCAGATGAAGCTTATGACTTCAACCCCAGCCTACATGCCTCATCCGACCCTGATGCCGGCGCCTTTCCCGCAGGCGCCATTAGCGCCGTTCCATGCCCAGGGGCAAGCTGCAGGGCAGAAGCTGATGATGCCCTTTGTCGGCTACCCGGGATACCCAATGTGGCAGTTCATGCCGCCCTCTGAAGTCGACACGTCGAAGGACAGTGAAGCGTGCCCTCCTGTCGCATAATCGCTTCGATCATCTAGTCGCTCTCACACCGTGTGAATTAATCGCAACTGAAGCCCCCTAGCTGTCGACCCACTGATGATTGGGTGTAACTATTGCTCTTATGTGGTAGCTATTTGGTGACCCAGTAAGCTGATGTTTGTGGCGCCCTATAGAGGCTACTACTGCCCCCGTTCAATGGCTGTGGAATTTTTTCTGGAGAAAAGAAGAATGTTCGTTCTTGTTCTCCATAGCAACAATGTCAGATTATTTATGTCATAATCTATTTTTAAGTCATATATTCAGTCATCTTCTTGAGGATTTTCTTTTTGCATACAAGTTAATTATCTGGCATGAAAATCTTTGGAACAGAGACATTAATTGCTGAGAATGAATGGAATAATCAGCTAGGCAGTGATGAAGCCAAGCAGCACAAACACCATGGTGACAAGTAGAGAGCTGAAACTGACTGAAGACCCCGGTGCGGCTCCGCCGTAGGAGACAACGCCGGGGGTCATGATGACCGTCGTCGGTCCGTCCGAGCAGACAGTGATGCCCGGCGACGGCGAACCAGGTGGCGCGGGCGTCAGCGACGGCAGCGTGTTGTTGCACGCGGCGGCGTCCACGACCCTGACCTGCAGCTTCATGCCGGCGTTGCAGTTCCCCGGCACGCTGCAGATGAAGTAACGGCTCCTGGTGCTGGTGAGGAAGACGGCATAGTTGCCGGTCCGGGGCGCGGCGGAGATGGGGCTCGCCACCGAGCAGGAGCTGTACCCGTCCCGGCTCACCTCCACCACGTCGTGCGCCGACGCATCGTACTTGAACACGAGCTGGTCGCCCGGGTGGAAGTCGACGGTGGACGCCCAGGCCGTGAGGTTGGTCTGCAGGTCCCATGAGCCCCCCGGCTCGCCGACGGTGTAGCTGTCGCCGGACGCCGTCCCCAAAACGGCCGCCGCCGCCACGATGGCGACAGCGAGGAGAGACCCTTGTGCCCTCACGATCATCTTCTTTGGTGATGCTAGCTAAGAGCTGATCTTGAAGAAGATGATTAATCAGCTAGCTGAGATTGGAACTTGAGAACGGAGATGGATTCGAATTTGATGGTCGACAAATCGTGCATGGAGGTTTGTATATATGAGAGGTGGAGGAGCTGGAAGAGATGGAGTGTAGTGTTCGCATGATTAGCTTAATTAGGACATGCATTATGTGAACGTGTGGACTGATTATGTCATTACTTAGTCTAGTTATAAGTTAATCTGCAGCAGGTGGCGACTATGATGCACCAGAAGCAGAGATAAACAGAGGACTTGGTCACCTAATCACGTGATGAAATACTTATGGAACTCGTCTGCCAGCTCCAATGTTGGTGTTTATTCACACGCTAATCTTTAGTAGGAAACACACAATGACCATTCACTGGACTCGACAGCTACGTTTTTTTCTTTTCTTTTCTTTTTTTTTTGGTTAGGAAAGCTTGGGAGTGGTTGTACCTCTGAGCCCGACGGGTGCGGCCTCCTAGGCGGCGGCGGGCGAGGCGGGGGCGTTGGTAGCGGTTAGGGTTAGGGTTCGGGGTTGCCGGCAACGCCGTTGACCCCATCTTCTCCACCTCCCGCCATAGTGGCCGGCCGGCCTGGCGGAGGTGGTCGGTGGCAGAGAAACCGGCGGCGAGGACGCTGCCGGTAGGGCGGCGGGAGATGGCGGTTGGGAGGGGCCGGCGGCGGGGGCGTCACGGCCACCTAGGTTCGCGGCGGGAGGCGAGGCGACGAGGCACCGGGGAAGAGCCGGCCGCGGGAGGTGCTCGAGGCGGCGGCGGGAGGAGTGGGGGCGGGAGGAAGAAGAAGATGGAGGTGGGAGGCGCTCTTCGAGCATTTGGAATGCGCGCGCACCAAGCAAGAGCCCCCTTTGGCAATGACTTTGTTATTAGGTGTTGTTTGATGTTCGAAGGATTAATTTGATCTCTTGTGAAACCTATATATGGTTTAGCTTTAGATGGATCATGCATGTCGAAATCTTGGAGGCATTTCTTTTCAAGGCCTTCATCGTAGCTGTTGCACGAGACGGAGAGAGACAAAGTAGAAGAGGATGGTCCACGTCTGCTCATTTTAAAGGGATGGCGGCGATCCCCTTATGGAAAAAAATATTCCTCTAAATGTTGTCTCCGTCTCAATTAGTCCTCTAACAAACACCCTTGGAACTGGGATGGTGCCAGGCCATCCCTCTTGGTTCCTTAAACCAAACACACGTTAGTGCAGTGTAGGGATGCATGGACATGGAGCCTGCCACAGAACCTAGCGGAGGCTGCTGTTCCTTTTTTTTTTTTTTTTTGCCTCTCGTTCTCCTTCATCTTCCTTTTCTTTTTTCCCCTCTCGAAAAATGAGGGTATTCTTCCTCTCCCTTTTCTTCTTCAATCGCACGCAACATGTATGGACAAAAGGGGAGATGATGATTAGGGTTCTATTCAACCGCGATCTGATGGCCATTATGATAGAAAAGAACAGATCATGCAAACGATCTCCAGAGCTGATCTAACTCTCTTCCATAAAAGCAGCTGCTGTTTCTTGCTTTCCAAATCGCTTAGCGAGCTGCTGACAAGCTGATCATGTAAAACTACTTTGGACAATTTGGCTGGGATAAAAGTTTTTCTCCAACACCAAAATTGATCAATATTATTGTGACGGCACTGGCCCTAAACAGCAAGGCAAATAAACCTGCCACTTTTGTCTTGGTAAGATTATCCTTTGTTGGAGGGTTTACAATATTTCGGAATTTTAAAAATTTGACCCCCGCTGAAAAACTGGAAATTTTAGGACGAATTTAAATATTTATTTTTGTGCCACAATATTAATATTAATAGGAAATCCCTGTAAGTTTTAAATTTTTTCAGCACCCACCGAAAACCCCAAAATTTCGGAAATATCAGTCTGAAATTTTAGGCCACATAAAAAGATGTTAATTTCGAGAGGAATTTTAGCTTTCCAGCTGAGCATCATATTATCAGGACAACACTCTTGAGTGGGAGTAGTATATCTGTAACAACAGGCAGAATGAAGTCATTTTTTTTTGTACAAGTTAATCATCTTCTCGGATGAACATGAACATCTGGACTAATAGAAATATTAATATTCACTACATCACATTAATATCTCTCTCTCTGCTGTTGTACGTAGCATGAGTAAAACCATCCCCTAGACCAAGAGGCCAAGCAGCAGCGACACCATGGTAACAACTAGGAAGCCGATGAGACGATTGGCTGAAGAAGGCGAGCCCGGCGCCGATCCGCCGTCGTTGTTAATGCCGGGGGGTGTCATGATGATCGTCGTCGGCGAGTCGCCGCCCAGGCAGACGCCGCCGGGCGTCCCGTTCGCCCCGGGGCCGCCGGGGGTCCCATTGGTCACCTCCGCCGCAGGCGGCGCCGATGCCGGGCTGTTGCACCCGGTGCCCACCGTGTACCTCGCGCCGGACGCCGCTCCGAACACGGCCGCCGCCGCCACGATCGCCATGGCCACCAGCAGTGAGACATGTGCCCTCGCCATCAACTTTTTTTTGTGTGTGTTATAGGATGATGAAGCTAGCTGAAATGCTGCTGATCTCGAATGAAGATGATGGTCAATTAGCTGTTTGTTGAATTGAGATACTTTGAGTGGAGAAACGATGGATGATTTGATGGTTGTGGTGGAGCTAGCAATCGTGCACGGAGAAGCGTGTATATAGAGAGTGGGGGTGAAGACGGAGGAGCTGGTAGCAGCGACGGAGGTGTCAGGAACTCAATGGAGATATTATTGGTTGGGCCGTTAAAGGAGCACATGGGCTGGACTCACGAGAAAGCAAGGATGGACCGGTTGATTGAAAATGAACACAGCATACAAAAGGAGACATCCATCGGAGAAGAGGCGTCGAGCACGAGACTAAGGAACCGGCGGCGAGCTATGGCTCGAGGCGAGCTCACGCTCGAGGCTAGCTTAGGCTAGATTCTATCTGTTTTCCCCTTTTCTCCTTGTTCTCATACTTGTACCAGAACTTGATTTGTTCCTCAGTGTTGTGGTGGGTGGAATCTTGTATTGGGTTCGTAACAGGAGGGTAGCGTGCAATGACATGGTTATATATATATATTAGCTTAATCAGGCAGGGTTTGTATGATACGTGTGGACTGGTTCCATCACAATCAGTAAACTTAGTCAAGTTAATCAGCAGCAGAGCAGGTGGCGTCAATGATGCACCACCCTGTGAGGACTTGGTCTCAGTCAGGGCTCTTCCTTGGCGAACGCGCGCGCGCGACGATTTGGCCAGCTTGCGAAAGTGTGCGTCCCGACGCCCACTGCTTCTCGGTGTGGCCCCGCTTCCCATGTGTATGTGGTGGTGGTGGAGGAGGAGGAGGATGAGCTTTAGACTGATTTCAGCAGGACGAGCAATTCAAACTTTACTCTGTGTACAATATTGATACAGTATAGATTTCGTATTTTGATCCGTCCTCCTGAACATAGCCTTAGACATGCATGATTGTGTGCATGTGATGGGCATTGCACGTGTGCCAACAACGCCAAGTGCTGCACTATGCCGGTCCTCGCTCTGTCCCAACGGAGTTGGTGCCCACTGCCGACCGATGCTGAGTACGGAAGAGGTTCGGATGCAGTAGTTGTGGCTATCGTTGGTGTTTGACATGTGGACCCATGGAGCGTGGGGCCCACATGTCAGCGGCCCAATGTCAGCCACCACTACGACAGACAGCGGATCTCACCGCCGAGTATCGGGCTGGAGCTTCACCTTCTCTTGCCAACACACGATGAGGACTACTCCCCATGCGAAGGCCAGATGGAGAAGGTTATTTTTACAAGAAAGACCTTCCATGCTTGGTATAATAAATCGACTATTTTGGAGGAAGAGAGCCATGTCCCGCTTAATTAGGGAAAAAAGTCAAAAATACAGTTCTAGGTGCTAAGTTTCATTTCTTTTAGTTTAGAGATCTGGTTTAGCCGAAATGACAGGTGGCGTTAGAGTTGGACAAATTAAAAAAAAAAGTTGAAGTGCCAAAAGTGGACTAGTTTGTTTTTTCTACAAGACCAACAAATTTATAGTTCATTTTTTTCAAGTCATTTAGATGCCCAAATAATGGATAAATGTTTTAGATAACAATGATCGAGAAGGGAATCGAACTATTGGATTCTGCTACACGGCAACTAATAACTAGAAGGGAGAGAAGGGGGCGGCCAGGGTGGTCGGGGCATAGTGGAGGCGGTGGCTCGGTGGGCATGCGCCGGCCTTGCCTCTTGCTGGCCGAAGGGCGAGGAGGCGGGTGGCTCGGCGGAAGGGGGGAGCAGAGTGGACCGGTGAGGAGCGATTCTGTGGTGCCCGGCGTGGCGAAGATCCGACCAAGACCGAAGAGGCGGCGGCATGCCGGCCATGTCCGCCCATCTGTATGTGGGGAGGGAGAGGAGGTGTTGCCTGGGACGGGATCCGGCCAGCGGTGGGGTCAATCTGGCCCTAGGAGATGGCGGCGGGCTGGATCTGGCCTCCTTACGCAGTGGCAGGAGTGGAGGCGGTGGCAGCCTCCACACGCGCCAACACCGTCCTCCATGCCTAGGAGAAGGACACAAGGATGAGCCGGGGAGGAGGGGGGCTCTTTTCGAAACACTGGTACCTGATCCAATTCTTTTCTAAATTATAAGTCGTTTGATCTTTTAAATAATAGTTTAGCTACTCGTCCGATTCAGAAAAAGTAATTATTGTTTATTTTCATTGTGATTTAGTTTATTGTCTCATATACTTTAAAGTTCATTTGAATTTTTTGTTTTTTTAATAAGATGACCGTTGACCGGTCAAATTTATTGTCAAAAACCCAAACGACTTATAAATCGAAACTGGGGATTAACATGTTGTCATTTTTTTTCAACTTTCGGAGCTAAAACTCTGTATTTAATCTTTTGTGGAATTGTTATGTCTGAGTTGGAGCTGGAATATACGAAATTCCTTGGTATTTTAATTTCTTCAACTGGAGATATTTTGAATTGAATGTGTATCGTCAGAGACTCGGAGCTAGCTTGTTTTATCTGACTTGGAATTAAGATGCATCATGATCTGAGTTGAACTTTTCTATTTCGTTTTCATCGTCTACGATCGACGACCTTTTCCCCACTTTCTGTTCACATTTGTGAACCGCGAGTCCGCGACACGGTGCTCCGATCCGCGCCGCCGCCGACGCCAAGACTTCATGCGACCCGAGCACCCGCCGACCATTTCTCAATTTTCATGCATGCTACGTACAGTAGTAGTATTACTTAATAACCTAACGTCAGTGGCCGTACACGTGGCATATATGAAGATTTGCAATATAATGTGCACAAATCTGCTCTTGTTAATTCGGAAACACAAGGGGCATGCAGCCACACAAACTAACCTACATTAATTCCAACTGATAAAACTTTGTAGTGCAGCAAGTGATGGTGCACGATGATAGATGATGTGTCAGATAAAGGGGTCATAATCCTGCAGGGCCAAGCTATGGATGTGGCTCGTGGGCACACGGCAACCAGTACAAGGCGCCATGAGACGGTAGCCGTTCTCAAGCCCAAAGTCGAAGCTGATGCTGCTGGCACCACCAGCCTGCTGAGACTGAGAAGCAGCTGACCTGCAGGCGTGATCGAGCCGCTGCAGCTCCTCGTGCTGCCTCGCAACCCATTTCTTGTCCAGGTAGTGCGTGACGGCGAACCTCACGCGTTCCAGCACCCTTGCCTTCGAGAGGAAGAACCTCACGAGGTCCACCTGTGGGCCGCTTCCACGGTATTCTGTCAGCTGCAACGTCTTGAGATGTGCATCAAGGCATTCGATCCGTGGAGGAGCAGTAGAAGTATTCTCTAGTTTCTCAAGATTGGATACCTGGAAAGAAAAACAGTAAAAATTAAAGAAAGAAGGTACGGTGTTGCAAACACACTAGTAATAAGTATCAGTTAATTAGGGCCGTTCATTATTATTATTATTATTATTATTATTATTATTATTATTATTATTATTATTATTATTATTATTATTATTATTATTATTATTACTACTACTACGAGCTAGTGGGGTTGATGAAGTAGAACAAAACGAGCAGTTAATTGTGGAAGATTTATTTAACCAAGATCGTTAGATATGTATATGTATTCACAGCGTTATTCACCACGATGTGAAGCTTCTCCACGCACGGGAAGCATTGCAAGATGCCAATAACATCCAGGCTAGGAGCAGTGGCGAGGGCCAAAATCTTCACAGTGCGCATCGTATTTTTCAGGCAAAGGGGTCTCATTTCCTGAAACGAAAAATGAAAAGAAAAGCTAGAGTGTATAGCAACCAGCATGGAGAGCCAACACACATCGCGCGCACACACCCATAAAATTGAAGACATGGAAAATACTGTAAAAGGATCGCCTACACATACGTACCTTTCGTGTTCGAGACCGTACCAAGCGAGCCAGCATTTTTTTTTTAAAAGGGTAAAATACGTGGACGGTCCTCGAAGTTAGTAACCTATCACTTAATAGGTCCCAAAACTTAGAAAATCAGGAATCCGGATCTCTAAACTTGGATAGTGTGTCATCGAGGTTCCAAAACTGCTCTGTAAACCACTTTCCCTCTGTAGGCGTTAACGTGGTATACTGACATAGAATCTGGGTCCCTAAACTTAGCTAGAGGTGTCATATGGGTCTCTAAACTTGGTTGGGGGTATCATTTGGGTCCCTAAACGATTGCAGGAGGATTCCGGTGAGAGGATGGTCAGTACTCCTCCCCTGTCGGCATTCCTCCCAATGATGGCGGAGGATGGAGGCAAGAAGAGTACTGACCAATATGATTGAACTTTCCTAATGAAATTCCGATGGGTTTCAGTGTCTTTTTGTTTCCAAACCGGTACGAGAGGCTATTCCACTTTGAATTTTGAAAATTTTGGAGCAAAATTTAAAAACATTATAGAAACTTTTCGCTTGGATTTCGGTGCTTTTCAACCGAAAACATTGCTTTGGCCATGTGAAAATAAAATGTTTTTATACCTACATGACACCCACACCAAGTTTATTGTCTTAGATGACACCTCTAGCCACGTTTAGGGACTCAGATTTTATGTGAGCCTGCCACTCAGCACCGGAGAGTAGAAAATGGTTTTAGAGCGGTTTTGGACCTACTAGATGACACCATAGCTAAGTTTAGAGACTCAAATTTCTGGTTTTGTAAGTTCGGAGACATAAGCTAGTGATGACACACGCTGCAAACTTTGTGGACCGCTTTGTGCATTTTATTTTATTAAGGAGAAAAAAAGTCCAAACACGTTCAAGGGCAAAGCTAGCAACCAACAAACAAAATAGAATAGATCAAGAGACAAAAAGACCAGACCAAAGGAAACAAAGGGTGAAGCCCAAACTAACCCACAGTGCTACGTTCGAAGAGAGCAGAGATGCAACTAAACCCGACACAACTCCAAAATCTGGCTTTGTCCAATACCAATTGTGCCAACACAACCGGTTGAATGGCTTCCCTCACGAAGACCATGTTGTTCCTCTCTTCTCACAAGTTCCAAAGGACTAGAACAACCAGCATGTCAAAGACCTTTCTGAGGAGTTTGGCCACCTTCTTCCTAGAGCCCACCCACCGTAACACACCAGGAACGACACTTCAGGTAAAACCGTGGAGACACGTTGGAGCCCAAAGCAAGGAGGAGGCACCTATACCAAGCCCCTCTACTGTGTACGCAACTGTGAGCAGCAAGTGGTCAGTAGTCTCCCGCTGCTAAGCACAGGGAGCGCAAGTAGCGTCGTCTCTAAGCCTATGCCTAAAGAGCTAGTCGTCAGAGGTCCAACAACAACCCAGGAGAGACAGGCGAAGAAGCGACACTTTTTGGGAGCCTTTGTCTTCCAAGGAGTTGAGACCCCAAGATCGAGGATTGCATAAAAAGGAAATTCCTATAAACCGATGCCGAGGAGAAAAAAAACTATCCGCCGTCCACTTTCTGAAAAAACGTGATTTAAACCCTAGGTATGCCAAAGGGGAGCAAACCCCTCTCATATGTTTCTTATCTGGCTAGTCCCTCAGTCATAAAAGATAATGTTTTCTGGATTTGTTCCAAATCAGACTATCTGGAGTTAAATTTAAAATTATTTAATTTTGGATAAATTTAGAAAACAATATACTATTTAAGAACGGAGGGAGCAGCATGCATAGTGTTTTTTCCGTTAAAAAGAGGCAGCTACGTACCTTGAGCTGAATCATGTAGCCAAAATAATCTTGACGAGGATATAGATATCCCAGTACCTTGAGCTTGGGTGCCCGCACAACCCAGATCCTAAACAGTCCACCACTCAGCAAACCATCCGAGACGAGCCTCTCCAGCAGCGGGGCATCCACAATGGTGACATCCTCCAGCGTCCCCTCCGGGCCATTCGCTACGCCGAGGCTGCCAAGTGTCGGCGAGGACACCCGGAGGCGGCGGGAGCCGGTGGTCTGCTGCAGCGCCAAGCTCGTCAGGACGGGGCACCTCGACAAGACGCCACGGAGCTCCGCCTCCTCCACGTCGACGCACTTGAGCGTCAGCCGGCGGAGGCACGGGAGGAGGCCGAGATCGCGCAGCGCCGGCGAGAAGAGGCGGAACATGTGCCGCGGCAGCGGCTGGCTATGGCGGTCGTTCAGGTGAGCGTAGTAGAGCTCGAGCTCGTGGAGGGCGGCGGCGAGGCCCGGGGCCCGGAGCAGGCCGTCCACGGCGCCGAACCCGGAGAAGTGCTCGGCGGAGACGACGCGGCCGTCGTCGTGGGCGCTGAGGACGGCCGCCACGCGGTCCTCGTTCGCGGCGGCGGCGACCGTGGCCTCGAGGCGGCAGAGCGGCGCGGCGGCCGAGCGCCACAGCGGGCGCCACCGCCGGGACAGGGTCTGGGTGCGGGCGCCGTCTTTGATGGGGAGCAGCGCGATCACGTCGCCGAGGATCTCGTCCGGAAGGCCACTGATACGGTCGGGCGGCTGTTGCTGCTGGCGGCGCTGCCGCTTCCGCTGCAGCCGCCGCCGCTGCGTCTTGGATCTCCTAGTCACGTCCATGGCCGCGTCCCTTCAGGTCTACACGGAAATCTCGCGTGCTAGTCGCGTTCAATTCGTGCGTGCCTAATATGTAATGCCGCCGAAATGGATTCCTAGTATCAGCATCCCTTATCCCTATGCGCACACAATCCGCCATTGAAGTTGCGTTAAGATTCGCGCAGGCAAGAGATGTGTAAAAATTATGGGACTCCCTCAGGTGAATTGAGATTTGTGCAGTCTGGAGAATGGACTGAGTACTGCCTGAACACAAGCGCCACCGCCCCGGCCGGCCGTCGAGCACGGTGGAGCCGGCCGGCGGCTCGGCTCGGCGCGGCTGCTTAATAGTCTCTAGTTACATTCACTTTCACCGCGTGCTGGGCTGCTCGTCGCGGCTGGTCTCAGTATATATTTTCTCGTCCTAAGAGTTTGGCCTCTATGCTCTTGGAACATTCTTCAGTTCCTGTCTCATTTTTTTTTTAGAAGAGCTACAATATCCTGCACCGGTGATTCCGAAGATAACTATAGCTTTGAATTCTATCGGCAAGAACGAGGAGGGGGAGCGTTTTGATGGAGCGCTCTCCCTGCACCTCCCGCTCTTTGCCGCCAGCCGCTCCGGCTCCGGCGTCCACCTCATCCTCACCAGCTCTGGCAGGTGAGCCAGACTCTTCCCTGTCCCCTGGCGCCGCTGGTCCATTCTACCGCGCTCGTTCCTCTACGGGTCGTTCGAAGCTGCTCAGGTGGTCCGAGATCTACCCCGACGAGCTCGATTCGTGTTCTGAGGGTTCTTCCACATCCCACCGGGACGCGCTGCTGAGTGTGCCGGCCGGCGCTGCTGCCTCCGGGCCGAGTGACGGCCTAACGCCCTTGACATCAGATGAGGGCCGCGGCCTGGAGCGCGTCGGCGTCACCAAGAAAGCTCGACGTGGCAGGCGTGGAAAGCGCAGGGGGAAGCGCCGACCCCGACCTGCCGTGGTTGTTGGCCACTCTGCCGCGGTCGAACGGCCGTGGAGGCCTCCCGCTGGCGGGGGCCGGCGAGGTTGGTAGCCGCGCCTCCGTTCATCTTCGTCTTGGGCCTGCGGCCCCGCCCTGCCGCGGTTGCTGCCTGCCCGGCAGCGGTCCATGGCCATGAAGGTCTCCCGCCGGCGGGGACCGGAAGGGTGGGTAGCCGCACCTCCATTCATCTCCGCCTCGGGCCTGCGGCCTCGCGCCACTCGAGGTTCTCGCCTCCTGACGGTGAAGGCTGGCAGCTCGTCCTGCCTCTGCAGCGCCGCCCGGGGAGTTCGCCTAAATTACCGGCGGAGCTCCTGGGGAGATGCCTCAACTGTCTCTCCTACGGCCACCGTGTTGCCACCTGCATTCTTCCCCGTCGCTGCCTTCGTTGTCATGGTCTTCAACACCTGGCGCGCGACTGCAAGCGCCCGAGACGCAGCGCTGCCGCAGGCTTACGGGGCGTCGTCGACGGCGGTGATGGGGGCCGGGGTGGCCCCTCCTCTGTTGGGCCGGGCTGTCACGGGATGCCCGCGCCTGGTGGGGGCCGTCCGTCGCGTGCCAACAGACAACGGAGGGCCGGCCGCCGCGGGGTCAAAGACTGCTGCGCCGTGCCGTGCGTTCGTGAGCCGGTCAGTTTACCTCCTTTCTCGTGCTTGATCCTGGTTACCACGTTTGGCTTTGCGACATATCCTCCCATCGTTCGGTGGGAGGAGGACACCATGCGACTTGAGGCGTCCCTTTGGGAGACTCGCCCCGTTGGTCTGTCACTTGGCCAGCCGTCACGTGAGCGTGATGAGTGTGCTGGGGGTGCAATACAGAGCCGGCGGCGCGGGACGTGATGGTGGTTCCTTGTCCGGGCATGGATTTGCAAGCAACCGGCGCCGCGGATGTCCCTGGGTCGTCTGCGCCAGAGACGGAGGAGACCCGGGCACCTGTCAAGGCTGCTGCACGGCGGGTGAGCCGGTGCACCCTAGTGGCCACACCAGTTAGCGTTGGCGAGCCAGGAAGGGATGAGGCCGTTGATGAGCCGCCTGCGACCACTGTCGTGGCGTGCTCTCTGGCTCAAGATGGGGTTGCTGCTTCTCCTGCGCTTGGTGTGATCATGGTCAAGCCATCCGCGTTGCTTCCCGCGCCTGAGCCCGTCACCCCAGTTAGAATGGGACAAAATTGTATGCATGCGTGGTGCAGAGGCTGGGGCATGCAGCACCTCCCAGATGCAAGCCACGTGCTTTCCCACAAATCTCAAAGCGCCTATCCCGCCCGGCAAATCAGCGAAGCGAGACGTGGCTTCGTTCGAACGAGCCGGCGAGCCGTCCTAGAACCAAATGAAAACAGATCGAGCCGCCACCAACAGACATGGCTGCGCCCTTCGCCTCCGCTGCTGCCGCCGTCCGCCGGCGCCGCGCCATCGAGCCTTGCGCATCCTCATTGCTGGCACCAGCAGCCAGCAGACATCACCGCGTCCATCGGGCGGGGTGATCTTGATGGTGCACAATGAATTTCAATATTGGCAGCGACCGGCTCGTCGACGATGACGGTGGCGACGTCTGTGGAGCGGTTACAGATGCGGTGGCCGGCTCATGCAGGAACGTTGATGGCAGGATGGTATGTCTCGTGCTCCCATGATCTACATTGGGTTGTGGCTCTGTGTGGTTCTCTATCAATGGCAGTCGTAGTCGGCGGCAATTGCAGCCGTAGAGGATGCAAAGAAAATTGTGCTGGTGGCGAAGGCAATTGCGGCGGAAGCAGTTGCGTTCACGAGGAGAGACTCGATCATGGAAAGAGCAAATGGCTCGATCATCAGCGACAACAGCAGTCAGCAGGAGACGGCTCGATCTGTTTATGAAAAAGGCTTGATCTGTTTTGGTTGGGCTTAGGACGGCTCGCCGGCTCGTTCCAAACGATGCCGTGTTTTGCTGTTTTGCAGACCGGAATAGGCGCTTTGAGATTTGTGGGAGAGCACGTGGCATGCATCTGTGAGGTGCTGCATGCCCCAGCCCCTGCATCACGCACGCATACAATTTTGTTCCAACCGTGTCGATCGCCTTTAGGAACGAAGATGGTGAACAGATGCAGTGTAAGGTTTGCAGAGGTGGATCGAGTGGTCGACTGGTCGAGGTGTGGTTTGGGGTTCGAGTTAGCAGGTATATATATAATACTACCTCCGGACAATTTTATTTGTCGTTAGGACCAAAACTGCTAGCTCATTTTGTGAAGCAAACTTTTGTCCGAACGACAAATATATCTGAACGGAGTAGATAGATATAGATAGATAGGTTTCCGGTGTGTGCCGGCAGAGTCGCCGTGTTAAGACTTCAGAGTGAGAGCTGAGCCAGTCGCAGCAGAGGGTGGGTGGAGTTGGACTCGCTCACGCGTATAGTGGTGTGGAAACGTCGGCTGTTGCAGTTGCAGCCAAAGATGGAGCCTGGCCTGGGGCCATGGACGGCAGGCGAGTGAAACGGCCAGAGATGACGGGCTCACGGATCATATATATGTGAAAGCGAAATGGTCTTCCAGACTTCCCTTGCGACAGCTACACATGTTAAGATGATGTATTCAACGGCTCCAGGAAGATGGCAACACGAGCTTTGGCAGCCGGCATATACTTGTCCTCAAGCAGGCACGGTCAAGATTTAGCAACGTGTAGGCAACTCAAAAACTAAAAAAAGACAGGAGGTTTTACTTAATTCTGCTATCAACCAAGTCAATTTACACTGAGTACACGCACACTCTAGCAGCAGGTAGCCGGTTCAAATCACATTCTTCTAATGGCAATCAACACGAGCACAAGAAACATACGAATGGGTTTCTACTTACAACACCCACTGATTAATCTACGTACACCGAACATACATTAGGAAAGATCTAGTGCTCTACAGTTACAAACAATGGCATTCGCCGCCCACGCCCGCTGGCCGGCCCCCCTCACAACGCGCGGCCCTATCCTACTTGTAGGACAGAGGGCCAGACCTCGAGACGGCGAATCTCTGCAGCGACCCAATCCCATGGCTGCTCCCGGAGCTCGACCCCTCCACGAACTTCACCTTCCTGCTCCCGCTGAAGTCGAGCGGCCCCGAGCGCCTCATGCTGCGCAGCAGCCCGGTCCTCCTGCCGTCCGCGTCGTACCCGTCGTCGTGCGACGAGCCGTAGTAGCTCGGCTCGAAGGTGTGGGACCTGGGCGTTGTCTCCGGCCGGTTTGCCCTCGCGGCGGACGGGGAGGCGTGCGCCAGGGAGATCAGAGGCGACTGCCGTGGGGATTGCTCCGTCGGCTCCGAGGACATCAGCAAGGCTCCGTACAGCTGGTGGTAGATCGATCGGAGGATGGTGTATGGTATGTGAACTTCCAAGGTGCTTCTTGGGAGGTAGGGGGACAGCTCGCACAGCTGGTCCAGGAATATTATCTTTGGAACAATGTGAGGCCTGCATTGAGGTCATGGGAAAGCCAGGAAACAAGTTACTACAAAACCTTGCCACCTGAAACCCAGAAATGCTGTGTGCAGCGGGTGAATACCGTACCTGCTAGTGTCATTCCATGAATCCAGGATGATCCCTGCCGACAGTTTGACGTAGATCTGCATAGCAGATTTGATGTTTGCTTCTGCTGAGACACGGCTCGGTAACTCAGCCTCTTGCAACTCGTCTGCATGCCCATTTGAAAGAGAGTTTATTCGCTGCTCCCTTTCGACCCTAGTGTATTCGCTTCCCCCAACCACAGCACTTATACATCTGCACAAACATAAGAGGTGGATAAAGTCTCATCACATGTGGCATATGCCTAACATGTTACTTGCATCAGCAGAACATAAGCACTAGAAGTAAGTCCTTACCTTGCTAGGCAGTGCAAATTGTTATTGTATCCACCTATATTGACATCATAAACAACACCACTCCAAATATTGGACACCATAAATGCAGCACAAAGGTATGGAAGTAGGGCCCAAGAACTATCATTAGCTGCACCAGCTTCTGCCAGGATAGAGTGTACCCACTCGGCGTCGTGTTTGTCACCAACACCGACACTGCTTGCAACCCTTCTCAGTCTAATGATCTCATTTTTATCCGGTACCTCATCTGGCAACTGCAAGGCTAATCCTTTGAGCAGAGAATATATGAGGGGTACTTTCTCTTCAAGGACTGCTCCAACAGCCTCAACCAACAGTCGACGGAAAGTTATCGCCTGCCCTGCTTGAATACAGAGGTCAGCCAATGTCTCAATATCAATAATCTGCTTCAGAATCGCATCCCTTTCGATCCTATCGCCAGAATTTACACTTCCAGCTAGGCCCTCTAGGGCATCGCGATTTGACCTCAATGCTGAATCAATACAATTTAACAGCGCAGACGTATGTTCCCTTAGCATCTTATCCATTTTATCTATTCCATAGCCACCAAACAGACGAACAAGTGCTTTGAGTTCTCTTTTATCTGTAAATGCTTCAGCTAAACATCCACCACCAATAGGTTGTGAGCTCCTGAAGCAATTCTGGATTGCATCAAAAGCAACTCCAATGCGAGAAGCATCCTTTACTACATTCTCAATATACCAATTGCATATCATTTCAACAGCAGAACCCCCTCCCTGTGACACCACTGGTGTCTCAAACAATTGCAGATTGGGAAATGGACCAGTAAAACTCTCTGCTAATAGCACTTCACGTATACCTTCAGTAAGGTCCATACTGATATGCTGCTCTGTGAGATGTATGATGCCCAGATGTCTTCTTAGAAGAGACTCTATGATTGATGGTCGCTGAATGCAGTTATCAGTTCTAATCATACTATGAAATCTTCTCCTGAAATTTCCTATGATGCAATCTCTCATGTACTGTATAAAATAATTTAGGTAAGTCATACAGCAAACACATGCATGTCAGTTTAAGGAACAATAAACTACATAAGCAATATTTTCCTCTGAAATTGTAAATTAATCTGTATGATCTTTTTAGACCCCTTTCATCATAAGATTATTACTTGACAAGAAAATTACAACAACAGCAGCAACAACAACATAGCCTTTTAATCCCAAGTTGGGGTAGGCTAGAGTTGAAACCCAAACCAAACCGCTAGAAAATATTGCTTAATAATCATATACCACCAATCTTATTATGAACAATATATCCTAAAAGATTAACATAGTTCCAAACCACGCATATTTACTTCCTCCCAATGAACATAAAGCATTGAGAACATACCTCTCGGAGAACAAAAACATGGTTGAGAACACAAATAGGCTCCATGTCATTTAGAACAGAACATAAACTTGTCAGCCTTTGCATAGCAGCTTCCAGCCTGTTTTTGATGCATACAAAATTATACACCATAGCACGATGATGATATTTAAACGGTGATGTGAAGTAACAAATCAACTGACATTTTAATTGATGAACTGTTATCAGGATAGCTTTCATGTCCTGGCGTTAACAAGCTTGAAACACCTTTAACTCTTGGTGTATTATTCAAGCGAAGAGCTGCTTGCTCCGGAGAAAGCTGGCAAGTTTAGAAGTGAGACTTAAACAGATAGCCTATATATAGCCAAAATCATAAATATGAACTAAAAATTTATCTACCTGCATCTCTAATGAGCCAAATCCACCTTCTGAATCTAGAATATTTATCAAACCTTCCAATCCACCCATGATAGACTCAATGAGGGACTCAACATATGAGATAGAATCTCTGCCAATTTTGTTAACCTACATTTCAAACATAGAAAGATTCACTAATTAATGTGTTAAAATGGAAGAGAGATGCAGCACTGTAGATGAGGAATCTCAGTAACATATTGAAGACAACTTGTTAAGTTCATAATAAGAGTTGAAGGATCATATAGAATTATTTTTGTTCATGGCAATTCAAAGCATTCATATTTCATAGGCTTAGGCGGCTGGCTTGCTTCTCGATCAACAGTCTAGTGTTGGTCCATCTCCTTGAGCAAAAATCAATAGCATATGTATCAACTTATAATATTTTACTAATGCTCAAAGCTAACCATCTTGTGAAAACACACTGTCAGGATGCTGTAAGCATCAAAATAATGCTGAAACTGAATCATAAAGTGAATTGACATATACACCTCTTCAGGAATAATTGCAGATGCACATTCTGGAAAACTGCAAGCTGCTCCAAGCCAAGCACAACAATGCTGTGGACGGCCTTCTGGACCAAACATTGTATTTCTGAAAACCTGTGAGGTCCAGCAGAATCAGAACTCGTTAGCTAATTGGCAAAAAAAAGGAGGAGCGCGTGAATTACATATTAACAAATACACTTACCGTGGTAAGATGCTGATGATAAAAGTAAAGTTTTTTAAGGCTTCCATGTTTGGAAAGTTGGCTCTCAAGTTCATCCACACATCTACAAATGTGATAACTCTAGTGAGATTCAAATGTATTTTAAAGAATTCTAATTCAAGTATTTGAGTTCTTGTCAAAAGCCCAAAAGTATGATACCAGGGAACATTTTCAGATGGATGCATAGTAACCAATTACTTTACCTATTCTATTGATTGCCAATTATATTGGTAGCAGTGTAAGATATGGAGCTAATGCAGTTAATGTTGTGGAGATATAAAAAATAGGGTCTGTAGCATGAATTAGGCTTATTTATTTATGTTAGACTAATTCTGCTAATTTCATCCTATGCTTGGGACCTAGGGCAACATGCCATTGACAAATTGGATTGCATTTTCCAACTCATGACCTTTGTGAGAAATATTGGTTGTCAAAAAAAAAGTTTCAATTAAAATATCTAGCTAACTCAAATGAAAACAAGTCTTTCCTGTCACCTTGACCAATTATATGCAGCATTCCCTTCTGACACCAAACCCTCCTTCCCAGTAGACACAGTAGCCTTCTCCAGGTGTCGAATATTTATCGAGGATCGTGAAGATGTAACTATCATCAAAATGGAGAGCCAGTGCTTACGTAAATCCTGCAACACCGATTATAAGGTTTGAAAATTCGCAGAGTAAATTGTATGGAAGACTAAGCATATGGATACACAGTTGTGACATACTTTAAATGATTATTGCAATCGGCAATGGAAAAAAAAGCAAGATGCAGAACTCTCATCATTCACGACCTTAAACATGATTACAAATCACCAACAACGTACAGGTTACAGAAAAGAGAGAGGGAGAGAGAGGTGTAACATTCAATAAAGCATAATTCGTAGAAAATGAGTTTGAGGAGAACTGGAGAAGCAAGGTGAGCACATTTTACCCACATAAAGCAGCTCTGGCCTCTAGGCCAAAAAGATTATCATCAATATCTAGAAGTAAATTTTCATCAACGCCATTGAAAAGTATTATAATAAATACAGATAATGTAGTTGTCCGCATGTAGACTTAAAATGTGCTACTGATCAAATGACAGTTTTGAGAGGGAAAACATGAGCACTGGAAATTATGCAGGCCAAATTTGAACTGAAATTGTATAATGTTGTGTGGATCAACAAGAAAGCTTTGCATGAATTCATCGATTACTGGGCATACAAATCATATAAAAAATGAGAGTGTGGAAGTTGTAGGCAAATTCAGGTCTATCTTCATAGGTTAATGAGTAAATATGTATATTAGGTTAACTTACACTCAAGTCAGCGGTAATGGCAGGAACACTTTCACCCTGAGGTTTTGGGATGTTCTCCAGACAATGGAGGACTTGCTGAAAAAGGCCTTTCAGTGTTGCATCTAGGTCAAGAGCAACCATTCCAGGAGTACCAAGTAAGAACCGCATTCTTCCAGCACAAGATGTCAGATATGATAATGCATATCCTTTTATTGCTGCAAAGAGAAAAGGTTCCATGTGATGAACAGTGGAATTTTTCGACACTGCTACCTTTAGGACGGACAAATGTGAGTCTTTTGTCTTTGTCCAAAAATAAAGGGATGTGCATCAGAATAAATTGATAAACATCTAAACTCAGCATTGAAAAATCATAATTTTCTTAAGTGAATAAATGAAATCCTACTTAATTCGCTATTTCTCCCGCCTTTTCATGAATATATAAGCCTACAGGCTGAATCTAATATACTATATTCTAAGCAGATAATGCTCCCAACATGAACCAAGCAAACATTAACTAGCCCATAATGAACTGCCAAGAATGCCATGCCAGATTACCAGCTACAAAGTTGTTCTGTACTCAACATCATAATAAGGAATTTACTACAATGACTGCCAATAAGGAAAGGTTAGAACTAGAAAAGAAAAAAAAAAAGTAGAAGAAACACTCTTAAGACAACAGGTCAGGAAGAACCTGCTATGTATTTACGGACCAGGCAACAAAGTTTGCCCATTCCATCTAATAAGAAACCAATAGTTGGGTCCGTTGCATCCTGAAAAGTTTTAATGAACAAATTAGTATGGAAAGGAACAATAATTATAGAATCCAAGAGAAAAACAAAAACAGGGTAACTCACGATGTCAACAGTTTTCCCTCTAGTAGATTTTGATGATGCAACCCCCACATGTTGAAAGTACCAAATCACCTCACATTGAGCCAAAGCAAGAGCAGAAAAGACCATCTGCACAAAATATCGATATCATTGATAGTTTGATACATCAATTGTGGAGTAACGTCAACATGAACTCATGAGGTCTTTGTAAGTAATAGTCTAGTCTCATGGAAAAGTTCTTTAAGGTGGAATTTGCCATAGTTATCTATAGTGCACAGAGAAATATTCTCTGGAAATTCATCAATAGATAATCATATCAAATTAATCACTTATGCATTCCTTTTATCTTCCTCGTTCTTGAACTATAAATGAATTTCCCACCTTTCCCTATTAGCTTAATCACTGGTCAGTACATGTAACTCAACACTTGTGAATCGCCCTCTGTTTTGACTTTTAGTAATACAAATATATCTCATGATATCCTGCAGGTTTCCCTAATGAAGATGCCTTAAATGATAAATAAATTACTTACAAGTACAAAAGAAAAGAACTTCAATATGAATATGCCCACTATCCCAGAATTACTGATACAAATGTACCATAGGATACATCTTTCATCATTCCGTTTTCTGTCACAATATAAATTAATTCAATTTTATAATAAACAAGAGTGTTAGACATACCACCAAAATGTCAAATGCTAGAATCTAATCACAAACTTCGAGGGCTCATTTACAACAATCCAACAAAAGGCAAGAGTTACTAAATGTGATATGTAGCAGTTGGGACCAAACCTGAATATTAGGTGCCAGGAGGCTGGGTTGATCTGTGAAAAATAAAACCATTCTTCCAATTTCCTGCTTAAGAAGAATTCTCCTTTCACGATGAATAGCGTCGCATGACATTATTGCTTGCTCATGCACTTCCCTGCAGGAGTCAACACAAGTATTAGGGAGGGCACGGGGGGATGCTAGGAAAAAAGGAGAAAAATACTCAAAAGTTAAAAAAAAAAATCAATATAGGCTGTCTGAAGTAGTAGCAGGTTCAAAAAAGTAGCAATTAAAGTATAGGGTAAATAGCTTAAACTTCATGGAACAACAAAATCTTCACATTACACGCTATTTTGGAGCATAGGGAAAAGTGGAGGAGACAAAAGGCTGTGAAGGACATACGTTAACATTTTCTCAACTTGCTTTGCAACATTGTACTCTAGATCAGCTTCCTTTTGCTTAGTTCGTCCAGATTTAGCCATTCTCTTTGATTCTAGAACTTTTGGAAGAACATAAAGCTGATAGTTTTCATGAAGTAAGATGTACTGCACAAACAAACAAAAGATAAAATTAGAATAACAACACAAAAGTATAAATCATAGCTCCTATATTTCTTTAACTTTACCTCATCTCTAAACAGAGGAAGTATTAGGTTCTCTTTTAGAACAACCTGAAAATCACCAAGAAGAAACAAATCAAGGCTTCTCCACATGCTGGTTGAATCAAGGAATCTAGTTCACGGTATGATGTGACATTAGCCAAGTCCTGGGCCCTAGAAGTCATCATGGATATCCTTTTAAAGGCCTGGAGGTCCTGGCCTCCTGGGTTCGAAGTTCGAACCAACCTCTAACTGTGCAAGGGTAAGAAATTCCCTTCCCTAGCCCCCAACCCACCCACCTCACCCCTTGTATGGGAGCTTTCAGTACTACATACAGCCAACAGAAAACAGAGCCTTACTCACCAGATACCAAAGGAAAAGTTCTTATGATACAACACAGTGAGAAAACAAGATGTGTCTACCACTATGTTAGTGGGTGTAAATGTAAAGTGTTCATTAAAACCATTATGCACCATTAATCATCCATACAAATTGTTAACTATTCAGGAAAACAGAGTACAGGAACTAACCAAAAAAGGCAGGGACATACCATGGCAACATCTATGCTGGTCACCCGAAGTAGTTCATCAGGACAAACAAGATAACCTAGAAGAACCCATTCACGGTATGATGTGACATTAGCCAAGTCTTGGGCCCTCTGGGAGCAAAAAGAATCATGTTAAGCCCCTACATTGTGATACATCTTTATCATGGTATCGGCAAAATTATGAACAAAGCTTTAGGCTCTCATGATCAATCATCTCTAATCCATGGAAAAACTGACCATTGGATGAGCAGAGTTTGTTAGGATGTCTGGATAACGCGGATGAAATGGACTGAGGAAACCTTCATTTCTTAACTTTTTTGTATCAGTTGAAAGAAAAATAATTGGGGCAACAGCTTCCAGGACCTGAGGAATAAAACATTAAGTCAGATGCTGTAAAGGTAATTAGAAAGATGCCTCTGCTTTACTTGAAAGTCTTAAACACTACTTGCTTATCATAATTGTATTAATTTTATAACTCCATAACATAAACCATGGATCTCAATAGCATGCACCGTGTAAATACTGTTGTGTAGACTATCTTATCCACCACAAAAGATGCTCAGTGCACATCAAATGCTCACAAAATAAATCTACAGAAAATACTCGAACCCCGTCTTTTACATTTGTAATAGGTTATAGGTACAATAGCAGAGAGATAAGGTATCAAATACATAAGAAAAGAGTTTGAGAATAGAACGACAAGTAATACAAATTAAAAAAATCCACAAATCTAGTAAAGCACACAGAGACTGCATGACTTCATGCTATTGCAAGTGTGCAAAACCAACTCTATGAAGTTTTTCTGCAACCTATTTCACAAAAATACTGAATGGTTTGGAGAGGGGGGAGGTAGCCTAGCAACTAGCATGGTAACAAACTTAGGTGCTGAACACTGCAAATAGCATATGACCTTGATCCCTAGTTATTACTTATTACTAGTGCAATGGAAAATGGCTTGAGTATCACCTCTCCAATTCGTGGGCTGACAAAATTAAGATCTTCATGCAACCCCTTGATAGGTGGATCATAAGAGTCCACAAACTGAACCAATCTGTGTATAGTGTATAGTTATTAGTTAATGGTCAGTGCGAAGAATCTAATAGAGCCTAGAGACTGGAGATAACAAAAGAAATTGATAAGGTAACATAACATGGCATAATTGAGGAAACCATTCATCACAAAAAGAATATCACAGGGATGAAGTTTGTTAAATAATAAGTTTACAGGTTGCAATCTGCTTTACCACCCTAGAAACAATAATAAATTGAAACACTTCTGACAATATCTAGATAAGCATACAACGAATTTATTGAGTATGAATTCCTCAGACCCAACTCAGAAGAAATGAATTCTTGGATTTACATATGGGGAAAGAATTACTATGAGGCCAGTAAATATTATAAATTCAGTTTCAGTTCCATTCAGCCCCCAAAGTTCAACACATTTGGAAAAGTTCGCTTCTGCTTAATGATCGGTTAAACACGAGAAACATTTTGAGAAGGAGAAACCATCACTTGGATTCAGGCCAAAATTGTGCCATGTGTCTGGATAATTCTGAGGAAACAATGGAACATCCCTTCCATGGTTGCTCCACTAATATTTCTTACTGGTTTGCAATAGGGATTGTATGAGATCTGAATTTGTACCTGTGGGACATGTTAAGAGCTGCTGCTCTCAACTTTAAGAATTCCTTCTTCTTAGAGATGTTTATGAATGCAAAGTGGGGGATTCGGGTACAACACAACAGGAAAACTTTGGAGTCATTCTAAGCTCTACTGCCTGGAAATCTGCCTTGAAGGGTAATATTATCCTGCATTTACCCCAGGATAAAGGATGATCTTCACTCCCTTGTGTTCTCATAGCTTGAATCCCTGTAACCATGCTGGTGCCTTGGTGGATCTCTTTCTGGCCTTGTTAGACCACTGGCTTGCCTTGTCAAGCACTCCAAGCCCTTAATTGTAGGTTTAGCCCCTTTTATTTTCTTTTTTTTTCTTCTCTTGTTTTCTTCTTCGTTCTTTGTGTGTGTTGGCAAGGTAATTTCTGATTATACTCATTGGCGGGTCTGCTTTTGCTTTATGTTTTTTTTCTTTATATATACGTTGTCAAAAAAATATATATTGAAACATGCAATAATGAGTTAATGACAATATTTATATTCACAATTACTATAAAATACATTCAGATATTCATATTTACCAATAAACTACATATGTCTCAACACAGAAAAGCAACACAATCTTGAATCTTGGACTTCAAATTATGAACTATGTCTTCCACTGTACACATTTTTTCCCTTGAGCAATGACCGAGAATAATAAAGTAACACACAAGATTGACTAACTAAAAATTATAGTATGTATTTGTTCTCCATGCAATGTTACATTACAACACATAAGAATCTGACCCATGATGCCAAATTACGATGAACAATATACTCATTATCTAAAGGCTTTAGAAGGTGGAATTGAAACAAGTTGTATTTTCCAAAAGAAGCACCCATACCGGTGATAAAACTCACAATCACGTCCACCTCTTAGCATAACATGCAAAATGTTGTAAACCTGGAGGATCATCTTTCTTGGTATCTGCAAACAGAAGTTCAGGGAGGAAATCACTTAGGTTAAAGAGGAAAAAAAAAACTATTTATAGTAGTAATTCATTTCAAATATAATGATAAAGAACATAATCACCTTGTCAGAGAAAAGATTCACCCGAACGAATGAACAAAGTAGATCCATAAAAGCATGAAGAATTAAAGAGTTCTGGTGTGGCTGTGAAAACAATGGAAACACAATCAATTACACAGACAAAAAACGATAGGTTATTTCAATAAGGACCAAGAGATTTCTTACCAGTAATGTTATGACTGTGCTGCTCAGATCCAAAATAAGTCGCAGAGCTTGTTCACGAAACGCCAGCAAATCAAGAAGCAACTGATAGGATGACATTTAGAAGAAAATTCAGTAAAATGTGGAACAAAACATTGCCAACATGAATGAAAGTAACTGGCAAGTATAACAAGTCATAATCCCCAAATACACTGCTATGACATAGAAAGATAGACATGCACATCCATTTTGCTACTCGTGGTTAGTTCAGGTCAGTGCTTCATTCCAGCTACGGTACCAACGGTTGGCTCATATTCTAGCACAAGCCTTTTGTAAATAGCAAGTACAGCTCTTTTTTCTGGTTCATATGGTATTGCTTAATACTGATGCAGAATTAGGGACAACAAAGTCATGCTAGCAGAAAAAAGGTGACAGTACTAGCTTGTGTAAACTATATGGATAACATATCTGATGAACCCAAGTTTGAAAAATGTATCAGGCACAGTAGGTCAGGTACTATACTACTGTGTCCTATTATAAGTTGAACAAGGATGCTCAGTGACTCAGAGCAGAATACAGTAAAACTCATATGATTTGTGCAGAATAAGGTTATATACTTATGTTTTGGACCACAACACATTTTTCATTAGCAAATACAACTTTTTTTTTTTGCCCTGGAGTTTCAGATTAATTGGTATGCTTTGGCACGTACCAGGATCCATTGGTCAAGATTGTGCATGTAGCCTTCAGCATTCTCGTTCAAAGCATCAAGAGCAAACTTATCTACCTGCAAACCATTTGAGTCAACACTAGTAGAAATACTAAAGAAACTCCAGGTTGGAAGAGAAAGGAGTAATGAGCAGCCTAAAAGAACTGAATCCTCACCCTTTCCAGCTGCAGCTTGTTTGGGTGCTCAGGGAATTTCTTTGACAACGTGATGCAGATCTTAGGGAAATTTGGAAACACGCCAGCTTTCCAAAATGCATCTGAGAACGTGTGCGTGTTTGGATCCGGATAGTCCAGGATGCTGTTCAGCCGGTACATTTTGACCAGCAGCCCTTCAGCGACCTTTGACAGCTGGATCACGGGCTCCATCTGCAGATGTCTGTGGCCGCCGCTGGCAGAAGAGCCCTGCGACCCATCGACGCCCAAGCTCCTCCAGCTCGCCAAAGCCGAAGGAACCGGCTCTTCAACACTCAGGTACTCCGACCACCGGGCCATACTGCTGTCCACCTCTTTGCTCTTGAACGACACGTGGGCCATGCCTCCCTTAAGTAGAGAACGGCTTACTGGCCTTCAACTGCGGGGCTCAAAGTACGGTGCGTAAGTCGAGGAAGAGGCGAATTCAAACTGGAACAATGTGCTCAGCCTACATGAAACCCAGTTTGTGAGCTGGCCAACAAACTAGGCAGTAAACTCCACGATTTAAACTTAGAGGTGCGCTACCGGCTACCATGTTGTCGCTAGCCTAACAGATGAAGCAGCGAAAGTAGAGCAGAACTGCGCTGCATCGAGCTTGAGACAGTGAATCTGATTGGTTGGCACGCACTACATGCAAGCAGCAAGCGTCAAACGGCAAAGCTAGCAGAATTGCCACTTAAGCTAATTTTAGCAAGGGCACGACCGGCGTCAATCGGGCCCATTGGCCATTAGTCGAGCCTAGTCGGCAGTATAAGTCGTCCTGCCTGCATTCCCCTGGTACCCAGGATGTATATACCGCATAATGTAACTGTAGCAATGCTGATTATGCCTACAGAAAGTAGTTTATTACTGCAGAGCAGAGCAGAGCAGAGCCAAGCAATAGAGGTCAGCTCCGAGGAAGCTTGAGCAGCAGAGCGGAGCGAAGCAGAGGGGAGGGAACAAGCTACCTGGGGGTTCCTGGGCCGG
The DNA here is from genome assembly GCA_022530915.1 of Paspalum notatum. Classification (NCBI taxonomy): domain Eukaryota; kingdom Viridiplantae; phylum Streptophyta; class Magnoliopsida; order Poales; family Poaceae; genus Paspalum; species Paspalum notatum. The sequence continues at coordinate 37,747,695 of CM039691.1, forward strand.
CGCCGAGACAGGAGGAGGATGCCGTTGGAGACCTGCCAGAGAGGCGAAGAGGAGGGCCGGGGCGGAGAAGAGCGGCGGCGGAGAGGCGCACCAGCTCGCCTGCGCGGATCCGGCGGTCCCCCGGGTCGCTCAGCGCGGGGATCTCGCCGCCATTGCGAGGCGTCCCCCTCCTCCCGTCTCGAGGTCTCGCCTCGCTCGACGGGGTGGCCTGGTGGGAGTGGGAATGGGGGTAGGCGACGGAAGGCGACCGGACGAGGATGCGGTGGTTCGGGGTGGCGGATTCGTCGTCACGCCTACGCATCCCCTCCCGCGTGACGCTGTGGCGTGGGGCCCACGTCGTCCCGCGGGCCCGTTCGTCTGGCCTGGGCTGGGCTTCGCTGGCCTGGCCGGGGCCCAAAGGCCGTTACCGGCGAGGACGAGGGAGCCAGGCTGATTCGCGATGGATATCTGTAGAACTCAGATCCATGGTAAAAAAACCTCGACCGGTAGGCGGCCTTCTCGACCGGTAGTTCTGCCCACGGAGCGAATTTCAGACTGGTCGTCGGAAAAATCCCCTCGTCTGAACCACGCCAAAACATAGTTATAGGACTTTCTCACGAAAAACTTAGGGCACGTACAATACAAGGTGCTTAGGTACAGATGTTTAGATAGATTCAACCTTAAGCATCACTAGAAAAATTAATTCATACAATGCAAATAGATGCTTAGATAGACTCAACCATCCTTTTAGCATTCATTAAACACCAATGCTTATCTAAGCATCCCATCCATCCTTTAAGCACCAGATACCAGTGATATGGTGAAAATAAACCGGTTTTTTCGCTAAGCACTTCTCTAAACACCTCGCATTGTACGTGCTCTTAGATCCACAGTAGTAGCAAGAAATGAAATGACGGGGCATTTCTCACCACAAGATCTGCATGGCTTCGTTCGTTCTCAGCCAAGGGTGCCGCCACAGTCGGTCGTTGATCCGGCCGCCGGACGGCGAGAAGAAGCGTCGCAGTGCAGCCGCTGCTGTAGGTTGTTGAGGAAAGAGGAGGAGCAGTAAAAGAAAGTGAATGGTTGCTCCGTCCACCGTCCAGTACCTAGTCTGCAGTCCGTCGGGTGAGGAGAGGAGGTTTGGATAACTGAAAATTAAATGGGTTATAAAGGCCATGTGCAGTGGTTGCATAAAATGGATGCTCAAAATACTTTCTATCACAAATCACAGCAGAATAAAATATTTTAAAATTTGAGGAACGGAAGGAGGACGCTGCTGGAGATGGCCTAACGGTTCACTGATCCATTAATTGTTCGGAGCGAGAAACATTTCTTGGCTAACGAAACCATGGAGTCTTCTGGGCCTGTTGCAAAAACTTAGGCTAGGCTCATCAAAGGGCTCAAAAGAGGGTGCCCATACACTGTGCGGTACTGTAGACAGAGAATGTGATAGTTGAAATAGTGAATGTGCGCGGTTGGATGAGCGCTCTGGTGAGCCTAGTGTTGTATAGAGGCCACATCGACCTCCTAGTATCGGTAGCGTGAATTGTGATCGTGCGCTTCTTGACGCCGTATTGTCAAAAGCGCAAGGCAAGGGTTGCTGACATGCCAAATCAAAGCCCACCCACTCGACAAGATAATTATTACAAGACCACGGTTCATGCAGCTTCGTTTGAAGTTGCTTTCACCAAGTTCACACGAGTCGAACTAATCCGTGGACGCACACATAGCCATCTCAAAGGCAGTGATCGTTCTCAAGCAAACAATGCACATGCATGGGATCTTTTGGTTAAGCAAAACTGAAAAAATGAAGGAGGATTGCAAAATGGGATTGCAATTTATGACCGTTCTTTTAGTTTCCGAATAATGCGACGTTTTGGCAGTACGTGACTGGAGGCTTTTGATTGTTTGGATCATTCCTCAGAGAGAGAAAATGCAACAGCCAAGATGAGTCAACTTATTAATTTTTATGATCATTAGATAGAGGTGGAGCAACTTATTTGGACCAGCAACAGCTCTTTTTAGCGGCTTTCTTAACATGCAGCTGATCCAAACATGCATGGTTTAATAATGCTCAAACCTGCTCCATATTGCTCCCTGTGTGTCGTGGGCCGGCTTGTACTAGTGAAAAAAAAAAGCCCAACAAAGGACACAAGAGCAATACAAATGCTATAAGAGCAGCAACGAGGAGATCATGAAGGAAATTACAGAAACATTGTTCCCCTTCTACCACAGTTCATCTTCATCCTCCTCCCCAACCTTCCTCCCGGTCTAAACATCACTAGTTCCTGATCCTCTGGTTCTCCATCTGAATTGCTTGCTAAGCTTCAGACCTCCCTTCCCTCCGAGGTCGTGTACTCCTACACTCTGTTCTTTTGTATTTGGCGCTTTAAGTTTAAAAATGAACTAGCAGACAACAAAAGTATTTGAAACTTGAGATAGTATGCAGTTGCAACAACGCCTACTATTATAGTGCAAAGCAACCGAAAATTTTGTATATAATTAACCATGAACGAATCGGCAACGCATGCATATATATATATATAAGGCTCTGTGGTCGTCTCAACGCAAGGATGAGGACCGCAGCCATTTTCCAAGGGTCGGTCTGATCTAATAAGCTACTTTGCACATTCTTCCACAGCTAGCACCAGAGATTACATTTTCGTTTTTTAGACAAATTCTGGACTCCTCCGGTATCGGAATTCCGGACGGAATTCCGCCGGATTCCGTGTTTTCCGAACGGTACCTGAATTCAAATTCAAAAACGGAATTCCGTTTTTTCGGGCGGAATTTCGGACTTTCCGACCGGAAAACCGGCGTTTTTAACCGAAAAATGTTGTTTTCCAACCAAATGTAATGTAGTGAAACGGAGTGGAGGAGCCAAATGATGATCTATATATGCTGCAGCATACTCTAAAATCATAAAATGGTAGTTGTCCTAGTGGTTAGTAGAGGTTATCTGTTATCTTGGTCTATAAGACTTGAGATCGATTCTCATTTAAGGCTATTTTGCTGTTTTTTTTCGATATACTCTAACATAGGTACACAGTTACAATCCATAGATCATAATACAAGTTTATAGTACATAAATTGCATAGTATATATAAAAGTCCGAGTTCACTCTAATAAACAACGTCTATGTATATCTCGTAGTATTTGATAAGTAATGAAGATAGGATAAAAGTGCAAGAAGAAAGATAGGAAACCTCTCATTCCATTTAAAAGGTATATTCTTTCAATCCCACGATAGTACGAAAACTAAAAAACTATAAATCTTAGTTCATTACACTATAAATGACCATATCTTTCAATCAAAATGTAATTTTGACCTAGCAAATGATCTTAGATTTGAGTGTGTTCTAGTCCTATTTGCTCAGAAAAACATCTAGTTTTTTATCATATTTTTTCAGATTTTTTTACAAATTTTTTATAAATTTTTCAAATTTTTAAATTTGGAAACGAAATCCGCCGAAAAATTCTAGAATTTCAGTTTCCGTAGTCGTCCGGAAACGGAAAATATTCCGAAAAACCGGCGGTTTTCTGTCGGAAAGGTAATCCCTGGCTAGCACAACTGTGCATGTCGGAAGTAGGTATGAGTCAGAGCGCGATCGAGGAGGAAATAAACGCCATCGACATCATGTGTAAGAACCCACACGATGAGCATGCACGAGCATGATGACGATATATCGTATATGAGCCCCCTTAGTTTCAAACCAAACTTAATAGTGCTACTACCTGCTACGGAGACGGGAGATGAACAGGATGGGCAGCTGCCCGCTCACAGTATTATTGTGAGCAAGCTAGGCAGAGGCCGTTGTCAGGTCACAACTCGAGTTTGGTCTCTCGCGGCTCGATCGCAGCGCTGATAATTAAGATCAGCGCGCCGCGAGTCGATGCATGATGCTTCATTTCATGTCACCATCTTCCATAAATTTCCCAAGTTAAACTTAACACACATGGACATGGAGACACACAGCACTAGTGCGCTACAGCAGTCTGTAGAGTCCAAACCAATAATTAGTATTAGCTACTGAATAGTTCTCATGCAAATAATAACACTACCAATAATGCAGTTGAGATCTTTTTGTCTAGTAGCCCTATCTACCTAACAATGCATGGCCATTACAAACTCCTGAAAATATTTAGGTGGCAAAGATGCAAGACTGAAATTTCAATCTTCACTCTTCGTACTTCTGCCGGAGACAACGGACGCAAGAACCAGCGGGGATCTCATCACCGTGTGGCAGTGGCGCGTGCCCTTCTCTGCTTCGCGCCTGCCGTATAGTCAAAAAGGCACAGCCCGTCGTTGGCAGGTCAGTTCAAAGGCTTGCCCGTGATCGACAATGGCTCTTGCTGGTCAGGTCATTCTCGCACACGCCCCACACAAAAGTCAGCAAACACTAATTAATACTACTAGTAGTTATCTATGTCCTGCAAATAATGCCCTTTAGATATTTTCGTTGATTAACTGTTTCCACGGCTAGCGTGTTTTAAGAATGTGCGAAACACGTTCCTTTTTTTTTTTAACAAAAAGAGATAGAAAAAACGAAGGGAAAAAGGCAGAAGCTACTGTCCTTCACGCCGATCATGGACAGAAAGGCGATTGAACTTCGCGCGCTCTGGAAGCCTGATCACTTCACCTCACCTCACCTCTTTAATACTCTCTCCGTCCCGTGGTTTTAGTTTTTTTATTTATCTATATCTCTTTGAACGTTGAACACACATATATGAAAAATATAAATAATCTAATAGAGACCTAGAACCCACACAATTTGAGACGGAGGGACTGCGTACTATTCTACACTAACGTAACCGGCTGCAAAACCTCTTCTTTGAAGATCATGCATGTTATTTCGCTCCTTTCACACAAGCACTAACCAAAAAGATGAAGACCGTCAAGGTGCTGAACCACCTCGTCTCACTCAACGACTTTAGAAACTTAGCTCTCCCAGGCTTTGTGTCAACCCACCAAGCAGAGCAACTGAGCAAATAAAGCTCGGCCGAAGGAGGCAGGCGCTTAATTATAGGTCAAAGACAGTAGAACTAAGTTTCTCTGTCTCTGCAACTTATATCGTCCGAAGTCCAACAATTTATTTATAGCAGCAGGAAATTAACTAAACGAATGAGGTGAGCATTACCTAGGTGTGGGTGAGCGTATGCGTTGTTCGCAAAGAAGAAAAAAAAAATTAAACGAATGTTAATGAGATATCCAAATACTGGTAACAAATCGAAGTGCGCAGAGACACATGCAGCTGAGACAAAACTAGCCAACAAAACGAGAAACACGCATCACCGGGATCACCCCAAAGTACAGCAGGGAGTTCAACTAATCAAGACGACGCCGCCGCCGCCGCCGCTTGTGTGCGTACGACGTGCAGCTACCAAAGCGGCAGGCGCGGGTTGAGGAGCAGCAGCAGGGAGGCTCCGGCGGCGGCGACGACGACGGCCGCCGCCGTGGAGGAGGTCGGGGCGGCGGCGGCGGCGGCGGGGCCCGGGCCCGGCGCGGCGGCGGCGACGACGTCGACGCGGATCTTCATGCCGCTGTCGCAGTGGCCCGTGAGGCCGCAGAGGAAGTAGCGCGTGCCGACGGCGGTGAGCGGCACGACGTCGTTGCCGGTGCGGGAGGCGGAGATGTTGTTGGCGCTGGAGCAGGCGTCGTACCCCGCCCGCGTCACCTCCACCACGTCGTGCAGCTCCGGCGAGTAGGTGAACGCTGCGTGCCGTTATACCATATATATATGCATCCACGGACGGATCCCCGGACACGCACACCAAGTAGATCACGAACAGAGAAATTATCAAAAAAAAAAAAAAATCATATCACAGTAATTGATGAACGAGCTCGTGTTGTACACTGATCTATCTACTCACTGATCTTGTCGCCCGGGTGGAAGGTCCTGGCCTTGACCCACTCGGCGTAGTCGGTCTGCATGTCCCACAGCCCGTCCGGCGCGCCCACGGTGTAGGTCGCCGCCATGGCCGCCTCCATCTGCAGGGCCGCCACCCAAATCGTCACCGCCGCCACCGCCACCACCACCGCAGGAACAGGACCCCTCCTCCTCGCCGCCATATATATCGACGATGGAATTGGTCAACCAAAATCTAGTCTTGCTATGTATATATGCCGCAGGCTAGCTAGGGTAGGGGTCTAGGGGATCGGATCGAACATCCAAGGCCCCGGCTATGGGTCATGCAGATGCAGTGTCGCGGGTGCAGGAGCTAGCGGTTTCGATGATCGACTGACGAGCAATGGACTGGACTCAGCTCTGTCGTGGTCATGGATATATACACTCGAGTACTCGACCCATGCTCACTCGATCGATCTTGTTGTTGTCAAATGTCAAGGTATCGTACGGGGCGAACTCCATTGCTCGATCGCGTACGCACGTACGTACGTACGTGTGTGGTGGTTGATGGGTCCATCGATCCATCTTGTGGACCGTTTGGTGCGGGTTTAATGCCGGGTTTTGTCGCTGATGATTCTCCATCCGTCGTCGACAGAGATCGATGCACGGATTATTGCACCATTTAATATTAATTAACAAGAGTGAGTGTGAGTGAGTGTGAGTGAGAGAGAGCTGGATCAATCAATCAGTGCCAAGGATACTTGCGTAACAATAGGATCAGCGACACAACAAAAGGCCGACAGCGATGGATGGTAGCAGTTGCAGCTACAGCGCCGTATACCCTATCTAATCCAGCATCACCAGACCAGCAAAACCCAGCATGCAGGAGCCGCCCTGCTATATATACAACAAAAAAAAGTTCAAGACACATGTTTGGAAAAAAAAAAAGAGAAATCCACCGTTCCTCCGTTTCCTCCGTGAAATTTTTACATGGTTCAAATTGGGTTCGTAAGAGGGACCGCTAGGTTCCGGGGCGCACAACGGTTCGTGTCGCTGTGGCCTACACACCCGTGCGCTGCAATGGCCGTCTCTAATAAATAAAAGGCTTGTCATTGAGATAGATGGCAATCATCATTAGAGATTAGAGGTATGTACATGTGGTAATACATTAGATTGAGCTCACCAAAGTGTTCAAAAGTGGGTGCCCATACACTGTGCGGGTAGACAGAGAGGGTGGTGGTTGGAATAGTGGATGGACGGGGTTGGATGGATGATGAGCCTAGTCTTATGGATAAAAAGAACCCCTACAGTATACTACTTACTTATTGGTTGCCCAAGGTGGAGCTCAAGTTCCACATGGCATTGTTTGAAGGAGAAAAGCAACAATGAAGCGCACTGGGCTGGATCATGCCATCACTGGATTGGAGTGGAAGTTCCCGGTATTTTTTGATTTCAGACGTGGCATATTTTCCCGCTGGGGCGCTGGGCTTCCAAGCCCATATGGAGCCATCATTTGTTAGTCTGGTGGAGCGGCCCGCCACGGCCATGGGCTGGGCCAGATTCGAGCTAGGCAGAGAGACCCAGCCCGCACGGCACGGCGAGCGGAGCCGGATGCCGGAGGAAAAGGAAACGGCGAAGCACCGGCCGGCGGCCGGCGGCATGGACGAGACGACCTCGCCGCCGCGCCATCTCCTTCCGCTTTCCGCTTCGTTGACCATTCCGCCCCGCCCAGCGCCCCAGCCCCCGCCTGCCCCGCACCGCGGGAAGGGAGGAAGGGAAAGGCGCCCGCCGCCCAGGATTCCTCTGCCTGAGCCGGCGCTTGAGCTCCCATCGGTAGTGCCCCCGCTCGGGTTAAACCCTATTGCCGCCCCAGACCACTCGTGAAGCTACTGGCGTCGACGACTCCAATGGCGTCTCACCCGCCGCCGCACGCGCTACCTCCTGCCCCACAACACCCTACCCGGCAGCTCCTCCGCCTCTGCAACAGCAGCAACAGACGCAGCCGGGCCCCGCTCCAGCAGGGGCGGCGGCGACGCTGCTGGTGCGGCACCTCCCGGAGGCGATCACGCAGGAGATGCTCTCCCGCCTCTTCTCCCACTACGGGGCCACGTCCATCCGCCCCTGTGCCGGTGGAAAGTACTCATCTCGTCCCTGCTACTTGCGTAATTGTGCTTTGCTTGGTGCTCCACATGCCACCATAGATTCAATTATCTCCATTTCATATTTCTCCAGTAGAGTGATTATTATTGGTCAAGTGTGCATACCAGGCTGTCTTGTCTCCTATGTTCATTTGGTTGCTAAAACCATTATGTTGGTTTGTTGCTGGCCGAGGTGTATTATGTCTACTTGTTGCTAAAAACGATTTTGTTGGTCCGTTGCAGGTTGAGGAATTGTGCATTTGTAGATTTTAGGGATGAGGCGGCTGCCAATCACGCACATTCGCTGTTGAACAGGTTCGTCTCATCAATTAGGTTACTAATTACTTGCCTTCTCTTTCCTCCTGATTGGCTGCATCCACTAAACACTCTTCTCATGACAAGTGATTCATCTGAACTGATAAGTCATGCATCGCCTTGTTCGCTAAGGGATGCCTTTGCAGGCTGAGGTTCCTCGGGAAAGTGTTAATAGTCGAGAGAGCAAACCAGCCCAAGGCAAACGATGCACACGTGAAGCATCAAGACCAATTAATGCCTGGGACATCCCAGGTACCAAGTATTGGTCCCCAAAACCAGAAGAACCCTACATCGATTGCTGAACTGATTGCTCCAAAGCTTGGTGTGGACTATCCGTTTCCTCCACACCTTGAGTATGTTATTTGCTCACTGCATCATTATTTCGCACTACTATCCTTTGATATTCCCATGAATACACTGTCTTGTAATTTTGCTTTACTCTTTTCTGCAAAGATTTATTTAGTAATTAAGAGATTGACTTACTGTCTGCTATTCAGAATTTCGATTCCTAATAGTTTAAGGCAAAGTTTACCTTTTGATATTTCTACGCTACACATAACATTCTTCATTCTTGCTAATTGTGAATTTCTCTTGCAAGAAAATGCTTGGACTATGAGCTATCTATTTCAGGTTGTGAAATAGCTGAATTACTTAAAACAATATTCCTCAGTCTGATGGCCTATGAGTTGCTTGGGTGTTGGGACTAAAAGTCTTTGTTGTCGTTGTAGTTGTTGAAGGCCTATGAGCTATTAATGCGAAGTATATAATTATATATGGTCCATCTGCAGTTATTTTTATCTGGAAAGTAACCACAATCAAAGTTCATTTACTGACTAGTCTTCCTACTCCGCTACTCTTTTCTTCTCCTGTTATACATTTATATATTTATACCACAGTATGGGTTTCCCCTACTGTATTCCTTGAAAAAAAAATCTAAGCTATTGCATGCTATCTTATTTGGTTCACTCCTCTGACTATGTTGCAAACTTTTGCTGTTAGTGTTCTTCCTGAAGTATTTCCTGTTATACACTGTTGGCAATCCTAATCCACCTTGCTTCAGCTTGATCTTAGTGTCCTGCATGTTTTTAGGTATTCATATCCACCACCAGATGGAAACATATTGACAAATGTTGTCAATGCCCTCATTGCTGTCCCCCGATTCTACAATCAGGTTTAGTAGGATTTCCACCCAACCCATTGCTACAACTTTCACGGCATGCTTCTGTGCCTACTGTTTCGTGTCCAGCATGAGTAGATGCATTTCGTTCAATGCATTTTTCTTTGAACAGGTGTTACATTTAATGAACAAGATGAACCTTCCAGCTCCATTTCGGATGGCCTTGCCTACTCCACCGCTACCATCGCAAGTGACTGCTCCCCCTCATCCTCCACCACTTCATCAACCTACTACAACAGAGGAACTTCGTCCAGCTGATTTGTCTAGCGACGAGTCTGACTTGGAATCATCTGATGTACTTGCTACTCCTGCGTTTTTAGTTTACCTTGTAGTGTCTTTATTGAGTCATTCATTCACGCTTTATCTATTGCAGGAAGAAGTTGATAAACGAAAAAGCAAGCGCGCAAAGCATGAATCAATTGTTGGCCCTGCAGTTGATAAAAGTATTGCTCATGAAGCAGTTGGGGTGAAACCTGCTGCGTTGGTTTCTAATGAGCTTCAAGTGATAAAAAAGAAAAACCCAGTACTTCAGGTTAAGCACTGTCACTCTTGTTTGTTTACCCATTCGCTGAAAAGTCAAGTGCCTTGCCTTTTTTCTGATGCTGTGGTTCTCTTCAGATAAAAATTGCCTCTAAGCTTACAGAGAAGGAACCACCTATCCCAAGTACGACTGACAAGGAATTGAATGCAACACATGAACAACATGAAGAGAAACATTTTGTCACGCCTCAGGAAATAGACACAGAGAAATTACCACCAGAGGAAATTTTGTCCCTTCCTATGTTCAAGGTACAAAGTGCTTACATGGGAAAAAAGTGAGGTGGGACCCAATAATTAATGACAGGAGTTTTATTTACCCCCAATCCCTTATATAGTTATTGTTTAGTTGGAGACAATTATCAAACTTTAGGATCCCTTGTATTTTAGGATGGAGGGAATAATGTCTGTGTCTCCCTTATTATGAATGCACATTGTCATTAGTTAGTGAGTTGTTTTATCCCCCTTGGTCTTGATCATGTAACCTAAAAGAAAAGGCAGCCTTTATATTTATTTGTTTTGAGCTGTGTACCGATCACTGAATCAACTTCAAACATTATGTTTTCCTTTTGCAGAATTACACTCCAGGAAAACCTGCTAATGTTTTGTACATTAAGAACTTGGCAAAGGATTTCACTCGTGATGACTTCTTCTATATCTTTGGTAAGGATGTCAGACTGACTCTTTTGGGGACCTTGCTTTGGTATTTGTACCAAATGAACAAAGTTTAGGGGTCTTAGAGATAACCTTTAAAGTAAAACTGCTAAGGTTGAGATGTGATCCAACTTTCGCAACTTAGTTCAGATACCTTAATTTAACAACTGGGATGTTAGCATCAGTGGTGCAGAGCATGACTGCATACTGCTGGGGTGGGGTGGGGGGTGTTAAGGATGTGCTATGAGTTTACGCGGAACAGGTCAGGTACTCAGGCCACAGATGACTTACTTGGGAAAATAATTGCGCTTTTGTGCCTTGGCTTAACAGATGCCTCTGGATCAATTGCTGCTGTGAATGAAAGAGTTGTCTGCAATGCAGCCTTCATCTGATCTATAGTTTAATTCAGTCAACAATGTTTTATGCTTTTGGGTTAACTGCCTTTTGTGCTTAAGATCCTTTGTCCTAGGCTCCTAGCAGGCTGATTGAATTGTTAGACTGTGTTTTTATCTATAGTGTTTTCTGTACACTCTATATCAGTACCAACCCCCACCCAAAAAAAACTGCAGTATTTTCTCAATTTCTTGCAGTAAGATATCTTTTTAACTTCTCTGTTCAGGCTCCGTCTTCGAAAACATGGACAGTGCAAGGTCGTGTCTAAGTATCAAGTTGATGCAGGCAAGATGTGCATACTATACTTGTGCTCTTTTTTCTAAAGAACTTGTTCACAAAATCTATGGCCTACTTTGTGTGGTGAAATTTATGTGGAAAAACTGCTGCCATTTGAGACTTTAAAGTTCTGTTTTTGCTGCCACGTTGGTGCCATTATCACAGCATGTGATTCTGTTTGTCCTTTCAATTTTTTAATCATGCTGTAGGAGGGACGTATGCGTGGTCAAGCCTTTGTGACATTTCCCACGGTTGAACTCGCTCAACGTGCTCTGGTTAGTAATTTTATTTTTGACATGATATGCTTGTTTGTAATGTTGCAGTAAGATGCATAACCAACTTATCTAATTCCATGACTACAAACTCAGTCCATTAGGACAGCTAGATGTGGTGTAAAGTCGAAAATGAAATTAGTGAATTTGCATTGTTTGTCTGGAGACAATTCATATCACCCCCCCCCCCCACCCGCCCCCCAACACCCAATTGTGTATTTTAATTTCCATGAGTATTTGTTATTGAGTACCTGAGAACGTTGAGTGCTTAAATGTCTGAATTATGGTTTTGCAGAATCTAGCACATGGCTACGTGTTCAAAGGAAAACCAATGATCATACAATTTGGTAGAAATCCTGCTGATAACAAAACTTCCTAAAGCAGGATGCATTTTTTTTTTCTTTCCAGATTTTGATAGATTTAAGAAGCTAGTAGGAACTGAAATATGGCAATCAGAGATTGCGGTTATCTGCTGTTATTGCAATCAGTTTGACGTGGGTTGATTGGCTCCTTCAGTAGTGTACTGCAGTATTGGATAATTGCTTTACTGCTATGCTTGCTACATGTTTGTTGCAATAGAGCACTGAAAAAAATAATCTATAGGTGAAAAAAGAACACCGTTGCTCATTGAAAAAGAATAAGAATGTCAAAACAAAGAATTTGAGAGATGAAATCAGATACTCTTATGCTTGTTATATCCAATGCATATGACCTCGCGGTTGGGCTGTGCCGGCGGCGGGGGCATCAATCTCCACCTCCATTCGCTACCCTAGCGAAGCCGAGTTAACACGGGAGGGGTGGCGGCGGCGGATCCGACGGCGGTAGCTGCCGGAGATGTGGGTGGAGGGTGGGCGGGGCGATGACGCGCAACGGACGTCGGCGGGAGCTGCCGTAGACGGGCGGGCAGCGGGGGCAAGTTGGCGGGAGCTGCCGTAGACGGGCGGGCAGTGGGGGCAACGAGGCGCGGTGTGGGGGCGACGGCGAGGTCACGAGGAGGAAGAGGCAGTCAGGTGCGTGGGTGGCGGCGCGTGAGGCGCAGGCAAGTGCGGGTGCAGGGATCGGGTTTGGAGGGGAGATTGAACCCTGGCCCTCCAGATTCCATGGCCCAGCCTAAAATTCAGGTGTTGTGAAGCTATCCAACACCGGAACGATGGGTAGACAGGCCCGGAGGGTCCGGCCGTGCCGTCAGGTTGGAGATCGCTGGTGGAGAGGCGCGGAGACCGATCCTAAGTACGAAGCACCGTGGCAAGCCTTGAAGAATGCCCCATGAGGCCATGCATGAGCGAGGGTTGGGTCAGTGGAGTAGTGTTAGTGCAAGGGTAGGGTTGCTGCTTGCTGGCCAGAAAGCAATGTCTGTTTGCATACGAGGTACATGGAGTTCAAGTTACTCCACATACACAAAAGAAGGTTATATATATATAAATGCATAATTGAGTGTTAAATTATAGCGAGCAGCATTTCCTTGCTGGGAGTGTTACGTACTCCTCGCCAAATATAACTAATAGAAAATCAAACGAATAATCGGCATCGAAATGGGGGTCGGGGAATGTGAACGTGTATTAGTTTGTCAATGAAATTTCAGTAATTGGCATTAAACTGAAATATTAACACTTGTTTAGTTGCTATATCAGTATTGCAAAAATGCCATTGCCCGCTGGTTCACCTTTTCAACCCAATTTCAACGTCGGAAAAGCACTCAACGCACACGCTATCTCTAATAAGAATCGGGCAATTTTAACAACGATGAAAAAAACAAAACAAAAACAACTGTTTTCCGATGAAAATGTCTGAAATTTAGTGATTTTGCGTTTTCAGAGAAATATTTTTCGGTTAGAATAGGTTACCCTTGCAGTTTCAGACATGATAACGTACGGAGATGTACATTCAACGCCATTGTTCCAGCATACGACTAGTGCATCACTCAGTACAGTGTCTTCAACTCAGAAACCGTTTACACTAGCTACATGCGGTCGATGAGTACCTATCGTGGAACGTCACACTCTAGTCATATCGGATTAAGAGCATATGGTACCGTTAACTGAACAGACTTCCGTACGTAATTAAAGGCTTTAGAATAGTAATAAATACTATTAAAAATAGGAATACTATTAAAAATATAAATGGTAATAAATACTATGATTAAAGCGTAGAATAGTAATAGATATTATTAAAAATACAAATGATCAACATAAATAAGGGGAAGGTTTTTTCTTTCCATTTAGCAGTTATGTTTGTGTGTATAAATACCACTCGGCACCTCAAGCCTGGTCATATCAGATCATTTTCACACAGTAAGATACATCCAATCCAAACAAGCAATATGAAGAATACTAGGAGCAAGTTTGGCGTCTTGATGCTCACAATGTTTATCTTTGCATTCGCTGCCTAATGTAAGTCAATTTCACTCTCACCACCACCACCGTACCACCACCCTTAATTTGTTCGTGGATGCTCATGAAATGCACACACGATGATGATGCGATGCAGGTCGTCCACATAAGCAGGAGGAACTCCATGTCGTATCAGGAAGTGCAAGGAGGAGCCAGCAGCAGGCATATTATAGCCTCACCAACACAACAAACAGTGGATGACGAGAGCAAATTGACATTGAAATTTTGCACGGGGACCACGTGTGCGGGATATGTGACGTGCTACTGCTGCCAGACTCAAAGCCCCAAGCCAGTATGTTATGACTCTTTGGGCCAGTGTCAAGCCTCATGCCCCGCTTGTAACCCAAAGTGCCCGCCCGTCTAGTTGTTGGCCCTATGTGCTGGGTTGACAATAATAATAAGGGCAATTATGTATATAGGCATACATGAGAGTCTGTAAATTAAAAAATAGAGTTACTAGAATTGATCCTAGAAGAGGTCTAACATTTATGTCGGAGAGGTTATAACTTTGATGGAATAGGGGTTATGGTCTTGTGGCCATCCACATTACCAAATACTTTCCCTTGGATGTGTTTTGGTAATTAGCAATTAGGCCATTCCCAGTGGATGGTGACATAGCAATACAACTAATGAGGGGAGATATGAGAGAGTTTCATAGGAAGAGTGAGAGATTCATCTATATGAAACTTAGGTTACACATATACCTAGACAAAATGCTGAGGTGGCACTGTTGGCTGCTGCGTTACGAAACCTCCACTAGGAATTGCCTTATGAATGGTTCACTCCAAATTCACTCTACATCGCTCCCTCCATTTTTTTATTTGACACATTTTGTCAAAAGCCGACGACAAATGTTGGACAATGAATGAAGTACCATTTGAAATCTGAGTTGATGCAGTCCAATCTCATGTGCTGGATGTTTGGAATGCTGAGGTTGGGTGGGGTGGGGGTTGTCCTTTGTAAAACTAGGTGAATTTCCGGACGTTACGAGTGCAGTAGAGTGATTATTTAAAAAGAAAGGTTGCTAACCGAAGATCTGTGAATACTGAATACCCTGCACACCATGCTGTTGAACCTAAAAGAATTATAGTGCGTTTATTTGAATGGACTTGACGTGTGTACCAATTAAGGAATAAAGCGTTCCAAGTCCATTGAAAGTGGACTAATTTGCCTCAACAAGTTTATAGAGACAGTACGTGATACAAAAATCGGAGCCATAGGTAATTAATACTTTCTCCAATTCTTTTTACACTTCTTAGATCAAAATGAACTAACCGGTGACAACATTTAAGAATGAATGTAGTAATTTATTTTAAAATATTATGTATTAATTGAGAAACTATATGTCAAAAGCTTATCCAAAACATACGATGTACTTCTAATTAAGCAAGCGATCGGTCATTGTACAAATGTGTTTATTTTGATGTATTTATTTATATTTGTTTCTTACCTCTAACAATACGCATAAGTGACTCTGTTTTATACTTAATAACAAAAGATATACATATTAATACAATTTAAGGAGGGACCGTCGAGGATTTTTTCTCACGGGAAGCGGAGATGGGGAAGAAATGTCCCCCGCAAACATTCGTGGAGATCTCCGCGGGGGATGGGGATGCGGGGCTATTTCCCGACGAGGAATTCCCCGTTGACATCCCTAACTGGGCTGGATCATGTCGTCAGCCCATCACTGGAGTGGAAGTTTCCGGGATTTTCTATGTCCGACATGACATATTTTCTTGCTGTGCTAGATTTCGTGCTTTCCAAGCCCACATCGAACCATCGGTCTGTCGAGTGGAGCGGCCCGCCACGGCCATGGGCCGGGCTAGAGTCGGGCCATGGGCAGAGACCCGAAATTTCTATCCATCTTCCGAAAGAAAAAACCCATCCAACTTCCCGTGTTTGAGATTCGTGCGCGCCACCCTCCACCGTCCATCCGCACCATGCTCGCCTATCTCGCCTGTTCCTCCGCCGCCCCCACCGCTTCGTCCATGGGGCTCCCGCTGTGGGTTGCCGGGGACCGCCGCGCGCCCCCTCCAGGCCCTGGCGGGGCGGCCGCGCGCCACCTCCGGGCCGCCGACGCTCGCCGCCCCCGTCGGGAGGCTGCCGCGCGCCACCTTCGGGCCGCCGACGCTCGCCTCCCCCGTCGGGAGGCTGCCGCGCGCACGCGCCCCGCCGTGTGCCATGGCCATGGCCGCCGCCATCCGCTGCCTGCGGGTTGCCTCCCGCCGCTCCGCGCGTCGCCTCCGATGGGCGCCGCCATGGCACGGTCTTCCGAGGGGCATCGCCGTCCGCCTGCCATGAATCACTGTTCAACTTTTCAACTAGACTGATTCAACGTTCTAACTAGACTGATTCAACATTCTGCGTATAAATTGTTGAAATAATATTTGTAAAATATTGGAATCGATGAAATGAGATGTTAAATTAGGGATTTGCAATCGTTGAATATATGACGGTAAAAACAGAGATAAAACTGTTATTGGACTTTTATGGGTTTTTTATTTCGCTAGTCTAACTATACTGTCTTCTGATAGGTAGATACTAAGTCCCGCAGAGACCCCGGCGAGCTGGCCGGGTGTCGGAGGAAAGGAGACGGCGGCGAAGCACCGGCCGGCCGGCGGGCGGCACGGACGACCTCGCCACCGCGCCATCTCCTTCCGCTTCCTTTTATCCGAAGGAAGAAGGAAAAAAAAAAATTTTCCGCTTCCGGTTCGCTGACCACCGCAACAAATACCAATACTCCGCCTCGCCCAGCTCCCGCCTGCACGTACGGCACCGCGGGAGTTGAACGGAAGAGAAGGGACTCCCTCCGAGGCGAGGCAGGGGAGGCGGCAACTGAGCCCGGCGCCAGCTCTAGCCCACCCCGGCACCACCACACCACACGCGAAAAGCGCCCCCGCGCATATGCTTGCTGGTTATTGCCTTCCCCCGTGTCGCCCACCCACGCGCGCGCGCACCCAATTCCCGTCCCGATCCCATTCCATTCTGCCCCCCCTCCACCCATTCCATCAATTACGCCCGTGCTGCGTGTGATGCATGGGCGCCGCCTGCTGTTCCCCCTTCCGCTCCCGCGGGGAGGCTCTCCCTCTCCTCTCCCTCTCCTCGACACCGTGGTCGACATGGACATGGAAGGAGAGGGGGGCGCCGCCCACCACCGCCCGCTTAGCGTCTTCTTCCGAGACGCCAGGTGAACGATCCATCCATGCCATCAGCTGGCGCCGCCGGCGCTAGCTAGCTTATTGTTTCCTCCTCCTGCTCTTCTTTTTCTCTAAAAAAGATGTTTCTTTTGCTGCGCTCCCCCCTTCGATCGGCGGCTGCTGGCTGCTGCAGGCTCGCCTTCAGATGGGACGAGCTCGGGCGGGAGGTCATGGGCATCGCCGTGCCCGGCGCGCTCGCGCTCATGGCCGACCCCGTCGCCTCCCTCGTCGACACCGCCTTCATCGGCCACATAGGTAGGTCTGCTGCTCTCGCCTTGTTTTTTTCTCTTTACCCCCACCTCGTCCGGTTCCAAAGTCTCCGCGCGCGCGTCCTCACCTGTTCCATCCACGTAACACCCGAAAAAAGAAAAACAAAATGAAAACCGGTCAAGACCGCTGACTTTCCAACTGCCGCGCTCTGCGCCTGCTTACTTTTTTAAATCTTCTCCATCTAAATAGCTACTTCCCACTACCGATTTCTCTACGTTCCAATGAAACCACGTCATCATTCACTATGACTTGAGAGGTCCACATCATCAGCCACTAAGTCCTTCTATTTATGTCTTCCGTTGATCTCTTGTAGCTATAACAATCATGCATGTGACCTTTTCATGATTTAGGGGTTTATTTACTATTTCTACCTCCGTAATATTCTAGCGGCAACGCGCAGCTCAACAGCAATTTGTCTTCCGTTGATCTGCTATGGCTATAACAATCATGCATGCATGTGACCTTTTCATGATTTAGTGGTTTATTTACTATTTCTACCTCCGTAATATTCCAGCTGCAACGCGCAGCTCAACAGCACAAATAAAGGGGGTGTTGTAGTCAGAAAAGGGAAACAGTTAAAGAGTTTCTCGAAATGGTCAAGTAGTGTACTGAAGCAGGGGATGGGCGGATGGCCCCTCCCCGGCTCCCCTCCCACCAAAAATCAGGCCTTTCCACAAAAAAAGACCAATTTCCTTTACTTTGCACTATGCCCTTCCAGAGGTTTTTCCTCCATTCACGACCTGGAAGTGATATCTTGATCAAGAAACTTGTTCAAACCTGTCACTAGACAAGACTAACTAGCATTAAACTGGAGAACAGCAAAGGAACAATTACCTCATTTCAGTCTTCTCGCGGAGGCTTAAGCAGAGTAGCTGTGGTCTATATAGGTCATATCGTTTTTTAATTAATTTGGTTATCATGTTCTCCTTGTTAGACCGGGGTCACCAGACAGGGTATATGGGGGTGCAAAACACTGTTAAATACTGTTTGCGCACTGTACATAGAGTGGAAAAATATGGATGCAGTACGGATGCACTTTTTTTGCCTCTCCTGGTAACCCCAGTCTTAGATACATTGATCTAACCCCTAGGTTCTGGACATGCCTTTTTTTTTCTCTCACTAGCTGAAACCATAATTGTCAGTGAACTATCATAAACTTTCTTCTGCTACTATGATTTCTCTGATATTTTCCATTTGTGATAAACAGGTCCGGTTGAACTTGGAGCTGTTGGTGTATCAATCGCTGTGTTCAATCAAGTCTCAAGAATCGCAATTTTCCCCCTTGTTAGTGTCACAACATCATTTGTTGCTGAGGAGGATGCCATGTCCGATAGCAGAGACAAAGCCACAATAATAAACCAAGAAAATGAACACAATGTTTCTGATAGCGAAATGGAGGAACTGATTTCTTCTAAAGGTAATCTTCTTTTAAAAAGCATGGACAGATGGTCAATCCATAGTTTTCTTGACACTTCAAACCTACTTGCAGAGGCTAGTACCACTACCAGCAAATCATCTTTTGAAACCGATTCATGTGAGGCCAATGTTGATAAAAACAGGAAAAACATTCCATCAGTCTCTACGGCACTATTACTTGGTGGGGTGCTGGGTCTTCTTGAAACCCTACTGCTTGTTCTCTCGGCAAAACCTATCTTGGGCTACATGGGTGTAACACCGGTAACAATTCTTTATTCCATTTTGTCTATTGATGTTCTTTAGTCCGTTTTAGCCAAAAACAAAACCCCAACAATGGCTTGCCCTATAATTATGAAATTATGCCAAAAAATGAACCCCAACTTACTTGGGACTAAAAGACTTTGTTGTTATTGTACAAAAAATGAACAGGACAAACTTTTAACAATTTGTTTTTAATTGATGATATTGTTTATTTGGCTTAACTAAATAAATGTTCTTTTAGGTAACTAAAGCAAAAAATGCATAAAAACTTAGAGAATATACTTGTTCTTGTAGTTCTGTTTAGTAGCAAGAAACTTCTGTAATAAGAGTACTCTCTTATTATCAGTTCATTAATTGTTGAAAACTGTGTAGATTTTGGAAATTATGTCAAGAATGTGTTAGGTTTTTTTTTGTTGCTTCCCCCATATGAGATTATCTTTTGAACTGAAGGACTATTTTCCAACAGGATTCCGCTATGATGAAGCCTGCATTACAGTACTTGGTTCTCAGATCTCTTGGTGCTCCTGCTGTTCTGTTATCTCTGGCTATGCAAGGAGTCTTTCGTGGACTTAAGGATACAAAGACGCCTCTATATGCAACTGGTATAACAATACTTCAATTTAGATAGTAAATCCTATATACTTGGCAAATTGAATTCACATCATGACTGAACTTTGACCCTCTCTCTCTCTCTCTCAATAACTATAGGCTACGATGCTCTTAAATTACTCTCAATATTCTTGAGTACATTCTTTTCAATCAATATTTCAAACACATGGTATTTGGATTTAGGGGTCCAACATCGACTGCAATATATTCAAGATAATATTTGACACTTGACCATATTTTAGTCATTTACATGATTAGTAATATAATATTAATGGTTATTGGCAATGTTTCTTGGATGGATTTCTGATTTCCCTGAATCCTTGACTCCTCTAATGTTTATAATGACCAGTGGCTGGAGACGCGATCAATATAGTTTTGGATCCAATATTTATGTTTGTGTTCCAATATGGTGTCAGGGGTGCAGCCATTGCTCATGTTATATCACAGTATGTACATACCTTTTGTTTTTTTCCTCGTCAAGATGGAAGGAACATTTCATCCAAAAGTATATAATTCATGTGTTCTATCTTTTGTGATAGTGTATGGTGGAACATTCTGCAGATATTTCATTGCAGCCATACTCTTATGGAGATTAAGGCTGCATGTTGATTTGTTGCCACCTAGCTTTAAACATCTTCAGTTTGGCCGGTTTCTTAAAAATGGTAATTTATTTCTAATACCCTCGTCTCCAACTGAGATAGCACTCTTTTCCACTAGGAGATTGTAAATATGCATTGTTACTCTACTGGTTACCGCTCTGCCGTTGCCTGTATACTGAAAAATTGCTCATTACATGATTATTACAAGTGATCCATTTTCCTGCCCATTTTTATAGTTTGAAATTGTCCCTACAAATCTTTTTTCCTCATTTACATTTGAGTTATGATGTTTCCTTCCACAATATTGCTACATCATTTAATTTCATATTGAAGAAGGCGTTCACAGTAGTGTGCTGTTTAAATCACATACTGATTGTATTGAGATATTCTCTTTTCACACTTCAGGTTTTCTGTTACTTGCACGAGTTATTGCTGCAACATGTTGTGTGACACTATCTGCGTCAATGGCTGCACGACTTGGTTCAACTCCAATGGCTGCATTCCAGATCTGCTTGCAGACCTGGTTGGCTTGCTCACTTCTGGCTGATGGATTGGCTTTTGCTGGACAGGTAAGGGAAACTCTGTTTCCTTCAGTTGTTAGCATTTTATTGAAATTTGCATGACATTTAAGCTGCAGCTCACATGATTGGTAATGGGTTTTCGGATGAAGAAAAAAAATCATGAGACATTGGTCAATAACTGAAACATACAATATAAGCATCTTTTATTCTTATGTGTTATTAGTATAACACTTACCCGATATTTGGGAGTGATTCGACCTGCATCTTGTCTTTTAGTTTATTTCTTATAAATCCGAATCATATTTCAACAGGCTATACTTGCAAGTGCATTTGCTCATAAGGACTATCAAAAGGCTACTGCCACAGCTTCTCGTGTCTTGCAGGTATGTTATTTCTCTTATTTTTCTATTTGAGATATTTTCCATGACCTTAGAGAAGTATTTCTGTCACACCCGGTTTTAGAAACAAAACCAAGTGCTAACCATGTATGTGCCAGGATCAGTTTAACCACATACACAGTATAAACAAAAGTAATAACACAACCAGTACCTTAACTTAAGAGTAATAACCAATATTACAGACCATGAATGTCTTTAACAAAACCGAGTATCTGAACGAAAACGAGTTAACTAAACGACAGCGGAAGACGACCGTGATCCACAGGCAACTGACGGATGGCACACCAGCCTAGAACTCGTCGTAGTCTTGGAACTCCTGGTTAGGATCACCACAACTTCCTTCTGGATCTGAGCAGCGGTTGCAATGGATGCAACGGGTATAAAACAAGCAAGAATGAGTACATAACGCACTCAGCAAGTATTCCGTTTAGGATAAAAGTGGACTGGCTTTATAGTGGACAGGCATAGCAATTGCTTTTAGTTATTCAAGTTTTTAATTACTAGCAATGATTAGCGTAACTCATCCCTTTATTATAAAGACAGTAAAACATATTTAAAAGATAAGCATGAACCATAACCATATCCATCATTATTACCATGATCACCATGAGCCATTCATCTTGAAGCTGAAACTCTAATCTGTGAGGGTCCAGGCCGCTCTTAACCGTGAGCACGGCTGATATATCAGTTTTAAACACTCTCGGGAGGTTGTACAACTTTACCCACAAGTCATGATTCCCATTGTGCCCGAGGTTTGCAAGGCCCCATTTATTCATACCTTAGATGAATCGGCAGGGTTTCATTACGAGACCGTTACAAAGAATTCCTAGAGTTGTGGCCCACTCGTTACAGGTTACTCCAGTTAACTAAAGATATGAGAGTTCCGTTCCAAAGGGTGACAGATCAAACTGCACCTCATTGGCAAAGGGCAAAGTCCCATATCCCCCAGACCCCTCATACGCCATGTTTCAGGAAAGTAAGCCAAAACTCTAGTTCATCTAATTAATCAGTCAAGCCCAGTGCCCATGTGAGTCTTGTGGTTGTACTGTTTTCCTGGGTGGTCGCTCGGCGAACCGATCCTTACGGCGAAGCACTTGAGCAAAACCAACAAAACATGCTCAAGCCTCCATGATGTTAAAACCAAACTTTTATCATCAGGTTCATCATTACTTGATCAACATTAACAACATAAGTAAAGTAAGTTAGGCGGAAGCAATTAATTTACAACATCACAGCCCTCCCAGTTTATAAATCATGTAAAGGTATATGAGGCTAGTCATCCTTATTAGGAGCAAATCAAATTGGGCTCTAGATTGTGTAATTAATGTAAATAGGACATGGGTCAAAGAATACTTGCCTTCCTCAGCAAAAACTTGCTCAGGAACTTCCCAAGATGGATTCTCGACAAACTCGGACGGAACGTCGGCTACACGTTGCATACATACAAGCAATGAGCATTTAATTAACTAAAACAGTACACCAAACATCATAAACAGAGGTTAAAAAGGTTTTAGAATTAATCTACACTTTATTACGATTCCGTAGGTTCAAGAATCGTCCAAAACGGAGTTAAAACGCAAAAGATATGAATAAAACAAGTTTAAAGGCTTAAAATAAAGAAAATTTGAAACTCCAGGGACTAAACTGCGAAAACCAGGGACCTAACCGTGAAAAACTGGACTGCGGGTTGATTTAGAAGAAGCACAGGGTCTCTCCCGCAAAACTCCGCGCTGACCGGGATTGACCAGGACCGCGGGTTGATTATCAAAAAGATCGGGGTCTAAACCGTAAAGCCAGGGACCTAGATCTAATAAATCTGGACCGCGGGTTAATTCTCAGAAAACCCAGGGACTCTTTAGCAAGAATCCCAGCGCTGACCGGTATCTGACTCCGGGTCGCGCGGCCTGGCCGTTGGATCTGCGATGGACGGCTCTGGTTAGATCGGGCGGTGGGGGAAAGAGACCGGCGGCGACTTGACCGGCGGCAACCATGGTGCGCGGCGGTGCATCGCCGGCGACACACGGATTCGCGGTTCCGGTGCCTAGGATTAGCGGAGTTGGGTGCGCGAGAGAGCGGGCGGCGGTGCGAAGCGGGTGAGAGGGTTTAAGCGGTGGCGCATCGGCCGGGGACGGCGATCGACGGAGCGGCGCAGAGACACAACTCCGGCGAGCAATTGCCGGAGCCGTGGTGCGCGATAGAGGACTATAGATAGCTCGAAAGCTTCCTCACCTCACGGCGAACCTTCGGGTGTAGAAGTGGTCGACGGTGAAGCGGCAACGGCGGTTGGCGACGTGCGGCGGCGTCCGCGGGCGCTCTGCGTGAATCGACGGCGGCTAGGGCTCGAGCTTCGGATGAATACAAGCGCCGAGGACGGCTGCTTATATAGGGACGGTGACCGAGGCTCACGGGAGGGGAAAAAGGAAGGCGGCGCGCGAGAAGGAAAGTCCGATGCCGGTTGGACTTGGAGTCCGCTTCGGACTTGTGTCCGCGCGACGCGGGCAGGGAGAAGGAAAGCGGGGTCGCGGCAAGGAAAGGGCGGAGGCGGTGCGTGACCCTTGGAGCGGATACGGCGGGAACGGGGCGGAACCGAAGCCGCGGCGCAGCCCGAGCACAAGCTCGCTGCCCGGCGTCGGGTGACCGCGCGGAGGAAGGAGGAGCGTCTGACAGGCGGGGTCGGGCGGTCAGCGAGGGAGGGAGAGTGCGTGGCTGCGGAGGGAGGCGCCGACAGGCGGGCCCCGCTTGTCAGCGGTTGAGGAGGAGGGAGAGGCGGCAGCAGGCTGGGCCGTTCCGGCTGGGCCGACGCCAAGGCGCGGGGCGAGCCGGGCCGAGGCGAAGAGAAAAGAGGAGGGAGGAGCTGGGCCGGCCTGGCCACTGGGCCGCGCGGCGCGCTGGGCCGGGTGAAGAGGAGAAGGAGAGAGGGGGGTTGGGCCGGCGGCGGTTTGGGCCCAAAGAGAGGAAGAGAAGGAAAAAGAAATTTTTCCTGGGTTGTTTGGAATTTGAGAAATTTTGGAGAGATGCAAAAGAGTTTAAATTCAAACTTTGAACACTGCAAATCACCCAATAAAAATATGCAAAGACATGAGTGCTCAAACATGTCGTTCCTATGTTTTATTTTAATTGGTTAATTTGAAAACAAAAATAAAATCATGATGTCATGCACATGAACAAATGAATTTAATTATTTATTTTGCAAAGGATTTTCAGGTAACAAAAATTAAGGTGTTACAAACCTACCCCTTAAAGAAATCTCGTCCCGAGATTTTAGGATTGGCTAGCAAAGAGTTCCGGGTAATCTGCTCTGAGGTCATCCTCTCTTTCCCAGGTGGCCTCCTCTGCCGTATGGTGGCTCCACTTAACTTTGCACATCTTTATTACCCTGTTTCTGGTAGTCCTTTCTGCCGTCTCCAAAATTTGGACTGGATATTCTGTATAGGTCAAATCATCCTGCACAGTAAGTTCATCTTCCTGCAACTGCTCTTCAGGTACCCGCAAACACTTCTTCAACTGGGATATATGGAACACATTATGTACCCCTGATAATCTGTCAGGCAATTCCAGTTGATATGCAACTTCTCCCTTACGGTCAATTATTTTAAAAGGTCCAATATATCGGGGTGCTAATTTCCCTTTCACCTTGAATCGGCGTAGACCACGAATAGGTGATACTTTCAAGTACACATAGTCTCCTACTGCAAATTCCAAATCCCTTCGACGGTTATCTGCATAACTCTTCTGTCTAGTTTGAGCAATCCTCAAATTCTCCCGAATCATTCGTACTTGTCGTTCGGCGTCTTCTATGATTCCAGGACCAAACAACTGCTTCTCCCCTGGTTGATCCCAATGCAAGGGAGTCCTGCATCGTCTACCATACAAAACCTGAAAAGGTGACATCTTGATACTAGCCTGATAACTATTGTTATAAGAAAACTCGGCATACGGCAAACTTTTGTCCCAACTAGTACCATATTGTATCGCGCAAGCTCTCAACATATCTTCTAATATTTGGTTGGTTCTTTCTGTCTGCCCATCGGTCTGTGGATGATATGCTGAACTAAAATTTAATTTAGTGCCCATTGACTCATGCAAACGCTTCCAAAAGTGAGATGTAAACTGAGTTCCACGATCTGACACAATCTTCTTTGGTACCCCATGCAAACACACAATTCTGGACATATACAATTCAGCCAACTTGGCTCCCGAATAAGTGGTCTTGACAGGAATAAAGTGAGCAACTTTGGTCAATCTGTCCACTACTACCCATATAGAATCAAAACCACTTTGTGTACGCGGTAGGCCGACGATAAAATCCATACCAATTTTCTCCCACTTCCATTCTGGAATCTTGAGCGGCTGTAACAATCCAGCGGGCTTTTGATGCTCAGCTTTCACCCTCTGACAAACGTCACACAAAGCTACATATTCTGCTACTTCACGTTTCATGCCGTACCACCAAAATTTCTGCTTCAGATCTTGGTACATCTTTTCACTTCCAGGATGGATGGAGTAAGCTGTCTCATGTGCTTCCCTCAGTATTAAATCCCGTATAGACTTTATATTCGGAACGCAAATCCTATCCCCATGCCATACTGTGTCGTCGGCATCCACTCGGAATCCCGGTGCCTTATCTAACTTGATTAACTCTTTTATTTTCTTGATCTTCTCATCATTATGTTGTCCCTTCCTGATTTCTTGTTCCAACGTAGGTTCAAACTCCATGGAGACGGTGCTTTCCGTATTATTAAGAAAACCCAAACTTAGTCGGTCGAATTCTATGGCTAACTCATCCGGCAACTCTCTTGCCCACAACAAACTGATCTGACTCTTCCTGCTCAAAGCATCTGCTACTACATTTGCCTTGCCAGGATGGTAATGTATCTCCAGATCATAATCCTTGATTAATTCTAACCATCGTCTTTGCCGCATATTCAACTCAGTCTGGGTAAATATATACTTTAAGCTTTTGTGATCAGTATAAATATCACACTTCTGTCCGAATAGGTAATGCCTCCATACTTTTAATGCATGCACCACTGCGGCTAATTCCAAATCATGAGTTGGGTAATTCTTCTCATGATCCCTCAGTTGTCTGGAGGCATAGGCAATAACCTTGCCTTCTTGCATAAGAACACATCCCAAACCTAGCCGTGAAGCATCGCAATATACTGAGAAAGGCTTATGCATATCTGGAAAAGTTAGCACTGGTGCTGTGGTTAACCTCTTTTTCAACTCCTCGAAGGCTTTCTGACAGGCTGACGTCCACTGAAATTTAATATTCTTCTCTAACAAAGCTGTCATTGGTTTAGCAATCTTGGAAAACCCTTCAATGAAGCGCCGATAGTAACCGGCTAATCCGAGAAAACTCCTGATGCCCTTCACATCCTCTGGGATTTTCCAGTTCTGGACTTCAGATACCTTACTTTGATCAACGGCAATCCCTCCATTGGATATGACATGACCTAGAAACTTAACCTCCTCAATCCAGAAATCACACTTGCTAAACTTCGCATAAAGTTTATGCTCTCTAAGCTTCTGCAACACAAATCTTAGATGCTCTCCGTGTTCCTCTTCAGTTTTGGAATAAATCAGAATATCATCGATAAATATCACCACAAACTTATCAAGATATTCCATAAACACACTATTCATCATGTACATAAAGAAGGCTGGGGCATTAGTCAAACCAAAGGACATAACTGTATATTCATACAACCCATAACGACTAATGAACGCCGTCTTTGGTATATCTGAAGGTCTGATTCTTAGTTGATGATACCCAGATCGTAAGTCAAGTTTGGAGAATACACAGGCACCTTTGAGCTGATCAAATAAATCTTCAATCCGGGGCAGCGGATATTTATTCTTTACTGTAACGGCATTGAGACCTCTATAATCGACACACATTCGCAAGGTTCCATCTTTCTTTTCGGTAAGCAAAACTGGTGAGGCCCAAGGTGAGGTGCTTTTGCGAATAAACCCCTTCTCCAATAGTTCATCTATTTGTTTCTTAACTTCAAGTATTCGACACCGGATATTCTATATGCTTTCTTATAGATAGGTGCAGTTCCAGGTATTAGTTCAATAGAAAATTCAATATCACGTTCAGGTGGCATACCTGGCAACGAATCTGGGAAGACATCCGGAAATTCTGACACTACTCTGATGTTCTCCAAGGCTGTGGCATCAATAGCATTAACTCCTGCTTGAGGTGGGTCTATCAGAACTTCCATGTTCTCCCCGGCTGGCGTAGTCAAAGTCACTTTCCTCTCGGCACATGAGATTACCCCGTTGTATCTTTGCAGCCAATTCATACCCAGGATAACATCTACTCATTGTGCTTTCATAACTATCAATGATGCTGGAAAATCTACCCCCCTTATTTTAATGGATGCATCATCGCAAGCGAACTCGGATCGCATATTTCCCCCAGGTGAACTAACTAGCATTGATTTTACCATCTTTATCATAGGCAAATTATACTTCTCTACATGCTGAGCAGTAACGAAGGAATGCGTAGCACCAGTATCGAATAGTACTAAGGCGGGTTGGGAATTGACCAGGAACGTACCTACGACAGCATTTGGACCTTCCTGGGCAGCCTCCGCGGTGACGTGGTTGATCTTGGCATGGCTGGAAGCTTGGTTGGGGGTGCCCGCCTTCGAACTCGATTGCGGTGTCTGCTGCGGCGTACCTCTATATGGGCATTGCTTAGACCAGTGACCTGTTCCTCCGCATTTGAAGCAATTTGCGCTTCCCGGTGGTACTGGCGTGCCTGTCTTCACTGGGGTACTGGTAGGAGTCGGTTGGCGGGGAGCTTGATTGTTTGAGCGCTGCATTTGGGTATTGTTCTGCTGAGACTGATAGTTCGGGCGCTGATAGTTGCCATTACTGTTGTAGCGCTGGAACTGGGGCTGCTGCTGTCCGGAGTTCTGTGTAGGACGGTTCTGAAAGTTCTGGGACCCAGAAAACCGCGGGCGGGTGTTACTGCTAGACTGTTGTGCCTTCTGTTTGCGCTTCTTTTCCTCCATCTCGCGACGAGTATTCTCCGTCACGATAGCTCGGTCTATCAGATGCTGGCAGTTAGGAAAAGTATGGTTCATAAGCTGGTACCTGAGTGGATCGACCAAGCCTTTGAGGAAACGGTACTGCTTCTTGGGGTCGGTGTTAACCTCCTCGGGACAGTAGCGGGACAGCTGTAGGAACTTGTCTCGATACTCACTGACGGTCATGGTGCCCTGGGTGAGTGCCAGGAACTCTTCTTTCTTCAGTGACATCACACCAGCTGGAACATGATGCGCTCTGAACCTCTCGGTGAACTCCTGCCAGGTAATGGTGTTGGGTTGTTATGAGCCAAGCGGTACGATTCCCACCATTGTTGAGCGGCACCCCGTAACTGGTGAGGGCCGTAGAGGACTTTCTCCTGGTCGGTGCACTGAGCGACGTCCAGGTCCCGTTCTATTGCGCGGAGCCAGTCTTCTGCATCCATAGGATCGACAGAGTGAGTGAACACAGGTGGGTGTCCCTTCATAAATTCTGCGCGCCTGTCTCGCGGTTGAGGCGGTGGTGGCGGGGGTGGTTGCTGCTGCGCCTGGTGCATGGCTGCCACTGCTTGACCCAGAGCTTGTATCACTTGGGTCTGGTTCATGATCAGTTGTTCCATAGTCATTGGCGGTGGTGGATTTGGGAGTCCTCCGTCTCCGCGACCTCCTCTACCTCCACGGCCACGACCACGTCCACGTCCTGTACTCATCTGATGGACCAAATATACCATTAGTACTTATTTCCGGCCATACATCTCATTCAACATTAGTAACCAAGACAGATGAGATAAAGATCTGAACGTATATATGGATAGAGCAGGGCTTTCCCAAACTAACTAATTTTATTAAACTTATTAAGCATCCAACCAAAAGACTAAGTTGTGGACATCACCCCACAACTTAAGCACTCATTACAAAGAACCAAATCATCTATAAAACACAATCATAAGCAAACGAGCACACTTTTAATCGTTCTAAGCCTAACCGAACTAACTAATCAATACTAATAGAACCTATTACAAAAGGGGTAGCATCCTAGTCCTCATGATGCCGTATATAGGTCCTAGCTTCTGGATCATTGTAGCGGGCCTTCTTCCTACGCGGAGCATCAGCAGGGTCTTCTACCGGTTCTTCTTCCGCGGGCTCAACGCCATGTGCAACCCATGCTCGAAGCTTCCGGTTCTCGTACCTCACCATGTCCAACTCGTCCAAGGCGGCATTGTAGTCGGTGTTGAGGGTAGCAAGGTACTCAATAGTGGACTCCAGGCGTGGGTTCTGTTCTGCCTCCGGGTTGGCGATCCAAGCATCAAGTCTTTCGACCGAACGGCAGGGGTAGTACCGGCGTGAAGTGATGGCCATATCTTCACGGTGTGCATGGCACAGCGTCGTCAAGGCCTCCCTGGCAGCATCACTGATGGCGGCTTCATGGCTGTTGCGGCGAGTAGGTGCGTGCCTGACGTGGATGTTCCGGCGGGATCCAAACTCATCCGGGATGCTGATCTCCACTGTCATGTCCCAATCATCAGGTAGGACGGGATGGCGGTAGCGAGTCCCCACATAGGTGATCCAGAACTGATCGTAGTGGAGTATCTCCAGCGTTTCCCTCAGCATCCGAGGAACAGGCAGCGGGTAGTCGAACCAGCGGTGGGTAGTGGTGACCACGGGTCCAGCTTCGTCGTCGTCCTCATCATCGTCCGATGGGGGTGCGTCTCCATCCTTTGGATCTTGTTCTGGGTCTTCAGGGTCAACAGCTGGGCCTTCTGGCTCCTCCTGGGGTTGCTCCTGCGGCGGCGCCGAAGGGGGTACTGGTGGCTGCACCTCCAAGGGTTCTTCCTGCGGCTCCTCTTCTGGTTCATCTTCGGACAGCTCAGGGACAAGCTCCTCTGGGTCCTCCTCCTCGGACTCAGTCAGGTCTACCCACTCTTGTGGCGGTGGAGAAGGTGGGGTTGGGGTAGGCAATCTGATCCTGTTGGGTCCGCCATAACCTCGTCCACCAACACGCATGCGGGCAGTGCGCTTGAAAGTCGACATCTGCAGGCCCACATCGTAAGCAAACATGAGAAACAGTTCTATTATGGGATAGATAAGTAGATATAGAAGATCTTAATTGAAATAGACAAGTATGGATGTCAAAATAGCATATATGGCAAGTATTTGAATGGAGAAAGCAAGAAAAGGTAAGCAAAATCCTTAATCACGACCAGTTCTACTCTAGGCTTGCGTCCTACGGTCAGCACGGCTCTGATACCACTTTTGTCACACCCGGTTTTAGAAACAAAACCAAGTGCTAACCATGTATGTGCCAGGATCAGTTTAACCACATACACAGTATAAACAAAAGTAATAACACAACCAGTACCTTAACTTAAGAGTAATAACCAATATTACAGACCATGAATGTCTTTAACAAAACCGAGTATCTGAACGAAAACGAGTTAACTAAACGACAGCGGAAGACGACCGTGATCCACAGGCAACTGACGGATGGCACACCAGCCTAGAACTCGTCGTAGTCCTGGAACTCCTGGTTAGGATCACCACAACTTCCTTCTGGATCTGAGCAGCGGTTGCAATGGATGCAACGGGTATAAAACAAGCAAGAATGAGTACATAACGCACTCAGCAAGTATTCCGTTTAGGATAAAAGTGGACTGGCTTTATAGTGGACAGGCATAGCAATTGCTTTTAGTTATTCAAGTTTTAATTACTAGCAATGATTAGCGTAACCCATCCCTTTATTATAAAGACAGTAAAACATATTTAAAAGATAAGCATGAACCATAACCATATCCATCATTATTACCATGATCACCATGAGCCATTCATCTTGAAGCTGAAACTCTAATCTGTGAGGGTCCAGGCCGCTCTTAACCGTGAGCACGGCTGATATATCAGTTTTAAACACTCTCGGGAGGTTGTACAACTTTACCCACAAGTCATGATTCCCATTGTGCCCGAGGTTTGCAAGGCCCCATTTATTCATACCTTAGATGAATCGGCAGGGTTTCATTACGAGACCTTTACAAAGAATTCCTAGAGTTGTGGCCCACTCGTTACAGGTTACTCCAGTTAACTAAAGATATGAGAGTTCCGTTCCAAAGGGTGACAGATCAAACTGCACCTCATTGGCAAAGGGCAAAGTCCCATATCCCCCAGACCCCTCATACGCCATGTTTCAGGAAAGTAAGCCAAAACTCTAGTTCATCTAATTAATCAGTCAAGCCCAGTGCCCTGTTTTCCTGGGTGGTCGCTCGGCGAACCGATCCTTAGGGCGAAGCACTTGAGCAAAACCAACAAAACATGCTCAAGCCTCCATGATGTTAAAACCAAACTTTTATCATCAGGTTCATCATTACTTGATCAACATTAACAACATAAGTAAAGTAAGTTAGGCGGAAGCAATTAATTTACAACATCACAGCCCTCCCAGTTTATAAATCATGTAAAGGTACATGAGGCTAGTCATCCTTATTAGGAGCAAATCAAATTGGGCTCTAGATTGTGTAATTAATGTAAATAGGACATGGGTCAAAGAATACTTGCCTTCCTCAGCAAAAACTTGCTCAGGAACTTCCCAAGATGGATTCTCGACAAACTCGGACGGAACGTCGGCTACACGTTGCATACATACAAGCAATGAGCATTTAATTAACTAAAACAGTACACCAAACATCATAAACAGAGGTTAAAAAGGTTTTAGAATTAATCTACACTTTATTACGATTCCGTAGGTTCAAGAATCGTCCAAAACGGAGTTAAAACGCAAAAGATATGAATAAAACAAGTTTAAAGGCTTAAAATAAAGAAAATTTGAAACTCCAGGGACTAAACTGCGAAAACCAGGGACCTAACCGTGAAAAACTGGACTGCGGGTTGATTTAGAAGAAGCACAGGGTCTCTCCCGCAAAACTCCGCGCTGACCGGGATTGACCAGGACCGCGGGTTGATTATCAAAAAGATCGGGGTCTAAACCGTAAAGCCAGGGACCTAGATCTAATAAATCTGGACCGCGGGTTAATTCTCAGAAAACCCAGGGACTCTTTAGCAAGAATCCCAGCGCTGACCGGTATCTGACTCCGGGTCGCGCGGCCTGGCCGTTGGATCTGCGATGGACGGCTCTGGTTAGATCGGGCGGTGGGGGAAAGAGACCGGCGGCGACTTGACCGGCGGCAACCATGGTGCGCGGCGGTGCATCGCCGGCGACACACGGATTCGCGGTTCCGGTGCCTAGGATTAGCGGAGTTGGGTGCGCGAGAGAGCGGGCGGCGGTGCGAAGCGGGTGAGAGGGTTTAAGCGGTGGCGCATCGGCCGGGGACGGCGATCGACGGAGCGGCGCAGAGACACAACTCCGGCGAGCAATTGCCGGAGCCGTGGTGCGCGATAGAGGACTATAGATAGCTCGAAAGCTTCCTCACCTCACGGCGAACCTTCGGGTGTAGAAGTGGTCGACGGTGAAGCGGCAACGGCGGTTGGCGACGTGCGGCGGCGTCCGCGGGCGCTCTGCGTGAATCGACGGCGGCTAGGGCTCGAGCTTCGGATGAATACAAGCGCCGAGGACGGCTGCTTATATAGGGACGGTGACCGAGGCTCGCGGGAGGGGAAAAAGGAAGGCGGCGCGCGAGAAGGAAAGTCCGATGCCGGTTGGACTTGGAGTCCGCTTCGGACTTGTGTCCGCGCGACGCGGGCAGGGAGAAGGAAAGCGGGGTCGCGGCAAGGAAAGGGCGGAGGCGGTGCGTGACCCTTGGAGCGGATACGGCGGGAACGGGGCGGAACCGAAGCCGCGGCGCAGCCCGAGCACAAGCTCGCTGCCCGGCGTCGGGTGACCGCGCGGAGGAAGGAGGAGCGTCTGACAGGCGGGGTCGGGCGGTCAGCGAGGGAGGGAGAGCGCGTGGCTGCGGAGGGAGGCGCCGACAGGCGGGCCCCGCTTGTCAGCGGTTGAGGAGGAGGGAGAGGCGGCAGCAGGCTGGGCCGTTCCGGCTGGGCCGACGCCAAGGCGCGGGGCGAGCCGGGCCGAGGCGAAGAGAAAAGAGGAGGGGAGGAGCTGGGCCGGCCTGGCCACTGGGCCGCGCGGCGCGCTGGGCCGAGTGAAGAGGAGAAGGAGAGAGGGGGGTTGGGCCGGCGGCGGTTTGGGCCCAAAGAGAGGAAGAGAAGGAAAAAGAAATTTTTCCTGGGTTGTTTGGAATTTGAGAAATTTTGGAGAGATGCAAAAGAGTTTAAATTCAAACTTTGAACACTGCAAATCACCCAATAAAAATATGCAAAGACATGAGTGCTCAAACATGTCGTTCCTATGTTTTATTTTAGTTGGTTAATTTGAAAACAAAAATAAAATCATGATGTCATGCACATGAACAAATGAATTTAATTATTTATTTTGCAAAGGATTTTCAGGTAACAAAAATTAAGGTGTTACGATTTCTTATTTTGCAGCTGGCTTTGGTCTTGGGACTTCTCCTAAGCATACTTCTTGGTATTGGTCTGCGTATAGGATCTAGGTTATTTACGGATGATCTGGATGTACTGCATCATATCTACATAGGAATACCGGTATGGTTTTATATGATAAATGCTAAGGGTGGCAAGTCATTGTCTGTATGTTTTCCTTGATGTTGTTGATAGCTTGAAACGAATACTATTTCTTGCATTTATACATGATGCCATAGGGAGATATTCAAAGTGCCAATCTACAAGAACAAGGGAGATATTCAAAGTTGCACTAACTACAGAGGGATCAAGCTGATGAGCCACACGATGAAGCTGTGGGAGAGAGTTTTAGAGCATCGCTTGAGAAGTTTGACGTGTATTTCCATGAACCAATTTGGGTTCATGCCGGGGAGATCGACCATAGAAGCAATTTTTCTTTTAAGACAAGTTATGGAGCGGTACAGGGAGCAGAAGAAGGACCTACACATGGTTTTCATAGACTTGGAGAAGGCTTATGATAAGATACCAAGGAATGTTATGTGGTGGGCTTTGGAGAAGCATAAAGTCCCAACAAAGTATGTGACCCTCATTAAGGACATGTACAACAAGGTTGTCACTAGTGTTCGAACAACTGACGGTGCCACAAGTGACTTTCCAATTAACATAGGATTACATCAAGGATCAGCTTTGAGCCTTTATCTTTTCGCTTTGGTGATGGATAAGGTCACTAGGGATATACAAAGAGATATCCCGTGGTGTATGCTGTTTGCTGATGATGTAGTACTAGTGGATGAAAGCCAAGCGGGGGTAAATAGGAAACTAGAGTTGTGGCGGCAGACTCTAGAGTCGAAAGGCTTTAGAATTAGCAGGACTAAAACTGAATATATGAGATGTGACTTCGGTTCCGCTAGACAGGAGGCAGGAGATGTGAGTTTGGAAGGTCAGATAGTGCCCAAGAAGGATACTTTTCGTTACTTGGGATCGATGCTACAAAGAGACGGGGATGTCGATGAAGATGTTAGCCATAGAATCAAAGCGGGATGGATGAAATGGCGTCAAGCATCCGGTGTTCTATGTGACAAAAGGGTACCACAAAAGTTAAAAGGCAAATTCTATAGGACGGCTATTAGACCTGCGATGTTGTATGGTGCAGAGTGTTGGCCCACTAAAAGAAGACATATTCAGCAATTAAGTGTTGCGGAGATGCGTATGTTGCGTTGGATGTGTGGGCATACAAGGATGGATCGAGTTCGAAACGACGAGATACGGGATCGTCTTGGGGTAGCTCCAATTGAAGAAAAGCTTGTGCAACACCGACTAAGATGGTTTGGGCACGTACAACGAAGACCTCCAGAGGCACCAGTGCATAGCGGCATCATAAGGCGAAACAATGATGTGAAGAGAGGCAGGGGCAGGCCAAATTTGACATGGGAGGAGGCAGTTAAAAGAGACCTAAGAGATTGGAATATAGTGAGAGAGTTAGCCTTGGATAGAGCTGCTTGGAAAGCAGCTATCCACGTACCCGAGCCTTGACTAGGCTCTTCTGTGTGCTTCTAAAAAAAAAATTCTTTTAAAACCCTTGTTTTCTTGTTGAAAGTGATCTTTCAAAAAAAAAAAACTTTTCTCGTTTCTAGCGGTTTGGTTTGGGTTTCAACTCTAGCCTACCCCAACTTGCTTGGGATTAAAAGGCTTGTTGTTGTTGTTGTTGTTGTTGATACATGATGCCATAGGGCTATTTGAAAAGGTTCACGAATACATGACATTCTACGTGTTTGTTGTCATTTATTCCACCTTTGCCTCTAAATAACTACTCCTGCATGCTTCCTGAAATATGTTAGAAAATCTGCATGCAAGCCTTTCTGAGAAAGGTTAGAAAAGAACAAGGACAAATGAGTAAAATTAAAGATTCCTTAGTTTCTGCTTCCCTGTCGGGAACATGTAAAAATGACTGCAGGTAGTATTTCTTACTTTATCTAAACTATTTGTTTTTTCCCCTGTCCAGTTTGTCTG
This sequence comes from Paspalum notatum, assembly GCA_022530915.1. Taxonomy (NCBI): domain Eukaryota; kingdom Viridiplantae; phylum Streptophyta; class Magnoliopsida; order Poales; family Poaceae; genus Paspalum; species Paspalum notatum. The sequence continues at coordinate 37,783,417 of CM039691.1, forward strand.
TCTTACTCAACCAATCAACGCTTTGGCTTTTGTTTTTGATGGCATCAATTATGGAGCATCAGATTTTGGATATGCTGCCTATTCAATGGCAAGTTGACAAACTTCTGCTCTTCTAGTTATCATGTGTTTTGTATAAATACACTTTTCTCTTACCAATATTATTGCATTCTGTGTCATCAGGTCCTTGTTGCTATTGTCAGTATCATTTCTATACTCACTCTTGCAAGTTATAGTGGTTTTATTGGAATTTGGATAGCTTTGGTGATCTACATGAGCCTCCGTATGTTTGCTGGATTTTGGAGGTAAAATCATTCAAACATTCCAATGGTTTTTATTTGGTCATGATTGATTGAAATCTTATATAGTTTAAATACAACAACTGAAACCCTCTTTACCAGTTTTGAAGAAAACCAAAAATAAAACTGTTTAACATTGTGCTCGAGTCTCATGTTTCACATCTGTAGTGTGGCTTTTGTTTTAAACGGTGGACTAATGGCTCCTGTGCTGCGCTTTATTCTGTTCTTCCAGGATAGGGACTGCACAAGGGCCATGGGCTTTTCTTCGCGGCTGAAAATGGGTGCACAACTAATAATCTAACTTAACCGGCACGCCGAGCCTCCATCATATGTATTATGTGTGAACGCTGGCAATGTGATCTTGTACATATGGATTCTTCACACTTCATTCTGTGAATCTGGCGGGCTTGTCAGCGCTCATGAGGCCTAAACAATCTATTATACTGGCCTTAGTATAGTTGGAAGATCTGAAGTTGTGACAGATGTAAAAGCATGTTGAGGTTGGCTCCATCATAGCAGAGTTGTAAATTGTAATACATGCCCAGCAGGGAGATTGTCAAAATTGAGCTTAATTGTTGTATGCTAGGCATGTGAACAGCACACGACATGCCAACTATGATGCCAATATAGTCCAGATAAAGACAGATTGTGCTACAACATAGGTTATGATCAGCTATGTGTTCTGTTTCCTACAATAGTAAAACTAGAAGGATGTGGGGATCTCTGTGGAGACCATTTGAGCTATTTAAGATTAATGTAACTTAGTGGGTGATCTAGTAGATCATTGATGAGGACGGGGGTGATACGGTAGTGGAGATCGGCGGTGAGGGCGTCACCGGTCGGACGGTGGTGCTATATTAGCGGGGAGCGGAGTCGTCAGTGACAGGCTCGTTTGGAAAGCCGATTTCCCGGCCTTTTTTCCCAGGCAGGAGGCCCGCAAGGAAACTACGAACGGGGCCAGATCCCCACCATTTGAAGCCCAGCCCAGTCGGGGCGCTGCGCCTCGGCTCTTCCCCCACCTCTGCAGCAGCCGCCGCCTCCGTCCAGCGCCACGCCCCAGCAGCCGCCGCAAAATCCCCCCTCTTCGGCCTCGTCCTGCCGCTGCCACATCCACCTCGGCCTCCCCCCTCCCGCCTCCTCCACGCCGACCACGCCGCAAGCTCTGCCCCTCCCTCACACCCTCCTCCACTCCTCTCGCAGCATCGCCGTACTGACGCCACGATGCGGCTGAAGAAGCGGTCGAAGCACCGCAAGGCGGTGAAGTTCTACGCCACCTGCTTCGGCTTCCGCGAGCCCTACAAGGTCCTCGTCGACGGCACCTTCGTTCACCACCTCCTCACCCAGCGCCTCCTCCCAGCCGACGATGCCCTCCGCGGCCTCCTGTCGGCCTCCAGGACGCCGGCCCTCTTCACCTCCAAGTGCGTTCTCGCGGAGCTCCGGCGCCTTGGGAAGACGCACGCCGAATCCTTCGACGCCGCGCAGACGCTCAACGTAACCAAGTGGGTTTCTTCTCTTTTCAAAGTATTGTTTGTTTGTCACCTCTGCAGCTAGGGACATTCTTTCTTTTTTATTATCAATCCCAAACGTCCGATTTGTGCTCTGCCTTGGCTTAATCACGTTACTGCCTGGCTTAAAATTCACCTCCTGATTGTTACTTTATTGCTGAGGCTCAGTTGTATTAATTTGATTTCATCAAAGCTAAAGAAATAAACCAAACATTGTTCTGTTGACAAATGTACTTTATATGAACATAATTACCAAGTTCATACTTCAGAGAACCAAATTACATGTTCTTGCATGCTATCATCGAGCCTGGGTAGCCAATTTAGTTCAATCTGAATTTTACTTGTTGTCTGCAACCTATGCTGTAGTTGGAGTTTGGGTCACTTCGGAGTGCATTTTGGTAGCTTTTGTTTGGCCCAGGACCTTTTCACTGGTTTTATGCGTCTACTGCTTCACTGGTGTAACAATTACAATGGAGTAGTTGGCCTTTAGTTTCGTGCCATTCCTGAATATGGTCTTTCATTCCCAGATTGTGCTTTGCAAGTGGTTTTATCATGCCAGCCTAATCATGATGCACTGACTTTGTGTTTTTCTGGATTTCTTGGTGTTACCAGGTGTGAGCATGACAAGGTGGTTAGTGTAGTGAACTGTTTCATATCACTCATAGGTGATAAAAATCCTGAGCATTTCTTCGTTGCCACCCAGGATGCTGATCTCCGGGAAAAGTTACGAGAGGTCTCGACAATCATCAGTCTACTTACTTAGTTACTTTTAAGAAAAAAAAAAGGAAATCAACTGAATCCTATCTATGACGTTCTGAGTTACAGCAAGTTGCTCATGTGCTTTGTTTGCTTCCATGTAGATTCCTGGGGTTCCTGTAATATATGGACTGAAGAACTCCTTGTTTATAGAACAACCCTCTGTGCAGCAACGCAAATTTGCTCAATTGGATGAGGAGAAGCGTCTCAATATGGATGTTTCTGAATATAATAAGTTACTGAAGGCTGCATCAGAAGGAAAGCTAGATGCCAGTGAAAAAGAACAACATGAGAGGCCGCCTATCAGCTCTCTTGTAAAGAATGCACTTGGTGTTGCTGATAAAAGCAAGTTTAAAAGGAACAGAGCAAAGGTTATATTTACGGTCATTACCTTTTCGGTATCTTTTGTCATATTGTTCACTAAAATCCAGTATTTATATTGAGTAGGCATCATAATTGGCTGAGTTCAAACACTCCACAAATCATTCTTGTACCAAATGTTAACATCTATCTGTATGCAGGGTCCAAACCCACTCTCCTGCAAGAAGAAGAAACCAAAGCCCCAGTCAGCTACCCAAAACCAGGTATTTTTTTCTTGTGTACAATTATGCACCCTGGCTACACCCGAAGCATGTCTTATCATAAGTGTCTGTAGTCATGTTGTAAAATCAAGTTTGGTTCTGTCTGATCTCTGATGTATCATCAGAGACTGAGTAAAAAGAAGATAAATGAACACGTCTAAAATATTATTAGCCCAACCAGTGTTAAAACTTTGCTTTGCCTCTTGTTTTCAGCTGTATATACAGAATTGCTGATGTCTGAACCCATTAGTCATGGGCTCATGGCTCACAAGCACCGACGGCAACATTTGTTTTGTAGGGTGCTAAGTCTGATGGCGAGGCGAAGAGAAAGAGGGTTCGGAAGCGGAAGAGAGACAAAAAAGATAATAAGCAAGCAGAGAACGTGAGCTAGGAGGATGCGCTTGTATACTAGTGCTCTTGCTGGGCATCCCTCCTGACTCCTGAGCCAGACTTCCCTGGATGAAGAAAACCTATGGAAGACTCTTTGGGGAAAGAAAAACTGGGAACACATAGGTCCCTCTAGATTTAGGAAGTGTCATGCCACACCATGGTTATTAAATGCTGAAGACGTTCCTTGCAATGTAATACTCAAATTGTCTGCAATCATTGAGTTCCGTGAATTTCATGATCTCTAGGGGATGTAGCTGGAAGTTTTTTGTAGCAAGATGTTTGAAACTGTTGTCGCTGGACACTCCAATCCATCTATCTGGCCGTTTTCATCCTGCCTAACTGTGCCATCTGTAACATGTTATATTACACCCTAAAAAAAATCCATACACCTCTTTAAAAAAAATCCACCCCTTAAACACATTCTCCAACAATGATATCATGTATATCATATTCTGTCTACACATCGAATGTTGCTTTTTTACAAGCATAATGTTTTTTTTTTTAAATCAATCCGTACTGAAAACTTACTTTTTCTATCATCATGTTATTTTCTGTTAAATGATAAAGTTACATTTTTTTATTCATAGCGAAGTTACTTTTTACTAAAAAGATTACTTTTTCTATTTTACCTTTTTATGTATCAAATGTTACTTTTCAAACAAAAGTTACTTTTTTATTTAAAATTTCTACTTTTCACGTATTGATTCATCACAAAATCTATTAATAAGTTGTTTTCTTTGTAATTTTCATTTAAATAAGTTACTTTGTCTTTGATGTTAGTACTTCTCTAAGTCACTTTATATCGAGAAGTTTCTTCTGTCATAATACTCCCTCTGTCCCATAAAACGCATGCATGTTTTTAGAAATTCAACTCTTTAAATCTTTGACTAATAATTCAGTCAAAAATATATATGTTTAGTGGATGCATGTTATATATTTGGATTCGTATTCAAAAGCACTTTAATATAATGCTATTTTTGTATTCGTAGATCACATATTTTAAAAGTAATAAATGGTCAAAATTCCGCTTTAAAGACCGTGCTAAGAATATGCACGCCTTATATTATGGGATAGAGGGAGTATGTTATAGTAACGTTGAAAATAAACATTGGATGTGTGGAAAGTAGTATTTTGTTTGTAAAAAATAACATTCGATGCATAGAAAGTATCATTCATATATAAAAAAATTAACATTTTTCTAAAATGTTACATTTGATACTAAAAAGTAAATTTTTCCTAAAAAAAGTAACTTTTGTTTCATAAAAAATATCTTTTCACCATATTCATTTGAGTCATCAAAACATAGTCAGCTGAGAGCTTGTTTCAAAGTTCTTGTTGAAACAAACATAATGATGCGATCGGATTTTAATTTGAATGCTCAGTTGTAGAACTATGGATTTTTAAAGGATGAAATGCTTTTAAAAAAAGAACATTTCCTTTTATGGTAGGGTTTCCACAAGACTAAATGGAGAGGGGTCTCCGTTAAATGTTCTAAATATTATGCTCCACAGTTTGTCTATACTTTGATACCATGTCAAAAAGTGGTTAAATTTTGAATTTAAGTTGCTGGCCCCTGTTTGACTAGGGTATATTGAACTTCAAAAATCAGAAACAGATATTTTTGGGCATTTTCATGTAAAGTGTAAAATACCAATATTGTTCATAATTTCATGATACACAGCTTTATTTTAATAGTTTTGCATGACAATGACTTTTGTTACAGAGAAATTTAAATTTACTACAGAGGTCAAGTTTTAGCAGATTCAACGGTATAATAGAAAGTGATCCAAAACCTTCTTCAAACCACTCTACATGTCACAACAAAAAATACAGAAGTTGTTCAGCATAAAATTTTCTATAGGTTTGGTATATAAAGTTTTGCCTAGATCACAACAATATTGGAACTACAGGCTCAAACAGGTGTAACACAACTGAAAACAGGCTCATCTAAATTTCACATGTGCATACCCATTTTGAATGAATGCTCATGAAATGATGCACTTGATGCATGTAAGATGATGTTGATGCCCTTGAGATGCTAAAGGCATCACATCACATCTGGCTGTTCCCTTGAACTTTCATGTTTTGGGCTGTTAAGGCTATTTTCACCGGTGCGCTACAGTAGCCATCAAATCCCACCCATCCACTATTTTAACTACCTTCCTCTCTGTCTACAGTGCGCTACAGTAGCCAAACAGTAGCAAAGTGTTTGGGCGGGGGGTGTTTGGGCGTGCTGGTGAGCAACGCTTTACAATACAAAACACTACACAGAGGTGTTTCCTGACATTGTTTGTAAAGATTAGTCCTAGAAAACAAGGATCCTTGAGTCCATAACAAATGCGCATTGGATGTCAATGGTGTTACCTCCATCATGAGTTCTCGTAAAATAGTGAAATATGCCTTAACTGTAGATTCTTGAGATACTATGTTGTCTGGTAAATTCTAATATGTTGCATTGGTTATTGTTTGCATGGTAGTTTGACTTGTATGCTATTTGTAAAGAGTTTATGGAAAGTACATCGTGGAGTAAGTTAAAACATAATACAAAGCTTGCAATGGTAATAGTGAAAGTTAGTCATGCATGTTTGTTCTTTCCATATGTACAGATTTCGGACACCTCCACTCGGCTACTGGTGCCTTCTCTTGCCCCCTGCCATTCTACTGCCCCACCTTCATCGCATTCGGCCAGTACCTGATCTTTAAGTGAGTAACCAATTTGGCCCTATTCTGTTTGCTGTGTTTGTTCCAAGATATGTTCAATGTATACCGGTCCTGTATTGATTGCTTTTCTTGAACAAGCATTGTCTTCGCTATTCTTTTGCTTATGTATAATTTGTTTAGTTGCCTGAGGTCATACCAGTACTGTATTCATTGCTTTTCTTGAACAAGCACGGTCTTTGCTGTTCTTTTGCTTATGTGTAATTTCTTTAGTTGCTTGAGGGTAGACATGGACACGTTCCCTACACATTATTGTTAACAGCACACATCTTTTTTACTAGCATGGCATTTAGGTGGGTTACTAATCAACATTTTGCCTGTGTTGATAATTTCATATAGTTTACGAGTGGGTTTAGGTAACACTGTAGAGCAGTAACAGTGGTATCAGAAGGTGAACTTGTTTTTCCTTTCTTAATTAACTTATTCCTTTGCCATATTAGTTAGGTTAGTGTTAGAGCAGTAACAGTGGCATCAGAAGGTGAACTTGTTTTTTCTTTCTTGATTAACTTATTCCTTTGCCATATTTGTTAGGTTCCTTTGTTTTCTCATTTACTCTTGCTAGTGTTACCCCTTCAGTTAGAAGTACTTGCCTTGAATGTGGCATATATAGTTCAACTAGTATAAAATAGATGGTTGTTGAAAGGAAAAAAATGATGCTGGTAATTTATGTTATATCCAGCTATTTCATACTAGGTTGTCCAACCATGGAAACACCTGATTCTGACCGCCATTGGTGCTCTTTTAGAGGTTTGAGTCCATTCATACATACCTAGCTAGAAAATGACATTGTCTTCATTTCATTCATCTGGTTCTGACTACCATTGGTGCTCTTTTAGAGGTTTGAGTCCATTCATACATACCCAGCTAGAAAATGACACTGTATTCATTTAATCTCTATTTTCTTTGCTCTTTAGATACATTTTTCGTTTTCTGACTTCCTTATTTTTCGATAGATCAAACGATCTTAAATTCTGATAATATATATGTTTCCTGGTCCATCTATTGTAGAGTACACGGATTATGATTATTAAGATAAGCATGTGTTTGACCCCCTTCGGAAGAGGTACAGACTGCCAATTAGCCTCCTTGTTCACTCAATCCCTCCGGTTGATTTATAGGTTGGAACGAGTACGATGGCGAGATCATCGTTGGTTCGAAGTTATAAAGGGATCTCCCGGTCCCCACTCAATTGGTGCTACCAAGATAAGGCAGCAATGCACCAAGTATATCTCTCTCAAATGCATAAAACAAATCGATGAGTTGATACATCGAGTTGGTTCGAAGTTATAAAGGGATCTCCCGGTCCCACTCAATTGGTGCTACCAAGATAAGGCAGCAATGCACCAAGTATATCTCTCTAAAATGCATAAAACAAATCGATGAGTTGATACCAACTTCTAGTACTGAGATAATTTCTGTGAGGATTCTTAATCCAACAGTTGCAAAGTAGAAGCTAAGGGTATTCTCAGTGTTGGATAACTACTGCTCCATGCTTCGAGAAGCAATCGACGAGATGGGCAAGGGAAAGTGATGCAAACTTGGTTTGCGGCAATCTAATATGAGGCAGGAGCGTGATAGGTCTTACTCTAGGACACCGTCTCTTCAACAGAAGAAGATGAAAGTGTTGGACCAGCCTTCATTTTTGTTGTTGGATGGTGATGCTTCTAATGATGATCTTGCTCATGGCATATGGATTCTAAAAATCACAGGCAAGCTGGCAATGGCCTAGCAGTAATTCCTAAGGGGACAATCTCTAAATCTAGCATTGATGATATCAGGCAATGAATTAAAGAAAGACCGGAGGATAAGATACTTGCAAATGACATATTAGATGAGATTCGTGGCTTCTTGTTGGTTCTGTTTGGCCGGTTTCATATTGAGTCCAAGGTTCAGGAATTATTCAATAGCACAGACAATGCGATTGGGAAATATATACCAGACATCAATCATGCAATGCAACCTATTGCAACCATCACTTCACAACTTGAGATTCTTTGAAGATTGGTTAAAAAAAAGATCCCTTATATTTGCTGTTTACCTGCTTGGTGATGAAGACAGATATTCACCAAAAGAAGAAAGTGATCCTGATGTCGAAGAATCCTCAGAAAGTAGCACTTTTGATGTCGAATCAAACATCTCAGAAAAAAAGTATCATAAATATATATTCTGAGTTTTCATTATCGCACGCTTTGGAGATGTAAAGTATGAGGAGGGGGAGGAGATTAAAGGTATATGAGCAGCAAGAAGAGAGAAAAGATACTGCAAAATTTAAATTGTTATCTCTACGCTTTGTATCTATAGATGGTACGGCAAAAGACATGAGTCAGCCTTTGGTTATCATCATCAGACACACTCTATTGGTTGGTTTGTGATGAATATATACTTATATTGTGATAAACATACATTTAGTACGTATACATTACATATCACAAAACATATGAGAAGGGGAGGAGAGGAAAGATATCATAAAAATTAAATTCTTATCTCTACGCTCTGCATTTTTAGATGGTACGTAAAAGACTTGAGTCAACCTTTAGTTATCATCATCAGACACACTCTAGTGGTTGATTTGTGATGAATGTATACTTATATTGTGATAAGCATATATTTGGTACATATACATTATATAACATTTTGGCTGATTGATTACTAATGATTGATGAATATCATCATTGCGATTGGAACCTTTAATGTGTTTTTTATCAGGATTGAACTCAGGGCATGGCTACCATGCGCACGCGCACACCCTGCTAACCTACTTGGATGAGCTTTTATTTGTGTTTAAACTATGATAATTTGTTCTAATATAAATAGATCCTGGTAAACGAAAAATAAGCCTGCTGTGGCATGCCCAGGCCGACCTATCGTGCCACACCAACAACTCAAGCATGGTGTGACCACTGGGTTGTGCTGTGGTCGTAACAATGTTGTAGGCGAAATGCAACAGAGAAAAGGTAGGAGAGGATGTAGTGCCAGAGTCATCCCCTTCCCCTAGCCCTAGGGCTGTTTATATGGTGGGGAAGGTGGTTGTTTGTACATGTTCCATTAGCCTTTCTAGATATTGCAAATAGGTCCCTAGTTCTTATGTATAAGTCCCTACTAGGCCTATTTTCTCCAACAATAGCCCCTCAGTTGCTTTGGCTTGCTAGTACAACAAGACGAAGTAGCTAAAACATGGAAAAAGTCTGACTCCCACACATGAGCATAGGTCTCACTAAATGTCCACCCCAAAGACCCTATGGGAAAAAAGGATTGAGAAAAGAGGCTATCGGGCCTATACAAGTATGAAGTGTATAATTTAAGCGATCTTTGTCTTTTCCAACACTATGAGAGAGAGAGAGAGAGTTGTTGATTATGATTAGGGGTAAGGCTTAGTTGCTTGGTTCTGCCCTCTCATTCCACTTCCGTGCTTGCTTCAGCTCCTACGCTCTTCTTTAGTGTCTGCCTTTGCCACTTCAAAGACATGGTTCCTTAGCAAAGTCTATGCACTCGATCATAGTCAAAGTAGATGTCATAGTCAATGTAGTCATTGTGGATGAAGTAGACGATATGGTCAGTTGTGGATGTCAAAATTACCGACGAGTCCCTCATGTCGGAGCATGCTGGAAGGGTCAAAGAGGCTGCTGGGGCTGCTTTCGGCACGTAGTTGCCGAAAATGTGGGTGAGCCTCTTGAGCCGAAGCGTGTCGACGGAGGCGAAGTTGGGACGCTGAGTCGGCGTGTCACTTAAGACGAAGTGTATTAGTGGTGGCGAAGAGGTCGTCGGTGCTGATCTCGGCGAAGTCATAGTCACCGAAGGTGTGGGAGAGTCCCTCGAGCCAAAGCGTGTTGGCAGAGGTGGAGTTGGCATGCCGAAGGTGTCAGCGTGTCGCTCGAGTTGAAGCATATTGGCATAGGCGAAAGGTCATCGGAGCTGCTCTCGGAAATGTCTTAGTTGCCGAAGTGTGGGAGAAACCCTCGAGGCGAAGCATGTCGGCAGCGGCGAAGTCCGCACGCCAAAGGTGTCCGCATGTCACTTGAGCCGGAGCGCGTCGGCAGAGGTGAAGAAGCCATCGGAGCCGCTCTCGGCGAAGTCATGGTTGCCGAAAAATGTGGCCGAGCCCTCCTCCCCCCCTCGAGCTGAAAAATATCAGCAGAGGCGAAGTCAGGATCCTGAAGTTGCCAGTGTGTTGCGTGTGGCGGAACCGCCGATTTAATACGGGCTAAGTACACCTGTCACCATTAGCTTATAGTGTACTTAGACCGTACCAAACCCGGTCGTCCGTCGAGAAGCCCTCGGCTCTCGATTTGCACCAAATCCCAGAGGAACCGACATCACACACATCCGACTTACGATGGAGCCACAACAGTTACATCATCTCAGGCATTTGAATAGATAGTAATAAGACTTTAAGTTACAAACCAGGTTCTGAATAAATTAGGTTCAACATAGGTCCATAATAAAATAGAGTTCGAAATAGTGTCTCGCAGCGGAAATTAAAGATCATAGTTCACGATAAACAAAAGACTTGCAGTAGGAGAGTGGCATCATGCCCACTGATATCACCCCATTGCCAGATCATGACTCGGCTCACTCCTGATGGTAACAAACTCCTCCACCCACGCAGGCACAAAAGAGGAACTCCATACCTGTGAACCAAACATTGGGGGCAAACCCTGAGTACTAATTACTCAGAGGACTTAATGGCATTGGCTTACGGCTGACGCAAAGGTTGCTTACTATCATTTAGGTCCTTAGCCATTGATTTTTAACAAAGGTTGATTATACATAAGGTAGCAGGATTTTACAGCCGCTACCCCTTATGATAGAAGGAGATAGACATTTAGAGTATAATAATTGACATAAACTTGAAGCATTCAAAAATCAATTAAGTAACCAATCATGTAATATTCGAAAGCATGAATCATAATCATATGGTATTAAAGTTATTACTACGTTGCCCGTGTGCGGTATTTGGCATTCTCACACCTGGTGAGCATCAGCGATTCGAATCGATTTCTAATTCCCGGGAATAACTAAAAGTGCCAGGGGCCCATATGCTTACTCACACGACGGCTTTCCCACATATAGTCCCCCTCCTCCACCTGTCCCATCCCAAGTTCGATTCACTCCCACCTGACTCCCGGGTTGTGCCCTCATGACGAGCCTGCCGACATCTCGGACTCCCCGCCATGAGTACCAAGCTCCCCCGGGCCACCTTCCTCTCAACCAGTGGGTAGAAACGTGTTTCTGTTCTCCGGATGGCACAAGTAAGGTTTCACCGGCCCCATTAACCGGGTAAGCATTTTAGCAATGGTATGCCAACCAGCAGGCGAACAGCGAGCGGGCCTTATGCGACTCGGGCGGAGCCATTACACCGCAACAACGCACACCGCAAGAATATAACTTAATCTCCGCCCGGTCTTCAATTAATCATCAACATCATAGACTATCATGGCAAAACTGCCAGTGTTCCATTTCTTTTTCAAAGTCACCCTACGCGACGAGTGACCATTCACTCGTGTCTACTCGAGCCTAGCATTTCTAGGCAACTCGTCCTACGTACCTAATATAGGTGCTAGGGCCAGGTCGGCCAGTGGTTCTAATGCAATAAGGTTCCAAACAATACCTAATGCATATGCGTAATCATAAGTCATAAATTTGCTAAGAGAATGTAGGGCCTGCCTACCTTCCTCGCTAGGGTCAGTGTCGTCGGGAGCGGAGTCGGCGGCCTGCTGGAGATCTTCTTGCTGCGGGTACGGCTCCGGGTCCTCGGGCTCCTCGATCAGTGGTTGCTCCTGCGTCTGCTCCTCGACTCCGGGATCTATATGCATACCATCATGCGCAAATGAGTGCAACGAATGCATATGGTATGCGAGATGCTCATGTGTGGTAACAACGTAAACCTTACCAAGAAATCATACAAACCCTCACCTAAAAGCCCCATGGTTACTACACATAAAGGAGTTTTAGGGTAAGCTCTTCCCTTTTGTCTTTACTTTTCTTATAATCCTAGTTTTTATTTGACTTGCCCAAAAATGGATTTATTAGAGCCCTAGGCTTTCCCCTAGCTACATAACTCCAATGACTCCCAAAATTTTGTCACCAGCAGAACTACAACATATGGGGCTGCTGCCAAAAACTCAGGCCTAGAAGTGTTAAAATGAATTTATAATAAAACCTACATTATTTCAGCCCCAGAACTTGTTTGATTTCTCATAATTTTTAGGAAGGTCCCCTGAGCGTGAAATTTTAACAGTGCTCTAGTATGAATATTTAGAGTGTGTACAAAAATTACCAAGCCTAGAACCTAATTATTTGCAGGACATCTATTTTCCATATCTTTGTTTGCCATAATACTTCATCTCATACAAAACAGTGCTCCCGGCATGAATATATATACTTTCTGGGCTTTAGACACTATGTACAAGCCACCATATTTCTTGTGAAATTTTCTTAGCACCCTAAGGCCCTCTTTTCCATTTATCAAGTTTAGCAAGCGATATTTTGCCATTTTCAAAACACCATGCAAAACCCACATGCATGGCCTCATTTTGGACCAGTGAGCTAAACCTGCTATTACAAATCTAAGAATAGTGTCAAGGGTTCACATTAGCCACCTTTTATTTAGCACTTACTTCCCATTACCATAAATACACATTTTTATCATGGAAAAGGAAAAACAGTGTGTACATGAGCAGTGCTAGGGCTACAACAATTTATACACTATCTAAATACTCTAATCAGGCCACTATCCAAGTTTTCCCTCATTTGAAGTTCATTTACCCCACTTTTGGTATTTATTTTGCTTTAACATGCATGCAACAAAACCGAGGGTAAAAATGTCTTTTCACATGACCACATCATACCTAGCCTGTAGATCTGCTCAAGAGGAGTTCATAGGTTCTGAGTTTGTCCATTTTGGATTTTTCTTTGAATTTATATGATTTTTCAAAGTTCAAACCGAGAAAAAGGTAATTAGAAAAAGAAAAATCCAGATCCGAGGACCTCTACGTAATTAACCATATTTTCCAGGGGCTAGCCCGTAAGATCTGCAAGACTCAGCCCTCCGTGCGGGAGGACCGGGTTGCAATTTCGGAAAAGTCCGGGGGCTAGATCTAAAAAGATCCGGCCCCCGTCTTCTTCCTCGCGCCGGCCGCGGCCGGCGCGGCGCGCGCGGGGTGGAAACGGAACGGGAAGCGGGGAAAGAGGGCTAGGGTTTGGGCGCGGGGTTTCCCCCTCCTTTTGACGTGCCCGGGAGCGCCGCCCGTGGCTCGCCGTACTCCCTGTACGCCGGCGAGCCACGCGGCGCCCGCCGGTTCGCGGGCGCGGGCGCGTCCCGGATCCGAGGGCCCACCTGTCAGCGGCTGAAAAAAAGAAAAATTTGAATTGTGTTTTCTCCCCTTCGGTAAAACGCTGTTTTGTCATATTTAGAGGTCGAATTTGGAAAAAGCCCAATTGGAAGAAATGTTCTACTCTTTGAACTCTACAAATTTGTCAATAGGCTCAGCTCCAGAATCCAAGTGTAAATATGGTTTAAATTCAAATTTAGAAATCAGCCCTAGGTGAGGACAGGGTACCTTTATTGTTTGGAAAAAGGAAAAACCTTATTTCCAAGCCTTTTCACCCAAAGTGCCTTTTGGGTAACTTGCTTAGAATTTCAGTACCTACAACTTATCCAATGGAAGTGTTGTATGAAAGTGGATGTAGGTTGGTGCAAACTTATGGTTTTTAAACAAGGCTGATTTGAGTTGGTTTTCTGCACTGACAAAGAAAGACTCTAAACCCTATGTAGCCTTCATTATCTGGCCAAACCCCAATTATGAAAGTTGTTCAAAACTCCATTATCTATAAGTTTGGTAATATGAGTTTCCCCTAGATCCCAATAGATTTGGATTTATGAACAAGAACATAGCAGAACACATGCATAAAATTCAGATTTCAAGCATTCCATCTCATCCAAACAAGTCATAGCCTAATTACATGCAATCACATGATGCTAAATGATGCTTAGTGCATGATTAAGATATGATAATGCACTTGAGATGCTGGAGCATCACATTGCGCAAGCCAAAGCGTGTCAGCGGAGGCGAGGTGATCGTCAGAGCTGCCCTCGGCAAAGTCATAGTCGACGAAAGTGTAGGCGAGAGCCCCTCGAGCTGAAGTGTGTCGACAGAGGTCAAGTCAGTACGCCGAAGGTCCTGGCATGTCGCTCAAACCTAAGCGTGTCGGCAGAGGCGAAATGCTTGATGTTGCCTTCTCATCATAACTTGTGATCACCAGTCAATATTTGAATTTTAGAGGAAATTAATTCTTCAATGTATCCCTCCATAGCCCTCTTGGCTAGTGTTCGTAACCTTTTGTTTACACGTAGCAGAAGTAGTTGTTGTTATCAATGCTGAAGTAACCTGTTCCATTCGGCTTGTTCAAAGAAAGTTTAGTTTTTTCTTTGACTTGAAGTAGAAGATTTATGTTCACGCACTTTTTGGCGTGCAACTCTTTTTTCCTCTCATTCATGATTTTTTCTTCGCTTTCTCTACATCGACACACTTTTGGCGCGCATCCTTGATCATCGGCAGAGGGTATTTTCATCACCTTTGACCTTAGTTGACAGATGCATAGGCTCTCTTGCCTCTACGGCCCTAAGGGTGTAGGGTCTTTTGGCATAGTCGTGACACTAGCCATGTAAATCTTCCGCATGCAATGCACTATTATGAGTGCATGCATGATATATCGGGAGCGAGGGACGTATGCATGCTTTTCGGTGAGAAGGTTATACCTTCAGTTGAATCAGGCTATTTTTACTATTCGCACTGCATTTGAGGGTCATATCGAATGTTTGGTGTTAGCAAATGCGAAGACACCATAGGTTCATGTTGTCAAATATTACTTGTGACAATGTCATCACTAACGAAGACAAATTGCTATCGAAGACCAATTTAGCATAGAAATCCCATAATATGACGTGATTGCTTCCATACCAAAGATGATTTGAGATTACCAAAAAATAAGATGTCTTCGGCGATATAACTTGGTGAATATCAATAACCCGAGGATAATACTCTGCAAGAAGACAACCAAACGCACTACAAAAGGACCAAAGCATTTTCGAAACGATGTAACTGATGATGAGGAATACTTCAATAATTAGGCAAATTATGAGCACATTTGCGAAGGGCAAAAATTTATTACTGTATATTTTCACCGAAGAAAAGTACTTAAAGCGGCAGCACACTTTGATTTTGTCAACTGTAATGAAAAAAAACATGAGCCATAAGCTTCGGCAACAATCCTAGAATTTGACAAACATTCCTCAGGCCCCGTTTGGAACACGGGAATTTTTCCCCGTTCCTTCCTATAAAATTCCTGCACGATTGCTGTGAAATTTCTACGTTCCAAACAGACCCTCAGATAGAAATGCCCAAATCTTCATTAAGTTGTCTGAAAGTGATGTGTGCCAGCGTGGTCATGGACCTCAATGTCGACCATGGTAGCGAAAATTTAAGTGCCCTCACGTCAACGCCACTCGATGTACTAAGACTAACAATACAGATCACCTTTGTATACATTCAGTTTGACCAATATAGCAAGCCATCACCCCTATGTGGTTCTTTTCTTGAGCTAGTTCCAAAGGGCAAATGATAATATTTTATCCAAGGATCAACTAGTAAATGCGCGAGTTCATTTAGTGTTATATTTCTGTTTCTTTGAGACCGGTGGCATAAAGTTTGCCCCTTGGTAGCTTGCTTCCCAATTGTACTGGGCACGCAGCCAGATGGCAGCAAAATATCCAATAATTCAAGTTCATTTATAAAATCTCATCCACTAACTGAAGAACTCATTAAGAAATAGTTGATCAAAACATGTCAAAGCTTCAAGTCAAAACCCATGAAATTCTTTGCGTTCCATGGATGCTGTCCTTTGCTTCGTGTTGGTCAATAATTGAGCACTTTTGTTGGTTGTGAACTTGTGTTGGTTTATAATTACTTGGTCTGATGCCTTTTTTTTTTTGAAGAGGTTTGAAGCTGGATTCTTGCATTATCTATAAAAATCACCATCGCTCCATCGGAACATCAAGGAAGATAAGTGGTCAAAACGATCTAAGTACCGCACACCAATGGGACCAGGCAATTCTGGACTGCAAACTAGTACATCAGTTATAGAAGATGTATGTTAGTTTATGTTGCGTTAATTGATCATGACGTATATTTAATCTAGAAACTACTATCTGATTATCCAACAAGACCCGCCCGCATTACTATTATTATATTGCCAGTCTATCAACCCGTACTCTTGCATGGATTAATGTTTTAATCTTTAGTAACATTAGGGTGATTATTCATCTTTTGTAATGGCATTGGGTGTAATTTATATACAAATTTAAGAATTATTTTAACTTATCTTTTATGATGACATATTGGATAATTTATATGTAGATTTAGGGATTATTTTAATTTATCTTTTATAATGGAATCGGGAGTAATTTATATGCAAATTTAGAGGGCAATTCAATTCGCTTTTTATATTGGCATGACGGGTAATTTCTATGCAAATTTAGGAGGTCATTTTAATTCATAACCATAATGGCATGGTGGGTAATTTTATATAAACTAGCAAAATGCCCGTGCATTGCAACGGAAAAAAAAAATCCTTAAACACCTCTAGATCAATACATATAAAAATAGCCTCACAAATGAATTCCATATCCTATTGTTTTGAATTTTTCTTTGTATGTGACCAAAATTTAGGTGGTGTCAGTTTGGTAAGAAATATTATTTTTTTATTTTCCGGCAATATATAGAACATCGAAACGGAGTCCATATACAACATGGGTATCTGTTTTCACGTAGACTGCTCCTGCTGTCTGAATCGGATTTCCGAATAAATTATAGCCCATATTGTCTTGACAATTTCGGTTAATTGCAAGTGAATTTTAGAGTGACGTCAATTGGGTTAGAATGGTTGTTATTTTAGCTTTCCATCGATATACATAACGTCAAAAGAGTCCATATACGATCTGGGCGTCCGTTTTCGCGTGGGCTGCTCCTGCGCTCCGAACTCGCGAATAAATTCCACGTCATATTGTTTCAAAGATTTCCGTTGATTGAGACCGAATTTTAAAGTGGTTTCAGTTGGGTTTGAAAGGTTATTATTTTAACTTTCCACCGATATATAGAACATCGAAAACGGAGTCCGTATACTACTTGGGCGTCCGTTTTCCCGTGGGCTCATTCTGCAGTCTGAATCGGGTTCATATTGTAGCTATGTTTCGGATTATCGGATGCAGGACGGGGAGAGGCTGACCAGTCGGGTCCACCTGTCACGACGGACCGTTGGACCGTGAAACCTTATTTGCTTTAATATTAGGTATAAATTTTTAGGAGGTTATTTTATTCCATCATTCGTAATGGAATGGTGGGTAATTTTTATATAAATTTAGGGATTGTTTTATCTCATATTTCATAATGTCATGGTGGGTAATTTTTTAGAAAATATAATAAATCTAATGGCTATTATTGCTGCATGGTGGACGATTGGATGTTTCTAATTTTTGTGAGAATTTCTAGGATTGATCTTTTTTCTTAGCGTGTTTGGTGAGGAATAGTTAGATTATATTGTGCGAGTAATGAGTGGCCTTGGTGTGACTGGAACCTGAGAGTGTTCATTATCACCAAACGGCACAGGATGTTTCTCATTGAGGTGAACTCGGTCGTTTTGATCTTGTACCTAATGTTTGCTCCATATGCCCGTTGGAGCAGTCCTGACAAGCTCTCAGCTCATTTACATTCATCTCTTTGGAGATTTTGGAGCCTGCTGAATTATGGGAAAAGGGAGCGATTGCAACCCCAAGTTCCCTAGCCATTTCACTAGAGCCCGGGAAAGGGACTACACATGAGTTTCGTCATCTCGATATGATACTGTAAGTCTGTAAAGCATAGCTTTGAGCTGGTAGCTAGCTCTGCAGTTTTCATAAAACAGATGACTAACTTAAACCTTCAGTGTAGTCAGCTTGCCTTCTATAATCCACACGATCGAGCACGTGCGAGCACTGCTGTGCGTATAGTCCTCTCAAGTCTTATCTTTCAACTAGTGGCTGGAGATTTGTTCCATTGAGGCACATTAACATGGCGCAGGAAAAATCCGGCAACGGCAACGGGACAGTACACTTGCCTGCAGATGACTAATTCTCCCCTGAGCTGAACAGGACTGAGCCAGCCAGATGACTCCAAGTCATCCTGTTGGCGACAATTTTGACTGGAGAGTTTTACTCTGTCAGCGCACGGTTGCTCATACCAGTCCAGTCCAGTCCACCATCAATCTTCCACTGGACTTGGAACTATATATGTCGATGCCAGTCTGAATACGGTAGAGCCTTCTGTCTGTGACGACTTCACGTCGGCACAACTGGCCAAGATGTCGCGGTGCCTGACAGAAAATATATGTATTACATAGTACATTCTTCGTCCTTCTGCTAAGTCTGGATATTACGGCACCACACATGTTCTCTGAAACTGACTGCTAGCGATACAGTGTGTCATCTAGTTCTGTATTTCGGCAGTTTGTTAGGTATACGTAATATAACGTGATCACCACGGTAATTTCAGCTGTCACCGAAGTTGATACTGACACTGACACTGGCACATTCTCTCTCTGAACGGAACACAACAAGCGATCCTGCAAATTGGCTAGGCTCATGGACAGGTGATGACTGTTGCCTGTGGAGCGGTGTCAAGTGTAGGAACACAACTGGCCATGTCATAAAACTCAAACCTCCGCAACAAGTATTTCATTGAGGATAATTACTTCAGTGGCTCCGACATCAATGTCCAATGGTTATTGCGTGGGCAGATAAGTTCTTCTTTACTTGACCTACATCATCTCAGGCATCTAGATCTTAGTGGTAACCTTATTGGAGATTTAGGCTTGCCTATACCTGAATTCTTGGGATCTCTCAAGACCCTGAAGTATCTTAACCTTTCTTACACGGGGTTTGGTGGTATGGTTCCTCCTCAGCTTGGCAACCTCTCCAAACTAGTATACCTTGACATAGGCAAGCTTTATGCAAATGGATATTCACCGGATATTACATGGTATACCTTGACATAGGCAAGCTTTATGCAAATGGATATTCACCGGATATTACATGGTTAACACGGCTCTCTTCACTGGAGCATCTCAGCATGGATGGAGTGAACATCAGCACAGCACTTGATTGGGTTCATGTGGTAAACACCCTTCCTAATCTGAGAGTATTATCCCTCCAAGGTTGCAGCATTATGAATTCTGTTCCATCACTTTTGCATCTGAACCTTACAGTTCTCGAGGAACTGTACCTGCCATGGAACCCTTTGAATAGCCGAGTTGCACCCAACTGGTTCTGGAACCTGACTAGCCTCAAGACTCTTATAATTTTTTCATGCGGATTATTTGGTTCATTTCCTGATGAGTTGGGAAACATGACCTCACTAGAAGCACTTAGTCTTGGGGGAAATAACCTTAATGGGATGTTACCAGAAGCGGCAAAAAAAATATGCAATCTAAATATTCTGTCCCTTAGTTCCACTAACATCAGTGCGGAGGTAGCATATTTGATGGAGAGGCTACCAAATTGTCCAGAGAGGAAATTGAAGGCGCTGTACCTGCAGAATACAAGGTTAACCGGCAACATGCCAAAGTGGCCGCCAAACCTATCCAATTTAAGCACTCTTGATCTATCTTTCAACCATATTAGTGGTTCTATCCCTGTAGGGATTGGAGGGCTTACAAATTTGAATTATCTGAATCTTGCCGTCAACAACTTGAGTGGTGTTGTAACAGAAGAGCACTTTGCCAACCTATCAAGCTTGACTGCCATCACATTGTCAAATAATTACTATCTTGAAATCAAAATGGATTTGAATTGGGTACCACCCTTTCAGTTGAAGAGTGCATCATTTAGTTATTGTAACGTGGGATCTCAATTTCCAGGTTGGCTTCGTTCGCAAAAGGATATTGATTATCTTGAAATGTCAAGTGCAAACATTACCGGAATGATTCCGAATTGGTTTTGGACGACCTTTTCTAAGACAAGAGTTTTGTTCCTTTCTAATAATACACTTGAGGGTGAGTTGCCTCCCAATCTGGAATTCATGTCAGTCCAATTACTTGCACTTGGGTCAAATCGACTAACTGGTTCGGTGCCACGATTGCCTAGAAGCATTAAAGTATTTGACAGTCTCCATGAACTCTTTGAATGGACAATTATCATTAGGCTTTGAAGCTCCGTCACTTCAGGTCATACTTCTCTTCTCTAATAGCATAACTGGGGTTATTCCTGAGCATGTCTGTCAGTGGAAGCAATTACGGGTTTTGGATCTGTCAAGCAACCTCCTCCTAGGGGAGCTTCCTGATTGTGGCATCAAAGATCTGAAACAAGGCAACTCATCTAGCATTAACTCTTCCATGGCTCTTTCTAGAGCAGCGGGTCCTTCAAGTATGAATATCCGAACTCTCCTTTTAAGTAGGAACAACCTTTCAGGTGAATTTCCTATGTTCCTACGAAATTGCAAACAGCTTATTTCCCTTGATCTGGCACATAATAGTTTCAGTGGAAAGTTACCAGCATGGATAAGTGAACTGCAAGAGCTAGTAATTCTAGGATTAAGATCCAATAACTTTTCTGGCCATATTCCAAGTGATATAACGAAACTTCCTGCACTTCGTTTTTTGGATCTTGCAAACAACACTCTCTGTGGAACCATACCACAATCTCTAGATAGTTTAAAAGCCCTCACTGCTACTAAGGCTTTAGATCCAATGGAAAATCCTTTTCTAGTACAATATGTTACAGAATTTGGATACACATCATTTGGACTGTATGATGACAGTTTGACAATGGTCACAAAAGGCCAAGAGCTTAAATATACGCAAAATACCATATATTTGATGAGCATTGATTTCTCGAAAAATAATTTATCTGGACAAATCCCAGAAGAAATAGGTTGTCTTGCTGGACTGACCAATTTAAATTTTTCATGGAACTATTTTACGGGGGATATTCCAGATACGATAGGCACTCTACGGTCATTGGAATCTCTTGATCTCTCCAACAATCAAATTTATGGTGAAATTCCTTTGGCTCTATCAAATCTGACATCGCTGAGCTATCTCAATCTGTCCTACAATAATTTATCAGGCAGAATACCCTCAGGGCGTCAACTAGACACCCTCGACATGTATGATTACATAGGTAATCCTGGTCTTTGTGGAAGTCCGCTGCCAAAGAAATGCCCCGGACATCAGCCAACCTCAGTAGATCAGCATGAAGATGGTCACTCCTCTCGGATGGACATTTATTTTGGCCTCCTTGTGGGGTTCGTAATGGCATTCGGATGGTCTTTTTGTGGCTTACTCTTGTTCAAGAAGAGATGGGCTTGTGTTTATTTTTAGGGTATTGTACAAAATTGTATAACAAGATGTCGGTATTTTCTATAGTCAAACAAGAAAAGACATGAATGAAATATTGGGTAGCCCCAATCCTTAACTCTAAGGGGTACCAAGGAAAAAAAAAACTCTGCCCTCACTTCTAGTTATCCAGGAAATGAAAAAGGCAGAGCTAGAAAACACTGTAATATCCATTTGTATATATATCAAAGTAGTATAGTACTCCTCGTACTTGGAATCATTCCGTGTCAATCGAGATGGATATATTAAGAAATAAAGGAATGGTTCAAGCTATATATGCTCTTTGCTGGTATGTTATGTTAGTGTGAGAACTAGGGATGAAACAAAAAGAATATCGCAATTGCGCCTACTTTCAACTGAACAAAAGGAATTGGGAACAAAAAAAGAGAGAGAGGAACGTTACTGAAGTGCCTATGTGCATTATCAGTTATTCAGTCCTCGTCTTCGTGAGAAATGCCATGAATATCAGCCAACTCACGGAGCTGTTTTCAGTTATTGTTCAGGATATCCAGCTTATCCACACAGCACTTGGTGGTTTTGACTCAGTTAGCTAACTTTTCTCTGTTTCTTTTTTCTCTGCTCTGTAGTGGTTGTTTTCATGTTCCTCCTCCAGTTGGGGACTTGCCCTTCTTTTTTGATTTGCTGCCTATTGGCTCTGTAATTTGTTACTCTGTTTCTTCTCTTCCACTATAATGCAAAGGCAGAACACCTGCCACCTTACGTTCAGAAAAACTCACGGAGCCCCAATTGATCCGAATGAAGATGGTCAAGCTCGAATGAACTTTTATTTTGGTCTCCTTGAGTGGTTTGTACTGGCATGAAAGAAATATTGGCTAGTAATTGTGGAGCCCCTAATGGATTCTCAACTGGGAGGGACACCGGACACTGCCATAAAATTCCAAAAAGAAAAGGACTCTACCACCCCCTCTTTATTTACCCACAACAGATGGAAGGGCAGAGCTTCCTGAAATAATGGTTCAGAAAATCATGTATATGAAATAAGCAAGAGAGGTAAATGCGGACAGGCTCTATTGTATGACACTGCTGATGAAATAGAAGTAGAACAAGTGAATGCTACATCTGCTGATCTGTATCCATTTCAATCACTACTTTTTAGCTTCATTCCCATGTTATCGATATTCATTTACGGTGACATCATTGTATTGTCTCTGTAATATCCATTGTATATCAAAGTGGCACTCCTATCTATCCACTGTAATGTCATTCTATACAGCAAGTCTTTATGTATCTGACATCCCTGAGGATTGAAAACATGAAAATTTGCAAGAGATGCAAATGATTTTTTTGGCATTTCCAAGATCTATCTGAACTTTACATTAGGCCTTGTTCAGTTAGGGGAAAATCCAAGGGGATTGGAGGGGATTTAATCCCTTCCTATTCAAATTCCCCTCCAATTCCCTCCAAAACCAGGCCAACCGAACAAGGCCTAAATAAAGAGATTTGTGTAAGCTATATTAAGTGGCCTTATCAGGTAAAATACGGCTATTTGATGTACATGTCAGACTATGGAAAATCAAATACCGATGCCTCAGCTCTACTAATTGACAGAGGGGGGAAGAGATGCTAACTGATCCTTTCTCTGTCTATACTCTATATTGAGCCTGTATCTGCATCTTTCTGTGTCTCCTTTCGCTGTCTACAGTATGAATGTATGGTGTTCATCCATGATGATCCATGGCGCATGGCTTGTTGTCAGGGCAGAGTCGGGATGATGGCCTCCTGCAATGATAGGGGTAATTTATGGAAATGAACTGCGAAATGCATCGATACAAATAATCTCAAAATGACTGAATTTTATTAGTGCCATCTGTTGCAGCAACAGTGCAGCTGGGCAAACATTTAGATAGAAAGTACATTAGTGGGGTGGATGATGACCTGCAATGGTTGAAGAATGACTATGAATGCATAGCAATCAGCTCATCATCTTTGCATTTTCTGATGTTCACGTCCATGGTGGTATCAGAAGATGAAGGTACAATGTCACAACAGTGTCGTCTCAAGGCCTGAAAATGCAGAAAAGTTAGTGAAATCTTAAATATTGTCGTAAGCAATCCATTTTAAGCAACTATTGATTCCAAAAGCTATCCGTACTCATACCTTCCCAGGAACCAGATGCAGTCGTTCTGATGTCACTTTTATCAGACGTAAATTCTTCAATGGGATCAAGTCAGGCGAGCATTTCCTAGGTGGCTGTCTATTATAAGTGGTTTCTGTCTTGCCTCCCCCTGAAGAAATAGTTTTAAGAAAGAAAAGAGCTCCTCTTTTGCATTCATTCCTGGGATAATGTTTGGTGTCAAACATATAGACATCTGTAACATTGCGACCCCTTTTCCATGGTACGAATGTTTTCTGCACAGCAAGGAGGTCAGGAAGCAGCACATTGCCTTTGAACACCTGAACTGAATAGCCCCATGCGACTGACACTGTAAGGGATTGTTTATGGTCGTAGCACACTGTTTGTTGCAGGATCCTGGCTGGATCAGCATTGGCTGCTCGGAAAAAATGTTGCATCGCTCTCGCCCGATCCATACCAGGGTAAAGAGGATACACATGATCGAGATGGTGCAGTGAAACTAAAGGGGAAAGTGGATGCGCCCTTAGGAGCCCAGAAATATCCCCATGAAGGTCGATCTGGTCAAACAAATGTGAAGGAAAAGAAAGGTCAGAGCTAAATTATTTCTGCACATTTTCAGGTACTGTAAATGCTATTTCACAGACAACAAAAAGTGGCAACACTCTTGATTTTGTGAATCGCTTTATAAATTGAAATGCCAAAAGCTCCAGCAACAGTTCTAGTACTTGACAAACATTCAGATAGAAATGACCAAAGCTTCATTAAGTTGTCTGAAAGTGATGTGTGCCGGTGCCAGTGTGGTCCTAAACCGCAATGTGGGCTATGATCGTAGACTATGATAACGAAGATTTAAGTGCCCTCATGTCAACGTCCCTTGATGTACAAGACTACCAGATCACCTTTGTATAGATTCAGCACTACGAAGTGGCAGAGGTTAACCAGTATCCATCACACCCGTGCAGCTCTTCGGCTTTTTTCTTGAGCTAGCTCCAAAGGGCAAAGGATAAGCTTTTATCTGAGAATCAACTAGAAAATGCAGACGAGTTCATCTAGTGTCATATTTCCCTTTTTCTGGAGACTCGTGGCTTAAAGTTTGCAACTTGGCAGCATGCGACCTAGTTGCACGGGTCATGCAGCCAGATGGCAGCAGTATGCAATCCAAGTTCAATTATAAAACCTCATCCACAAGTTATCATCAGACAGAACATTAAGTATTAGTACCAACAAGAAGATACCTTGTGAAAACAATCTAAGCAGCCAGTCAAAAGAAAAAAAAAAATCTAAGCACCGTACAGCAACTGCCAATTGGATTAGACAATGGTGGAGTACACTACATACTACTACATCAGTCAGAGAGAATAAAGAGCGAGTTAAAAAAAAAATCTTTTTTACCTTGAGGAATCAATACCCACCTAGACCCATAGCTTTGTGTCCCCACCGCGAAACAAAAGGGCCCACAAAAACGGCCGATAACGAGTTACACGAACGGAACTCTCGTTCCTGTCCATATTAATCATCTATCGTGACCTTTTTCATTAGTTTTTTTTTTCACCAAAGTACCTACCTATACCTATGACCAAAGCCTAAGTAAAGATAGAGTCCAAACAAAATCCGAGTTAAAGTCCAATGTATTTTCGTCGCCGGTTCGGACTGCAGGAGTAGACCTCAGTAAAACGGACGCTCAGGCCACATACGAATTCCGTTTTTGCCGTTCTACGTATGAACAGAAAGCTAAGGAGATAAGCTTTCCAACCCATCTGTTCCCACGTCCAAATAATTTCCTAGGCGACGGGAATCGTTGAAACAAAATGACGTCCATAATCTGTCTTCTCGTCGCCGATTCGGGCTGCAGGAGTAGGGCTCAATAAAATGGACGCCAAGCCACATACGGATTCCGTTGTGGCTGTTCTACATATGGACGGAAAGCTAACGCGATAAGCTTTCCAATTCATCTATTCCCACGTCCAAATAATCTCCGAGTCGACGGGAATCGTCGAAACAAAATGACGTCCATAATATGTCACGATGCGGCGACACCGGTTTTTGGGCCGAAAGGCCTTGTATGCCCTAGGGTTACTTGGCCAACCCTTGGCTGCTACCTAGACATCTCTTTTGTATATATTCAGTAGCAGTCATTAGGTTAGGTTTGGGGTTTTTGCATAGATTGTTCTGTCAGTGAACTGTTTCGCCGTGTATCGGTTTGTAGAACTCTAACTTCGTGAGCTTCATCCTTATTTGAAATTTGAGTTATATTATTTTTTGTTTTTTCAATTCATAGACAGGGGTAAGCCTTTCCTGGTGGGATCAATTGTGTGTGCACGATTGATAACCAGAGAGATGTGGTGTTGCGATTGCAGGGTTCGAATCATGTTGATTCGAAGTTGAATCGTGTGTCGTGCCTCCGCCAAATTGACAGTTATCTTTACCTGACGGAAGATGGGGCACCGTTGATCCCCATCACATGCCTTCCCGTGGCCAATTGCCCGCCCTCCCTTTCTAATCAGATTTCCAAAACATCAATGTCTCTGACACCATGCATCGATCATATTTATTTGGCGAAGCCGCACACAGCAGGGATATAGATCATATCAGCGTCGGGTAAGCACGGATGGCCAAATCCGGCTATCTCCACTGTTGCCGATGTGGGCACCTTCGGTCGGTAAGCAATTAGTTTTGAATGCATCTGGTGGTTTGGATCGTGCAAATGTCCCTATCTATCTGAGCTTTTGCTGCCAAAGCAGCTGCAGAGAAAAAAGCCTGCAGGGCTAGTAAGAAAAGGTTCTGTTGTTTCCGCTGGTGTTGGTACTAAAGGGTTCAGTGCGTTATGAACAAGCCTATGGAGAGCCATCAAAGTTCAAGGAGGTGATCCAAATTGTAAAGAAGGTTGGCTCTGTTTCTAATTTGATTTGACTTGTCATATTGTTGCGATCGAATTTACTTTTATTTGTGTAGATGATATATATTCAGTGTTCTACTGGTTGGACCTAGTAACTCATTGAATCACTATCTCTCTTCACACTTATGCATGAATACCAGGTAGTCTCTCTGTCTGTTCTGCTTGTGACATATTGGATTTTAAGCACATCTTTGATTGGGCTACTATTGCTACGGTTCTTTAAATTGAAATCAAAATTTTGCACACAATCCCAATGCACTATTATTATCATTGTCCGTCGTTATTTGTACTAACACTATCAACACTTTAACAAAATATTATTTGCCATAACTATCAACACGTATAAAAAAAACAATTTTTTTTAAAAAAAATCATTATAGCCATATTTTGTTGCACATCGACGAGTGTTTAAAAAAATACACTAATTAGCCAAACAATGGTTAGGCACTAGTCAGAGAGAAAGAACAGTCTTTGCCATGGATTTTTTAATGGCTCCGAACCTGCATCAGGTACAGGCTTCGACGTCTGTACCACACAATGGACTACTATGTGCGAAGCAGAGGAATGATTGTCATTACGAGGTAGATTGTCCGATATGGTCAGACAATCATCGGGTTCCTATCGCAGTTTGGCTTAAAGAGTCAAAAAAATTGTCTTTTTCCTTCTTATAACAAATAGTAATAAATATGTAACGGGGCATTCCAAGATCGATGAGAAACACAGCAGGCACAGGCAGGGAGGAACGCACCTGGTGGAATCCTGGCTCGTGCGTGAGCTCGACGCCGAGCTCGGCGAGGCAGGCGTAGATCCTGGCGTCGCTGCCGTAGAGGTGCGGGTACCTGAGCACGCACGAGTCGAGCGCGCGCGCGAGGCGGCGCGCCAGGGGCCAGCTGACGGCGATGCCGGCGCCGCCGTACGCCATGGCGAAGCCGTGCCACGCGTTCTGCGCGGCGGACTCGGAGCGCGCGCCGAGATACCATGGCTCGCGGTGGTCGTAGCCTTGGAGCGCGCGCAGCAGGTTCGGGAGCACGAAGGCGGTGTCGTCGTCGGCGAGCACGAGCCACCGCGGCGCCGGGGCCTCATGGCCGAGCGCGGGGACGAGCTCGGCGGCGATGCGCGCGACGCGGACGGCGGAGGGCAGCCCACGCGGGTGCGTGTAGGGGAAGCGGGACGCGTCGGCGGAGACGCGGACGGCGAGGCAGGGCGGGAGGTCGGGGAGGGAGGTGGCGGGAGGCGGCGCGTCGAGGAAGAGGAAGGCGCGCGCCGGGGCGCGCAGCCAGAGCCGGAGCAGCGGGAGGCGGAGCGGCAGCGTGCGGCGGGACGAGGCCACGCCGAACACCACGTGGCGCAGGGACGTCGGCTCCGGCTCGTCCTCCGGCGCCGGAATCGGAACTGGGAGCGGTACGGGAGGGGAGGTGAGAGCGGCGGCGGAGGAGCGGGCCCGGAGCGGCGGGGGCAGAGAAGTGAGAGGAGAGCGTCGGTAGAAGAGCGGGAAGGCGATGAGGACGGAGAGCAGAGGCAGCGCGAAGAGGAGCGCGCGCAGGGGGACGACGTGCGACGGGGTGGCCATGGGCGGCGGCGTGGGGTTGGGGTTGGGGTTGGGTGGGGAAGGCAGAGAAGGATCAAGAAGCGGCGGAGGGAAAGAAACGAACGAAGCAACGAACCGTCCGGAACGGAAGGAATCCGGTGCGGAGTGAAATTCAAACGCCAGTCAATTTCGGAGAGATAGTGGATAGAGAGGCCCATGGTATGGAGGGCACTCAACAAGAGCCAGCTCAGTTCTCTTTCCAGTTATGAATATGATGAGTCGGTCAAAACACGTTGCTATTGATTTTTTTTTCACATTTGGACATTCCTCTTATTAAAAAAAAATCTCAAATTATTATTTATTTTTTATGGTGTACTTATCATCATAGTTTTTTTTTTACATTTTGTGCATTCATCTTATTTAAAAAACCACATGTTATGATTTATTTTTGTTAGAGTTTATTTATCATTCATGAATTATGAGTTTTACATGTTTATGTTTTCTTTTACACTCAATGGCTATGGCAATGGAGCTAAATATTATGGGACAATATACACATACGGCACATACGCAAGCCATCAATGATTGTAGTTTACTTGATTATGAACTGCTTTCTCTTTGTTAATGCTTCTCGATTAAGGGGGTGTTTGTATCTAGATACTAAACTTTAGCCCATGTCACATCGAATATCCGAACACTGATTAGAAGTATTAAATACGATTTAATTAAAATACTAATTACATAGACGAAAACTAAACGACGAGACGAATTTATTAAGCCAAATTAATCCATGATGACGAATGGTTAATGTAGCATCACATTTGCTAATCATAGATTAATTAGGCTTAATAAATTCGTCTCGCCGTTTAGTCCTCATTTGTGTAATTAGTTTCATAATTAGACTATTATTAATACTTTTAACTAGCGTCCGAACATCTGATGTGACGGGAGCTAAAATTTAGGTGGAGGATCCAAACACCCCCTAATCCTTATGGCCAAAGCTACAACTACAAATATTGTGAAGTAGAGAGATCGAGAAGTGGTGCTTCTTATTTTTTTAGCCGTAACAACCTATACCGCCAATAGCCAAATGGCCTGTTGCCTAGTGGTTGCAGTAGCTCGAGCGGCATTGAGAGGTCCTGGGTTTGACTCCTGTTGGGAGCGAATTAATTCAGGATTTAACGGTTTTGCTCATTAAATGGTAGGCGATGTCCCGTCGACAGCGAGGCGCCCGTGGTAACTTCGTCAATCTCAAAATATGCCGGCCAGTCTTTCGGAGGTGCTCATAGGGGTACGGTGTGCGTACGTAGTGGTGTGTATGCGTGTGTGTGAACGTCTGCGTTTGTACTGTGTTCCTCGAAAAAAAAAAAAAACCCTATACCGCCAATATATAGAACCAACGTGGGAGCACTAAGAAGCGCAAGTGGAAAGGGGCAAAAAGGCAGATGCTGTCATGGGCACATGAACAATAAATGGTGGTTGTTCTTTTCTTTGTATTTGTATGTGTACTCCCTCCATCTTAAATTTTTATTTTATCCATCATGCATGACTCTAGATATACATACAAAATATATTTATATAAAACAAATCTATTTGAAACCTCAAACAAACCATAATTTAGGATAGATGGAGTATGTATTTATAGAGGTGAGCGAGTGCACGTGTGTGTTTGTGGGTATATATATGTATATGTTTTTTTTAGAAAAAAAGTATTGGTTGCTGTGATGCTGTCTAGTACGATGTTAGTTTGTTTCTACTTTGTACCTGAACTACCGGCGCTTTATTTACGAGTACAAACAAAATTTATATTTTGTATCTCTATGTGATTGCGATGTAACCGTAACCGTGTGACAGATTGTGATATCTGCGCCCTCCCTGCTTGACTCACCGCCCATGACGTACTTGATTCGTTCGGCTTTTGTTGGCTAGCTCGAATTTATTAATTATGCGAGTCAAAAATAGACAACGTCAATTCGATTCAGCAAGAATATAACGTCATATATACCCCTTTGTAGTTGACCCTAAAAATTAAAAGGAGACAATTATTCCTGCTAGTCACGCACCCCACTATATATTGCGCATGGCATCTCGAAAAAGCTAGAGATTGACGGTCGACTAGAGGTGGTGATAAGGTGATTGGGCGACATCGACAAAAGTGACGACGGGAGCTGACGTGATTGAACGGTCTTATGTTCGATGCACGTCAAAATAAAGAAGGATAATGACTTCATTGTAGCTGCCCATATTTTTTTCCATTTTTTTTGATGAAAGAAAAAATATCCAGCCTCAACACTCCCGGATGAGTGTATTTGGCCCAAATATCCACTTACATAACAGTTAGGCTGTAAAACTAATTTAACACACGTCCAAAAACAACGCAATGGAATATTCATGGCACACTGCATGCCGAAAGCAAAAGGAGACTTCCTTTCCATCAACAAATGCTCATATGACTTCATCACCTTATGATCCATGTCTACGGCAACTTCATCCACCGAAAACTGATGATCGAATGGCAGAGCTGATGGGAAGCACCCAGATCAGGAGGCCACATATCCAACACCTTATACATCAGCCTGCTGCCCCCGGTGCTCACCATCGTGAGGTTGCTGCCACTGCTGGTTCATCTTCCCGTCGCCACCCTTCTTCCCGGCTCCTCCTCAGCACCCATCCGCTCTGCCGCCTCACCGACGTCCTCTCGGCATCAGATCCGCCTCCCGGTCGCCGGCCCTATCTTTCCTGCCCCCTCCACAGCCTCGACGACAGCCACACACGGGAGCCCCTCCTTGCTAGCGGGGGCCGCCTCCTCCCGGCACATGGGAATGAAACCGGGACGGATATTTTCTGATATCCGTCTGTTCCGAAGGGTTAAAAACTAAACGGGACGTCCGATCTGAATCCGAACAATTAATATTCAATCCGTATCCGGAGATTCAAAGTTTGTTATTAGTATGGTGATGGGATGTATATCAATTTTCGGAGTATTTTGACTGTCAATATCCGAATCCGCTCTGAGAAAAAAATAATCATCTGTATTTGAATTTGTATCCGATCCGGTTTCATCCTTGCCGTCGCCCATCCGCTGCGCCGTCTCACCGACGTGGAACGCCTCCCCCGCCTCCTCATTGCCAGCTGGCTCCGCATCCTTGGCGTCGCCCAGCCTCTCCTGCCGCTGCCATAGCCTCGACGATCGCCACACGTGGGAGCCCTCCTTGCTAGCAGTGGAGGAGAAGGCGAGGCCCCCGACAAGATCAAGGCGGCGTACAGGCTCGCCGCGCGGTGGTGGCACCTGAGTACCTGCCATGGCGCCGCCGACCTCTTCATGGCCGCGCAGGAGGCCTGCTCTCTGTCCCCAAGCATATGCGCCGCTATGACATCTAGCTTGACAACGACGGTGCCGTGTTCGCTAACTAGGAGGTGCGGTGGGGAGACATGGGGCAGCAAGATGCTCCAAGCGGTCGCGCACCCGTAGTCCCGGTAGGTCTTGGCGGCCAATCGCCATTGCAATGTATGGAGCAAGAGCTCCAACCTCCAAGTAAATACAATGTACACAGCAGTAACCCTCGCCCATTAGGTTGCTGCAACTGCTGGTTCATCTTCCCGTCGCCGCCCCTCCTTCTGAGGTTGCTGCCACCGCTGGTTCATCTTCCCGTTGCAGCCCCTCCTCCCGGCTCCTCCTCAGCACCCATCCGCTCCGCCGCTTCACCGACGTCCTCTCAGCATCGGATCCGCCTCCCTGTCGCCGGGCCCACCTCTCCCGCCACCTCCACAGCCGTGTGCGGGAGCCCCTCCTTGCTGGCGGGGCCACCTCCTCCCGACGCATGGGAATGAAATTGGGACTGTTTCGAATGGTTCAAAACTAAATGGGATTTCCGATCTGAGTCCCGAACTTAATATTTGACTAGGTCTATGCCCGTGCGTTACTACGGGGGTCAATAAAATTTGAAAACAATATGTATATGTGCATGTATTTCTAGAAAACAACACCAGACTTCGTAAATTTATTAGAATATCACACAATTTAGTTAAGAAAAAATTAACACAAATCCCAACGTTAATCTATACATCATAATAGTTTAGTTATCTAAATCTCTTCACTACAAATAAATAAACACATTCATGAAACACTTGTTCCAATAAAACTATAGGATGATAGGCAAATTGTTACAAATCTAGTTGTTCATTTTGGTAAAATATGATTGCTCAAACAAGTTTCTGAGTACAAGGGGTAAGAGGTAGGAAGGCGTAGAAATCTAGCCTAAGCCACTCTTGAGCGTGAGCTCAATCGTCTAGTTGTTCAACAATGTTTCTGTCCAACTTGCCTTTATATTTCTCTTGCGCCTTGCCTGCTCCTTTCATTCATGCACCGAGATGAGTCAGATGCCCTAGCCTACTTCCTTGCCCACCATTAACCATTAGCCGTTCTAGCCTTGATGTAAAATTTTCAGTGATCAAACGTGGGATCCAATGAAACTTACACAATCCCTGATGATGCTCGATGGTAATCCAATGCAAATTTTTTATGAAGCTTTGAGGTTCTGTTACCAACACTAATGCTCTTCAGGACGCGCACTTATCTATCTGAATGCCTAATCAACAGCTTCTTGAGCTGATTGATCGACTGAACAACGTACAACTGGAGTTGCACCACCATGCAAACTGTAGTTCTGAACATAGACAACTTCCACATGATTAAATTGTTTAGCATCGTAGCATGGAAGTAAATTCAGTACAGCAATTTGGATAAAAATTATCAAACAGCACCCATGAGTTGATTGTGCATGGAGACTCCAAATAAATTGCCTAGTGACAAATGCACTCACCTTGTCTAGTGACCAGCATGTGCGACGCACTGAGAACCTTGAGCCAGACGAAAGAGCCTTAAGGCCAGATACTTTTCCTTTAGTTTCAAAAGGTAGATAATTCCAAGAGTTGGGGTAGTGAAGAAGTGAACTTGGTCTTGATGGGTGCTCTTCATTTCGTGGTATTTATATCTACCTGAATCTTTCAAGAACTGAACTACACACCCAACACGTAGCAGCCAAAGACCCTGCGAGTGCACAAACATAACAGGTTGGTTGCATTGGCCTCAAAAAAAAAAAAATTTGACGAAGTTACAAATTTGACTCACCAGAGACCACCATATCAGACAGCGGCATAAAACATTATCCATGAGCATTATTCTTAATGCTGGACCACAATCTTTAAAATTGACTAACAGCAACATCTTTCAACTAATCATAGGGTGACTCAATCATTCAATAGGGTGACAAGTAGCTATACAGAAACCATATTTACCCCACTTCACTGAATATGCCACATCCAACTTTTTATCAGTTCTAAAAAGGTTAGGAGGCATGCTTGAGATTGATAAGAATTATCTACAAAAAAAAAATTAATTAGCCAACATACATTTTTGGTCTGTACATTAGTATTTGAACTAAATGTAGATAATACATTCAGATAATTTTATCTAAAAGAATATTAAGTTGGTAGTTACAGCTCAAGCCATTTTTAAAGACTATTTTCCATGGGATAAGCCTTCTGCCATGTAAGCAATATACATGCTCATCTAACCACCTAGAGAATTTGGGGCTAAAGAAGAATTGTTAAATCCAATTATATATGACCATTCTTAACTGAATCAATATGCTGTTCATAGTAATGATTTGACTTGCAGGTACCTGACTATCAATTCTAGTGTCCTGCATTGTTTCATCGTGCCATCACGAGCATCCCCGCTGCTGTCATGACGGCCTCGGAGGAGTCGCCGGCCTTGCAATAGTAGGCGTAGCCGAAGGGGTTGGTGACGGCGCCGGCGACCATGCTGGCAAGCGTGACCATCATGCCGTCGGCGGCGATGTCCTCCAGTTGGGAGCGCCAAGGGCTGGGAGTCCTGCAGACCGTACGAGGCCGTCGGCCGTCGCGAACGGCCACGCATACTGCCACGCCGACTCGCCGCCCACGCGTACGCGTACCCGGTGCCCTAGGCGGCTGCGCTGTGGAGGCCGCAACGCATGCTGACGAATCTGGCCACCACGACGTCCGCATCTGTGAGCACCAGCACGAGCGTGCCCTGCGCCCCCGCCTCAAACCGGCCCGCTGAGGAGCACGCACATGCCGGTAGGCCGCCGTGGCCGGCTGTGGCATTGGAGATGTAGGTTTTCTAGATTGTGCTCCACCACTGCGCTTCAGACGGGGAATGTCCGAGGGTTGCCGATGCCAGGATCCGATCCGAGGGGAGGAAGGGGGCGCGGCGTGCGGGAGTGATGGAAACCAGGCGGAAAGATCGGGGCAGAGGGTGGAACTGAGATCGCGGGGGAGACGGGATCGGAAGCGCGAGAGATGGGGCATGATTGCTGAGGTGTCGGAGTCGGACTGTGGGGATCACGGGGGTGGGAGAGAGAGCCGGCCGCGTCTCGCGACCAGGAGGAGGGCATCGGCAGGTGGAGGGATCCTGGAGGCGCGGTTCGCGCGAGTCCGGAGCAGGGTTCGGCGGGGCCACGGGCGCGAGGCCGTGGAGGCGCGAGGCCGCGGGGATGGTGGACGCCCCCTTTGCCTTCTAATAGGTAGTAGGGATATCATGAACGATTGTTGCATGGCATGGAGAGGTAGCACTCAACAAGAGCTAGCTCAGTTGTCTGTCCACTTATGTTGCGTCGGTCAAAACATGTTGCTATTGATTTTTTTTTCACATTTGGACATTCATCTTCTTTAAAAAAAATCTCAAGTTGTTATTTATTTTATTTTGATGTACTTGTCATTAAATTTTTTTCACATTTTTGACATACATTCGTCTTATTTAAAAAAAATCACAAGTTATAAATTATTTTTATTATATGGTTTTATTTATCATTTATGAATTTTACTACACTCCCAATGGTTATGTCTAAGCTATCTCCTAAATTCTGCTAACATGGCAATGGCCCTAAATATTATGGGAGAACCTACTCATACGCGCCCACATATATGCAAGCCATCAATTATTGTATTATACTTAGTTATTAACTGCTTTCTCTTTTTCTAATGCTTGTTTATTAATCCTCATGCCCAAAGCTACAACTACAAACATCATGAAGTAGGGAGAAGTGGTGCTTCTTATTTTTTTTTAGGTTGTACCAACCTATAACGCCAATATATAGAACCAATGTGGGAGCACTGGGAAGCGTAGGTGGAAGGGGGAAAAGGCGTATGTTGTCATGGGCACAAGAACAATAATGGTGGTTGTTCTTTTGTATTGTGTACTCCCTCCATCTTTAAATTATAGGGAATAGTTCCTCAATCCGTCCTCTCACGCGGGTTAGAATTTTATTAGGAGATATAGATTTAACCTTTAATAGAATTAGATGCGATTATTTTAATTCATCTTTTGTAATGACGTTATGGATGATTTACATGCAAATTTAGAAATTATTTAAATTTATCTTTCATAATAGCATATTGGGTAATTTATATGCAGACTTAGGGCTAATTTTAACTCATCTTTTATAATAGCATGGTGAATAATTTATATGCAAATTTAGAGGTTATTTAATTCATATTTTATAATGGCGTGGTGGGTAATTTTTATGCAAATTTAGAGGGTTATTTTAATTCATATTTTATAATGGCACGGTGAGTAACTTTTATATAAATTTAGGAGGTTATTTTATCTTTCATAATGGCACGGTGGATATCTTTTATATAACTTTAGAGGGTTATTTTATTTTATCTTTCATAATGGCATGGTGAGTAATTTTTATACAAATTTAGGGGGTTATTTTATTTCATCTTTTATAATGGCATGGTGGGTAATTCTTATATAAATTTAGTAAGTTATTTAATTTTATTTTTCGTAATGGTATGGTGGATAATTTTTTAGAAAATATAATAAATCTAATGGCTTCTATTATTAGAACTACATGATGGACATCCGAATGTTTCTAACTTTTGTGAGAATTTTTAGGATCTATCTTTTTTCTAGCGTCTCTAGTAAAGATTAACGTGGAGGCTTCAAAAGAAAACCTCAAATCAGTAATATTAAGATAGTTTCTTTTAGTTCTCTTCTCATCCATCATGTTGATGAATCTAAATATACATACACAATATATTTATAAAAAATGAATTAATAAAAAAGTAAATTAATCTATTCGAAACTTAAAATAAACTATAAATTAGGATAGATGGAGCATGTATTTATAGAGGTGAGCAAGTGGAGTATGCGTGTGTTTGTGAGTATATGTACCGTATGTTTTTTTTTTTAAAAGTATTGGTTGCTGTCTAGTACGATGTACATTTCTTTCATAACGACAGCCGTGGTGCTTTATTTTTTAGTACAAATAAAATTTATATTCCATATATTTCTATGTGATTGTGATATCAGCTATAGCTGTAGCCCTCCCAGTTTGACTCACCGCCTTGACTTGATTCGTTCGGCTTTTGTTGGCTAGCTAGAATTTATGATGCGAGTCAAAAATTAACGACGTCAATTCGATTCAGCAAGAATAACGTCGTCATAGACCCTAAAAGGGGAGACGATTTAGTGGATGAAAATAAGAAAAATAAGCTAGAGAGAGATTCTTCAATATTCCTGCTGGTCATGCACCCCACTGGCCCACTATATATTGCGCATGGCATCTCGAAAAAGCAAGAGACGCGGAAAAGAGGAGGCCGGGGCCAGGGGTCGTCCACGGTCGACTAGAGGTGGTGATTGGGCGAGATCGACATAAGTGACGACGCGGAGCTGACGTGACCGAACCGTCTTATGTTCAATGCACGTCGAAATAAACAGGTCCTCATACAAATACAGACGCATATACTCTCATTTTTCTTTACTATTATCATAACAGTATAGAACATATTTCCTCCATTACAATTTACAGGTTGTTTGATTTTGCTGACATCAAGTTTGGCCAACTCGTCGTATTCAAAATATTTGCAAAAATAGAGCAAAAATTTAATTCATAGTCGATGTATATTATATGCTAAACTAAATCACAATAAAAACAAATGCTAATTATGAACATTTTTTTAATAAGACGAGCAAAGTCAAATTTGGTATAAAAAAGTCAAAGGATTGATAAATTGGAACGGAGGGGTAGAATATGTGTCTGCCTGTGTGTTGCCGGAACTAAGTATTTAAAACAAAGTCTACGCTATAAAAGAGTGAGTTTTCGCAATACAATTTTTCACCCAACGAAAACCTCTATACCCTCACATTGGCCCTATGGTACAGGTTGCAAAAGATTGTGAATGGCTGAAAGGGTCTAAAATTAATAAAAGAAAAATATTTTCACCCTTTAATCTTTTATTTTTTTACCTTATTTTATACTACACATACCCACTGAATATTTTCCTTGTCTTATGATAAAGAGTTACTCTATGATAAATGAACAAAGAAGAATGTGAATTAAGCGGTTCTCATTCCTTTTAATTCCGACGTTCTCTTTCTTTTACTTCTTCCCTTTATTGCCTGGCTTTTCGATACCCCCGCTCTTCATGCGATCCACGTAGATGTGGCTCAAGCGTGTGTACCGTACGTACATCTACGCTAGCTTTCTAAAAAGTCTACCATATACTTTTTTTTATTCTTAAATAAGACCCCAAAACTACAAACATACTTTGTTTCTAATGAGTGAGGCCATCTTTTTTTTATGGGCTCGTTTGTGGTGTTGAGTATATTTGACTGAAACGTAGTATTATAAGTAGGCTATATAGTGTCTACCGATGTAAAATATACACTAGACGACCAATTAGAGGAGGGATATGATGTGACGAGATGAGATGAGATGAAAGCGATGCCCCGTGGCCGTGTGGAGCTGTTGTTTAATTTCCTCCGTCGTCCACTAGTCCACCCGACCCGTGATCAACTAGCCCGCGCGTGGCGGATGAAAAGAGATACAGGCCGGGAAGCTAAAGCTAGCTAGCGCGTTTGGGCCAAAAAGGAGAAAGAGACGCGTCTGGATTCTGGAAGAATTGAATTGAATGGTTCTGATCCAGCGACGACGTTGTGGGGGTGCAGAGTCGTCTCTGGCGCGCGGGGGGAGGAGCGCACCGGCAGCTTGATTTCATGCATGGAAAGATGGCACCATCAGTCCATCACCACCGTACATACCCGCTGGAACTGATGAGCATGGGTCATCCGACTTCGACCTGACCGCTAAAAAAAATGCCTGCTGGTTTTCTCCACACTGTGGTCTACTCCGGCCTGACCTAGATATCGATCGATATACGTGGTGTGCGTACGTGGTTAATATGCACGCCGCCAAACCAACAGGCCTGAGGCGTCACTGCCAGCAGCTGCTGGAACCAACAGGCCCGCATAAACCTCGGCTTGGGCTGGGATTGATGGTCTGTACGTGTAATTAACGGTCTATATACTAACCTAACAGTAACAGCCCATTAATGGGCCCACATTTCTCCTAGGACGACACAGGTCAGAGCCTGAAACTACAGAGGATGTAACGTTGATTCAATAAGAACTATGCTTCATAATATAGATCATTAATTCTTGAAAGAACTAGATAATGGAACTCACAAAATGTCGTTCATGCCTAATAATTAGTACAAACAAAATGTTGTACTCCCTCCGTCCCAAAATAAAGTCATTCCATGATTCAAAATTTATCCCAAAATACAAGTCTCAAAACGTCTAATTAATAAGCAGTGGGATCCATTTTACTTCTGCTTGGTATGTCACCCAGATAGGGCTGGAAAAATAGCTCGAAGCTCGTAGCTCGGCTCGGGCTTGGAACGGCTCGGCTTTCTGGCTCGCAAAAATAGCGAGCCGAGCCGAGCCGGCTCGTTCAAGCTCTCGAGCCGGCTCGTGAGCTCAGTCCAAGACAGTCTAAGAATAATTTCACGATGATTGATGAATTAATACTTCATTATTAGTGACATAAATTAATATTTATATACATAACGTAGCAATTTGTATATATATGAGAAATATGTGCCTCATAATTATTGTTATCATTCAAAAATATATAAATTAATTTATTTTAAGTTTAATTCGCATTTTTTTGTGCGGCTCACGAGCCGGCTCGAGCCAGCTCGCGAGCCTCCACCGAGCCGAGCCGAGCCTCATTTTCGGGCTCGCAAAAATAGCGAGCCGAGTTCGGCTCGTTAACTTACCGAGCCGAGCCGGCTCGGCTCGTTTCCAGCCCTACACCCAGAGCACATGCACACGTTTCCCACTTCGGGCCAAGCCATCATCAATCTTGTCCTTTCCACCGTGGTCTCCACTCTCCACCATTTCTGCCTCTCCTACTCCTCCAGCATAGCACAAGAAGCACGGCGGCCCACGGCAGCAGGCCCGGCAAGCACGGCCGCATGGGGGGTGGTAGCGACGGTGGCCACAAGGAAAGTGTGGAGGCGCGGCGCAGCCCTAGGAGGCTAGGACACAGCGGCGGCGGTAGCGTGCGCGGCCCATCGGAACCCGGCGGCGGCCCGGCTTCGCTCAGAGCCACGCATGAGGCCTGCAGCACCGCCCTTGTCCGGCGAGCCCCCTTGCCATCGGCCCATAGCTGCGCAGGAGGCTTGTGTCACCACCCCTCCTCCACCCGTCATTCTGCTGGCCCGCCGGATGGCCTCGCATGCACTTTAGCCCCCCTCCCATCGCTCCGTAGCCGCGCAAGAGGCTTGCGTCGCCGCTCCTATCCGTCCCTCCTCCACCCGTCATTCCGCCATTGGCCTGTCGGATGGCCCCACACGCATTAGCCCCTCTCCCATCGCCCCGTAGCCGAACAGGAGGCTTGCGTCACCGCCCCTCATCCACACCGCCCCTCATCCACACCGCCTGTTTGGAAGGTTTGTATTTAGTCCAATACCATTGTAAATTACAAGTCTGATAA
Source organism: Paspalum notatum (assembly GCA_022530915.1). Lineage (NCBI taxonomy): Eukaryota > Viridiplantae > Streptophyta > Magnoliopsida > Poales > Poaceae > Paspalum > Paspalum notatum. The sequence goes on from CM039691.1 coordinate 37,823,436, forward strand.
CCTTTCCGACTCAAGTCGGAATTCGTTGTTTGGATGCACGGTGAATCCATTATTTTTTCCATCGGATGAGCCCAAACCGATTGGAAAAAAATAATCACCTCCCCGGCCTGGAAAATAAAACGATAAAGATCGGGGACTCCTCGGCCCGACGCTGCCTCAACTCGCCCGATGCAGTAGCGCCGTGGGTTCTAGACGACGGCGGCAGCGCCGCCAAGCTGCAGCGAGCCGAGATGGCCGCGGCGGCACCGGTAGATTGACGGCCGCGGCGGCGGCGGCGCCAAGTTGCAGGCGGGCGGATCGACGGCCGTGGCGGCAGCGGCAAGCCGAGGATGAGTGGATCGACGGCCATGGTGGTGGTGGCGGCGGCGGCGGCAAGCCGAGGACAAGTAGATCGACAGCCGCGGCGGCTACGGCAACGGGCTAAGGATGAGCAGATCAACGACGCTGCAGACAAGTAGATCGACAGTCGCGGCGGCGGCAGCAACGGGCTGAGGATGAGCAGATCGACGACTACAGCGTCGGCGCTGAGCTGCGGGAGAGCGGAGCGTGTGCACGTAGCTGGAGCAGAGGAGCAGCGAGGTGAAGCCGAAGGTGGCCACCACGGCTGGCAGCAGCAAAGCGCCCGCGGTGAGGAGCGGGAAGGTGCTCTGCGGTGTGGTCTGTATCTTGCCGGCCTCCGAGAGGAAGCGGCCGTGTAGCCGAAGAGGATGGTGAGCATCTTTATGCGTCTCTGATGTATCCATTCGATCCAATCGGTATTTTTCATTTGTAGATAAAAACAATGGTATTATTGTGCACAATGATATCCAAGTGAAAACACTTTGCACCTGTAAAAAATCAGGTCACTGCCAAACAGGGCCAGAGTTTGCCTTTCCGTTGGTAAAGTCCGGAAAACTAAGCTGGAATTTCATTTTCGGTCCTCATCAGGAAACAAATTTCGGTCCGAAAAAGGATGGTTTTCGGTTCTAAAATCAAAAATATGAAAGTCAAAATTTTTGATCAAACCAAAATTTTGCTATAGTAAAAACAAAACGGTGAAGCCTGGATGACCCGTCGTTACGTTGGCCCGCCGGATGGCCCCGCACACATTTAGCCCCCCTCCCATCGCCCCGTAGCCACGTAGGAGGCTTGCGTCGCCGCCCATGTCGGTCCCTCCTCCACCCGTCATTCCGTTGGCCCGCCGGATGGCCCCGCACGCACTTGTGCTGCTGTGGAGGTATGGCGAAGAGAGAACGACACGTGGGGAGGAGCTGGAGGCCCATTAGGTGTTGGAGGCTCAAGCACGTTCGTTGCGGAAGCTGCCGGTTTCGGTCGGGATCGCGCGATGCGCTTGACGTAAAACCATTGCCTCTTTAATAAGAGTAGAGATGTACTATAAAGCAAAATATCAATTCCTATCATGTCAAAGTGTTTTTTATAATGACCCACATCATGACATCAACATTTCAAGAAAAAGGTGCCGTGTTGAGAGATGTTGACCGTAGAAGCTCGTTTTGCTCCATTCTTCTCATATAATTCAATAACTGATGATCAGGCGATTTTTTTTAACAAAAATCACACGGCAGTGTCACTGCGACAGAGTAGGACAAGATTGCCAGAATGTGGCGACCTGCCTTCATTTCTTCCTTATATTTTTTCCTAACATCTTCTTGCGGCCAAAACCTTTAGAAAGCAAAGCCTTGCTTGCTGAAATAATTGGTGCCTATATTTAGCATCTCATCTCATCTACCTAATTTAATGGCATTCCATATCACGGTAAGGGGAAAAAAAGAGAATTGAATTTCACCAACATGCTCATGAGGCCAAACTAACACACAACATCAATTAATTTTATTTTCATGACGCCAGTGTCTACGGAGATCGCAATGAGATAGCTAAATAAATAAATTAGTGAGGAAAGAAGAGCACAATTCACCCATGAAAGATCGTAGTATGTTCAGTGTTATTTCAGATATTGAGGTGCGTGCAATTGTAGAGTCCTGGAGTAACACACCATGGGAGGGAGACGACGCTTCTGCTGCTTGCTTTGCTCTTCTCGCACCGACAGCAATCATAGCAGCAAGTAGTCCCTTCATCCTCAAGCAGAGAAAACACGGTTGCGCCAATGACAGGAAGCAACACACAATATCTCGTGCCAGTAGGCGCAGCCTTGCGGAGAGTAGCGCCTGGTCGACCATCATGGGGCGCCTGGCAGGTGACATGGGCTGGTTCCAAGGAGTCATGCGAACCACATGTGCGGCTATGCAAGGAAATTAAAGTGAGTAACAGAACCTGGAAGGGGAAAAAATGAAGTTTCTTTGATACTATTGTCAACCATATCTGTACTGTACACGTTATTTAATCGGCAAGCAGCTAGACAGGCGGGCATTTTGGGTTACAAGTAGGGCACACTGCTCGACACTCCTGAAGAGAGCTGTAACATTTTGGATAAGGCTTTTCAGTATGGCAGCAGTAGCAATCCCACCCGTCACAACTCACAACCCTCCAGCGTGCAAAATTTGAGCGTCAGTTTCCTCTCATCATCTCCTCTTGTGTTGGTGAGGCTATAATAAGCCTGCTGCTTTCTCGGGGATCCTACGAGATGGAGCTGCTGCTGCTTATGAGGATGACCTGCAGTTTGATCATAACATTGGTAGTACATATGTATGAGTTCGTATATATGGATTAATCAAATTAACGGTGGACAAAGTGTAACAGGTGATGAATATGAGAACGACTTACATTGCGCAGTAAATACAAAGAGAAACAATGTAACAATCAAGACGCCCCACATGTTCCTCATCTTATTCTCCATATTGCTTGAATGTATCGTACGTGAATGATTCGATACGGCCGGCCTTGAGGTGCCAAAAGGGCATCTATATTTATATATATACTCCTACACACGCACACCAACATAACTACTGGACGGAAAGAAGTAAAAACCTCCATCTGTTTATGTTAATCGTTTAATCTTTTTAGCAGTAGTTACTATAATTAGCGTTAATCATTTTTTAATGCCTTGTTGTTTAGTAAAAATTTACTTGCTGCTCCTTGACATGGTGTCGTGGTTCCGGGAACCGGTGTGACACAAGCAGTAGATTTGTTGTTCGGTGGAGGATGAGAGTACGGACTCGCTCCGAATGGTGAGCCGATAGACTCGAAGGTTTATACTGGTTCGGAATAAAACCCTACGTCCAGTGGAGTGTGTCTCTTGGATTATGGGATGTGAGGGGGTGTTACAGTGAGCGCGAGCGCAGTGAGGAGGAGTCTCCCTGTTGCTCGGCCCTTATGCTCTTGGTGTGGTATATGTTGCCTCTCCCCCCACTCGTGAGCGCCTCCCCTCCTTTTATAGTTCAAAGGGGGAGGTTACAGTATCAGAGAGAACGAAGAAGGGAAAAATGGATACAGAGAGGAGGGAAGGGACCCTGACACGTGGGTCCCTTTTTTACAAGAGTCCTGCCAGAAGTCCGTGCATCCTAGAGCGCTCTTGTCACGTGCGGCGAGGTCGTCTGTCCGGGATCTTGTAGCTAACCCGTGCCCGGGGTTCGGTGTACCTGCGAACGCTCTTGTTCTCACGGGGTCAAAGGGTCGTATGGAGGTGGTGTTCCGTCCCGTCCGTCCTGGTTTCCTTTCTTTAGCTCCTGGCGTCAGACGGACGTGACGATAGACGGCGGAACGTCCCTGCCGAGTTGTTCCATTTGTCCGTAAAGGCGTCTCGTGCACCGTCGTGTCCCAGCGGGGGGCGGAGTTCGGTCGGTCGCCTTCTGACTTGTAGGGCCGTACGAGGCGAGGCTCGGTGGCTCTGACCCTTGCGCTTGTTTGGTCGCGCTGGTCTCGCCAGGTGTCCCCCTTTATAGGGTCAAACACAGCCCAGTGTCACTCCCTTAGCCCTGTCGTAGCGGGGTGTTCCAGACGTGTGGCGTCAGGCGGCTGATGGCCCGTTCTGTCGCAATGAGCATGCGTGCAGGCGTGCGCTCGGCAGTCGGTGGCAGCGTATGGTCGTCACGTCGCAGCAGGCGTGAGAGCAGGAGGGCAGCGTGATGTCCCATCAGTGGACTTTCCGCTGCCTGGTCGCGGGACGCACGCCGGCGGGTCCCACCGTCGGTCGCGGCATAGGTCGGGGCTCTCCGCCTCGCCCGAGCCCCGATCTAAGGGTCGGCCACCTTGCAGGAAGGTCGGCCGCCTCCGCCCCGTACGAGCGTACGGGGCGAGGGTCGGGTCGGCTCGCTTTCCCGGTCGCCGTTCGTTTGGTTAGGGCCGTGGGCTTTCGATCTGGGCCTGTGCAGGCCTTTCACGGGCTTTTTTTCTCGGGGTTTTGTTTTCTCCCCCATCACATGGCTTAGCCTAATAATAGAATTAAAGGTTTTATTAACAGACACCTGACCCGTGAGCGAGTCGATCAGCTAGCTAGCCCGCCCGCGCGGCGGATGAAAAGAGCTACAAGGAAGCTAGCTAGCGTTTGGGCCAAAAAGGAGAAAGAGACGCGTCTGGATTCTGGAAGAATTGAATTGAATGGTTCTGATCCAGCGACGGCGCTGTGGGGTGCAGTCGTCGTCACGTCAGTCTCTCGCGCGCGCGGGGAGTGCACCGGCAGCTTAATTCCATTTCATGCATGGAAAGATGGCACTAGCGCACCGCCACCGTACATACCCACTGCAGTTGGGCATGGGTCACCCGACCTGACCGCTTAAAAAAACCTGACCTAATGCGATCGGAACAACATGATGGATAGACGTGAGACATATTTTTTGATCCGCAACAAATGATGACATTGGCGGCATGAACAGACTGTTCTACACAACCCGCGAGATGTGATCTGATCTCACCCAACCCGATGCTCGAACATGTCTACATCTACATGCCACCAATGCGGAAGACTCAAGATCCGCACGCACACGCACTGCTCTTGGTTCGGTTGACGTCGTCTTCCTCGGTTAGCTGCTAGCTCACGGTTGCCTTTATATCCTATATATCTACGTAGATGGAGGCTACTAACTATTTTTTCTCAACATACAGCCTATTCACATCATCGAGGTCCACTAGCCACCACACTGTTCATGGAATGGTCACTATCGATTTTTTTTGGCTAATCTCACTCATGCATGTGTTTAAAATTGGATAATCTCACTTATGCATGTGTTTAAAATGAAGGAAAAATTTGCACTCGATCATCATGCTTTAGTCACATATTGCAATTCGTTCAATAGTTATTTAAAGTTACTCCTTAGATCATTTGTTACTTCATAGATTAATGGTGTTACACTTCTCATGGGTAAAGGTAAGTCTTACAACTCTATATATGAATGCATTTAATTTTATTTCCCAAACAGTACTGCAAATATTCCCCAATTAATAATCAGATCAACTTTTCTCTTCTATTATCTGACGTTAAATCTTACATCATTTATATCTCAACATTTTTTCCATTAGCAGAGGGACAGAGTGCCACTAAACATGCTATATATGCATGTCAAAGTTCACGAATACGATCACTTGCATTTTTATTCTATAGATAAAAACTAGGGAATCTGCTTTTTGTAGTTATTTAATTCACATATTGTTAGGAAGTTTACTTAAAACCAATAAACGTATCCTAGGTTGTGAGGTTGACACCATATGAAATGCCCACTCCACAATATGTTTAGCTATTTATTTACATGGTTTTTTAGAACTATTTCCAGAGGCGAGAAAAGCAGATCAGTAGTTCTAATTGTTCTATTTCTTCTCATTCGAATGATAATTTATTATAGTACCGTTTTTTTAATTCTACATCTCACGCCACTCCTTAAATCCCGCGTAGTATTTCTATTAGCTGCATGAACTGCATCTGCATGTGAGGAACTGAACACGCACGGCACAACGCCACGGCTCGAATCGATCTGCTTAATTTCAGCGGCAGCCGCAGTGGCTTCCATTTCGAAGATGATGGTGGAATGGATGGATTTCTATCTGTCACCGGCGCCGAGGTTCATTTTCTCAGTGAAAGATTTCTGAAATTTCAGTTTTTTCAATTTTACCACTGGACACCGGTAAATTATGTTACTGGCCAAAAATTTCAAATTACCCCCCACCCGGAACAGCTTGCCCAATTAAAAATAGTTCTTCTAATGTCGTTTTTGTCTATTGCTTGTGAGCATTTATCATTCTTTTGTTAGTTTGGATTGATGTGTATAATATTATAGATAAATAATGTCAAAAAATATGAATTTTTAAAAATTTAACTGAAATTTCGGAAAACCTGTTTTTACCCGGTAAGTTGAGCCCTCCGGCCTGCCGCACACCAGCTAGCGTCCGTTCTACTCTGTTTTTTTTTTTTTTTTTTTTTTTGAGGGGGACTAGCGTCCGTTGTACTAGCTCGCCGCCGGTCCACCTCCTTTTCTCCACAGGACCAGCAGCAGCTAGCTACTCCGGCCGAGCCTAGAGACCGATCAATATACGCGGTGTGCGTGCGCGCGAGCGGATACATGCCAACCGATGAACCAACAGGCCCTGGGCTTGAGCAGGGAATGAGGGTCTCCTAGGACGACACTAGTCAGAGCCCTTAACGTTGATCGACGGCGGCGGCGCCTCGCGCTGCGGTGCCCCGACGCGTCCTGCCCGCACGACGTCCTCCACGGGACGGTCGAGCGCTTCGCCACGCGCGAGGGCGCGGTCGAGTGCACCCGGGCGCTCTCGCGCTCATACGTCGACGTCGGCGCGAGGCTGAAGCCGTGCCCGGCGCATGGCTGCGGCGGCGCCGTCAGGCTTCACGCGGCGGACGACGGTGGGGGCGGCGACGGCGAATTCGTGTGCAGGTGCGGCAATGGCTTCTGTTGGCGCTGCGGTGCCCCGCCACACTGGCCGTCGGGGTGCGGCGCGGCGCGGCGCGGCGGTGCGGTGGGTGGGTGAGCGAGCGCCGCGGACGAGGCTGTTGGAATTAATCTCGGTCTTGATTTCCTTTGACCAAGAAAACAGGGCCACCATTTGTTTCCATTCTCGTGCGCATGATCGTGGGTACACATTAATGACCATTTCGTTTTAGGCCCGGTCCCAGGACGTTTAAGCCTATATAAAAAGAGGGTTACCAGGCTAATCAAAGAGCTTAGAATGTTAATCACGTCATTAGCTACCCTCCTAACCTACCCTACCGATCGAGGGAGGCTTGGCCCTCATCCCTGAAGACCAAGAGCCACTGCCGTCCTCCCTGATGGCAATCTACAGAGTTGCTCATGCCTCCGAGGTGAGTCGAGGTCATGATGAAGGACAAGAGATCAAGGTCAGTATCCATTTATTGAGGATTAGTGTGTTCATCCCTTAGGCCAGTAGATCCTGTGGACGTTCTAGTTCTAACAGAGGCCACCACCGCCTGGCTGCTACTGCACGCCGTGCGCGGCGCTGTGCTCGCACCGCTTCTGCTGGCACTGCCTCTGCTGCCCCGATGATGGCCGACCCTGAGTTCCCGACCGCCCAGTCCACGCATTAGCCACTACGACTGCCCCGAGCGCCATGCCCGGGATCGACCTTGAGCATGAGGAGGAGGATGAGGACGAGGTGGAGCGGGAGCACGCGGCGAAGACGCTGGACGGGTTCCTGCGCTAACACGATCTGTAGGAGGTGAGCCGGCGAGCACGGCCGGACGCCAAGCGCGAGCTGCGTCATCGAGGACGAGGGCGGGCTCGATCGCGGTAACCTTCAAAAAAGTTGATTTAAATTCAAAACTTTCACTTAATTAAGGCATGTAACCTACGACTGTTACTGTGTGTGGTTCAAAAATTAAACTGAACTAGCAAATAACTTCCTGTGCAAGACCTGTAGGCTCATAATTGAGGGAGAGAGAGGACACTTCGAGACATCCGGTCTCAAGTGTGATGAAAAATTTCAGTCTATTTACCCTCATTCCCCCCTACTGATTTAATTAGCCAATGATCTTCAAATTTCTCCAAGTTGCACGTGTGTAGTATAAGGCATATGTGTTCCATTTTGAGTATGTGCACATTCATGCGTGATATATGGAGATCAAATTTGTCAAAATTAATCAATTTCAAAATTATACCAAGTGTTTTTTCTCCCCAAATACAGTTTTTATCCTGTTGCAAAGCACATGCATATTTGCTAGTACGAGTTAAGTATATAGAAGATGATCCAACCTCATTTAAGCTGGCCATGAATTGTGATAACTCTGAATAAATGGTGGTTCAATGCCATGAAAGAACACTTAAAATAGATGAATGACAAACACCTTCTGCGAATTGTTTTATGCTTCCAAACCTTTTATAGTCTTATCCAAAGCATGCTTTCTCATGACGTACTCATATATGATAGGAAAGCAAGAACAGTTTGTCCTATACTACAAAAGAGCATGACAACTGATGCTAAAGCTGTGAAGCCTAACCATGGGTTACCGAAATGCTTATGCCACAACCATGCCATCCATCTGTTTACTCGACTTTGGTAATGTGCCTCCATAGTATGACATAATGACTTCAGGTAATGCTCACCCCTGAAATCGAAAACAACTGATTCGAAGAGTTTGGTAAACAGAGATGAGACCTCCTCATCGCTATCTAGCTGATGCACAATGACTCCTTTTCGAGAAAGCAAAGCAACGTCATCTGGAACACTGATGAGCTGAGACATGAAATATACATAAGAAGCCAAATCATTGCCAACCGAAGGACAGGTCTGCTCAAACGCAAGAAGATTCCTAAATAGAGTTCCGGATCTATCATCGATTGGTAAACATGGGATATTAAGTATGCCATCTCTAAACTCTATATCTAGTAGAGAGTGAGGGTCATCTTCATCAAATATCCTTTCTGTAAATTCAACTCCAGCTTCATGGTATTCTTCGGCTCTGCGCCATCGTTTCATTAACTTAACAGAATGTTTATAACCAGGCTGTGAATCTGATAGAGGATTCTCATTCTCTTTTCCATGTGAGCCAGTTTTACTACACAAGTACTTGAAGACCCAATACAAAATACTGTGAATGTAACCAGTCTTTTTCTTCACGTGGCAGTTGTGTTGCATGTGCCGTGAAGGTTTCAAGTACATGTAACATAAGTGGAGCAAATGGTCAAAGTCCTTTGGCCTGTTAGTACCTTGAATCGATAGAGGCAAGTGCGGCAGAATACCTTCTATGAATCTAGCCAAGTTATCCGTAAGCAATCTGTCAGTAGTGGTTTGATCATCTACTAGAAGCTCATATATTTTGGACACGACAAAAAAGGGAATTTGGTTTTCTAACAAAAGTAGATCATAAACAGCAGAACTGTTATACCATTGTTCACCAGGTTCTGATTTGTCATGGTTCTGGCCAAGGTATGGCTCGTTGTCGTTGTTACCTTGCTTGCTTCGTCCGTGAGCATCATATTGATTTTGTTCCATCTGAAGTTGTACAATATCTTCATTTGTTGTGCTTGAGAGTGTAGGTTTTCTCTCCAACATTGATTCGTTGTTCTTTTCCTGTGATTCATGTTGTCCAATAACAATCTCCGTCATCACGCTTTGTTCTTGACAATATTTTTCATGAATATCTGCTTGTACTCTGATTCCTCCAATGCCATTAAGGCATACAAGTATGAAGCAAGCGTCAAGCAAGAGGACCTCCACAAAAGTTCTGCCATCTATTATGTCATCCTCTGCAAAGCACATTCTTGCTTCCCTCTCCAGTGCTGAGGTCACTGCTAGATAGTCACGTAAACCTCTGCTGCGATTCAGTTTAAGGACATAATCAAGGCACAGCCACTTTTCTTTCTCCATTGGCAATAATGAGGGAATCCCGTGGTGATAAGGACCAATGGAGAGAACCCTTGGCTCATACGAATTTGGATCTGATGCCCGAATACGTTCCATGACCTTGTAGATCAGTCTGCATCTAGTTCCACTGTCATCGATGTTACCATGGGACCGCCAATATATGAGCTCTCTGCTCATGGAAGCAACCAATTCATCAATGGTAAGGTTATCATCCATGAATAGATGGCTTTCAGACACGCTCTTCCTACAAAGAATGCTCGAATGGATCAACTGTTCTGTAACATTAGTTACAGAAAATGTTTGGAAGTGATTGGAGAAAAAAAAAAAACGCTAGTCAACAAGTACAAGATTCAACCCCGTCAAGATAAGAAACATGCACTGAACTCCGGCAAGTACTACTGCCATTTAAAAACAACAACATAAAACTAGCGACAAGAAAAATAGAACCTGCTGCCTGTGAATTTGTTGCTTCTCAATTGTCAGTACAAAGAAAAAAAATCGACAAGGATGTGTAGACCTAGACAATGTGAGTTTCTGGTGTCCACCATAGCAATATGTTCTTTTGTCATGAAACTGGTTATGAGCTTTTTTTTACATTTTAGAAACACTAGAGTGGTAGTACATTAATTAATTTTGAGAAAAAACATAAGCAACTTTCTTTTACAAATTAAACAAAACCACAATGGCGCCAATTTATTTTCAACAAAATGTATCACTTATAATCTTTATCTTGTTTTCTTCTTACCCATACGAATTATATGTGTGTAGGCATCTTCATTATGTAGATTCAGTGTGCATTTTACTATAGATTGGTAAGCATTTAAAGTTCATCATGGGCCTGCTAATAAGAATATGAATCACGGAGATTCATGGCCTTGTGGTAGGGGCCATTTGCTGGGCAATTTGGAAAGCCCGAAATAGAGCGTGTTTTGATCATAAATTCATCAAATCTCCTGTTGAAATCATATGCCATGCATGTGAACTGATGAAACATTGGGCAGGGCTAAGGAAGGTGGAACTTCAGGAGTTGATCCAAGCGGGAGTCCAGATGCTGACACAGGTGACTGCAAGGCTGAATCACCAAGAAGATGAACCTCGCCTACTGACGTGTCACCAAGATGGAGGAGCTGGAGGTAATCCTGGAGTTTGATCAAGTTGGAGGAACTGAACGGTGCTGTGGTTGATCAAAGAGAGGAAACCAGTTGCGAAAAAGACATGAATGTTTTAGTTCTGAAACTGTAATAATGTAGTGTTAAGTCTTGCTACTTGTCGGTTGCTTTTGCACCTGTCTAGTTTTTCTATGGTAGGTTTTGGACCCTGCGCGTTCTTCTTTATCACTGCCTTTCAATTACCTGAGTGAATATCTGAAATTCAGATCAATGGTTCGGGACTGAATTGGCATGGGGTAAAGGAAAAACAAGAACTAAAGGCGCAGTTCTTCTCCCGTCCTGTTTTCTGGTCTGTTCTACCATTCAAACTCTGTATTTCTGTTATGCTGCATAATAGAAATGGGTCTTTCCGGTTAAAAAAAAGAGTATGAATCATGAGCTGAATCATTTGAACCGCCGCCTGCTTGCAAGTAACTCCCCAAAACAGAAAATTCAAGTGAAAATTATTGTACTGTAAGGCTTAGTTTGGGTAAGCTTTGATTGATGGGATCGAAGTGGATTGAAAGACATTGTAGGCTTAGTTTGGATACTTGAGGATTGAAGGGGATCGGAGTGGAATGGAAGCGATTGAGGGGAATTTTGAACTATTGGTGATTTAAATGCACTTCAATCTTACTCTAAATCCTCAAGTATACAAACTAAGCCGTACTGTGTTTAAAATCCATAATAGATTAAAATTACTTTCAATCTAGTCCAATCCCTCTCAATCTAAGGTTACTCAAACTACGGTGAAAACAAATTAAGATAGAAAGTTTAATTATCCCACTTGTTCCCTGTAGGTCTGCCCGGACAAGAAAATTATCGTCGAACAAACAAGTAACAATCATGAACCGATGTTGTACCTTCGGAACTTACCAAATTAATTGCTACTTCCAGCTAGCGGCAAGTGTCAGCACCGTCTCCCGGTCGAAGTTTAGTACTCAATGAGAAATCGATCGCCGATAACATCCGGATATGATGAACTACGCGAGTTTTCAGCGTTCGCCCGCGGAAGGTTGCTCCATGGTAGCCTGTTAATAAAGTGCCGAAGGTTTCTCCGGGGAGATGTGTTGTGTGCCACTGCCACCCAGGACTTTCCGGTTGTTCGGATCTAAAGCCGTGACCAAGTTCTCCGGCCGGGACAGCATGCATGCCAATCTTCAGGAAAGAAGGAATGCATGTGGCTCAAACTCGCATGCAGAGGCCACAATAATTTCAATTTTTTAAGCTACCGGTGGTTGTCACGTTGGGAGGTGAGCCAGCATACAAAGCTACCGCACGCTCAAACATGGGGCTGGTAGGAATGTAAGGCCTGCTCCCACGTTTTTCCTATTTTGAGGAATCTGGTACGTTTAATACTGTTTTGACACTGCAGATAGAGCGGGGTTTGAATTTAAGGAATGCGACGAGTATTCTGCTAGAGATAGTCTAAGACCATCCACAACCCATTATCTAAAAGACTTGTCTATCCACTATTTTTTTACTATTCTAACTGTCTATAGTATAGCGCTGTAGTGTATAGTCAACTCTATTGAAAATGGTCTAAATGGTCTCATTCTCGCAAACATTGTGGCAAATCATTTTTTTTCGGTTTTACAAAATTATGGCTTGCTGCAACAATGTTCGCGAGTAGGACGGCTTACGTACACCCCTATGGGCACAGGGTGCCTAAAGAATTTTTTACTAACACTGTTGTAGAGAATATGTTTTTTATACCATATTTTCAATGTGATTTGGTGAATGGGTGGCAATATAGTCAAATATTCAAGTCACAAAAGTGGAAGAAAAGCTACAAATAACGGATCAAAAAACAAGGCATAGGGTATGTTTGTAAATTTAGGCTATTTCTACAGGTGGATGGCTTAAACTAAATCAACCTATTAAGAGATAGGTACTTAAATATTAGTCCTGGTTGATTTTTTTTTTTAAAACTTCAATCGTTTGATTTATTCAAAAATGCATCGTGGTGGTGATGGGACGCAAGGGAGGGGAGGCGCTAGGGACAGGTGGTGCGTGGGTGTGGCGGCGTGGATTAGTGGGGCTAGGGTGAGCGCGACGCGGAGTGGTGGGGGGACGGGGAAGTGAGGCCATTTGGTGTGCACAGGGATGAAAATGAACGGAAATGGTCGGTAGCGGTGTTACAATATGAAAAATGAAAGCGGTTGGTACGGATTTTTTCCCCATATTTATGAATTGAATAAACACAAAAAAGATTCAAAATGACTATGAAATTAGTCTGTTTTCATCCCTAGCTGTGCATGCCCACGCTTCATGCTACTGTCTTGATAACCAAGTAGAGATATTGCTGTACGGAAATGATGGAGATGTGCCCAGCGCGGCAATTTCCAGGACCGACTCTGAGTCATATCAGCTCTGGCAAGAGTCGATGTTGAGTTTGATCGGGACTCGACCTACGGGTCTGACTCGGACGCTCGCGTATGGTACGCGCAGTTGGACCGCCATTGGGACTCGGATACTTGATCCGTAAGCAATAGAATCCTGATGGGCCTTTACGAGGTCTAGGCCCATTAGTGGAGACTATATATATGCATGAGATGGCACGATTTCGGTAGACCTAATTGGTGTGTTGTGCGTAAGCCATCGCAGAAAAGGTTTCTGCAAAACCCTAGCTGTGCCCTAATCCAATCTCTCAAGATCTGCCGCCAAGTTCGTGGTGCTAGCACGCCAGAACTCGGCGTCGCTTTCCCGTACGTGTGGATACCGTAGAGACGCTGCTATGACTGCTGCGCTGATCAACCGACTCACTGCAAGGACGGCCGACTGATTCCTGATCGAGATCGGCTCTTCACCAATAATCACTCGGCACGCTTGACTCGGCACCCGACTGCCTTGGGTCGGCATCCGACTGCCTTGACTCAGCACCCGGCTGCATCAACTTGTCTTCCGCCGCACCACGCGTCTAGTGGTAACGACCTATGATCTCTTGCTTGTACGTGTTCCTGTGTCTCGCGCGGTAGTAGAAAATTGTTTTTATGCTATGGTAGCATACCCCGTAACCCTACAGTGGTATCAGAGCCGATCGTAAGTAGCTTTATGGTCTAGATCGATGTAATAGATTGGATCTATTACCATAGTAGATTGGATCTACTGCGGCTCCATGATAACAATTGGATCTTTTATAGGCGCTTTGCGTTGATTCATTGGATGGATCAATGGTAACAGATGGATCTGTTACTGGCTATTCGCACTAGTTCATTGGATGAGCTGATGCGAAATACATGGATGAAACTTGACTCGGCTTGATTCGATCAACCCGATGAGTTTTCATAGATTGGATCTATGCTCCATAATTTTTATTATCACTGCCTATTCTTTCTTGTATTAGATATGTTAGAATAGATTCTCTTGGAAAAATTCAAAAAAGTCTTGATGCCCTTCCAATTGCTACACCTATAAGGATTTCGATCGTTGTTTGGTGGGTCTACCAAAGCAGGGTGACATCAACTATCTTAATCAAATAGGGTGGATGTCGGACATACGCACGTATGGGATTGGTTTACTTGATGAGGCTATCAAATCGGTTTGGGCTTTGGGCATGGTGTTGGATGCCTGACATATGATGTCGCCCAACAAACAAGAGTCACATGGGATGTGATTGACAAAGGTTGTCTGCCGGTTTCGCTAAGTTTCTAGCAGTGATGCTAAAGCTCACTAGAACTTAGATAAACGTGGATCTTGTCCATTATGTGTCGTGAAAGAAAATACAATTGCAAACATATAGTGGGAGTATCTTTTGTTAAATTGTTTAATGAAAGATCTACATAAAACATTGTGCTGAATCTTTGCATATTTACTTCCTATTGTAATTGATCATGGCTGGTAATCCCGCTCTAAATTCTGGCTTTTTGCGATCTATTCTTGATAAAGAAAAGTTGTCTGGAAAAAATTTTATAAATTGGTATTGAAACTTGAGAATTGTTCTCAAGCAAGAGAAAAAGGAATATGTTCTTGAGATCTTAAGAATGGTGCTACTACTGCTGAATGCAGGGCTCATGAGAAGCACTGCAATGACTCGCTTGATGTTAGCTGTCTCATGCTTGCCACGATGTCTCCTGAGCTTCAGAAACAATATGAGGACTCGGATGCCTTCAATATGATTGAAGGGCTGAAAGGCTTGTTTGAGAGCCAGGCAAGGGTCGAGAGGTATAACACCTCAAAGGCCTTGTTTGGTAGTAAGCTGACCGAAGGGAGTCCAGTCAGCCCTCATGTGATCAAGATGATTGGTCACATCGAGGCACTCGACAGACTTGGTATTGAGCTGGATCCAGAGCTTGCGACAGATGTGATCCTCCAATCTCTGCCTCCTAGTTTCGAGCCGTTCATTATGAATTATCATATGAACAGCTTGGATAAGAGTCTGACCGAGTTGCATGGGATGCTTAAAACTACCGAGGATAGCATCAAGAAAACCACAACTCATGTGATGATGATCCAGAGGGATAGCAAGAAGAGGAAGCGTAAGGGCAAGGGCAAAGGCAAGGCTGAAGATAGGATCCAAAAGCCGAAGTCTGATGCTAAGTCCAAGGCTGGTCCCTCTCCCTCGGACAAGTGTTTCCACTGTGGGGATAGTGGGCATTGGTCGAGGAACTGCCAGAAATACTGGGAAGAGAAGAAGATGAAGGTAAGTGAGACTTTCACTTCAGGTATTAATGTTATTGTAATTAATCTTGCAACTTCTTCTAGTGAATCATGAGTATTTGATACCGGGTCGATGGTTCATATCTGCAAATCGTTGTAGGGACTAAAATAGACTAGAAGTTTTGCGAGAGGCGAGTTGGACGTGCGCGTTGGCAATGGAGCAAAGGTTGCTGTGTTGGCAGTCGGCACATACCACTTGTCGCTTCCTTCAGGATTAGTGATGGAGTTAAATAATTGTTATTTTATTCCAGCATTGAGCAAAAATATTATCTTCTCTTCATGTTTGGAGGAGGATGGTGGTTATGAGATAATAATAAAGAACAAGTGTTGTTCTATTTATTTGAATAACATGCTCTATGCACATTGTCTATTAGTGAATGGATTGTATGTTCTTAATCTTGAGATGAACCTGTTCTTAATATTAATGCTAAACGACTCAAAGCGAGTGATTTGAATCCTGCTAATGTCTGGCATTGTCGTTTGATTAAAGAATCATTTGAGACATGTGAGTCTTGTTTACTTGGCAAAATGACAAAGGCACCCTTCACTGGTCAAGCAGAAAGGGCGTCCGAGTTATTGGCCCTAGTACATACTGATGTATGCGGTCCAATGAGCTCAGTGGCCAGAGGCGGCTTTCAGTATTTCATTACTTTTACTGATGACTTTAGTAGATATGGCTATATCTACTTGATGAGACATAAGTCTGAGTTGTTTGAAAAGTTCAAACAGTATCAGAATGAGGTACAAAATTACTCAGGCAAGATGATAAAATTCCTGCGATCGGATCGTGGTGGAGAATATCTGAGCCATGAGTTTACTGATCATCTAAAGAGTTGTGGAATTGTTCCACAGCTGGCTCCACCCACAACACCGCAATGGAATGGTGTGTCTGAGAGGAGGAACCGGACCTTGTTGGACATGGTTAGGTTGATGATGAGTCAGACTGATCTTCCGTTGTCTTTTTGGGGTTATGTTTTAGAAACTGCTGCATTTACACTGAACCGAATTCCATTGAAGTCTGTGGAGAAGACACCATATGAGATATGGACTGGAAAGTGTCCCAAGTTGTCTTTCCTTAAGATTTGGGGTTGCGAGGCTTATGTCAAACGTTTGACGTCTGACAAGCTTCATTCTAAGTCGGACAAATGCTACTTTGTGGGCTATCCTATGGAAACCAAACAATATTATTTTTATTACCGGGAGGAAGGAAAAGTGTTTGTTGCCCGGAATGGTGTCTTTTTGGAGAAAGAATTTCTCTTAAAAGATGAAACCAGTCGAAACCAGGTGCAACTCGAAGAAGTTCGAGAAACATTGGAGAATGTTTCTGATCTGACTGATTTCCAACAGGATGAGTCAAATGTTGAGCACTCTGTTGAAACACCATTAGCCCCGCGTAGGTCAGAAAGGGCATGTCGTGCACTCGACCGGTACATGTTTCTTACCATGAGTCGGCACGATATATTGTTGTTGGACAACGATGAGCATAGACTTACAAAGAAGCTGTGATGGGACCCGACTTTGAGAAATGGCTGGAGGCCATGCGATCCGAGTTGAAATCCGTGGCTGACAATCAAGTTTGGAAGTTGGTCGAGCCACTTGATGAGGTACGACCTATCGAGTGTAAATAGGTTTTCAAGAAAAAGATAGATGCTGATGGAAATGTTCACATCTATAAGGCAAGACTTGTGGCAAAAGGGTTTCGTCAGATTCAAGGTGTTGATTATGATGAAACATTTTTGCCCGTAGCTATGTTAAAGTCTATCCGGATCCTCCTAGCGATTGCTACATATCATGACTATGAGGTGTGACAAATGGATGTCAAAACGGCTTTCCTTAACGGAAACCTAAGTGAGAATGTATACATGACACAGCCTGAAGGTTTTGTCGATCCACAGAATGTTAGGAAGGTATGCAAGCTTTTGAAGTCCATTTATGGACTCAAGCAAGCATCTTGGAGTTGGAATCTACGTTTTGATAAAGTGATTAAAGGGTTTGGTTTCATAAAAAATGTAGAAGAACCTTGTGTATACAAGAAGGTCAGTAGGAGCGCATTAGTATTTCTGGTCTTATATGTAGATGACATATTGTTGATCGGAAATGACATTCCTATGTTGGAAGCTGTGAATGACTCATTAAGAAAGAGTTTCTCGATGAAGGACTTGGGAGAAGCAGCTTACATTCTGGGCATAAAGATCTATAGAGATAGATCTAAGCGCTTAATTGGATTAATCCAAAGTACATATATTGACAAGGTGTTGAAATGATTCAATATGCATGATTCCAAGAAAGGTCTCTTGCCCATGTCACCTGGCACGATCTTGAGCAACACTCAGACTGATGAGCAAAAGAGGATGAGTGAGATCATGTATGCCTCCGCGATTGGATCCATCATGTATGCCATGATATGTACTCGCCCTGATGTTTCCTTTGCTCTTAGTGTCACGAGCAGATACCAGGCAAATCCAGGTGAAGGTCACTGGATTGCTGTAAAGAACATCCTTAAGTACCTGAGAAGGACTAAGAATGTGTTCCTAGTGTTTGGAGGTGAGGAAGAGCTCGTTGTAAAGGGTTACACCAATGCTGGTTTCCAAACAGACAAAGACGACAGTAGATCGCAAGCCGAATTCGTGTTCTGCCTCAATGGTGGAGCGGTTAGTTGGAAGAGTTTCAAGCAACTGTAGCCGATTTTGCAACAGAAGCCGAGTATATTGCAGCTTCGGAAGCTGCAAAGAAGGCAGTTTGGATCAGAAAGTTTGTTTCTGAATTAAGTGTTGTTCCGAGTGCTTCGTGCCCATTGGACCTTTACTGTGATAATAACGGTGCCATAGCACAAGCCAAGGAACCTAGGTCACACCAAAAGTCCAAACATATACTCAGGCGATATCACCTGATCAGAGAGATTATTGATAGAGGTGATGTGAAGATATGTAAAGTGCACACGGATCTAAATGTAGCTGATCTGTTAACGAAGCCTCTCCCACAATCCAAGTTTGAGGCACACACGAAAGCAATAGGTATTGGATACCTGAGTTGACTCTAGTGTACGTGGGATGAGAATTTGTTATGTTTTATTTCGAATAAATGTTATTCATTCTTGTTCCTTGAACATGCTGCTGTAAACAATGGATCAATGAGTGTGTGACTCGTTCATGAGACTCTTGTTTAAATGCGATGTTCTAAATGGTCCCTAACCTATAATCTTTATTCGAAACAATAATGATTCAAGGGCTAGCACATGGATTGATTGATGATCATGTTTCACGAATCATGAATATTGGATATCGAATCAATGATGTGGACAGATGTTAGAGAACATGATGTCGGATTGACTCACTCCGAGACATTGCTGGGATTGTTATGCTTATATGTGCCATCAAGCGATCTCGAGTGATATACTCGCTAAATCCTTTAACCTGAGATCACCATTGTTTCTCACTGTGCGTAGTGGTGTACTTAGGGGTTACCAAACGCTACTCTGTAACTGGGTAGTTATAAAAGTAACTTTTAGGTGCATTGCGAAATATGGATTGGGATGTGAGTGGATCAAGATGGAATTTGCCCCTCTCACATAACGAGAGAGATTGCCTCTGGGCCCCTCGAGGTGGCTGGATTAGAAAATGCATGGCCTTGTTATGTGATTAATGGTTAATCACATTCGGACTAATGGTTAGTCCAGTAATCTACCATTGACGAGTGAAATAAGTCTGACTATCAAACAAGGGTGGCACAAATCTCGCCTTGGGTCGGACTGGCGTCGCATGGCAAAAGGATGTAGGACGAGTTGTATATCAAGGTTTGGTTGATATGATCATTATGCTTTCAGGGGTCAACATGTGCTGCTAGGCGCCGTTGTTAATCGATTGACTTGAGAAAGGGTTTTTCGCTATGGCTGACTGTATAAGAACCTATAGGGTCACACACTTAAGGGATGGTGACACCAGGATATTGCCCCTTGGGCAAGGGGGAGATTGATGGAGATGTGCCCGGCGCGGCAATTTCTAGGACTGACTCCGAGTCATATCAGCTCTGGCAAGAGCTGATGTTGAGTTTGATCGGGACTCGACCTACGGGTTTGACTCGGACGCTCGCATATGGTTTGCACAGTTGGACCGCCATTGGGACTCGGATACTTGATCTGCAAGCAATAGAATCCTGATGGGCCTTTACGAGGTCTAGGCCCATTAGTGGAGACTATATATATGCATGAGAGGGCACGGCTTCGGTAGACCTAATCGGTGTGTTGTGCGTGAGCCATTGTAGAAAAAGTTTCTGCAAAACCCTAGCTGTGCCCTAGTCCAATCTCTCAAGATCCGCCGCCAAGTTCGTGGTGCTAGCACGCCAGAACTCGGCGTCGCTTTCCCGTACGTGTGGACACCGTAGAGGCGCTGCTACGACTGCTGCGTTGATCAACCGACTCACTGCAAGGACGGCCGACTGATTCCTGATCGAGATCGGCTGAGTAGCTCGGGATCGGCTCTTCACCGACAATCACTCGGCACGCTTGACTCGGCACCCGACTGCCTTGGGTCGGCGTTCGACTGCCTTGACTCGGCACCCGGCTATATCAACTCGTCTTCCGCTGCACCGTGCGTCTAGTGGAAACGACCTATGATCTCTTGCTTGTACATGTTCCTTTGTCTTGCGCGGTAGTAGAAAATTGTTTTCATGCTATGGTAGTATACTCCGTAACCCTACAGGAAACCCCTCCGGTCAAAAAAAAAAAAAACGTTCCAAGCAAGGCCTAAACTTGTGTTGTATGCTAATAAATATGATTAATACATATTTTGAAGACCTGTACGTCCTAGGGAGGTGGTTGATTTATTTAATGAGTGCATCTCAGAGGAGCAAAATGGTGAATTGTGTAAAGAGTTCTCAGATGAAGAGATTGGAAATGCTCTCTTTTAGATAGGACCACTGAAGGCACCAGGGATGGATGGATTTCCCGCACGTTTCTTCCAAAGAAATTGGGGAATCATTAAAGAGGATGTGATCAGAGCAGTCAAATTATTTTTTGAAGAAGGGAGGATGCCACAATGGGTTAATGACACTGCGATTGTGCTTTTTCCAAAAATTCAGTATCTAGAAAAGCTCAAAGATTATAGACCCATTAGCCTATGCAATGTGATATATAAAGTGGTATCAAAATATTTGGTAAACCGGCTGCGACCACTTCTAGATGGACTAATTTCAGAAAATCAAAGTGCATTTATCCCGGGACGACTGATTACAGATAATGCACCGATAGTTTTTGAGTGTATCAATGCTATACAGGAAGGCAACACAGACATGAGTGAATTTTGTGCGTATAAACTGGATCTGGCATATGATCGAGTAGATTGGGGATATCTAGAACAAGTTCTTGAGAAGCTAGGCTTTCATCAACGGTGGATACAGTGGGTTATGACTTGTGTCACTACGGTCCGCTATTCTATCCGCTTCAATGGTGTCCCTTTGGACACTTTCCAGCCTACTCGTGGTTTACGCCAAGGAGATCTGCTTTTGCCTTACTTATTCTTGTTTGTAGCTGATGGCCTTTCGCAGATTTTACGAAAGAAATCTGCCGAAGGGAGTATCCAAGGTCTAAAAGTATGTCGCTGGGCACCAGAAATCTCACATTTGTTATTTGCAGATGACAACCTTTTATTCTTTCAAGCATCAAGTGAACAAGCTACCCGCATAGGAGAAGGAATTGCTCTGTATAGTAAAGCAACAGGTCAGAAGATCAACTATGATAAATGCTCGATTTTGTTTAATGAGAAAAGAGAGGAGGATATGGTGAATAATATCAAAACCATACTGAACGTGCACACTGTTATATTTGAGGCGAAATACCTGGGTCTACCAACACCAGAGGGGCGTATGAAAGCAAGCAAATTCCAGGGCCTAACAGATCGCATATTGAAGAAGTGTAATGCATGGGATGAGAAATGTCTATCATCTGCAGGAAAGGAGGTTTTGATATAGTCTGTGGTACAGGCACTACCAGTATACATAATGAGTGTTTTTTTAGTTACCAATCTCTCTCTGTGAGAATTTAACTGTGCATAACAAGGTACTGGTGGGGAGAATTACGAGGGAACATGAAAACTCATTGGATGGAATGGGACAATTTTACGAAGTCAAAAGGAGGGGGGGGGGGGGGGGGAGGCTAGGATTTAAAGACCTGCGTTTATTTAACCAAGCGCTGTTAGGAAGACAGGCTTGGAGATTGATCGAGCGGCCACGGAGTCTATGTGCACGGGTGCTGAAGGCGAAGTACTACCCAAATGGAAACCTGTTGGATACAGTTTTCCCGTCTAATCAGTCATAGACATGGAAAGTGATTGTGCATGGCTTAGATTTACTGAAGAAGGGAACCATATGGAGGATTGGATCAGGTGAGAAAGTTCGCATATGGCGGGATCCATGGCTACCTAGAGGGTGGTCTCAACGGCCTATAGGAAAGCGGAGGCCATGCAGGTTAAAGTGGGTGAGACAGCTAATTGACCAGGACAGAATGGAATGGCGAGAGGAGGCAGTAAGAGATGTGTTCAGGACGCAGGATGTGAATGAAATCTTGAACATACGGCTGCCAAGGAAGCAGGCTGAAGATGGGAACCATATGGAGGATTGGATCAGGTGAGAAAGTTCGCATATGGCGGGATCCATGGCTACCTAGAGGGTGGTCTCAACGGCCTATAGGAAAGCGGAGGCCATGCAGGTTAAAGTGGGTGCGACAGCTAATTGACCAGGACCGAATGGAATGGCGAGAGGAGGCAGTAAGAGGTGTGTTCAGGACGCAGGATGTGAATGAAATCTTGAACATACGGCTGCCAAGGAAGCAGGCTGAAGATGTGTTGGCCTGGCATTATGAGCGCAGTGGCATATATTCAGTGAAGAGTGCTTATCGTTTAGCAAGGCAGTTTATGGAGGTAGAGAGGAGCGGGCAGCAGTCTTCGTCTTCTGGACTAGAAGATAGGGCAGTGTGGAATACGGATTAGAAAATTCCAGTTCCACACAAGGTCCTTGTTTTTGGGTGGAAGCTAATTAGTGAAGGCTTGGCCACACAGGGTAATAAAAAACCAAAGGACAATAGTGGTTTCAGACTTTTGTCAGATTTGTGGCAGGGAGAGGGAGTCGGAGATACATGCTGTAATTCGGTGCAATCATGCTATAAATCTCAGAGAAGCCATGCAGACAGGAATGGAAGTTGCCGGATGAGAAACAGTTGCTTGTGTTAACACCGGGTAGTTTACTGATCATATTTACACTACTGCATAAATCTGCAGTAGGAGCGGTGGAAAACCCGCCTATAGAAACGGATTTAGGAAGTGCTCCTACTCGTGGGTTCCTGCAGTGAAACCATTGTAGGAGCGGTTCCTAAACTGCTCTTGTAGACGCTGCAGCAGGAGCGGCTCATGTTTTGTGTCGCTCCTGCTGAAGCCTTTATAGGAGCGGTTCGAATCACGCACCGCTCCTGCTGAAGTTCCTAGCAGAAAAGGTTCAAAACATGCACCGCCACGGCGCGTAGGGCCGTCGCCGCCGCGCACGCCAGGTCGAAGGTGTCCCCTGTTGGAAATAAACGCGCCATTGGCGTGGGTGTGTGCATACGCGCCATGGGCGCGGTGTCCTGTGAGTGCGCCATGGGCGCGGGTTATGTAGGATGCATGGGTGTGTGCGCAAGCCGACGTTGGAGCCCGCGATCGAGCAGCGTGGTAGGCACGGTGGGTGCGCACCGAGTGCAGGTCTGTAGGTCTAGGTGTGGGCAGGTGTGCGTGGTCGACGCGGAACGCACGTGCGGGGAACATGATGTTGCGCCAGCCTGCGAGGAGTCCGAGTCCAGCGCGCACGATGATCGGGCGATCAGCGCGCGGATTGATCGAGTCAGTGCTTGGGCGAGAAGCATGGAGGAGTGGGGGACGCCGTGGAGCGGATCGCGCGGAGGATCGGCCACTACAACGGGCGGAACACAAAGCTCGGGCAGAGAACGCGGTCATGGTGAGCCCGGCAGGCGTTGTGTGCGTGTGAGGCTATAAGTGCCCGTGTAACCCCCCCATTGTACTTGTCCCAAAGCTAATCGAGTGCCAAGATACAAGGCCAAGCCATTGGCCGCGGCGTTCGCCGGAATTGAGCTCCTCTACTGTTCATCTTCTTCCTCGCGACGGTGAGCGAGCCGGCGAGTCTGAGCATGCGCGAGTGAGTGCGTGAGCTAGAGAGAGGGAGCTGAGAGAGCTAGGGGCCCAACATCCCCGAGGCCGGCTCGCTGCCTCCTGCCTGGGGAGTCCTCGTGTACGGTTGAAGAAGTTGCAGCCAGGCAGGAGAAGGAAGCACCCGTCCTCATCGATCTTCTTCAGCCCGTCGGCGTTGTACAGGTTGCTGCGGCGCAGCCCCTCGAGCATCTGGTTTTGCACAAACACAGCAACCTGGGAGCCCGTCTCCTAATGAACAGATGCACCCCTCGTCTCTCTCTAGTGGTAGCAGCAGCCAGCAGGAAGGAAAAGGAAAGGCTATGAAACGACCCGGATTCCGCGATGCCGAAATCCAAGCCTTTTGCTTCTCACGATAGTCCCAGGATACATAGTGCTATCGTGAATCACATATATCAGTCGATATCACATCCAGAACTTCGATTATTATTACATTTAAACAATATTGGCCAAAACCGGTACAAGTCCAACAGGACCAAGTAGAAATCGTATTCTAGCAGCAGAAAGTAAGTCTTCGGATCCATCTCCACAGGCATCTTTGAGCGAAGCACCGTGATCCTTAGTTGTTCCGTCCTTCGTAAAAATGATCGTCGTCCATCTCATCGCCTTCCGTCGAAGAAGAGGTCGTCATCCAGCTTATCTCCAAAACCTGCGCGCCAGTAGCGCAGGCCACCCTGAGACACTCCCCTAAGCGGCAGCGTAATAATAAAAGGGACTGGCACAAGTGGAAGGCTCTAGGCTTTCTATGCAAGCAAGTATATAAATAATATTATCCAGTTTACCATATCATTGTTCCATTTAGGAATTTGATCACACGACCGATTCCCCTGCTCATCACTCATCCCAACACATACACCCCTCACCACCATACACCTCTTCCATATCATCCACACTCATCATACTACATCTGCGGCATGACAGCTCCCACCCGTCCATGCCTCAACGGCCGCAGCCGGATTCCAAACACTCGAGGGAGAAGAAAAGAAATCCCATGCTAGTTAGAGGAGGGTCACCAAGGGATCGTCCTTTGACCGGGGACGGCAGCTATACGTATAGATTATACACTCTCGAGAGGATTTTGTACATCTGTACCTACACGAGACGGGACGAGGGCAGTGGCCAACCACCCTGGGCCCGCCACACCGATAGATGAACTTCCCTTTCTGGCACTTTCCTGCCTTCCTGAGCTAGAAAACTGTGCGGATATACTATCCACCGCACTCTCAGGACTGTGAGCTCGAGTATTCCGAGGCCCACGGGTCGAGTTTATCGGGGACGTGTGGCTGCATCGCAAACCCACCATCGTCCCCTAACACTATCGCCTTACGCCTACAGTAATATGCCCTTCGGGGAAGTTCAAGAACCGGGCCTGAGGTCGCATGGTATGCACGAGTCATAGTTCCGGGTGACATGTCCCCCTACTCGGTCCTTAACTGGCGAGAGCAAGCCTTCCAGGGGTCGTTTGCCACCCTCAGCGGTGGGCTGTGCACCACCACACACCTCTCTCCACTCGGGGCAGAGTTCTAGTCTCTCCCATAATTTCCGGTGCCGACTCCCGCCACCCATTCTCACACACCATCTCGCTCTCAACCCATCCCCTCCACACACGCCAAGAATAATCACATCCCACCATCATATCACCCAATCTCATATCATATTCATTTTATTTAGTTGCAGTAGAATAATGGTGGTGATGTAGCAAGCAAGGTAATAGTGGCAACATGGAAACAGGCTCCCTATCTTTGGGTTAACAGCAAGCATAAATAGCAAAAGTAGCAGTAGCAAGTTGCGTGTCTATAGGTTATGAAGCAGGAATGTGTCTGAATGGTGACCTCGGGTAGAGCTGCTTGCTCTAAAGCTCTGGTGTAGTCGAAGTAGTCATACTCGTCAGGGTCCTCCAAGATATCCTCCGGACCTATACGTGAAAATCCGAATAAACCACACGCGGCACAAACTCCAAATAAATTGCATAAAAAACCAACATCACACAAACAATAGCACAACATATAGAGTTTGATTTTAGAATAAAACATAATTGATTTTATATTATTCCGAGTTAAACTGCATTGGCTATAAATGCGCTGGACATTCAGGTTGGCTAGGTTCAAAGATGTGTGCACAACACAGCTGATGGCTATATACTGAAGCTAGCAAGTGCATCCAGTGGTCAGGTAGCTGTAGAATGCACCTAGATGACTAACGTGAGGATTGATACAGCAAGCAGATCAGCGCATAAGCATCATTGCTTCACATGGTTGCTAGCTAAAGTGCAACAACCTGAAGATGGTCAACGTGCTCTTCTATCACGCCCAAAGGAACAAGCTGCTACACTGAAACTCATCCTACGGCAAGACCATGGCCCCTTCGATGTGCTACAGGCTGGGCAGGAGGGTTAATTTACCTAGTCACGTTACCATGTTCAGAGATGCTTGTGAGAAAAATTCAGAATGTAGACCGGCCAGGCTGCTACTGGCCTCCATCCAACATCACTGTATCATGCTTCCACCTAGAACAGAGGAAGAACTGGTGACCAAGCACCAAGGCTTCTCGCTCAAAGCCCACAAAGGTACAGAGTAGCAATGTCCTGGTTAAGCAGAACAAGAACAGCCAAGCAGGCTAGGGTGATGGTGCGGGCGTAGCCGTGTGCGCCTGCGTGCAGGTTTGCGATGGCATGGCTACGTTTGTGGTGCCGTGCAGCTGCACCTCACAGAAACAGGGAGGTCATGAGTGCTCGGACACGCGGGAACGAGCAAAGCTTGGCCGTGGAGGTCTGTGCGACGCCCGCGGGCATGGACAAGCGTCCAGACACGGCGGCGTGGTTTCTGTGCGTGGCTGCGACGAAGCACACGGGCATGAGCTAGTGCTCCGCCGCGGCGAGTAGGCTCATGACATCGGTGGCTTGTGCTCAAATGAGATCGAGATCTCAGCCGTGGCGTTCTGTGTAGACCTTAGTTTGCGCTCGCGACGGCGTGCCACCTATCGATGGTGCCGTGCGGCAGCAGGACAAGAGACTAAGTATACTGTGTGCGTACGAGGACACAGCACGGCAACGACGGCCATGGGTAACAAGGGTTCCAGGTTCCTGCAGAACACGTTCTCCGACGCGAAGGCCGGTTACAAGCAGTTCATGGCACATCGGTGTGAAAGGCCTGGTCTGGTCATGCGGGGAACGGCATCCCGTGCCCGTGGATGTGAGGGCATCATGTATGTGGAAGAACGCCGGCGCGAAGGCACGGTTCACAGACAGTTCAAAGGGGCTTGACCAATCTCAGACATGGCAGCAGCGAGGGCGAGGTCAAGGTGAAGAGCTCACTGTGGGGCGACGGAGTAGTACGTGGCCGTGCAGTCCGTCGGAGAAGGAGGTGCTGCTAGGCTCGCGGTGCACTGGAACGGCGCCGTGCGTCCTGCCTTGTCATCATCGTCAATCCCCGCTGTGCAGACGTGGTTCCCGGCAGCGGCGGCGCGGCGTCCTACGTCGTTGTTGCAGCTGCTCTCATTCGACGGTCGTGCTCCCGCTCGCGGATCAGCTCGTCGTCGGTGTCCCGGCTTGGTGTCGCCGTCGCGGTGCAGCGTCTGCGCGGTTCTCCTCCCTAGCTCCGGCTCGCGGTACAAGGCTTCCCGTGCTCCTCGGTTCCGCGGCGCTCAGGAACGGCATCGTCACTTGGCTTGGCGTCGAGCGTCGTCCTCCGTGCGGCGCCCACAGGTTCTTCTCGACGTGGGCGTCCTTCTTCAGCAGCAGCACCTTGAAGTGGCGGCGTCGTAGGCGCGTCGTCGTGGTGGTTCTGATGACGTAGATGCTCGGCTCCGTCAATCGTCGTCCAGTCTCCGCGGCTTCAGCTCGTCACGGCATCGGCGTTCCGCTCTACCAGCACCGGCTCCTCACAGCACCTTCGTCGGCTTCTCACGAACAGCGGCGGCGGTGGATTTTGGGGAAAACAGAGGAGGAAGAAAGGGGCTGCCCCTGCGGCAGCGCGAGGGAGAAATTGGAGAGGGGAAAGGATTTATAGCGCTGCGGCTAGGGTTCGGAGGCGTGTAGGTGCCCTCGATTTGACGGTCGGCGATCTCCGGCGTCCGTGCCATGGGCACGTGGAGTGCATCGAGCGGGGCTGCTCTTAGCGTGGGCGTGGCGCGCGGGTCACGGGCTCCACTGGCAGGGAGGACGTGAGTGGGAGTGCCAAGCAGCGCATGTGCTCCTGTCGAGGCTTCTTCTTGGTGGACAAGTTGAGCTAGGGGCGTTGGCATCCGAGGTGCTGCGGTGAGGAAAAAGGATGAGCGCTCGGCTGCATCGAGAGGAAGGGGAAAGGTGAACATGTCCCTGCGGGGTCCACCATTCAGGCACAGAAGAGGGGCTGCGAGGGTGGCTCGGTCTGCCAAGCTCGGTTGGCTAGCTCGCTGTGGCTTCGAGCGGCCGATCGGGAGTTCGACTCCCGTTCCTCACCCGGGAACTGTGTTTCCCTGAATAATTTACGTTGCCTCCCACGGACGCGCCATAACTGTCACATCTCTCAGCCGTGTGTATTTTTTAAGTGTAGATTGTAGGTCTAGCTCGCGCATAGGGGTGTGAGTCCACGTGCGTGTGGTTGTGTGGTGTGTGTTCGTGCGTGAGTTCAGATACTACAGCTTGTACTTGGAGGGTGAGGCACTTAAAAAAAACCGGCCGGCTAGGCTTTGGCCGAACTCAAGTACACATGATTACCTTCCTAGTTGAGGAGTATAATTCTTTTATATCCGGCACAGAAAGATGCCTACGTTATTAATTGGTTTGATTTTGAAATTCAAACGTACACACAATTCATAAAACCCAAGAACTCCAAATCACACGTGCACATGTTCTAGTATTTTTAATATCAACTTTTATTTATCAAAACAATTGATTTGTAAATGGAATATTACTTTTAGCATAAAATCTCTTTGAAAAAGGAATAGAATTATTTATCTAGTTACTTAATGCAACTGTGGCTCAATTACCTGCCATAAAGCTTTATATACTTACCTTAATTAATACTCGGTTAGTAATTTTAGAAATATTGCGCCTAATATGAGATGCAAACATTCAATTCACACAATTTAAGAAAAAAAAATTTGAAAGTTCAGATTTTTACTTCCATTATAATTTCGTAAAAATACGGGATGTTACAGGCTACTACTTACTCTAGTGCCGCCGCGCAGTCCAGCTTGCATAAACACCATCTTCCCGCAATCCCGCCGGGGACGAGCCACCAGCTGCCACAGCTCCGTGCCGGCGCCGCACGGCCGCAGCCCCGTGCCCCCATGGCGGCTGCCGCCCGCCGACCTTCCGCTTCTGGCTGCTCTAGGGGAGATGAGAGAGTCAGAGAGAGGGAGATGAGTGGATAGAAGGGAGACAAGAAGATGAGTGAAGGGGAGAGGAGAGAGGGAGAAGATAAGATAGCACTCACAGTGGATCAGTAACAGCAGCACCGCAGCGGTGGATGGCCACCGCGCTTGCTATTTTGATTTTAGGAGCGGTGCAACCAGCGCACGTCTTGCACCGCTCCTGTAAACTAAATAGTAAGAGCGGTTTGAGATGTCCACCGCTCCTACTGTATACCTTACAGCAGGAGCGGTTCGTGTCTTGCACTGCTCTTACTGTAAGCCCTCAGCAGGAGCGGTGGACCGCACCAACCGCTCCTACTAACTTGCTGAGTTTACAGCAGAAACGGTGCACCTCGTGGGGCCTTCTTTGAGAACAACAGGAGCGGCTCCTCCTGTAGCGTTTTGGGGGGCGCTCCTAAAGCAGATTTGTGTAGTAGTGTGAATAACTTGGACATTGATGGTGCGGTTAGACTGATCCTTTTACTATGGCATACTTGACAGGTGAGGAATAATATTACACATGAATCAGAGAGAATATCGATAATAGGGTTTGTAAATTTCGTTACCAAGTACTAGTGTGAACTATGTGAAATCCGGTGTCAGAACCAGCCTTTTGATGCAAAAGGCAAAGGCCCAAGGTGTGGTTCTTTGGTGGTGGATAAGAAAACAAAGATGACCAAAGAGCAGAGATGCTGGGAACAGCCTCCTGAAGTTTGATGGTGCATTCGCTAAAGTACGTAGCAGGAGAAGGAGGACTGGGCATCGTTATCAGAGACGAGGCAGGTGATGTGCATCTTACGGCATGGAAATACATTCGACGGTGTGGAAGTGCCGAAGAGATGGAAGCATTGGCCTGCAACGAGGGTTTGACACTTGCTGCAGAATGGGGACGCAAAAAAAAAACCATCCTAGAGACAGATTGTAGCACCGTAGCAAGACTCTTGGACCTAGAGAGGGCCAAATATCTTACCTAGACTTCATTATGTCTGAAACTACGAATGTTCGGCCACTACAACGGGCGGAACGCGAAGCTCGGGCAGAGAGCACGGTCACGGCGAGCCCGACAGGCGCGGGAGGCATTGTGTGCGTGTGAGGCTATAAGAGCCTGTGTAACCCCCCATTGTACTTGTCCCAAAGCTAATCGAGTGCCAAGATACAAGGCCAAGCCATTGGCCGCGGCATTCGCCGGAATTGAGCTCCTCTACTGTTCATCTTCTTCCTCTGGACGGCGAGCGAGCCGGCGAGTCCGAGCGTGCGCGAGCGGGTGTGTGAGCTAGAGAGAGAGAGAGAGCTGAGAGAGCTAGGGGCCCAACAATTTGGCATCAAAGCCTAGGAGGGGCGGAAGAATGTCGTCAACACCACCCAAGATCGGAGAGGACTCCGCCAGTGGATCGGCCGCCGCAGAGTGTGTCATCGCCAACGCCGACGCCGTGGAGCTCTCGGTGCTGACTAGGACCAACTACCACGAGTGGTCCTTGGTCATGACGGTGGGCCTGGAGGCGCTCGGCCTGTGGCACGCGGTGGAGACCGACAAGGAGGAGAGGCACGACGACCGCATGGCGCTCGCCACGATCCTGCGCGGCGTGCCTTCCGAGCTCAAGGCGGTGCTGGTTGTCAAGGCGACATCGAAGGAGGCGTGGGCGGCTGTGAAGACGATGCGCGTCAGCGAAGATCGTGTCAAGGCGGCGAGCAAGCAGTGCCTCATGAAGGAGTTCGAGAACATGGCATTCAAGGACCGGGAACGCATCGATGACTTCGTCGTGCGAATCAATGGGCTCATCGGCGGCCTGTGCGAGCTCGGCGAGGAGATCAAAGATGGCAGTGTGGTGCGCAATGTGCTGTTCGTGGTGCCCAAGAAGTGGAAGCAGGTGGCGGTCTCCACCAAGATGCTCCTCGATCTCGACATGATGTCGATTGAGGAGCTCGTCGGCCGGCTGCGCGTGACGAAACAAGCCGACGACGAAGAGGCCACAGCGGCGGCGGATGTGGGGTGCCTGTACCTCACCGTGGAGCAATGGGATGCAAGGCGCTGGTAGCGGATCAAAGATCAGAGGCGTGGCGGTGATGCACGCCGCGGAAGCAGCGGCCGAGAGAGGTGTCACGACGGCGGCAATGGCGGCGGCAACCGAGGCAGTGACGGCCGCGATAACGACGACGACGACCAAAACGACGATGACGACGCGAGCAGCATGTGCTCGAGACAAAGCCGACACGGCGGGCGGCCGCGTTGTTTTGAGTGTGGCAAGCATGGCCATTTTGCCCTCGAGTGCCGCATTTGCAAGGAAAAGGAGAAGACCGCGCTATTGGTCAGCGCGGACGAGGAGCCGATGGTCCTATGATGGCGTGGTGGCGCTAGCGATCGCGACGATGGGCGAGGGGCACCATGTCGCGTTTAGGAGGGGCAATGTTGGAAATAAACGTGCCATTGGCGCGGGTGTGTGCGTACGCGCCATGGACGCAGTGTCGTGTGAGTGCGCCATGGGCACAGGTCATGTAGGATGCACGGGTGTGTGCGCAAGCCAACGTTGGAGCCCGCGATCGAGCAGCGTGGTAGGCGCGGTGGGTGCACACTGAGTGTAGGTCTGTAGGTCTAGGTGTGGGCAGGTGTGCATGGTTGACGGCACTTAAACACGGCAAACCTTATACTGCAAGCGACAGTATCGTATGTAGTTTTTTTCCCAAAATGAGTATCATGGGTTTTGTCAATCCAGGAAGCGAACTAATTGAGAACTAATTAACAAGAGTTTAAGGTAAACTAAAGGTATAAAGAAATGTTCTAATCTACCTTTAAACTAGCTCTAAACTATATCTAATCTACGTCTAAATTATACTAATATATATATAAGATAGGCAAATAGAACAGAATTAGAACTCTAATCAAAGAGAATTAACTAGATTCTAATCAAGCTCTAATTGGATCTAAAACAAGTATGATAATGGGCGCCACAACAAGATTAAAGCAGCGAGATAACTAGTAGCTCAAGGTAGACAAGCATGATCAAGCATATTCATCGTAGCATGATTAAATCAGGATCAATCAACCTAACCCCCTAGATCGAGTTTAACCTTTCCCCGGACTCTACTGTCACTAGTAACCAGGTAATCTACGAGAAACTCTCAACAGGCATACATGATTAGAGAAGGCCCTTCTAATCACTTCAATAGTCTAATAACATAATTAGCACAACTAGAACCTGTAATCACCATGATCTCAAGAAATAGATATACAACTATATCATTAGTGAGGTAGATCAACGATCAAGAACGCTAGAAGAATATAACCTTTAAAGACATGATCTAATCAACAGGTATCTAGATCGAAAACTAATTAGAGCTAGAACAAGCATAATTAGAAGAAGAACAAGATAATTAGACAAGAACAATGCTTCATTAATAAACTGTATCATACTTACAACCATGGTCATACCACTTGATGATACAATTAGACCTCTGCAGCTAGGTAATTAGAGCACCATGCAAGGGCTCTAATCACCTCTAGGAACTAGAAGAACTCTAATCCTAGACTAAAACTCGGCCCTCTACTCTTCTCTAGTTGTGGTCCCTCTACATCGTGTCGCCTCCGTGCCTTGATAATGAATTGGAATGAATTAGATGGCCTTGTGGGTCTCATGGGGGTCTGTATTTATACCCGGAGGTGCCTTGGGGCGTCCTCCACCTTCTTCTTGCTTGGAGTTGGAGTATGACTCTTCTTTCCCCCCGAAACCGGACTTTTCTGTCTTCTGCACCTTTCATATTTCGATAATATCTCTATCAGCCGGAGTCCAAATAAGGCAAACTCAGACTCTAAATTGTAGAGCTCGAAGAGATCTACAACTTTGGTATTCAAAATTTCTCTATTTGACGTCGTTTAGGTCTCCGAATTGGGCCCGCAAAGTGCTGCTGTCCTGGAATCTGAGAATATCTCGAGATTTAATTTGAGCTTGGATGGATCTCGAAATAAACCTTCCTTATCTTTGATTCCTTCGCACCCAAGTAGTCCATATCTCTTTGGAATCTTCTGAAAGAGGCGTGGTAAAAAAGGGAACACGAACCGACGTAGGAAGGGGGTAGCCGGCTGACTCAACCCGACCCGACCTCTTCTTACGCCCGGTTGTTTCTATCTTTCGCGGAGACGTTGCTTGTTGCCAATGAAATACTTGTACGTGGCCTCTTGGACTCTTGGGCTTCTGGAATCTTCGGTATGGGCCGAGGTTTGACGGAGTCTTCTAGTCTTTGACATAATTGACGACTTTATTGAATAATTATCTCCATTTCCTTGTAACTCTTGACACCTTTTTGAAGCTTTAGAATAGAAAGTCTTGATTAACACAGAGGGAGGAATGAATCAACCAAGCCTTCCTTGTTTATCATCTTCAATAAATGTCGTCCCAGTGGTCTTTTCTCACTCGAATTAGATTGTTGTGAATTTCGCGAAAAATAGGTCAAAAACCTGTAAAAATGACATAGAGCATATTTCCAAGACAATGTTGCAAAATCCACAATAATCGGCGATAATTGTTAGTAAAAGATATAGTTGACGCTTAAAATCAATGAGCGGCGATAATTGTTAGTAAAAGATATAGTTGACGCTTAAAATCAATGAAAAACTATGTAAAATGATATAAAATATTCGTTCATAAGCCGCGTCAATAACATCCCCACTCTTAAACCTTGCTCGTCCTCGAGTAAGTCAAGAATCAGCATTGCCTTTTATTAACTTTTTCATACCCTAATCTTAATTAATCAAACTAACAAGCTCTCTCAAAAAATTTTAAGTTTGAACCAGAAAATTATGAAAGAAAAGATATTCAACTAAGCTCATCCCACAACAAAAAAATTAGCAAGAGTTCAAATTTATCAATGACACATCTTCTTATTTTAGTACTATGTTTTTGAAAAAGATAATCAAACATTTTGAGAAAAATTCTTGCAAAGCCAAAGGAACACACTCAACTCTGCAGTCTCTCAATATCTAAATGGTATTCAATAAACATATGTATATATAAGGTGAAAGCTTATCTGCAGTTTGGTATGAATCCTGATCAAAACTTGTTTTCAAAATATTGTCAAACCAAAAAAGAAATCTACAGGTTTTACTGAGACTTGTCAAAAAGGTCATGGAATAAAATAAGGTTGAGAGGGAAAGGATGGAACACACATTTAGAAAAGTGGACATATGCAAGTGTCAATGGATGATCTCAAGGCACAAATGAAGTCCCTGCTATCGGATTGCATATGGTTGGATTATTTTCTAAAATATATATAAACAGGATATCCTTAACTAAAGCTAAAGAAAAACTATATATAAAACTCTTAAAATAAATACTTAGGAGATTATTGAGGAGCGACTCCTTTTTTTTTAGTGACCACATGCCTTTTTTTTTCTTTTTTATATATATGGCGACCACTTGGTCTTTTTTTTTTTTTGCTTTTGCTCCCTCAGAAATCTCCCTAAAAAAACTATATATGGCAGCTCTCTATCCCCACTCTTGAATAATACTCACCCTCGCCCTTGAGTATATATCTAAAACAATTTAATTTAGAGGATGGAGCTGTCTAATAGAAAGAATAATATTTAATCCCTTAAATACTTCAAAAAATAATGGGTTGTGGTTAATGAGGATACACAAAAAGATAATCATGGTTTAAGGATGGATATCCAGCGAATTTTGTATTCTCTCCAATGTAGAGAGACACAATGCATGGATAGAAAGTCTAGCAAAGAAAAGATACGCAAAAATGAATGACCAGCTTGTCTCATACCTAGATCACAATCTTGATCCAACTCATTTAAAAAACAAATCTAATAAATCTAAGGTTTAAAAATATATGGCTCTGGTAGGAATGGCTATTGCAAGATAATCTCATAACGTTGATCATGACATTTATAGTAGTAAAAATAAACAAGGAGATGACCATAATAAAGATTAAACTTTGCAAAAATTAAATCATATGGGTCTTTATTAACAATCATAATGATTATGAAAACCTGCTAATTTAACTAATCAAAACCAAAACATGATAAAGATAAAGCGGCAACTTTCATCATTTTCTTGAAAACATTAATTAATTAAGCATTGACCATGGTTATAGCACTAATGACACTTTAAATTTAAACTAACTTACTAAAAGCAAGAGAAACACAAAGGGAACACCAAATTGATAGATATAGGTAAATACTTGCAGAATTTAAAAATAAAAAGAAAAGGTGTTAGAAATATGTTACCGAATATTGCTTGAATTTTCTTGTCATTAAATAATTTCCTGCAAAATAATTCAAGTGCACGTACACTCTTGAGGTAACGGTCGCGAGTAGAAACAATTTACCATAATCTAAAAATATTTCTCAAGACTTTTAACTTGCGGCCTAGTTAACAAAAATAAAAAATGGTGTATGTGAATGCAAATGTGTAATTATGCAAGAAATAAGCATATAAACAAAGACAATGATTAAATCAAATTTTAAACACCATGTTTACAACATGATTCTGAGTCTCTCTATAGCCATCAAAATTTTAATTAACCAAGATTAAAACACCATGTTCTATCAAAATCATCAACTAATAACAGCAAAAGAAAACCAAAGCACATTGCAAATCTTATAAACTAATCAAATGAAATTATGGATAACTAGCAAGGTTAATTAACTTCATCACGATGATCAACAACTTATCTAAGCGTCATGCTTACACAAAATTGCTAAGGTAAACACTAATCGATCATGCATTTATATGAAAGCACACATTATGAAATTAATTAGCAACCAAGCCAATTATAAACATGCAATTCTAATATAAATGTAACAGGGTGGTTCATGCATAAAATTAGTAACATGAATGGTAAAAACTAAAAAGAGTTTACACCTAGCACTGAACACCATGTTCACTACTAAAATGCCAAAATTTCAAAGTAAAACACCATGTTTTAAGCTAAAAAATAAAGCACTCTAATTAGTTTAGAAAATGTTAACATAACAAAGGTGAAAAACTTATACACAAGAGACATAACTAGGAAGAAACTTTCGATTAAACTTAATGATGATGATCTTAAATTAAATCTAAACACCATGTTTACACTTAATTTACCAAGAAAAAAACTCTGCAGAGTATCAACATAATTATAAGACATCCATCGTGAAGTTTATGAAAATTTCAAAGCTAATAAAACAAATGTGAAGAAACAAATGATAATGCAAATGCAAGGTGGAAAACATAATATGAAGTGATGTGATGATAATTATTTAAATTAA
This sequence comes from Paspalum notatum, assembly GCA_022530915.1. Taxonomy (NCBI): domain Eukaryota; kingdom Viridiplantae; phylum Streptophyta; class Magnoliopsida; order Poales; family Poaceae; genus Paspalum; species Paspalum notatum. The sequence continues at coordinate 37,859,732 of CM039691.1, forward strand.
GTTAACTAGCCACAAGCTAAAGATTCAAAAAGTGATGTCATGCTTCCCATTTCTCTGTTAAAAGACTCAAACTCTTAACACTAAAAGTAAATAATTAAACGGGTTGCCTCTCGAAAAGCGCTTAATTTAAAGTTATAAAGCTAGACTTCTTACTTACCTTCACTGAAGTGAAGCCATAGTACTTGAACTAAGAATCCGAAGTGTCCATGCAGCTTGATAACTTGATTGTACAGCTTTATCGTGTCTTGATCATAGCATCACTCGTGTGCACAATCCTCTGCTTGCGTATTCATGTGCCGACGTCTTTGAAGCTCCTTGCAACTGAACTTGATCATAAAAATCCCATAGAAGCATTGCCCAAACTTTCTTCATCATTGGTGTCACTATCTTCCTCAAGTGGTCATCACCATAGTTACTGCTCCTTCTTTCCACATGGTATAACTCATCGGTCTCGAATAGAACATGCCTTAAATAATAGATCTATTGGATAGACTCTGACATTATCTTTCCAACAAGTACTTATACGTTAAAATCCGGTTCCGTATGAAGAAGTTATGCCCGTTTTACTCAAGCACTGCGTTTTGTCCAAACTTCAATTCAGCTCGCGCAGCCTTCAATGATTTGTACATTGCTCCTTGTAGAAATCTCCAAATTGATTGATTCTTATTGCGTTGGAAAGAGAACTTCATGGGCTTTCCAAATATAAGAAAATATTCTATCTTTGCCTCTTGAGGTTGAGCTCCACGTTGATGACATCTCAGTCTTCTGTTTTCAGCTTTCCCGATGTTGACAATCTTCAACCTTTTGGACTTGGATCTTCATGGAAATTGTTGGAGTCCACCATTATTGATCTTGAAACTTCATGGGCTTGATTTTTGTCTTCAATTCCTCTTTCATTCAGTTCACTCACTCTTCAATTTGAAACTCAATCAAACTTTTGCAAATTCTGATGATGTCTTCAAATCTTTGCCAAATCCTATGAATCATCATGAATTTGTCTGGTACTCTTTCACCATATTGACCTCATTGTTTCAAATGAAATGTAAATTTTTTTGCATGGTTAGCTCATAGTGGACACACACATATATAATATAATAGAATCATGGCATTGATTAGAGATAAAAGTAGAGTCATATGGTTGACTGGGGTTTAAACAGGTATATGATTTATGAATCAAAGACAACTATAGTTAAAATTGAAATCACATAGCAAAACGCTAAGACATATATAATTCATAAATGAACATGACTCATAAAATCAAACATGGGATAAAAAAGATGATGGTTTCTAATGGTTTTGGCTAAATTAGAAAGATGATTTTGAAAGAAATTAAAATAAAATTAGGTTTAGACAAAATTCTAACAAGGTTTTTTTGTTAGAGATACCTAAAGTTTTGAAATTTTAAAATTTCAAAGATAATATTGTGCACATATAATTAGTCACGATAAACATGCACATGCTCATGTTTTAAAAATTTCAAAAGCAATTTGCACAAAAATTAAATTTGGACTGAACCACTCATGGGGAGTTAGTACTTTTGCACAAATCTTGGCTCTGAATTTTTTATTTATATCTAACCTTAAAGCCTAAACCTGAGAATCAATGAACTAGCAAACCTTAACCATTTCTAAATATGAACAGATTCAATCAACTAATTAAAGTAAATAGATATACTAAAAGACATGTGGATAAATCAACCTAGACCAATTCACATGTAAAGATTAAGTATTGCAAAGCTAAGGATCAAAGAAACTAGTCTAAAGACAAACTTTATTAATCGATTCTTAAGGTGTGAATTAAGGAAACAAAGGTTTAACAAAAGCTAAAAACAAAACACAAGAAAGGACAGGAGGATAACAATCAACCAAACAACATTTTAATGATCATTATGAAACATTTCTAATCAAACATAGGTAAATTTTTAATTATATTTATGATTAAAACAAGAATTACCTTAATATTGAAGAAGTGAAGTTCAAATCTCATCATTAACTCCATGGTGACTTCATCTTATTCCTTGGAATATCATGATAGCATGCACCATCAAGTGTTGGAGAAGAATACTTCTTGTCTTCCTCGAAATTCAGCTTCCATTGCTCTGCCCTTTTAGTATTTCGATCATAACATCCTCATATGAAGTCCAAATAATGCAAATACGGACTCTATCTTGAAGAGCTCGAAAAAATCAGCAACTTTGATATTCGGACTTTCTTCATTTGACGTCGTTAAGATCTTCGAATTGACCCCACAAGGTGTTGCTATTTTGAATTTCGAGAGTAGCTCGAGATTTGGTTGGAGCTTGGATTGGTCTTGAGATAAACCTTCCGTATCGTTATCTTCCTTGTACTCGAGCAATTCTTAGCCTCCGGAACCTTCTCGGCTAACCATCTTTGCCTCCATTATCTGTAGCTTAGAACAAACAAGTTTCAAAGAATATTAGTCTTAAAAATTAAATAATATAATAGACTTACCTTTAACACCATAGTTATTCCTTCGTGATAGCTGTAGAAAAACTCAATATAAACCACTAACAGCGTTAGCACTTACTGTTAAAAAATTAGGTTCGAAAATATTTTTTTATTGGACCGAGGTCCATTTTTCCTGTATTGTAAGTTAAAGCAATATATATATATATATATATGAAAATCTATATTCTAATAGAGTTTAGAAAAAATTAAACTTAATAAAAAAGTTAAACTTATTTTAAACAAAACAATGCAAGAAAGTAAATAGAATAGAATAAACTAAATTAAAGTAAAAGGCACAAAACAATAGATACAATGCTAAATTAAGAAAAAAACACAAAAGCAAAGATCTAATGGGAGTCAAAACTATGATTGAACAAAAAAACGAACGACGACCTCAAGAACACAATTAGAGAACAAAAATATAAATAGAGCACACTAAACAAATAAAGACTAAAATTAAGACAAAGACTTAAACACAAAACTAGAGAATTAGCACACATTAACTAATTAGAACACAATTAGAAAAACTATTAGCACACAATTAGAACTATATTAGCACACAATTAGCAAACATAAACTAACTATTAAAACTAGTAGTAAAAGACAAAATTAAATAAATACATAAACTCAAATTAATTAGGAATCAACGAATTAGTTTTCCGACAACGGCGCCAAAAAATCTTGTTTACGACATTTAAGCACGGCAAACTTTATACTGCAAGCGATGGTATCGTATGTAGCTTTTTCCCAAAATGAGTATCATGGGTTTTGTCAATCCAAGAAGCGAACTAATTGAGAACTAATTAACAAGAGTTTAAGGTAAACTAAATGTATAAAGAAAGGTTCTAATCTACCTTTAAACTAGGTCTAAACTATATCTAATCTACGTCTAAACTATACTAATATATATATAAGATAGGCAAATAGAACAGAACTAGAACTCTAATCAAAGGGAATTAACTAGATTCTAATCAAGCTCTAATTGGATCCAAAACAAGTATGATAATGGGCGCCACAACAAGATTAAAGCAGCGAGATAACTAGTAGCTCAAGGTAGATAAGCATGATCAAGCATATTCATGTAGCATGATTAAATCAGGATCAATCAACCTAACCCCTAGATCGAGTTTAACCTTTTCCCGGGCTCTACTGTCACTAGTAACCAGGTAATCGACGAGAAACTCTCAACAGGCATACATGATTAGAGAAGGCCCTTCTAATCACTTCAATAGTCTAATAACATAATTAGCACAACTAGAACCTGTAATTACCATGATCTAAAGAAATAGATATACAACTATATCATTAGTAAGCTAGATCAACGATCAAGAACGCTAGAAGAATATAACCTTTAAAGACATGATCTAATCAACAGACATCTAGATCTAAAACTAATTAGAGCTAGAACAAGCATAATTAGAACAAAAACAAGATAATTAGACAAGAACAATGCTTCATTAATAAACTGTATCATACTTACAACCATGGTCATACCTCTTGATGATACAATTAGACCTCTGCAGCTAGGTAATTAGACTCTAATCACCTCTAGGAACTAGAAGAACTCTATTCCTAGACTAAAAACTCGGCCCTCTACTCTCCTCTAGTTGTGGTCCCTCTACATCGTGTCACCTCCGTACCTTGATAATGAATTGGAATGAATTAGATGGCCTTGTGGGTCTCATGGGGGTTTGTATTTATACCCGGAGGTGCCTTGGGGCGTCCTCCACCTTTCTCTTGCTTGGAGTTGGAGTAGGACTCTTCTTTCCCCCCGAAACCGGACTTTTCTGTCTTCTGCACCTTTCATATTTCGATAATATCTCTATTAGCCGGAGTCCAAATAAGGCAAACTCAGACTCTAAATTGTAGAGCTCGAAGAGATCTATAACTTTGGTATTCAAACTTTCTCCATTTGACGTCGTTTAGGTCTCCAAATTGGACCCGCAAGGTGTTGCTATTTTGGAATCCGAGAATATCTCGAGATTTAATTTGAGTTTGGATAGATCTCGAAATAAACCTTCCTTATCTTTGATTCCTTCGCACCCAAGTAGTCCATATCTCCTTGGAATCTTCTGCCGATGTAGAGAGGGGGTAGTCGGCCGACTCAAGGGGGGTAGGGTCGGCCGACCCGACCTCTCCTTTTTCCCGGTTGTTTCTATCTTTCGTGGAGACGCTGCTTGTTGCCAAAGAAATACTTATACATGGCCTATTGTACTCTTGGGCTTCTGGAATCTTCGGTATGGGCCGAGGTTTGACGGAGTCTTCTAGTCTTTGACATAATTGACGACTTTATTGAATAATTATCTCCAATTCCTTGTAGCTCTTGACACCTTCTTGAAGCTCCTTCTTGAAGCTTTAGAATAGAAAGTCTTGATTAACACAGAGGGAGGAATAAATCAACCAAGCCTTCCTTATTCATCATCTTCTTGACACCTTCTTGAAGCTCCTTCTTGAAGCTTTAGAATAGAAAGCCTTGATTAACACAGAGGGAGGAATAAATCAACCAAGCCTTCCTTATTCATCATCTTCAATAAATGTCGTCCCAGTGGTCTTTTCTCACTCAAAGTAGATTATTGTGAATTTCGCGAAAAATAGATCAAAAATCTGTAAAAATGACAGAGCATATTTTCAAGACAATGTTGCAAAATCCACAATAATCGGTGATAATTGTTAGTAAAAGATATAGTTGACGCTTAAAATCAATGAAAAACTATGTAAAATGATATAAAATATTCGTTCATAAGCCGCGTCAACAGAGAGCTAGGGGCCCAACATCCCCGAGGCCAGCTTGCTGCCTCCTGCCTGGGGAGTCCTCGTGTACGGTTGAAGAAGCTACAGCCAGGCAGGAGAAGAAGCACCCGTCCTCGTCGATCTTCTTCAGCCCGTCGGCATTGTACAAGTTGCTGCGGCGCAGCCCCTCGAGCATCTGGTTTTGCACGAACACAGCAACCTGTATCATTCCTCGTCTCTCTCTAGTGGTAGCAGCAGCCAGCAGGAAGGAAAATTAAAGGCTACTACTTACTCTAGTGCCGCCGCGCAGTCCTGCTTGCATAAACACCATCTTCCCGCAATCCCGCCAAGGACGAGCCACCAGCTGCCACAGCCCCGTGCCGCCGCCGCCCGGCCGTAGCCCCGCACCGCCGTGGCCCGGCTGCCACCCGGACGTAGCCTCGCGCCGCCGTGGTGGCCGCCGCCCGTCGACCCGCCGCTTCTAGCTGCTCTAGGGGAGAGAAGAGAGTTAGAGAGGAGGAGATGAGTGAATAGGAGGGAGACAAGAAGATGAGTGAGGGGGAGAGGAGAGAGGAAGAAGATAAGATAGCACTCACAGTGGATCGGTAACAGCAGCACCGCAGCGGTGGATACCATCCACCGTGCCTGCTAGTTTACAGGAGCGGTGCAAGACGTGCGCCGCTCCTTAAAACAAAATAGCAGGAGCAGTTTGAGATGTCCACCGCTCCTACTGTAAGCCTTACAGCAGGAGCGGTGCGTGTCTTGCACCGCTCGAGCTGTAAGCCCTCAGCAGGAGCGGTGGACCGCACCAACTGCTCCTGCTATTAGTAGAAGCGGTTGGTGCGGTGCACCGCTCCTGCTGAGCTTACAGCAGAAACGGTGCACCTCGTGGGGCCCACTCTGAGAACAACAGGAGCGGCTCCATATTGAAGCCACTCATGTAGTGTTTTGGGGGACGCTCCTAAATCAGATTTGTGTAGTAGTGTGAATAACTTGGATATTGATGGTGCGGCTAGACTGATCCTTTTACTATGGGATACTTGGCAGGTGAGGAATAATATTACACATGAATCAGAGAGTGTGGGGAATAGATATCCCCTGGGCCCTCACGGCGTGTATTCAATACATGGGCTATTGGAGGGCCCAGTAGAGACAGCAGGCCCTTCTTAGGGCGCCGACTGGTCTCATGGGCCCAAGAACGGATGGCGAGCTTGAAGACCAAGTCAAAGGCGCTATAATTCGGGAAAGACGCAAGGGAGTTGGTTCGGACTCTGTATTACGGGAGCAGCGGGACTCAAGGAAGGAAACATGTAATCGTAGATTTTGTATACTCTTTAGGCTCCCAAACAGAGTAGGACTCGTAGATAGAACTTGACTTGTAACCCAAGCCTGGCCGGATTATATAAGGCAGGTGAGGGACCCCTATGTGGATCATCGATCATCTCATCGCACACCAGCCACCAAACCTCTAGACCCTCGTTGTAACCTCGAGAACTCAGATCAATACAACTCGCCCTAAATAGGACGTAGGGTGTTACGCTTATCGTGGCCCGAACCTGTATAAACCCTTGTGTTTTGTTGCATCTCTACGCAAACCATCGAGCTACGCCGATCTCGCCACCCCAAAAGCATCACGTGACACACCCCGTGGTGCATTGTTGGCATAAAACCCCGACAGTTGGCGCGCCAGGTTGGGGGCGGCGAAATCAGCATCAGCTAGCTCCACGGCCAATCGTCTCGTCAACGGCTTCACCCCAGATGACATGATCCAGTTCGGATCAATTACCTTCATCGCCGATCGGAACAGCGACCTCCACTAGCTTCGCAGTACGCCGGTGCGACCACGCATCATCGTCGAACCGTCGACCACTCCAGAGCGGCCTGCACCATCCGATCGTCGCCACGGACCAGCGCCTCATCAGCGTCCACCAACTCCGCGCCAAGCTCCAGCACCTCGGCGCGAGGCGCCGGCCCCCCGCCAAAATCCGGCTTCGCGTCGTGCTGAGTCAGATCGGGCTCCTCGTGGTCACAATGACTCGGGAGCGCGAGCCAACCGCAGGGTCTCCTTCAGGGTTGGATCCACATTGACCACGCCAGCCCGAGCGGAACCTGCGACCACCACCGCTCCGACCCTGACCCGTCGCACGGCGCTCTCAACCTTCCCGACTCAAAGCTGGACTCGGATTAGTCTGGGGCCGAGACCAGGTTCCTCAAGGAACCCCTCACGAGGCCTGCAGCAGGCCCGCGCCTCAGGCAGCACTCCACAGGGCCCGGGCGAGTCCCAGTTGATACTCGTTCCTAGGTCCCAAGTCCGCTACGGGTCCCACCTCCGCCGGCATTGAAGCGAGCCCGGCCGGCATCGCCCGCCTACGGCCGAAAGAAGACTCGGGTGGAGCCTGCCGTTCCCTCCATCCCGTTCGGCCTCCGCAACTCCGCTGCCACGTACCAGGGGCTTCTCTCCCGTGCCTCGGCTCCCCTCAACAACGACGAGGGTGCACGGGGGGCGCCCAGCTCAAGACAGTCCGTGCCTCTTCCGGACGATCGCATCTACTGTGGGCTCGACGCGCCGCCGGCGTGGCGGCGCCCACGACTCGTCATCGATCCCACGCCGGCGGGAAGATCCATTCGCCGGAGCACCTTGCCGACTGGCGAGGCTCGCCGTCGCCCGGTGAACACTGAGAGGGCTCGTAACTCGGGGCGCCCTCATATGATCTACAGCATCGATACTCCAATGGTCTCCGAACACGTTGCAACTACCACAACGACCACGACGTCCACGGTCCCTGCCTCGGACGCCAGCGTTGGGGTGGCAGCCACGACCACCAGCAGGCCCAGGGATCGTTTTCTGGCTGCACTATCTGCTTCCCTGAGGTCATCGTGATCAGCGGCGGGGAACGAAATCGACGAAGTGGTCTCGGAGGATGAACAACCTGTCCTCGCCAAAACCTCGCAAGATCGCCACAGAAGGGAGAGGGCGAATCGCATCCGTAACATCCGGCGCCGCCACATCATGGGGAACAAGGATCCTACGCTGCCTGTCTCAATCGACGAGGTAACTCGGGTGAGCGAGAATGAGCAGGAAGTACAGAGCCACCGAAGCAGGAAGCAGACGCGGCAGCGGCGCCGCGATTGGCAGTCTGCTCAAGCCAGGCGACAGCGCGGGGCAGGAATCCTCGGGCGCAATCTTCTGAAGGAGTTCGAAGGAGTCATGGAGACTCCGAGTCAAGCAGGGGGGCGTTGGTCAAGCTCTGCGAGCTCATCCCTAACAACGAAGATGGGGTGGCCATGAAGACCGTTCTCGCCCGGGCAGCAGACCACCTCGTGCCCAGGCAGCCGGAGGTTGCCGACGCACGATAGGTCATTAACGGCAACCGCGACGCACGTCACAGCATTGAGCAATCTCGCGCTCAGAGGCACCAGCTCGAGATGGACCGGCGTGCGAACTACGACCGAGACCACGGCCCCCCGCAGCGCGCTCCAGCCGCCAGGTGTCACTCGGGGGCTGTCTCTGTGAATAGCTCTGCCCCCCGAGTCAGATCTGAGCGGGATCATCGACCTCAGTCCCCGCCTCGCCGCCCAGTGGAGGATTGCGGCAACCCGGCCGGTGCCGCAGAAGCTGCTATAGCGGCCTTCGGCCAGAGAATTCAAGATGTCGAGTGGCCACCCAACTTCAAAATCTCAAACATTGAGAAATTTGAGACGAAGATGGATCCGCGGAACTGGCTGGCTATGTACACTACCGCGGCCCGAGCGGCCAATGCCTCGGAGGATCTCATGATGGCCTATGTCCCAATCAAGTTGGGGTAGGATGCGCTTCAATGGCTTCGCCACCTCAGGCGTGGTAGCATTGAGGACTGGGACGACTTCCGATGCCTGTTCATCGCCAACTTCCAGTCACTCTCCGACAAGCCGGTGCAATGGTGGGACCTCAAAACCATCAGGCGCAAGGATTCGGAAAGCCTGCGATCGTACCTCAAGCGGTTCCAGGCTCTCAGAAACCGCATCCCCGACGTATCTGAGGATACGGTGATCGAAGACTTCCTCCAGGGCTCCAACGACCAGGTCTTCGTCAAGGACATACTGGAAAGGGCGCCCACCACCTCAGAGTGTCTCTTCCAGGAAGCGGACCGCTACATCATGGCGGACGAACGAGCTCGCGACCTCGTTCGCCCCCGGCAAGACGACCGGGGCAAGGGCAAGCAGGAGAGGCATGAAGAACCCCCGCGCCAAGATCGACGCTGGGACAAGAGGCCTCGGGAGGAGGTCCGAGCCATGGCTCCAGCTCCGGTACGACCACGTGGCCCACCTCTAGCCCAGGCTCGAACCCTTGATCAACTCCTCGACGAGCCATGCCCGGCGCATAAGGATATGCGCCATACTCTCAGACATTGCCGCGACTTCAGAGCCATGCTGAACCGCGGCCAGTTTCCGACGGTGCAAGCCCCTCCGCCGCCATGGAACCAGCCGCCACAGAGGCCGGCTGGAGGTAGTAATCAACACTTCCCCAACGTCAACAAGGAGGTCAACTTCATCCTAGGAGGGCAAGGAGCGTACCAGAGCAAGCGCCAGGAGAAGCTGGAGGATTGGCGGATCAACGCGGCCACCTCAGAGCCGCCACAGCCATACGATTGGTCCCACGAGCCGGTCTCGTTCAGTCGGACGGATCAGTGGCTCAACTTCGATGAGCCGGGCAAGTACCCGCTGCTCATAACCCCCATAGTCGGCGACACCCGACTCAAAGAAGGTTCTGATCGACGGAGGGGCCAGCATCAACGTGGTGTTCCCCAGGGCCCTGCAAGAGATGGCGATCCCGCTCAGCGATCTCAAGAGATCGGATACCCCGTTCTTCGGGATTGTCCCGGGTGTAGGCAAATACCCGCTCGGACACATCTATCTGCCGGTCGCTTTTGGCACAGCAGAGAACTTTCGCATCGAGACGTTGAGATTTGAAGTCCCGACCTTCAACTGTCTACAACGCCATCATTGGGCGTCCAGGGCTAGCCAAGTTTATGGCTATCCCACATTATCCATACCTCGTCCTCAAGATGCCAGCCCCGGGTGGTACTCTCTCCATACGCGCCGACTTCAAGGGAGCCTCGAAGTGTGTACAAGAGGCCATGCAAATGGCCCTTGAGCAGAATCACATGGCGGCACAGAAGAAGCTCAAGGGGACGAAATCGGCATGTTGCAGGAAGACCTCCAGATTCCGACTCAAGAGGCGGCCTCTAGCGCAGCAATTCAACCAGCCGTCCCGACAAAAGAGATAACTCTCGACCCCTCGGACGCGACCAAGATGACCGCCATCAACGCTCTCCTTCCTCCCAAATAGGAAGACGCGCTCGTCCAGTTCCTGAGGGCCAACCGTGACATATTTGCATGGAAGCCAGCAGATATGCCTGGGTTCCCAAGGGAATTGGCCGAGCACCAACTCAAAGTGTTCCCCAATGCCAAACCCATCAAGCAGAGGCTGCGGCGATTCACTCCTGAAAAGCGAGAGGCCATTAGGGCAGAGTTAACCTGGCTGAAGGCAGCTGGTTTTATTAGAGAGGTCATGCATCCCTAGTGGCTTGCAAATCCTGTACTCGTTCTCAAAAAGAATAAAAAAGACTGGCGGATATGTGTTGACTATACCGATCTCAATAAGCACTGCCCTAAGGACCCGTTCGGGTTGCCTCGCATTGACCAGGTCGTTGACTCTACGGTCGGCTGCGTTTTGCTCTCCTTCCTCGATTGTTACTCGGGCTATCATCAGATTAGCCTAGCAACAGAAGATCAGGAGAAGACAGTGTTCATCACGCCTTTCGGTGCCTACTGCTATACCTCAATGCCTTTCGGGTTGAAGAATGCAGGAGCAACGTACGAAAGGGTGATTCAAACTTGCCTTGCCGATCATTGGGGAGAGCGCATCGAGGCTTACATTGATGATGTTGTAATCAAGACCAAGAACGAAGAGAATTTCATTGACGATATGCGCCGGGTGTTTGACAGCCTAAGGAAATTCTGGTGGAAGCTCAACCCCACCAAGTGCGTCTTCAGCGTTCCCGCAGGTCAGTTGCTCGGTTTTGTTGTTAGCAATAGAGGAATCGAAGCCAACCCCGAGAAGATCAAGGCTATTCTGCGCATGCACCCTCCCAGATCGCAGAAAGATGCTCAGAGGCTGACTGGGTGCATGGCAGCCTTAAGCCAATTCATATCACGGCTCGGGGAGCGTGGCATGCCCTTCTACAAACTCCTCAAAAAGGTGGACAGGTTTCAGTGGACTACAGAGGCTCAGGAAGCGTTGGACGCTTTAAAAAAGTTCCTAACGTCACCTCCCGTACTCAAGTCTCCTAATCGTGCCGACTCATCGGCGGAAGATTTGCTCCTCTACATCTCCTGTACGACTCATGTGGTCAGTATCGCATTGGTGGTCGAGCGACCGGATGGACAGCACACGGTACCCAGGCAACACCCGGTCTACTTCATCAGCGAGGTCCTCAGTCCCTCCAAAATCAGGTATCCTCAAGTACAGAAGTTACTATATGCAATTCTCATTACCGCACGCAAACTGCGCCATTACTTTGAGGAATATAAAATCATCGTCCTCTTGTGTGTCCTCTGCCTACGTGTTACCACAGTGCGAGTTGCTTTTGCCTTGATGCGCCCCTGACCAATTGCAGCTCGTGTCTTCACACCACTTGGAGCAGCTGTTAGCTCGGGGGCTTTGGCGATGTTGCTCATACCAAGCTCTTGGGTGGTCTGAGCTGTACGTGGTATCACAATGAATGTATGCTCTTCATTGTTTCCTGCACCATGGGCAGCAGCAACAACAGCTTCCATCTCTTCAGTGGATAACTCGGATTGTCGCTTTGATAGCCCGACAGCTCCAGAGGTTGTAGGGTCTGACAGAAACTTGGATATGTTGCTCTGCAGTAATTTCATGAATCAGAATGCGATTATGTGCAAGGATACTTAAAGAAATCACAGTAAGGTTACTTACAGTGGGAGTTGGATTCCAGGCAGAGTATGGTTTGGGAGTACCCTCGTTGTGAGCTTCACCTCTCAGTATCAACTCCACTCAGGCTTTGACATCATCCTCAGTTATAGATCGAGCTGTTTCTCTAGTTGGATCACTAGCTCCGACATATAGATAAGCAGGGTAGATCCTATCCTTCAGAGGCTGAATGCAGCGATACACAAAGTCTATCACCACGGCATGGGCAGTGAGGCCTCTTTCCTTCAGAGTGGCTATTTCCTCTAGCAGTGTGTCGACCTCAGCCTGCTCCTCAACAATTGGGCCTTCTTTCCAGCTGGGCAGCTTGCTGTCAGGTTGTCTCCCAGACCTCGGGGGGAGAGAGTTTCCATGATTTTCAATGTAAAACCACTCGGAGTGTCATCCTCTGTTGTTATCTGGGAGGGGGATATCTAAATAAACAGCTTTGCGATTCTTCCGTAGCTCAAAGCTGGCCCCTCCAGTCACCTGTAGCACTCCGTCTCTCAGACCGGCTTTGCAGTGGTAAAGGTATTTCCACAAGCCAAAGTGCGGGACAATTCCGAGAAACACCTCGCAGAGGTGGATGAAAATTGCAAGTTGAAGAATTGAGTTGGGATTCAAATGGGTCAGGTTGATGGCATAGAATTGCAACAGGCCTCGCGCGAATGAGCAGAGGGGGAGACCTAACCTGCAGATGAAGAATGGCATGAACACCATTGCCTCATAAGTATCCTCAGTTGGAGCAGCGTCATCCTTTTTCTCGCACACCCTCCAGTTTGCCACTTCCTTCGGAGGCAGGACGCCCATGTCCACCAAAGATTGTAGCATGGGCTCGGTGACAATGGAGGGGCGATACGCTAGGTATGGTGAAGGTATCTGCCGGTTCTCGTTGTGCGGCAGACCCTCAGTGGTGTTTCCACGCTCACTCAAACTTTTCTTCTTGGGAGCCATGGAGGTGGATGTCAATGTTTGGATGGGGAATCGAGAAGCAGTGGATGCAGTGGGATTTTGATTTTCAAAACAACAATGGCGGCGGTCTCAGTGGGGAAGAATGGCAGTTCAGATCTTGGATATGAGAACTTTCGGTTCAGGGTATAGATCTCAAAATAACCCTGACGCCGTTAAGTAATAGTTTACGTGGACTGACGGAACTGGCGGATATCGTTAAGAATAACTCGGATCTCTTGACAGTAGCATTTGAGTCGGATTGCTCTGGAATTAAGTCATCTATTTCAGTGGGGATGATTTCTTAAGCATAGTAATTCAGTCGGTGTTCACAAGTACAGGTTCATGTTCTCTATTACTCGAAGAATGAGTTATCCAATTGGACCTAACAGTTTAAGTCTTGCCTGAACTGTGGGCATAAGCGAAGTGTGGTTCCTTTTGCTGTATGACGCTCTTGGTCTTAGTTCAAAAAACTCAAAGGGGGCATTTAACTCGGATGCAAGATTCTTAAGATATGAACACACAGAAGAACTCAGAAATGAAGGATAATAGATGGATTTCATTATATAGTATATATAGTTCATCAAGGAGGATTACATATAAGAGGGGAGATTATCCTAATCTACTACTAGCTACTACTACTAATATGGTGGTGGTGGTGGTGGCCTACACGCCGGTGGATGGCCCGGCCGGGGGCCCGGTGACGCGCCGGCGCTTGGAGGCCGGAGCATCGGCCTCATCTCCACTGTCGTGGCCGCCGTCGTCGCCGTCGTGGCCGCCGTCACCACCGTCGTGGCCGCCCGGGCCATCATGGCCGCTGGGGCCATCGTTGTCCTCGTCATCGTCATCGTCGGAGTCCTCCTCCTCGCTGTCCTCCTCCTCCTCGTCGGCGGAGTCCTCGAAGGTGGTGCGACGGAGGCCCCGGAGCTTGGCGCGCTCCTTGGCGCTGTAGCCTTAGGAGTCGTCGGTGTTGGGCTCCATCTCGTACTCCTGTGGCGGCGCCTCCTTGGGGGTTTTCACCTCCTCGCTGGAGAAGTCCTCCGAGGGCTCGTCGTATGCGCCGCCAAACAACGCGTCATCGGAGTCCGAGTACTCCGATGGCGGTGGCGAGCGCGCGCGCTTCTTGCCCTTCCCTCCGGCCATGGCTGAAAGCGAGGGAGTGGGGAGTTTCTTGGGGTTTTCTTGAAGAACTGGTACTCAGAGGAGGAGTAAGGGATGGATGGGCGATGGCTTTGCTCTTATAGCACGGCCGCTTCGCTTCGATCTCTGTGCAAACGATTCAATAGGCCGCGTCGTTTCGACTTCCTCCACGCGTCAATTATCGCGTGGGAGGGTAATGGCTGTTGCGTGTTCGGAAGTATCCTGTTTCCTAGGGCCTTTTCGGGGTAACTCCTCGGTCCCTCTGCTCGTTCCCTTTGGGTTAACCCCATGGGGTGCGGGATTTGTGGAAAATTATTCTTTTTCCTAAAATCCGAGAAAGCAGGAAGCTTGAGCCGGTTTTCTATAACTCGGAAAACTGGGAGTAAATGGTAACTCGGATAAGAGGATTTGCTATTCCTCAAATTGACTCGGCGCTTGAGGATCGCATCCTGTGAAGCCTGATCAGAAAGTTTAGATCTTCAAGATGATTGATACTCAAGTCAACTTGAAGCTCGGGGGCTACCCCATGGGGTGCACCTGGCGGTGCACCATAAGAAACAGTGTGGACTCAGGTGAGGAACTCATGAGTAGTATGTTATTTTCTCCGGAGTCTCGAGTCAATTAATCTCTAAATTAACTCGAGCCTCAGGGGCTTGTGGGGGATAGATATCCCCAGGGCCCTCACGGCATGGATTCAATACATGGGCCGTTGGAGGGCCCAGTAGAGACAGCAAGCCCTTCTCAGGGTGCCGACTGGTCTCATGGGCCCAAGAACGGATGGCGAGCTTGAAGACCAAGTCAAAGGCGCTATAATTCGGGAAAGATGCAAGGGAGTTGGTTCGGACTCTGTATTACAGGAGCAGCGGGACTCAAGGAAGGAAACATGTAATCGTAGATTTCGTATATTCTTTAGGCTTCCAAACAGAGTAGGACTCGTAGATAGAACTTGACTTGTAACCCAAGCCTGGCCGGATTATATAAGGCGGATGAGGGACCCCTACGTAGATCATCGATCGTCTCATCGCACACCAGCCACCAAACCTCCAGACCCTCGTTGTAACCTTGATAACTCAGATCAATACAACTCGTCCCAAACAGGACGTAGGGTGTTCCGCTTATCGCGGCCCAAACCTCTATAAACGCTCGTGTTTTGTTGCATCTCTACGCAAACCATCGAGCTACGCCGATCTCGCCACCCCAAAAGCATCACGTGACACACCCCATGGTGCATTGTCGGCATCAAACCCCGACAGAGAGAATATCGATAACAGGGTTTGTAAATTTTGTTACCAAGTACTAGTGTGAACTATGTGAAATCCGGTGTCAGAACTAGCCTTTTGATGCAAAAGGCAAAGGCCCAAGGTGTGATTCTTTGGTGGTGGATAAGAAAACAAAGATGACCAAAGGGCAGAGATGCTGGGAATAGCCTCGTGAAGGGTGCCTCAAAGTTAATGTTGATGGTGCATTCGCTAAAGTACGTAGCTGGAGAAGGAGGACTAGGCATCGTTATCAGAGATGAAGCAGGTGATGTGCATCTTACGGCATGGAAATACATTCGACGGTGTGGAAGTGCCGAAGAGATGGAAGCATTGGCCCGCAATGAGGGTTTGACACTTGCTGCAGAATGGGGACGCAAAAAAAAAAACCATCCTAGAGACAGATTGTAGCACCATAGCAAGACTCTACCAGAATGGAAGGTGATCCATATGAGAAGGGAGTAGAACTCTGCAGCCCACGAGCTGGCACAATTGGCGAAGCGGACAAAGCACTCGGCCGTGTGGCGTTTTAATTTGCCTATGTGTGTCAAGCGTATTATTCCTCGGGATTGTAATCTAAATTTTGAGTGATCAATGAAGTTCCCTTTTCCTCGCAAAAAAAAAGGACATCTCCTTTGGGGCTTTTTTTTTCTAAACGAACCAGGCAAGAGAGCTGCCGATTATATTAATATAGAAGAAAAAACCCTAGAGAGGGCAACAAACAACAACGCACCACGTACTCAAACTCAACACACCACTTAGCTCAACTGGCCGGTTGGATTGGGACTTCAACACGGCACAACACTTAGCCAAGACAAAAACACAAGCCCAACCTAGTCAAGACGCGAGCTTCCAAAGCGACGCCTCCAACGAGGAGCACGACTCCACAGGCGCCCCCGTCGCCCGACCCTACGGTCAGGGTTTTCACCCCGGAACACGATGCACAAAGGGAATATGGGTGGAACGACGATGCTTCCAAGGAAGTAAACGGCGTCCGACACCATCGTCAGCCCGAAGAATGGGCAAGGCTTTCGCCACCACCACCAAAACCCACTACACACCGAAAGCTGTGAACAAACCCCAGGTCCTGCGTTGCAGAAGATGAAGCTCACTGAGACGTGCCTTGACAAAGGCAATGTACTCAAGATGATCACCCATGATCAACATATCATTAACATAGAGAAGAATAAGGGTGCAACCTCGAGGTGAAGTGTGGATAAAAAGAGCAGGATCATGCTGACTAGCAACAAACCCAGCAGCGGTGACAACAGAGGTGAAGCGCTCAAACCAGGCACGAGGAGCCTGCTTGAGGCCATAAAGAGAACGACGAAGCCGACACACATGACCATCAGGGACAGTGTAACCAGGAGGAGGATGCATATAGACCTCCTCATGCAGCTCACCATAAAGAAAGGCATTTTTGATATCAAGCTGCGAAATGGCCCATCGGCGAACAGAGGCAACAGCTACAAGAGGGTGAACGGTGGCGTGATGGGCAACAGGAGCAAAGGTCTCCTCATAGTCACACCGATACTCCTACTGAAACCCACGTGCAACAAGTCACGCCTTAAATAGCTCTTAATGGAACCATCAGAGTGAGTCTTAATCTTGTAGACCCACTTGCACGTGATAGGAGTAGCAGAAGACGGGAGGGGAACAATATCCCAAGTACCAGTGTGCTCAAGAGTAGTAATCTCCTTAGCCATAGCAAATTGCCACTCGGAATGTGAAAGCGCATCACGGTATGAGGTAGGCTCAGAGAGAACAGAAGCGGAAGCGGTGCTTTCGTCGCCCTCTACTGTTTTGGCTGCTCCGGCTACCACACTTCCTCCAGCGGCTCCGACGGCTACCTCGGTTTCTGCACCGGCAGTTGGATCTACGGCTCAGACAGGCACTGCTGCTGCTCTCTACCGCAACTACTGCAAGGCAAGAACTCACAACATTGAGCAGTGCAAGAAGCGACCTCCACGTCGCAAGGGTGGTGCCTCGAGTGGTGCTCCTACTTTGCACCAGTCACCTCCTGCTTGGGCACTCGACTTGACTCGGTGCATGGAGCGCATGGAGCGTCTTTACACTGCTCCATCCACTCCCTCAGTAGTCTCCTCAGTTGCTACTTGTGTGCCACAGCCAGGGGCCCAATCGTCTCAGTCAAGTACTCTGCCTTGGATCCTTGACTCTGGAGCTTCTTTTCATATGACACCTGATTCTACTCATCTTTGCTCCTTGAGTCCATCATCGGCTTCTCTATTTGTCAACACTGCCGATGGTACTTCACATCCTATTCTTAATCATGGCACACTTCACACTCCTCAGTTTCATGTTCCTTCTATTTCTCATGTTCCTAATCTTAATTTGTAGTTGTTGTCAGCTGGCCAGATCACTGATTATGATTGTCATATCATACTTGAGTCTGACTCTTGCATGCTCTGTTCAGGATCGTTGTACGGGGGACCTTGGTTAGTACTGGCCGCCAGCTCTGTGATCCTTCTCATCTTTGGGAGCTTGACTGGCTTCGTCTTCCAGCTTCTACTCGTTGCCGGTCTTCCTCCACTGATGATGCCACAGCTTTTGCCGCCACCACATCAGTCAGCTTCGCTTAGTGGCACCATCGCTTAGGTCAGATGTGTGGGTCCCGTTTGTCATCTCTAGTCAGTAGTGGTGTTCTTGGGAAGGTTTCTGGTGATACCTTCCTCCCTTGTATGGGTTGTAAGCTTGGCAAGCAGCTACAGCTTCCATATCCTAGTAGTCAGACTAAATCCACTCATCCTTTTGATCTTGTTCACTCTGATGTATAGGGCCCTGCGCCTTTTGTTTCGAAAGGGGGACATCATTATTATGTGATCTTTATTGATGATTTCTCTCGTTTCACATGGGTGTACTTCTTGGATTCTAGAGCTCAGGTGCTCACTGCATATCAGGCCTTTGCTACTATGGTTCGACCCAGTTCGATTCTCCCATTCGTGTTTTTTGAGCTGACTCAGCAGGAGAGTATTTGTCTCGCTCTCTTCGGCAGTTTCTCTCTAAGCAGGGTACCCTTCCTCAGTATTATTGCACTGGTGCTCATGCTCAAAACGGTGTTGCTGAGCGCAAGCACCGTCACCTTCTTGAGACTGCTCGTGTGTTGTTGTTGTCCTCCTCAGTTCTGCCTCAGTTTTGGGCTGAAGCAGTCTCTACAACTGTTTACCTTATGAACATTCAGCCTTCCACAGCTCTTCATGGTGACACTCCTCTTGAGCGTCTTTTTGGTCGACCACCCTAATATAGTCATCTTCGTGCTTTCAGTTTATTGCCTTTGTTCTTCTTCAGCCTCGTGAGAGGACAAAACTCACCGCACAATCAGTGCGGTGTGTCTTCCTTGGCTATGACTCTGAGCGCAAGGGCTATCGCTGTTGGGATCTTGTCGCTCGTCGCATTCGAGTCTCTCGAGATGTTACCTTTGATGAGTCTCGCCCATTCTTTGCTGCTGATTCGTCCTCTTCTTCCACTCATTCTTTTGAGTTTGTTGACTTTCTCAGTATAGATGGGCCACCCTCCACCACCTTGTCTCCGCCATTCTCGACTATTCCATCTATTCCACCTTTGTCACCTTCACCACCTTCACCTCCACTTCCTCCATCTCCACCTCCACTGCCTCCATCCCTGCCATTTTCACCACCCCTACCCCCACCTCCATCACCTCCACCTCTATCACCTCCACCTGCATCACCTCCGTCATGTCCTCCCATTCTCTTTCACTACACTCGACGCCCGCGTCCTCCGCCACCATCCAGTCCCTCTCCATCCACTGTTGGTGTGCCTCCTCCGTGATATGACCTTCATGATCGGAGTACGCTCTACGCAAAGCACAGACAACATTAAAAAAGAGTCTAGGACCCGTCCGCGTCGCTCCCACAAGGGCGGCTCGGACGGAAACTCCACCGCCCCTACCCACCCCCTCGCCGGCCGTACTCCGCCTCGCCGCCGCCTGAGCACGCGGCCGAGAAGCTCGCGCCGGTGCAAGGACGGAGGCGGCGGGGCCCTCATCTCCCTACCGCGCGCGGTTGGCTCCCCAAGGGAAGCTCCCGTCCATGGTGGCAGAGCCGTCGTTGTGGGTCACTAGAGGCCAAATCCGGCGAGTCCAAGGCCGGATCCAACGAGCCCAAGGCCAGATCAGGCAAGCACTTGGTGGTGGTCGTCGCCATGGCGTGGCTCCCATGGAGGAGGTCTCCGGCGAGCTCCGTGGTGGCTTCTCCACCTAGGTGGGGTGCTGCAGCTCCCTTCCATGGCGCGGGATGCGCGAATCCGGGTGTGACGACGGGCTGGCCGCTGCTTCGCCGATGCCGTCGGCGGTGAGCGCTGCGGTAGAGTCCTGCTGTGCGGCCTGCAGCAGCGGCGGCGGCAGCAGCACGTGGCCGGCAGCAGCAGCTAGGTGCTGCGGTGGAGTTCCGGCGGCACTAGCACGTCAGGCTCCTGCTGTCGATGTCTGGGGGGGGAGGGACTCCGGCGGCGCATCGGGTTAGCGCCAGCTTGGGCTCTGGTGGCGCGTCGCGCGGCTTCCCCCAGGGCCAGGTCCGGTGCGGCTCGACCGACGATGTCTCAACGGCGGTGGTGGGTGGACCTACGCCTCACCGAGCGCGACGGCCGAAGGGCGGATCTGTTTGAGGCAAGGCGCGGCTGGCTGCGACAGGGTGGGGCTTCGGCGGTTGGCATCGAGGTCTGTGTGTGCTCATCGCGGTGGCTGCTCGCAGCGGACCTCGACGACTTGCCTTGCTTGGCAGTTGTGAGTGCGGTGAGGGACTGCGTCGGAAGACGGCGCTTGCAGTGGCGACAAGTATGGCAGCTTTGTGCAGTGGACTACTAGCAGTGTTCCTTTGGGGCTTTTGGCCGCCCTTCATCGAGCAAAGGCTAATTAATCTGAATGCCTTATCTTTGTGCAGTAAAATCTAGACATATGTACCTATGAGATATTGATTCCTTGAGGAGCGGCCCACATGATATCATTTCTAGTGCCTAACAACAACTGCCGGCTCGTAGTGTCTGCTATAAGGTTCCCCCAAACGATCGAAAGATAAAGGGGGACAGCAATGTTGCAGTCCATGCATGCAGCACCTACAAGATATTGATTCCTTAGGAGGAAGCCCACATGTGACAGCAGTTGTGGTGCCTAATCTCCGGCTGGTATACACACACACTGCATATCATATTGTATATAAGGTGCCCATACGATCGAAAGACAAAGCAACTAACAGAGTTGTAAGAAGCTAGGTGCGGACCAAAGAGCACACACAGTATGGAGGGCCACAACAAGGTGGTGCTTGCCTTTGTTCTGGCTGTCCTCATGGCTGGGCAGCTCGTAGCTGAAGCCATCGTTGTTGTAGAGGCGCTTGGTGGCACAGCGATCGTAGACGGCGCACGACGGCTGCCGGCGGTGCCAGCAGCGCGAGGACCAAGAAAGAGTGCCCTTCTTCTACCTCAAGGTACTAGCTACCTATTAGTCTGCTCCTCGATCGTTCTCGTTTTCTCTACCGATCGAAATAATTTTCAACCGTACGTTACTGAGAGCTCCGTGCTTTTATACGATGATGATGACGATGATGCACTGTTCGATCGTTAGAAGACGAAGGCAGCCAACGCACAACTGCTGCGGGCGTCAAGGAAGACAAGGCATACGACATGGCTCACGGTTATTTTATTCCACCAACCCTCCCACCTTGCCGCCGTAAGGCATGCTGAACGATCGAGAGCAGGATACGATCGATGACCTTCAGTTTCAGAGTTACCAACGCCTTTATTATATTGCTCATCTTGAATATATAGTATGAAGCAGGGCGGTGAATAAACGCGCGGCATCAGTCTTCTATGACCCTTTAAATACAGTTGGGGCAACATACTGCAGCAGGTCTGTGTAGTTTATTGAATGCCGTGGATGTGCCTACCTATATGTGTAATTTATAAACTGTAGTATCCTTCTCTGTCCTAGAAAATTTCGTCATGTGCATATCTCAGTGTTGTAATTGTAAGCCGGCCCCACGTGGTTTTTACAACTGAATGAATGAATGTAACAAAGGGTCCATATCCATATTATATTAATTCCTAGTGGATTTTTAGCACGTTTTTTCATATTTAATTTGCCAAATGACGAGTAATGATACAAGCAGTCCGATGTGAGGTAGTCTCCTCGTCCACTCCACAGGCATGACTATTAGACCTTGTTTGGATACTCGTGGATTGGAATGGATTGGTGTGGAATGGAAGAGGTTGGAGAAAATTTTGAACTATTATAGATTTAAACACACTCCAATCCTTTCAATCCACGTGTATTTCACACCAATCCACGTCTACCCAAACAAAAGCCTAAGTGTGTTGGGGAGGTGGATAGCAGGCAACATCACCGCAAGGCTCTGATGGGCTACTGCTTCTTCCACCGCCTCATCCGGGGAACCACATCTTAGGGGGCGTTTGGTTCGCCCCCAGATAATGCGAATCTAGTAGGAAATAGTGGGATATTGTGTCCAAACGCCCCGGATAATGCGTCAGATAACACGCAACTCGGCATTATCCCGCTATCCGGCCAACGACTGCATCGCTTGCATCCGCATCCTCGTCTCCCGGCCGCATCGATTCTCGCTGCTTCCCATCCGCATCTCGAGCGCAGCCACCAGCTCTCTCCGCACGCCAATCTCCGCACACCAGGGGATGCCGCCTACGCGAGAGGGGCTCCGGCGCCGGCATGCGGACATGAGGCGAGAAGGGAGGCCATGGAGAGGAGATGTGTGGCGCGATGGAGGCAGAGCAAGCCCACGGCGACGGCGCTTCACGCGGAGGGGCCGAGTGGTTGCGCGTCCAGCGGTGGGCGCGTCGGTTGGGCGGAGGAGCCTGGGGGCTGGGGCCGGCGCGTCGGGCGGAGGAGCCGGGCCGCGGTGCATGAATGCGGAGCCAGGGGCTGGCGCGTCGGGCAGATGCGGAGCCGAGGACCAGCGCATCGGGTGGACGTGGTGCCTGGGCAGCGTCATGCGTCGGGTGGAGGTGGGCAGAGGCAGAGCTGGACGGATGCGTTGAGCGGAGGCGCAAGGCGGCGGGGCAAGCGAGTCTATCGAAGAGAGAGAGGAGACGGGGAATTGGCCAGGGGCATCCAGAGGAAATATCTAGATACATAGTACACTATTCGATATTTTATCTGCAGCAAACCAAACATGACCCAGATTATATAATCCTATGTGTTCGAGTATCCAGATTTTGCACAACGCTATCCCTATCCGAACCAAACACGGCCTGGCAGGCAAACCATTGTGTAGCTAAGTCGTTTGAGTCTATTTTAAGACATAATAGAATCTCTATAAGAAACATGAGCCATTTAATTGCTACCCAATTTACTATAACTAGTCCATCAACCCGTGCTCTCGCACGGGTTAAAGTTTTATTAGGAGATATATATTTAATTCTTAATAATATTAGAGGTGATTAATTGCTTCATCTTTCGTAATGACATTATGGATGATTTACGCTGTGCAAATTTAGAATGATTCACTATGTGCAAATTTAGAAAGTGTTTTGATTTATCTTTTATGATGGCATATTGGGTAATTTATATGCAGACTTAGGGCTCATTTTAATTCATCTTTTACAATGGCATGATGAGTAATTTATATGCAAATTTATGGGGTTATATTAATTTGTATTTTATAATGGTATGGTGGGTGATTTTTATGCAAATTTAGGGGGTTATTTTATTTCATCTTTCATAATGGCATGATGGGTAATTTTTATATAAATTCAGGAAGTTATTTTATTTCATATTTTATAATGGTTTGGTAGGTAATTTTTTTTAGAAAATATAATAGATCTAATGGCTATTACTGTTAGAGCTACGTGATGGACGTCCGGATGTATCTGATTTTTATGTGAATTTCTATTATTCATCTTTTTTCTTAATGCGTCTGGTGAGGATTAACATAAAGAGCCTCCAATTAATAATATTAAGATTTGATTGGACATGCCCTATTGCCCTAATATTGCACAAAATTTCCATTGATTAAGAGAATTTTGAGGCACATGTTATCATATAGGTAAAATATATACAAAAGATGTGACCGGCATATCCAAGCGATAAAGATGGGTAACTATCTTACTATTACTAATTAGATGTTATAAAAGATGCACGAATTGCAAAGCTCGCTAGAAAAAAAGATAAATCCTAAAAATTCTCACAAAAATCAGAAACATTCGACCATCAATTGGCATATTGGATTATTAATAGCCATTAGATCTGTTTTATAAGTAATTACCCAACTCTGCCATTACGAAAGGTTTTGAGTTCAACTTTCAACGAAAGCAAATTTCTTATTTTATGGTAGATTTTTCTATTTTTAATTTATTTTCTAAGTAAGTACCCAGCTCTGCAATTATGAAAGGTTTTGAGTTCAATTCTCAACGAAAGCAAATTTTTTTTTAGCAGATTTTTTCTATTTTCAAATTTACTTTTAATTTTTTATCAATTTTTTTCCTATTTACAAATTTACACTACTAAATGATCTCATAACTTTTTTCCATAAAGATACTAAAAACCTTTATACGAAACAGATATTTTGTGCATAATCTTGCCATTTCTAATTGGAGACTGCTTTTGGATCCTCCTATTAAACCTCATAAGATGCGCTAAATAAAAAAAAATCATAGAAATTTTTACAATAATAAAAATATCTGCCTAATCTTGCTATTACTAATTGGAGCCTCCTTATTAATTCTCATAAGATGTGCTACAGAAAAAAATAAAATCATAGAAGTTCTCACAATAATCAGAAATATCCTATTATCGATTGAATATTGAAATCTTAATAGTCACTAATTTTTTTCTATGTAATTAACATCCTATCATTCATCATGTAGCTCTAATAATAGATCTATTTTTTTAAAAAAAGATAAATTCGAAAAATTCTCACAAAAATCAGAAACATTCCGTCATCCATCATGCAGCTCTAATAATAATAGTCATTATATCTATTATAGTTTCTAAAAAATTACCTACCATGATATTATTAAAGATAAAATAAAATAATTTTCTAAATTTGTATAAAAATTGTCCATCATACCATTATGAAATATGAATTAAATAACCCCTTAAATTTGTATAAAATTACCCACCATGCCATTGTGAGATACGAATTAAAATAACCCCTTAAATTTGCATATAAATTACTCAACTTGCCATTATAAAAGATGAATTAAAATAAGCCCTAAATCTGCATATAAATTACCCAATATGCCATCATAAAATATAAATTGAAACAATTTCTAAATTTGCATATACATTACACACAATAACATTACAAAAGATGAATTAAAACAATCATCTCTAATATTATTACGAATTAAATCTATATCCCCTAATACTCTAACCCGTACGAAAGCACGGTTGATGGACTAGTAACTTGAATGGTCTAGCAATGGTAGAATTGTCGACCCTGACAACAAACCAGCAGTGATACACTGCATATCACTGCAGGTTCGTGTCATAAACCTGTTTTATTTTTGTCATTTTTATGAATTTCACGGGATAAACAATAAAAACCGGCACTACATGGGGTCATCACTTGGTTCTCTACTGGCACTCTTGACAGTATTAGGCTGTTTTATAGCAATGAGTCCTGTTCTTTTGGGCAGAAGCATAGCAGAAACTAGCTGCATCACAGTTTCGAGACACTTCCATGTAGCAATGATTTGAAATGCACGGCATTCGTTCACCGTCCTCATCACAGTACTATTTGGCATATTTTTTCTGTGCTACTCCTGCCCAAAGGAAAAGAGCGTTAGTGTTGTGATCATCTCAGAAAATTGTTCAGGGGAGGCACGTAACAAGAAGAGAACGATAGATTGATACATCATGCCCATATAACAATTTAGAGAATACAGGGACATACTAGCTAGCAGAGGGATTAGGATCGATCTATAGTTTTTTAAGAAATCCATTTCACAACCCTATATTATTCAAGTTGTCCGATTTTCAACATCGAACTACGAAACTAGACATTCCAGAGTACTCTAAACTATAAAAAATCAGACAAACTTGGACCTTTAGTTTGTTTGAAAGCAGTTTTTTTAAATAATAAAATCTTATTTTAATAATTCATAATTAATTTATCTTAAGTTATAAAAAACATAAATCTAAACCAAAATTTTGCTAAAAATATAATCTATATGCTTGTGATCTATTTGGAGTCATTTTGAATTTTTATATCTATACGTCTATTGTTTTGTTGCTCCAAATAAAACACGAGAAATATGAACAAATAAATTACAAATAACCCTGAGCAATGAATTATTAGATAGATTATATTGTCAGAAAAAATGGTATAAGTTTCATATTTTTATTATTTAAAATTAATTAATTATAAATTTATAGAGATAAAATAAGCTATTATTATTTCATAAAAATAGAAACCACCTTCAAAACAAGCTAAAGGTCCACCTTTGATCGGTTTCTAATAGTTCAAGGTGCTTAATGTCCGGTTTTGTAGTCTAGGGTTAAAAATCGGATAACTTGGATAGTTTGAGGTTATGAAATATATCTTTATTTTTCACCAAACGTACCGACGAACCACACATTCTGAGTTCTTTCATTATCCATTTAGTTTGATCAGTATCCTGAGGAGTAGGTCAAACTCTATTTCAAGCTCTCTTAGAAGAATGAATACTGACATTCATCTTACAGCGCGGCAATCGTGGCTAGCCATCTGACAAACTTTGAAAAAAAAAAGTACTCCTAGAATTTACTACCTAATCTTTGTGAATGAATAAAAGCATCTCCAACTGTCTAACAGGTGGTACCACTGCCCTTAAACTCAGCTGCGGCTCGGTCAAAACCACTCGCCAACCGTTCGCAACCCACAAAGATCGATCGTGCTTCCGCAACAATCTCTGGTTATTAAGGTAGTCTACGTATGAAGGATATCAATGACGATGCAGTAAATCGTTTTGCACATCTCTTCCTCGTTTGCCCCACGGGAGACCCGAGAGGTATGGATCGATCAAGTTTCTTCATCCATTCTTTTTTTTTTTTTTTTTTGCAAAGAACTAACCACAAGTATCGGCTAGAGTTCAATCCTCGTGAAACCCATTGCTCTCTCGTGGTAAAATCAACCAACCTTGTCATCTGCTAATAAGAAATTTTACGGTGCTTATGAATAATGGTAGACATTCATTTGTCAAGATCGAATGATTACAATTGAAAGGAAGCTAAGCTGCCAACATGCATGCTCTCCGGCAAGGTCGACGATAATTTTTTTTTATTCTTGCACTGATTCGAGTTTTTTTTTTTTCTTGCCTCACGATTTTGTTTTCTGAAGAATTTCAAAAATACTTAAAACGATGGATGAGGACATATATAGCAGTGCGGATTCTGAAGAAATTAAAGAAATAGCAGATTCCATTGCTCAAGATCTTGTCTATATGCTGCGTCCTGATGAAGAGAATCATGATGACAACATCACCTCATGTCATATCCCTAGAGTCCATCAACTTGTTCGTCAAATTGATAGGTTTGCATATGAGCCATCTGTACTGTCCATTGGTCCATATCATCACGGTAATGCCAGTTTACAGTTTATGGAGAGGCTGAAATGGAGGTGTCTAGATTATGTTCTTCATTTGAATTGCACAAAAAGTTTGAGGGACTACCTACTCGTTGTAAGTAATATGGAAAATCAAGCAAGAGCATGTTACTCTGGTGAAATTAAATTGGACAGCAAAGCCTTTCGGAGGATGCTATTGCTAGACGGTTGCTTTATAATGGTCTATCTTAGAGGTACACATGGAGTCTCACGAATAACCAAAGCAGATCCTGAACCAAGTATCATCCCTGACGAAAATGTAGCTCTAGTTAACAGCTCTCCAGAAAAAGGTGCAAAAGGGGAGCGGGATGAAGTGCACGAAATAGAACTAGGAGAAGTTGATGCCGACCAACATAGTTCAGAGAATAAAGATTCCACTAGTTGCAAAGAAAACTCTGGTGTGCCATGGTATCATATTTTTGCGCTGGTCGATTTGTTCCTCCTTGAAAATCAGATTCCATTTTTTGTTGTTAAGAAACTACATGAAGTCCTTTTAGGTTCAAGCATGGAGAGAATACTTACAAAAAACTTTTCTAATTACATTGAAGTAAATATGAAGCAGTGCATCATTGGAGCATTTAGTCCAGATGAGAAGCCTAATGATTTTGATCATTTGCTCCACCTTTGTCACATGCATTTTAAACCAACAATGGTTAGGGAGGGACGAACTTATAAGAAGCCAAAGTTTAGTAAATATTTTCTTGATAAGATTTACAGGATGGCAAACGTTGGTCGTCAGAATGTGCAATACGAGTATGATTCACCACATAGTCAGCAATTCAACTTCTTACAAGGTAGGAGTGTAAATCAGTGGCGTCGAGCAACGCAGTACCATGAAGCAGGAATTGTTTTCAAGAGAAATGAGGTCAATGGACAAAATAAACACTCATTGCTGGACGTAGCATTTCACGATGGTGTACTTGAAATTCCATGCTTATACGTGGATGAACGAACAGGTTCACTTTTTAGGAACATGATTTCGTTTGAGCAGACTAACCCTCAGTTTGCAAATTGTGTTACTGCCTATGTCATGTTTATGTCTCAGCTACTCAGCAGGCCTGATGACGTTACCCTGCTTTCGCGCAGAGGAATAATCGTGCATTTTCTTCATAGTGATAAGGTGGTCTCAGCACTTTTTACTCGTTTAACTAAAGGCGTGGTATTTGATTACATGGGCAGCTTCTATCTGAGGTCGATATGCTGGAGGATGGAAATGTTCTACCAGAACCGCATAAACAGATGGATAGCTTGGTTGAGGCACAACCACCTGAGCAATCCATGGCTGGGAGCGGCATTGATGGCTGGGCTGCTTGTTCTGTTTTGCACAATTGCGCAGACTGTGCTGACTGTTCTTGCATACCACGGATCATTATAATGTCCCAAACTGGTAACGGACCGTGATACGATTTGGATGCACCACAAACTGCATTCATTTACCTTCCTTTTGCGGCCAAGTGATTTTAATGCTAGTCAACCTTTGAAGTCCATTGATCTAGTGTCAACATCTAATTTAGTCTTCAAAATTTGACGTTTTGTTGTTGGGAGCAGCTACTATTATCTAATCCATTTAAAGGAAGTGGATGCATCTGGTTCAAAAGGAGCCCGTGTTCTTATACAGGTTAGAATCTTTGCATATAATAAATTTAATCGTGTTACAAGTTGTATATAACTCTATTGTTTCTTTATGTAATAATTTTTCAGTGCGGTGGTTCGCCGCTTCGTGGTGCCGGTGTGGCACAACCCTGCTAATGGTGGCTCCGTGGATGGCACAGGCACACTGCTTCAAAATCCTTCACCCCCGGATCCCCCTCTCCTGAAATCCTAGCGTCGCCGTGATCCGGCCATCCGGGTGTCGTTGTTGCCGGGGACAGCTATTTCGCGAGCGCTCGCCAGGCTCGATTTGCGCGAGCGCTCGACCGGCTGCTCCACGTGGCCATGTGCATGCGGATTCCAGCGATGGCTCAGCTCCTACTCCTGCGTGCGCCGAGCACCGTGAGCATGCTGCCTCTTTTTCCTCTCATGTCGCTGTCACGGGGCCCCCGGTTCCTCTACTTGGTTCGGCTGCTAGCCTGCTGCACTGTAAAGTTACGATCCCACCATATAACATGTTGACGTAATAATGTGTAATATGTTTACTTTCTTTTTTTTTCTTACTCACGTGGATATATAAATATCATCATATAATTTTTGTGATAAGTTATGGTTATATAAAATATTAGGGATAAATTTATGCTTACGTAAAGTTATCGTGATTTATGGTTGTATAAAATATTCGTGATAAAGTTATGTTTACGTAAAGTTATCGTGATAAGTTATGGTTGCATAAAATATACGTGATAAATTTATGCTTACATAAAGTTATCGTGATAAGTTATGGTTACATAAAATATTCGTGATAAACTTATGCTTACATATTGTTATCGTGATAAGTTATGGTTGCATAAAATATTTGTGATAAAGCTATGTTTGCATAAAGTTATCGTGATAAATTATGGTTGTATAAAATATTCGTGATAAAGTTATGTTTGCATAAAGTTATCGTAATAAAGTTATGGTTGCATAAAATATTCGTGATAAAGTTATACTTGCATAAAGTTACCGTGATAAGTTATGATTGAATAAAATATTCGTGATAAAGTTATGTTTACATAAAGTTATCGAAAAATTATGCACAAAAATTATTATAACAAATCATGATGCTAATATACGATTTATAATATAATAAATTATCCCTAAATAATATATAATATAAATAGATGAAAAAAAAAGAAATGATGAAATAAACAGCTGGAGAGCTAAACAGGAAAAAAAAACACCCATCGTAACGTACGGGAGGGTCCAACCACGTCAAACCTCTGGGAGTTAAGTGCGCTGTGGCCCCAATCATCAGGCGCCATCTCATGTGGCCCTCTTCTTTGTGCGCGGGAGAACCGCTTGCTTAAGAAAAAGACGGCTGTCAGATCGCTCGTCAGATTCAAGTTGGGCGAGCGATCGTCAATCGGACATCGCGGTTGTTGCCTGCTCTTCTCCCCCACTCCAAACTCCAAAGAGGCCAACATCCAAGTTCCACGCTTCATTCTTTGTTGTGCTATTGGAGCGTGGAACGAACGGCATCAAGACCCATGATCCAACTGCTGCAATGATAGCCGTAGTAGGCAAAAGATTGCACTATGAGTTAACATCGTTTCGTACAGACTACAGGGTCGATTTAACTGGCAGTGCTTCGGTGATCTGCGAGATGAGTCAACGTACGACAAAAACATTTGGCAGCGGCAGAAGCTAAACAAGATTATTCAAGTCTGAAATCGAGGCTTGTGGTTTCGGTCCGTGTTTATTACCTGATCTCCTCGCCCTCCTGGATGCTCGTAATCTCCGACCCGTGGTACTACTTCTCAATTAACCTGTTCGCCGCGGCGGCGCACTGCGACGCCAGACCCCCACCGCCTACGCCCTTTCCCGCACCGCCGCCCCGAGCTGCTCGGTGACGAAGCCGACGAGAACCATCCGGCTGGGTAGTGAGCACGATCGAGGATGCCGGTCGTTGAGAGAGGGAGAGGGGCGGCCTTCCTGGCCGGAACGCGGCCGACCGCCGAACGGAGCAACGCGATCGACAGTTCGGCGGCATGAGACCAGCGGCGGTGCACCGAGGAAAATAGCGCAACGCATCAGCTTCACTTCATGTGGCCGAAGCCGCCTGGTAACTAGGGTCGGGGCGGTGCTTTTGTGTTACTATCTCGGCAAGGTTTACTGGGTTTTCAATCCTGAATGAACAAGTTCAGCTTGGTTACATGGTTCATAAATATGTTGCTGCATGTAAGGTCAGAGGCATACCGCCTACCACTAATCTAGCTACTATAGTATGTTTCAACTGAAAATAAAGTTGATCAACGTGGTTGAAATAATGGTGCATACATTGCATCACTTATACATGAGCCCCGGCCAGCGCTCAAATTGACTAGTAAGTGCACAAACCAGATTTATTGCAAACTAGGTATCCTAAACCACATGCATAACTTACATTTGGTCAATCAATCGATCACCTGCAAATGCACATGCACAGATGGAATCCTTTAGTAATACATTTGTCTGTCCGCAAAAGGTCTTTCAGGTGTTGGAGGCATCACAAGGATAAAAAGTTGTGTGGAGAGACTAAACTTTAGACCATGTTGCATCGAATGTTTAGATGCTAGATAGAAATATTAAATATAGTTAAATTAGAAAACTAATTACACAGACGAGAACTAAACGGCGAGATGAATTTATTAAGCCTAATTAATCCATAATTAACGAATGTTTACGGTAGCATCACAATTGCTAATCATAGATTAATTAGGCTTAATAAATTCGTCTCACCGTTTAGTCCTCATCTGTGTAATTAGTTTTATAATTAGACTGTATTTAATACTTCTAACTAGCGTCCAAACATCCGATGTGACGAGACTAAAATATCCAAACACCCCTTTAATCCAATAAAATTTGAAATTTCCTTCGACTCTTCTTTCTGCAGTGTGTTCCTGAAGCCCTGCTGTTTTTTTTTTAGATAATGGAAATTCCGGCTTCCGCTCCCAAAAAGAGCTTCAGACCAAAAAATTACATCACGAATTTAAAGGAAAAACAAACATGTCGTTTAAACTCCAATTCTAAACATAAAAGGCCATCCATGAGAAGCAAACAGCTCCATTGCCGCCGATTCTAGGCTTCTGCAAGTCCGCACTATGTCAATCTTCATATCATCCGTGCGCTGCAACTGTACCCAGAGTCTTAGCCAATGAGTCCCCCTGAATAGAACCTGCAAAAATGTTTTCGATTGGCATTTGTTAAACGTCAAATCATTTCTAAAAAGCCATAGTGCCCAACAAAAAGCCGCAGCTCCAGTTAGCAACGGGCCAGCTAGATTTGAACCTCCCTGTTTCAACCAACTTCCAAATAAATTCGCAACGTTAGAAGGTGGCATCAAACCAGTAGTACTAAAAACTACTCTCCAGAGAAATTTAGCGTAGATACAGTCAAAAAAGAGGTGCTGGATGGATTCCGACTGCTTACAAAAATCACACGTTACAGTACCTCTCCAGTTTCTTCTGACTAAATTATCCTTCGTTAAAAGAACTTCTTTCTTAAGGAACCAAAGAAAAATTTTGATTTTCAAAGGAATTTTTAAACGCCAAATTTCTTGAGACACTTTGATGCCATTACTGATGAGTGCCTTATACATAGATCTCACCGTAAAGGATCCGGTCTTATGAAGGCCCCACATAAAAATATCTGTACCCTCCTCTAGATTAACATGTATCAAACTTGCAACCAGGCCATGCCATTCCACAAGCTTATTACCTACTAACCCTCTTCTAAAAGAGATGTTAAGCGGTGATGAGCTAAGAACATCTGCTACTGTTGCACGTTTCTTCCTTATGATGTTAAATAAATTCGGGTATTTGAATTTTAGGGTTTGGTTACCTAACCAAATGTCTTCCCAAAATCTGAGTTGATTTCCGCTCACTAGCTTAAACCTACCTAGATTTAGGAACTGATCCTTAACTCTCATAAGACCTTTCCAGAAATGAGAATCTCTTGCTTTTTTCTCTACTTCGGCTAGAGGTTTATCTTTCATATATTTATTTCTCAACAGATCCTGTCAAAGACCATCTTCATTACAAAGTTTAAAGAGCCATTTACTTAACAAGCATTTGGTCTGAATATCCAAATTCTGAATACCTAAACCTCCTTGGTCTTTGGGTTGACAGATAAGAGGCCATCGTATCAGTCTGTATTTTCTTTGGTGGCTATCATACTGCCAAAAGAATCTAGACCTGAAGTATTCAATCTTTTCCAAGACTCCTCTTGGGATCTCGAAAAAAGATAACATAAACATAGGTAAACTAGATAAAACGGAATTTAGCAGGACTAATCTGCCACCGTAGGAAAGCAATTTCCCTTTCCAGTTGCCTAGCCTCTTTTCTATTCTATCTTCGATCAACTTCCAGTCTCTGTTCCTTAATTTTTTAACATGCATCGGAAGGCCTAAATAACGAAATGGATAAGACCCTAATTTGCAGCCAAACAAAACTTCATATAGGGTTGCTTGTTCTTTGGCCTGTCCAAAGCAGAAAATCTCACTCTTGTGGAAATTAATTTTCAGACCTGATAACTGTTCAAACAAACATAAGATCAATTTCATATGTTTCGCTTGATCTAGATCATGGTCTAGAAAAATAACCGTGTCATCCGCGTATTGCAGAATAGATAACCCCCCTTCGACTAAATGTGGTACAACCCCTTTGACCTGGCCATTATTCTTAGCTCTTGCCAAAATAATTGCCAACATATCTACCACAATATTATAAAGTATTGGTGAAAGGGGGTCCCCTTGACGCAAGCCCTTTTTACTTTGAAAATATGGGCCAATATGATCATTTACCTTGATTCCTACATTGCCTCCTTGGACATACGCTTGAACCCAACTACACCACTTGGGGCTAAAACCCTTCATCCTCAAAGCTTGTTGGAGGAAATTCCAACTGACCTTGTCATATGCTTTCTCAAAATCTATCTTAAAAATTATCCCATTATGTTTCTTTGTATGCAGTTCATGGATGGTTTCGTGCAGGACTATCGCACCCTCCATAATGTTTCTTTCGGGTAAGAAGGCTGTTTGTGTTGGCTTAATTACTCGTGTTGCAACTTTTACCACTCTATTGGTAGCCACTTTGGTAAAGATTTTAAAGCTAACATTGAGTAAACAGATAGGCCTATATTGCTGAATTTGCTTGACATCATTTCCTTTAGGGATCAGAATTATTGTCCCAAAGTTTAGGCTATGTATGGGCAAGGTTTCGTTATGAAAATCAATAAACATCGCCATCAAGTCATCTTTGATGATATTCCAGAAGCACTGATAAAACTCAGGTGGGAAACCATCTGGACCGGGAGCGGTGTTGTGTTTCATTTGAAAAATTGCCAACTTGACCTCTTCTTCGGTGAAAGGTGCAATTAGCATTTCATTTTCAAGCTCTGAAACTTGAGGAATATCATTTCGGTAGGATTCATCCATAACAACAGAATTGTTATCATGGGAACCAAACATATTTTTATAATATTTGGTGATAAACTTTTGAAGTTCAGCGTCACCTTCTATGACCCCTTCCTCTTGTTCTAGCTTATAAATTCTAGTTTTCCTATGCCTACCATTAGCCAAAAGCTGGAAATATTTGGTATTAGCATCGCCTTCTAGAAGGTCTTTCACCTTCGCTCTTTGGTACCATTTTAATTCTTCTTCTCTAAGCAAAGTGGCCAACCTGTTGTGCAAAGCATGTTTTAGATTTAATTCATCTGAATCAAGTTGCGTGTGCTCAGATTTTTTATCCAGGGCATCTAACTTATTCATCAACTCTTGTTTCTCCTTTTTTAAAGTGCCACTTATGTTTTTGGCCCACCCCCTCAAATATTGACGAAGGCGTCTTATTTTTGCCTGCCATCTCTCAAGTGGGGTATTGCCCTTGCTTTCCTCCTCCCAAATCCGCTTTACCACCTCAAAGAACCCATCGCGCAACAACCAACCAAGTTCAAATTTGAACAACGGCGTATTATTGAACCTTGTGTGCTCTCCGGTATTAATAAAGAGCGGAGTATGGTCAGATAATTCTCGAGTCAAAGCTTGGACAGAAGTTCGTGGGAATTTGAGTTCCCAATCTGTGCACACCAAAATCCTATCCAGCTTTTCAAAAGTTGGAACTTCACGATTATTTGCCCAAGTGTATCTACGACCAGTAAGTTCTATTTCTTTTAAGTTGACTGCATCAATTATTGCATTAAAAAGAAATGGCCACCTATTAGAGTAATTCACATTATTCTTTTCTTGTGGGCAGCGTATAATATTAAAGTCACCACCTATAAGAATAGGTAAGGTTTCTTTATTACATAGTTGCGCCAACTCAGAGAGAAAAGCAGATTTGAACTGGTCTTGCGCTGGGCCATAGACCGAAACTAACACCCATTGGAAGCCATCATCTTTGTTACGCAGTTTAAATTTTACAAAAAAATCACCTTCCTCGACCTCTCCAATGTCAAAAGTAGAGAGATTAACTCCTCCTAGCAGCCCACCAGATCTACCACAAGGTTCCTTGCAATGCCAAAAAAACTCCTTTCCACCACATAAGTTTCTAAGGAAATTTTGGGAGCAATTCTTTTTGATAGTTTCTGATAGGGCAATAAAGTCAAGGTTTTTTTCTAAAACTGTATCTGATAAAAATCTAGATTTACCAGGGTCGCGTAACCCATTACAATTCCAGAAAATTCCTTTCATTTGCGACTAGAGTTTTTGTGAGATTTCTTTTCTTTCCTACGTGGGTGGAGTTTAAACTTACTGTTAGAGGTGTGTAGATTAATAAAATCACCTTCCTCATCATCAGTAGTTCCCTCAACCAAATCACTACATAAGTGATTAAGGTTGGTCAGGTCAACCTCCTCCTCTTCTTCTTCACTAACTAAAGGGTCTGAACACTCAGCTGCAGTGTTAAAATCCATTTTAAGCCTAGCCCTCTCTAAACTTTTAAGATCCTCAATTACAGTAATGCTGTGAGGCAAAGATGACCCTAAACAGATTCCTAGATTGCGAGAACAAGAAATGACAGAATCATTAGGAAAGGATAAAAAAGATTGATCAATATTACCTTTGCTTGTGTCATCTAAGTTCTTTTTTGCCTTGAGCTTGGATGCTTTCTCCACGGAGTCTTGGTCTGCTAGCATTGCATTTCTCTTGCTTTTGCGGGTGGGGGTCAGGTGTTCAATTACCTTGGGGGGAGAGACCGTGTGCTCAGACATCACTTTATTTGCAACCCATGCTTGATTTCCAGTTAGACCCGTATAATTTAGGGCAAAGACATGCTTCCTGTTAGCATTAGAAGCATTTGCCCCTGAATATTGGGAGGGAGTGCTGTCCTCCAAAATATTACCTAGGTCTTTGGGAGCTTCATGTTCTTTCTCTGACTCATCACTATTTTTTTCCCTCTTTCCATCTGCATCCGGCTGTGTATCCATGTCAATCAGAGTTGGAGTGTCATCCTGCCCTGAATTTTCTACCCGAAATTGCAGCTCATAGACAAATTCTCCAATTACTATGTCCACAAATTCAGGTATAAACTCCGGATTGAGCACAGCCACTTGAAGCCTTGACCTTCCAAATTTTTTTGTGAATTTCATATCTACCTTGCGGGTGACTCCAAAAATAGAGCCAATCGCCCAAATGATAGGAAAATCTCTCAGGTCCTTTGAAAGGCCTCGGAACTGCAACCATGCTTTAGGAATTTCATACTTATATTCCTCTGCATCTTTTTTCTCACTGATTGCCATTTTAGCTTTAGCACTCTTTGCTTCCACTGGTCCCCAGAGAATCATCCTCTGTAGGTCTGTTTCTGATGGAAAAGCCGTAACAAAGGTATTTTCATCTACAACCTCTACAGCCCATTTGTAATTGCCTGGTAAGAGTCTCTCTAGTTCCATCGTGACTTGAGCCACAGATAAGGAGCCCTCAGAGATCTTCACCACAGCTAATTTAGAGTCGGAGGTAGATTTTTGTTTACCATTGTACGGAATATAATAAAAACCAAGGCCATCGACCGCATAGCCACATGGGATTGCTATCGGTTTGGTTCCCTTCATGAAAGGGCACACTTTTGTGTGATGGTCATCACCATCGCAATTATCACAACACAGCACCGTAGTGCACACTGCAGCAACATGGCCTTTCGTGAAGCACCTATGACAGTATGGTTTATTTTTCTTAGCTTTACCCATGTCTGTCACCCCCTGATCCGCACGGGTATTGTCAATTTGCATGTCTGAGCAATCAGTTTGGTCTCCCATGTTGTTCAAAAAATTAGAAGAACCTGACCCCATACCTTTCTCAGAGTTGAAAGCTTCTGTGTCTCCGCCGACTTCAGCTTGAACTTGAGCCTCCGAACCAGCCATCCCTGCTGTGCCGCCGCTCTTGTTCATCAAGTCCTGCCTCCCCGGGGCTTGCGCTTGTTTGGCCACGAGGGGAGGGTTAGGGATTGCTGCAGCACCGTGCAGACCATGGCCTGTGAACAACCCTTGGCTGCTAGGATGCTGGGGGATCCCGAACACTCCATACGCCGGCGGGTTGGCACCTGGTCCAGCGTCTCCTCCGAAGCCGCCGAGACCTCCATGTTGCGCTGCTTGTGCGCCAATGCCGAACCTCCATCCCTGCTGCCCTCCGAAAGTATTGTGGTTCAGGTTGTATGCAGGGTTGAAGTTGCGGCCCTGGTAGCCATTACCGCGAGTGCCGCGGCCTCGACCACGCCGCCCTCTACTGCCGCGACCACGGTTGGACTGGAAGCCACCGCCGGCAAGGCCAGAGCCTCCAGCTCCGTAGTTGAAGGCCGAATTGAAGGAGGGCATGACGTTGTTTCCCTGACCGCCGAACCCATTGTTGTTGGCTGCCATGCCTGTCGCCTTGGGCGTCACTGAAACCCTAGGCGGCTCCCTCACTACGTCCGCGTACGAGCGACGGCGTAAGGACGGGCGGCTGCTAGGTTTCCGCGGAGTGGTGCCTGTTCGGGAGAAAAGACTGACCAGGCCCTTAGTGGGTCAAAACCACATGTTTGGGCCGACTAGCACTTGGTCCTCAGAAAACTTGATCGCCCCTTGCCCCCTGGAATTCGAAATCGACTCTGATTCCTCCGCTAATCGCGCGGGTCTGGGGGCTGCAACGTCGCCGTGTTCACCGCGAACTGAACCGCGTTCTTCGCGCAGAGGTTCATCATGTTCAACACTTGCTGGCTCGATGAGTGTTGCGCGATCCAGATCGCCTCCGTCCTTCACCTCCCTCGGGGAGAGTGGTTTTCTCACCATGGGAGAGGTGCTACCTTTGCGTAAACGCAGATCGACCATGGCCGCCGCATTCAACGCATCTCCAAGAGTTCTCGGTGGTGAGACCCTCGGAGCTGGAAGCTTGCCTCTCCATGGTTTGAGTTTTTGGCGATTCTGAACCATAGTTGTGACAATCTTTTGTGCTAGAGGTTTGTCATTGGAACGTACCTTTGGGTTGTTGAGTTCTGCTTCAGCGTGGTGAAGATCCTGGAGTGAAAATCCCGTTGCCAGTTCCTCTGCGATGAACTCCGGTGTAGACAAGTCCGGATCGCTGTCAATTGCGTCTTCATTCTCAGAATCCGATGACTCTCGATCCCAAAACTTTCCATCCAGATTCTTCACCGCATGAACTGGCTTCGGATTTTTCCCCGCTTGAACTGCCAATTCTACATGTTTTGAGATGGCCGCCCTTGCTGCTTTTATCTCTTCTTCTCCAATTGCGCTATCATCTTGATCTTCTTCCACCCTCGGTCGTAGAGCTGCTACCGTCGCCGGCGCCAAGGTAAGCCGTCGACCTCGCAAACGCCGAGCTCCTTCTCTCATTCACCGCTACCTGCTGGATGCCCTTGGGCGAGTCCTGCGCGGTGAGCGCGCGCGCCCGCGCCGGCGTCACGGCGAGGGTAAATTGAGAACAACGGTATGATTTATCTTTTTTTTTTCTAATGCATCTGGTAATGATTAACCGTGGGATGACGGAGCTCCCCTGCGTCTGAAGCCCTGCTGTACTTGGGTCAGTTTTGGACACGAGTATACAGTGACATGAGCTATGGATGAGGGGTCCACGTCCGATCCACCAATGGATGACAGCTCGGCGCAACCTTCGAGATACAGGCATTTGAGCTTGTTCCTGCATGTGATCGACACGATGTTTTGACATCCAGCCAAGCACAGTACAGTGAGAGAGGTGAGCTTGTCTAGCCAGGATGATGGAAATGACCTGTCGAGCTGACCACAGTCACAAATACAGAGCCTTTGGACTGAGGAGGGCAAAACCATTTGTTCAGATGGCTGTGAGCACACCAAACGGTAACAGCCATTGAGTTTCAGGTCTTGGAGGTGAACAAATCCCACGAGATTACCCACAGGTATTGATTTTAGAGAGTGACAGTTACTAATTAATATTGACTGGACGGATGGAAGGTTCCTCGGGGACAAGAACTGGTCAAGATTTTCCAGTACCTGGCATCTGACAATGCTTATAACAGTGAGGTGTGTAAAG